>CM048752.1:43473750-44764584 GCA_026315105.1 Locusta migratoria
GTTCATAAGTAGTTAGTAAGTTTAGGGACTGATGACCCCGTAGTTAAGTCCCATAGACTATACAAACATTTCAACATTTAAGACCGCAGATATTAGACTCGAAGGGCATGAAAGGGAAGCATTAGTCGGTAAGGGAGTAAGACAGGATTGTAGCCTTCTTCCGATGTTATTCAATTAGTACATCGAGTAGGCGGTGAAGGAAAGATCTCAGACGCTATGCTACGTTGCAGGATGCCGTCTCCCGTCGGGGGTTCGAATCCCCCCTCGGGCATGGATATTCGTGCTGTCTTTAGTAAGTTCATAAGTAGTATGAGTTAGTTTATAAGTAGTGCCGGCCGCGGTGGCCGAGGGGACTGAGGCGCTCCAGTCACGGTCTGCACGGCCACTACGGTCGGGGGTTCGAATCCCCCCTCGGACATGGAAATTTGTGCCGTCCTTAGGATTAGCTAGTTCATACGTAGTTTGTAAGTTTAGGGACTCATGACCCCGTAGTTAAGTCCCATAGACTCTACAAACATTTGAACATTTAATAAGAAGTTTGCAAGTTTACGGACTGATGACACCGTAGTTAAATCCCATAAGCTTATCAAAATTTGAATATTTTGAAACGTCAGTCACGAAAAATAAATATTACCATTAACATGGTTAATTATGATGTATTTAAAATGTCTTATTATGACATATATCGAGCTGCGGGCCGTTCAATGAGAAAATACTTTGTGATGCTTTTTAATGTGTCGTGCTGCAATACTTTTTTGTTCGCTGCTATCCCCGATACAGTACCGTCTCACTGGCGAGTTAATAATGCATCAGAAGCCTTTCAGCTCATACTGTCGCTTCTCGCTATGAGGTAGGCCTCACGGATTAATCGCATAAAACGTACGTCTCTCAGACGGGATGTTTCGTATTACAACGTGTAGAACTTTACTTCCGCCGTGTTTCACCAACTTTTAAGGCTTTAATGAAACGTATTGCTTACACACGCGTCACTCAAAGTATTTTCCATCGCTGGCCACGACTTTCCATCATCTTTCGGGCAGTGTACGAACTCCGAGTCGCCGGCCGCGGTGGCCGAGGAGACTGAGGCGCTCCAGTCACGGTCTGCACGGCCACTACAGTCGGGGGTTCGAATCCCCCCTCGGGCATGGATATTTGTGCCGTCCTAGTTCGTAAGTAGTTCATAAGTAGTTTGTAAGTTTAGGGACTGATGACCACGTAGTTAAGTCACATAGTAAAAAAAAAAAAAAAAAAAAAAAAAAAAAAAAAAAAAAAAAAAACTCCGAGTCGAAAAACTTGTTTATCTTTCGACGTGATCCACGAATCGATCCAGTTTGTGTCTTCTACGTGAGATCGGAAGTGATGGTCTGCCACGCCAATGCGCCATTGACAGAAACAGGTGAAAGACAGAGGGTTCCTCGAACTACCGTCATACTGTTTATCTCCCATTCCATTCTCGAAAACCGCGCGGGAAGAAAGAACACGTGAATCTTTCTGTTCGAGCTGTGATTTCTCGTATTTTATTCTGATGATCATTTCTACCTATGTAAGTGGCAGTCAACAATATATTTTCGCATTCGGAGGAGAATGTTGGCGATTGAAGTTTCGTAAGTAGCCCACGCCGCAGCGATAAGCGCCGTTGTTGTAATGATTCCCATCCAAGATCCTGTATCATTTCCGTAACGCTGTCTCCCCTGTATCGTGACAATACGAAACGAGCTGCCCTTCTCTGGACTCTTTCGATATCCTCCGTGAAACCCACCTGATAAGGATCCCACACTGGGCAGCAATAGTCCAAAAATGGACGCACAAGCTTGGTGTATGCAGTTTCTTTTGTAGTTCTGTTGCATCTTTTAAGAGTTCTGCCAATAAAACGCAATCTCTGGTTCGCCTTTCCCACGACACTATCTACGTGTTCTTTCCAATTTAAGTCTGAAGCAATAGTAATTTCTAGGTATTTTGTGGAGTTTACGGCGTTCACTTTTGATTGATTTTTCTTGTAAACAAAGTTAAACGGATTTCTTTTCTTACTCATGTGGACGACTTCACACTTCTTATTATTTACACTCAATTGCCAATTTTTACACCATACTGATATCTTATTTAGATCATTCTGCAGTTGGTTTTGATTATCAGATGTTTTTACTATACGGTAAATGACGGCGTGATCTGCAAACAACCCAAGAGAGCTGCTCAGATTTTCCCCTAAATCGTTTATGTAGATAAGGGACAGGAGAGGACCAATAACACTACCCTGTGGAACGCCCGATATCACCTCTGTTTCAGTCGATGCCTTACCATCGATTACTACGACCTGTGTCCTCTCTGACAGGAAATCCCCTGTCCAGTCGCATATTTGTGGCGCTATAGCATAACCATCCGAGCTGTTGACGGAACCACTCCGTCTGTATACATAAAGAGATGGCAACATTTATCGCATGCACTGCACTGCGTAAAGAATAGCGTTCCCTTAGCATGCCAAACTGCCTGGGCCGCATGTCCATCCCTGTTTTAATATTTTTCATTAACTTTTTTTTAGGATAGAGGTCACATGTAGAGAACTGTGTCCTGGTGGTCCGTCTTGGCGTTGCTGCAGACACTGTCCTGGTAGCACAGGCTGTAGCGGCAGTGGGCACGGACGGCCGCTGTTGGCGGATGACGGGATGATCGGATGATCGCCAGACGCCAGATGCCGGATGCCAGGCGCAGGAATGCGCCTGCTAGCGCTCACTGCACACTCGCCATCTTTCACTGTGGAGCGCGCGGGTCAGGGACCGCCGCCTCTGTGCACTCACTCTTCCACGTGGCCGCGCTCACTGATAGACTTCTGACAGCGGCAGCAGAAAACTATATATGCGGTGTCTGTTCTTTCGAACGTGTCCTCCGAAGGAACAGATGCCACTTCTGATCCTGCAGTTATCTACTCATATTCACGGAATCTATGACATTAACTGCGAATGGGTAAAGTTGAAAATGTGTACCCAGCCGGGATTCGAACCCAGGTCTCCTGCTTTCTTGGCATATATATATATATATATATATATATATATATATATATATATATATATATTGTTGTTATGGTCTTCAGTCCGGAGACTGGTTTGATGCAGCTCTCCAACCTACTCTATCCTGAGCAAGACTTTTCATCTCCTCATAAGAACGACAACCCATGTCCACTTGAATCTGCTTACTATACGCGTCTCTTGGTCTCCCTCTGCGATTTTTACCCCAAACACTTCCCTCCAATGCTAAATTTACGATTCCTTGATGTCTAAGAATGTGTCCTACCAAGCGATCCTTTCTTTTAGTCAGGGTATGCCAAAAATTCCTTTTCTCACCAAGTCTGTTAAGTATCTCTTTCCTGATGACATCCTCCTGAGTAGTCCCCGCCCGGAGATCCGAATGGGGGACTATTTTACCTCCGGAATATTTTACCCGAGAGGACGCTATCATCATATATTCACACAGTAGAGCTGCATGTCCTCGGGAAAAGTAACGGCTGTAGTTTCCCCTTGTTTTCAGCCGTTCGCAGTAACTGTGTGGCAAAGCCACGTTAGCTGATGTTACAAGGCCAGCTCAGTCAATCATCCAGACTGGTGCCCCTGTAACTACTGAAAAGGCTGCTGCCCCTCTTCAGGAACCACACGTTTGTCTGGCCTCTCCACAGATACCCCTCCGCTGTGGTTGCACCTACGGTACGGCTATCTGTATCGTTGAGGCACGCAAGCCACCCCACCTCTGCGATGTCTGTTGTTTATCAGGGTGGCATATGTAGTGTTTCACTAAGTGTGTTTGCCTCTGTAACTTATAAAACAATAGGTGACGGGAAATTTTAATGCGGTAGGTCAACACAAGAAATGTTACACTTTCTGCGGAGCTATGAACGTAGTTTATTGTATCATTTTCCAAAGAGTTACAACACAAAGATATAATTTTTTAAATGGAACAATAATTTTTTCTATCGTGCATTGGATTCGTTGAAACAAGCTGTGTCCAAATCAATTTAAACTACATTCCTATCACTGTTAGTTTGTGAGCTACAACCCTTCAAAGTTTAGGGGGCGGAGGCTACGACAGCGTAGCTCACTGGCTGGTGGTCATGAGACAGTGGGCTGTGCCCCAGGGGATAGCCACTCTTATTTTATAAGTTACAGAGGCAAACACACTTAGTGAAACACCCTATATATCTCTATATATAAAAGGAAGTGTCCCGATTGACTGACTGACTGACTCATCATCGCCCAGCCCAAACCACTCAAGATAGAAACTTGAAATTTGTGGAGGGTGTTGATCTTACTCTGTAGGCGTCATTTAAGAAGCGATTTTTCGATATTCCGTCCGTAAGGAGAAAATACGTAGCTATTTAGGCAATTTTGAAGCTAGAACTACAAAATTTCATATTTCAATTCAGGGTTCGAATTTAAAAGACACGTGTTTCGGCATTTTTTGAAATTCGACATATAAGGGGGTAATAAAATAGGTGACGCAAAAAATTGATTTTCAAAAATACGTTGCTGTTAACTCAAATTTTAAGCTACAACTACGAAACTTCGCATATGGAATCTTGGTCAGGATTAAAAATCCATGATTTTTAGTATTTTTGGAAATTCAACAAGTAACAGAGTCAAATAGAGGATCAAAAATTATTTTTGAAAACACGTTGCTATTGATACAATTTATGAGCTAGAGCTGCAAAAACTGATATTTGTATAGTTGGTTAGACGTTAAAAAATACGTGTTCCGATATTTTTGGAAATTCTACCGTCAACGGGGTTAAATTGGAGAGGGGTTGTTTTTCGAAAATATGTTGCTATTTAGGCAATTTTCAAGTTAGAACTACAAATTTTCGAATTTAGAATCGCGGTTCGAATTAAAAAGACACGTGTTACGGCTTTTTTTGAAATTCAACCAATAAGGGGGTAAAATACAGGACGCAAAAAATTGATTTTCAAAAATATGTTGTTGTTAACTCAAATTTCAAGCTACAACTACGAAACTTAGGATATGGACTCTTGATCAGGATTAAAAAGACACGAGTTTCGGTATTTTTGGAAGTTCAAAAACTAAGACGGTAAAAGAGGGGATCAAAAATTCTTTTCGAAAACACTTTGTTGTCAAGACAATTTTGGTGCTATAGCTACAAAAATTGGTATTGGTATTGTTCCTTATGATTTAAAAAATAAGTGTTTCGTTATCTTTGGAAATTCAACCATCAAGGGGGTTAAATTGGAGAAGGGATGTTTTTCGAAAATCTGTTGCTATTTAGGCAATTTTTAAGTTAGAACTACAAATTTTCGTATTTGGATTCGGGGTTCGAATTTAAAAGACACGTGTTTCGGTATATTTCGAAATTAGACTAATAAGGGGGTGAAATGCGGGATGCAAAAATTGATTTTCAAAGATATGTTGCTGTTAACTCAAATTTCGAGCTATAACTACGAAACTTAAGATATGGATTCTTCATCAGGATTAAAAAGAAACAACTGGTGCAGACCAACCAGCCTACGCATGCGAAGCAGCGGGGGTTTATATATATATATATATATATATATATATATATATATATGTGTGTGTGTGTGTGTGTGTGTGGTGTCTGGTCTTTCGGACATGTCCGAAGGAACAGACGCCACTTCTGATCCTGCAGTTATTATCTATTCATATTCACGGAATGTATGACATTAACTGCGATTGGGTAAAGTTGAAAATGTGTACCCAGCCACGATTCGAACCCAGGTCTCCTGCTTTCTAGGCATACATATATATTACATGTATATGAATTGCTGTTCGTTAGTCTCGCTGAAACTAGAGAACGTCTGAACCGATTTGGCTAATTTTAGTCTTGAAATATTAGTGTAAGTCCAGGGAAGGTTTAAACGGTGATAAAATATGGAAAAGTTGTCCGGAAAAAGGAAAATCGACAGCCTTTTCCGGGAGCTTTTCCAATGAGCTCTCAATACCGTTCGTCCAAATGTGATGAAAATTTGTACATCTCATGTTGAAAGCAAGAAGAAGGTTCGCATCAAATAAAAATTTGGAAAGTCGCCAGGAAAGTAGGAAAATTTAGGAAAAACCGATTTTGTTTCTGTGAATAAAAGTCAATGGTCACATGATTGTAAGAGCATCACCTGAGTACGGCATTCGCATGACGGAGAGGGTTAATTCTGATTGTGTTTTGTTCATTACGGTCTTGGATAAGCTTTCAGTAAAATAAATAAATAAAAATAATATTAGGGACAGTTAAAAAGGAAAGTCGCAAAATTCAAACCAAGTTCCGTTTATAATGTGTTTCTAAATGTGCTCAACAGTATAAGTTGAGAACCGTTCATCCGATTGCGATAAAATTTTTATCATTTGACGTTCAACAAAAGATTAACATTCTTATGAATAAAAATTTTGGAAAGTTACCAGGAAAATTTGAAAATTCGCGAGAAACTGAAAAAGCCTTCTTCAATGGGATATCATTCGTCTGATTGCCAGAAAATTTTGCATATTTGCAAGAGTAACGTTCTTATGAAATAAAAATTAGGAAAAAGTTTCCGGGAAAATTCAGAAAAAATAAATTCAAATGTTCAAATATTTGTACAGTCTATGGGACTTAACTACGGGGTCATCATCCCTAAACTTACAAACTACTTATGAACTACTTACGAACTAGGACGGCACAAATATCCATGCCCGAGGGGGGATTCGAACCCCCGACCGTAGTGGCCGTGCAGACCGTAACTGGAGCGCCTTAGTCCCCTCGGCCACCGAGGCCGGCCAGAAAAAAATAGATTATTCAATGAAATATGAATACCATTCATCTGATTGCGATAAAATGTTGCACATTCGCCGTTCAAAGCGAGAGGAAGGTTTGAGTGAAATAAAAGTCTGGAATACTTGGCCAGAAAATAGAAAAATTTGTGGAAAACTAAAAGAGCTCTTTTCTTTGGGATATCGATATCATTCATACGATTGCAATAAAATTTTGCACATTTGACGTTCAAAGAACGATTACATAGACAATTCTGTTGTTCTGCCGTTCTATCCACTTTTTACAAAAGGGACAATGCATTTTTTAAAGTTAATTACAACTTCTGAAAAATAGTTCAGAAGTCAAAGAGTAAATAGCTTTTCTAAAGTAATTATTGTTTGATATTTCGTTTTATATACTTGAAATCAAAAAATGTGACATGAACATTATCCTGGACATGTGTGCGTGATTTGCCCACTCTTTCCGCCCACTATCGAGCCGATACTTAGACTGTCTGATGATGCCTCTATAAAGCTACTGGGTCTAAAATACATGTGATTTAAATTAATATGGTTTGTATTAAGAGGTGAGTGATATGAAGTTTACCGGATCATCTAGAACTTAAGCAATTTGTCGATGACGGGCAACGATCCTTTCTTCAGTCCGGAGGCACTCCTAGGCCCTTACTCTTACGGGAATTACTAGAAAGTGACTACGAGTTTGAGTTCTAGCGGGCAGGTTAAAGGTGAGAATTTGTATCTGACGGGAGGCTTGCTTGCGTAATTCCGCGCAGGTGCGATGATCGCTGTGTCCCCAGTAGTGTAGAGGTCAGAGCAACTGTCTAGAACGCAGGAGACCTGGGTTCGAATCCCGGCTGGGTACACGTTTTCAACTTTACCCATTCGCATTTAATGTTATACATTCCGGAAGTGGAGAAAATTGGTGTTCCAGTGAGATCGGTATGCCGTACAACTTAAAGGTCAAATTCGAAATACGATTTAATCGTAATTGTTACGAAAAGTGTTTAAAATTAGTAGTTTACGATTGGAGTGGTTCGGATTCCCATGTTCAGGCTAAAATAACAAATCTGTGTTATTTATTTTCCGTCGGGAAAACTCGGTTCCTTTATTGTTTGTGTGATGTCAGCGACAAAAATAAGCTGAAATTAAGACTGCATTCCGAGCGGTGTGTGCCTCGACCGTAGAATGATCACTAAGTAAAGCAGTCAACAGTCGGAAGATTGGTTTGAACAGCACAGTGCTTTACTAGGCACGGTCCTGTTTGGATGTGGTATGCCGTTGCCTTCCTCTGACCTTGGAACTGACTTACCCAGCCAGTTATAGGGGGACCTACAGTTTAACGTGGGTTCCGAACCACGGTGCTACTCGATATTTTTCACATGAGCAATACTGCCAACGGTGAAAGAAGTGGAAAGTGACAGATAAAAATCCTAGGACCTGGCGGGAATCGAACCCGCGACCTTTGGATTTGGAGTCTGGCACTCTACCACTGTGCTACACAGACGCAAAGAGCGTTGCTCGTAAATTAAAATACCCGGTGATCAAAAAGTTAGTGTAAATTTGAAAACTTAATAAATCACGGAATAATGGAGATAGAGAGGTAAAAGTTGACACACATGCTTGAAATGACATGGGGTTTTATTAGAACAAAAAATGTTCAAAAATGTGCGACAGATGGCGCTTCATCTGACCAAAAAAAGCAATAATTAGCATAACAAATTAAGACAAGGCGAAGATGATGTTTTTTACATGAAATGCTCAGTATGTTCATTATCATTCCTCAGCAATAGCTGTAGTCGAGGAATAATGTTGTGAACAGCACTGTAAAGCATGTCCGGAGTTATGGTGAGGCATTGGCGTCGGATGTTGTCTTTGAGCATCCCTAGAGATGTCGGTCGATCACGATACACTCGCGACTTCAGGTAACCCCAAAGCCAATAATCGCACGGACTGAGGTCTGGGGACCTGGAAGGCCAAGCATGGCGAAAGTGGCGGCTGAGCACACGATCATCACCAAACGACGCGCGCAACAGATCTTTCACGCGTCTAGCAATACTTTTTTTCTTGTTTCTAATAAAACCCCGTGTCATTACAAGCATGTGTGTCAATTTTTACCTCTCTATCTGCATTATTCCGTGATTTATTAATTTTTTCAAATTTATAATGACTTTTAAGATCACCCGGTATATTTGTTATTGCAAATCGATTTCGACTATGGAATAGTCATCCTCAGTGCAACTGAAATTAAAAGCACAAGCGAAACAGGTACAGGTAAAAATACAACACTGGTTCACATAAGTGCGACGTCTGTTTTACATACCATGCACAATCGGATTGACACATTTCAAGTTTTCCACATCAAGCAGCAAGGCATAGCTACAAGATGTTACACAGTGCTGATTTGCAGAGTGCAGAATCACGAATGAACCATCTGTTAGCAGCCTACACGGCTGACTTATTACATAGCTGATATAACGTAATCTGTTATATACCATGTTATCACACAGCCAAATATATATTTTTAATACAGTATAGAAACAGAACAAATCAAGTTCGTGATAAAATAAATAAATAACATAATCATCTTAACGCTATTTTTGCCAGTAATTTTTTTTATGTTTCTGTTTTGATTGTGCTTTCTTTCCAATTTAAGTTGTTCGTAATTGTTGAGTTTACGGCCTCAAGGTTTGTAACTGAAGTTTAACAGATTTCTTTTAATGGTCATGTGTACGACCCTCACGCGTACCATTATTGAGGGTCAAGTGCCAATTTTTGCACCATGCAGATACATTATCTAAATCATTTTGCAGTTGCTTTTGATCTTCAGGTTACTTTACTAAGCGATAAATGGCAGCATCATCCGCGAACAGTCTAAGAGAGCTACTCATATTGTCTCCCAAATCGTTTATGAGAGCGAAGGAGGATGCAAAGTAATTACTAATGACTTTTTCCAAAGCAGTCTCACACAGGAAGATTGCATTGTAGTTCCTTCTCTAGATTGCCGCACAGATTACAAAGTGTCATATATCGAAATGATTCACAGAGGGATAGAAAAACAATTAAAATCACTCAAAAGAGAAAAGACCGCAGGACCAAATGGGATACCAGTTCGTTATTACACAGAGTACGCAAAGGAACTGGCCCCCCTTCTCGCAGTGGTGTATCGTAGGTCTCTAGAGCAGCATATAGTTCCGAAAGATTGGAAAATGGCGCAGGTCATCCCCGTTTTCAAGAAGGGACGTCGAACAGATGTGCAGAACTATAGGCCTATATCTCTGACGTCGGCCAGTTGTAGAATTTTGGAACAAATGTTATATTCGAGTATAAAGACATTCCTGGAGACTAGAAATCTGCTCTGTAGGAATGAGCTTGGGTTTCGAAAAAGGCGATCGTGTGAAACCCAGCTCGCGCTATTCGTCCACGAGACTCAGAGGGCCATAGACACGGGTTCTCAGGTAGATGCTGTGTTTCTCGACTTCCGCAAGGCGTTTGATGCAGTTCCCCACAAACGTTTAATGAACAAAGTAAGAGCATATGGTCTATGAGACCAGTTGTGTGATTGGATTGAGGAATTCCTAGATAACAGAAAGCAGCAGGTCATTCTCAATGGAGAGAAGTCTTCTGACGTAGGAGTTATGTCAGGTGTGCCACAGGGGAGTGTCGTGGGTCCATTGCTGTTCACGGTATATATGAATGATCTTGCGGATAACATCGGAAGTTCACTGTAACAGTGGAAAATTGTACTGAAATGCAGGAGGATCTGCATCGAATTTGACGCATGGTGCAGGGAATGGCAACTGAATCTCAATGTAGACAAGTGTAATGTGCTACGATTACATAGAAAGAAAGATCCTGTATCATTTAGCTACACTATAGCAGGTCAGTAACTGGAAGCAGTTAATTCCGTAAATTATCTGGGAGTAGTCATTAGGAGTGATTTAAAATGGAACGACCATATAAAATCAGTCGTCGGTAAAGCAGATGCCAGACTTAGATTCAGTGGGAGAATTCTAAGGAAATGCAGTCCGAAAACAAAGGAAGTAGGTTACAGCACACTTGTTCGCCCACAGCTTGAATACTGCTCACCGGTGTGGGATCCGTACCAGGTGGGGTTGATAGAGGAAGTGGAGAAGATCCAACGGAGAGCAGCGCGCTTCGTTACAGGATCATTTGGTGATCGAGAAAGCGTTACGGAGGTGATCGATAAACTCCAGTGGAAGACTCTGCAGGAGAGACGCTCTGTCGCTCGGTACGGGCTTTTGTCGAAGTTTCGAGAACATACCTTTACTGAGGAGTCTATCAGTATATTGCTCCCTCCTACGTATATCTCGCGAAGAGATCGTGAGGATAAAATCAGAGAGATTAGAGCCCACACAGAGGCATACCGACATTCTTTCTTTCCGCGAACAATACGAGACTGGAATAGAAGGGGGAACGATCTACCTACATCTACATGGGATACTGTGGACATCACATTTAAGTGCCTGGCAGAGGGTTCATCGAACCACCATTATACTATTTATCTCCCATTCCATTTTCGAATAGCGCGCGGGAAGAAAGCACATCTGAATCTCTCCGTTCGACCCTTGATTTCTCGTATTTTATTCTGATGATCATTTCTCCCACTTGCATAGTTAGTAATGATTCACAGAATAAAATATATTTTCGCATTCGGAGGAGAATGTTGGCGATTTGAGTTTCGTAAGTAGCCCACACCGCAGCGATAAGCGCCGTTGTTGTAATGATTCCCATCCCAGATCCTGTATCATTTCCGTGACGCTGTCTCCCCTGTATCGTGACAATACAAAACGAGCTGCCCTTCTCTGGACTCTTTCGATGTCCTCCGTCAAACCCACCTGATAAGGATCCCACACTAGGCAGCAATACTCCAAAAATGGACGGACAAGCGTAGTGTATGCAGTTTCTCTAGTAGTTCTGAACCAACCTTTTAAGGGTTCTGCTAATAAAACGCAGTCCCTGGTTCGCCTTTCTCACGACATTATCTACGTGTTCTTTCCAGTTTAAGTCTGAAGTAATAGTAATTCCTAGGTATTTAGACGAGTTTACGGCCTCCACTTTTGATGGATTTATCTTGTAAACAAAGTTTAACGGATTTCTTTTCGTGCTCATGTGGACGACTTCACACTTCTCCTTATGTAGAGTCAACTGACAATTCTTGCACCATACTGATATCTTATTCAAATCTTTCTGCGGTTGGTTTGTTGTGCGATTGGATTCGTGATTTCCTGTCAGAAAGGACACAGTACGCAGTAATTGATAGTAAGTCGTCGAGTAAAAAAGAAGTAATAGCTGGTGTTCCCCAAAGAAGTGTTATACGGGCCCTACAGTTCGTTATTTTTCAAATGTTCAAATGTTTGTACAGCTTATGGGACTTAACTACGGGGTCATCAGTCCCTAAACTTACAAGCTACTTATGAACTAGTAAAGACTAAGGACGGCACAAATATCCATGCCCGAGGGGGGATTCGAATCCCCGACCGTAGTGGCCGTGCAGACCGTGACTGGATCGCCTCAGTCTCCTCGGCCTCCGCGGCCGGCAAAGACGAATTTGCTGTGGTCCTATGATGGCCGAAACGAAAGAAGAAGAAGGTGGCAAGTGTTTTCCATTTTTGGATGTTTGGGCGCAGCCGTCGCCTGGCCGATGACCTCAGCTGAGGCCGCGGTGAGTCAGGGAGACCAGCCCAGACGCCGGCGGATGCGGCCGCTGCTCCGCACACACACACACACACACACATGCATCATGCATGCGCCGCGCCTACAGCACTCCCATTGTCTGCCGAGCAGCCGACCGAGATCTAGCGGCATCGTCATCGTCTTCATCAAAGTGCCGCATCATCCAAATCATACCGTGTCACAAACTCTCAACACACTGTCTCTTCACCCTCTCGTCACACCAATGTCACATTATTGTACGATAGTTGGTACTTAACTACGCAATGGAATCTACTATAGTCGCTAATAGTGCACGTGGTTGACCTCCTGTACCGCCGGCCGCGGGGCCCGAGGGGACAGTGTCGTGAAAGGAACATACAAGGTGAACATTAACAAGTGTAAAACGAGAGTAATGGAATGTAGTGTAAGAAATTCAGGCGATGCTGAAGGAATTAGATAAGGGGTCGTATGAATAAAAGAGAGCAAATGCTCCACAGAAGATTATCAGCGAAAAAGAACGTTCTCTGAGTAAGCATATGCTCTGAGCAGGTAGTTCATTCTCGCTACCTCCCCTCCTTCTTGAGTAATTTCTCCGCGTGTCATGTCCGACACAGATCAGCTGTCCAATCGGGCATTTCTTTAAACCAGCCCAATCAGGCAAATTATTAAGTGTACAAATATGGAGTAGGCATCTACGTGTTCAGGGAGAACTGTAGCCGGCCGCGGTGGCCGAGGGGACTGAGGCGCTCCAGTCACGGTCAGCACGGCCACTACTGTCGGGGGTTCGAATCCCCCCTCGGGCATGGATATTTGTGCCGTCTTTAGTATAAGGTAGTTGATAAGTAGTTTGTAAGCTTAGGGACTGATGACCCCGTAGTTAAGTCCCATAACCCCTACAAACATTTGAACTTGTTCAAATGTTTGTATAGCTTATGGGATTTAACTGCGAGGTCATCAGGCCCTAAACGTACAAACTACTTATGAACTACTTACGAACTAGGACGGCACAAATATCCATGCCCGAGGGGGGATTCGAACCCCCGACAGTAGTGGCCGTGGAGACCGTGACTGGAGCGCCTTAGCCCCCTCGGCCACCGCGGCCGGCGTGCCGTCTTTGTTATTAGCTAGTTCATAAGTGGTTTATAAGTTTAGTGACTGATGACCCTGTAGTTAAGTCCCATAAGCTCTACAAACATCTGAACTTTTTTTTTTTTTTTTTTAAGAATTGCATAAGCCGAAACGGCCGTCGTGAAACAATAAAATATTTGCAGCAACTTGGGTAACTACCATTTATTAAAATCATAAAGAATTCTCGACTAGAGCCGGCCGCGGTGGCTGAGGTGACTGAGGCGCTCCAGTCACGGTCAGCACGGCCACTACTGTCGGGGGTTCGAATCCCCCCTCGGGCATGGATATTTGTGCCGTCCTTAGTCTTAGCTAGTTCATAAGTAGTTTGTAAGCTTAGGGACTGATGACCCCGTAGTTAAGTCCCATAACCCCTACAAACATTTGAACTTGTTCAAATGTTTGTATAGCTTATGGGGCTTAACTGCGAGGTCATCAGGCCCTAAGCTTACAAACTACTTATCAACTACCTTATACTAAAGACGGCACAAATATCAATGCCCGAGGGGGGGATTCGAACCTCAGATACGGGAGGCCGCTGGATCTGCAACGTGGCGCTCTAGACCGCTCGGATACTCCCACGCGATCGAAATATCTGCTTCTGTTTACAATATCATCAGCCAAATGACATGTCATCGAAGCGTATGATATTATCGTCCGAACGTAGGACTGTCATTTCAAGATTATATAAGGCGCTAGCTGAAAACCCGCCGTTGTTCAGGTATTTATTTATTTCTGCCTGATAGATGATTTACTGAAAGTTCAGTGAAATGCAGCCCGTTTTGCATTATCGCGATACAGGGGAAAGAGTGTCACAGAAATTATGCACGACTTGTGGTAGAAGTTATTAAAAGAAAGGCGTTATACGCTGCGGAAAGGTCTCCTTCCGAAACCTGTTTCAACAACTTTCTCTTCCGAATGGAACATACTTTGTTAGCACCCACCTACATAGGAGGACATGACCACGAAAGTGAAATAAGAGAAATCAGATCGGAAAGATTTAGAGAAACGTCATAGAAGCGGTTCGATAAACCCTCTGCCATGCACTCCAATGTGACTTGCAGAGTATTTATGTAGATTTACGATGATAATACTCTCGGATTTCAGAATAGAACGCCCTGGGAGATTAATATTGTGTGCCGGAACCGGGACTCGAACATGGGACCTTTGCCTTTCCTTGGCAAGCGCTGTACCGAATGTGCTATCCCGACACGACTCACGATGTCGCCTCACAACTTTACTTCCGCCAGTACCTCGCCTCCTACTTTCCAAACTTCACAGAAGCTCTCCTCCAAACACGCAAGACTAGCACTCCTGGAAGAAAGGATATGGTGCAGACATGGCTTAGCCACAGCCTAAGGGATGTTTCCAGAATGAAACTTTCACTCTGCAGCGGAGTGTGCGCTGATATGAAACTTTCCTAGAGGATTAAATTGTGTGCCGGAACCAGGACTCGAACCTGGTTCGCAGGAGAAGTGTGAAGCTTGGAAAATGGGAGGCTAGGTACTGGCGGTAGTAAAGTTGTGAGGCGGCATTGTGAGTCGTATCGGGATAGCTCAGTGGTAGAGCGCTTGCCCTCGAAAAACAAAGCTCCCTGGTTCGAGAACCGATTCCGGCACACAATTTTAATCTGCCTCGGATTTTTACCGGATCTCCCGGTTGTTCCAGTGCAACTATACACCCTTTATGAGTAAGAACTTTCCATCTCTAGGCTTGTCGGGCCCGTTTGACTGGAAGCGTTTGACTGGAAACCGAAGGGTCGCGGGTTCTAAACTCTGTCGGATCTCGAATTTTTTTGTCTGCTTTTTAAACCATCCTTCACCTCTCAATGATTTGACGAGTCGCCATAGACGACACGTGGTTGGGATTCCACGTTAAGCTGTAGGTCCCCTTTCCTTTTCCCGGTTCGATAACTGGGGTATGGGGTATGCTAGAGACAAGCAAGTCGCCGAAGTGGCGTCCATTTGAAAGACTTGCACCAGGTCACTGAGCCACACGAAATGATCATCTCTAGTCTTTCAATGTGGTTCTGTTTTTTATTTTATTTTTTTGTACCTTTATTTCGTGAGATTGGATGTGTGGGAACAAGTACAAGAATATGGCATGAAATTTAGTATAAGTAAAAGTGAGATGGTTATCACATCAAGAGCAAATGAGAGAGGAAGAACTGGAGTAACAACCCGTGGAGAACGATTGAGGAGAGTGGAGAGTTTCAAGTATGTAGGAAGCCTGATGCAGGAAGATGGGAAAAAAGACAGAGAAATAAACGGGCGAGGGAGAAAAGCAGAAGCATTTCGGAAGAGTGTCAGAAGCCTGACATGGAACAGGGATGTACCCCTAAGTAAAAAAGTTATATACTGGTCATACTATGTCCCGATCCTGGCATTTGCATCTGAAACCTGGGTTAGGAAAGGAAGAGAGGAAAGCAAATTACAAGCTAGTGAGATGAAATTCTTGAGGAACAGTATTAAGAAATGAGAGGTTTAGAGAGTTAATTAAGGTGGAACCATTACAAGAGGAGATAGAGAAATTGAGGCTGAAATGGTAGGGGCGTGTTAAGCGGATGGAGGAGAGGAGGATACCCAGGAGGATGAAACTGGAAGGAAAGAGATCAAGAGGAAGAGCGAGAGAGAGATGGCTGAAAGGAGTGGAGGAAGGTGTAAAGAGAAAAGGAGAAGGCTGGACCAAGGTGAAGACGGGGGGTTGGTGGGAAGACAGAAGACGCGGCCAGAGGCTTGAAGCTGCCCAAGATGATGATGACGATTTGGTGAGAAGTGTTTGTGGTGGCTTGATGTTATTACTAGCACGCCGCAGTGTTAGCTGTACCGGCGATCCCTGTATTCTGGGTATGGCACTGGAGTCAGCGCTGCCCAGAAGCGCCGTCCAGGTTTCCAAGTATCGCGACCGCAAGCGGCTGTGCTCGGCCTGCCACGCGATGCGCGTGCTGAGGCGTCGTGACGCGATACGTCGTGCGTTCTGCCGGCGCTCCCCACCCAAAGGTCAGGCCGCGTCCGCCCCATACTGATGGCGCTGCCGCTACATAATACATGGCGCGCCCTCCAAATTGGAGGCCCTGTCGCACTGTGACACTCTGCGGCGCCTGCTCAGGCTGCCAACGACGCCCAATGTTGCTGCAGACCGGCCTGAGACATCAGTCCTACACGTCAAATCGTTTGTCCCTCAAGGGTCGAAGTTCTGTCCTAAACTATTTTCAACCCTATACCGCCGCAGCCTGCATCACGTCTCCGTTTATGAATGAAGCAAACATCAGTTCTACACGTCAACTCCTTATGCCCCTCACGGATCGATGTTCGGCCCTAAACTATTTTCAACCTTATACCGCCGCGGTCTGCATCATTTCTCCGCTTATGAATGAAGCAAACATCAGTCCTACACGTCAGATCGTTATGTCCCTCACGGGTCGATGTTCGGTCCTAAACTGTTTTCAACCTTATACAGCCGCGGCCTGCATCACTTCTCCGCTCATGAATGAGGCAAACATCTGTTCTGGATTGAAAATCGTTATGTTACTCACGGATCGATCTTCGGACCTAAACTATTTTCAACCTTATACCGCCAGGGTCTGCATCACTTCTCCGCTTATGAATGAAGCAAACATCAGTCCTACACGTCAGATCGTTATGTCCCTCACGGGTCGATGTTCGGTCCTAAACTGTTTCCAAATTGATACCGCCGCAGCCTGCATCACTTCTCCGGTTATGAATGAAGCAAATGTCAGTTCTACACGTCAACTCGTTATGTCCCTCACGGATGGATGTTCAGTCCTAAACTATTTTCAACCTTATACCGCCGCGGCCTGCAACCGGTTATGAATGAAGCAAACATCAGTTCTACACATCAAATCGTTATGTCCCTCATGAATCTATGTTCGGTCCTAAACTGTTTCCAAATTGATACCGCCGCAGCCTGCACAACTTCTCCGCTTATGAATGAAGTAAACATCAATTCTACACGTCATAACGTTATGTCCCTCACAGATCCATGTTCGGTCCTAAACTGTTTCCAAATTGATACCGCTGCAGCCTCTATCACTTCTTCAGTTATGTATGAAGCAAACATCAGTTCTACACGTCAGATCGTTATGTCCCTCACCGATCTATGTTCGGCCCTAAACTGTTTTCAAACTGATACCGCCACAGCCTGCATCACTTCTCCGGTTATTTAAAAAAAAGTTCTAATGTTTGTAGAACTTATGGGACTTAACTACTGGGTCATCAGTCCCTAAGCTTACAAACTACTTACGAACTAGCTAAGACTAAGGACGGCACAAATATCCATGTCCGAGGGTGGATTCGAACCCCCGACCGTAGTGGCCGTGCAGACCGTGACTGGAGAGCCTCAGTCTCCTCGGCCACCGCTTCCGGCCTCCTGTTATGAATGAAGCAAACATCAGTTCTACATATCAAATCGTTATGTCCCTCACTGATAGATGTTCGGTCCTAAACTGTTTCCAAATTGATACCGCTGCAGCCTACATCGCTGCTCCGGTTATGAAGGAAGCCAATTATGGAAACAAATTCAGCTCCTTATACATCTACGTGTACTTTTATATTCTGCAAACCACTTCAGGGTGTATGGCGCAGGGTGCCTTTGTATACAATTGTCAATTTATCATATGGCAGTAGCGTTTGGATCGGGGAAAAGGAGCAATCAGGTAATATGGCATATGATTATGCATAGTTGATATTACGATGACTGGTGCATTGAACATGATCATTATGTGATTGAAATCGATCTGCAAAAACAATAAAAAACACCCAATGCAGCATACTACATTTACTATATTCATTTGAACGTTTGATGAGCCGTGGCGCAGGAAGTACCTCCGTCTGAACATGTCTTTAGTGTTACTACTGCAACCTGAAGTGGGCGAGAAGCCGCTACTGCGAATAAATTTGGATAACAAGTGATGTAGAAATTCTGACGATCCCTCAAGGAACAACGTCCAGTTGGTTGGCAGCAATGAGTCGATCGCTTCGTCTGGACCAGCGCCGTCAGAGTAGAGAGAACAGTAGCAAAGGTCGGAAATCGCGTATCTGTTAAGAGTCACAGTTATTTAGAACTCTTATCAATAGTTATTTGGCAGAATATATAGTGACACCGAAAGGTTTTACAGGGAAAATAGGATTATCAGAAGCCACACGCAGAGTATTTCACACTTACTTATCATGTCTTTCAAATTGGTAAGTGGCTTACACCCCACAATGTAAAAAAAATCTGTTCGTGCATTTTACAGGCGAGAACATATCACTGACACAGTTGCTGTAATCTGGACGAATGTATCTGTTAAGATAAGCTACAGGCCTACTTGCCAATTTGTGTTAGATATTACTTGCGAAAAACCTGTTTCAACAATACATTACACACCAAACATTGAAATAGCTTCTCATTGACATTTGCCGAGGTGTAAATAATCCGAACATTACTTGCAAATGGAGCATCAATATTCATTATTTGTATATATTTACATGTAGGACGACGAATCTGTTATGGATGATATATGTAGCATTTGCCACACTAATCAAACAAGTCACTCAAATAGCAGAAATCTCAGAAACAGTAATAGCAGTAGTAGAAATCACAGAAGTAGCATTCAGAGTGACAGAAATCGCAGTTTGAGTGCGGAAGGATACATGTTCAGGATTTGTAAACTGCGATTGTAAACAGTGACAAATCACAAGTAAGATTCCCAGATACCTAAATGTAGCAGTAGCAGAAATCACAGAAGTAGCATTCAGAGTGACGGAAATCGCAGTTTGAGTGCGGAAGGATACATGTTCAGGATTTGTAAACTGCGATTGTAAACAGTGACAAATGACAAGTAACAATCGCAGGTACCTAAATGTAGCAGAAATCACAGAAGTAGCATTCAGAGTGACGGAAATCGCAGTTTGAGTGCGGAAGGATACATGTTCAGGATTTGTAAACTGCGATTGTAAACAGTGACAAATCACAAGTAAGATTCCCAGATACCTAAATGTAGCAATAGCAGAAATCTCAGAAGTAGCATTCAGAGTGACGGAAATCGCTGTTTGAGTGTGAAGGGAGACATGCTAAGGATCTGTAAAGAGCAATTGTAAACAGTGACAAATCGCAACTAAGAATGGCAGGTACCTAAATGTAACAGTAGCACAAATTGCAGAAGTAGCATTCAGAGTCACGGGAATGGCAGTTTGAGTGGATAGGGAAACATGTTGAGGATCTGTAAACTGCGATTTTAAACAGTGACAAATGACAAGTAACAATCGCAGGTACCTAAATGTAGCAGAAATCACAGAAGTAGCATTCAGAGTGACGGAAATCGCAGTTTGAGTGCGGAAGGATACATGTTCAGGATTTGTAAACTGCGATTGTAAACAGTGACAAATCACAAGTAAGATTCCCAGATACCTAAATGTAGCAATAGCAGAAATCTCAGAAGTAGCATTCAGAGTGACGGAAATCGCTGTTTGAGTGTGAAGGGAGACATGCTAAGGATCTGTAAAGAGCAATTGTAAACAGTGACAAATCGCAACTAAGAATGGCAGGTACCTAAATGTAACAGTAGCACAAATTGCAGAAGTAGCATTCAGAGTCACGGGAATGGCAGTTTGAGTGGATAGGGAAACATGTTGAGGATCTGTAAACTGCGATTTTAAACAGTGACAAATGACAAGTAACAATCGCAGGTACCTAAATGTAGCAGAAATCACAGAAGTAGCATTCAGAGTGACGGAAATCGCAGTTTGAGTGCGGAAGGATACATGTTCAGGATTTGTAAACTGCGATTGTAAACAGTGACAAATCACAAGTAAGATTCCCAGATACCTAAATGTAGCAATAGCAGAAATCTCAGAAGTAGCATTCAGAGTGACGGAAATCGCTGTTTGAGTGTGAAGGGAGACATGCTAAGGATCTGTAAAGAGCAATTGTAAACAGTGACAAATCGCAACTAAGAATGGCAGGTACCTAAATGTAACAGTAGCACAAATTGCAGAAGTACCATTCAGAGTCACGGGAATGGCAGTTTGAGTGGATAGGGAAACATGTTGAGGATCTGTAAACTGCGATTTTAAACAGTGACAAATGACAAGTAACAATCGCAGGTACCTAAATGTAGCAGAAATCACAGAAGTAGCATTCAGAGTGACGGAAATCGCAGTTTGAGTGCGGAAGGATACATGTTCAGGATTTGTAAACTGCGATTGTAAACAGTGACAAATCACAAGTAAGATTCCCAGATACCTAAATGTAGCAATAGCAGAAATCTCAGAAGTAGCATTCAGAGTGACGGAAATCGCTGTTTGAGTGTGAAGGGAGACATGCTAAGGATCTGTAAAGAGCAATTGTAAACAGTGACAAATCGCAACTAAGAATGGCAGGTACCTAAATGTAACAGTAGCACAAATTGCAGAAGTAGCATTCAGAGTCACGGGAATGGCAGTTTGAGTGGATAGGGAAACATGTTGAGGATCTGTAAACTGCGATTTTAAACAGTGACAAATGACAAGTAACAATCGCAGGTACCTAAATGTAGCAGAAATCACAGAAGTAGCATTCAGAGTGACGGAAATCGCAGTTTGAGTGCGGAAGGATACATGTTCAGGATTTGTAAACTGCGATTGTAAACAGTGACAAATCACAAGTAAGATTCCCAGATACCTAAATGTAGCAATAGCAGAAATCTCAGAAGTAGCATTCAGAGTGACGGAAATCGCTGTTTGAGTGTGAAGGGAGACATGCTAAGGATCTGTAAAGAGCAATTGTAAACAGTGACAAATCGCAACTAAGAATGGCAGGTACCTAAATGTAACAGTAGCACAAATTGCAGAAGTAGCATTCAGAGTCACGGGAATGGCAGTTTGAGTGGATAGGGAAACATGTTGAGGATCTGTAAACTGCGATTTTAAACAGTGACAAATGACAAGTAACAATCGCAGGTACCTAAATGTAGCAGAAATCACAGAAGTAGCATTCAGAGTGACGGAAATCGCAGTTTGAGTGCGGAAGGATAAATGTTCAGGATTTGTAAACTGCGATTGTAAACAGTGACAAATCACAAGTAAGATTCCCAGATACCTAAATGTAGCAATAGCAGAAATCTCAGAAGTAGCATTCAGAGTGACGGAAATCGCTGTTTGAGTGTGAAGGGAGACATGCTAAGGATCTGTAAAGAGCAATTGTAAACAGTGACAAATCGCAACTAAGAATGGCAGGTACCTAAATGTAACAGTAGCACAAATTGCAGAAGTAGCATTCAGAGTCACGGGAATGGCAGTTTGAGTGGATAGGGAAACATGTTGAGGATCTGTAAACTGCGATTTTAAACAGTGACAAATGACAAGTAACAATCGCAGGTACCTAAATGTAGCAGAAATCACAGAAGTAGCATTCAGAGTGACGGAAATCGCTGTTTGAGTGTGAAGGGAGACATGCTAAGGATCTGTAAAGAGCAATTGTAAACAGTGACAAATCGCAACTAAGAATGGCAGGTACCTAAATGTAACAGTAGCACAAATTGCAGAAGTAGCATTCAGAGTCACGGGAATGGCAGTTTGAGTGGATAGGGAAACATGTTGAGGATCTGTAAACTGCGATTTTAAACAGTGACAAATGACAAGTAACAATCGCAGGTACCTAAATGTAGCAGAAATCACAGAAGTAGCATTCAGAGTGACGGAAATCGCAGTTTGAGTGCGGAAGGATACATGTTCAGGATTTGTAAACTGCGATTGTAAACAGTGACAAATCACAAGTAAGATTCCCAGATACCTAAATGTAGCAATAGCAGAAATCTCAGAAGTAGCATTCAGAGTGACGGAAATCGCTGTTTGAGTGTGAAGGGAGACATGCTAAGGATCTGTAAAGAGCAATTGTAAACAGTGACAAATCGCAACTAAGAATGGCAGGTACCTAAATGTAACAGTAGCACAAATTGCAGAAGTAGCATTCAGAGTCACGGGAATGGCAGTTTGAGTGGATAGGGAAACATGTTGAGGATCTGTAAACTGCGATTTTAAACAGTGACAAATGACAAGTAACAATCGCAGGTACCTAAATGTAGCAGAAATCACAGAAGTAGCATTCAGAGTGACGGAAATCGCAGTTTGAGTGCGGAAGGATACATGTTCAGGATTTGTAAACTGCGATTGTAAACAGTGACAAATCACAAGTAAGATTCCCAGATACCTAAATGTAGCAATAGCAGAAATCTCAGAAGTAGCATTCAGAGTGACGGAAATCGCTGTTTGAGTGTGAAGGGAGACATGCTAAGGATCTGTAAAGAGCAATTGTAAACAGTGACAAATCGCAACTAAGAATGGCAGGTACCTAAATGTAGCTGTAGCAGAATTCACAGAAGTAGCATTCACAGTGACGGAAATCGCAGTTTGAGTGCGGAGGATACATGTTCAGTATTTGTAAACTGCTATTGTAAACAGTAACGAATCGCAGATACCTAAATGTAACAGTAGCAAAAATCACAGAAGTAGCATTCAGTCAGGGAAATCGGAGTTTGAGTGCGGAGGGGTACCTGTTGAGGATTTTTAAAGAGTGACAAATCGCAACTAAGAATCGCATATACCTGAAAGTAGCAGTGACAGAAATAAGCGACATCGGAAAATGGCAGTTCAGCCTACCTGTCGCAACAGAGCAGGCGCGAAGCCCTGGTGTGTGGCAGTGCGCGGGTTAGTTCCGGCTGGCGCGCCAGTGGAAGAGCCTCGTTGTTGGGCGGGCGGGCGGCTGGCGCCAGCAGATCCGCTGGCGCCAGTCGGGGTGTCTGACCCGGAGCGCCACGCCTCGCATACGGCACGCCGCGCCGCGCCGGCCGGAAGGACGCGTGACGTCATCGGACGCGGTCCGCCGGCGCTCCGCAAAGTAGAAACACTGTGCAGGCACCCGCTGCTGTGGCCAGGCGCCTCCACCGAAAGTCACCGCCGAGGTTTACTGCTGCTAAGACACTGGCGGTAAACGTGAAGCTATGGGTTACATAATAATCATATATATATAATATGCCGGTGACGGGCAATGATCATATCGTCAGTGGGGAGGGGTGGGCAAAGTTTGAAGCCCTTACTCTTACGGCAATTAGTTCATAACTACGAGTTTGAGTACTGTGGGGAGGGCGAAGCTGGGAATTTATATCTGACGGGAGGCGTGCTTAGGTAGTCCTTGCAGGTGCGGTGATCACTGTGTCCCCATTGGTGTAGGTGTCAGCGCAACTGCCTAGAAAGCAGGAGACCCGGGTTCGAATCCCGGTTGGATACACATTTCAGCTTTGCCCAATCGCAGTTGATGTCATATATTCTCTGAATGTTAAATAATAACAACTGCAGGATCAGAAGTGACGTCTGTTCTTTCGGAACAGGCGCCACATGTATATATATATAATATGCCGGTGACGGGCAATGATCCTATCGTTAGTGGGGAGGGGTGGGCAAGTTTGAAGCCCTTACTCTTATGGGAATTAGTTTCATAACTACGAGTTTGAGTACTGTGGGCAGGGCGAAGCTGGGAATTTGTATCTGACGGGAGGCGTGCTTAGGTAGTCCTTGCAGGTGCTGTGATCACTGTGTCCCCAGTGGTGTAGGGGTCAGCGCAACTGCCTAGGAAGCAGGAGACCCGGGTTCGAATCCCGGCTGGGTACACATTTTCAGCTTTGCCCAATCGCAGTTGATGTCATATATTCTGTGAATATTAAATAATAACAACTGCAGGATCAGAAGTGACGTCTGTTCTTTAGGAACGGACGCCACATGTATATATACAATGGATTACAATTTGTGATGCGGCCGGAATCGAACCCGGACTTACAGGCTTATTAGGCAGACAACCCCTATAGGGTTGCAAGCGATACATCGATGTTTTGAAAACATCTATGTTTCGTCCATAAACATCGATGTTTTGAACAGCGATGTATCGCCGATGCATCGACGACAGAAGTCCAAAACTATCGACATCGTTCAACAGTTCATTGGCAACTCCATTATTACTTTATTAGTTGCTCAAGTGCGGTGCTCCTGCTATCGTCGCTGTTTTCGTACTTTTGAAATAGTAGGAAGTGAAATATGAAACAATCTGATGTTTGTCCATCACGGGCTGCTGGCATTGTTGAAAGTTCGCCCTCCAACATCAGTGGAATCGAATCTTTGACAGTGTTACCCAGTCAGACGGATATCGTACTGTCAGAACGTCAGTTAGAACATCACACAAAAGTCGACGAAAAATCCGAGACAGAAGCCAAATGTTCAAATGTTTGTATAGCTTATGGGACTCAACTACGGGGTTATCAGTCCCTAAACTTACAAACTACTTATGAACTAGCTAACACTAAGGACGGCACAAATATCCATGCCCGAGGGGGGGATTCGAACCCCCGACCATAGTGGCCGTGCAGACCGTGACTGGAGCGCCTCAGTCTCCTCGGCCACCGCGGCCGGCAGCCAAGTATAACATATATATTGATTTCAGCAAGGTACATGATTTGATAAACGTCATTGATGAATATTCATTTAAAAAATACATTATTAAGTAATAACTGAAAGATGCATAATGTTTAATTCTCTCCACGTCGACAGCTAAGAAAAATGCAACACGTCAACAAAACACAAGTTATTTCGCATGTAATGAACAAATCGATGTAAATCCCAACTAAAATCGGCGCAATAGGTATCGAAACCTTATTCCCAACTTCTTTTTCATTCCAATCTGCCATTTCGCTGTGTATTCGTGGCCTAGTGAAAGAACATGAATAAAGCAGATACTTTCTGGCAACACAGCTTCATTTCAGTGTGTTTTTCCTAATATTTCTGAAACATATGGAAACATGGGAAAGACGTCGATGTATCGGTTTTCAGAGCGATGTTTTTTAACATCGATATTTTTCCGCAGGAACATCGATGTCTGAACATCGATGTTTTTATCAACGATTTTGCATCCCTTTCCCCTAGACCACAGCACCACTAACGAATAAGGCGGCTCGGAATAGTCTAACAAGGGGAGGCCGCCAATTGTGAAATTCAGGTTCGATTCACACTGCGCATAATGAAAGCTCATGGCCAGACGTGTAATGTGGCAAAGCACCAAGATGCACTTCGCAGCCGTTGTCGAGAAAATCGACACTTTAAGAAAAGCCGTTGCGGTGAAATACTCTCTACGACCTCTATGATTAGTAGTACTGTACAGAGGCGTGGCGTAGCGGTAAGTGCTCGGGTTGGTAATCCGAAGGTCGCCGGATCGAATCTCGCGGCATACAACTTTTTTTCTAAGTTGAGATACTTAGTCTAATGAAAAATCTTGACAATCTAGGCGTGTATGCTTGTGAGACAGTAAAATGACGTCATACGGACTTGCCCGATGCTTAGAAGCCTGAAAAAATATTTTCAGCGTGCAGAATATCACTACAGATTCGCAGAAGAAAAAAAAAAAAGTTTCGTTCTGGGAACAGCCCTTAGTCTGTGGCTAAGCCATGTCTCCACCATATCCTTCCTTCCAGAAGTGATCTTGGGGTAAAGTGTTCGATTGGAAACCGAAGGGACGCGGGTTCTAAACCCGGTCGGACCTCGGATTTTTTTCAGTCTGCATTTTAACCCATCCTTCACCTCTCAGTGATGTCAGGATTCGCCAGAAACGACACGTGGTTGGGATTCCACGTTAAGCTGTAGGTTGGATAACTGGGGTAGGCTAGGGACACGCAAGTCGCCGAAGTGGCGTCCAATGGAAAGACTTGCACCAGGCCAATGACCCACACGAAAATATTATTAGACTAAGTGAAAAAACAGTCAAAGTGAATGTAACGGATTTTGTTCACCACTTTCTGAGCCCATTACTCCACTACCCTTTGACCCAATTGTATTTCTGAACATTTACCAGTAGTTACTAGATGTGTTTAACACGAATTATATACAGAAGGATGGAAAAGCTGGTAGAAGCCGACCTCGGGGAAGATCAGTTTGGGTTCAGGAGAAATGTAGGGACACGGGAGGCAATACTCACTTTACGGCTTATCCTAGAAGATAGATTAAGGAAAGGCAAACCTACATTTCTAGCTTTTGTGGATTTGGAGAAGGCTTTTGACAATGTTGATTGGCATAAACTCTTTCAAGTTCTAAAGCAAGCAGGAGAAAAATATAGGGAGCGTAAGGTTATTTACAACTTGTACAAAAACAAGATAGCGGTTGTCAGAGTTGAAGGGCATGAAAGGGATACAGTGGTTGGAAGAGGAGTAAGACAGGGTTGTAGTCTTCCTCCCTTGTTATTCAATTTGTACATTGAGCAAGGAGAAATTTGGAGAAGGAATTAAAGTTCAGGGTGAAGAATTAAAAACATTGCGTTTTGCCGACGTCATAGTATTTCTGTCAGATACAGCAAAGGACCTGGAAGAGCAATTGAACGGAATGGACAGTGTGCTGAAAGGTGCATATAAGATGAAGGTGAACAAGAGCAAAACTAGGGTAATGGAGTGCAGTGTAAGAAAATCAGGTGATGCTGAAGGAATTAGATTGGGAAACGAAGCAATAAAGGAGGTAGATGTGCTTTGTTACTTGGGCAGTAAAATAACAAATGATGGTCGCAGTACAGAGGATTTAAAATGCAGAATGGCAATGGGTAGAAAAGCGTTCTTGAAAAAGAGAAATTTGTTAACATCGAATATTGATTTAAGCGTAAGGAAGTTCTTTCTGAAGGCATTTGTGTGGAGTGTTGCCTTGTATGGGAGTGAAACATGGACGATAAACAGTGCGGACAGGAAGAGGATTGAGTCTTTTGAAATGTGGTGCTACAGAAGAATGCTGAAGATTAGGTGGGTGGATCGCGTAACTAATAAGGAGGTACTGAACAGAATTGGGGAGAAAAGAAATTTCTGGTATACCTTGACTAAAAGAAGGGATAGATTGGTAGGACACATTCTTAGACATCAAGGAATTGTGAATTTAGCGTTGGAGGGAAGTGTGTGGGGAAAAAATCGCAGAGGAAGACCAAGAGATGGATACAGTAAGCAGATTGAGACAGATGTAGGTTGTCGTTTTTATGTAGAGATGAAGAGGCTTGCTCAGGATAGAGTACTGTGGAGAGCTGCATCAAACCAGTCTCCGGACTGAAGACCACAACGACAACAACTAGATGTGTCGCACTAGGCATCGGTGGTTTCGCACGACATCCCCTGGCCATTCCGAACAGGCAGAAACCACTGGTACGCAAAGGGTTAACGCTGACTGTGGTTCCCGCCAGTTGGGTGAGAAGCGCGCCAGTTGACTGGCGCCAGAGGATCCACCACTTAGGGAGTCCTTGGCGACCGCGGCAGGACGCCAGAAGAACAACAGCTCCCACGCCACCTTCCGGTGACGTCACCGCCAGTAGGCGCTCCTGGCGACCGTCCGTGACGCAGTGGCGCGCGTGCGTGCACGCCGTACGCGCGTGCGTGTCACGTTCCCGCCGTGTCTCCATCCTCGCCGTGTCACACTTGTTTCTCTAGTTCCCACTGTGGCTACTTCTAAATCTGTACCTTACGGTCGGGTACACGGAGAATTTGTGAGAAGGGCGTGATCAAATGGAAGGGTACGTCAATGTTGCAAATACAGAGTGATCCAAAAATCTTTTACAATTTCTATATACTGGAAGTCATGGACTAATGAAGGGGAATGTCGGATAAGAAGGTGACATCTTGCGAGCCATGGACGAAGGGCAACAGGCGGATTGTGTTTTTCTCGACTTCAAAAAGGCGTTCGACGCGGTGCCACACTGCAGACTGCTAACGAAGATACGAGCTTATGGAATAGGTTCACAGATTTGTGACTGGCTGGAAGACTTCCTAAGTAATAGAACGCAGTACGTTGTTCTCGACGGCGAGTGTTCATCAGAGACGAGTGTATCGTCAGGCGTGCCCCAGGGGAGTGTGATAGGACCGCTATTATTTTCTATCTATATAAATGATCTGATGGACAGAGTAAGTTGTAATTTGCGGTTGTTTGCTGATGATGCTGTGGTGTATGGGAGGGTGTCGTCTGTAACTGACTGTAATAGCATACAGGATGATTTGGACAAAATTTCTAGTTGGTGCGAAGAATGGCAGCTAGCTCTCAATGTAGAAAAATGTAAGGTGATGCGCATGAGTAGAAAAACAATCCTATAATGTTCGAATACAGCATCAGTAGTGAGCGTCTTGATGCGGTCGCGTCGTTCAAACATTGCAGAGTGATATGAAATGGAACGAGCATGTAAGGACAGTTGTGAGTAAGGCAGACAGCCGACTTCGGTTTATTGGGAGAATTTTGGGAAGAATTACTTCATCTGTAAAGGAGACCGCGTATAAAACGCTTGTACGACCACGTCTTGACTATTGCTCAAGTATTTGGGACCCGCAGCAGATCGGTTTGAAGGAAGACATAGAGGCGGTTCAGAGGCGAGCAGCTAGATTTGTTACTGGTAGGTTAGACCAATGCGCGAGTGTCACGGAAATGCTCCGGCAACTCAATTGGGGATCGCTGGAGGAAAGACGACGTTCTTTTCTTGAAATTCTGTTGAGTAAATTTAGGGGGCCGGAATTTGAAGGTGAGTGTAGTACGATCTTGCTGCCGCCTACTTACATTTCGCGTAAAGATCACAGACAAGATAAGAGAAATTAGGGCTCGTACGGAGGCATATAGGCATTCTTTTTTTCCTCGTTCAATTTGGGAGTGGAATAGGAAAAGAAATGCCTAGTAGTGGTACAGTGTACCCTCCGCCACGCACCTTACGGTGAATTGCGGAGTATGTATGTAGATGTAGATGTAAGGTACATAGACCACACTACTTAAAACAATTAGGAGATCAGATGGGACATCATATACATATTGTAACGTATTTTCTAGATTGCGTAGCTGGAATGTCAGCGGTGTAAACATTAAAAAGAATGGGAGCAAGAACCGAACCGTGGGGGACGCCATCGTGAAGCTGTCTAAACCCACTTTCCGTGTCGCCGAGATAGATCTCGATCAGACGGCCACTTAGCATTGAGTTCACAAGTCGCAATAAAATAGGACAAGGAATGAGGTTGTAAAGCTTCACTAGGAGGCCTTTCTTCCACTGCCGAGAGATCCAGAAAAGCAACGGAAGTGGCTCACTTCTTTCCGAAACCAGTCTCAATGAAAGGTGTCAGTGCTAGGACTTGGTCACAGCAATTACGGCCTTTTTATAATGTTCTCGGGTTTGCAGCCGGATACTAAAGTCAACTTGACACAATATTTCGGCGGCGCAACTGCCCGCCATCCTCAGGTGAGCTTGCTGATAGACAATCTCGCCGGAACTGAGTTCCCAGTGTAATCGGCGGCTCCTTTATACATCGCGGAAGACCCATAGAAGTGACAGTGACTGCCCTCTGGCGCACAAGACATACAGCGCTCCGGTGGTAGAGTCCGGCGAAATCGATAATCGATGATAAAATTATTATTCAGATTTATGAAGTACCAACCGTTGTTTTTTAACATCTGACAACACAGGGTTCCAGGATTTAGTAAGAAGGTAGCCTTTGTCTCTGTTAATCAGATTGTCAGATAATCGGATCTCTATGGATTCTTTTAAGACACAGTCCCAGTAACGAGATGCTGAAGCAACCATGTGAGTTTCGTTATATAACATTCTATGTCCCTCATTGAGACAATGCTCAGCTACCGCCGACTTCTCGGGCTGGAGCAAACGTGTGTGCCGTTGATGTTGAACACATCTGTCCTGAATGGTACGGATAGTTTGACCAACATTGACAGGGAATTTTATATACCCCGGGCTTCCTCAGACCCAAATCATCCTTCACAGATCCGAGAAGTGCTCTCGTCTTTACCGGCGGACGAAAAACCCTCTCAATGTCATACTTTTTTAAACTTCTTCCTATCTTTGACGAAATATTCCTGGCAAAAGGTAGGAAAGCAACTGATTTGTGGGGTCTCATTTAGTGGTTCAGGTGAAGGACCAAATTATAAAGAACAGTGGATCTGCTTATCTGTGTAGCCATTCTGTTGAATCACAACTTTGAGATGATCTAGTTCTTGCGTCAAACTTTCTGCATCAGAAATGGCGTAAGCTCTCCTAGCTAATGTCCGAAGAACGCCAGTACGTTGGACCGGAGGATGACAACTCGAGGCATGCAGATAGCGGTCCGTGTGCGTAGCCTTGTTTGGAACCGGCTTGTTCAACGGGGATACTAGCTGTGAGAATGGTAACAATACGGCTGTAGATGAGTCTCTCGAGCAGCTTTTACCATACACTGAAAAGTGCAATTGGGCGATAGCTATCTGCACGTTCGGCTGGTTTACCAAGCTTCAAAACAGCTATTACTTTAGACCTCTTAAAAGCTTTTCGTACAGATCTGTCTCTAAGAATGTTATTCAATAAATTTAGAAGCCACAATCGGGGCTTGAGTCCAGCAATTCTGGGAAAATATCATCTATAGCGGCAGCTTTCCCAGTCTTCACATCAGAGACAGCCACATGCAGTTCGTCTAAGCAAAAAGGTTTTGATACTTCCAGGGGAGCCTGCTGGCTGCCCTAGTTTACTCTGTAGCTGAATACTGTTCTCCTGTCTGACAGTGCTCATGTGAGGGACATTGATGTACAATTAAATAGAGCAATAAGATCGATCAGTGGTATTCTGGTGGCTACACCACTTCAATGGCTCCCAATATTATGCAACATCGTCCCTCCTGATCTAAGACGGAAGGAAGCCTTAATGAGAGAGTATTATAAGATCTTGTCCACTCCTGAGCTTCCTATCCTGCAAGACCTTCCACCACCGGTCAGCCGGCTGAAATCACGTAAACCACCTCTTAAAACAGCTGTGCAACTACATGAGAGTGGCTTCTCGCCTAAAACAAACTGGGCAAGAACTTGGGATTCGTTTAATGGGAAAAAAACAGCACCTGGATAGACGATCCCTCTAAGCAGCTCCAAGGAATGGACCTTCCCAGGAGAGAATGGTCTTTGATCAACCGTTTCCGAACTGGTGTTGGTCGCTGTAACTATTGGAAATTCAAATGGGGACAGACAGACGACCAGTCATACTACTGTGCAGCAGACGTACAAATGATAACCCACACACTTACTAATTGCCCATTACGATCATTCTCAGGAGGGATGACCGAACTCCATATAGTCAGTCAGGAAGCTGTCCAGTGGTTAAAGGAGTTGGACTTGGCTCTGTGACAGAGATATGTTTTATCTTATTAATTAGACACTAGTATATTTTACTGAAGTATATGTAGCTTACATTATACCATACGATATATAATGTGAATGTCTGTTCGGTGTACGTTTATCACGTCTGAACCACAAGGCATAAAAAGCTAAAAATTTGTACAGTTACTAATGTCTACCCGAGGAATGCTTTGGCACTGTTTTATGGCGATCGGATAGCTATTTATCTATATATATTAATGTGAATATCTGTTCGGTGTACGCTTATACCGTCCGAAAGTCAAGACGCAGAGACTTAAATATTTGTAAAAGTTATTAATTTAGACCTGAGGAAGGTTTTAGGCACGGTTTTATACCGATCTGGTAGATATTTAGTAATTTGAAGAATATAACGCGAAATGCGGAACAATAATTACTTATGGAAAATTATATTTATTCTTTGAAAATAGTATTATTGGTTGCATTGTTGTTTGAGTGTTGATAATGATAAAACGGTGGTGTATATTGGGATGGCAAGTTATCGGTGTATATAAAATTCTACGTGTATGTGTGTGTGTTAATATTTCGCTCTGCAGCGAAAACTACAGAAACGCAAACGAATGGTCTGTATGTAATTGTTGTCCGAAGTCTCCCGTTGTACTCCATAGCAGTTCCATGCCGATAGGTATAAGGGGGTGGAAGATATGGTGGTTGAAAGTCGTCAAATTATAAAAAAAAAATTCGGACTGAAGGCCAGCGATGACGTTTGCGACACTACAGCAAGGAGGTTACATACAGCGAAACGTGATGCCACAGACCATATCTTTGGTCTTTGCGTGCTACAATGTCTTCAGCTCTTTCTCTGTAATGATAATCATACGAATAAGGAAATATAAGAATAAATAAATAAAGCAGTAAAAAAAGAAATTTCTTTCAATACATCAATTTTAAAAAATCGATTTCGATCAGTAATATTATTACAATCATTATTGTTGAATTTCGTGATTGGATTCTTCGAAACGAGTGCATTTTACGTGTGATTTGGAAAAGTATCGTCGAAAATTGGAACATTCATAAAAAATATATATAGAGATGTTTCTATAAAATATCAGTACCATTCATCTAATTACGATAATGTTTTTCCATATTTTATCACCGTTTAAACGTTCCCTGAATTTACACGAATGAGATATAAACATTAGCCTGGAGATTTGTGCGTTGTTAGCCCACTCTTTCTGACAACTATCAAGCCGATGCTTGCACTATCTGAAGATGCCTTTATAAACCTACTGGATTTAAATTAATACCGTTTATTTTAAGAGATAAGTGATAAGTAGTTCACCGGGTCATCTAGTTCTGAATAAAAAATATAACTTACATATGGCTCTCAACTCTACTTCCTTTCCTTTGACTTCTCTGCAACACAAGCAATCTATAGGTACGGAGTTAGCAACATAAGTATAATATGAAATAAATTGTAGTTTGCGATAACTTGTGGCATCACTGTACTATGTTTAGATGATATACCAAAGGGTGGCGAATGAAAATTTGTGCCCGGCGGGGATTCGAACCCGGCATCTCCTGCTTATTATGCAGACGCGTTGACCTTCCGCCACCGAAGAGACCTGCAACGTCGTCATATATATATATATATAAGCCGAGGCTGGGCTCCTGACGACAATTAATTGTGTCTCGATACCTCATGGTCTGTTCTCCCTGATGCGGGAATACAGTATTGTGGCTGCGAGCATTACAGAACAAATAGGCTGTGGTATAGGAAAGAGACAGCGTGGCGAATGGAGATTTGTGTGTAGCGGGAGACGTGCAGGGAAGAGTCCTCCGCAGTCGGGCTGGTCACTGTGTCCTGGTGGCGGAGTGGCTAACGCGCCTACCTAGTAAGAAGATCACGGGTTCGTATCCCCGCCGGACACAAATTTTCATTCGCCACCCTTTGGTATATCATCTAAACATAGTACAGTGATGCCACAAGTCATCGCAAACTGCGATTTATTTCATTAAAAATGAGCGCTGTAACGTCGTCAAAAATATATGATAAGTGTAATAGACTGTCACGATTTTTACAGATCCAAACCACTACAGCCGGCCGCGGTGGCCGAGGGGACTGAGACGCTCCAGTCACGGTCTGCACGGCCACTACGGTCGGGGGTTCGAATCCCCCCTCGGGCATGGGTATTTGTGCCATCCTTAGTCTTAGCTAGTTCATAAGTCCCGGTTCCGGCACACAATTTTAATCTGCCAGGAAGTTTCATATCAGCGCACACTCCGCTGCAGAGTGAAAAATTCATTCTGGAAACATCCCTTAGGCTGTGGCTAAGCCATCTCTCCACCATATCCTTTCTTCCAGGAGTGCTAGTCTTGCATGGTTCGCAGGAGAGCTTCTGTGAAGTTTGGAAAGTAGGAGGCGAGGTACTGGCAGAAGTAAAGTTGTGAGGCGGCATCGTGAGTCGTGTCGGGATAGCTCAGTCGGTAGAGCGCTTGCCCGCTAAAGGCAAAGGTCCCAGATTCGAGTCCCGGTTCCGGCACACAATTTTAATCTGCCAGGAAGTTTCAGTTCATAAGTAGTTTGTAAGCTTAGGTACTGATGACCCCGCAGTTAAGTCCTATAAGTTCTACAAACATTTGAACATTTCCAAACTACTACAGTTGTGTATCGAGTGTTAATAATTGACGTCACTGACTAAGCCATAACTGCTGCTGCTGTTGTTGTAGCAGTCAGTCGATAGCTGCGTCAGGTTGGCAGCCGTGGTATCGATCGTGGCGCCCTGGATCGCAGCCAGGGCGTCGACTGGACGGGCTACACACACACGATCACAAGCCTACACACACACACACACACACGCGCACACACACACACACAGCACTAGCAAGGTACCCACGCGTGTCCTGATGTTGGCCAACACCTCTTTCTCCACGCCACGCCGCGCAGACTCTCGCTGGAAAGACTGGAGAAAGTGCGTCTCCAGGGGTCACGACTCCAGGCGACCGCAGCCACGAGCGGCCGCCGGGGAGCGAACCCGCGCCTGTCTGCTACACACGAGTCATTCGCAGTGTCGATGCTCCTACAAGCGAAACCTGTGTCTCTGTCCACATTAAAATCTCCTCACCACAAGACGATAGCAAAGTGCGGCTGCGTAGCACAGTGTTAAGAGTGCCAGACTACAAATCCAAAGGTTCGATCCCCGCCAGGTCCTAGGATTTTTATCTGTCACTTTCCACTTCTTTCCCCTCTGGCAGTGCTGCTGATGTGGTTCGGAACCCACGTTAAACTGTATGTCCCCCTATAACTGGCTGGGTAAGTCAGTTCCAAGGTCGGAGGAAGGCAACGGCATACCACCTCCAAACAGGACCGTGCCTAGTAAAGCACTGTGCTGTTCAAACCAATCTTCCGACTGTTGACTGCTTTACCTCTTATTCAGGTCACCAGCACCTACAAGATGTACAACTTTCCTTGCCGACGTTTCTCCCAACATTTGAGGCTGTAACGAAACAAATTGTTTCCTACGCGTGTTCATTGGTGGCGTCTACCGTTTACTGTTCCGATGCTGGCTGATTTGGCTTTAGTAATGTTAAGCAGGTCCTTGACGCCATACAATTTTATTATGTTAACCTCCCAGCCGGCCGCGGTGGCTGAGGGGACTGAGGCGCTCCAGTCACGGTCTGCACGGCCACTGCGGTCGGGGGTTCGAATCCCCCCTCGGGCATGGATATTTGTGCCGTCCTTAGTCTTAGCTAGTTCATAAGTAGTTTGAAAGCTTAGGGACTGATAACCCCGTAGTTCAGTCCCATAAGTTCTACAAACATTTGAACATTTTTTTAATACGCCGCGGCGGATTAGGCATGCGTACTGGAACGCTGTGTTGCGGTGCGCGCGGCCGTTCGCCGTCGGGGGTTCGATTCCCTTCTCGGGCATGGGTGTTTCTGTTGACCTTAACTTAGTTTACTTTAGTTTAAGTAGTTTGTAAGCTACGGAATGATGACCACACAGTTGAGTACGATAGATTTACAAACATTTGAGTTTTCAGAGTATATATATGGTGAATCACCTAACACTTGCACCGCAAATATTGCGGAAACGGAAGTGCAATTGATGTGCGGTTTTCACAGAATGGATTGGTAGTCTGGGACGTGTATTTTTAGCCAACAAACAGATTGTAAAAATACCTAAAAAGGGTATTTTTTATGTAAAACTAATTTTTCAAGTGGTACGATGATTGTTTCTATCATGCACGGGAATTTTTGACACCAGGGGTGTACAAAGAATTTTGAATGACATTTTTATCACGTTGTTTGGCAGCTACAACCGTTTTAAGTTACGGGGGCGGAGGCTGCGATAGCGTAGCTGACTGGCCGAGTGGCTATCCCCTGCGGCACGGCCCACTATCTCGTGACCACCAGCCAGTCAACTACGCTGTCGTAGTCTCCGTCCCCGAAATTTTGAACGGTTGTAGCTGCCAAACTAAACGTTTCAACATGTCATCAGTCCCTAAACTTACAAACTAGTTATGAACTAGCTTATACTAAAGAAGGCACAAACATCCATGCCCGAGGGGGGATTCGAACCCCCGACCGTAGTGGCCGTGCAGACCGTGACTGGAGGGGACTGCGGCGCTCCAGTCACGGTCTGCACGGCCACTACGGTCGGGAGTTCGAATCCCCCCTCGGGCACGGATATTTGTGCCGTCCATAGTCTTAGGTAGTTTATAACTAGTTTGTAAGCTTAGGGACTGATGACCTCGTAGTTAAGTCCCATAAGTTCTACAAACATTTGAACATTTGGATTCGAACACCCGACCGTAGCGGCCGTGCAGAAGATGACTGGAGTGCCTCATTTCCCTCGGCCACCGCGGCCGGCTCACAAAAGTACATGTATCACATTGGAACAAACGGAATAAAGTACCTACATTTGTGTTTTAATTTAAAAAAAAATATACCTAAAATTGTGAGCAGCATGTTTGTGAATATCACACCGCCATCTGTCATAAAGCGACAAAAGTGTTCCAAATGAAACATTCATATTTATTTACGTACTAGACGAATACGTGATAAAAAATGGGGGCACATGTTTAAAAAAAAATGCAGTTGATATCTGTTTGACATGGCAGCGCAAACCATAGCGCCATCTGTTTTCCCCCTTCAAGCTAGAAACGTTTTGTTATTTGTATTTGTATTTTTTTTTTTTTTTTTTTCGTTTGATGCTTATTTCGTGAGATATTTGGACCGGTCACTCTGGATGGACCACCCTGTATGTGGATAATGAGATTGGGTACGGCCGCAATCAAATAATCATCATTTGATTTGATTTGATTTTTTTCAGGGAAGCCAAAACAGTCTCGGTCCAACCCGCCACTGCCCGCACCGAAACTAAGTTTATTGTGCCGTATCGCTCCCTGTATATCAAGTAAAGCCAAGGAGTCCCTTTACCAGTTCTTTATTCTTTATTAGACACAATTTCTTCGGGTCTGGTTGTGCCAAATGTTCTGTGCCTTTTACTCTCCAATGCAATGCATTCGAAGATTAGATGTGATGCAGTTTCATCACCGTCATCACAGATCCTACATTTAGGGTCCTCTTCTGTTATTCCCATTGTATGTAGGTGTTTTTTGAAATTCCCATGGCCTGTCAGCAATCCAACCATGAGTCTAATCTCTCTCCTGTTCAGGCCCAGGATTGCAGAGCTTCTTTTAAAACATGGCTTTGGCATCATTACCTTGCCATGTTTTTGTTGGTAGACTTTGGTCCAATATTCCACGTGCTGTCTTCTGAGCCAGTTACGTAGCTCCAATTTGATCATTGCCTCGGTGATTGTCAGGACAGGTTCCGGTCCAATAAATGGAGTCTCTGCCCCTATCCTGGCTAATCTGTCGGCATGTTCGTTGCCACTGATCCCCGAGTGGCCAGGGACCCACAATAGGTTTACTCTCTTGCTTTCCCCTAGCTCCACCAGAACCCTGTGACATTCTGCAACAATTTTAGACCTTGTTGCAGGAGCTGCCAGTGATCTCAGGGCTGCCTGGCTGTCTGAATAGATATAGATGCTACGGTCTTTGTAGCACCTACGCAAATTCTCCTCCACACACGCCCTGATGGCAGTGATTTCGGCCTGGAATACTGAGGCCAGTTTCCCTAGAGAGATGACGCCCTCCAGTCTTGGCTGCACCCCGTGTACCCCAGCCCCAACGCCCTGGTCTGATTTTGACCCGTCAGTGAACCAGACAATATCCCCCGTACGATGTCAAAATGTTTTCTCCCACTGCTCGCTACTTCCAGTTGTTATACTGAAAGGCTTGTTGAAGCAGTATGGGGTCGTAATATAGTCGGCTGGCATTTCCCCAACCTTTCCTATATTTACCTCGCTTACTATTTTAGTGTGTGATTCTGGATATCCCAAAATAAATAATCAGCATTGTGGGAACTGAAGGGTAGCAGAGGAAAGCGAGAGTTGGGCAGTGTGATTTTGGAGGTACATGAGACTGGAGCTCAGTGCGGCAGTCGTAGGCCGTGGCGTCGTTTCCGACTGGACGTGCGGGTAGGTTGGTTCCTGGGAACGGAGCCCCACGCCGTGTGGCAGCGCCCAGCGCCCAGCGCCTAGCGCCACGCGACGGCACGGCCAGCCACCGCCGTGATTTACTCGCGCTGTTAACCTGTCCGCAATTGCCTCCGGTAAAGGCAGCCAGCAGGCACATGCTCGCCAGCCACGCCGACGGAATGCCTGATGAGCCACGACAACCTCTTAACTCAGAGTCCAAACGTTTTCCTCACCACCGCTATCCGACTGCGCTACCTCGCACCTAGCCACGCGGAACCCTTGTAAGAATGCCACTAGGATCGCTGATTTTGGCCCACTTTAGGTTACGGTAGTAACACTAAAAGTGGGCCATTGCCATTGTCTTTTCACAGCTCGAAATTTAAATGAAAATAACCGCTTAACTATTCATCTGACACGAAAATTGAATAACCTAATTGGTAGAGGAGAAAATCCTCTACAACTTAGCTCCCTTATCTTTTTTCCAAAATGTTCAAATGTTCAAATTCTGTAAATCTATCGGACCAAACTGCGTGGTCATCAGTCCGTAGTTTACAAACTACTTAAACCTAGGTAAACTAACCTAAGGACCAACACACACACCCATGCCCCAGGGAGGACTCGAACCTCCACGGCGAGCAACCGCGCGCTCCGCAGCGAGACACTTTAGACCGCTCGGCTACTCCACCGCGACTATCTCTTTTTTTTAATGTCTCGTATCGTTTGAGACATATTTGCAAAGATAACGGAGATTTGTCACCCTGCATTGCATTAACGAAAACCAGCCGTTCGGAAATGTCACGTGACATTCCTCGCGTATTTGATGATTTTCCGCATATGCGAGACTGCTTATGGTGTTTTCACCTACTTTAATACCGCCCTGCAGTCTACTGTTTTCAACATGTGATCCATGAATAGTCCAAATGTTTGTATAGTCTATGGGACTTAACTACGGGGTCATCAGTCCCTAAACTTACAAACTACTTATGAACTACTTACGAACTAGGACGGCACAAATATCCATGCCCGAGAGGGGATTCGAACCCCCGACCGTAGTGGCCGTGCAGACCGTGACTGGAGCGCCTTAGTGCCCTCGGCCACCGCGGCCGGCTCCATGAATAGTATGAACAACAGTGGTGACAGGTTACAGCCTTGCCTTACCCCTGAAACTACCCTGAACCATGAGCTTAATTTGCCATCTACTGTAACTGCTGCCTGACAGTCTACATAAAGCCCTTTAATTGCTTGTAAAAGTTTGCCTCCTGTACCATGTTTGGCCTCCTATACCATGTTTGGCCAAGTAAGTGGTCCTGCCTGTTGGGATACCAGTTACTTTGGAATAAGGTTGGGCATCTCGGACATATTCTGAGTCGTGGCCACCTTTGCGCTCAGACGGCAAAGACTGCCAAATCCACCGTTTAGTCCCTCAACCGTTAGGGGCAAAACCCAGTGGGGCCCTGGGCAAGTAAGGCTAGCAACCTGCTTCCCACGTACTTCAATATCATGCTGGCAACTATCAGAGCAAAATTTGTATTGTCAAAAGTAGTTGATTAGATTTGGGTGTGGGGGACGAAGTGCGCCATCTGAGGTAGGTACAGGAGGGATTTTAGAGTTCCTCTGAGGGCTCGTTTCGGGTAGAGTGAGACGCAATCCTCCACGGTGAACGCTAGCCGCCGCGCCGCCCTGTAGGCGAACACAGCACACTCTGTTCGCTTCCCGGCCGCTGGCTGCAGAGGGCTCTGCCGTCGCCACGTGCTGGATTAATGGGCGGTGGTAACCGCTACGCTACCGAACCGTACGCACATGCGTGCGCCCACCCACGCAGCCGAGGCGCGCGCCTCCTGTGCCGTGATGACGCAGGGCACGCCATTCTCCTAACAACGTCACACAATTTTTGCTAAAAGCTCATGCACTTTTTGAGAATAATGCATTTTGTGTCTCGTTCCGTCGTAGGTGTCGGTGGCAGAGTAGAAAGACCGACACAGGAATAAAGGATGCACGCTGGTGCAGGTAGGAGGTGACCAGCCAGTGGGACAGCAGAAACTAGAAACACTAGGCTAAATTAGAACGACATATATATTTCTTAGAGACTTAGTGGTACTTAACTTTTACATAGATCAGTACTGCAGAATGCTGATACATAGTTGAGCTAGAGGCCTGCCTAGTGCCTATCCGATAGCCAAGTCTTCACTGGTGCCTATCTGATTCCGAAGTGTTAGCTGGTTCCTAACTCAGTCCCAAGTGAACGATGTCGTTCAGTGGTGGCCACGAGCGGAGTTGCCGCAGAGGGCGCTCGTGGCTGACGTCGTAAGAACGCCGCGCCGTGCGTGCATGACGGCGCGCGGCGAAAGTACGTGGCGCGCACTTTAGACTTGTGCCACACCACAATGCATATGTGGCGTATTATTCACTAAAAGTATTTTCCAGTAATCTCACAAACGGCTTTTAATCAAATTGCGTGGTTATGGTGTATCGCCCTAAATTTGCGACTGGATAGGGGATTTCCTGTCAGAGAGGACACAGATGTAGTAATCGAAGGTAAGGCATCGACTAAAACAGAGGTGATATCGGTGCGTTCCACAGGGTAGTGTTATTGGTCCTCTGCTGTTCCGTATTTACATAAACGATTTAGGGGAAAATCTGAGCAGCTCTCTTAGGTTGTTTGCAGATGACGCCGTCATTTACCGTCTAGTAAAATCATCTGAAGATCAAAACCAACTGTAGAATGATCTAAATAAGATATCAGTATGGTGTAAAAAATGGCAATTGAGTCTAAATAATGAGAAGTGTAAACTCGTCCACATGAGTACGAAAAGAAATCCGTTAAACTTTGTTTACAAGATAAATCAATCAAATGTGAAGGCCGTAAACACCACAAAATACCTGGCAATTACTATTACTTCAGACTTAAACTGGAAAGAACACGTAGATAATGTCGTGGGAAAGGCGAACCAGAGATTGCGTTTTATTGGCAGAACTCTTAAAAGATGCAACAGAACTACAAAAGAAACTGCATACACCAAACTTGTGCGTCCATTTTTGGAGTATTGCTGCCCAGTGTGGGATCCTTATCAGGTGGGTTTGACGGAGGACATCGAAACAGTCCAAAGAAGGGCAGCTCGTTTCGTATTGTCACGATACAGGGAGACAGCGTTACGAAAATGATACAGGATCTGGGATGGGAATCATTACAACAATGGCGCTTATCGCTGCGGCGTAGACTACTTACGAAATTCCGATCCCCAACATTCTCCCCCGTATGCGAAAAATATTTTCACTGCCACTTGCATTGGTTCCTAATGAGATCATCACCAACAGACTCCGCTTTCCGAGAAATGCCCTGATCCCCTGAGCTGCTATACTTGTTACTAACTCGTTGCTTCGCCCGTAAAGCAGTTAGTTCGCCTCCCTACGGCAGCCTCAGTTAACTTCGTCTACTCTCTTGACCCGCAATTTTCATGGTGAATTCATCTACCGCTAAACTCCTTTGTGTTAACTTTAACATTCTCCACCTTAGTAATCCAACTTATAATTGTTATTTTCTGTCTGTTCCAGGTGAGTGGTGGCTTGTCCTTAGACTCTTGAGAAGAAACCTGGCTTTGTAAGTACCGGCCGTATTTACATTTGCTTTCAAGGACAGAAAGAGAGAGAGAGAGGGGGGGGGGAGAGAGAGAGAGGGAGGGAGAGAAACAGAGAGTATGTCTGTGTGTAATGTAAGCTATTTTCTTTTCCTTTTTTGATAGTTTCGAAATAAGGAACTGCACGGAATATTGTGGGGAAGGCGAACGAAAGGTTACGTTTCATCGGCAGAATGCTTAGAAGATGCACCAGTTCCACGAAAGAGACTGCCTACATCACACTTGTGCGTCCTCTCCTGGAGTACTGTTGCCCAGTGTGGGACCCTCACCAGGTGGGACTGACGGAAGACATTGAGAAGGTTCAGAGAAGGGCAGCTCGTTTTGTTTTATCACGTTACGGGGGGGGGGGGGGAAGCGTCACGGAAATGTTGCACGAATTGGGGTGGAAATCATTAAAAGAAAGACGTTATTCATTGCGGCGTGATCTGTTTGCGAAGTTTCAATCACCGACTTTTAGTTGTGAATGTGAAAATATATTGCTAGCACCCACCTACTTAGGGAGACATGACCATCCCAATAAAATAAGAGAAATCAGATCGAAAACGGAACGATTTAGGTGTTCTTTCTTCCCGCGCGCTATTAGAGAATGGAACGGTAGAGAAAAGTTATGAAAGTGGTTAATGAATCCTCTGCCAGGCACTTTAATGTGATTTGCAGAGTATCTATGTAGATGTAGAATATATAATCAGATGGATATAGGTGAAAGAAAGTGATTCTCTGCAGTTATTCTTATACATTATGAATGAAATACACAAGATGACAGGAATTTACACCTCGAATTATTACAATTTCCCTCAGATTAGTTTTAAACCAAAGCACTAGTCTCCCTTGAAATATATGTATGGATCAACTTCTGATATTTCAAACTTAAACTTGTAATTATCAATAAAATTCTTCCGGGAATGAGACCGCGTCGTCATTATATAAACTGTACCTACGTTTCGGTCACTGTTGCAGGCGGCCTTCATCAGGGTCTGTCTGACTGCTGACCTCCAATCATATGAAAAACAAGCCTTTATAACACCAATCATCATTGCCACTTTCCACCAATGGCGTGCAATAACATAACCACCAATAAACGAAAACCAACGTCTCCCTTCCTCTCCGTCATCCGCTGCTATATAAACCCCAAGATATCGTATATTCAGCAGTCAGACACAGGCCCTGATGAAGGCCGCCTGCAACAGAGGCCGAAACGTCGGTACAGTTTATAAAATGACGACGCGGTGTCATATCCGGAAGAATTTTATTGATAGTGACAACAACCGCGGAAGCCTACGTTTGCATTTAAACCGGTTCGTAAACAAATAAATTTGCAGAATATCTCACAGTTATCTTGTGTGTTTCATTCATAATGTAAAAAAATATTCTGTCATGAACCGACGCAACTGTCAATGAATATTATGCTAATAGGTTATTCAGTTATTTTTCGACTTACTTTCAGTTACATTTGTTTTTAAATATAAATGTATTTTTCTCTGTCTTGCACCGGATGTTTTTAAACCATCTGTGTGCAAATCAGTTCAAATAAAATTCCTAACGAGTGACTCTTAAAAGCTGTTGGTGATTTAATTTATGTACTTTATATTTCGACTGTGTGTTATGTTGCACGTACTATTTAATCTCCAATTTCTTAAAGAATGTGACATGACCACATTGTGTAATTTTACATGACAAGATGATGGTGGCATAGCATATTGTACCCGGTCGTTATAAAATAAATAATTATAATTCCACAGGGTAGTGTTATTGGTCCTCTGCTGTTGCTTATCTACATAAACGATTTGGGAGAAAATCTGAGCAGCTCTCTTAGGTCGTTTACCGTCTAGTAAAGTCAGCTGAAGATCAAAGCCATCTGCAGAACGATCTAAATAAGATATCACTATGGTGTAAAAATTGGCAATTGAGTTTAAATAATGAGAAGTGTATGAGCACGAAAAGAAATCCGTTAAACTTCGTTTACAAGATAAATGAAAACTGAAGTCCGTAAACTCCACAAAATATCTAGGAATTACTATTACTTCAGACTTAAACTGGAACGTACATGTAGATAATGTTGTGGGAAAGGCGAACCAGAGACTGCGTTTTATTGGCAGAACCCTTAAAACATGCAACAGAACTACTAAAGACACTGCATACACTTCGCTTGTCCGAACTTTTTTGGAGTATTGCAGCCCAGTGTGGGATCCTTATCAAGTGGGTTTGACGGAGGACATCGAAAGAGTCCAAAGAAGGGCAGCTCGTTTCATATTGTCACGATGCAGGGGAGACAGCGTTACGGAAATGATACAGCATCTGCGATGGGAATCATTACAACAACGGCGCTTATCGCTGCGGCGTGGGCTACTTACGAAACTACAATCGCCACCATTCTCCCCGGATTGCGAAAATATATTGTTGACTCCCACTTACATAGGTAGAAATGATCATTAGAATAAAATACGAGAAATCAGAGCTCGAACGGAGAGATTCAAGTGTTCTTTCTTCCCGCGCGCTATTCGAGAATTGAATTGGAGATGAATAGTATAATTGTGCTTCGATGAACCCTCTGCGAGGCACTTAAATGTGATTTGCAGAGTATCAGATGTAGATGTCAGTTGAAAATTTGTGAAAAAAAGGACCGCACGGAGGAGTGTGGAACACAGTATCACGTGTAGATGTACATGTTCTCTCATCCCTGCAGATGTAACGTCGTAGTTTCTCCGCGTTCCAACTGTTCATCCTTTGAGAACAGCGAATGCGAAACAAGAGAACAAAGAGAGGGAAAAAAGTAATAATGACAGTGTGTCGGAGGTCAGTGAGTGAGCTGTTTATCTCGGAGCGACAGTCAGGGGGCTATTTATTCGCGTGAGTTGCAAAGAGGAAGTGGCCGCTAGGCTTTCCGTCCTTACGCGGGACAGAGAGAGCTGCATTCACCGCACGAGCTCTCGTTATGCCAAGCGGCTTAATCTTACGTTGCGATGAAAAACGAAACAAGTAAATCATCTTCTTCTGCACGTCTATTTTCAGACCTTAGCGGGCGCTACGTCTGTTTCTGCGAATGCAGCGGACAGCGGAAAGAGGCAGTTTTCTTCACACAATACTGGCCCCATTTCTCGCGAATGAGGTAGAAAAACTGTCTGAACGGATGGGAAAGGGGGGGGGGGGCCACCCAAGCATCTGCGGATACGTAGCATGTTGTTGTTGTTGTTGTTGTTGTTGTTGTTGTTGTGGTCTTCAGTCCGGAGACTGGTTTGATGCAGCTCTCCACAATACCCTATCCTGAGCAAGCCTCTTCATCTCCACATAAGAACGGCAACCTACATCTGTCTGAATCTGCTTAGTGTATCCATCTCTTGGTCTTCCTCTGCGGTTTTTGCCCCACACTCTTCCCTCCAACGCTAAATTCACAATTCCTTGATGTCTAAGAATGTGTGCAACTAATCGATCCCTTCTTTTAGTCAAGGTATGTCAGAAATTTCTTTTCTCCCCAATTCTGTTCAGTACCTCCTCAGTAGTTACGCGATCCACCCACCTAATCTTCAGCATTCTTCTGTAGCACCACATTTCAAAAGCCTCAATCCTCTTCCTGTCCGCACTGTTTATCGTCCATGTCTCACTCCCATACAAGGCAACACTCCACACAAATGCCTTCAGAAAGGACTTCCTTAGGCTTAAATCAATATTCGATGTTAACAATTTTTTTTTTTTCAAAAACGCTATTCTACCCATAGGCATTCTGCATTTTATATCCTCTGTACTGTGACTATCATATGTTATTTTACTGCCCAAGTAACAAGACTCATCTACCTCCTTTATTGTTTCGTTACCTAATCTAATTCCTTCATCATCACCTGATTTTCTTAGACTGCACTCCATTACCCTAGTTTTGCTCTTGTTAATGTTCATCTTATATGCACCTTTCCGCACACTGTCCATTCCGTTTAACTGCTCTTCCAGGTCCTTTGTTGTATCTGACAATTACTATGTCGTCGGCAAAACGCAATGTTTTTAATTCTTTCCCCTGAACTTTAATTCCTTCATCAAATTTCTGCTTGCTTTATAGCTTGCTCAATGTACAAATTGAATAACAATGGAGAAAGGCTACAACCCTGTCTTACTCCCTTTCCAACCACTGTATCCCTTTCATGCGCTTCAACTCTGACAACCGCTGTCTGGTTTTTGTAAAAGTTGTAAATAACCTTACGTTCCCTATATTTTACTCCTGCTTGTTTCAGAACTCGAAAGAGTTTATTCCAATCAATATTGTCAAAAGCCTTCTCCAAATCTACAAAAGCTAGAAATGTAGGTTTTCCTTTCCTTAATCTATCTTCTGAGATAAGACGTAAAGTAAGTATTGCCTTCCGTGTTCTTACATTTCTCCTGAACACAAAGTGTTCTTCCCCGAGGTCGGCTTCTACCAGCTTTTCCAACTTTCGGTAAATAATTCGTGTTAATATTTTGCAACCATGACTTATTAAACTGATGGGTCTGTGGTTTTCGTACCTGTCTGCGCCTTCTTTCTTTGGAATGGGGATTATAACATTTTTGTGAAAGTCTCATACATCTGACACACCAGGTGAAACAGTTTTGTCATGGCTGGTTCTCCCAGAGAGCGACAATACGAATAGAGTTGCTCTTCTCTGAACTTTCTCTAAATCGTCCGTCAATCCCACCTGGCGTGGATCCCACAATGCGCAGCAACAGTCCACGATAGGAAGCGCAAGTGCAGTGTAAGCAGTTTCTTTAGCAGAACTGTTGCATTTCCAAATGTTCTGCCAATGAAACGTGGCCTATGTTTGCCCTTCCCTACTGTATTTTCTACGTGCTCTTTCCAACTTAAATTGATCGAACTTGTAATACCTACGTATTTAATTGAATTTACGACTTTTGTATTTGACTGATTTATCGTGTAAATGAAGTTCAGAGTATTTCATTTAGTGTTCATAGTATCTAAATCATTTGCAGTGGTTTTTTTTTCTTATCTTGGGGTGACTTTACTAACCTATAAACGACAGCGTCAGCCGCGAACAATCTAAGGGAATCGCTTATATTCTCTCCTAAATCGTTTGTAAAAATGAGGATCGGTAGGGGCCCTATAACAGTTCCCTGGGGAACGCCAGACATCACTTCTACACGATGACTTACCGCCAGTTACAATGTACTGTGTCCTTTATGACAGGAAATCACGAATCCAATCGCATTACTGTGGTGATATTCCAATAAGCACGCAATTTGATTAGAAAACGCTTCGTGGTCGTTCTCTTCGAGGTAGTTGATAATATTTGAGGAAAGTATATGGTCTAAAATCCTGCTGTAAACCGAGGCAATAACACGGGGTTTTGATTTTGCGGATCATGCCTGTTGAATATTGTAGTGACCTGTGTAAGTCTGCAGTGTTTGCGTACGCAATGTTCGCTAAGCGAGCGGTTGTATATGACTGCTACGTATGGGGCTATTGCACCAGCATACTCTGAAAGCAACCTTATTGGTATACAATCTCGACCTTGAGATTTAAGTTGCTTTAATACTACATGGGTATCCACTTCTAAATTACGCAAGCTGGTAGCCGTTCTTGATACGAATTGTGGAGTATCTACTTTGCCTTCTGTAGTGAATGAATTTCGGAAAGTTGTGTTAAGCATTTCTATCGTGAGTGAAGATACTGATTGTGTTTTGCCGCCAGAATTCTTTACATAGGACCAGAATTTCTTACGCAAATTACGTGACAGAGTTTCGTTATGGAAAGTATTATAGGCTTATCGCATTGAAGTAAAAGATTGGCAGTGTCGGAGATCTTTTGCCTGTTTAAATTTGGAATGTTTTTTTCTTTCCCTTTGCAAGAGTGATCTAACATGATTTCTGTACCACGGCGAGTCAGCGGGAGAAAGGAACACCTAAATATTTCCGTCTTCGACTTGCTTCCTCTTATTTTATAATGAAGATCAGCTCTCCTTATGTAGGTTCGTGCTAAAAACACGAGTTGGAGTGGAAGTCATTAAAAGAAAGGAGTTATTACTTGCTGCGAAATTTGTGTCACCGACTTTCTCTTCCGAATGCGAATTTATTTATTTATTTATTTTTATTTTTATTTATTTATTTATTTATTTTTTCATCCACATGCATGGGGAAATATGATCATCATAACGAAAAAAAAAAAAGCGGTTAGATGTACCCTCTGCCATGCACTTCAATGTGACTTGCACAGCACTGATGTAGATGCAAAAGTGTGAGTGTGAGTTTTTGTGATCGTTCCCCCCTCACACTTCCGCAACTCGTTACACTAATGTGTCGTATTTGTGTGAGGTGACTGAATTGTGACTTTCAGATATCTTAGACACCCCATGGTCTTAATTAGTGATACAGTTGTTGAACAACTAATGTATCGTGTGATGAAAAAGTCAGTGTAAATTTTAAAACTTAACAAATCACGGAATAATGTAGATAGAGAGGTAAGAATTGACACACATGGTTGGAATGACATTGGATTTTGTTAGGAAAAAAAAAAGTTAAAAAGAAAAAGAATGACGGAGTAGAAACATTGAGAGTCGCAGCAGATGACAATCTCTCACTAAAAAAATCCTCCTAGGTCGCAGGTTTTACCCTCGATTAATCTGGTGTTGACTGTTTCGGTAACAGTGTATGCACCGGTGCTGTAATATAGTTGTTTAACCAAGACGCATTCAAGTGAATCTTCCGATCTGAACTGATAGTGCCTCACCATAACTCCGGACATGCTGTTCACAACATTATTCTTCGACTACAGCTATTGTTGAGGAATGATGGTGAACATATTGAGTATTACGTGTAAAGAACATCATTTTTGCTTTGTCTTAATTTGTTATGCTAATTGTTGCTTTTCTGATCAGATGAAGCGCCATCTGTCGAACATGTTTTAAACTTCTTTTTTTTTCTAATAAACCCCATGTCATTCCAAGCATGTTTGTCAATTTTTAACTGTCTATGTACATTATTCTGTGATTTATTAAGTTTTCAAATATATACAGACTTTTTGATCACCCGGTATTTACAAACGGATAGAGTGAAGCTAAAACACAATACCCTTCTGCTAGTGGGTATATAATAAGCGTGTGTCAGCACGAGACCAAGAAATAATAAAAAAGTAAAGAATAACATAAGGTAAAATATGTGTGAATAAGTGAATAGAATAAAATTCTCACAATGTTGTGAGACTGAAGTAGAAATAAAACTTTGAGAAGTTAAAACCACTCTCCTGGGAAGTGAGATCACAAAAATAAAACTTAAATAAACGCGACTTTTCTGCTTACGTTAGTAGTTCAATTCCCAGGGAAAGGTTTGTAATGAACAGCAGACCGTATCAGAACCACGTTGTGGTCAAAATGTCAACATTTCCAGTCGACCAAACATCGGGAACAAATAAATTTGCTTTTTAGGTATGGTCCGCCTTGAGCAAACACAATTGTTTTTAGTTTCTCCCTAACATGTTTCGCTGGCGTTGCATCATCATCAGTGGAATATTTATTTCATACTGTCTGTCAAATGAACAATGAAATGATCGTTCCAGAATGAAACTTTCACTCTGCAGCGGAGTGTGCGCTGATATGAAACTTCCTGGCAGATTAAAATTGCGTGCCGGAACAAGGACTCGAACCTGAGACCTTTGCCTTTAGCGGGCAAGCGCTCTACCGACTGAGCTATCCCGACACGACTGACGATGCCGCCTCACAACTTTACTTCCGCCAGTACCTCGCCTCCTACTTTCCAAGCTTCACAGAAGCTCTCCTGCGAAACATGCAAGACTAGCACTCCTGGAAGGAAGGATATGGTGGAGAGATGGCTTAGCCACAGCCTAACGGATGTTTCCAGAATGAAACTTTCACTCTGCAGCGGAGTGTGCGCTGATATGAAACTTCCTGGCAGATTGAAATTGCGTGCAGGAACCGGGATTCGAACCTGGGACCTTTGCCTTTCGCGGGCAAGCGCTCTACCGACTGTGCTATCCCGACACGACTCACGATGCCGCCTCACAACTTTACTTCCGCCAGTACCTCGCCTCCTACTTTCCAAACTTCACAGAAGCTCTCCTGCGAACCATGCAAGACTAGCACTCCTGGAAGAAAGGATATGGTGGAGACATGGCTTAGCCACAGCCTAAGGGATGTTTCCAGAATGAAACTTTCACTCTGCAGCGGAGTGTGCGCTGATATGAAACTTCCTGACAGATTAAAATTGCGTGCAGGAACCGGGACTCGAACCTGGGACCTTTGCCTATAGCGGGCAAGCGCACTACCGACTGAGCTATCCCGACACGACTCACGATGCCGCCTTACAACTTTACTTCCGCCAGTACCTCGCATCCTACTTTCCAAGCTTCACAGAAGCTCTCCTGCGAAACATGCAAGACTAGCACTCCTGGAAGGAAGGATATGGTGGAGAGATGGCTTAGCCACAGCCTAAGGGATGTTTCTAGAATGAAACTTTCACTCTGCAGCGGAGTGTGCGCTGATATGAAACTTCCTGGCAGATTGAAATTGCTTGCAGGAACCGGGATTCGAACCTGGGACCTTTGCCTTTCGCGGGCAAGCGCTCTACCGACTGTGCTATCCCGACACGACTCACGATGCCGCCTCACAACTTTACTTCCGCCAGTACCTCGCCTCCTACTTTCCAAATTTCGCAGAAGCTCTCCTGCGAAACATGCAAGACTAGCACTCCTGGAAGGAAGGATATGGTGTAGAGATGGCTTAGCCACAGCCTAAGGGATGTTTCTAGAATGAAACTTTCACTCTGCAGCGGAGTGTGCGCTGATATGAAACTTCCTGGCAGATTAAAATTGCGTGCAGGAACCGGGACTCGAACCTGGGACCTTTGCCTATAGCGGGCAAGCGCACTACCGACTGTGCTATCCCGCGAAAGGCAAAGGCCAGGTTCGAGTCCCGGTTCCGGCACGCAATTTTAATCTGACAGGAAGTTTCAAATGATCGTTACTTTTTGTACATTAAGTGTAGAAACTACAGATAATTGTGAAACTAATATAAATCCTTCCTTATTTTTATAGGTATTCTAGGCGTAGCTTAATTCCTCACGTAGTTGTATTTGTGGTTCTTTAACTCACAAAAGATCACGGTACGTCAACCTCCGTTTTCGCGACTCAACCTGGTTAGTAATACGTGACCGGTTTGCGTAATCTGGCGTGCTACTGACGCTAGGCAGCCAGCAGCAGGCAATAACAGCTGCTGAGGTGTTGCTAGCTGCTGACGCTAATGGTGATCTCAGTCTGGGATCCGCCACTGTCAGGTAAAAACTCGCCGCCGCGCCGGTCAAGGTGGTACGCCTGGCGGAGCACCATCGGCTTTTCCCGCCTCCCACGTCTTCCCCCGCCTGACAGGGAAGTACGCGCACCGATCTCACCTCTAATGTCGCGACCCGTGCGTCTCTGCTTCAGTCGCGCGCGACACTTAAACTGCCGCAAAATTGCCAGTTTATATTCAGCGCGTTTCGTCGTGGCCGCGCCATCTTCAGGCGCGTTATTTGCGCGATGTAATTCGCTACGCCGCCGAGCGGGGCGTTGGATGCCGCCCTGTGCAAGCGACCTAGTGCAGCCAAATTAGGGCTTCACCTCGGAATGAGAGGCAACGAGCTGAATATTTGCACGAGCCTTTGTTTTGGCATTCTAAATGATGTGTCAAAAGTCTCATAAAATCTCGTGACCGCGTCTTAAGTTATTAAAGGTCAGAGGTGAAGAAATCCACCATCGATAATATATGTGCCATTACTTTCATCAAGATCGATATCGATAGGTCTCATTTTGTCATATAATGTCGCTTTCGTGGTTTTCCTCATGCCATTATCTCTATATATAAAAGGAAGTGCCCCGATTGACTGACTGACTGATTGACTGACTCATCATCGTCCAGCCCAAACCACTCAAGACAGAAACTTGAAATTTGTGGAGGGTGTTGATCTTACTCTGTAGGCGTCATTTAAGAAGCGATTTTCCGATATTCCGTCCGTAAGGGGGTGAAATAGGGGATGAAACGTATTTTTGAAAATACGTAGCTATTTAGGCAATTTTGAAGCTAGAACTACAAAAATTCGAATTTTAATTCAGGGTTCGAATTTAAAAGACACGTGTTTAGGCATTTTTTGAAATTCGACGAATAAGTGGGTAAAATAGGTGACGCAAAAAATTGATTTTCAAAAACATGTTGCTGTTAACTCAAATCTTAAGCTACAACTACGAAACTTCGGATATGGAATCTTGATCATGATAAAAAATCCATCATTTTTACTACTTTTAGAAATTCAAAAAGTAAGAGGGTTAAATACACAATCAAAATTTCTTTTTGAAAACACGTTGCTATTGATACAATCTTGAAGCTACAGCTGCAAAAATCGGTATTTGTATAGTTGGTTAGACGTTAAAAAATACGTGTTCTGGTATGTTTGGAAATTCAACTATCAACGGGCTCAAATTGGAGGGGGGTGTTTTCCGAAAATCTGTTGCTATTTAGGCAATTGTGAAGTTAGAACTACAAATTTTCGCATTTGGATTCGGGGTTCGAATTTAAAAGACACGTGGTTCGGCATTTTTTGAAATTGAACCAATAAGGCGGTAAAATAGAGGACGCAAGAATTTGATTTTCAAAAACATGTTGCTGTTAACTCAAATTTCAAGCTATAACTACGAAACTTAAGATACGGATTCTTCATCAGGACTAAAAAGAAACAACTGGTGCAGACCAAACAGCCTACGCATGCGAAGTAGCGGGGGTTCAGCTAGTTATCAAATAAAGATGTTGGATACGGACTTTGTTCGTATTTAAGATATTCTTGAAGATTACTTTCAAACTTATTGTCTGCAGCTATTCTCTGGAAGAGTAGTTTCGGGTCTAAAGCAACTTTACAATTGTTAATCGTGACAGATTCGTTAACAACTGAAAGCGGTAAAACCTTATCAGCACGTTTAAATTTTATCTTATCTTTATCTTTATTTATTTTCTTTACAATTATAATTGTTTTATTCAACGTATCATTGACTGTGATTCGCAGCTGGCCTCGTGTTACGTCTTATATGTCTGAGCGCTGTGACCTGTGCGCTCTCCGCGATCTATCTAAAAAACCATGGCTCTAAACTATGAAAAGATACTGTCAAAATACGATCACGCGCCAGAGCGTGAAGTGGCACCTAGCATCATCGCGTCAGAGCGTGAACGGCAGCGAACGTTTTAAGCTCTTAATACAAGTAAATAGTAGTGGTAGTGACTACCCTCCGCCACGCACCTTTGGTGGATTTCAGAGTATACGCCGCGGCGGATTAGGCGTGCGTACTGGAAAGCAGTGTCGTGGTGCACGCGGCCGTTCGCCGTCGGGGGTTCGAGTCCTCCCTCGGGCATGGTTGTGTGTGTTTGTCCGTAGGTTAGTTTACCTAGGTTTAAGTAGTTTGTAAGCTACGGACTGATGACCACGCAGTTTGGTCCGATAGATTTACGAACATTTGAACAATTTCCACACGATGCATAAGGTGAGAGCCACTCACCACGACACCAGCAAACTACAGACCGATTTCACTTTTGCCTACATTCTCAAAAATTCTAGAAAAAGGTAGAGGAAGGTCGGGTAGCCACGGACACGAAAATGAATTGCTAATAAAACAACAATAAACAATTTTTCTATGTTAACTTTCATCGTAAAATGAAACCAGTAAGTTCTTTAGTCATATCACTATATGAACTATCTTAAATACACTTTTGAATCAGTTTATTGGCACTAAAAAATTAGGAAGGTAGCCCCGGACACAGCATCCAGTGGTACTCCACTTGCTTCTTGGCCTTGAAAACATACAATTGTAATAAATATCTACATAAAATCAGTTTTCATGGTTCCAGTCCTTGCAGTTATAGCACTGAATACAGTCTTCGTCGAAGATTTCTCCACATGTGATGCATTCTGTCTCTTTTCCTTAATCCTCTTCGGAGAGACTAAATATTTGTCTTTCCATGAACGTTTCTTTAGTGCATTTGCGTTTTTTGTTTTTTCGGTTTGTCCCTTGCATTGCATTTCCTTTTCTGTCTCTCTTCTAAACCTTTTTTTATATGGAGATGGCTCTTCTCCTTATTAAATCTATGAGGAATTTTCAGAGCTTCTGCAAGATCAAATGCTAATTTCGAAAACTCTTCTTATGGGTGAAAACCGCCAACGAAGTTAAACAGGAACGACGAAAAATGTTTGCGCGAACAAAATTCACCGTTGCGAGTAGCTCGCTCGGTGCCTATGCCATGTGTTTTTACTCCACAGGGCGCGCATTTCAAATGCAGTCTTGCCAGCGCAACGTGCTCGCTTTCTTAGAAATTGAAACGTCCGCGGTTTCCCGCCGTCCGGGGCTACCCGACCTTCCCCTAATGTACAAGCAGCTTCTCAACCACCTGACCCCACGAATGACATATTGTCTAGAATACAGTTTGGATTTCTGGAACGTTCCGATATCGAGAAAGCTATTTACACGAACAGTGAGAATGTACTTAATTCATTAGATAATACATTGCAAGCAGCAGGTATTTTCTGTGATTTGTCAAAGGCATTTGATCGTGTGAACCGTAACATCCTTTTAAGGAAATTAGAATTCTATGGTGTCACGGGAAATACTGCAAAATGGTCCAAGTCGTACCTCACTAACAGGAAACAAAGGGTGTCAGTGCAAGGAACTAGTTAATTAAGCCAACAGTCATCATCGGATTGGGAAGAAATTACATGTGGTGTCCCACAAGGATCCATCTCAGGGCCATTGCTTTTTCTTGTGTACATTAATGACCTCTCATCAGTTACATTGCCAGAAGCAGAGTTCGTTTTGTTTGCAGATGATACAAGTGTTGCAGTAAAAAGTACGTCAAACATAGTTATAGAAAGATCTGCTAACGATATTTTCATGAACATTAATAAATGGTTTAAAGCCAACTAATTGTCATTAACCTTTGAAAAGACTCACTACATGCTGTTCAGAACATGTAAGAGATTTCCCGCCAGCATATGCATTAAGTATGAAGAAGAGCAGATAGAAGATGTTGACAGTATTAAATTCCTGGGATTACAACTTGATAATATATTTAGTTGGGAGGAGCACACCACAGAACTGCAGAAACGACTCAAGAAATCTGTATTTTCAATACGAGTGTTATCAGACATAGGAGACACAAAAATAACAAAGCTTGCATAATTTGCTTACTTTCATTCCCTAATGTCATATGGTATAATATTTTGGGGTAACTCTTCAAGACAGTCAAAAGTATTCAGAGTCCAAAAACGTGTAATACATATTATTTGTGGAGTAAATTCACGGTCGTCCTGTAGAAGCCTATTTAAAGACCTGGGTATATTAACTACTGCCTCTCAGTATATTTATTCCTTAATGAAATTTGTCAAAAATAATATTTCCCTTTCCCAACAAACACCTCAGTTCATACATTCAATACCAGGAACAAAAATGATCCACACTTAAAAGCACGCTCTGCCAATGAAACGTAACCTTTGGTTCGCCTTCCCCCCAATATTTTCTATGAGTTCTCTCCAGTGTATGTTGTTCGAAATTCTAACTCCCAGGTATTTGTACGACCTTAAGGTTTCACTGATTTATCGTGTAATTGAAGTTGAGAGGATTTCTTTTAGTGGTCATGTGTATTACTTCACACTTTTTTTTATTTAGTGTCAATTGCCAATTTTCGCACCAAGTAGAAATTTTGTCTAAATCGCTTTGCAGTTGCTTTTGATCCTCTGTTGACCTCACTAACCGATAAACGATAGCATCATCCGCGAACAGTCTAAGGGAGCTATTCAGATTGTCTCCTAAATCGTTTATAAACATGAGGAAGAGTAGGGGACCTATAACGCTTCCCTGTGGAACGCCAGACATCACTTCTGTTTTACTCGATGACTTACCGTCAATTACAACGAACTTTGTCCTTTCAGATAGGTAATCGTGAATCCAATAGATGTAAATAAATATTCCTTCATGCCAGGAGTGGTTATTTTACAGCTACCGCGGGCCTGATCACGACGAAAGACTGTCCTCCCCAGAAATGGATGCTTGGCCACACACGGAATGCAACCGACGCTTTTCTTTCGCAGTTTACGAAAGTGCAAGTTGAGTCTCGCCTGGTTAGTCCAGTCAAATAAACCGAAAAAAGGCGTCAACCTCGGAATGAGAGGTAACAAGCTGAATATTTGCATAAACCTTTGTCTTGGCATTATAAATGATGTGTCAAAAGTCTCATAAAATCTCGTGCACGCGTCTTAATATATTAATGGTCAAAGGTCAGGAAAATCAGTTTTTCGCAAATATCTCGCTTCCTATGCGTTAAATGGTATTTTCAAGTCGAAATGTCAAATGTTTGTAAAATCTATGGGACTTGACTACGGGGTGATCAGTCCCTAAACTTACAAACTACATAAGTAGTTTGTAAGCTTTGCAGAAAAACGACACCCACCAGCACATTGAGGTGTAAATGTTCAAATGTTTGTTACGCTTATGGGACTTAACTACGGGGTCATCAGTCCCTAAACTTACAAACTACTTATCAACTACCTTATACTAAAGACGACACAAATATCCATGCTCGAGGGGGGATTCGAACCCCCGACCGTAGTGGCAGTGTAGACCTTGACTGGAGCGCCTCCGTCCCCTCGGCCACCGCGGCCGGCACATTGAGGTGTACATAGAGATCCTGTAACCAAACGTTCATACAGATATGTCTGTTCGAGCCCATGTACTTTCCTTGTAAGTAAAAATGGACACTTTTGTTGTAGCATTGTTACTTCCATTTATGTTCTGTCTTTCCACAGTTCGTTTTTTATATTACAACTAGCTGAAAACCCAGCGTTCTCCGGGTATTTATTTATTTATTCCTGCCATTTTTCAGGTATATATTCATTTGTATGAGGGCTGTATGTCTGTAAAATCTCTTGGGAATACAATCACTAGTACAGAAGTAAGAGATTAACATTTGGTGCGTGATGTGGCGGTTTTTCATGAACCTTACAGTTTATGTGCTCATATCTCATGAACTACGTGTCGTACTGTGATACAATTTAGAAGGCACATGCAACTATATGTGTGTATACTGTATATAAAAGTTCCTGTCGCTATAATTTTTAGTATTCAAATTATAAATTTTAACTTCATACCGAGAGCCGTAGTTTTACTTCATAAACTGCGGAAAAGTAGTAAGCAAGATACTTTCTTCCTTTCATCATTTTACTATGGTTTCCAGCGAGAATAAGTTTAATAAAGGTTTGAAATTATGTTTAAGGTTTGTTGCAAGTCGCTAAGTACTGTCACTCTCATACAGTGTATTTCGAAAGTCTCGCCGCATTATATGGCATTTTTTGCGATTTCTATTGGTTATGCCATGTGCCGTATTCTTAACCATGCAGCAATTGTTACCTCACGGTAAGGAATGTGTGTACCAAATTTGGTTGAAATCGGTCCAATGGTTTAGGAGAAAATGAGCAGCATTGTCTCAAAATGCAGCAGTTTGTCGCGCATCTCATTGTTTATGACGTCATATCTCGTGAACTATGTATCGTATGTCACTCTTACACTTACGGCGACAATCCTCATGGATTGAAGCTTAGTGTACAAAATTTCATAAAGATTGGAACAAAACGGTAGATTTGTATTGAACACGTACAAACATACGGACACTCTATATATTAGATGTGGATATTTATGTAAACCGTCTATGCAAATGGATAATGAAGGTTTTATATTGCCAAATGCATTTCGCCTTTATTTATAAGGCATCATCAATATATACATGATTGTGTTTTAGAATATTTCGTATTTTACGTTTTTGGTAATTTAGGTTATAAACAGTTCTGGTGCGTTATCGAAGTATAGTTAATGGTATATAGATGTTATTACTTAGAATATTTGTTGGATGGTGGTTTTACATTTAGTGCTGATTGGTGACTCCAGGTTGTTTCCATTCCATTTATTATTTTCCATTTATTATTTTTATTTACTTATTTTATTTATTTATTTATTTATTTACTACATCACCACTAGAACCACTAGGCACACGCCATTTTGTTTGTGTCGTGTTTAGGTTTTGAGTGGTGCTGCCAACTATTGAATGTCTCTCTTAATTTCGATTTAGTTAGCGCGCGCACGTGTATGTGTGTGTGTGCGTGTGTTTGTGAGTTTATTTCCGATGTAATTGCGTAAACACCAGTTATAAATTTCATAGCCAAACACATGTAAAAAAATAATCTCAAAACACGTCAAAATAGAAAACGACCAGATAGTGAAATTTCATAGCCAAACACCTGCAAAAAACAATCAAAAACACTACAAAATAGAAAACGAGAAGACAGTGACAAACACATGTGCCTTGCCTTGCCGCATTGCACTTTGACCTGTCGGTTCGCCAGTAGGGACGGTGCAGTGTGCCTCCCAAGTTGCGTTTTGTGACGTTAGGTTCGTTCCAGCAGCTGCCAGACGGCTACTTTCAAGCACTAAGAAACAGGTGTTACTGCGCATGCGCAGCTACTGTGACGTAAAAACCCTTGTTTGGTTCTTGCACTGCTAGAACGCTTTTTGAACTGTTTCTGGCTACAGTAGAATTGCATGCGTAAATTGGCAGCTTGAGCGCGCCAGAAATATTTCTCCGGGTAGCGTCTGGCTGCTTGCGGCAACAGAACTGCTGGAACACCAAACAGTCACACTCCGAGTAGCCAGAAGCGAGAGAAGGCGCTGCTGGAACACAATTTCAGCGTTGCGCATGCGCGTCAAGCAGTCTGGCAGCTGCTCGAACGAACCTGTTATTTGTGTGGTGAAGCGTCAGATGGAGCGGCGATTGCTAATCAATCCTGATAATGTATTACGATTAGCTGAGATGAAGTTACGAAGAACCCTTCTTCGTGAAGATGCTATTAGTGTAGAAGATGAATCATTCGCATGCTTTCTCGTATCTGTTATGATACAGGAATATGAGCATAAGTTAGATACTGTTGTTACAAACTCATAATAACGATAATAGGGATAATAATGACGAATTGCTTGCGGTAGTGCTACGGCAAGTGCGGGAAGAGGCGATGGAAGCAGTGGCAGTGAATACCAACAATATTTCGGGAAAAATGTTGAAGTTGCAACTATCATCACCGCTTTTGATGACAATTCGCTAGAGAACATGTACGATGACTATTAGATAAGTTATAGTTAACATATCTGCATTACGAATGGCGTCTACAATTACATCTACAGTGCTATCTAGAGCATGGTTGCAGAGTTTTGCATAAAAACGACACCCACCAGCACATTGAGGTGTACGTAGAGATCCTGTAACCAAACGCTCATACAGATGTCTGTTCGAGCCCAAGTACTTTCCTAGTGAGTGTCTGACATCTGAAGGTTTGGGTGTTAGCTGTAACAACACCAATGTAACGACGAATGAAGAGACAAACATCAATAGGAACTCACTGCTAAATTTCGTACACACATTCCTTACCGTGAGGTAACAATTTCTGTATGGTTAATAATCACATACGGCACATGGTTCAAAAGATATGACGTCATAACCAAAAGAAATCGCAAAAAATGGCATATAATGCGGCGAGACTTTCGAAATACACTGTAAGAGATTGAGAGTACTTAGCGACTTGCAACTAACTGTAAACATAATTTCAAACCTTTATTAAACTTTTTCTCGCTGTCAACTATAGTAAAATGATGAAAGGAAAACATTTTCTCGCTTACTACTTTTCTGCTGTTCATGGAGTAAAACTGCAGCATTCGGTGTGACGTTACAATTTATAATTTGTACACTACAAATTGTAGCCACAGGATATTTTACACACAGTATGAACACATATAGTTGAATGTATCTTCTAAATTGTATCACAGTACGACATGTAGTTCATGAGATATGAGCATGTAAACAGGAACATTCCGCTGTTCATGGGCTAAAACTACGGCATTCGGTGCGACGTACAATTTTTTTTAATTTCTACACTACAAATTGTAGCCGCAAGAAATTTTACAGACAGTATACACGCATATAGTTGAGTGTTCCATCTGAATTGTATCACAGTACGACATGTAGTTGATGGAATATGAGGACTTAAACGGTAACGCCCCATCACGCACCATGTTTTAATGTATTACTTCCTTACTACTAACTGTATTCGCAAGATATTTCACAGACATAAAGTTCTTATACAAATGAATATATACCTGAAAAGTAGCAGGTATAAACAAGTAAATAAATACCCGGGCAACGCCGGGTTTTCAACTAGTCATATTTAAAGCACAGAAGAGATGGAAGATACATTGGACAACCTAAAAGAACAATTGACACCAGATATAAAGAGCATGTACGAGCCTGGAAGTATAAATAAGTCACTCAACACTTACACCAAAACCAACACAAAATCACCACCAGAGACCCAGTCATGTAAATCATAAGAATAAACAACAACAAAAAACACCTTCTCACCCTTCAAGGAAACTATCATATCCAAAAAACAATAAAACAATAACAGAAAAGAAACATCTCATAAACGACCAAACCAATCTAGCAAACAACACACTTCTCAAGCTTATTGACCACCTAACATAGATATAAACATTATGAGAGTCAACCCCCTTCATAAAAACACAAATCGCGATACCCTCCCCCCCCCCCCCAAATTACAACCCAATTAAACCTGCATTTACTCAACTGATAAAAAAATCTTAACACCCTGTTCACGAAATTAAATATTTCTGTTTCATTCTCCTTCTCTCTCTCTCTCTCTCTCTCTCTCTCTCTCTCTCTCTCTCTCTCTCTCTCTCTCTCTCTCTCTCTCTCACACACACACACACAGACTCATGTTGAATTAAGTCGTATGTATGCATTTTAAATATATAACGTTGGCAACACTCAGACCACATGAAAAACAAATGAACAGACTAAAAATGTTCAAATGTTTGTATATCTCTCGGACCAAACTGCGTGATCATCAGTCCGTAACTTACAAACTACTTAAACCTAGGTAAAATAACCTACGGACAACACACACCCATGCTCCAGGGAGGACTCGAACCTCCACGGCGAGCAACCGCGCGCTCCGCAGCGAGACGCTTTAGACCGCTCGGCTACTCCACCGCGGCTGAGACGAAAACATAGCCACACTTTAGTGTAGTGATAAATAAACAGTCATTCCACTTATAACAGGTGATATGTAATCTGTATACATTTCAAAAAGTGAAGTGATTTGATAACAGGTGATATGTAATCAGTATACATTTCAATAAGTGAAGTGATGTGATGTGCTGAGATGAAAAGGAAGAAAAGAAAGAAAAACTCACGAAAAGTGCTGTGCACGGCCCTCAACTCCAGCCAACAGCAAGACGGAGAAGCAGTCGTAAAAGGTAAAGAAGAGACGTCAACGCCGTGAGTAGGCCGAATATTAAGTTAAAAACACTTAGGCCTAACGTGCAAAATGTTTTTTTTTTAAACTGTTTGTAATCTTCGTTTGTGTGGCCATAATGTCCGTAGTTGCTTTCAGAATTATGAATAGCAGTGATTTTCCGTCTTTGCAACTACAATAAAAATGCGATTTTTTTACACCAGACGCTTTCAAACATTAGGCCTACTTTCAGGGTCCATTTCAATCTAAACCAAAAATAAACTGTAGATTTCTATTATTTCAGACCACTGAAGATGTTTACATTCAATAAAACGAAACGCGTCTGGTGTGAAAAAAATCGCATTTTTATTGTAGTTGCAAAGACGGAAAATCACTGCTATTCATAATTGTTTTTAATCCATTTATCGAAAACGAACTGTACAAACCTTTGTATCATTAATTTACAGACTACATAAGATGCTTTTAAAATAAAAAAAAGCGAAACGCGTCTGGTGTAAAATAAATCTCTTAATTGCAGTCAGCATAAGTAATCCCCACCGGAGAAAAACTGTTCAACATTAAGCTTCGACCATCACCACTCTGTACAAAATGTAATCTCGTGGAAACACTGCATCATATATTGCTGTGTAGGGATCAGAATCAAATATGGACTTGGACACGGAAGAAACTGAACTGGCACTTATCAACAGAACGTCAGAGAATTCCGTACAGTTCCGAGACTTACTTCACCCTGATTGGCGGCTGTTTCCAGAATCTAAGAACAATAGTTATACCTGGTTAACGGGACAATTTCTTTATTACATGATGACCGACAAAACGCCTACTCTTAATGGTTATCATACGTACCTGACTGCGGAATATTTTGCGATCAAAAAAGATCGAAAGTATAAAAAGACGTTTCAGAATTTCCTCTCCATTGCATTAAGCGATGGACGCCTTTAAGTTATCGACAAACTAGGCAGTTTCTTTTCTTTTCTTTAATTTTATTTTATTGTTGATTACTATTATTGCTAATGCTGTGCGTTCCTAGCCGTATGGTCTATCCATACGCCAGCGGCGCTGCACAAAATGTTCAAGTGTCCTTCCTTCTGTTTAAGTTGGAGAATTTCTTAAAGGCTGCGGAAGTTACGCACCATTTTTGTTTACAAAACTGAAGTTTGTAATATTTGATTTATTATGGAAATCATATTTTTCATTGGAGAAGTCTTTCTTTATTCCTGTATACATTGAAGAGGAAATATTTCTTTGCTACAAACTTTTCATTTATCTATCTGTTTATGCTTATTTCTGAAGCAGAGAAGGTCACGCCAATAGCAGCAGCTTTCAGCCAACTGTAGGCACTAAAGTCACGGACCACTGACAGTACGGAGCTCTCAGCGGGTTCTACCCTCAGAGTTAAGAGCAGAGGAACTAAATATATCCATAATTAAACATAGGCTTCGGGAAACTGAAGAAAATGTTGACAGATTCGACACGGAAACCTAGAACTCCGAGATGACGAACTCTTGAGTCCTGACGTCGCTTGCAAGACACCGTACTGCGGAGATCGTACGGCACAACTGGAAACACTCGTATATTTTATGGCACCAGGGTAGAAGGTGCCACTTTCATTTACATATATGGCGTAAATAGATAAGGGAAAACAATTTGTTTTAAACGGCATTGAAGCCGAATCCGCAGAAAGCGATATTGGCGAGCGACAGGGTGGACTGTAAGGGGGAAAGGGAGGCCCATTTAAATAAAATAAAAAAATAAAATAAAATAAGGGACTGCGGAGAGGAAAAAAAAGGGGGGGACTGACGCGCTTCAGTCACGGTCTGCACGGCCACTATGGTCGGGGGTTCGAATCCCCCCTCGGGCATGGATATTTGTGCCGTCCTTAGTGTTTGCTAGTTCATAAGTAGTTTGTACGTTTAGGGACTGATGACCCCGTAGTTAAGTCCCATAAGCTTTACAAACTTTTTTTTTTCCTTCCTGTCCAGCGCGAGGGACCCCCGCATGCGCAGTCGGCCTGTGTCGTGTCGTGACTTGCGGGCCGCCCTGTGGCGCAGTCGCACCTAGGTCACGGCTGCAATTTGCCGTCTATTAAGCGGCGCGACGCTTTTTGCGTCGGCTGTAGTCGCCTCAGCGGTTCAAGGCGAGCTCGAAATCTGCATACCGGGGCCAGGTGAATCGGTTATTTCATGAACCGAGCACCTCTGTAACGAGAAACATTCACGACTAGGACAGGCGTTACATATTATTTGCCGTTTACTCAAGTTCTCCTGGACGGCAGCACATAGCATGAATTATACAGACACTCCGGCTGATACTCTATCAATATACAACATCTGATCTGACAAGGGAAGTACTTGGACTCGAACAAACACATACACACCAAAATCGTATGAGAGATAATGTAAAGGTCCCTTATTGCACTAGCGATACTCCCGCACCTGCAAAACTCTGCAGTCGTCCGTTAGAGGCCTCTGCGTGTGCCATGCCGCATTGCACTTTGACCTGTCGGTTCGCCAGTAGGGACGGTGCAGTGTGTCTCCCACGTTGTGTTTTGTGACGTCATTTGTGCGGTGAAGCGTCAGATGGGGCGGCGATTGCTGATCAATCCTGCTAATGTATTGCGACTGATTGAGATGCAGTTACGAAGAACCCTTCTTCGTGAAGATGGTATTAGTGTAGAAGATGAATCATTATCCCCTTGTGGGACCCTCACCAGGTGGTGGCCGGCCGCGGTGGCCGAGGGGACTGAGGCGCTCCACTCACGGTCTGCACGGCCACTACGGTCGGGGGTTCGAATCCCCCCTCGGTCATGGATATTTTTGCCGTCCTTAGTATTTGCTAGTTCGTAAATAGTTTGTAAGTTTAGGGACTGACGACCCCGTAGTTAAGTCCCACAAGCTTAACAAATGTTCCTCACAAGGTGGGACTGACGGAAGACATTGAGAAGGTTCAGAGAAGACCAGCTCGTTTTGTTTTATCACGTTACGAGAGGGAAAAGCATCACGGAAATGTTGCACGGATTGGGGTGGAAATCATTAAGAGAAAGACCTTAAGGTCGTAAATTCTACCAAATACCTAGGACTTACAATTACGAACAACTTTGACTGGAGAGAACACATAGAGAATATTGTCGGGAAGGCGAACCAAAGGTTACGTTTCATCGGCAGAACGCTTCGAAGATGTACCAGCTCCACCAAAGAGACTGCCTACATCACACTTCTGCGTCCTCTCCTGGAGTACTGTTGCCCAGTGTGGGACCCTCACCAGGTGGGACTGACGGAAGACACTGAGAAGGTTCAGAGAAGGGCAGCTCGTTTTATCACCTTACGGGGGAGGGGGGGAGAAGCGTCTCGGAAATGTTGCACGAATTGGGGTGGAAATCATTAAAAGAAAGACGTTTTTCATTGCGTGGTTTCAGTCACCGACTTTTACTTTTGAATGTGAAAATATTTTGCTAGCACCCACCTACTTAGGGAGACATGATCATCCCAGAAATCAGATCGAAAATGAAACGATTTAGGTGTTCTTTCTTCCCGTGCGCTATTAGAGAATAAAGCGGTAGAGAAAAGTTACGAAAGTGGTTAATGAACCCTCTGCCAGGCACTTAAATGTGATTTGCAGACTATCTATGTAGATGTAGATTTGCATGCTTTCTCGTATCTGTTATGGTACAGAAATATGAGCATAAGTTAGATACTGTTGTTACAAACTCATAATAATGATAATAGGGATGATAATGACGAATAACTCATTGCAAGCGGTAGTGCTACGGTAAGTGCGGGAAGAGGCGATGGAAGCAGTGGCAGTGAATACCAACAGTCTTTCGGGAAGAAGGTTAAAGTTGCAACTCTCATCACGGCTTTTGATGACAATTCGCTAGAGAACATGTACGATGACTATTAGATACGTTATAGTTAAGATAACTGCATTACGTATGGCATCTACAATTACATCTACAGTGCTATCTAGAGCATGGTTGCAGAGCTTTGCATAAAAACGACACCCACTAGCACATTGAGGTGTACGTAGAGATACTGTAACCAAACGTTCATACAGGTATGTTTGTTCGAGCCCATGTACTTTCCGTGTGAGTGTCTAACATCTGAAGTTTTGGGTGTTAGCTGTAACAACACCAATGTAAAAGTGATGCGGTTAAATTAAAAAAGTCATCATACAATGTCAGCTTGTTAATGATTAAACACTGCAAGTAACCGCAGAGATTTCGACTAATCTATATCTCCTATATCTATATCTAATCTATATCTCCTAAACTACTGCACCGATTTCAACCAAACTTGGTACACATGATCCTTACTTATCGGGCATCAATCGCTGTCCGGGTAAGAACAACCTACGACACTTACGTAAGGAGATATGACGTCATGAACAATGATATTCGTGAAAAACGGTCGCATCATGCTCCTAAACTAATGAACCGATTTCTACCAAATTAGGCACAAATATTCTTTAAGGTCAGAAATCATTTGCTATGGTTGCAAAAACCAACTACAATACATAGTTCATATGATATCACATCATAAACAATATAAACTGCCCTTTTTGCGGCGCGTGATATCGTGATTTTATTCGTCAACTATTTGAGAATGAGAGCACTTGGCGACTTCCGATAAACTTTGAACATAATTTCATATCCTTGCGAAACTTTTTCTCGCTGATGACCTCAATAAAATGATGAAAGGAAAAAAGTTTATCACGTACTACTTTTCCCATGTTCGTGATGTATATCTACGGCATTTGGCATGACGTTACAAGTTATTAATTCTACATTGTATTCGCGACGAAATTCACAAGCAGTACATATGAATGCCACTGAATGTTCCTTAGATATTACCTGACAGTTTGACATATAGTTCGCCGGCCGCGGTGGCCGAGGGGACTGAGGCTCTCCAGTCACGGTCAGCACGGTCACTACGGTCGGGGGTTCGAATCCCCCCTCGGGCATGGATATTTGTGCCGTCCTAGTTCGTAAGTAGTTCATAAGTAGTTTGTAAGTTTAGGGACTGATGACCCCGTAGCTTAACATACATTTGAACATTTTGAACAGTTCATGAGATATGAAGCATAAAGAATATGGTTCATGAAAAACCGCATTATTACGCATGAGTTTCGATGTAATACGTCTTTAACTGCTAGCACCATCACGACATATTTTGCAGACATTAGGCACATATACCACTGGATGTACATTCGAATTTACATCTTAGTACGACACATGTTTCAGGAAATATGACGTTATAAACAACGCAATTTCGGAATAAGCGCTATATTATGAGCTATTTTTTCACATCTACTCCTAAAATAATGAACCGATTTCAACTAAACTTGGTACACATATTGCTTACTATCAGAAAACAATCGCTGTGGAGTTAAAAACTACCCACTACGCGTAGTTCAGGAGATATGACGTCATAAACAACGAATCTGAAAAACTTTCGCACCACAAGCATCAATAAATATTGTTTATTGTCAAGTTTTGCATTAAATTAATGTTATACATCATTTGTACTTTATAACTATTTTTCTTTCTTTGGATACTGTACTTAAAATTTTGTACTTACGCATATTTCTTTCTTTTACTGTTGCATAATTTCTGAGCTGTTTTCATGGATACATTTAAATCTTTTTCGAGTTATTATTTCCGCTTCTAAGACAAAAATGCATTATGTACCCGGGAAGTGTCGTGTTTAGCAGCTAGTGTTCAATAAAGAGATGCGCACGTCTTTATCCTCAAGTGGAGACTTCAATGCTCGGTTAAGCGACGAACTGAGTATCAGTAGCCGCTTGCAGTTTATTAGTTCATTGTCATTCTGTAAGACAGCTTCAATTGGAGGTCTTTCTTCCGAAGAATTAAATTGGTACTTTGTTTACTGTCTACAGAGAGGAGAGAGAAAGAGAAAGAAGCCAAAACCTAGTGATGAAATGGCGGTGTTATTGTAGTTACTATCTTAAACGTTCCCCTAAGAGACCACATTATGACTTCACACACGTTGCACCTGAAGATGGAGCTGTGTACTGTGAAACCGATAAAGGAATTTTACAATGTTCAAGTGTTTGTAAACTTACTGGACCGAACAGTTATGGTCATCAATCCCTAGATTTACGAACTAATTAAAGTAACTTACACTAAAGATAACACACACACATCCATACCCGAGGGCGGACTCGAACTTCTGACAAGGACCTGCGCGCTCCGCAGCAAGGAGCCTTAGAGCGCTCGGCCACTCTACTGCGGCTGAATTTTACAGCTGAAATTATTTCGCCCCTCATATATTTGCCAGGAATATAAATTTTTGGCATATCGGGCCCTCCCGTAAAGTATAACAAAAGTGTTATTCACAACTGTGTGCACGGTGTATGTTCTTTCGACGAAAATAATTGACTTCGTACACATAACTGTAATTAGTATACCTACAGCGGCTGACGAGAATTGAAGTGCACCTGGAGATGGAGCCGAGTACTGTGAAACCGATAAAGGAATTTTACAATGTTCAAGTGTTTGTAAACGTACTGGACCGAACAGTTATGGTCATCAGTCCCTAGACTTACGAACTAATTAAAGTAACTTACACTAAAGATAACACACACACATCCATACCCGAGGGAGGACTCGAACTTCTGACAAGGACCTGCGCGCTCCGCAGCAAGGCGCCTTAGAGCGCTCGGCCACTCCACCACGGTGGAATTTTACAACTGAGTTGATTTTACCGCTAATACATTTGCCCGGAATACAAAATCTCGGGCACGTCGTGCTGTGTTTCACCCTCCCGCAAAGAATGACAATAGTGTTATTCACAGTCACGTGTACGGTTTGTGTTCACTCGACGGCAAGAATTGACTCAATACACATAACTGTAATTATTATACCTACTTCGGGTGACGAGAATTTAAGCGCAGATCGACAAGTAAGATCCCAACCATAGCAAGAGTACAGGTATAGACGCGAGCAAGTGGGATAATTGAGGAGGAGTCGAAATAGATTCAGTAGAGTGTGGCAGTCGAATGTTTTGGCCGGACGGGAAGCGTGCCCGGATGGCCGAAACGGAAAGGCAGCGCTCTCGTAAAGCCAGAAGACTGTTTTCGAGTCCCGGTGCGACAAAAAGTTCTCATCTTTCACTCTTGATGTAGCCTATTTGAACGCCCTATAGCAGCAAATACCAGACGTCTCTTTCCGTCTGATAAAAGCCATCCTTTTCGTGTTCAGGACAACCTGGGGATCAGATATGGGGCGCTATGTTCCGACGCGCGAGGCCGTTCTCCGTCGGGGATTCAAACCCTCCCACAGGCATGGATGTTTGTGTCGTCTCCCGCTGCTTCGCAAGCGTAGGCTGGTTGGTCTGCACCAGTTGTTTCTTTTTAATCCTGATGAAGAACTCATATATTAAGTTTCGTAGTTATAGCTTGAAATTTCAGTTAACAGCGACATATTTTTGAAAATCAATTTTTGCATCCCGTATTTCACTCCTTATTATTGTAATTTCCAAAAATTCCGAAACACATGTCTTTTAAATTCGAACCCCGAATCCAAATCCGAAAATTTGTAGTTGTAACTTCAAAATTGGCTAAATAGAAACATATTTTCGAAAAACACCCCCTCTCCAATTTAACCCCGTTGATGGTTGAATTTCTAAAAATACCGAAACACGTATTTTTTAACGTCCAACCAACTATACAAATATCAATTTTTGCAGCTCTAGCTTCAAAACTGTATCAATAGCAACGTGTTTTCAAAAAGAATTTTAAATCCTCTATTTAACCCTCTTACTTGTTGAATTTCCAAAAATACTAAAAATCATGGATTTTTTTAAATGCTGATCAAGGTTGCATATCCGAAGTTTCGTAGTTGTAGCTTAAAATTTGAGTTAACAGCAAAATATTTTTGAAAATCAATTTCTTGCGTCACCTATTTTACCCCCTTATTTGTCGAATTTCAAAAAATGCCGGAACACGTGTCTTTTAAATTCGAACCCTGAATTAAAATCTGAAATTTTGTAGTTCTAGCTTCAAAATTGCCTAAATAGCTACGTATTTTCAAAAAACGTTTCATCCCCTATTTCACCCCCTTACGGAAGGTATATCGAAAAATCGCTTCTTAAGTAACTCATACAGACTAAGATCAACACCCTCTATAAACTTCAAGTTTCTATCTTCAGTGGTTTGGGCTGGGCGATGATGAGTCAGTCAGTCAGTCAGTCAATCGGGACACTCAATATATATATATATATATATATATATATATATATAGAGAGAGAGAGAGAGAGAGAGAGAGAGAGAGACTATAAGTAGTTTGGACGATTAGGACTGATGGCCCCGCAGTTAACTCCCATAAACTTAACAAACATTTGACATTTTTCAGAAATGGGACTGTGTCGTGTCTTACGTCGGACAACACATTTAGAACGTCCGAGTTACATTAGAAACTCACTTGAGTAATCGAAAAACTAACCAACACTGCTTTGGATATAACTATACCTGTGGCGTAGTTTAAGCGTCGAGTTTGTAGCACTTCTTTTTATCCTGTAACGTTCCATGACCGTTTGTTGACGAGAATACTAAGAGACAATCTTACTTAGCCAAGCAATAATTTCTTGGATTACGGTAAACGGTGTTTACTGCAGTGATGTGTGTTTTTACAGTAATTTCATTTACATCTAACTAACCCGCCGCTTAGCTACTCCATTCCACTCTACCCGCGAGTAGGTGGGCGGGATTAAACCATAAAGCTCAGTGGCTACCATTACCTTTAACGACACTGGGGTACGACTCAATTAATGTAATTGAAAACGGACTGGTAATCGGTTTGTGTAGAAATCCGGAAACGTTATACGAAAGGAATATGACAGTTCCAGCACGACTTCGACTCTTCCATTCAGAGCAATATCGACCGCCGCTGCTGACACAGCTTCAGAGGTGTGTGTGGAATAGAAGTTCAAGTTCTCAAAACCAAAATGTGTAAACAGGTAAAAGGCGTCTCTCAACCGTATTTAAATTTTTCGGTGCCCACATAAGCCCGTTGACCAAAAAATTGGTGGAACCAGTAGGAGTGGTTGGAAGCGTATTAAACTACTTTGAAGTACTGAGGTAAAGCGGATAGGAAACGGAAGGAAGTGTTGTTCAAGGTGTAACAATGTAAAATTACGAAGTTTCGACGTCACATAATATCTCTGACTGCTGAATACAATGACGGAATGAGGTGAGGTATCATACACAATATACATTTGGTAACGTATTTTATTCAGATATTTGCTACAATTGTAATAGGTGGGTGATACGGTGCGATATTTACCGGGTGATGATAAAGTCAGTATACATTTGAAAATTTAATAAATCGCGGAATAATGTAGATAGAGAGGTGATAATTGACCATGCTTGGAATGACCTGAGGTTTTACTAGAAAAAAAAAAGTTCAAAAAATTTCCGATATATGGCGCTTCATCTGATCAGAAAAGCAATAATTGAAATGTTCAAAAGTTTGTAGAGCTTATGGCACTTAACTACGGGGTCATCAGTCCCTAAACTTACAAACTACTTATGAATTAACTATTACTAAGGACGGCACGAACATCCATGCCCCAGGGGGGGGGGGGATTCGAACCCCTGACCGTAGTGGCCGTGCAGACCGTGACTGGCGCGCCGTAGACCGCTTGGCCACCTCGACCGGCAAAGCAATAATTAGCATAACAAATTAAGACAAAGCAAAGATGATGTTCTTTACACTAAATGCTCAATATGTTCACCGTCATTCCTCAACAATAGCTGTAGGCGAGGCATAATGTTGTGAACAGCACTGTAAAGCATGTCCGGAGTTATGGTGAGGCATTGGCGTCGGATGTTGTCTTTCAGCATCCCTAGAGATGTCGGTCGATCACGGTACACTCGCGACTTCAGGTGACCCCAAAGCCAATAATCGCACGGACTGAGGTCTGGGGACCTGGGAGGCCAAGCATGACGAAAGTGGCGGCTGAGCACACGACCATCACCAAACGACGCGCGCAACAGATCTTCCACGCGTCTAGCAATATGGGGTGGAGCGCCATCCTGCATAAAAATCGTACGTTCCAGCACGTGTTTATCAGCCAGGCTGGGTATGATACGATTCTGTAACATATCGGCGTACCTCTCACCCGTCACGGTAGCAGTTACAAAACCACGCAATTCCTCGAAGAAAAAAGGCCAGATAATGGTAGATGTGGTTCTAATAAAACCCCATGTCATTCCAAGCATGTGTGTCAATTTTTAGCTCTCTATCTACATTATTCCGTGATTTATTAAGTTTCAAAATTTATACTTTTTGATCACTGTCTCGTCTATTTAGTCAGAGCGAGGCATCGTACGGCCGGCCGCGGTGGCCGAGGAGACTGAGGCGCTCCAGTCACGGTCTGCACGGCCACTACGGTCGGGGGTTCGAATCCCCCCTCGGGCATGGATATTTGTGCCGTCCTAGTTCGTAAGTAGTTCATAAGCCATAGCACTACCTGCTTACTGCACTATCTGAACCTAACTGCTTGTGTAATTCGTTAGGTAGAGTAAACACAAGTTAAGACGAACCCTTTCTGCAGCAACTCTCTGTTATTACCACCATATCGGTTGCCGTAAAATGCTGTTGCCTCTATTCTATAGAATCGACACCAAGATGTCGGACCATTTTAGTTCATTATGGCGATGACAATAGGGTAAGGTGGTACAAATTCGATATAGGTACAATTCCGATCAACGTAAGTTTTCGCGCCATTTGTCAGTCTCCTAGTGTCGCGTTGTGTGGCTTTGCAGTGTAGCAGGTTTCTAGAGCTCCTCCTGTCTTTTCTAACATTACACCACTTTGTGCTAAGAAGCCATAGGTTTTTTTCCTGTTAAGAGGCAAGTGAAGCTACTTAGTCTAACGCGCTCTTGAAAATTTTCTAGTCAAGGATGACTGGATTCGCTGCCAAAAATGCAATGGTTGGTACCACGAGGTATTTGTTGGTGCCTGGCGGGAAAAGTGCTTTTTATGTTGAAGATGCCAGTAATCAAAATTTTACTAGGAAGTGATCACAATTGTAACTAGTGTGGTACATCTTGGATCCGTTTTTCTCAATTCTGTAACCTTCTTTTTTGTGTGTGTGTGTTTATACTAGCAATTGTATTAACAAGAGAAAAACTAGGGTAATGGAGTGCAGTGTAAGAAAATCAGGTGATGCTGAAGGAATTAGACTGGGAAACGAAGCAATAAAGGAGGTAGATGAGTTTTGTTACTTGGGCAGTAAAATATCAAATGATGGTCGCAGTACAGAGAATATAAAATGCAGAATGACAATGGGTAGAAAAGCGTTCTTGAAAAGGAGAAATTTATTAACATCAAATATTGATTTAAGCCTAAGGAAGTCCTTTCTGAAGGCATTTGTATGGAGTGTTGCCTTTTATGGGAGTGAGTCATGGACGATAAACAGTGCAGACAGGAAGAGGATAGAGGCTTTTGAAATGTGATGCTACAGAAGAATGCTGAAGATTAGGTGGGTAGATCGCATAACTAATGAAGAGATACTGAACAGAATAGGGGAGAAAAGAAATTTTGGCATACCTTCACTAGAAGAAGGGATAGATAGGTAGGGCACATTCTTAGACATCAAGGAATTGTGAATTTAGCGTTGGAGGGAAGTGTGTGGGGTAAAAACCGCAGAGGAAGACCAAGAGATGGATACGGTAAGCAGATTCAGACAGATGTAGGTTGCCGTTCTTATGTGGAGGTGAAGAGGCTTGCTCAGGAGAGGGTATTGTGGAGAGCTGCATCTCCGGACTGAAGACCACAACAAAATGTTCAAATGTTTGTAGAACTTATGGGACTTAACTACGGGGTCATCAGTCCCTAAGCTTACAAACTACTTATGAACTAGCTAAGACTAAGGACGGCACAAATATCCATGCCCGAGGGGGGATTCGAACCCCGGACCGTAGTGGCTGTGCAGACCGTGACTGGAGCGCCTCAGTCCCCTCGGCCACAGCGGCCGGCAAGTCCACAACAACAACAACAACACCCTATGCCATAACATAGATATCTCAACCGATCCCATAATTGTTTTGACAATGGTAAATGACCGTAACTTCGTTCCTGCAGGTCCCGCTGTCCCGGTTCTGTGGCCGCATTGTGGTGGATGGTGGAGCTGCTAGTTAGAAGTGTGCAGTGCTGGGCTACGGTGAATGGGATCGCTTTCTCGTCGGTCCACGGCTGTCGGTGGGTTGCCGGCGTGGGCCGCGGCGAGTTGCTCAAGTTGGCGACCCTGCGCGCCGCCTACCGCCATTCATAAGCGGCGCGACAGGCTGCCAACCTGCCCACACGACGTTTCCCTCCCACGCCGCGGCCGCGGCACGCACGATACGCACTTTCCACCGCATCCAGCCGCCTTGCAGCCGCCTCGACAAACACCACGCCCCGATCTGCGTCATAAGCGCACGCCCTGTGCCACGACATCTCGCCTGTCCGACGCTTCTGCTGACGAATGAACCGACAACTCTGGTCTGATCAGGCGCACCACTCTATGGACCGGGAGCACAATTATAGAAATGTCCAGAACTCTACATCTACATCTACATGCATACTCCGCAATTCACCGTAAGCCATTTACTAGGCATTTGCTATCCTATTCCACTCCCAAATTGAACGAGCAAAAGAAGAATGCCTATATGCCTCCGTACGAGCCCTAATTTCTCTTATCTTGTCTTTGTGATCTTTACAGGAAATGTAAGTAGGCGGCAGCAAGATCGTACTACACTCAGCTTCAAATTCCGGCCCTCTAAATTTCTGCAACAGAAATTCACGAAAAGAACGTCGTCTTTTCTCCAGCGATCCCCAATTGAGTTGCCGGAGCATTTCCGTGACACTCGCGCATTGGTCGAACCTACCGGTAACAAATCTAGCTGCTCGCCTCTGAACCGCCTCTATGTCTTCCTTCAAACCGATCTGCTGCGGGTCCCAAATACTTGAGCAGTACTCGAGACGTGGTCGTACAAGCGTTTTATACACGGTCTCCTTTACAGGTGAAGTACATCTTCCCAAAATTCTCCCAATAAACCGAAGTCGGCTGTCCGCCTTACTCACAACTGTCCTTACATGCTCGTTCCCTTTCATATCGCTCTGCAATGTTACGCCTAGATATTTGAACGACGCGACAGTATCAAGAATCTCACTACTAATGCTGTATTAAAACATTATGGGATTGTTTTTCCGACTCCTGGGCATCACCTTACATTCTTCTACATTGAGAGCTAGCTACCATTCTTCGCACCAACTAGAAATTTTGTCCAAGTCATCCTGTATGCTATTACAGTCAAAGACGACACCCTCCCATACAGCACAACATCATCAGCAAACAGCCGTAAATTACAGGTTACTCTGTCCATCACATCATTTATATAGATAGAAAATAATAGCGGTCCTATCACACTCCCCTGGGGCATGCCTGACGATACTCTCACCTTGAAGGATTCCATGTGTGACACGAAGTCACCAGTTTCGTATCTGTGTGAGGCACTTGTTGGGTTAAATAAAAAACTACAGACATTAAGCGTCTTCTTTGATTTAACAAACGCGCCTGATTGTGTTGATCACAAAATGTTGTTGCAGAAATTGCAACATTATGACATACGAGTTGCAGCTTACAACTGGTTCTCCTCTTACTATAATAATCGACAACAGAAGGTAATTCTCCGCAGTGTAGAAAATGGCTATGACGTATAATCGCAATGGGGCAAAGTTAAGTGTAGGGTGTCCCAGGGATCTGTATTGGGACCACTTATATTTCTTATCTTTCCAGGTATTCATAAAGACAGTAAGCCGTCGTGGAAAACTCATGTTCAGGACCTTGTTCCAAAACTAAATTCTGCTATATTTACCATTAGACCAATATCTGAAATAAGTGATTTTTCAACACGAAAAATAATCTGCTACGGTTACTTTCATTCGCTTATTGACCTACGGCGTTAGTTTTTCGGGTAACTCGACTGAAACAAAAAGGCTGTTTTCGGCTCAGAAACGGGTGGTTCGAGCAATATGTGATGTAAGTTCACGAACGTCATGTCGACCCCTTTTCACTACTCTGGGAATTCTCGAATTGGCGTCAGAATACTTTTTTTTTAATGTCATTCGTTGTTAATACTATAACATCCATTTTCAATAACCTGCCACAAGAACTCCGTCGATCACGATACACTCGCGACTTCAAGGTAACCCCAAAGCGGAGCACACGATCATCACCAAACGACGCGCGCAAGAGATCTTTCACGCGTCTAGCAAAACTTTTTTTTTTTTTTTTTTTTGGTTCTAATAAAACCCCATGTCAGTCTAAGCATGTGTGTTAATTTTTACCTCTGTATCTACATTATTCCGTGATTTATTAACTTTTCAAATTTATACTGACTTATTACAAGTTATCTTCTTTAATCTCATACTATTGATGGCTGTTGTTAAGTTGATGCTAATATGGCATCTTTAGACATTAGATTATAATTTATCGTTTTCGTTAATTCTTCAGTGCGCCATTGCTTTGAAATGACAACGTGTAAGTTACAAAAAGGAAATCATCAAATACGCAACGCAAGATGGCGTATGCCAGAGAGAGTTCTGGGCGAGGAATGTCACGAGACATCTGCGAACGGCTGGTTTCCGTTAATTCAATGGAGGGTGTCAAATCTCCGTTATTTTTGCAATTATGTCTCAAACGATACGAAATATGCAAAAAACATAGGGGAACGAAGTTGTAGAGAATTTTCCCCTCTACCAATTAGGCTATTCAATTGTCATGTCAGATGAACAGTTCGTTTGCAATTACAGTTATAGTACAAGCGGCTTTTTTTTATTATTACTACCGAATTTTTTGTCCGAAAAATTCGAAAAAGGGAGGTTGTGGTCTCTGGCAGCCTACAATTACGTGTGCAAAATTTGGTGCTGATCGGTTGAACGGTTCGTCTTAAAAACAGGAAACAAGTTACGGATAGACAGACAGACAGACATCCCAAAATCGCCGTTATTTTTGCAAATATCTCTGAAACGATAGGAGATATGAAAAAAGCACAAGAGAGCAAAGTTGTAGAGAATTTTCTCCTCTACAAATTCGGTTATTCCATTTTCGTGCCAGATAAATGGTTAAGCGGTTATTTTCATTTAAGCTTGGAGCTGTCAAAAGACGATCGCAAACCCCCACTTTTAGTGTTACTACCGTAACCTAAAGCGGGCCAATAAAAAAAATAAATAAAAACCCTCAGAGTAGCAACTAGAAAAGCTAAAATTCCTGCGAAGTGGGAAAAATATTATTGTTATTATTATATTATTATTATTATTATTATTATTTTATGGGACTTAACTACGGGGTCATCAGTCCCTAAACTTACAAACTACTTATGAACTACCTTATGCTAAGGACGGCACAAATATCCATGCCCGAGGGGGGATTCGAACCCCCGACCGTAGTGGCCGTGCAGACCGTAACCGGAGCGCCTCAGCCGGCCGCGGTGGCCGAGGGGACTGAGGCGCGCCAGTACAGTCTGCACGGCCACTACGGTCGGGGTTTCGAATCCCCCCTCGGGCATGGATATTTGTGCCGTCCTTAGGATAAGGTAGTTGATAAGTAGTTTGTAAGTTTAGTGACTGTTGACCCCGTAGCTTAACAAACATTTTGGAGCGCCTCAGTCCCTGGCCACCGCGGCCGGCGGGGAAAAATATTTTTTTCCCGCGCTAACTAGTATATAAAGGGAAAAAAAAGGTAGATATAGCGGGGAAAAAAACTAAATTGGCAACTGAGAACGATTTTTCGGAAGAACTACTGTTCCCTGGCTGTAACCGCGCTGAGGCTTGGAGGCGGCGCGAGGAATGCGGCAGTGAGGTTTCGCGCGGCAGGTGTTGGCGCGTGCCCGTCGCTTACGTAACTGCAATTGTGGGGCCGCTCGCTATACATAGGCGATCAGCGCACAGCGGCCGAGGCCAGATGCGGGCGCTATGTTTAGCCAGGCTGCACTTGGCCCGTCAAGGCAGCCGCTGGCTCGGCCGGACGTCCATGTAGGCAAACCAGGCAGTTGCCCAGGGGGTGTGGCAAACTTGTCGTAGCGGACAAACTAGGGATGGCAAAAACCGATACCGGTATTTTAGTTTTGAATAACCGTTTTTTCGGTATTTATTTGGTGTCGTTTGTAACCGGTTTTTCTTAGTTATTGCCAAAAACCGGGTAAAAAACCGTTTCGACTACTTCCTGTAGTAGTTGATCAAAATGTGTTTTTGTAAATAATTAAAAAAGAAAATTAAAGCTAGTAGACCCTAACATTTAGGGATATTCCTAAAATTTCCACTGCTGTGAAATATTAGGTCATCGCAGTAACTAAGGAAAGCGATTAGTGTTAATTTAAGAACAATCCCGGCAGTCAGAAACGCGCAACAAACGCGTGGCATAAGAACTCAAGGACTGGAGCAGCTACTGAGGCATCGACGCAGCTGTTGCCGTGTGGCGTGGCCTATTAGACGACGCGCGTGCACCGGCAGTGTACGAGACTTGCCTCCGTCTGGTCACGCGGCAGTTCCTTGCTGTCGTCGCCAGACATCGGCTGTGTCTTAAATGGCACCATCCCGAGTGTGGAAGTACTTCACGAAGTACGGCAGCAGTGAGGTACAATGCGCCATTTGCTTTAAAAAGCTGAAAACGGGTGGTGGTACTACAAACATGCTGTGTCATTTAAGAAGAAAGATAAATATTTCTTGGAAAAGAAGGTAAATTCGATTCATATACCTGTTACATAAGTGATGCACTATAAGCTTAGAATAGTAACTTTTAATGTATTATCATATTGTTAAGCTAACAAGTTTTATTAATGTGATTACTTGAAAGCGAGGGGCTTTTTTAATAACCAATATGGGTTTAGGTAACATTGATCATGTGGTGCCTCGCGAGGTACCCGTGCGGTCTGAGGCTCCATGTCACGGACTGCGCGGCTGCTGCAGTCGGAGGTTCGAGTCCTCCCTCCTCCCTCGGTCATCGGTGTGTATATTGTCCTTAGCGTAAGTTAGTTAGATTGAGTAGTTTTTAAGTCTAGGGACCGATGACCTAAGCAGTTAGATCTCATAAGAACTCACACCCATTTGAACATTAATTAGGTGGTACACAGCTTTCCTAGTTCAATTTGCGTAAATTTACACTGACAACGATCATGCTATTAGTGGGAACTGTGACTTTATTTTTCAAAATACTTTTGAAGCACTGATTGAAGTTCATTTACTGACTGTAACTAATATATATATATATATATATATATATATATATATATATATATATATATATATATAACGAGGTATTCGTATGCGCTGGCTCACAAGTCGAACTTACGGAGTGGTTGGCTCAATATTCGCAACTGTTTTGTTGCATGCTTCATATATCGTCTTCTACGGACTCCTGGCTAGGCTTACACACACTCAAGAAAGCATAGTATCGGGAGGGGATCTTGCAGAATATGGAAAGACTAGTGATTTTTCGTATAACGTAAATTTACCGAAATTTTAACGAAATTTCGTAAGTTTCGGTTTCGGCCGAAACTAGAAAAACCGAAAATTCGATTACGGTTTCTGTTTCGGCCGCAAAATATGTTTCGGTAGAACTCTACTGGAAATAATAGTAATAAAAAACCGAAAACCGGTTATTTAAAAAACCGGTTATCTTGAGCAATTTGTACGGTGTGGTTAAACTGGAGATGAAAAGAACCGGTATAACCGAAAACCGGTTGTTTCAGCGATAACCGCCATCCCTAGGACAAACCCTCGTGCGCTCGCGGTGAGGATTACACGTAGACGGAGCAACAGGCAAGGGACAAGGCGCGAGTCTATGTCAGACGCATCCTCTTCAGAATTTTGCTAGTGCGCGTTCAATGGATAGACGAGTAGCAGTTTGCTAACGATCTCGCCACGCCCTTCTTCGACTTGATCCAAACGATTTACGTGTATTTGTCTGCTTCAACATATCTTTCGGATGTCCTATTGTGCCATGTGCCCGCTTTGATGCTAACACCAGTGAGTGATACTAGATTGGAGAGCAGAATTGATGCACTGCGTTCTTTTCGTTATCAGCTAGCTGATGTGCACGATGCACTCATGGATATCTATGAATATCATGCATTGACTGGTTCAGCTGGCAATCAAACGCGAATTGAGCCTCAGTCCAAGGGTGTTTCACTAAGTGTGTTTGCCTCTGTAACTTATAAAATAATACGTGACGGGAAATTTTAATGCGGTAGGTCAACACAAGAAATATTACACTTTCGGCGGAGCTATGAACATAGTTTATTGTATCATTTTCCAAAGAGTTACACCACAAAGATATAATTTTTTTAAATGGAACAATAGTTTTTTTCTATCGTGCATTGGATTCGTTGAAACCAGCTGCGTCCAAATCAATTTAAACTACATTCCTATCACTGTTAGTTTGGGAGCTACAACCCTTCAAACTTTAGGGGGCGGAGGCTGCGATAGCGTAGCTGACTGGCCGAGTGGCTATCCCCTGGGGCACGGCCCACTTTCTCATGACCACCAGCCAGTCAGCTACGCTGTCGTAGCCTCCGCCCCCGGAACTTTGAAGGGTTGTAGCTCGCAAACCAACAGTGATAGGAATGTACTTGAAATTGATTTGGACGCAGCTGGTTTAAACGAATCCAATACAAATTGGAAAAAAACTATTGTTCCATTTAAAAAATTATATCTTTGGAAAATGATACAATAAACTCTGTTCATAGCTCCGCAGAAAGTATAACATTTCTTGTGTTGACCTACCGCATTAAAATTTCCCGTCACCTGTTATTTTATAAGTTACAGAGGCAAACACACTTAGTGAAACACCCTATGGTGTCCCACTGTTTCACACCAGATATCTCTGAAACTACAAGAGATATTGAAAAACGACTTTTACGATCACGAACGTATGACAGGGGCTTATGAAAGCAGGTAATATGAGACACTCTAAACCGTGAAGAGATATTATTTTCAACACAAACGTATGTTTACTTTTTAATGGATAAGATGTTTGTCATCTCGACTGCTAGTGATACGAGGCACGGCGTTTTGTATTGCCCTCCTTACCTCACTGATTCCATATTCTGCGAACTGTCATTGGATCGCGATCAACGCTAGCAGCAATGTCGCGATAAGGTAAACCGCAGTCGCGATAAGCCACAATCCGACCTTTATCAAAGTCGGAAACGGGATGGTACGCATTTCTTCTCCTTACACGAGAACAACGTTTCACCAGGTAACGCCGGTCAACTGCTGTTTGTGTATGAGAAATCGGTTGGAAACTTTCCTCATGACAGCACGTTGTAGGAGTCGCCACCGGCGCCAACCTTGTGTGAATGTTCTGAAAACCTAATCATTTGCATATCACAGCATCTTCTTCTTATCGGTTAAATTTCGCGTCTGTAGCACGTCACCTTCGTGGTGTAGTCCGCCTCCGTAGCTCTGTGGCAGCGTCGCTGACTACCACGCAGGAGGCCCGGGTTCGATTCCTGGCATGGGACTGGGTGTTGCGTGTTGTCCTAATCACCTCATCGTCATTGGCACGTAAGTCGCCCACGCGTCGTCAACTCAAAAGACTTACACTCAGGCGGCCAAACAATACCGTACATCTACATCTACATCTACATACTTACACCGCAATTCACTGTAAGGTGCGTGGCGGAGGGTACACTGTATCACTACTAGGCATTTCCTTTCCTATTCCACTCCCAAATAGAACGAGGAGAAAATGAATGCCTATATGCCTCCGTACGAGCTCTAATTTCTCCTATCTTTGTGATCTTTACGCGAAATGTAAGTAGGCGGCAGCAAGATCGTACTACACTCAGCTTCAAATTGCGACCCTCTAAATATCCTCAACAGAATTTCACGAAAAGAACGTCGTCTTTTCTCCAGCGATCCCCAATTGAGTTGCCGGAGCATTTCCGTGACACTCGCGCATTGGTCGAACCTACCAGTAACGAACCTAGCTGCTCGCCTCTGAACCGCCTCTATGTCTTCCTTTAAACTGATCTGCTGCGGGTCCCAAACACTTGAGCAATAGTCAAGACGTGGTCGTACAAGCGTTTTATACGCGGTCTCCTTTAAAGGTGAAGTACATCTTCCCAAAATTCACCCAATAAATCGAAGTCGGCTGTCCGCCCTACTCACAACTGTCCTTACATGCTCGTTCCATTTCATATCGCTCTGCAATGTTACGCCTAGATATTTGAACGACGCGACAGCATCAAGAAGCTCACTACTAATGCTGTATTCGAACATTATGGGATTGTTTTTCCTACTCATGCGCATCACCTTACATTTTTCTACATTGAGAGCTAGCTGCCATTCTTCGCACGAACTAGAAATTTTGTCAAAGTCATCCTGTATGCTATTACAGTCAGTTACAGACGACTCCCTCCCATATACCACAGCATCACCAGCAAACAGCTGCAAATTACAAGTTACTCTGTCCATCAGATCATTTATATAGATAGAAAGTAATATCGGTCCTATCACACTCCCCTGGGGCACGCCTGACGATACACTCGTCTCTGATGAACACTCGCCGTCGAGAACAACGTACTGCGTTCTATTGCTTAGGAAGTCTTCCAGCCAGTCAGAATTCTCCCGGCCAAGAAAGCGTTACACTCATTTCCATTTTCCATTTCGTGGTGTAGCAATTTGTATGGCCATGAGTGTGTACAGTAGAAGGTGTGTGCAGTGAGTTTAGGCCAGGCGATGTGCTACTAGCCCTGTGGCCGCTCGCACGCCCACGTTCCGGCGACGTTTCGGCGCGCGGCCTCCACCTTCAGGCGTTGGCGAGACACCTGCCGCTGGCCGATTTACGAGCCTTCGGCAGCCGCCCACAGCTGGCTCTGCATTCTCGCCTGCAGGCCGGCCTCCTACCTGCCTACCAGCCTAACTGCCGGCGGAAGCTGAGGGCTGAGGGCGAGGCCGCGACGACCACGCGCTCTGCCGGTCCTGGCGCGGTCGCCACATTCGGGGACTCAAACCCTCCTGCTGCCGAGACACAAGTCAGCCTCTGGGCTGCCGGCGAGGTGGCAAAACCTGTCAGCACCACTGTCACAACACAGCTCAGCATCCGCCACGCGCTGCAAGTGTAGGGACAAACGCAGACCACACGCACCAAGGGCTGGAGTTCAAGTAATGCCTCGTCTCCTGTCGTGGTCGCCAGTTTCTGTGGTCTGGTAGAGACAGCTGCGCGATTTAAACCCACCTGCTCTCGCATGGTGTCTTGCTGTATACGAGGTGCAACATCTTCTTCCTAGCGTGCTGTACTCGGGAGGAACCCTCTGCACCAGCGTAGTACAAACACAGAAAACACAGGCACACAAAGGGGAGGAGCTCATACAGGGTGTCCAGAAAAGGACCCCCTGATTTCAAAATTAAATATCTCGAAAACAAAGATCGATAGAGGAATGCAGTAAACGGTATGTTTATTGTGAAAGCTGTAACAAGCTCATACAGCAGTTGGAATAATAGTTACAAAAGCTGCTAACAGATGGCGCTGTAATCACCTTACGTAATGCCTAGTATAAATAGTGATCCGAAGCCCAGAGCGATCAGTTCCACTATTGAAACGAGAAATGAGATTAGCGTACGGAACGAAGAGATTAAATCCGTGTACTCCATTGAACAACGCGTTTTCTGGTGCTAGAGTACCACAGGTTAGAAGAGAGTCTTACGGCAACAAGGCCAAGTTTTCAAGCAGGATTTAATGTTACAAAAGGACCCGATGCGAAAACCATTCGCACGCTCTTCGCAGAATTTCAACGAACAGGCAGCGTAACTGATGATCTAGTGGGGCATGTTGGCCGCAAGCAAACCGCAGTTACGCCTGAAAATATCTCCACAGTTTCTGGAATTATTCGGCGAAATCCAATGTCATCCGTCCGTAGAATTGCATCTGAGTCTGGTTTGAAGCGTTCCAGCACGCAGAAAATACTGAGAAAGAGCCTACACATGTTTCCATTCAAAATTCAAACGCACCAGGCCATACCCGTACGAGCTGTGCAACAAAGGGTTGCCTTTGCTAATCAGATGCTCACAATGATTGATAGTGAAGGATTTGATGTTGGCTGCATCTGGTTTACAGATGAAGCACACTTCCACCTGAATGTATACGTGAATAAGCAGAACTGGCGATTTTGGGGTTACGAAAAGCCATATTGGTGTGAAGCGAAACCCCTGTATTCTCCTAAAGTTACTGTGTGGGCTGCAGTATGCAGCAGAGGCATTATTGGCCATTTTTTCATTCGAGAAACGGCCACTGGTGCACGTTACGTTCCAATTTTGGAACAATTTGTCGCCACACAGCAAGCGTTAGAGGATCGACCAGGTACTGAATGGTTTATGCAAGATGGAGCCCGACCACATCGGACCGAACAAGTGTTTCGCTTTCTTGAGGAATACTTCGGGAATCGAGTCACTGCTTTGGAATATCCCAAATTTACTGGTGCAGGCACGGATTGGCCTCCATATTCCCCGGATTTGACTCCCTGTGACTTTTTTTTTAGGGGCACAGTGAAAGACATGGTCTACGCAAAGCATCCCGACACGCTGGACGAGCTTGAATCGGCGATCTCTGTGGCATGTGAATCCATTCCGGTTGAGACACTACGAAATGTGATGGCGAATTTCATTCTTCGTTTCCGTCACCTCTGTAGTGCCAATGGTGAACATTTTGAAAACATTGTGATGTGACTGTTTCCAAAGAGTGGTTTCGTACGATTATTTAGCTTATGTATGCTGATATGAGCTGTACAGCGTACAGCGCCATCTGTTAGCAGCTTTCGTAACTATTATTTCAAACCGCTGTATAAACTTCTTACAGCTTTCGCAATAAACATACCGTTCACTGTATTCCTCTATCGATCTTTGTTTTCGAGATATTTAATTTTGAAATCAGGGATTTCTTTTCTGGACACCCTGTATAATGGCTGCAGTCCTGTCGAGGTCGCCAGTTTTGGGGAGCCATTTCCTCTCCTCGAGTAAAGGGGCTCAGCTTAAAACCACCGGAAGCTCGACAGCATTTAAGATTCAGCACGGTCCTATTGTGTGGTACAGCAGAAACCTCCAAACAGCAAGCCAATGGACATTTGCCCTCCACAACCTTATTGGAACTGTAATGAGTAACACAAAACACACACACTGAGTAGAGAGGCGCGCCAGTCACAGTCTGCACAGCCACTACGTTCAGGGTTTAGAATCCCCCCTCGGGCATGGAGCTAGTTCATAAATAGTTTGTAAGTGTAGGGACTGATGACCCCGTAGTTAAGTCCCATAAGCCCTACAAACATTTGAACCGAGTGGAGGCTGTCTGATCATTGCCTCTAGTTTAGATCAGCCAGTTGTCTTCCTCCACCATCGGTAGTCAGGATTAAATGTACCTGGCGTTGCATAGGCTCCTTTGCATACGTCAGACACAACAAGTTTTTATTAGATTAATGTCGTGGAGAAGAAATCTGTGCTCATGCGACCTCCACCACAAACACAGAAAACACACACACAAACAGAGGAAGATCTCTTATAATGCGTGCAGTCCTGTCAAGGTCGCCAGATTAAAGGAGCCACTCGTCCTTCTTCAGGAATGGTGGCGCGGCTTAGACCGACGAGTTGTTGAATGGCGTAACTGCGTCCTTGCCGTATGTGAGGTCACGTAACTTCTCGAAATACTGGCATGGAGAGCTTATTGCAATAAACCTGCGTACATATCTCACATTTCAGCGATCACTCACACACACCAGGTGATCAAAAAGTCAGTATAAATTTGAAAACTCAATAAATCACGGAATAATGTAGATAGAGAGGTAAAAATTGACACACATGCTTGGAATGACATGGAGTTTTATGAGGGGAAAATTCCGACAGATGGCGCTTCATCAGATCAGAAAAGCAATAATTAGCATAACAGATTAAGAGAAAGCAAAGGTGATGTTCTTTACAGGAAATGCTCAATATGTTCCCCTTCATTCCTCAACAATAGCTGTAGTCGAGGAATAATGTTGTGAACAGCACCGTAAATCATGTCCGGAGTTATGGTGAGGCACTACCAGTTCCGATCGGAAGATTCACTTGAATGCCAGTCTCGTTTAAACAAGTGTATTACAGCACCGGTGCATACACTGTTACCGAAACATTCAACACCAGATTAATCGAGGGTAAAACGTATGACCTAGGAGGATTTTAGAAGTGAGAGCTTGTCATCTGCTGAAACTCTCATTAATGTATTTACTCCGTCATTTTATTTTTATTTTTTGTAGTAATAAAACACCATGACATTCCAAGCATGTGTGTCAATTTTTACCTCTCTACCTACGTTATTTCGTGATTTATTAATTTTTGAAATTTATTTTGGCTTACTGATCATGTGGTATATATATCGCAATAAACCTGTGTACATATCTCACATATAACCGCGCCCACACACATACACACGAACGCACGCACACTCATATATACACGGTGTTTCACTAAGTGTGTTTGCCTCTGTAACTTATAAAATAATAGGTGACGGGAAATTTTAATGCGCTAGGTCAACACAAGAAATGTTACACTTTCTGCGGAGCGATGAACATAGTTTATTGTATCGTTTTACAAAGAGTTACACCACAGAGATATAATTTTTTTAAATGGAACAATAGTTTTTTCTATCGTGCATTGGATTCGTTGAAACCAGCTGCGTCCAAATCACTTTAAACTACATTCCTATCACTGTTAGTTTGGGAGCTACAACCCTTCAAAGTTTCAAGGGCAGATACCAAAAACGCTGCGCATAATGCAATGCGCCTTCTAAACGTGGTGCGGCCGAGTTGTAACGTCGCCGGTGTCACGGAGCGAGAAGCTTCCTCGATGCGCTGTTAGACTGCCGACTGTCGCCGCACACGGCCGTATACCCGACAGTTGGAGCCACGCAAACAACCGGGGCTCAATATACCACAGTTACTGACGTCGGATGACGATGGCGTACACGAACGACGAGGACGTTGACATGTTGCTGATGCTCATTGAATGCCGACACGATGCCACTGAAGCAGCCACGGCGTATGCCGTGAGATATCCTAGGCGAAGAGCCCCGGCAGCCATTACGTTCTTACGTGCCGAACAACGACTTCGGGAAACAAGCAGCTTGGTAATGCGCCGCAGTAACAGACGAAGACCTGCAAGAAGTGAGGAGACGGAGGTGTTTGTTTCAGCTGCACTACACCACGATGCTCATGTCAGCTTACGAGCCGTTGCTGCAGTCGCTGGTGTCAGTCTCACGTCTGTGTGGCGTATAGTACACGGCCACAGGTTTCACCCGTATCACCTGTCACTGACCCAGGAGCTGCATGGGAACGATTTCCGTCCAAGAGTGACATTCTGTGAGTGGGCCATGCGTAATTTCACGCTGGAGTCTTTGCAAAGTGTTATGTTCTCTGATGGTCCATTAGTTTAGGAGCCGTTTTTTACGACTGTCGTTGTTCATTACGTCAGACCGCCTTACGTATGTGGCGTAGTTGGTTCTTACGCCGACAGCTATTGTTGCGTGGTAGTAAGGATCATGTGGACCAAGTTTGGTTGAAATCGGTCTAGTGCTATAGGACGAAATGTGGAACACAGATACACACATACAAGTAATTTTGTAAGATGTATGGGTTTAGTGCAGGAGATCACAGGATGACGGTCTCTGGTGTTATGGGTGGGCTTACCTATTAATACGCCAGCACTACCCGTCTCTGTGAGAGGCAGGATTGTCAGATGTCAGAGAGAGAAAATACCTACCGTCTCACAAAAATGTACCTACGTTTTCCCTACTTCCTCCCTACCAGCTCACTAATGCCCCTACATCAGGGTCGTAGCCAGGATTTGGGTCTGGGAGGGGCTGAATCTAGGAGTAGTTATCCAGTTGATTAACGTGACACGTTACAATTTTGAAAAACTTTAAAATAAATATTTGGCATCATGCTTCACTTGCTGGATTTGTTTTCCCACTGACTGATCGTTACTGATGGAGTCAAGTGTAGATTATGCCGCGAATTCCAAGAGCTCTGTTACAAAACGATTAATGATTTATCGATCGGACAAGTGAACATCAAGAACCTGTCAACCATAGAGAGGAACAGCAATAATTATTTTCCCCACATATGCCGCTGACTCCGAGTGCACTGTTACACGAGGATAACTGATTTATTGACCGGACGAGGATACATCGAGACACTATCAACCATAGAGTAGGAACAGCAGTAATTATTTAGTTCACAGTCAGCACACGAAAGGAAGTCCGTCACTCTACATGATTCGATTTTCAAAGAGTAATGCTATGTTGACAACGAATAACGGTTTCTTCATTATAACGTTGGCTGTCGCAAATGTTTTAGCGTTTTCTTGTCACCATCTCCTCATTTACAAGTACTAACTAGTATATCGTCCTGACGTAATTTATTTTTTTATTTTTTTATTGGACTTAACTGCGTGGTTATCAGTCCCTAAACTTATAAATCACTTATGAACTAGCTAACACTAAGGACGGCACAAATATCCATGCCCGAGGGGGATTCGAACCCCCGACCGTAGTAGCCGTGCAGACCGTGACTGGAGTGCCTCAGTTCCCTCGGCCACCGCGGCCGGCTGACGTAAATAAATAACAGTCTAGTCAAAGTAATAAATCGTCATTCGTTCATGGAAACAATGAATTATCCTTGTGCTGACATTTTCTAACACTATTTCCAAACCGACTCTTCATTCCACTGATATACATTGAAATCATCATATTTCGCATCAGTTTTAATGTGTCCGGAGCTAAGATTTCAAATTAATATTCATTACTAAGAACAGAAAAAAAAACTATGCCGTCTAAAATATCATTGGCTACTTCGAACTTTGCCACAATTGGTCGGCTTCATTCCCGCGTGCTGACAACTGTTTCGTTGCCAACATTACCCGCTAGGCCTGTGTCGGCGATTGTAAAATTTTACCAAAGTACCTATGAGTTGGGGCTTTTGGATGAAAATTCCCTACATGGTTTTAATGCTTAAAAGTACCTCCGTGTAGGGAAAATTCCCTACGTCTGGCAACACCGGTGAGGGACAAGATGGATGTAGGGGAAATGCTACTGCCGGCCGAGGTGGCCGAGGGGACTGAGGCTCTCCAGTCACGGTCTGCGCGGCCACTACGGTCGGGGGTTCGAATCCCCCCTCTGGCACGGATATTTGTGCCGTCCTTAGTAGTAGTTAGTTCATAAGTAGTTTGTAAGTTTAGGGACTGATGACCCCGTAGTCAAGTTCCATAAGCTCTACAAACATCTGAACATTTGGAAATGCTACTACTCGAACTGGCTTACAAGCAGCTCTCCGTCGTGTGTGCGCGGGTGGATTTGAATGCCGCGTCTAAAATTCTCAATTTCGCCGGTACTCCGGTGGAAAGCTGGAGGGAAATCGCGGAAAATTAGAACCAGTGTCACCACGTGCTGTAGTGGGAGGCGTGTCGTCACGGTTACGCTATAGCCGGATGACGTCACGGCCGCGGTGCCTGGTGGGGAGTGCTTCTAGCGAGGTCCGCGCTGCCGAGAAAGTTGTTGCCTCAAACACTGGACGCTGTGCGAGCTGACGGGACGGTACAGCTACAGGGATCCCACACTGTAGCACGCCGTTAGGTATTACATAACATACAACACAGTGTCAAGAACACAAATGGAAAACCAGTTCTCAGCAAAGAAGGGAAAGCTGAAAGGTGGAGGTTCGAGTCCTCCTTGGGGCATGGGTGTGTGTGTTTGTCCGTAGGTTAGTTTACCTAGGTTTAAGTAGTTTGTTAGCTACGGACTGATGGCCACGCAGTTTGGTCCGATAGATTTACAGACACACTTGAAAGGTGGAAAGAGTATTAGAGGCACTCTACGGAGGAAATGAACTGAGACGCAATATTGTAGGAAGGGGAGAAGAAGTAGATGAGGATGAAACAGGAGATACTATAGTCAGACGTCAGAGATGAATTTGACAGAGCACTGAAAGACCAAAGTCGAAACAAGGCCCCTGGAGAAGATGATATTCCCTCAGAGCAACTGAAGTCTCTGGGAGAACCAGCAATGACAAAACTATTTCACCTGGTGTGTAACATGTATGAGACAGACGAAGTACCCTCAGACTTTAAGGAAAATGTTATAATACCGATTCCAAAGAAAACAGGCGCAGACAGGTGTGGAAACTACGGAACCATCAGTTTAATAAGTCGTGCTTGCCAAATATTAACTCGAATTATTTACAGAAGGATGGAAAAGATGGTAGAAGCCGATCTCGGGGATGAAGGGAAAGCTGAAAGGTGGGAAGAGTGTATAGTGTGACTCTACGGAGGAAATGAACTTAGAGACAATATTGTAGCAAGGGGGGAAGAAGTAGATGAGGATGAAATAGGAGATACTGTACTGAGAGATGAATTTGACAGAGCACTGAAAGACCTAGGTCGAAACAAGGCCCCTGGAGTAGATGACATTCCCTCAGAGCTACTGAAGTCTCTGGGAGAACCAGCCATGACAAAATTGTTTCACCTGGTGTGTAAGATGTATGAGACAGGTGAAGTACTCTCAGACTTTAAGAAAAATGTTATAATCCCCATTCCAAAGAAAGCAGGTGCAGACAGGTGTGAAAACTACAGAACCATCAGTTTAATAAGTCATGGTTGCAAAATATTAAGACGAATTATTTACAGAAGGATGGAAAAGATGGTATAAACCGATCTCGGGGATGAAGGGAAAGCTGAAAGGTGGAAAGAGTATGTAGTGGGACTCTACGGAGGAAATGAACTTAGAGGCAATATTGTAGGAAGGGGAGAAGAAGTAGATGAAGATGAAATAGGAGATAATGTACTGAGAGATGAATTTGACAGAGCCTTGAAAGACCTAAGTCGAAACAAGGACCCTGGAGTAGATGACATTCCCTCAGAGCTACTGAAGTCTCTGGGAGAACCAGCCATGACAAAATTGTTTCACCTGGTGTGTAAGATGTATGAGACAGGTGAAGTACTCTCAGACTTTAAGAAAAATGTTATAATCCCCATTCCAAAGAAAGCAGGTGCAGACAGGTGTGAAAACTACAGAACCATCAGTTTAATAAGTCATGGTTGCAAAATATTAAGACGAATTATTTACAGAAGGATGGAAAAGATGGTATAAACCGATCTCGGGGATGAAGGGAAAGCTGAAAGGTGGAAAGAGTATGTAGTGGGACTCTACGGAGGAAATGAACTTAGAGGCAATATTGTAGGAAGGGGAGAAGAAGTAGATGAAGATGAAATAGGAGATAATGTACTGAGAGATGAATTTGACAGAGCCTTGAAAGACCTAAGTCGAAACAAGGACCCTGGAGTAGATGACATTCCCTCAGAGCTACTGAAGTCTCTGGGAGAACCAGCCACGACAAAATTGTTTCCCTGGTGTGTAAGATGTATGAGACAGGTGAAGTAAGTACCCTCAGACTTTAAGAAAAATGTTATAATCCCAATTACAAAGAAAACAGGTGCAGACAGGTGTGAAAACTACAGAACCATCAGTTTAATAAGTCGTGCTTGCAAAATATTAACAAGAATTATTTACAGAAGGATGGAAAAGCTGGTAGAAGCCGACCTCGGGGAAGATCAGTTTGGGTTCAGGAGAAATGTAGGAACACGGGAGGCAATACTCACTTTACGGCTTATCATAGAAGATAGATTAAGAAAGGGCAAACCTACATTTCTAGCTTTTGTAGATTTGGAGAAAGCTTTTGACAATGTTGATTGGAATAAAGTCTTTCCAGTTGTGAAGCAAATACGATTACAATACAGGGAGCGTAATGTTATTTACAACTTGTACAAAAACCAGATGTCGGTTGTCAGAGTTGAAGAGCATGAAAGGGATGCAGTGGTTGGAAAGGGAGTAAGAAGGGTTGTAGTCTTTCTCCATTGTTGTTTAATTTGTACATTGAGCAAGCTATAAAGGAAAGCAAGGAGAAATTTGGAGAAGGAATTAAAGTTCAGGGTGAAGAATTAAAAACTTTGCATTTTGCCGACGACATAATAATCCTGTCAGATACAGCAAAGGACCTGGAAGAGCAGTTGAACGGAATGGACAGTGGGCTGAAGGGTGCATGTAAGATGAACATTAACAAGAGAAAAACTAGGGTAATGGAGTGCAGTCCAAGAAAATCAGGCGATGGTCAAGGAATTAGATTAGGCAACGAAAGTAAAGCGAAACCGTATAGTGTTCTAAAATTAATAAAAACTCGGTGTCCAATGTATTAGACGCCAGGTTCGAAAGGGCTAAACTTCGAGCTGTCAGAAGGCGATTGCAAAGTGCCTAAAAGTCCTTAATTTTTATTTTCTAAATTCAGTGCGAACACTGATTAATACTTTCCAGGAGATCCTGTTTAGAAAAAAATAAAAAATAAGGTTATCAAAAACTTTTAAGGTATGCGTTTGTTGCTGTGACTAGCCTACTGACAATGGGCAGACGAGACTGATTGATACTTTATCATTGTAAAACGTTTATGATCTATGGCACAAGTATTACTCTAAAGCCCTTTCTACACGAGACGTGCAACACGCACAAGGAAGTCGTCGTCAGCTGCAGCGCCCCTTGCGGTAGACCGTTCAACTACAGAAGCGTTCAAACGGTACGCATTTGTCGAGTCTTCTACTTGGTTTGTCGTCAACTTACAGCAAATGAATCGCCGCGTTAACATCACTTTTCGAAACTGTAAGATATCTTGTGATGATTAAATCATTTGTGTTTTCGACTGCCACTGTGAAACTGTATTTAATTGTTTTTGTGCTGTTCATGCATAACCACGTACGTCGCTCAGATGCGTTAACGTTCTCATTATAAAATGCGATTACATACTTCCAGCCCCTGCGGTATGAGGGGTCTATGTATATGATGAGCACGCTTAGTTGTCTATACGTAGACCTTTAAACTTCAAAGAATGCTCACCAAAAACAAATATTTCATCTGTTACCTACGGCATGTTTCAGGAAAAATTGCAAATATTCTAGAAGATGGTAATAAAGACGATTTGCAGTTAAAATTTCATATAACGTGTGTCCAATGTTTAATTGGGTACAGAGATACAGCTCTCGGTATGTACAACAAACTGATTTGGATATTTTGACTGATTCTTTCGTCGGTTCTTGGAAGATCACGATATTGAATTTTATTTAAATGACCGGTTTTCGACGTAGTTTAAAGTCTGAACTTTCCTAGTAAGCCGAAAACCGGGTACCTAAATGGAAACGAATGTGTAGAAGATTCTACTTTTATGTAAGTGTGATGTTGTACTACCAAGATCCGACGGATAAATCGGTGATAATTTCTTGATTTACATTTGCTCTACGTTTGTTTGGATTTCATATTAACAGCTATATTTCTGTATTCGATAAAAATTGTACACAGGTTATATTAAATGTTTAATGCAATTCCTCTGTAGTATCACCTCCTAAAAAACTTACGACTGCGTCGAAAAACTACGTTCCCCTGAGCAGGAGACAAGTACACATTCTCAAACAAAGTCGCGACTTGGCTTCGTTTGTCAGCTGGGTTCCCCATTCGGTCGTCTGCGCATGCGCGAAGCACTTCCACACGCGTGAGAATAGGACCCACCCTGTTCCGCCTGCTAGCGATCGTATGTGAGCGTCTTGTGCAAGTGGACGCATCTACGCTGTATGCGGATGGCGTGACCGGTGCATCATGGGTATTCTCGTAAGCTCTCACTTCCCGTGTAATACTTACGGCCGTATTAAACGACGATCCGCCGCGAAAGGTATGGGTCTAACGCGACAGCCATCTAGCGACGAAACTATGACTATTAGGTAGACAGTTTATCCGTGCGCCGGAACAGAGACCAGTTCTAAACTCCCGTGAATCCGCGCATGCGCACTAGGCAGAGATAATGCGCGCATGCGCACGAGTAGCAGCAGTAAGCTTCCTGCTTCTTACTTGTGTATGACATTCGTGGTTAGGACTGATTGCCGACTTTCGTGTAACGGATTTGGCCGTTTTTTGAGTTAGTAGGTTTCGTAAATGCGGTAATATATATATCTACATCTACATAGATACTCTGCAAATCACATTTAAATGCCTGGCAGAGGGTTCATTAACCACCTTCATAACTTTTCTCTACCGTTCCATTCTCTAATAGCGCGCGGGAAGAAAGAACACCTAAATCGTTCCGTTTTCGATCTGATTTCTCTTATTTTATTGGGATGGTCATGTCTCCCTAAGTAGGTGGGTGCTAGCAAAATATTTTCACATTCAGAACTAAAAGTCGGTGATTGAAACTTCGCAAACAGATCACGCCGCAATGAATAACGTCTTTCTTTTAATGATTTCCACCCCAATTCGTGCAACATTTCCGTTACGCTTTCCCCCCCCCCCCGTAACGTGATAAAACAAAACGAGCTGCCCTTCTCTGAACCATCTCAATATCTTCCGTCAGTCCCACCTGGTGAGGGTCCCACAAGGGGCAACAGTACTCCAGGAGAGGACGCACAAGTGTGATGTAGGCAGTCTCTTTGGTGGAGCTGGTGCATCGTCTAAGCGTTCTGCCAATGAAACGTAACCCTTGGTCCGCCTTCCCCACAATATTTTTTATGTGTTCTCTCCAGTCAAAGTTGTTCGTAATTGTAACTCCTAGGTATTTGGTATAATTTACGACCTTAAGGTTTGACTGATTTATCGCGTAATTGAAGTTCAGCGGATTTCTTTTAGTGCTCATGTGTATTACTTCACACTTTTCTTTATCTAGTGTCAATTGCCAATTTTCGCACCAAGTAGAAATTTTGTCTAAATCGCTTTGCAGTTGCTTTTGATCCTCTGTTGACTTCACTAACCGATAAACGACAGCATCATCCGCGAACAGTATAAGGGAGCTATTCAGATTATCTCCTAAATCGTTTATAAACACGAGGAAGAGTAGGGGACCAATAACGCTTCCCTGTGGAACGCCAGATATCACTTCTGTTTTACTCGATGACTTACCGTCAATTACAACGAACTGTGTCCTTTCTGACAGGAAATCGTGAATCCAATCGCACAATTGGGGAGATATTCCATAAGCACGCAATTTCATTAGAAGCTGCTTGTGGGGTACAGTATCAAAAGCCTTCCGGAAATCCAGAAATATGGAATCGATTTGAGATCCCTTGTCGATGGCACTTAACACTTCATGTGAATAAAGGGCAAGCTGTGTTTCGCAAGAGTGATACTTTCTGAATCCGTGTTGACTACTGGTTAATAGTTCGTTCTCTTCGAGGTAGTTCATAATATTCGAACAAAGTATATGTTCCAAAATCCTACTGCAAATCGACGTCAATGAGATAGGCCTGTAATTTTGGGGATCACTCCTATTGCCTTTCTTGAATATTGGAGTAATTTGGGCAACTTTCCAGTCTTTGGGTACGGATCTATATATATAATGTTTGCAGCAGACTTTAAACTAAATTTTTATGAAAAGGAATTCTTGTACTTGATTGCTTCGTAATTTAAAAATGAAATGGAATAGAAGAGAAGTGTCGTGTTACCAATTCAGGCGTACACGAAGGAAAGTTGTTTCTATAACCTACGTGATCCCTCTATCATATTAAGTAGCGACAGCAGTCGTTTATTCCTCAATGATATGGCTACAGCTTTACAAACAGCAGCTGTCCAAAACAGGTCACGTCTTTCCTTACGGAGCTCTGAAATTGCTGCGGAATCGCAGAACTCAATTCTTTCATTAGCTGTCACTACATTCGCCTGCCTGTCTTCTTTCTGGTCACAGTGGAACCGCCGGCCGCGGTGGCCGAGGGGACTGAGGCGCTCCAGTCACGGTCTGCACGGTCGGGGGCTCGAATCCCCCCTCGGGCATGGATATTTGCGTCGTCCTTAGTGTTAGCTAGTTCATAAGTAGTTTGTAAGCTTAGGGACTGATGACCACGTAGTTAAGTCCCATAAGTTCTACAAACATTTGAACATTTTTTTGGAATGAGTGAACGATTAGTGGAGCTCAGTTTTCGTCGCGTTTCGTGCTCGTTATTGATGTGTATTGCGCATGCGCGGATTCGCGCCGAGCAATCTCCGCCGTGCATCGTGTTAATACGTCTACGAGAAGCAGTACGTAGTTCCGGACAGTCACGCTAGTGACACCGGTGCATAGATGTACGCCTCAGGTGTGTCGTGTATTGCGGCCTTTAGGCAACAGTGGAGTACGAGCCGTGTGCAGTTCACAGCGGACGAGTTTCCAGGGGCGGTTGCCTCACGCCAGAGTTCCCAAACCAGGCGGCAGCGGACGTCGAACTCTGCAGCCAACACCTGCTGCCATCGCAGCTGCTCAGCTCGCCGACCCACGCCTGTAGGTCAGCTAAAGGTTCGCCAACGGGCTGGTCCGCCGTGAAACATGCTGACGTTTCGCCCGCCACGTCGCCATCCTCAGTGAAACTCGTGCAGAACTTGGTGAGCCGTCGGATACGCCCAACAGAGTAGCGAGCCCACAGTACGGACTCGCTCGACGCAAAAGGAATTTTGTCATTAGCAATCTGACCCAATTAAAAAAAAAGTAATAGCAGTGTGCACAGCTACAACACTAGGAGAAAGAATGATATTCACTATTCAAGGTCAAATCTAACTTTGGCTCAGAAAGGGGTCAATTATGCTGCCACAAAAGTCTTTGGTTACGTAGCAAGTAGCTTCAAAAGTCTGACAGGTAGCCAACTAGTATTTAAAAACAAATTAAAGGAATTTCTATAATGTAGCTGAATTTTTAGATACAACTTGAAAATAAACAACAACAACAACAACAAAAAATGAAACAAAAAATCCTTAAAATATTGATTAAATGTTTAGATGTTTGTATAGCTTATGGGACGTAACTATGGGGTCATCAGTCCCTAAACTTACAAACTACTTATCAACTACCTTATACTAAGGAAGGCACAAATATCCATCCCCTTGGGTGGATTCGAACCCCCGACCGTAGTGGCCGTGCAGACCGTGACTGGAGCGCCTCAGTTAAAATATTGATTGTCAAGTGTAGACAACATGTACTAAACTGACACGTTCCACATCATTACGAAATGTCGTATATATGATCTATGGAACAAGTAATAATCTAATCTAAAATGTTGTGCTGTAACGTTAGTGTGGCCATATGTCCTGCATTTCGCAGGATACTCTTTTTTTTTTAACCCTTTCGAACCAAACGCGACACATATATGCCATAAGCAGTCACAAGTAGACTTCAGGGTAAGGGGTGCCCAATTTAGCAATGAATTTCCACATTACAGTGTTTTAACCCTTTAATTAATGAATTTTTATTTGAAGCTATAAAAACTACCATAGTGCGTCTACAGGCTGTTACAAAAAGGTACGGCCAAACTTTCAGGAAACATTCCTCACACACAAAGAAAAAAAATATGTTACGTGGACATGTGTCCGGAAACGCTTAATTTCCATGTTACAGCTCATTTTAGTTTTTCTCTTTAAATGTAAATTGAAATAATCGTGCAGACAATTGTCAAAATACCCAATTGTTTCGTTAGTATGTACTGTACTTCCTCGATTTACGTCATCGACACAGATTTCCTGTGAACGTTTGGGCAGCAATTGTTGGCGATGTCTTGATTGGGCCTCATCTTCTTCCACCTACGCTTACTGGAGCACGTTATCATGATTTCATACGGGATAAACGACGTCTACAAATTTCAAGTTTCTGTCGTCTGGTCTGTAGATTCACTTTTCAGCGCCATATTCTGTTTTTTAGACACGGATCGAGAACGTGAAATTTCTTTTTTACGTTTTGACATGTCTCTTGGTAGTTTTACTTTTCAAACTGCATTATGCACTTATTTTTCTTTATTCGTACGCTTGTTGCAGAAAAAGAACTGAAGAATGTGCATCACATTTCACTATATATAAATAAGTTATTTGCTATTAAACTGTCATAAGTCATCGCTAGTTTTCAGTCCGAATTTAATATAAGCTGACGACTTTCAACCACTAAATCTTCCACCATGTTACAGCTACCCACACGGAACTGCTATGGTCTACAACGGGAGACTTTGCACTACAACAACACAGAGAGATCGTTCGTCTCCACTGAGTAGTTTTTGCTGAAGGGCATAAATTGACACCCACACGTAGAATTTTATATAAGTCGGTAACTTTCAACTCGCATACCTTCCACCCCGTTATCGTTATCAAACCTCTACCACCATAGTACACAATGGGAGACTGATACCTACTACCACATACAAACAGTATTCGTTTGCGATGTGTAGTTATGGCTGCAGAGTGAACTATAGGCACAAACACATCAGTTTTATATAAGGAGCACATTATTGGTGCGATCTAGAATCGTTTAATAAGAGGTTTCCACCCAAGATCGCTTTCTTCTTTTAATTGTATGACCGATTCGGTGTGATAGACGCCATCTTCAGACCTAATACATCAAGATTTTTTTTTACAAAATGAGCTTCATTATATATAGCCAAAAAATCTTATGTATCGACAATTACATAGTAACATACCTGTAGTAATTGTTTACATGACTTCACTGCTATTGCAACAATTTTCAGCATAGAGAATTGGTATACATCACATTGATGTCTTGTCCAAATAAAATTTACACGTCAATAATAAAATGACTGAATCCATTTTTCTCAAGGTCTAAGTGAGAGGCACTTCAGAATCAAAGTTCAGTACTGACTGAATTGAAGCACAATATTGACTACTAGGCGGGAAATCATATACAGAGATGTTACATGTACAATAGAATATATATTACATATGGTCTTTGTCTGTGAGGCAATCATTTTTTTCCTACATTAAATATGCTATATACACAAATTACATGATGACATAAAGTACCATTTCTTATACATTGCATGTCATACGTAAATAATTTGTAAGTACAATGCTATGCACCACAGAGTATGGGGAGCTTTGTCAGGTATCAAATATAGAAGTAAGTGCCACGTAAGTTGAACTAGAAGGAAATTAGAAGTTGTTATATTACAATTTTTTTTATAAAGCTGTGAATAATACATATAAATTAATATACCTTAGAAAATATTTTCCATGTGAAAAGGAAGCAACTGCATAGTGTGTGCTAGCCACATTCTACACTTTGTGTGGCAGACAATGGCAACAAGAGCTTATATGTATAAACTATTAGTAAGTGCATATCTAGGTCATTGTCCTAGATAGATTCTATATAAGGTACAGAATCCCACAAAGTGTAATATTTTGTGTTCTCTATTTCGTGTGTATGTAAATGTAGATAGATAAGATTTATTTGGCTATAAACGAGGCGCGTCCAGAAAGTAAGTTCCGTTTGGTAATAAAATGAAATTGTACACAGATACAGAAGAAATTTTTATTGCACAAAATTCTACAACTCTTAAACTACTTTTCCACATAACTGCCGAAATTTTGTAGGCACTTGTCATAGCGTGCCACAACTTTTTGCATGCATCCTTCACAGAAGGTTGCCGCCTGTGTATTCAACCATGTGGTAACAGCTCTTTATCATAGTTGAAGTGTTGACCACCAAGGACAGATTTTAGGTGTAAGAAGAGATGAAAGTCGCTAGGAGAGAGGTCAGAGTTGTATGGAGGATGATCAAACAGGTCCCACTGAAATTTCCGTAAGAATTGTTTGGTCACATTCGGTGTGTGAGGTCAGGCATTATCGTGAAAAAAATTATTTTGACAATAATCCTCTTCTTACACCTAAAATCTGTCCTTGGTGGACAACACTTCAACGATGATGACGAGCTGAAATAACGTGTTACTACATGGCTGAATACACAGGCGGCAACATTCTATGAAAAAGGCACACAAAACCTTGTGCCATGCTATGACAATTGCCTACAAAATTTCGGAAGCTATGTAGAAAAGTAGTTTAACAGTTGTAGGTTTTTGTACAATCAATATCTTTTCTGTATCTGTACCCGACGTTTTATATAACCAAACGGAACGTACTTTCTAGACGCGCCTCGTATAATGCAGATCATTTAGTTTAAAAAAAAAAACCTTCATGTATTAGGTCTGAAGATGGCGTCTAGCATGCCGAAACCGGTCATGCAGCGATCTTGGCTGCAAACCTGTTATTAAACGTCACTTTTTATATACAGGGTGTTACGAAAAGTTATGGCCAAACTTTCAAGAAACATTCCTCATACATCAAGAAAGAAAATATGTTATGTTGACATGTGTCCGGAAACGCTCAATTTCCATGTTGGAACTCATTTCGATATTTCTCTTTAAATGTAAATTGAAATAATTCGTGCAGACAATTGTCAAAATACCCAATTGTTTCGTTAGTATGTACTGTACTTCCCCGATTCACGTCATCGACACAGATTTTCTGTGAACGTTTGGGCAGCAATTGTTGGTGATGTCTTGATTGGGCCACATGTTCTTCCACCTACGCTCACTGGAGACCGTTATCATGATTTCATACGGGATACTCTACCTGTACTTTCATTTATGGCGGCATTTGAAAGCTCTCGTCTACGCAACCCCGGTACCAAAGGTAGAGACTCTTCGTGCTCGTATTGTGGACGGCTGTGATACAATACGCCATTCTCCAGGGCTGCATCAGCGCATCAGGGATTCCGCGCGACGGAGGGTGGATGCATGTATCCTCGCTAACGGAGGACATTTTGAACATTTCCTGTAACAAAGTGTTTGAACTCACGCTGGTACGTTCTGTTGCCGTGTGTTTCCATTCCACGAATAATGTGATTTGAAGAGAAGTACATGTACATCTACAAGGGATACTCTGCAAATCACATTTAAGTGCTTGGCACAGGATTCATCGAACCATCATTATACTATTTATCTCCCATTCCATCTCGAATAGCGCGCGGGAAGAAAGAACACCTGAATCTCTTCGTTCGAGCTCTGATTTCTCGTATTTTATTCTGATGATCATTTCTACCTATGTAAGTGGGAGTCAACAATATATTTTCGCATTCGGAGGAGAATGTTGACGATTGGAGTTTCGTAAGTAGCCCACGCCGCAGCGATAAGCGCCGTTGTTGCAATGATTCCCATCCCAGATCCTGTATCATTTTCGTAACGCTGTCTCCCCTGTATCGTGACAATACGAAACGAGCTGCCCTTCTTTGGACTCTTTCGATGTCCTCCGTCAAACCCACCTGATAAGGATCCCACACTGGGCAGCAATACTCCAAAAATTGGCGGACGAGCGTAGTGTATGCAGTTTCTTTTGTAGTTCTGTTGCATCTTTTAAGGGTTCTGCCAATAAAACGCAGTCTGTGGTTCGCCTTTCCCAGGACATTATCTACGTGTTCTTTCTAATTTAAGTTTAAAGTAATAGTATATCGAAGGTATTTAGTGGAGTTTACGGCCTTCACTTTTGATTGATTTATTTTGTAAACAAAGTTTAACGGATTTCGTTTCGTACTCATGTGGACGACTTCACACTTCTCATTATTTAGAGTCAATTGCCAATTTTTACACGATACTGATATTTTACTCAGATCGTTCTGCAGTTGGTTTTGATCTTCAGATGATTTTACTAGACGGTAAATGACGGCGTCATCTGCAAAGAACCTAAGAGAGCTGCTTAGATTTCCCCCTAAATCGTTTATGTAAATACGGAACAGCAGAGGACCAATAACACTACCCTGTGGAACGTCCGATATCACCTCTGTTTTAGTCGATGCCTTACCATCGATTATTACGAACTGTGTCCTTTCTGACAGGAAATACCCTATCCAATCTCAAATTTCGTGCCATATACCATAACCACGCAATTTGATTAAAAGCCGTTTGTGAGGTACGGTGTCAAAAGACTTCTGGAAATCGAGAAATACGGAATCGATTTGCGAAAGCCTTGTCGATAGCACCCATCACTTTGTGTGAATGATGAGCTAGTTGTGTTTCGCATGAACGATATTTTCTAAATCCGTGCGCTCTAATAAAATGAGCGCCACATAACATATTTTCTTTCTTTGTGTGTCAGGAATGTTTCCTGAAAGTTTGGGCGTACTTTTTTGTAACGCCGTGTATAGTTAGATTAGAATGTTTATAAGGTGTAGAAGGTTTTGGGGGTAGAGCAGTTTTTTTAGAAACGCCAGCTGCTATCAGACACTTAACAGGACACTTACTCCCTTGCCGCGGTGGAGTATCCGAGCGGTCTAAAGCGTCTCGCTGCGGAGCGCGCAGTTGCTCGCCGTGGAGGTTCGAGTCCTCCCTGGGGCATGGCTGTGTGTGTTTGTCCGTAGGTTAGTTTACCTAGGTTTAAGTAGTTTGTAAGCTACGGACTGATGACCACGCAGTTTGGTCCGATAGATTTACAAACATTTTTTTGTTTAGATGAAATACCAAAACTGTGGCGAATGAAAATTTGTGCCCGGCCGGGATTCGAAGCCGGTATCTGCTGCTTACTAGACAGACGCGTTGACCACTCCGCCACCAGGACACAGTGACCAGCCCGACTGCAGAGGACTCTTCCCTGCACGTCTCCCGCCACACACAAATCTCCATTCGCCACGCTGTCTCTTTCGTATTACCACAGCCTGTTTGTTCTGTAATGCTCGCAGCCACAATACTGTATTCTCGCATCAGGGAGAACAGACCATGAGGTATCGAGACACAATTAATTGTCGTCTGGAGCCTAGCCTCGGCTTATTCAAATGAATGAAATAAATCGCAATTTGCGATGTTATGGCTTCATTGTATTAGGTTTAGATGAAATACCAAACGGTGGCGAATGAAAATTTGTGGCCGGCCGGGATTCGAACCCGGGATCTCCTGCTTACTAGGCAGACGCGACGACCACTCCGCCACCGAGGACACAGTTACCAGCCTGACTGGGCTCCTGACGACAATTAATTGTCTCGATACCTCACGGTCTGTTCTCCCTGATGCGGGAATACAGTATTGTGGCTGCGAGCATTACAGAACAAATAGACTGTGGTAACAGGAAAGAGACAGCGTGGCGAATGGAGATTTGTGTGTGGCGGGAGACGTGCAGGGAAGAGTCCTCTGCAGTCGGGCTGGTCACTGTGTCCTGGTGGCGGAGTGGTCAACGCGTCTGCCTAGTAAGCAGGAGATCCCGGGTTCGAATCCCAGGCCGGTCACAAATTTCCATTCGCCGCAGTTTGGTATTTCATCTAAACCTAATACAATGAAGCCGTAACATCGCAAATTGTGATTTATTTCATTCATTTGAACGCTGTAATTCGTCAAAAAAAATGTATAAGTACTTTAGCTGTGATTGCCCGTCATACAAAGTAGTTAGCGATAGTTTATAAACGCCAGCTGCTGGCAGACACTTAGGCCCTTTCTCTCTGTCTTGTGTTGCAGGTGAGCGCCTCAGCGGCTGCACGCCTCGGTGCCTAGGTATGACGGCGGCCTAGGCACGCGTTACGTCAGAGGCCGCACGTGTTGGTCGAGGCAGCGGCGCGTCGCGTTTCTGCCTCGCCAGCCGCCGCCGTCGTCAGCAGCGCACTTCCTCCCGCCAAGCCGTGGCCGTGGGAAGCCGGCCGCGATAGCCTGCACCCACCAGCGCTGTCCGAATAACACACACACCACATTCCGTTTAGGCCCGAGTACTAGCTTCCATTCATCATCATCATCATTTATTGTACATAAGGTAAAGCAGTCAACAATCGGAAGATTGGTTTGAACACCACAGTGCTTTACTAGGCATGGTCCTGTTTGGAGGTGGTATGCCGTTGCCTTCCTCCGACCTTCGAACTGACTTACCCAGCCAGTTATAGGGGGACCTACAGTTTAACGTGGGTTCCGAACCACGGTGCTACTCGGTATTCTTCACATGAGCAATAATGCCAGAGGTGAAAGAAGTGGAAAGTGACAGATAAAAATCCTAGGACCCGGGACCTTTGGATTTGTAGTCTGGCACTCTACCACTGTGCAACCGAGGCGCACTTATTGTACATAACAGGCCATTAAGACCCATGACAGAAAGCAAAAGAAATATTACAAGGATTAATTACTATACAAAGTTCACTGTCAAAATCAGTCACACAGGAAGGAGTACTGTCCCAATCACAGTCGCAGATGTTGAGCCACTTTCTTCTGTCCATCGCATCTTCAGGGGATGCCGTTGGTTCTACCTGCTGCAACGTTCTCATCACCCTGTCTTTCCATCTAGTCCTTGGACGACCTCTTGGACGTCTTCCGATCAGCTGAGAGTTAAACGCTCGGTTAGGAATAGATTCTCCAGCTCTTATGACATGTCCCAACCACTGCAGTCGTCACCCTCTGATGTACCTACCGACGTCTACTTTTCCAAAACGTTGGTACAGGTCCTCTTTTTGTCTCCTTTCCCATCTTCCATTTTCTATATTAATTGTAGGCCCATAGATCTTTCTGAGCACTTTCCTCTCGAATGCACAAATGCGCTCTTCCAGTGTTTGTGAGGTTGCCCATGTACTAGCTTCCATTACAGTCAGAAATCACCCGAATCTTCCGCTCGGCCGAAAGTAGCTTTCATGAACTTAACTCGATAAATGCATTCTGGATAGATTCAGTCGACAATAACGTTTCACATCACAAGGAGGCCACATGGGTATATTATATATATATATATATATATATATATATATATATATATATATATATATAAAGCAGAGTGTCCGTATGTTTGTACGTGTTGCATACAAATCTACACTTTTGTTCCAATCTTTATGAACTTTCTACACGTCAGCTTCAATCCATGAGTACGGTCCCCGTAAGCGTAAGAGTCACGTACGATATATAGTTCACGAGATATGACGTCATAAACAACGAGATGCGCGAAAAACTGCTGCATTTTGAGACGATGCTGCTCATTCTCTCCTAAACCACTGGACCGATTTCATCCAAATTTGGTACGCACATTCCTTACCGTGAGGTAACAATTGGTGCAGGGTTAAGAATTACATACGGCACATGGTTCACAAGATATTACGGCATAACCAACAGAAATCGCAAAAAAATCACATATAATGCGGCGAGACTTTCGAAATACACTGTATGAGAATGACAGTACTTAGTGACTTGCAACAAACTTTGCACATTATTTCAAACATTTATTCAACTTTTTCTCGCTGGCAAACATAGTAAAATTATGAAAGGAAAAAAAGTTTCTCGCTTACTATTTTTCCGCTGTTTATGGAGTAAAACTACGGCTCTCGGTATGACGTTACAATTTATAATTTGAACACTATAAATTGTAGCGACAGAAAATTTTACAGACCGTATACACAAATATAGGTGAATCTACATACGGAAGTGCATCACAGTACGACATGTGGTTCATGAGATATGAGCACATAAACAGTAACGTACATCGAAAACCGCCCCGTTACGCACCAAGTTTTAATCTATTACTTCTTTACTACTAATTGTACTCGCGACAGATTTTACAGACATACAGAACTTATAAAAATGAATATATACTTGAAAAGTTATATAATTGTACAACATATAATTCAATAAATATGAGATGGTGCGCATTTTATATGCCATTTGTATTTTGATTGCTATCTATCTTTGTTTGGATAGTGCACGTATAGTTTTGTACATCATGCAAGACAGCGTTATTTGTTATATATTGTCCGATAAAGGTAACAATTTTTTAGAAAAAAAACGAGATGGACAGAGAGAGAAGAGATAGGAGAAGTACATACTAACTCAAGGCAAGGAAAAATAAAAAAAATACCCGGACAACGTCGAGTTTTTAGCTCGTCGTTTATAAAAATAAGCAACAGTAGGGGCCCTATAAAACTTCCCTGGGGAACGCCAGGTATCACTCCTGCTCTACTCGACGACTTTTCGTCAGTTACAATGCACTGCCTCCTTTCTGACAGCAAATCACAAATCCAATAGCGCAGCTGCGGCGATATTTCATAAGCACGCTATTCAATTAGACAATTTTGTATGGGATGTGGGACCGCCTTTTGCAACTGTAAATTAGTCTACTTTAGACCAGACGCGTTTCGCTTTATTTTAAAGCATCTTCAGTGGTCAGCTGTACAATAATTGGTATGTATTACATTATTTGTTTTAGTTATTACGAAATTCGATCTGTAACAGTTCTCATGTAATTGGATTGTTTTCATTCTGAATAAATTGGACTATTAATATTACTCACGAATTTTTTATGTTTTTATCTTCATGTGTGGTTTGTAGCACCTTGTCACTTGCTGTCACTGCTTATATTTACACTATTTTACACTTTTTATAGTAACATTTCTACGCAAGTTTTTGAAACATATCCATTTTCTGTGGCCTGGCAGGCTCTGTATGTCGTTTGTTTTGTTTGTCTTTTGTCTGTGTGTGTGTTCTTTTCTTTCAAGTTCTTTGGTTCGTGCTGTGAGATGTGTTTTTGTTTCGTTTTTGTCAAAATAGGCGTCTGCTATCAACCTTGTGTGTGATGTTCTGACTGTATTGTGTGTTTATAAATATGATTTTGGTTCAACTAGCGACTTTCTCTCTCTCTCTCTCTCTCTCTCTCTCTCTATCTCTCTCTCTCTCTCTGTTTGTGTGTGTGTGTGTGTGTGTGTGTGTGTGTGTGTGTGTCCGATTTTTCTGTATGTGTTAATGTGTGGGTAGGGATTTTGTTTTTGTTGTTGTCTTATGTGGTCGTATTATGTGGTGATTTTTCGGGTGGAGGAGGTTTGTCTTTGTCTACAATGTGTTTTATTAGTTTAAATAATGTTTGGTTGCTGATGTTCACTTGGTCATTTAATATGTGTTTCTTTTCTATTAATGCTTTTTGAATTTGGAAATTCTCTTGGAGGGTCAGGAGGTATTTTTTATTGCTAAATCTGAGTATTTGCATGTCGGTTTCTATGGTTTTCTTGCCTAAGGTGTTCTGCAAATGTTGAATGGCTGTTGCCATATTTCCATGATCGTCTGTGTTCTTTATATCTTGTTTCAAATGTCCTGCTGGTCTGGCCTAAGTATATTATGTTTTTATAATCATGTGTGGTTTGTAGCACCTTGTCACTTGCTGTCACTGCTTATTCGTGAGTAATATTAATAGTCCAATTTATTCAGAATGAAAACAATCCAATTACATGAGAACTGTTACAGATCGAATTTCGTAATAACTAAAACAAATAATGTAATACATACCATTTATTGTACAGCTGACCACTGAAGATGCTTTAAAATTAAGCGAAACGCGTCTGGTCTCAAGTAGACTAATTTACAGTTGCAAAAGGCGGTCCCACATCCTATACAAAATTGTACAACTGCAACTGCGGAAGACAAGGCCAAAAAACCGAAGAAATATTCAATTAGAACTCGCTTGTGGGGTACAGTGTCAAAAGCCTTCCGGAAATCTGGAAATACGGAATCGATCTGATATTCCTTGTCGATAGCGCTCGTCACTTGTTTCATGTTCTCACAAGAACGATAGATTTGGACTCCGTGTTGACTAGGGGTCCACAGTTCGTTCTCTTGGAGGCAGTTCACGCTACGTGGCAACTGCCATGGCCGGTGCTGGATTAGCATCCGCCGGTGTTCCGCTGAGCTGCTTAGCTGGTCAGCCCAATGAATGGTTACAGGACAACATCAGCGATCGAGCGTTCTCTCCTGTTACACAGTGGGCGATGCCAACCCAGCGCGATGGTCAGCGCTACCGAGGTTCCGGCGGGTCAGCAAAGTGAATGGGCGCCAGCCAACGGAAGGATTCTGCGCCTCAAGCACAGGAGGCCTTTCTACATCTGCATCTACATCCACATCCATACTCCGCAAGTAACGCGACAGTGTTTGGCGGAGGGTACCTTGAGTACCACTATCGGTTCTCCCACCTATTCCAGTCACGTATTGTTCGCGGAAAGGAAGATTGTCGGTATGCCTCTGTGTGGGCTCTAATCTCTCTGATTTTATCTTCATCATCTCTTCGCGAGATATACGTAGGAGGGAGCAATATACTGATAGACTCCTCGGTAAAGGTACGTTCTCGAAACTTCGACAAAAGCCCGTACAGAGCGACAGAGCGTCTCTCCTGCAGAGTCTTCCACTGGAGTTTATCGATCGTCTCCGTAACGCTTTCACGATTACCAAATGATCCTGTAACGAAGCGCGCTGCTCTCCGTTGGATCTTCTCTACCTCCTCTATCAACCCCACCTGGTACGAATCCCACACCGGTGAGCAGCATTCAAGCAGTGGGCGAACAAGTATACTGCAACCTATGCTAAGGTGATACAATTTCGATCATTTTGGACGAAACTTATTGTAACTGGAAATATATTGAGAAAAGAAATAATTTTAACTGTGGTACTTGTTCTTGGATGTTTAATGAATGTGTAATAAAAAAAATAATAAAAAAAAATTAAAAAAAATTGACAATTGCAAATGTTGGTTACAGAATTGAGAAAAATCGATCGTAAATGTACCACACTAGGTACAATTGTGACCACTTTCAGGTACAATTTTGATTAAGGGCATCTTCCACAAGAAACGTACTTTTTCCTTCAAGCACCAACGCATACTTCATGGTACCAAACATTTCACTTTTGACTGCGAATCAAGTCACCCTTAACTACAAAATTTATAAGAGTGCGTTAGACTAAGTAGCTTCACTCACTTCTTAACAGAAAAAAATTTATATCTTCTTCGCACAAAGCGGTGTATTCTTGGAAAAGACAGGAGGAGCTGTAGAAACATGCTACTCTACAACGAGACGCTAATAGACTGATAAATGGGGCGAAAACGTATGTTGATCGGAATTGTACCTATATCGAATTTGTACCACCTTACCCTACTTCCTTTGTTTTCGGACTGCATTTCCTTAGAATTCCCCCAATGAATCTGTCTGGCATCTGCTTTACCGACGATTGATTTTATACGGTCGTTCCATTTTAAATCACTCCTAATGCCTACTCCCAGATAATTTATGGAATTAACTGCTTCCAGTTGCTGTCCTGCTATAGTGTAGCTAAATGATACAGGATCTTTCTTTCTGTGTATTCGCAGCACATTACACTTGTCTACATTGAGATTCAGTTGCCATTCCCTGCACCATGCGTCAATTCGATGCAGATCCTCCTGCATTTCAATACAATTTTCCATTGTTACAACCTCTCTATATACTACAGCATCATCCGCGAAAAGCGTCAGTGAACTTCCGATATTATCCGCAAGGTCATTTATCGTGAACAGCAACAGACCCACGACACTCCCCTGTGGCACACCTGACATAACTCCTACTTTGGAAGACTTCTCTCCATTGAGAATGACATGCTGCGTTCTGTTATCTAGGAACCCCTCAATCCAATCACACAACTGGTACTGATAGACCGTATGCTCTTACTTTGTTCATTAACGTCTGCGGGGAATTGGGTCGCAATCTTCTGGTCACGCAAGTGTACGATAATTCCACCCGCGGTAAGAGGTTCGCCAACGAACTCCACTCGCTCGTCCGCGGTACTTCATCGCCATTGCTCGGTGGTAACTACAGTGGCTGGAACTACAGACGGCATCGGCGCATCAGAACTCCGTCCCGTGCGAACGATAGGCGAGCGTGATACAGCTGCTTTCGTACGTGTTCGATTAAAAAAAAATCGTACTGACGTGTTCTACGACCCACTTTACATTTGTAGTTGTTTTCCTTTTTGTAATCATTTTGGACCAAAATAATAATCTAAATAATAATTAATTAATTAATAAGAGTGTCTGAGACTCTTTTAGGAAAAATATGAGGGTAGTGGCGGGTTCCGAACCACTGACCTCTAGCGTCATAGCCCAACGCCTTGCCCACTACGCTACGGCTTCCAATCAGAACATGAGTCTTTTAATCTCATTTTATTGATGGCCGTTGTTAACTGATGCTAATGTGGCATTTGTAGACACTAGATTATCATTTATCGTACGAAGAACGACGTATTTTTGTTAATTCTTCAGTGCGCCATTGCTTTGAAATGATGACAACGTGTCAGTTACAATAAGAAAATCATCAAATACGCAACGCAAGGTGGCGTATGCCAGAGAGTGTTCTGGGCGAGGAATGTCACGTGACATCTGCGAACGGCTGGTTTTCGTTAATGCAATGAACGGTGTCAAAAGTCCGTTATTTTCGCAAATATCTCTGAAACGATACGAGTTATGAAAAAACATAAGGGAACAAAGCTGTAGAGAGTTTTCTCCTCTACAAATTCGTTTATTCAATTTTCGCGTCAGATGAACGGTTTATTTGCAATTAAAATTACATTAAAAACGGCTCTTTTTTGGTATTACTAACGTATTTATGTCTGTAAAATTTGGTGCTGATCGGTTGAACGATTCGTCTTAAAAGGAGAGAACACGTTACGGACAGACATACATCCCAAAATCGTCTTTACTTTTGCGAATTTCTCTGAAACGATACGAGATTTGAAAAAAAAAAAAAAAAAAAAAAAACAAAAAAAAAAAAAAACAAAAAAAAAAACGTAGAAGGTACACTTAACTATATGCGTATATACTGTATGTAAAATTTTTCCTGCGGTTACAAATTGTAGTGTAGAAATTTTAAATTGAAACGTCATCACGAAAGCCGTAGTTTTAGTCCATGAACAGCGGAACGTTAATGTTTATGTGGTCATATCTGATGAACTACGTGTCGTGCTGTGATACAATTTAGCAGGTACTTTCAACTATATGTGTGTATACTGTCTGTAAAATTTCCTGCTGCTGCAATTTGTAGTGTAGAAATTATAAATTGTAACGTTATACCGAATGCCGTAGTTATATTCCATGAAAAGCGGGAAAGTAGTAAGCGAGACAATTTTTTTCCTTTTCATTATTTTGGTGTGAGTGTCAGGGACAAAATGTTTAATAAAGGTTTGAAACTATGTTTAAAGTTTGCTGCAAGTCGCTAAGTACGCTCATTCTCATATAATGTATTTTTAAATTCTCGTCGCAATATGTGGCAGTTTCTTGCAACTCGTATTGTTTATCACGTTATATCTCCTGAACCATAGTTACCTCACGGTAAGGAATCTGTGTACCAAATTTGGTCCAGTAGTTTAGGAGAAAATGAGCAGCATTGTCGCAAAATGCAGCAGTTTTTCGCGCATCTCATTGTTTATGACGTCACATCTCGTGAAGTATATATCGTATGTGATTCTTACACTCATGGATTGAAGCTTACGTGTACAAAATTTGATAAAGATTGGAACAAAACTGTAGATTTGTATGAAACGCGTACAAACATACGGATATTCTGCTTTATATGTTGGATCTTAAAAGGAAATGCAATTACAATTGAGCCCGTAAAAGTTAAGTTACAAAAGCAAACAAGTCGACGCTGCAGAGTTCTGGTCCAATCAGTTATAAATAGGGTAAAGTGTAAATATGCTTCTGTGTTACAGCGTTGTCAGTAATAAATGAATTGTAATTAGATCAAGGACTTTATTTTGAGAATACCTACTCGAAACAACTTAGTACATTTTCAGCCGTTCTGCTATCGACTTTGTCTAGAAATGCAATGCGCTACGAGAATTGGAGGGAAAACGACATAGCTTTGAAACTTCCTGGCAAATTAAAATTGTGTTCCGGAATCGGGACGCGAACCTAGGATCTTTGCCTATCGCGAGCAAGCGCACTACCGACTGTGCTATCCCCACACGACTCACGATGCCGCCTCACAACTTTACTTCCGCCAGTACCTCGCCTCCTACTTTCCAAACTTCACAGAAGCTTTCCTGCGAAACATGCAAGACTAGCACTCGTGGAAGAAAGGATATGGTGGAGACATGGCTTAGCCACAGCCTAAGGGATGTTTCCAGACAGAATCTTTCACTCTGCAGCGGAGTGTGCGCTGATATGAAACTTCCTGGCAGATTAAAATTGTGTGCCGGAACCGAGATTCGAACCTAGGACCTTTGCCTTAAGCTGAGTTGGAGGTGAGGTACTGGCAGGAGTGAAGTTGCGAGACCGGAGTGTGATGCGTGCCGGGATAGCTCAGGCGGTAGAGTGCTTGCCCGCGAAAGGTAAAAGTCCTGGGTTCGAATCCCGGTTCCAGTACGCAAATTTAATCCGGCTGGAAGTTTCGTATCGGCGTGCACTCGGCTGCAGAGGGAGCCTCACTGATAATACAGGGTGTCCAGAAAAGTGCTCCCTGATTTCAAAATTAAATATCTCGAAAACAAACATCGATAGAGGAATGTAGTAAACGGTATGTTTATTGTGAAAGCTGTAAGAGGTTTATACAACAGTTTGAAATAATAGTTACAAAAGCTGCTAACAGATGGGGTTGAACGATGTACAGCTCATATCAGCGTACATAACTGAAATAATCGTATGAAAACACTCTTTGCAAACAATCACATCACAATGTTTTCAAAATGTTCACCATTGGCACTACAGAGGTGGCTCAAACGAAGAATGAAATTCGCCATCACATTTCGTAGTGTCTCAACCGGAATGGATTCACATGCCACAGAGATCGCCGATTCAAGCTCGTCCAGCGTGGCGGGATGCTTCGGGTAGACCATGTCTTTCACTGTGTCCCACAAGAAAACAAAAGTCACAGAGACTCAAATCCGGCGAATATCCATGCCTGCACCAGTGAACTTGGGATATTCCAAAGCAATGACTCGATTCCCGAAGTATTCCTCAAGAAAGGGAAATACTTGTTCGGTCCGATGTGGTCGGGCTCCATCTTGCATAAACCATTCAGTACCTGGTCGATCCTCTAACGCTTGCTGTGTGGCGCCAAATTGTTCCAAAATTGCAACGTAACGTGCACCAGTGACCGTTTCTCGAATGAAAAAAGGGACAATAATGCCTCTGCTGCATACTGCAGCCCACACAGTAACTTTAGGAGAATACAGAGGTTTCGCTTCACACCAATATGGCTTTTCGGAACCCCAAAATCGCCAGTTCTGTTTTTGTTCACGCATCAATTCAGGTGGAAGTGTGCTTCATCTGTAAACCAGATGCAGCCAACATCAAATCCTTCACTATCAATCATTGTGAGCATCTGATTAGCAAAGGCAACCCTTTGTTGCACAGCTCGTACGGGTATGGCCTGGTGCGTTTGAATTTTGAATGGAAACATGTGTAGGCTCTTTCTCAGTATTTTCTGCGTGCTGGAACGCTTCAAACCAGTCTCAGATGCAATTCTACGGACGGATGACATTGGATTTCGCCGAATAATCCCAGAAACTGTGGCGATATTTTCAGGCGTAACCGCGGTTTGCTTGCGGCCAACATGCCCCACTAGATCATCAGTTACGCTGCCTGTTGGTTGAAATTTTGCGAAGAGCGTACGAATGGTTTTCGCATCGGGTCCTTTTGGAACATTAAGTCGTGCTTGAAAACTTGGCCTTGTTGCCGTAGGACTTTCTAACCTGTGGTACTCTAGCACCAGAAAAACGCGTTGTTCAATGGATACACGGGTTTAATCGCCTCCTTCGGTACGCTAACCTGCTTTCACGTTTCAATAGTGGAACTGATCGTTGTGGGCTTCGATCACTATACTAGGCATTACGTATGGCGATTACAGCGCCATCTGTTAGCAGCTTTTGTAATTATTATTTAAAACTGCTGTATAAACTTGTTACAGCTTTCACAATAAACGTACCGTTTACTACATTCCTCTATCGATGTTTGTTTTCGAGATATTTAATTTTGAAATCAGGGAGCCCTTTTCTGGACACATTGTAGGTAGGAGGTATTTGCATGCGCTGGTTCGCAAGTGCAACTTGAGTGGTTCCCAGATGGAAGGTTTAGGCCAGTAAATCGGTAAGCGTCCTGTGTCTTCTTCTGCGGTCTCCTGGTCAGGTTCACATTCAGTCAAGAAGGATTAGTGCAGGGAGGGGATCTTGAAAAATCTGGAGAAATTGTGATATGCAGTATACCGCGAATTTACGGAAATTTCATTAAGTTAATCACTGAAGTTTAGGTCTCGGCAAAACTAGGACCAGAATATTCGGCTACGGTTTAAAACGTTACTAGGTTATTAAGTAATTACAGTTAAGTCATTCTACCAATTTCGAACGTATCAAATGCGGTACTCGTCTTTTGAACATTACGATGTATGTGCGTTCTGCTCGCTGCAAAATTATACACCTGGGACGTCGTGGTAGAAATAAATACTCGTAGGTACAATTTTTCACTTATTATTCAATTTCCAACCAAACTGCTTCTTATTCCAGCAAAACATTACAACTTCATAACTTGCGTACACAATGCAACAGAACTTAGCTGAAAGTACTTCCAATTTTAAAATGCAGACTGACGTAGATTCCAGAGCACTTTGCAAACGCCAAAACTCGGACTCCCCCACGCAAGGCGGTGAGGCAAATATATAACATCAACAATAATGATATTACATTATGTATTGTTCATAACAATTGAATATACTAATTTACAATTAGCAAACACACAAGTAAAACATTTCATGTACCCAAAAATAATCACAATATAAAATGAAACATATACATACAATAATTTTAGATGGCGCATATCTTTTTCAGTCGAAATCTCGGTCCTTTTTGTTTGACAACAAAGAGCAATGTTAAATGTCAATTAATTAGTTAATGAGTACATCATACATGTTCCTAAGATATATTGAAATATCAAATATCTTGGCAATTCTCAAAATAGATTCGAAATCTCACGTCACAATATTGGAATTTTGACTATTACATTAATTAACACAAGTAGCTGGTGAACACAACTTGTTTATGAGCCTAACATATACACAATGCTATTTATTTTCATATCTTTTTGTTTTACGAAAGTTTCTACAATTCCTCTGTCTAGTTAGTGAAATAATGTACAATGACGAAACTGTTGTTCATAGAACTGTCTGGAAACCTCATACACGAATCTCTTAATTAATGAAATTTATCACTTGTTAACTAATCACCGAGACACTGTCCTACACTGATTCCTAGGCTGGCTATTTCGTTTTTAACTAACTTCACACGCAGCATGTATCACTATTAGACCTCACGATTCCGGGTTCGACGCAGACGTTATCTTACGATAACATTGAGCCGGCCGCGGTGGCCGAGGGGACTGAGGCGCTGCAGTCACGGTCTGCACGGCCACTACGGTCGGGGGTTCGAACCCCCCTCGGGCATGGATATTTGTGCCGTCGTTAGTATTAGCTAGTTGCTAAGTAGTTTGTAAGTTTACGGACTGATGACCCAGTAGTTAAGTCCCATAGACTCTACAAACATTTGAACATTTGATAACATTGAAGGCCAGCAGTATCATCACAGGTTTCAGTTTCGGCCGCAAATCATGTTCCGCCCGGTCCCTAGCCGTTTAGCGGATTACTATTCTTAGCGCTACGATGAACGAGTCGAAAATAACAGTGGTCCTAATGTAGTGCCTTGTGGAACGAACTTTTTTTGTGATTATTTTTTCGTTTTCCCCGCAAAGCCTGCGTGCGAGCTGCCATTCTGAATGAAGTGGCGTGAAAGACGGTTGCCGTGACACGCACACACGCACCAGAGGAAGCGGCTAGCGGCTCGTTGGGTCTTGACCTCGGGCGTTGAGCCAACCGCTCGGACAGGACAGGACAGGACGGGAAGTCTGCAATGGCGGCGCTATTACCGGCAGAAGAGGCCAGCCACAGCCTGCGTTCCGGGAACACCGTCCACTGTGTGTGTGTGTGTGTGTGTGTGTGTGTGAAAGGCACTGCAGTAACCTCCTACTGGCCGCTTCATTCAGAGCGGCATCTCCCAGCCGCTGGCAGCGGTGGAGTCTCGCTAGAATACACTTTGGCTCTTCACAAATTGTTAGATTCAGATAGGCGTACAACTCTGAAATAGCCTCTATAACAGCATCATGACTGAGTTGCACTATGCGACTGTTTGCTGATGAAGCAGCAGTGTACTAGAGGGTGTCGTCATTGAATGACTGTAGTAGCTCAAGGATGACGTGGACCACACTTCTACATCTACAGGGGATACTCTGCAAATATCATTTACGTGCCTGGCAGAGGATTCATCGAACCACCTTTATGCTATTCATATAGGGCCTACCATTCCATTCTCGCCCACGGAAAGAAAGAACATCTCTTCGACCTTTGTGATTTCTCGTATTTTATTCTGACGATCATTTCTACCTACGTAAGTGGCAGTCATCAATATATTTTCGCATTCGGAGGAGAATGTTGGCGATTGGAGTTTCGCAAGTAGCCCACGCCGCAGCGATAAGCGCCGTTGTTGTAATGATTCCCATCCCATATCCTGTATCATTTCCGTAACGCTGTCTCCCCTGTATCGTGACAATACGAAACGAGCTGCCCTTCTATGGACTCTTTCGAAAGCTTCCGTCAAACCCACCTGTTAAGGATCCCACAGTGGGCTGCAATACTCCAAAAAAAGGCGGACAAGCTTAGTATATGCAGTTTCTTTAGTAGTTCTCTGGCGTCTCTCAAGGGTTCTGCCAATAAAACGCAGTCTCTTGTTCTCCTTTATTACGACATTATCTACGTGTTCTTTCCAGTTTAAGTCTGATGTAATAGTACTTCTTAGGTATTTAGGGGAGTTTACGGCCTTCACTTTTGATTGATTTATCACGTAAACAAAGTTTGACGGATTTCCTTTTATACTCATGTGGACGACTTCACACTTCTCATTACTTAGACTCAAATGCCAATTTTTACACCATAGTGATATCTTATTTAGATCTTTCTGTACTTGATTTTAATCTTCAGATGACTTTACTAGACGGTAAATGACGGCGTCATCTGCAAACAACCTAAGAGAGCTACTTAGATTTTCCCCTAAATCGTTTATGTAAATAAGGAACAGCAGAGGACCAATAACACTACGCTGTGGAACGCCCGATATCACCTCTGTTTTAGTCGATGCCTTACCGTCTATCACTACGAACTGTGTCCTCTCCGAGAGGAAATCCCCTATCCAGTCGCAAATTTGGGCCGATATACCATAACCACGCGGTGTCCATTCGCCCATAAAAATTTAAATAAAAATGAAATATGTTCATGTAAAATCTTTATACGTTGCAATATTTCAAAATCACATTCTTGCGCCGAGGGAAAAGTCTTTAATAGTCACTCTTGTTAAAATATTTCTAAGTTCTCTCATAGATAAGACAGTCAAAAGAAATTCTTCAGTTTGTGGTCGTTGCTATAGCCGCAGATAAAAAACAATATTTCTTGAATGATTATCGACCGATGTGTATGATCGATTAACCACAGTTCTAAAAATATAAAAATAAAAATAAAAACATTTATTGAAGTTTTCTTGACGTAAATTTCCCACCAATAAAAATTCATAAAAAATCTTCCTTCAGATTGAGGAATATTTAAATTAAATCATCTCTTCGTTTCTTTAATATATTATTTATCGTAAATTAATTCTTCATAAATGTACTCTGACACTTTCGTCACGTTTACACACAATAACATTTATTGCTTTCTATGACTTTACATATGTAGTCATTGACAGACAAAAGGGAACTGACTTTTAAAATTTATTGTTTTAACATAAAACTCGATAATAATGTCAACTTTTGCGACGACAACCGCAGAGATGAACATCTTCTCGCCTCGTGGCCGTCGACCCGCGACTTGATGTGGCCGGATGTTTACTCTTTGGAATCGGCGTCGAAGACGTTGCCCTCGTAGGTTGAATCGCCTCACACATTGATCTCTCTACTATCTGGATGTTGAACTTCAGTTGTCTGAGCATGGCAGCTATAGATGATCATAATTAGTTTCTTGCCAAATTCAGATATGGCGGATATGAAGTATTCTAAGTAAACCAAAAGAAAGTACGTTTCTTTTCGCTCCCATAACAATCTATCACATCGCATATTGATTAAAACTCAAATCAGGAGGTAAGTAAGCAATTCCTCGTAAAAGAATAACTGATCGAAATTCGTTTGCCAAATTTAAACATGCCGGACAACACGAAATTATGTACAAAACATATGAATGTGCAAGCACGCTGCAATTCTATGCTCAGACACCAAAGTTATACATCCGGTTTGTATACAGATCACTGGCCTCGCAGCACATGAAACATAAAGAACATAAGAATCATATAACATTGAACATTTACATAAAAATCATTTAAGAACACAAATATAAGCAAGTTATCCTGCGCAAAGTGCGCCTCGGTTGCGCAGTGGTAGAGTGTCAGACGATAAATCCAAAGGTCACGGGTTCGATCCCCGCCAGGTCCTAGGATTTTTATCTGTCACTTTCCACTTCTTTCACCTCTGGCAGTATTGCTCATGTGAAAAATACCGAGTAGCACCGTGGTTCGGAACCCACGTTAAACTGTAGGTCCCCCTATAACTGGCTGGGTAAGTCAGTTCCAAGGTCGGAGGAAGGCAACGGCATACCACCTCCAAACAGGACCATGCCTAGTAAAGCACTGTGGTTTTCAAACCAATCTTCGGATTGTTGACTGGTTTTACCTTACCTGCGCAAACTGAGCTGACATGAGATATGTAGCGGAGACAATAATCCGTCCCACTACACTCGTTACTGTCTGTAGCCGAATTCCGTTTTGCGAGGTCTCGTGTGCATCGGTGTGACGTCCATAAGATCGACGGCATATTAGCTCGGGAAACGTGTGTAATGTTGAGCTTCCCGGCCATAAAAGTTTACATTCAGGTTTGACAGTATATATATATATATATATATATATATATATATATATATATATATATAATGCTCAGACATTTGATACATAGTCATTAGTCTTCTAACTTCCCAATACAATAGACCATCTGACATCCCGTCACAATATTGCAGTGTTTCACAGTTTCTGAGATGCTCCCAGTTCATAATGGTGTCTTCTCTTTCACATACAACACACTTCGGTGAGGGTAAGATTCCAGTCCTGTGCAGATGTTCCGCAAGGCAGTCGTGGCCAGTAATTCTTCTGAATGCTGCCTCAGTTTCCCTTCGTGGGTGTCTGGGAACTGCGTTCTTCTCTTGAAACACTAGAAGCCATGTTTGTCCTTCCCCTAGTGTTGTCAAGTGGTCATAAAACTTCTTCTTGAAACTGTTGTTGATGAGTCTTTTAATCGAGATGTATAATTTTGGGCATTTTTTGTTTGAGAAATTTTCGTTTCTTTTTTTGGCTAGAAAGTCTGCCATTTCATTGCCTGTATGTGCTGGCATCCATTGCAAAACTATTTCAATTCCAGCTTTGGTGATTGACGCAATAGAGGATTTTATTTCATGTATGCAAGCACTTAGAGGTGTTTGGAAGGATGAAATTGCCTGTATTGCAGAAGTTGAATCACAAAATAAAACAACCTTTTTGTGTCCTTTGGGTACAGACAGAAATTGTCTTAGTGCCAGGTTTATTGCCTCCAACTCTCCATCAAAACTCTCCAACTCTCCATCAAAATGCCCCAAAGCCTTGTAAAAAGAAAATATTTCACTGTAGACTCCAGCACCAGCGATACCATTTGCTTCAAAAAAAAATGTTCAAATGTTTGTTAAGCTTATGGGACTTAACTACGGGGTCATCAGTCCCTAAACTTACAAACTACTTATGAACTACTTACGAACTAGGACGGCTCAAATATCCATGCCCGAGGGGGGATTCGAACCCCCGACCGTAGTGGCCGTGCAGACCGTGACTGGAGCGCCTCAGTCTCCTTGGCCACCGCGGCCGGCACCATTTGCTTCAGTCAAGGATCCATCTGTATATATACGTAGCCGTTCCGTTTGCGTGTAGTTAGCATTTATAATTACAAGAGCCATATTTTTAAGAAGTTCTTTATTCGTTTCTGTCTTAGCAACTTTTTCATTCAGTTGAAGTCGTGTAACCTATGCCGCCTTCACGTGGTGCATTCTGGGTAACGCTAAATGGCATACAGCCGGCCGCGGTGGCCGAGGTGACTGAGGCGCTTCAGTCACGGTCTGCACGCCCACTACGATCGGGGTTCGAATCCCCCCTCGGGCATGGATATTTGTGCCGTCCTAGTTCGTAAGTAGTTCATAAGTAGTTTGTAAGTTTAGGGACTGATGACCCCGTAGTTAAGTCCCATAGACTATACAAACATTTGAATGGCATACAGTGAAGCTCATGATGGAACTTCTGAGTGGGCATCAATCCGGGTTGACAGTGTATTGGTGACAGTGTTATTGTGAGCAAGTAGTGTTGGTGTGAGGGCCCACTAGAGCAGACAGTTTGGGCACTCCTTGGCACGGGACGCGTGTGTCCTTGTGGCGGCCACGGCGAATTGGGCGTCGGGCCAAGCGCACAGCTTTGGTCGCTATGCAGGCGGATCTCTGCCGTGGCCAGAGCACAGCCTGACGGGGTATACACGCTCTCCGCCTCACTCGTCGACATTTCACGACGGCGCTCAGTCACCTGTGCTGTAGCAACACCACCTGGAGGGACGTGACGTCACGCACAGTAGGCCTCGTCCGCGTAGCTGACTGGCTGGCCGCTGGCACCGCCTAGAAGACAAGGCCTCCAAACTGGCCGTGTCTATGCCACACCGAGAGGCCGCGGACGCAAGCTGACGGGTCGGCCGCTCCGAGGCGGCGGCCGTGCCCCAGAGGCCAGCCAGTCAGCCGGCGGCCGCGGCCTCTCGGTGTGACGTAGGCACGGCCAGTTTGGAGGCCTTGTCTTCTAGGCTGAGCCCGCTATGCCGTCTCTACCACATACCAATTTACATGAACTGTCAAAACCGGGTTTCGTAAACCGATTTCCCAAATGCGCTATTGGTTGATCATGTGAAAAAACTCCAAACTCGATTCTGGCCGGTAGTTGATGGCAGCGCTGAGTGGACTACTGCCATTCTTGTTGTGGAAACGCCACCTTGACGGGGGCCGCGGTCTTCTCCTGTGACTACAGCTCTGTACAAGGCAAGTATGGCCCAAGCCCCCCATAATTCCGTAAGCGGCCGACTGCGAACAGCGGACAAATTGAAGAGCGCCTCGACGGCCATTGTGGTGGCAAACTTCCGCCACAACTTTACATGTGTGTAACATTGTATTGATTAGAGGGTCTATTCAGTCGAGCCGGCCGCGGTATCCGAGCGGTCTGCGGCGCGCCAGTCACGTTCTGCCACTACGGTCGGCGGCTCGAATCCCCCCCCCCCCCCCCCCCTCGGGCATGGATATTTGTGCCGTTCTTAGTGTTAGCTAGTTCATAAGTATTCATAGAATATATGACATCAACTGCGATTGGGCAAAGCTCAAAATGTGTACCCAGCCGGGATTCGAACCCGGCTCTCCTGCTTTCTAGGCAGTTGCGCTGACCCCTACACCACTGGGGACACAGTGATCACCGCACCTGCAAGGACTACCTAAGCACGCCTCCCGTCAGATACAAATTCCCAGCTTCGCCCTGCCCACAGTACTCAAACTCGTAGTTATGAAACTAATTCCCGTAAGAGTAAGGGCTTCAAACTTGCCCACCCCTCCCCACTAACGGTAGGATCATTGCCCGTCACCGGCATATTATATATATATACATGTGGCGTCTGTTCCGAAAGACCAGACGTCACTTCTGATCCTGCAGTTGTTATTATTTATTATTCATAGAATATATGATATCAACTGCGATTGGGCAAAGCTGAAAATGTGTACCCAGCAGGGAATTAGTTTCGTAACTACGAGTTTCAGTACTGTGGGCAGGGCGAAGCTGGGAATTTGTATCTGACGGGAGGCGTGCCTAGGTAGTCCTTGCAGGTGCGGTGATCACTGTGTCCCCAGTGGTGTAGTGGTCAGCGCAACTGCCTAGAAAGCAGGAGACCCGGGTTCGAATCCCGGCTGGGTACACATTTTCAGCTTTGCCCAATCGCAGTTGATGTCATATATTCTATGAATAATGAATAATAAATAATAACAACTGCAGGATCAGAAGTGACGTCTGGTCTTTCGGAACAGACGCCACATGTATATATAGTTCATAAGTAGTTTGTAAGTTTAGAAACTAAAAGTAGTTAATTGCTTTTTTTTTTCAAAAGATATAAGTGTCATTCTTCTGATTGCGATAAATTATTACACATTTGACGTTCAAAGTAAGAGGAAGGTTTGAGTGAAGTAAAAGTTTGGAATAGTTGGCCAGAAAAATAGGAAAATTTGTGGAAAACGGAAGTATCTCTTTTCTTTGGCATATCAGTATCATTCGTACGATTGCGATAAAATTTTGCACATTTGACGTTCAAAGCAAATGCCTTTATAAAGCTTCTGGGTCTAAAATACATGTGATTTAAATTAGTATGGTTTACATTGAGAGGTAAGCGATACGAAGTTCACCGGGTCATCTAGTATCTTAATATGGGGGCTTTTCGAAGAAGTGGTGTATATGCAAAGTAGAGTGGAAGCAGTGTGAAGGAGTCGGCAGGTTGCTTGAGAAACTGATTGTGTGTTTTAGTGGGAGGTAGCGTGTGTGTGTGTGTGTGTGTGTGTGTGTGTGTGTGTGTGTGTACAGAGATGTGAGTCGAGACGCAGTGGGCCACACACGCCGTCCGTTTGCAGGCGGTCGTTGCCCCGGACTGAGTTAAGTCGCCAGCCGCGGCCACAAACACACAAACGCCCATCAGGCCAATCAGCGACGGCTGCTCCCGCCTGACGCATCTGTCCGTGCCCGCTCCTAGCAGAGCTGTCTGCACCGACTGTACTCCCGGCTGCGCACTGTACAGTCTTGTCCAAAAAAAAAGGGGACCCACCCACGCCAGGGTTCAATGTTGCCGCTGTGGACATTAGAAACGGAGCCTAAACTTGTTCCTACAAAGGCCAGAAAAAAATTAGTGAATCTGGAGAGATGTTGATCCAGTGACGGCAGGTGCCACTTGGGGGGTGGTAAACGTGCTGACAATGCTATATATATATATATATTTGACGAATTACAGCGTTCAAATGAATGAAATAAATCGCAATTTGCGATGTTATGTCTTCACTGTATTCGGTTTAGATGGAATACCAAACTGTAGCGAATGAAAACTTGTGCCCGGCCGGGATTCGAACCCGAGATCTCCTGCTTACTAGGCAGACGCGACGACCACTCCGCCACCGAGGACACAGTGACAAGCCCGACTGCAGAGGACTCTTCCAAATTTTCATTTGCCGCCCTTTGGTATTCCATCTAAACCGAATACAGTGAAGCCATAACATCGCAAATTGCGATTTATTTCATTCATTTGAATATATTGTATACAAGCCGAGGCTGGGCTCCTGACGACAATTAGTTGTGTCTCGATACCTCATGGTCTGTTCTCCCTGATGCGGGAATACAGTATTGTGGCTGCGAGCATTACGGAACAAATAGGCTGTGGTATAGGAAAGAGACAGCGCGGCGAATGGAGATTTGTGTGTGGCGGGAGACGTGCAGGGAAGAGTCCTCTGCAGTCGGGCTGGTCACTGTGTCCTCGGTGGCGGAGTGCCTAGTAAGCAGGAGATCCCGGGTTCGAATCCCGGCCGGGCACAAATTTTCATTCGCCACAGTTTTGGTATTTCATCTAAACCGAATACAGTCAAGCCATAACATCTCTAATTGCGATTTATTTCATGTGCTGACAATGGTTTCATCGATGTTCGTCAACAGATGGCATAGTGACATAGCTGTGCGTACCTTTTAACATATGCTGCCCAAAACAATTACAGTAACAATTGAAATAGTTACGTTCTGAAGTACCGGGTGATCAAAAAGACAGTATAAATTTGAAAATTTAATAAATCACGGAATAATGTACATAGAGAGGTAAAAATTGACACACATGCTTGGAATGCCACGGGGTTTTATTAGAACGAAAAAAAAAAGGTTAAAAAATGACTGAGTAGAAACATTAATGAGAGTCGTAGAAGATGACAAGTTCTTACAACTAAAATCCCTCTAGGTCATAGGTTTTACCCTCGGTGTTGTAATACAATTGTTTGAACAAGACTGGCACTCAAGTGAATCTTCCGATCGAAACTGATAGTGCCTCACCATAACTCCGGACATGCTTTACAGTGCTGTCTTTTTTACAGTACTGACTTTTTGATCACCCGGTATATACTGCAAGTAAGACGCGAACTGTCCTATTCATAGAAACTTACTCCTCACTGGAAGGGCATTTATACGACGTCGCGAAAACTATCCCGGGGAGGGGGGGAGTTCAAATGAAAAAAGGAAGGGATGAAAACGCTGTTGTTGTGGTGATGGTCTTCAGCGCGTAAACTGGTTTGATGCAGCTACTGGAGAGGCAATGTCAGTGAATACCATTAATTAAATAATTCGGGTTATTGACAGAATATTTTATACTTTATGAATGAATCACACAATAAAAAGATAAAACAGGGCAAATCTGGACTCATCTGTCAACAGATGTCCCTCCGTTTCTGCGGGGTAAAAACGGTGTCGTGGTTTTAACAAGGTAAACACCATACTCGCAACTAATTTAATTTCGTTCGTCATTTTTTACTCCCAATCAAGCGAGAAGACGGAACCGTGATAGTAGTTTTACTCACTCTTTGGTCTGTATCTCATGTGACAACACGTCTTTCATGAAAAAATGTTCAAATGTTTGTAGAGTCTATGGGACTTAACTACGGGGTCATCAGTCCCTAAACTTACAAACTACTTACAACTAAGGACGGCACAAATATCCATGCCCGAGGGGGGATTCGAACCCCCGACCGTAGTGGCCGTGCGGACCGTGACTGGAGCGCCTCAGTCTCTTCGGCCACCGCGGCCGGCACGTCTTTCATACCTGTATCTACTCATGTAAGTAAGAATAATGCAAGCTGTTGCTGAAAATATATTATTTAACTTTAAAAGCATTCCCTCTCCTTGGTTTTCATTTAATTTCTAAAGGTTTTCAGCTCCTTCGCCTCCGTAATAGTTTAATGTTCAGACGCCATTACAATCGCTTCGCATTGTCTGCAAAATTTCAATCAATCAATCAATCATCCTTATACAATACTTTGCTTGATTTTAGGACCTGCAGTCATTTCTTTTGTAATTTCAGGAAGTCCGATCATTTTTTTTTAAAATTATTCTTCATTACCAGTAACTTCATGATCCACAATGTAATCGCAGAATGTACTTTAACAATTATGGCATCATACGAAGCAAGGGCAACGTTGTAACTTCTTCTTGGTTGTACGACAAATCGGATCGTGTGTAGGGGCCTCTAAAGAGACAAATTGGTCGGGTGGAAAAAAATAACGTTTATTTTAGCACAATAATACTCTTGTACTTTTCAACATGATCACCTTGGACTTTTATAGACTTGTTCTGCACCTGTGTTACGGACCGGGACCGACTAGAAGGTAAGTGAACGGCGAACTGCCGTTCCTCGGTCCTTCATCTCACTTTGGTGAAGCGTTTCTGTGGAAGCTTCGTTCGCCAACGATCCACCCACCTAATCTTCAGCACTCTTCTGTAGCGTAACTGATGAGGAGGTACTGAACAGAATGTAAACACTCCCATACAAGGCAACACTCCATACAAATGCCTTCAGAAAGGACTTCCTTAGGTTTAAATCAATATTCGATGTTAACAAATTTCTCTTTTTCAAGAACGCTTTTCTACCCATTGCCATTCTGCATTTTATATCCTCTGTACAGCGACCATCATTTGTTATTTTACTGCCCAAGTAACAAAACTCATCTACCTCCTTTATTGCTTCGTTTCCCAATCTAATTCCTTCAGCACCACCTGATTTTCTTACACTGCACTCCATTACCCTAGTTTTGCTCTTGTTAATGTTCATCTTATATGCACCTTTCAGCACACTGTCCATTCCGTTCAATTGCTCATCCAGGTCCTTTGCTGTATCTGACACAATTACTATGTCGTCGGCAAAACGCAATGTTTTTAATTCTTCACCCTGAACTTTAATTCCTTCTCCAAATTTCTCCTTGCTTTCCTTTATATTGTAGGCCTGTTATATCTGGCAGTAGCAGCGCTATGCACGACGCTGTTAAATTAACACTTATGATGAAGGGAACCGGTCTGTACATCGACGTGGTATGACAGCACGTTAAGTAAACAACGAACTTAAGTTTTTAATTGCGTCTTCACATCTACAGCGAATATTAAGGAAAAACTGGTAATCTCAGATTAAGACCTTTATTTTGGAGCAAACTAGTTGTAAAATTGTTTCGTTCTAAAATTTAAACCCTGTACCAAATGCACTGCTTTCGCAATAAGTGACGTTCCTGCTTTCAAATTAGCTACGGACTGATGTTTTTATCTGTAATATATTGGTTTTTATCAAAGTTGATGTAATTAATACATGTTGCTTTTCATTAATGTAGTGCCTAATGTTGATAGTTGTTGTGTGCTAACCTACATGTGATATTATCACATAACATGAACTGAGCTAACATTTTGGGAAGGTTTAAGTTTTTACACATTGTTATCGCACTGCTGGGCACTTCAGTAAAATAAACTTTATCTCAAAATTCGAGTATTGGAGATCTATTTAATGGGCGGTTTCATTTACCGCCCAAACTTTCGTAATATGCAGGCTAAGTAGAAATACGAAATTCGTCAAATACGGCACATTATGTTAGATTTTCATGTATTTGTATCTTTTAAAAATATCTTTTCTCTTACATGTGTTGTCCGTCCAACGTTGCTCGCAAGAAACTTTAACAGATAAACCTAGAAGTTTACTCGATATTTCAATACAAACTCACTTCGCAAAATTTTGCATTCTCGTAAGGAAATGCATTTTTTCTTCCAATGCGGTGTACCCACAATTCGCGTCTTTTCGCATCTCTTTCGCCCTGTGGAATGCGTAAAACTTGCTACCCCGGACTGTCTTAGTATAACAATTCACTGCCAACACTGCGGCATTTTTCACCATATAAAAGTGGAATATGCTATGTTAAGCTCTTAATTTAATAAATAATGAGTCTACACATTTCCAACACCTCTAAATGCTGAAATAGTAGCTAGTTAAGTGAAATATGCCATTTACGCTGATGGACTGCTTAGGCCTAAAATGTCGGACGTGCCCCACCCGCGCTCGACTGACCAATAGCAGCCGGCGGTTGTCGGCAAGACAAACATAAAAGGTTGGCGCTACTCTCCCAATACACGGCTCTAGTGCAGAGCGCCTGCCCCGCCCACTAGCCCGCGCAGTTGGTAGGCCTGCTGCACTGCTGTGCTGCACCCCCCCCCCCCCCCCCGCTGCATGCGACACTGGCGCCAGCAGGTCAGAAATAGCCGCCGACACTTGTTTCCGCGTGCTCTCGAATCTGATGTGGCCGACTCCAAGTGCGAAATCCTGCCCGCTGCAGCGTCAAAAGCGCCACGGGAGTACAAGGTTCCAGTAGCCGAGCGCACTGGGGCGCCGTGCTGCGGTGCGCGCGGCTGTTCGCCGCCGAGCCGAGGGTTCGAATCCTCCCTCGGGCATGGGTGTTGTCCTTAAGTTAGTTTAACCTAGTTCAAGTAGTCTGTAAGACTAGGGACTGATGACCAACGTAGTTTGGTCCCATAGGATTACAAACATTTGAACATTTTTTCGAATTGTAGAATTTTTTAAAAGAAATATGTGGTACGTCAAGTTCTGTACTCAAATAACAATCAATCAAAGCCATTAACACAGTTTGTAGTAATCGATGGTAAGGCATCGATTAAAACAGAGGTGATATCGGGCGTTCCACAGGGTAGTGTTATTGGTCCTGTGCTGTTCCTTATTTACATAAACGATTTACGGGAAAATCTAAGTAGCTCTCTTAGGTTGTTTGCAGATGACGTCGTCATTTACCGTGTAGTAAAATCATCTGAAGATCAAAACCAAATAATGAGAAGTGTGAAGTCTGCCACATGAGTACGAAAATAAATCATTTACTTTGTTTACAAGGTAAATAAAACAGAAGTCAAGGCTGTAAACTCCACAAAATACCTAGGAATTACTATTACATCAGACGTAAATTGGAAAGAACTCTTAGATAATGTCGTTGGAAAGGCGAACCAGAGACTGCGTTTTATTGGCAGAAACATTAAAAGATGCAACAGAACTACTAAAGAGGCTTCATACACTACGCTTGTCCGTCCATTTTTTGGCGTATTGCTGCCCAGTGTGGGATCCTTATCAGGTGGGTTTGACGGAGGACATCGAAAGAGTCCAAAGAAGAGCAGCTCGTTTCGTATTGTCACGATAAAGGGGAGACAGCGTTACGGAAATGATACAGGATCTGGGATGGGAATCATTACAACAACGGCGCTTATCGCTGCGGCGTGACCTACTTACGCAACTACAATCGCCAACATTCCCCTCCCAATGCGAAAATATATTGCTGACTCGCACTTAGATAGGTAGAAATGATCATCAGAATAAAATACGAGAAATCAGAGCTCGAACGGATTCAGGTGTTCTTTCTTTCCGCGTGCTATTCGAGAATGGAATGGGAGATGAATAGTATAAAGGTGGTTCGATGAACCCTCTGCCAGGCACTAAAATGTGATTTTCAGAGTATCGCATGTAGATGTAGAACCTCCGTAGACCTACGTCTGCCACCGGCTCAATAACGTCAAGTTTGACAGCTATGACAGGTGGCCAGATGAAAGTGGATAGTCTGTGGGACGCTTCTTCATGGTAGACAGGCCTTACGAGGGCGTATACGAGACTGTCGCCTTTTCCAGCTTGTCCTCTCGATGCTAATCTCCCCCGTGTCCTGCCGAGCGTCAGTGGTTCAAAATGTTCAAATGTCTGTAAAGTCTATGGGACTTAACTACGGGGTCATCAGTCCCTAAACTTACAAACTACTTATGAACTAGCTAACACTAAGGACGGCACAAATATCCATGCCCGAGGGGGAATTCGAACCGCCGACCGCAGTGGCCGTGCAGACCGTGACTGGAGCGCCTCAGTCCCCTCGGCCACCGCGGCCGGTGCGTCAGTGGTGATACACCCGACGCTTCGCAGAGTGTCGAGGTGCTGTTACAAGCTTCCTAGGGTTTAGTTGCGGACGGAGAAGTTAGTACTGCTTCCTCCCACAAGTCCCCTAGAACCTCCACATCCTTGAGGATGCTGTTGCGTAGCAGTGTGCGTTTGTACCGCCCTACAGTACGCACGAGGTGCCGTAGTTGCTGTCCAAGTCGTTATGGAAAGCGTAGAGTTCTGACTAACCTGTTGCCTTATATAGTTGTGTCCCCAGCGCAGAAGACAGCACACAGATCGTTGGTTCTTCTACAGCATACAAGTGAGGCTAAAATAAGTTCTGTATGATGGAAGCATAATAAGCGACTCGCGAGATTTTTAATTGTCAGGGATGCCATTTATTAAATAAATAATAAAAAATGAGCAACTATTGTTAATACGGCACGGCCTATGCTGCCCATAGCTCACGTTGAGACCTCGACTGTTATCACAATTACACAAAACTTTCCTCATGACCGGCGCGGTCCGGCGCGTATAGCGGTCAGCTCGAGACTGAAACTGCGGCGCGTTGCGAGACTAGAGGTAGAGGTAGAGGGTACCTGACGCTCTGTTTAGCGCCAAAACATGGCCGTCACGCGCCTTCTGCAAAATCGCTCTTCTCTTGTTACAATAAGAGAAGGCACCTTAAACTTTTTAAACTGTCCAAATCTAGCCTGTCCTTGAGAGATATTTATCATAAATTCTCAGCTCTGAATAATTAATATTTAGTTTATAATAAACAAAAGTAATTTCAAAAGAAATCACGTGACGTGAAATGCAGCAGCCAATGCGAGGAGAGCACCAGTAACATAGGCGGGCTTTCCCACGGGAACCAGCACCTACTGCGCCATATGCTACTGCTCCCCGCCCCACATTTCAACATATGCTGCCCTTCTGTCTTTCTTCCGCGTTTAAGGCACGTACGATGTTAGCAGAGAAACGGCCAGCGGCCAGAAATATGAAGTGGCCACAGGCCAGGAATATCACACTGTCAGCTGGCTCTCAGCTTCAGAACAGCGGCCCCGGTGCCACGCCCCCTCCATTCCCCTTCTTCGGCTACAGTGTCCCTAGCTGACGCGATTAAGGCGGTTGCTGACGCTCCGTGGCCACCCCAGAAAGAGGGCAAAGGTACCGCCGAGACGACCGCGATCTCGCGCTACTCGGCCGACGGTTGTCAGGGAGGCGACAGACAGCCGGCCGACGCTATTGTTGGCTCGTCCCCGACAACAGTGGCCGGCGAGATCAGAGGCGGCGTCCGCCTGTCAAGCCACGCCCCCCTCTCTGGCTGTCACGGCGGTCGGACAGTGCAGGCGGCTATTCTTAGCAGCACGTTCGGCGAGATAATTCCGACTTCGGCGCGCGAAATATTGTCCGCGGCAAGCGACATACTTTCCCACTTTCGACTGCGTTCCGCTAAACTTGAAACCTTCCCCATCAGTAACAATAAAAACGGTCTAAATTGCTAAAATTAAATTTATTGTTTACGACGTTTCGGCGTCTGCCACCATCAGATCGTGTTCAGTCAAGTTCAGCGTGAATAAACTAGTAGATACGTCAAGTGCCTATTAGGTAGAGATTTTATTACTGACGCTTAAGTTCACTGTGCAAGTTCCGACGTTCTTCGATCTGATGATGACAGATGCCGAAACTACTTCATCTAATATACCGGGTGATCAAAAAGTCAGTATAAATTTGAAAACTTAATAAATCACGGAATAATGTACATACAGAGATAAAAATTGACACACATCCTTGGAATGACATAGGATTTTATTAGAACCAAAAAAAAGGCAGATGGCGCTTCATGTGATCAGAAAAGCAATAATTGGCATAACAAATTAAGGCAAAGCAAAGATGATGCGCTTTGCTCAATATGTTCACCATCATTCCTCAACAATAGTTGTAGTCTAGGAATAATGTTGTGAACAGCACTGTAAAGCTGCCATTCTTCGCACCAACTAGAAATTTTGTCTAAGTCATCCTGTATGCTATTACAGTCAGTAAAAGACGACACCCTCCCATACACCACAGCATCATCAGCAAACAGCCGCAAATTAGTCAAGAATTGAACAAAGAAAGATTGGACGTAGTGTAATGGGAACGTCGTCCAATATTTCATCAAATCTAAGGTCTCGGCCTAGATTTGATCAAAGAAACCGCTGCTCTTCTGTTTCCTGCAGTGAGAAATGTGACCGCTTGGAGCGCTAGTAGTATACAGCTTCCTTGCCACTACAGCTGTTTTATTTGCAGGTTAAATATCTGACATTACTTGGACATAACGTTCGTATTCGTAAACAAGGCTAGTAGTGGAATGTTTGTGTAGTGTTTTCTAGCAACAACAAAATTAAAAAAAAAATCAGATGGGGCGTTGTATAACAGGTGACAGGCCAATTCACACTGTCCCTCACGTCAATTCGCGTAGCCCAATACTCTGCGGCGAAAGTGAGGTTGAGTTACAATCCGTGATATAAAAAAGTCATTATATACTATCGGAATTGAAGAATTAATACCCCTAAATCTTATTTACGGCCGAAGCAGATTTTAGAATGTATGATTTTGGTAACGTGGTGTGCTAAGTTCTGGAAAATGAAACAACTTTCAAAACATCGCCATCAGTTTGCAAGCGAATCTATGTACATATAAATACGTCAGCCAATTTTTGTAAGGAAATAAATAGAAAAGTGACAGTTGGCAACACTAAACACTGTAAACAAATGTTCAAAAACGAGTGCACAGTGAAGTGGTGATGAAAGGGTTTTCATCAAGACCGAAAATACCATATCCAACTGAAGACCTCACAAACACCTCCATGAAGACACACATGGAATAAAACAGAAAACCGTAAGTAGGGCCAAAAACTGGATAATTAAATTAACTTTGCAAAAGCTAGTGCAACAGAAGTTGTTTCTAACCTAGTAGATCCGAACGTTAGAAATTGTACCAAGACTGTTATCTATCACACTGTGAAAAATACCTATAATATTATGACTGTACTACAATATTATACAAAAATAACATGTATTACAGGCCACTGCTGATGCTTCATAAATAAAGAAGCGAAACGCGTATGGCACACAAAAAACGCCTTTCATTTAGTTGCTAAAGACGGTAATACACCTCCACCAAATAAATAGAGCCTGTTTACTTAATCAGCAATGTTTCCCCCCTTACATTGTTAATAACGTCATAAACAATTTAGATTATCCTCTTTGTCAGTGCTCACATTTTCCATTTAAAACGTTATTTAATGAAACTTGCTTTATCAACTTAACAATCTTATTCGTATACACTGTTTGAGTCAGCCTTTTTGTTACTCTGTTGCAAACTGTGAAGGATGAAGAGCGACAAAATAATTAACAGTGAACGGCCTGGCTGTTCTGCCGACGGCATAAAAAGAGAAAATCCTCGCGGTCCCGTAACAAATTTTATTTATCTCGCTCTGACACCCACGGTTTCATCCAAGTGCGTTTCCTTTTCTTTTTTCCCTCCTCCTCTTCTGAATGCAGACACAACGCAACTGTAGTATAAACAACAGCTGAGCATGACACCGCCATTTTGAAGCAAATTTGACAAAATATTGGATGATAGTGTAATAATACCCCCTTTTGCATTTCATCCAATTTCTTTGTCAAAAAATATGACCAATATTTCATCGAATTTTTTGGTCCAATTCTTTGACAAATAGTTTGATAGTGTAATACCGGCCTTACCGGTCTAGTGGGGGCGCCCGGCTTGTGGTTTCCTCGCTCGGCTCGGCTCGGTTCGGCTCGGTTCGTTTCGGCTGGGTTCGGCTCGGCTCGGTTCGGCTGTGCTCGGCTCATTCCGGCAGACAGCAGCGTCAAGTGGGCCTACACGCGTCTCCCCACCTCCCAGACCCGGCCGTCAGGGCCTGACGCCCATCACACACACGCACTCGGCTCGCGGCTTTCTCACGCTCCGTCACGCGCCGTCCCGAATGAACAGGCCACACGCTCCTCCACCAGTCTCGTGTTTCACCTCGACATCGATAGTCGATGGCCTACAGCTCGGAAGAATGCTGGATGATCCACAAGTAGCTGCTACCTTGCGTAGCAGGTGGAACTGCAACGACTGAAATGCCGTCGTCCGTGCATTAAACTTCCCCCCTACGTTACTTCTAAAAAAAAAAAAAAAAAAAAAAAAAAAAAGTAAAGCAGTCAACAATCCGAAGATTGGTTTGAACAGCACAGTGCTTTACTAGGCATGGTCCTGTTTGGAGGTGGTATGCCGTTGCCTTCCTCCGACCTTCGAAACTGACTTAACCAGCCAGTTATAGGGGGACCTACAGTTTAACGTGGGTTCCGAACCACGGTGCTACTCGGTATTTTTCACATCAGCAACACTGCCAGAGGTGAAAGAAGTGGAAAGTGACAGATAAAAATCCTAGAACCTGGCGGGGATCGAACTCGCGACCTTTGGATTTATAGTCTGGCACTGTACCACTGTGCAACCGAGTCTCACAATTTTCGTCTTCTACGGACAAGGAAAGTACTTAAGCTCGCACAAACACACATTAAAAGCTGTGTATGTGTTGTTTGGTGTTGAACAACAAATTGTTCATTAACACAGGAATTTGGTTTAATTATGGCCCTGATATTGACGTATATACTGTTAAATAAGAAACAGTGCCGGCCGCGGTAGCCGAGGGGACTGAGGCGCTCCAGTCACGGTCTGCACGGCCACTACGGTCGGGGGTTCGAATCCCGGGCATGGATATTTGTGCCGTCCTAGTTCGAAAGTAGTTCATAAGTAGTTTGTAAGTTTAGGGACTGATGACCCCGTAGTTAAGTCCCATAGACTATACAAACATTTGAAATTTTGAAGAAACAGTGCATTAAACTGATTATGTGCGCAACGGATCTTTTAACGAAACAACTGTGGCAAAAAACCTGCATGAAACACACACTGACTATACTAAAAAAAATGACTGCGAGAAAGATATTAAAAACACAAACCACTTTATTAATGTTTGACTGCGATAATTTTATGCAGATCAGTACCTTTGATTCTTCAGTTTCTCCCGGCGTATTTGATAATCAAAATATCCACGGGTGTACTGCCGGTCTATAGTGTCCAACGGGGAGCATCTCAGAAACTGTGAAAGACTGCAATATTGTGACGGTATGTCAGATGTTCAATTGTATTGGGAAGTTAGAAGACTAATGACTATGTATCAAATGTCTGAGCATTATACCCGGGCCGCTGAAACAGTGCACTTGACGTTTCGCGTTATGGTGGGTTAAGTTGGTTACACTGCTTTAGCGACGTTGCAACACTAGCCTCTATACGCACAGCAGACGAAACGGTTTTCAGTTGCATCTCGTAAATGTAAGCTGTTGAGCAATAAAAGTGCATACAATTAATCGTTATTGAGCAGTAATTAATTAACGGCATATTAATGAAGACCAGAGCACAACAATGTCACGCTTTCAATAATGGAGCAAGGCAATATAGAAATAACCATTGAATCACGACAGATACGAAATAAACAATAATGAAGATAGTAACTTCTCTCTATACGTTTTATAATCAGAATGCTTTTCACTAACCAATTTACGGCGATAATAGTACCATTACATCCAGCTCCCCATCTTCACTGTTGTCGTCACTGCCAAAATCGTCGTTATCACCAAATCAGCTTGTTTGTGCTGCCCGAATCAATATCAATTTTATAGAGTTAAAACGTCAGTGAAATGGCGGCAGATTTATTATATTTTGACACTGCTCCTTTGCGATTTCGTCTACTGCATATGTGGGTGTAATAGGCTTACTTTGTTTCACGAGCGATTGTAAAAGAAGTTTTGACATTGACATACCCGCAGCAATATTTCTTTTACTTGTAACCACTGCACCATAACTTCTTTCCGATCGTTTTAAGCGAGAATGAACTTCCTGCTCCGAGCATAAGCTTCGAAGTTTTTATTCATACGAAATTGAGAACTTACTCAGAACACGTCACTAGACAAACGTCTTTTCGATGACATTATCCAATTACTTGAACTCGGAAAGTCAAGTTAAACCACTCATAGTAAAACAAATCGCAGAGAAAAAAGCTCACACAACATAAACACGCGATAAACACGATACACAACGTTGTTTACGGTAGCACTGAACAAAGCCGGCAACGCGGGAACTGTGACGTCACGGCACGTGACCACTGGAAGTGTTTAGCGCGCTGTGATTGGACCGTTCCGAGCGACTAGCGCCTCGCGCTTCTTGCTCTTCACTTCTTATTTGTAAACGTCAAGTGCAAAGTTTCAGCGGCCCGGGTATAAATAAATAAATAGTTTTGAAATGTATACTGACTTTTTTTTATCACCCGGTATATGTTCCAAAATCCTACTGCAAACGGGCGTCATTGAGATGGGCCTGTAATTTCGGGGATTACTCCTATTGCCTTTCTTGAATATTGGAGTGACCTGGGCAACTTTGGGTACGGATCTTTCGCTGAGTGATCGGTTTTGGCACTGGAAGCAAGAACGCGAGGGTGTTTAGTCGGCCCCCTGCGCTGTGTGGACGAGCGCTGCCCGCCAGCTGCGCCCAGCGTTCGCACAACGCGAGGCACCTGAAGATGACGCCTGGCCGGCGGGTCGAAACGCCACGGCGGCCGTAAAAACTTTCTCCGCCAAATGGCAGCGCCTCGCCCGCTGCCGTATATGGCGCGCCGTTCGTTTCTTCACCGCCAGCTGCTTTTTGGACCTTTTCTTTTTCTTTTTCTCCGTCTGCACCGGTCGCTCGTTTTCACCGCCTCGCGCTGTGCGTGTGATATCTCCGAGCAGTGGGCGTGTGTTGGACCAGACAGGGTCACACCCGAAATCACGGCGGTCGTCACACACACGGGGTTCAACCACAGTCTGTCGTATACAGTCGCGACCAACGACCTATATAAACAGCAGCTTCTCAAACACTCAACCTCAAATGACATATTGTCTAGAACACAGTTTGGTTTTTTGGAAGGTTCCGATATCGAGAAGGCTATTTTACACCTACAGCGAGAATGTACTTAATTCATTACATAATACATTGCAACATAACTTTAAAACTCAAATCATCCATCCATCCATTGCAACATAATGTTGACTCGAATACACTCTTTCAAATTCTGAAGTCAGCAGTGGTAAAATACAGGGAAAGGAGAGTTATTTACAACTTGTACAAAACCCAGACCGCAGTTATTACACTCTAAGGGCATGAAAGGGAAGCATCAGTTGGGAAGGGAGTAAGACTGGGTTGTAGCCTTTCTCCGATGTTATTCAATTTGTACATCGAGCAGGCGGTGAAGGAAAGCAAGGAAAAATTTGGAATAGGGATTAAAGTTCAGGGGGAAGAAATAAAAACATTGCGTTTTGCTGATGATATTGTAATTCTGTCAGAGACAGCAAAGGACCTGGAAGAGCAGTTGAATGGAATGGACTGTGTGTTGAAGAGAACGTATAAAATGAACATTATCAAGAGCAAAACAAAAATAATGGAATGCGGTCTTAGAAAATCAGGCGATGCTGAAGGAATTAGATTAGGTAAGAAACAATGAAGGTGGTAGATGAGTTTTGTTACTTGGGTAGTAAAATAACATGCGATGGTCGCAGTACAGAGGATATAAAATGCAGAATGGCAATGGGAAGAAAAGAATTTTTGAAAAAGAGAAATTTGCTAACATCGAATATTAATTTAAGGGTAAGGAAGTCTTTTCTGAAGGCATTTGTGTGGAGTGTTGCCTTGTACGGGAGTGAAACATGGACGATAAGCAATGCGGACAAGAAGAGAATAGAGGCTTTTGAAATGTGCTACGGAAGAATGCTGAAGATTAGGTGGGTAGATCGCATAACTAATGAAGAGGTACTTAACAGAATTGGTGAGAAAAGGAATTTTTGGCATATCTTGACTAAAAGAAGGGATCATTTGGTAGGACACATTCTTAGACATCGAGGAATTGTGAATTTAGCATTGGGGGGAACTGTGTAGAGTAAAAATCGCAGAGGGAGACAAAGAGACGCGTATAGTAAGCAGATTCAAGTGGATGTGGGTTGTCGTTCTTATGAGGAGATGAAAAGGCTTGCTCAGGATAGAGTAGGGTGGAGAGCTGCATCAAACCAGTCTCCGGACTGAAGACCATAACAACAATACATTGCAAGCAGCAGTTATTTTCTGTTTGTGTGAACCATAACATCCTTTTAAGTAAATTGGAATTCTATGGGGTCACAGAAAATGCTGCAAAATGGTTCAAGTCGTACCTCACTATCAGGAAACAAAGGGTGTCAGTGTAAGTGACTAGTGAATTAAGCCAACAGTCATCATCGGATTGGGAAGAAATTACATGTGGTGTCCCACAAGGATCCATCTTAGGGCCATTGCTTTTTCTTGTGTACATTAATGACCTCTCATCAGTTACATTGCCAGAAGCAGAGTTCGTTTTGTTTGAAGATGATACAAGTGTTGGAAGAAAAAGTACGTCAAACTGAGTGATAGAAAGGTCTGCTAATGATATTTTCATGAACATTAATAAATGGTTTAAAACCAACTAATTGTCATTAATCTTTGAAAAGACTCACTACATGCAGTTCAGAACAAGTAAGAGATTTCCTGACAGCATATGCATTAGGTATGAAGAAGAGCAGATAGAAGAGGTTGACAGTATTAAATTCCTGGCATTACAGCTTAATAATAAATTCAATTCGGAGGAGCACACCACAGAACTGCAGAAACTACTCAAGAAATCAGTATTTTCAATACGAGTGTTAACAGACATAGGAGACATAAAAATAACAAAGCTTGCATACTTTGCTTACTTTCATTCCATAATGTCATAAGGTATAATATTTTGGGGTAACTCTTCAAGTCAGTCAAAAGGCTTTAGAGTCCAAAAGCGTGTAATACGTATTATTTGTGGAGTAAATTCACGGATTCTTGTAGAAGCCTCTTCAAAGAAATGGGTATATCAACTACTGCCTCTCAGTATAATTATTCCTTAATGAAATTTGTCATATATAATGTATCCCTTTCCCCAACATACAGCTCAGTTCATACCTACAATACTAGCAACAAAAATTATCTACACAAGGACCTAAAAGCACTTCTACATACATACTGCGCAATTCACCGTAAGGTGCGTGGCGGAGGGTACACTGTACCACTACTAGGCATTTCCTTTCCTATTCCACTCCCAAATTGAACGAGGAAAAAAAGAATGCCTATATGCCTCCGTACGAGCCCTAATTTCTCTTATCTTCTCTTTGTGATCATCACGCGAAATGTAAGTAGGCGGTAGCAAGATCGTACTACACTCAGCTTCAAATTCTGGCCCTCTAAATTTACTTAACAGAAATTCACGGAAAGAACGTCGTCTTTCCTCCAGCGATCCCCAATTGAGTTGCCGGAGCATTTCCGTGACACTCGCGCATTGGTCGAACCTACCGGTAACGAACCTAGCTGCTCGCCTCTGAACCGCCTCTATGTCTTCCTTTAAACTGATCTGCTGCGGGTCCCAAATACTTGAGCAATACTCAAGACGTGGTCGTACAAGCGTTTTATACGCGGTCTCCTTTACAGGTGAAGTACATCTTCCCAAAATTCTCCCAATAAATCGAAGTCGGCTGTCTGCCTTACTGATTACTGTCCTTACGTGCTCGTTCCATTTCATATCGCTCTGCAATGTTACGCCTAGATATTTGAACGACGCGACAGCATCAAGAAGCTCACTACTAATGGTGTATTCGAACTTTATAGGATTGTTTTTCCTACTCATGCGCATCACCCTACATTTTTCTACATTGAGAGCTAGCTGCCATTCTTCGCACCAACTAGAAATTTCGTCTAAGTTATCCTGTATGCTATTACAGTCAGTTACAGACGACACCCTCCCATACACCACATCATCATCAGCAACCAGCCGCAAATTACAAGTTAGTCTGTCCATCAGATCATTTATATAGGTAGAAAATAATAGCGGTCCTATCACACTCCCATGGGGCACGCCTGACGATACACTCGTCTCTGATGAACACTCGCCGTCGAGAAGCAAATTGAAAGTTCTGCCGCCCTGTTTTAGAACGTCACGTAGGCGTAACCAGTCGTCTGCTATAGCTCTGCATCATGTCACTTCCACTTTGTGCAATCACTTAACAAACCATTCTCTACCTGCTTACTGTTATTTTTATAGCCAAAGCTAATATGGATAAAGGGTTAATGATAGACAACAAGTGTGTGGTAGACATCTACATCTACATCTACATGGGATACTCACATTTAAGTGCCTGGCAGAGGGTTCATCGAACCACAATTATACTATTTATCCCCCATTCCATTCTCGAATAGCGCGCGGGAAGAAAGAACACCTGAATCTCTCTGTTCGAGCACTGATTTCTCGTATTTTATTCTGATGATCATTTCTACCTATGTAAGTGGGAGTCAACAATATATTTTCGCATTCGGAGGAGAATATTAGTGATTGGAGTTTCGCAAGTAGCCCACGCCGCAGCGATAAGCGCCGTTGTTGTAATGATTCCCATCCCAGATCCTGTATCATTTCCGTAACGCTGTCTCCCCTATATCGTGACAATACGAAACGAGCTGCCCTTCTTTGGACTCTTTCGATGTCCTCCGTCAATCCTGATAAGGATCCCACACTGGGCAGCAATACTCCAAAAATGGACGGACAAGCGCAGTGCATGCAGTTTCTTTAGTAGTTGTGTTGCATCTTTTAAGGGTTCTGCCTATAAAACGTAGTCTCTGGTTCGCCTTTCCCACGATATTATCTACGTGTTCCTTCCAGTTTAGGTCTGAAGTAATAGTAATTCCTAGGTATTTTGTGGAGTTTACGGCCTTCACGTTTGATTGATTTATGTTGTAAACAAAGTTTAACGGATTTCTTTTCGTACTCATGTGGACGACTTCACACTTCTCATTATTTAGAGTCAACTGCCAATTTTTACACCATAGTCATATCTTAGTCAAGTCGTACTGCAGTTGGTTTTGATCTTCAGATGATTTCACTAGACGGTAAATGACGGAGTCATCTGCAAACAACCTAAGAGAGCTATTTAGATTTTCCCCTAAATCGTTTATGTAAATAAGGAATAGCAGAGGACCAATAACACTACCCTGTGGAACGCCCGATATCACCTCTGTTTTAGTCAATGCCTTGCCATCGATTATTACGAACTGTGTCCTCTCTGACAAGAAATCCCCTATCCAATAGCAAATTAGGGGCGATATACCATAACCACGCAATTTGATTAAAAGCCGTTTGTGAGATACGGTGTCAAAAGCTTTCTGGAAATCAAGAAATACGGAATCGATTTGCGAACCTTTGTCGATAGCACCCATCACTTCGTGTGAATAAAGAGCTAGTTGTGTTTCGCATGAACGATATTTTCTAAATCCGTGTTGACCTTGGGTCAATAGATCGTTCTGTTCGAGATAATTCATAATATTTGAATACAAGATATGTTCCAAAACCCTGCTGCAAATTGACGTTAATGACATAGGCCTGTAGTTTAGTGGGTTACTCCTACTGCCTTTCTTGACGTTACTCATTACGGCATCTGTTCGTAATTCGAAATCTGGAATATTGGTTTCGTCTTCTTTGGTGAATGAGTTTCTAAAAGCTAAGTTTAGTAACTCTGCTTTAGTAGCGCTGTCATCGGCAGGATCGCCATTACTATCACGTAGTGAAGGTATTGTTTGTGATTTACCCCGAGTATATTTAACATATGACCAAAATCTCTTTGGGTTTTCACTCAAATTACGAGAAAGAGTTTCGTTGTGATAAATATTGTAGGCATCTCGCATTGAAATCCTCGCTAAATTTCGAGCTTCTGAGTACGATCGCCAATCCTGGGGATTTCGTGTTCGTTTAAATTTAGTATGCCTTTTCCTTTCCTTTTGCAACAGTGTCCTGACCTGTTTTGTGTACCAAGGGGGATCGCTTCCTTCTTTTATTAATTTATTTGGTATAAAACTGTCAATTGCTGTCGATACCACTTCTTTGAATTTGAGCCACATCTGGTCTACACCTACGTTTAGTGTTAGAAACGAGTGGAAGCTGTCTTTCAAGAAGCAATGTATTTTGTTTCCATCTGCTTTCCTGAACAAATATACTTTGCGTTTATTTTTGGTAACTTTGGGACTTTCGTTATTCAATCTCGCTACGACAGCTCTGTGTTCACTAATACCAGTATCCGTTTTGATGCTCTTTATGAGCTCAGGATTATTTGTTGCTAAGAGATCAAATGTGTTTTCACATCCATTTACAATTCTAGTTGGCTCATGAACTATTTGTTCGAAGTGATTCTCAGAGAATGCGTTGAGTACAATTTCGGACGACGTTTTATGCCTACCTGCTGATTTGAAAATATAATTTCGCCAACAGATCGAGGGTAAATTAAAATCACCACCTACTATTATCGTGTGAGTCGGGTACGTTTTTGTAATTACTCAGGTTTTCTTTGAACCTTTCTGCTATTGTATCGTCAGAGTTGGGAGGCCGGTAAAAGGAACCGATTATTAACTTCTTACGATTTTCTGGTACAACCTCTACCCATAATAGCTCGCACGAACTATCAACTTCGCTACATGAAATGCTACTTTTGACGGCGACAAACATACCCCCACCTATTTTGTTTAATCTATCCTTTCTGAACACCGATAGATCTTTTGCAAATACTTCTTCTGAACTTATTTCCGGCTTGAGCCAACTTTCGCTGCCTATAATGATGTGTGTTTCGGTGCTTTCTATTAACGCTTGCAGTTCTGGTACTTTCCCGACACAGCTACGACAATTTACAACTGTTATACCGATAGTTTCCGGATCTACATTTCTCCTGCACCCTTTGAGATTGCCCATTTTCTATTTCTCCGAAGCTCTTTATCCTAAAAAACCGCCCAGTCCACGCCACACAGCCCCCGCTACCCGTGTAGCCGCTTCCTGCGTGTAGTGGACAAATCGGAAAGTTTAATTACAAATGTCACCTGCCCTGGATCGGCTATACATCGTCTCGTTCATACAAAAAACATGCCTTTCCACTGCTTAATCTGCTTACCTCTTTGCTTCGCAGATTTGGCTTTACATAAATGATGTATTCTACAACTGAGGTACCATATTTTAATGACAGCTTTATTAGGCTGGAGTAATGAGATTCCTCCCAAAATTCCGAGGATACCATTAAGTGTTCGTAGTTGGTAAATAAAGTAGGTCTGTTTCCAAACATTCTAAATTCTACATACATTCTACATACATTAGCAAAAGAAAATTATTTTTTTTCCCTAATGACGTTTCATGATTCCTCAGTATCCTTTCTGCCACTTCGAAAAGTTTTACAAGGTCTTCAGAGAGGTTGAACATACAGTCTTTTATACCCTTAAATCAGATTAATACTGTATTACTCTCACTTTTAGGAGCAAAGAGAACTTCCAAGCAATCTAAACACTTAAGTTCTTTACTCACTTGCCTAATGATGCTTCCAGAAATATATTCAACTACCTTTTCGGAATATAATGTCAGTAATGATTAAAGTTCTCACTACCATAAGGATCCTTATGAGGTGGGTTTGACGGAAGACATCGAAAGAGTCCAAAGAAGGGCAGCTCCTTTCGTATTGTCACGAAACAGGGGAAACAGCGTTACGGAAGTGATAGAGGATTTGGGATGGGAATCATTACAACAACGGCGCTTATCGCTGCTGTGTGGGCTACTTACGAAACTCCAATCGCCAACATCCTCCTCCGAATGCGAAAATATATTGTTGACTCCCACTTAAAAAAAAAAAAAAAAAAAAAAAAAAAAGGTAAAGCAGTCAACAATCCGAAGATTGGTTTGAACAGCACAGTGCTTTACTAGGCACGGTCCTGTTTGGAGGTGGTATGCCGTTGCCTTCCTCCGACCTTGGAACTGACTTACCCAGCCAGTTATAGGGGGACCTACAGTTTAACGTGGGTTCCGAACCACGGTGCTACTCGGTACTTTTCACATGTGCAATACTGCCAGAGGTGAAAGAAGTGTAAAGTGACAGATAAAAATCCTAGGACCTAGCGGGGATCGAACCCGTGATCTTTGGATTTGTAGTCTGGCACTCTACCACTTTTTTTTTTTTTTTTTTCGTCTGGCACTCTACCACTTTTTTTTTTTTTATTATTGCCAAATACATGGAAAAAACACGCAATTATATCGATTGATGTTGAAGATATGAAATTGATTTCAACTCTCACAGTATAGACAACACAACAAAACACCCAACATACGTAATGTGTTTAATTATTTGTAAGGACATTATTTATAGAGCTGAAGCATTGAATTAAAATTTGTGGTGCGGCCGGGAATCGAACCCGGACCTCCATGCTTACTAGGCAGACGTCTTAACCGTTTTTTTTTTGTTTTTTTTTTTTTTTTTTTGTTTTTTTTTTTATTCGAACCCACGCGTGCAGAGGACATTGGATTAGCAGTCCAACGCCTTAACCACTTTTTTTTTTTTAATTTCCCCTCTTACTTTTTTTTTATTTTTTATGTTTTATTTTTTTCTACCACTTCTTTTTAAAAAGAAAAGAAAAGAAAAGAAAAGGAAAGTAATGTGCCACCGCCACTTTGACCCTAATAAAAAAAAAAAAAAAAAAAAAAAAAAAAAAAAAAAAAAAAAAAAAAAAAGAATCTCAACCTCTTCAGGCGTTGGCGCCTAACGAAACCTACCCCTGTAAAATACCTACATGAGGGAATAGAGACAAGGGAAAGGAAAGGGACTGTGTGGTAGATTAGAAAGAAACAAAGTCAATCTCTTTATTCGTATTATTACGACTTTTTTTAAATTTTGTTTTTTTATTATTATTATTGTTTAGGACGTTGCTATCGCTCCGTAGGAGCAATCACAGTGGAGTCGGCTCTGAGTTCGTCTTCTCGTGAATTGCTGTCCATTATGTTCCACAATCAATTTGATTGTCTTGTCGTCGATTAGTCGATTATTGTCATCCGTTTCGGCGTCTCGTAACCCAAAGCGCTCCACCACATGCTCCGCGGTACAAATTGGTGGTACCAGGAGATCATAGTCCTCCAGATCTGGTTTTTAATGTATTGATACATTAGTACTAAGAGTGAACTAAACAATGTGGGACTCTTACTACACCCCATGGAACAGAACATAAGACTGGCGTCCCGTTGCCATGAACTAAAACGAAGTACTCATTCTGCAGGTGCTAATACAAATCTTGAGGGTATGGGAGTAGTGAGTATGCCTTCACTATAAGTAAAATAATAAATGTTCCTCTATAGAAATGAAGTGCAGTCCTTCTGCAATAATAAAGTGTTCTGTTCCTTTATATCTATCGTATAGCATCGGGGTTTCTACATGTCCTTCTGATTGTGCGATAATCTTTTCTTTAGTTTCGTTTTTATCTCTTTTTTGTTATGAATCGAAATATAATCGATGCTCTTTATTAGTGTCATGTTATGTGGAGGACGGCTGGTAAATAACCACCCATCTTTGATTTCCATTTCCCACGCTGAGATCTGATGCGGTACTCATGTAAGACGTGGTTCTGAAATTCCAGGAGAGACTTGCTCTCGTTGTGCAGGCAGTGGTCAATAAACTTTCCCATTAGCCAATAAGTGGACATACGTTTTTGATTTGGGTAAGGCCACCTTGTCGGAGCGAGCAGTTCCTGCAGAGTGATGTTGTTTTCTGAAGTTCGGTTCATAACTGCGAGCTTGTGTCGCGTCCATTGCCATATCTCGTTGGCGGCGCCGCAGGTGAATCGGTGAAGTACAGTGTCCGTCTGCTGACAATGCATGCATGTGTTGGTATTTGACATGCCAATCCTGAATAGGCGCTCATTTGTGCAAATTATGTTATGTACAGCGCAGTACCACGAGGCCCTGACGTGTGACGTGGAAGTTGGAATGTGAATGTTTTTCCACACTCTGCTCCAGGTGATTGCGGGCGTGTTCTTCTCGACCTTGCTGACTGCCGTATCTTCCGTGAATACGCGGTAGACTTCCTTGGTCGTGTAGTGCTTCACCCTATGGGATATGTAGCTGTTCTCTAAGATGTACATTTTAATATGTCGCAGCTTGTAGTCAATGTGGTCGACTTTGACTGGCACCCTGCCATCTAAAGGAGTAACTGCGTTTACGATGTATGCCGTCAAATTTCCGTCTCCTGCTGCCAGGGCTTTAGCCATCCTGGATATTAGGAGTGCTTTGCATTTCGCTCTGACATTAGTCAGTCCGAGGCCTCCTTTCGTTTCAGGTAGGGTTGCGGTGAGGTAGTCAACCCGAAGGACGCTCCCTCTCCATAGAAACCACGTAAGAGCGGATTCAATGCGTTGTCCTATAGTTTCGGGCAAAGGAAAAATACTCGCTAGGTAATAAACTTTAGGCAGTATCACTAAATTTATCAGAGTGGTTTTCTGAATCACGTCTAAGGAGCGAGTAGCATTCACCCTTAATATCGCACGGATGCTGTTGAGCTTCGTTTGCCAATTTCGGGCCGCTGTCTGGACAGGACATTTGCTGTAATGGATTCCGAGAAGTTTGATGGCGTCTGCTTCTTCGACGGGACCAGTTCCTCCGATCGTTATGCCTCGGCCTAAGTGCAGAATCCGAGATTTACGTAAATTGATTAGCGCTCCAGAGCAGCTGCTATATGTTTGAAGCACATTTTGTATCTTCGGGAGGTCAGACGGATCAGATATATATACAGCCAGGTCGTCGGCATAACCTTTGCATACATATTTATGGCCACCAATTTTGATCCCCGGAAGCGTCCCGAAGAGTGTTCGTAGAAGAGGCTCGATGGATATCGAGAAGAGCATCATTGACAGGGGGCACCCTTGTCTTACCGACGATAGGATAGGTACGTATGGAGTGCAGTGTCCATTGACGAGAATTCTTGAAGTTGCACCAGTGTATAGTCTCCGAATAAGGTCGACAAAAGAAGGCCCCATGCCCATTTTCGACATCACAGTTAGCAGGTACTTGTGGCGGACCCTGTCAAAAGCTTTGTCCATATCAAGCGACATGATAGCCGCTCTGCACTTGGACGCCGAAGTGACAGCCGTCATGTCCCGGTATTCCTCGATCGCCTGGTGTATCGTCCTCCTAGGGACGGCGCACGTCTGATAGGGGCCGAGGAGGCGAGCAGCAACGTTGTTCAACCGTTGGAGCAACACCCTGGCGACTAGCTTGTAATCGACGTTCAACAACGATAGGGGTCGCATATTTTGCAAATTATTAGTGCCTCCCACTTTGGGAACCAATACTATTATCCCCTCTAAGAATTCGCTGGGAACCGTGGCTGTGGTACGTATTTCATTCAGGACTACAGTCAGTGTGCTGCCTAGCAAATTCCAACATCGTAAATAAAACTCCACTGGCAGTCCGTCAGCTCCAGGGGATTTGTTCCTAGGGCTTCCCTTCAGCGCGCTATACAATTCTTCTTCAGTAAATGGTGCTTCAAGGTCAGAATTGTCTTCTTCCGTTGCAGTCGTTGTAATGCAAGTTAAAAATTCCGCACACACATCATCATGGGCGGCCTCGCCTTCAGCGTACAGGTTCGTGAAATAGGCATGGATAAACGCCATGATATCCTTGTGGTCGGTAATCAGTCCCCCATCATCCCTACGAAGGGAGCTAATATGATGACTTCGCCCTCTTTTGTATTCTGACAGAAGATGGAAAAGTGCAGCTCTTTCTTCGGCGACGACGCTAGTGTCTCTCGATCTTACCTTAATACCCTCTAGTTGCTGGCGTTTTAAGGCGGTTATTTTGGCCTTGATTCTGTTTACCCTCACGATATTGAGTTGCGCATTGGTGGCATCTGCGTGCAATTCTCGTAGACACTGGAAGTAGAATTCCATCGTACGTCGTTCCCACTGTTTCTTTTCAAAGGCATAGCTTTTCAGAAAGGATCGTATTTTCGGTTTTGCACAGGTTACCCACCATTCGAGCTTAGTGCGATACCGGTGTGTGTTTCTCAAGCACTTTTCCCAGACCCTCCGCAGCTCTTCCTCTAAGACGCCATCGTTTAAATGTGCCGTACTGAATTTCCACACGCCCCTGCCTCGAAAGGTCTTCTGTCTGGGCAAGTTGATGTGAGCTATAACTGCTAGGTGGTTGGAGAAGCTGATCGGACAAGTTTCAGCACTTAGTATACACCGCTTCAAACTACTAGATGCGTATATTCTATCGATGCGGCTCCTAGAATGGCTGGTTATAAACGTAAACCCTGGATTCCCTCGTGGTTGACTGAGCCAGATATCAGCGAGGTGCAGACCCTGCACTAAGTCTCTCAGTTGCGGACATATGTTGGGGTTAGGCGTTTGGTCGGCGGCGGTAAGAACACAATTGAAATCACCAGCAAGGATGGTGTTCTCGTTCGCGGGATTAATTAACTCGATGATGTGTTCACTGAAGAACGTCATTCTTTCCTGTCTGGCGTGCGTACCCGATGGCGCGTAAATATTGATAAGTTGGGATGCGTCTATCTCGACTGAGATTCCTCGTCCGCTCACTAATTGTTTCACGTTCCGCGGTACAATTCCGTCCTTGAGTAAGATGGCGGTGCCGCTTTCGGTTCCTCTGTTTAGAACGGCACTATACCCCGCAATATGTTCTACCCTGTCCGTGCACACTTCCTGCAACATGGCGATGTCTATATCAAATGCATAAAGGAAATCCCGAAGGCATTCAACTTTCGTCGGACTAGTTATTCTGTTAATGTTGATAGTGGCTATACTATATGATTGAAGCTTGATGTCAGTCGTCATACTTGTCAATTAGCGATGCTTTAGTGCCGTTTAATAAAAGCTGTCTTCCATTTCTTCATCATTCCTGGCTACCTTCAAAGGACCATGAGGTACTGCTGACGAATCGCCATCCTCTACGTCTTCATGCCAGGGTATGTTGTCGGGGGTTGATGCCGTCACGTCCATCCTGTTACCACTATCGCTGTGTGGAGCTCCTGCAATCGATGCAGTAGCACTGAGAGCCTTTGGGGGGTCGCCGTCCACCAATATGGGAACCGTCGCATTGCCCGCATGCGTTGCAGAGCCTCGCGGTAGTCGTTGTTGTAGGTCTCTCGTCGGTAGACCAGCTGAAGTTTCTGCCATCTCTTGGTCTTCAGTATTGCGGTCTTCAGCTCCTCCTCCGGTTTGCGAGGGGTTGGCTGTACGAGGTCCCTTTGTCCCCTTCTGTGTTTGGCCGTTCGAGTCTCCTGGACGCTTGGGAGGCACAGAGGTGTTTGCCGTTTTCTGCGGGTTTTTGGCCCCACAGGCCGCCTCTTGTGACGTCCGTGTTTTCTTCTGAGTTTGGTGGATGGCATCTTGTGATTCCAGTGTCCCATCCTCAAGTTTTTGCCGTACCTGCTTGGCTCTGTCTCGCAACACAGATGCGCTGTTGTCCGCTCCTTGACGGGCGATCCGTCGTTTCTTGGTCTCCGCGCCGGCTTTTTCTGTGGTGTCGTCAGCTGCCGCCATGTCCCCGACCTCCAGGCTGTTCTGTGTCGAGTCTGTGCTACTGCTCTGTTGCGTTTCACCAGGTGGTTCAGGGACGGTATTCGCTGTCGGTACACTGATGGTAGTCTGTTCCAACCGTATTTCCTCATCGATGTGACTGACCACATCATCTATTGTGACGTCCATCGCTGTAGGTGCGCTGCGAGTTGCCGCGGCGTATGTGATCGGTAGCTGTGTCATGCTGGGTGGGGCAGCGGCCTCACCTGTCGGCACTTGTGTCACTCGGCGTTGCACACACTGAGCTCGCAAATGTCCAGTGGCCCCACACCCGGAGCAAGTACGCGGTTGCCCATCGTAAATAACAATGGCCCTGTATCCACAAACCGTAATGTAAGACGGTACATGTTTGACCATTTCAAGTTTAATCTGCCTCACTCCGTTTAATACTCGAAATTTGTGTACCGAGGACCATTTTTCAGCAACATGGCTGATTACAGTGCCGTAAGGTTTCAAGACAGCTTCAATGTCCTCGTCCGTTATTTCAAACGGCAGCTCGAAAATGCGTAACGTCTTAGTGCCAAGTCCTGCATGAGTCACTTTCACGTCACCAATATTCCCGTCAGAATGTTTAAATTTCAAGTTGTCCGCACATAAACGTACAATTTGCTCACATTTTTCGGGATTCCGTAACTTCAAATAGACGGTACTACTGCTGATCGAGAGGTGATAGCCAATTACGTCATCGGTAGTTAGCTTCAGTGCTTCCTCCAAAAAAAATCCTCAACTTCAAAAGACTTCGGTCGTGCAAACGTATTCTCAAAACTAAACTTCAATGTGTCTTTTCGCAAGCGCATCGGAGTTGCCATTTCTGCGATGTGATCGGGGGTAAACAACTATGCGCGCACTGCGGCGTGTAACTCACCAACAGCCCCGAGCCGCTGGCCGCGGAGACGTAAACACCGTACTTCCTCTCGCCACGGCCGCCGAGGGCCGACTGAACCACTGTGCAACCGAGGCGCACGACTGCGACTTACATAGGTAGAAATGATCATCAGAATAAAATACGAGAAATCAGAGCTCGAACGGAGAGATTTAGGTGTTCTTTCTTTCTTCCCGCGCGCTATTCGAGAATGGAATGGAATGTAAAATAGTGTAATGTGATTTGCAGAGTACCCGATGTAGATGTAGATGTTGCCAATCCTCCATTATTATGACACGTAAACAAAGATTTGTGCGGCTCTTTTAGGCAGTGTGTGCCGTTCTACCGCCCCCCAACCCCCACACTCAGCTTCATGACCTGTCGAGTGGCTGGCCGCCTTATTCGGTCGTCTTGCGGGCGACAGGTGTGGTCGGATGTTTTGCTTCCGGCGTGTAGGGCCCCATCCCCCTCCCCCTCCCTGTGCTGCTATCAGGCGATGAACCGGCGACTTCCGGCTGCCCCTCCCTCCCTCCCTCCCTCCCTCCTTATCACCCTCCTCGGATGTCGGCTGCCTCACCGGAGGGCCACGCCGACACTGCGCCATCAACACTTGTGTGGCCGCTATATGATGTTCAAATGTCTGTGAAGCTTATGGGACTTAACTGCGGGGTCATCAGTCCCTAAACTTACAAACTACTTACGAACTAGCTGATACTAAGGACGGCACAAACATCCATGCCCGAGGGGGGATTCGAACCCCCGACGGGGAACGGCCTCGTACATCGTAGCATAGCGCCTTAATGCGCTCGTCCGCTCCGCCGCGGCTGTGACTAATTGAGTGAACTTTGATGCAATCTTGTCTATTACTGATTTCACGTCCTCGTCCGATCATTTTTGCGGGCGCTTAATGAAATGTTTTACTGCACCAGTTGGCTGTATTTTGGTGGAACTACTTGCGCTGTGCAGTTAGGCAGACAACTCCATTGTACAACACGGGATCGGTTTGTGCACTCCAAGAATCAAACGGTAAAAAAAAATTACCTTTTCTGTTTTACGTATGACTTAACAATATTGATTAAATACTGACGCCAATACTAGGAAAAAATGTAACTTGTTATGTTTTTAAATTGAAACATAAATGTGTTAAATATACTAGGGGCAAAACACAAACATGACATGATAGTAATGGCGATCCTGCCGGTGATACCGATACTAAAGCAGAGTAACTAAACACAACTTTGAGAAACTCATTCACCAAACAAAACGGAGCCAATATTCCAGATTTCGAATTACGAACAGTGGCCCTAATGAGTAACGTTCAGATAGATATCCTTGGAGTAGTGCAGCAACTCAAATCATTTGGAACATATCTCGAACGGAATGATCTATTGACCCAAGGTCAACACGGATTTAGAAAATATCGTCCATGCGAAACACAACTAGCTCTTTATTCACACGAAGTGATGGCTGCTATCGACAAAGGTTCGCAAATCGATTCCGTATTTCTTGATTTCCAGAAGTCTTTTGACACCGTACCTCACAAATGGCTTTCAATCAAATTGCGTGGTTATGGTACATCGCCCAAAATTTCTGATTGAATAGGGGATTTCCTGTCAGAGAGGACACAGTTCGTAGTAACCGATGGTAAGGAATCGACTAAAACAGAGGTGACATCGGGCGTTCCACAGGGTAGTGTTATTGGTCCTCTGCTGTTCCTTACTTACATAAACGATTCAGGGGAAAATCTAAGTAGCTCTATTAGGTTGTTTGCAGATGACGCCGTCATTTACCGTCTACTAAAGTCATCTGAAGATCAAATCCAACTGCAGAATAATCTCAATAAATTGCCAATTGACTGTAAATAATGAGAAGTATGAAGTTGTCCACATGAGTACGAACCGTAAATACCAAAATATGCTAAAATCCGATACCAACGTTAGAAATAATTTAGCAAAACAAATAGCAAGCGTAGAACTTTCACTTGTAGACTAGCCGATGTTCTTTCGGACATGTCGGGTAAACAACTCTCATCACATATATAAACATTCTAGCGAACCCCCTCCCCCCCATCTCCATTCCTGTTTCTTACCTATTTGTCCTCTTTGGCTTCTCACTATACGAACAATCCTTCCTCTCGGTTTTAACGTCACGTGTGCAAAAATCCATAAAGATTGGAGCAAAACTACACATTTTGTAAAATTCCGTAAGTTAAGTACCCTCCACCACGCACCGAACGAAATTTTGTACGGACACTGACATTCCTCTTATTTTTAAGGTCAAGTGCGCAAAATTTAATCAATATCGGAACAAAACCATAGATTTGTACGCAATAGAAACACACCGTCATATTGAAAAACGCACTTTGCTGTTCTTATATTTTCCTGTTTTATTACATACAATCTCTGTTCTGAGAATATCGAAAACAAAAACAAAAAAAAAACAAAAAAATAACAAAAAAGAATCTGCAAAATCGGTCGAGTCGTCCTCAAATTATGGTTCGACCAAGATATTTAGGGATCCATTTTTATGTTGCAAGGTACCTTCCCCCATGCACCACGGTGACCTTCGTCTTGTTTTGAAGGTCAAACGTGCAAAATTTCGTGAAGATCTGAATGAAATTGTAGATTTCGTCAGTGTGTAGGAAAAACCGAGTACCTTTAAACACGAAATCTCGAAAACTTACTGCACCTATGAAGTAATTTTCCCGGTATGTAGTTTATAGGTAGAAGACATTAGTTAAGAAAGTATTTTCCGATACGACAGAATTGTCACTGAGTCAATAGGTGCATGAGTAATATATATATATATATATATATATATATATATATATATATATATATATATATATATATATATATGCTTTATTATGTGTGCTTCAAAATCATTATTTACCAGGTTCGTAGAGTGGAATATTAACAAACTGCCTGCGAAATGTGTTGTAAATTGATTTGGTAGTAAGGACGTAGTAAATTATAACCTCATGCTTATTAGTGCATTTTCATACATTTCAATGTCTTTGACGTCATAGCACCTCAACTATATATCGTAATACCATATTATTTCGAAAGTACACCCAGTGGTGCACATTCAAAATGTCTGAGAAATACTTCGCAAATAGAATTGGTAGGAAAGACATAATATATCAAAACGTCATGTGTAATGAGACGGGTTTTCATGAACCTAATTGTTTATGACTGCATATCTCATGGACAGTGTGTCGTACTATGATAAATTTTCGAACGTACATTCAGTAGTATGTGTGTATACTGTCTGTAACATTTGTTAGGAATACAATAAAATAGTGTAAGAGTAATAAATTGTTACGCCATGCTAAATGCCGTAATTTTACTGCATGAACGCCGAAAAGGCAGTAAGCGAAAAACTTTTTTCCTTTCGTCATTGTGCTTGGGGTTGTCAGCGAGAAAAAGTTTCGTAAAGATTTGAAATTATGTTTGAAGTTTGTTGCAAGTCGCTAAGTGCTCTCCTTCTGAAATAGTGGACTGATAAAGTCACACTATCACGTGCCGAAAGACAGGGAAGTTTTCATTGTCTATGACGTCATATCTCTTGAACTATCGGCCCTATCGCAAAATCCTTTCTTAGCTGTCGTCTTCTACCTATAAATTACATTCCTGCCAAATTTCAGCTTCATAGGTGAAGTAGTTTTCGAGGTTTCGTGATTAGTCAGTGAGTAAGTGAGTGAGAGAATGAGTGTCCTTTCGTTTTATATAGATAGCGACTACTCACACAGAGAGAGTGAGTGAGTGATACTGACAAGGGAAGTACTTGGGCTCGAACAAACGCATATACACCAAAATCGTATGAGAGATAATGTAAAGATCCCTTATTCCCGCATCTGCAAAACTGTGCAGTCGTCCGTTACAGGCCTCTGCGTGTGCCATGCCGCATTGCACTTTGACCTGTCGGTTCGCCAGTAGGGACGGTGCAGTGTGCCTCCGAAGTTGCGTTTTGTGACGTTATTTGTGTGGTGAAGCGTCAAATGGGGCGGCGATTGCTAATCAATCCTGCTAAAGTATTGCGATTAGCTGAAATGAAGTTACTGAGAACCCTTCTTCGTGAAGATGGTATTAGTGTAGAAGATGAATCATTTGCATGCTTTCTCGTATCTGTTATGGTACAGACATATGAGCATAAGTTAGATACTGTTGTTACAAACTGATAATAATGATAATAGGGAGTGCTACGGTAAGTGCGGGAAGAGGCGATGGAAGCAGTGGCAGTGAATACCAACAGTCTTCCGAGAAGAAGGTTAAAGTTGCAACTATCATCACGGCTTTTGAGGACAATTCGCTGGAGAACATGTACGACGATTATTACATAAGTTATATTTCAGATATGTGCATTACGTATGACGTCTACAATTACATCTACAGTGCTATCTAGAGCATGGTTGCAGAGCTTTGCAGAAAACGGCACCCATCAGCACATTGAGGTGTACGTAGAGATCCTGCAAGCAAACGTTCATACAGGTATGTTTGTTCGAGTCCAAGTACTTTCCTTGTGAGTCGATGTTCGTGAGCCGGCCGCGGTGGCCGAGAGGACTGAGGCGCTTCAGTCACGGTCTGCACGGCCACTACGGTCGGGGGTTCGAATCCCCCCTCGGGCATGGATATTTGTGCCGTCCTTAGTTGTAAGTAGTTCATAAGTAGTTTGTAAGTTTAGGGACTGATGACCCCGTAGTTAAGTCCCTTAAGCTTAACAAACATTTGAACATTTGATGTTCGTGAAACTGGCAACAAATGTTGCTTCATCCACCCCCTTTTTCTCCTAACATGTCGTTTGCCGTTTTTACCTGTTTTCCTAGATAACGAATACTCGTAAGCGGCAAATTCTGATGCTAAAGTGAGAAAGGAAGCATTGAAGTGACGAATCAGTAGGTCGAGCGTGGTCGAGACCTCAGCGCCTGACGGCTCGAACCTTCTTACGCGAGTGTTTGTGACGTCAGTGGGACAACTCCGCTTCTTGAGAAGCCTGGCTTGTTAGCGACTCGAGACACTCTCAACGACAGGCAAATATTTTTACGCTTCCGCAACGCTTCTTGACTCTCGGAGCGCTTACGAATCCGCGCGGTCCAAACACTTACGCAAGATTACCCAGGAAAGCGGTCAAGCACGCTTCAAGAACAAACTGCATCATCATGCAAACTAATCAAGCTTTCACTTACAACTGCGACCTCCGTTAGTAAGCGTGTATACAGTATAAGGAAAAAAAAGGACACACGGCGCTTCACGAACGAGTTGCGCAAGCTGGGCACACTTTGGTGTTCGAACACGTAAAATTGTCAAGGTTGGCAGTCGGTGGGGGAATGTACATCTACATCTACATTCACATACTCCGCAATCCACCGTAAGGCGGACGATACACTGTACCACTACTAGGCATTTCCTTTCCTATTCCACTCCCAAATGGAACGAGGAAAAAGAGAATGTTTCAAAATGTTCAAATGTCTGTATAGCTTATGGGACTTAACTACGGGGTCATCAGTCCCTAGAGAATGCCTATATGCCCACGTACGAGCCCTAATTTCTCTTATCTTGTCTTTGTGATCTTTACGCGAAATGTAAGTAGGCGGCAGCAAGATCGTACTACACTCAGCTTCAAATTCCGGCCCTCTAAATTTCCTTAACAGAAATTCACGAAAAGAACGTCGTCTTTCCTCCAGCAATCCCCATTTGCGTTCCCGGAGCATTTCCGTGACACTCGCGCATTGGTCGAACCTACCGGTAACAAACCTAGCTGCTCGCCTCTGAACCGCCTCTATGTATTCCTTTAAACTGACCTGCTACGGGTCCCAAACACTTGAGCAATACTCAAGACGTGGTCGTACAAGCGTTTTATACACGGTCTCCTTTACAGGTGAAGTACATCTTCCCAAAATTCTCCCAATAAACCGAAGTCGGCCGTCCGCCTTACTCACAACTGTCCTTACATGCTCGTCCCATTTCATATCGCTCTGCAATGTTACGCCTAGATATTTGAACGACGCGATAGCATCAAGAAGCTCACTACTAATGCTTTATTCGAACATTATGAGATTGTTTCTCCTACTCGTGCGCATCACCTTACATTTTTCTACATTGAGAGCTAGCTGCCATTTTTCGCACCAACTAGAGATTTTGTCCAAGTCATCCTGTATGTTATTACAGTCAGTTACAGACGACACCCTCCCATACACCACAGCATCATCAGCAAACAGCCGCGAATTACAACTTACTCTGTCCATCAGCTCATTTATATAGATAGAAAATAACAGCGGTCCTATCACAGTCCCCTGGGGCACGCCTGACGATTCTGCATTTTATATCCTCTGTACTGCGACCATCATATTGCCCACCTTTATTGTTTCGTTACCTAATCTAATTCCTTCAGCATCACCTGATTTTCTTAGACTGCACTCCATTCCCCTTGTTTTGCTCTTGTTGATGTTCACCTTATCTGCGCCTTTCAAGGCACTGTCCGTTCCGTTCAGCTGCTTTTGCAAGTCCTTTGCTGTCCGTGATAAAATCACAATGTCATCGGCAAACCGCAAAGTCTTTATTTCTCGTTCCCAAACTTTTATTCCTTCTCCATATTTCTCCGTGCATTCTTTCACAGCTATAGTGAATGTATAGAAAGAATAACATTAGGGAAAGGCTACAACTCTGTCTTATTCCCTTCCCAACGAATGTTTCCCTGTCATGCTCTTCGATACTTATTTGGTGTTTATGCAAGTTAACTCTTCGTTCCCTACATTTTATCCCTGCTATGTTGAGAATTTGAAATAGTGTATTCGATGCAACATTATCGAAGCTTTCTTTAAATCTACAATACCTATAAAGTAGGTTTGCCTTTCCTTAATCTATCCTCTAAGATAAGTCGTAATGTATTGCCTCACGTGGTGCAACATTTCTCGTGTATCTAAACTGATCTTCCCTGAGGTTGGCTTCTGTCAGATTTTCCATTCATCTCTAAATAAGTCATATTTCAGTTTTGCAATTTATTTTACTGATATTTATAGAATTTTTATCACAAGTTTTGCACGATTTTTACAAATTTCCAATAAATGTGTTGTTAAAGCTACGGTTGCAGTAATTACGAAATCATGGGATTCTTCTAGATAAGCGTAAGTGGTATAATTGGGACAGTGCACAAATGGTTTAAATCATACTTAACTGGAAGAGTGCAGAAAGTTGAAACAAGCAGATCACACGGTACAGAAGAAACAATTAATTTCCTAACTGGGCATTTATCAGAAATAGGGTCCCACAACGTTCGGTATTGGGTACTTTGCTGTTCTTAATACATATTAATGACTTGCCATTCTACTCATGAAATTTGTTACTAACAATTCGACCCAATTCAATACTATTAGCAGTGTGCATAGCTGCTACACTAGGAGAAAGGGTGATATTCACTATTCAAGATTAAATCTAACTTTGGCACAGAAATGGGTGAATTATGCTGCCACAAAAGTCTTCGGTCACTTACCAAGTAGCATCAAAAGTCTGACAGATAGTCAACTAGTGTTTAAAGAGAAATTAAAGGAATTTCTGAATGGCAACTGCTTCTAAACTTAAATGATTTTGTGTCCCAGCTTCGTCGCCTCTTTTGTGTCTCGTTCCGTCGTAGGTGTCGGTGGCCGAGTGGAATGAGACCGACACAGGAATAAAGATAGCACGCTGGTGCAGGTACGGAGGGGAGCAGCCAGAACTAGAAACACTAGAGTAAATTAGAATGAGATATATATTGCACAGGATTTATACAATACTTAACTTTTACACAATTCAGTACTGCAGAGTGCTGATACATAGTTGAGTTAGAGGTCTGCCTAGTGCCTATCCTATAGCCAAGTCTTCACTGGTGCCTATCTGATTCCGAAGGTCTTTACTGGTTCCTATCTCAGTCCCAAGTGAACGATGTCGTTCAGTGGTGGCCACGAGCGGAGTTGCCGCAGAGGGCGCTCGTGGCTGACGTCGTAAGAACGCCGCGCCGTGCGTGCATGGCGGTGCGCGGCGAAAGTAGGTGGCGTGCACTTTGGACTTGTGCGACACCACAAATGAATTTTTAGATAAATCTTAAAATTAAAGTAATTAAGATTAAAAATAAAATAAAATAAAAAACAATAAAAAAGAAAAAATCCTTAAAATATTGACTGTCATGTACAGACAACATTTACTAAACTGATACGTTCCACATCACTACGAAATGTCCTATACAGGGTGACGCACTAAACTATTTCATCCCAAGATATCTCTGAAACTACACGAGATATTAAAAGAACCTCTATCACTGTCATGAACGTACGACAGGGGCTTATGAAAGTAGGTACTATGAGACACTCTAAAACGCGAAGAAATGTTATTTCCAACACAAACTTACGTTTTTTTTAATGGATACCCCATATTATTTCTTAAGCAATCGATAGGATGAAAAATCAGAAAAACAATGGCTTCGGTTGTATCGCGATGTGTCAATTACATCCGGAGAAACTGCGAAGAAGCGAAGTTGACGTTTGAAACACGTGAGGCGCGCTGCTAGCGCGTGTCCCAGGCTCAACCGTGAGTCTGCTTTCATAGGCCCCTGCCGTACGTTCATGACCGTAGAAGTGCTTTTTCAACATCTCTTGTAGTTTCAGAGATGGGAGAGTTTAGTGGGACGCCCTGTATATGATTTATGGAACAAGTATTAATCTAAACTGATCTAATATTTGGTCCACTTTGGGTTACGGTAGTAACACTAAAAGTGGGCCTTTGCGATCATCTTTAGACAGCTCGAAATTTAAATGAAAATAACGGCTTAACTATTCATCTGACACGAAAACTGAATAACCGAATTTGTAGAGGCGAAAATTCTCTACAACTTTGCTCTCTTATGTTTTCTTCATATCTCTTAGCGTTTCAAAGATATTTGCAAAAATAACGGCGAGTTTGAGATGTATGACTGTCTGTCCGTCTGTCTGTCCGTAACGTGTTCCCTGTTTTTGAGACGAACCGTTCAACCGATCAGCTCCAAATTTTACAGACCTGATTGTAGGCCGCCAGAGACCAGAACCTCGCTTTTTTCACATTTTTCGGACAAAAAAATACGGTAGTAATAAAAAAAGCCATTTGTAATGTAATTGTAATTGCAAACGAACCGTTTATCTGACTCGAAAACTGAATAACCTAATTGATAGAGGAGAAAATTCTCTATGAGTTAGCTCCCTTATTTTTTTTTCAAATCTCGTATCGTTTGAGAGGTATTTGCAAAGCCGGCCGCGGTGGCCGAGGGGACTGAGGCGCTTCAGTCACGGTCTGCACGGCCACTACAATCGGGGGTTCGAATCCCCCCTCGGGCATGGATATTTGTGCCGTCCTAGTTCGTAAGTAGTTCATAAGTAGTTTGTAAGTTTAGGGACTGATGACCCCGTAGTTAAGTCCCATAAGCTTTACAAACAATTGATTTTTTTTTTTTTTTTTTTTTTTTGCGAAAATAACGGAGATTTGACACCCTCCATTGAATTAACGAAAACCAGCCGTTCGCAGATGTCACGTGACATTCCTCGCCCAGAACTATGGCATACACCATCTTGCGTTGCGTATTTGATGATTTTCTTATTGTAACTTACACGTTGTCATTTCAGATCAATGACGCACTGCAGAAGTAACAAAAACACGTCGTTCTTCGTACGATAAATGACAATCTAGTGTCTACAAATGCCATATTAGCATCAGTTAACAACGGCCATTAATAGTATGAGATTAAAGAACTGATTTATTGTTTGATAGCCGTAGCGTAGATGGCAAGACGTTGGGCTATGACACCGAAGGTCGGAGGTTCGGAACTCGCCCTACATAATTTTTTTTTTCCTAAAAGGGTTTCAGACTCTCTTAATAATTAATTTTTTATTATTTAGATTATTATTTTGGTCCAAAATGTTTGCAAAAACGTATAAAACTACAAATCTAAATTGCACCGTAAAGGACGTCAGTATGATTTTTTTCCTTTGGTGTGCATCAGATCTAATGAGTCATATTACATTTGGAAAATTTTATCGTGGTGCAGTTTTCTGTTTTTCTGTTTTTATTTTTATTTTATTTTATTTTATTTTATTTTATTTATTTATTTATTTATTTATTTTTTTGTTAAGAGTGTATATTTCTCTGTATTTCTCTCTCCATCTCTGACATAGAGACGTAAGGAGAAACACACACACACACACACACACACACACACATACACACGTGGGGGGATGACAGAGCTGGTGTTGCACGCTAATCAGTTTAATTGGGCGAGACGACTTCTGTGGCAGTGTCTGCCGAGTGAGGCATCAGCGTAACGGAAACGAAAAAAAAGTGAGGACTTAGATAGAGGCCGAGTTGGAAGAGAGAGAGAGAGAGAGAGAGAGAGAGAGAGAGAGAGACTGGGAGGTGGTAGTGAGAGTGAGAGAGAAAGAGAGAGAGAGAGAGAGAAGACATTGAGCAGAGGTAGAGAGGAGACAGTTGCAGCGGAAGCTAGAGGAGTTGGGGGTGCTAATGGGTACAGTGAGAAAAACGAGCGAGTTGTAGCAGAGCCGTGACTCACTTGCTGTAAACATCGCGGCAGCGGTGGCTGCTTGGCGGAAGTGGCCAATCAGCTCGCAGTTCAAGAGCATGACGTCTTTCAAGACCACACACACATTTGTCCCGTAATTAACACGTACTATACAAACGTACTTATTTATATGTTTACGTTTCGCATGTCTTAACCCTTTAATGCACAGTGTAGCTGAACAGCTACATACCTTATCTTTCCCATTATCTCTCAAACTGATCAACTTTTACCACAAATTCGTTTGTGGCTGCTTCTATAGCTACATAGTGTTACATCTACATGGATACTCTGCAAATCACATTTAAGTGCCTGACAGAGAGATCATTAACCACTTTCATAACTTTTCTCTACCGTCCCATTCTCTAATAGCGAGCGGGAAGAAAGAACACCTAAATCGTTCCGTTTTCGATCTGATTACGCTTATTTTATTGGGATGGTCATGTCTTCCTAAGTAGGTGGGTGCTAGCAAAATATTTTCACATGCAGAAGTAAAAGTCAGTGATGGAAACTTCATAGAATAACTTTCAAGGTCTTCACGGCTTTTTCTCCAGTCCTTTACAGTTGCCACGCCGACCCCTAGCTTTGCGGCTAATTTGACTAGTGACTCACCACGGTCCAAACTAGGGATGGGAAAAACCGACCGGTTAAAACCGATGCCGGTATTTTAGTATTGAATAACCGTTTTTTCCGGTATTTATTTGGTGTCGGTTGTAACCGGTTTTTCTTAGTTATTGCCAAAAACCGGGTAGAAAAACGTTACGACTACTTCCTGTAGTAGTGGTCCAAAATCTGTTTTTTGTAAATAATTTAAAAAAATTAAAACTAGTAGACCCTAATATTTAGGGCTAGTACTAAAATTTCCACTGCTGTGAAATATTAGGTCATCGCAGTAACTAAGAAAAGCCATCAGTGATAATTTAAGAACAATCCCGGCAGTCAGAAACGCGTGGCATAAGAACTTAAGGACTGGTGCAGCTACTGAGGCATCGACGCAGCTGTTGCCGTGTGGCGTGGCCTATTAGACGACGCGCGTGCACCGGCAGTGTACGAGACTTGCCTCCGTCTGGTCACGCGGCAGTTCCTTGCTGTCGTCGCCAGACATCGGTTGTGTCTTAAATGGCACCATCCCCAGTGTGGAAGTACTTCACCAAGTACGGGAGCAGTGAGGTACAATGCTCCATTTGCTTTAAAAAGCTGAAAACGGGTGGAGGTACTACAAACATGCTGTGTCATTTAAGGAGAAAGGATCCAAAATGTTTCTTGGAAGAGAAGGTAAATTCGATTCATAGACCTATTATGTAAGTTTGGCATAATAACTTTTAATGTGCTACCATATTGTTATGCTAACAAGTTTTATTAATGTGATTCCTTGAAAGCGAGGGGCTTTTTTAATAACCAATATCGTTTTATAGGGTTTATTATATTGATCGTGTGGTGCCTCGCGAGGTAGCCGTGCGGTCTGAAGCTCCATGTTACGTACTGCGCGGCTGCTCCAGTTGGAGGTTCGAGTCCTCCCTCGTCCCTCGGTCATGGGTGTGTATGTTGTCCTTAGCTTCAGTCAGTTGCAGTTACATTAAGTAGTTTGTAAGTCTAGGGACCGATGTCCTACGCAGTTAGGTCTCATAAGAACTCACACCCATTTTAACATTCTTTGATCATATGGTACACAGCTTTCCTAGTTCAATTTGCGTAAATTTACACTGACAACAATCGTACTGTTAGTGGGAACTGTGATTTTATTTTCCGAAATACTTCTGCAGCACTGATTGAAATTCATTTACTGACTGTAACTTATATATAAAAATGTTCAAATGTTTGTACAGCTTATGGGACTTAACTACGGGGTCATCAGTCCCTAAACTTACAAACTACTTATGAACTACTTACGAACTAGGACGGCTCAAATATCCATGTCCGAGGGGGGATTCGACCCCCCCGACCGTAGTGGCCGTGCATATATATGTTGGACTTGTGAGCCAGCGCATACGAATATTTCGTTATATATATATATATATATATATATATATATATATATATATATATATATATATAAAACGAAATATTCGTATGCGCTGGCTCACAAGTCCAACTTACGGAGTGGTTGGCTCAATATTCGCAACTGCCGGATGGAAATACTAGGCCAGTAAATGTGTATGCTTCGTATATCGTCTTCTACGTCCTTCTGGCTAGGCTTACACACACTGAAGAAGGCGTAGTATTGGAAGGGGTTCTTGCAAAATATGGAAATACTAGTGATTTGTCGTATAACGTAAATTTACCTAAATTCCGTAAGTTTCGGTTTCGGCGGAAACTAGAAGAACCGAAAATTCTATTACGGTTTCTGTTCCGGCCGCAAAATAATGTTTCGGTCGAAGGCTACTGGAAATAACAGCAATAAAAAACCGAAAACCGGTTATCTTTAGCAATTTTTACGGTTCGGTTAAACTGGAGACGAAAAGAACCGGTATAACCGAAAACCGGTTGTTTCAGCAATAACCGCCATCCCTAGTCCAAACGTTGAAGCACTTCAAGTTTTTGTTGAAGCGAAACGCACACACGCTTACGTTTTTGAGAAGCCATAGCGAAGTTTCACTAATCGCACAACACAGTTTATCACCAAAGATACAGTAATCACGAAAACAAAAAACAAAAAAACATAAAGTAGAGCAAAGTTGACGTCGACAATGAGAACACAACAGGCGGTTTAACAGAGAAACAATGCACAGCACTGTTGAGTCAGTTTGACTGGTCGCCGGCAGAAGGCAGTCGGGTATATGGTCGGATATCCCGAGGAGTCGGATATCCCGAGGTCGAATATCAGGGGTTCTGCCAGTGGCGTAAATAGCACTTGGCTTTGGGGGGGGGATAGATCTGCTTGACGAGCCAAATTTTAAATAATGGGGTATCCATTGACATGCTACCGTGGAATGTGCACCCGTTACCTTCCAACAATTCGACTTGTTTTTGTTTCTTTCCCGAGTTCTAGGGACATGTGCAACGGTTCTCGTTTACGATGAGCAGTACCTGCGACAAATGTATATGTCCCGAGAAAGGGGCACAAAATAAGACAGCTTATCAGATATTCACCGTAGTAAACACACGTTTGTTTGTTCTGTTTCGTGTTTTTCGGGCAATTAGATAGCAATGTTCACATGCACTCTAGAAGTACAGTACATGTACACAGAGGCCCCAAAGACAATGTGCATTTCCAGACAACAATGGTGCCAGTGTACAGTAACGTGACAATGCATTCCACATTGCTGCATCTATCTGATAACGTATAATCTGCACGGACAGATGTTTTTAGGATGTCCTGTAGAACTCTTTGCGAGCTATTTGGAACTCTGACCAGAACTATGTTTGCGCTATTGGGCAAATAATAAACTAATTCACTCCCATCCAATGAAAGCTTATGGTAAAACACCCCAGTTTCCAATATTTGCCTTTACCAGATTGCTGTTATACGGGTTCTTTTTTTTTAATTTTTTTTTCTTTTTTTTTTTGGGTGGGGGGGGTTCTGGGAAGAAGGGGTTCTATCCCCCCTCAACCCCCCCCCCACGTTGTTACGCCACTGGGTTCTACTGTACTAGGTTTTTTTTCCCCGGCAGTCAGGGGTATGATGCATGACAGTATAAGGTGTAGAGGATGGAGTTGGAGGGTTGTATGAGCAGGTGGGAGGAAGATGTGGCAGTGTCCAGGAAACGTGGGCCGTGCACACGTGCTGTGCCCGGAAGTCGAGAGGCTTGTGAGGGCGGAGGTACGTAGCGCCGAGCGGTTCATATCGTGGCGATAAGACTGTCTGGCTTATCTCTGAGTGGGCGGGCGTTGCTTAGCGCATAGCCGCGCTGCTTCCTGCCGCTCTGCAACACGCGGGCCCTCTATATAGGGAGCGTGCGCAGGTGCGTGGCGGAGGGTGCGTAGTTCCAAGTACCTCTCACACCAGGCGAGGTGTTAATGTGCGCATAACTGCGATGGTGGAGATGGGGGACAAAAAAATGTTCACATGTTTGGAAATCTATCGGACTCAACGGCGTAGTCATCAGTCCGTATCTTGCCAACTACTTAAACTGTTGTTGTTGTTGTTGTTGTTGTTGTGGTCCCCAGTCCGCAAACTGGTTTGATGCAGCTCTCCACGCTACCCTGTCCTGTGCAAAAATGTACAAATGTTTGTATAGTTTATGGGACTAAACTACGGGGTCATCAGTCCCCAAGCTTACAAACTATTTATGAACTAAGACTAAGGACGGCACAAATATCCATGCCCGAGGGGGGATTCGAACCCCCGACCTTAGTGGCCGTGCAGACCGTGACTGGAGCGCCTCAGTCCCCTCGGCCAGCGCGGCCGGCGAACATTGGCACAAGTCGTTTCACTTGACATGGCAGAAAACTTGGAAAGGTCTTCATAGATTTACTCCAAATATTTGACACAATGCTCTAATAAACACTCGTCCGGTTACAGATATGAATATAATAGAATGAAACTTTCACTCTGCAGCGGAGTGTGCGCTGATATGAAACTTCCTGGCAGATTAAAATTGTGTGCCGGAACCGGGACTCGAATCTGGGACCGAGGTTCGAGTCCCGGTTCCGGCACACACTTTTAATCTGCCAGGAAGTTTCATGAATATAATATATAAACATATACAAGTACATTTTGTTGTTGCTGTGGTCTTCAGTCCGCAGACTGGTTTGATGCAGCTCTCCACGCTACCCTGTCCTGTGCAAGTCTCTTCATCTGAGAATACGTTCGACAACCTACATCCTTTTTAATCCGCTTACTACATTCGTCCCTCGGTCTCCCTCTACGATTTTTACCCCACACGCTTCCTTCTAAGTTTACAATTCCTTGGTGTCTCAGAATGTGTCCAACCAATCTATCCCTTCTCTTAGTCAGGATATGCCAGAAACTCCTTTTCTCCCCGATTCGGTTAAGCACCTCCTCATTAGTTACGTGATCTACCCATCTAATTTCCATCATTCGTCTGTAGCACCTCATTTCAAAAGCTTCTCTCATCTTTTTGTCTGAACTCCTTATCGTCCACGTTTCACTCACATACAATGCTATACTCCAGACAAATGCTTTCAGAAAGGACTTCCTAACATTTAAATTAATATTGGATGTTAACAAGTTTCGCTTCTCTAGAAACGCTTTTCTTCCCATAGCCATTCTGCATTTTATATCTTCTTTACTTCAGCCATCAAAAGTTACCTTGCTACCCAAATAACAAAAATCATCTACTACTCTTATTGTCTCATTACGTAATCGAATTCCTTTAGCATCGCCTGATTTTCTGACATTACATTCCATTACCTTCGTTTTACTCTTGTTAATGTTCATCTTATATCTTCTTTTCAAGAAACTGTCCATCCCATTCAACTGCTCTTCCAGATCTTTTGCGGTCTCTGACTGAATTACTGTGCCATCAGCAAAGCGCAATGTTTTTATTTCTTCTCCCTGCACTTTAATGCCCTCTCCAAATTTCTCCTTCCATTCCTTCACTGCCTGCCCAATGTACAGATTGAACAACATTGAGGAAAGGTTACAACCCTGTCTTACTCCCTTCCCAACCTCTGTGTCCCTTTCTTGCCCTTCGAGTCTAATAAACGCTGTCTGGTTTTTGTGTAGGTTGAATATAACTCCTCGCTCCCTATATTTTACCCCTGCTACCTGCTGAATCTGGAATGGTGTATTCCAGTCGACATTGTAAAAAGCTTTCTCCAAATCGACGCCGGCCGCGGTGGCCGAGGGGACTGAGGCGCTCCAGTCACGGTCTGCACGGCCGCTATGGCCGGGCGATTTGAATGCCCCCTCGGGCATGGATATTTGTGCCGTCCTTAGTGTTAGCTAGATCATAAGTAGTTTTTAAGCTTAGGGACTGGTGACCCCGTAGTTAAGTGCCATAAGTTCTACAGATATTTGAACATTAGATTTTTCCAAATCGACAAACGCTAAAAACGTAGGTTTCCCTTTCCTTAGCCTATCTTCCAAGATAATGTGAGTATTGCCTCTCGTGTTCCTACAACTCCGGGTTTACACATAGGCCTCTAATAATCTATATATAAAAGGCTTGTGTGTGTACGTGCTGACAGACTTTCCTCCATGACCACATACTGCCACCCACTCGTGGTTGTGGTGGTAGATAGCCCTTGGTCTAATGATGTTAGTAAGGGAGTTTGGTCGCGGTGCGTGGCAGTGGGTGAGTGTGACGAGGAAAAATTCGCAAAATATGCAATAAATACTCTTAGGAAAAGCTATATACTCTGTGACTTACGAACTTTACGGTACGAGTCAAAATCCGTTTATTCTTTCAATCGTCAGACAATGCGGTCCTTTCAGACTTTAATAACGGCGAGGAATAACAAATATGCAATTTTGTTTTAAATAGATCACATGTTTCCGTCAACCACACATCTCTGACGATGAACAGAGACACAAAACAAAGATAAAAATCCAGATAGACTGAAAGATAAAAATACTCGTGGAACATTGATCACTGTCGTGGAAGTGTGGTGGAAACACAGACATACATTAATGGATGTCTCTTAGGCCATAGATATTGATATGTCTGTGCCAGTAAGCTCACTGGTGTGAGCTAATCAGTGATCTCTGATACATATAAATGACGAAAAGCATGTGTCATCTTCATAAGCCAATCACGTGACGCACAAATATTTTGTCGTGAAATCAAGCAAACAGAAGCAACAGCAATATCTATCTACACTCTATGTGGTTCGGTCATCTTTGCAACGATTTTATATCGTGTTATTGATGTTGCCAACATAAAATCACGAGGCCGCCAGGATAGAAAGTAAAATTTTTCCGAATCAGATACATCCGTTGTTGTCACATCTCATTATGACCAGCACTTTCACGCGAAACTCTTTTGTATAGATTCTCAAGATTCTCACAGTCTTACAATTCATTCCAAATTCCTATTCAAGGAGATATTCGTGAAAACTGTTACAAATCAATATTCGCACTTATGCAATATCGTTTTCAGAAATGTAATTTGCCAGCCGCTTTCGGCGCTGCTGTTGCAATGTGTAACTTTATGAACACAACCTAACATTGAATTTACATTGTTCCGAAGTACGGACCTAAATTAATTTCACTCTTAGTATGGAAAACTTTATGAACATTCGCCGTTTTCGACAATGACTTCTACTTAAATTTGCCGCCTTGGCTAGGAGAACTGAGTTTATTGACAGAGAGATCCATCGAGGATTGTGTTTTTGCTGACCTACGTCCGGAACCCAAAGAACCATGATATACACAGGACCTTCTTTAACAACCGTTGCGAAGCTAGTAATAATAATAACGGCTAAGTGTACGGGGTAGTTAGACGCTGCGCTACCTGCAGTGGAACACGCGCGGCAGTAGCTAGTGCCCGCTCAGAGAGCAACAGGTGGTTGTCCCCACCTCAGCAGCAGCCACCAGAAGAGCGTAGGGCGCCTGCTAAGGGCCAGAGATGGAAGAATCTCGAGATGCCAGCACTGTGTCGGGAATGCGCGCCGCATTTTACGACCTGAGGACGCGGTGACTGCGCAGAAACTCCCCTCACAGCAGAGAGCAGTCCGCCGCTTCACGGAGCAGCAGCTTACGACCCATCTACATCTACATGGGATACTCTGCAAATCACATTTAAGTGCCTGGCAGAGGGTTCATCGAACCAACGTTATACTATTTATCTCCCATTCCATTCTCGAATAGCGCGCGGGAAGAAAGAACACCCGAGTCTCTCCGTTCGATCTCTGATTTCTCGTATTTTATTCTCAAGATCATTTCTACCTATGTAAGTGGGAGTCAACAATATATTTTCGCGTTCGGAGGAGAATGTTGGCGATTGGAGTTTCGCAAGTAACCCACGCCTCAGCGATAAGCGCCGTTGTTGTAATGATTCCCACCCCAGATCCTGTATCATTTCCGTAACGCTGTCTCCCCTGTATCGTGACAATACGAAACGAGCTGCCCTTCTTTGGACACTTTCGATGTCCTCCGTCAAACCCACCTGATAAGGATCCCACACTGGGCTGCAATACTCCAAAAATGGACGGACAAGCGCAGTGTATGCAGTTTATTTAGTAGTTCTGTTGCATCTTTTAAGGGTTCTGCCAATAAAACGCAGTCTCTGGTTCGCCTTTCCCACGATATTATCTACGTGTTCTTTCCAGTTTAAGTCTGAAGTAATAGTGATTGCTAGGTATTTTGGGGAGTTTACGGCCTTCACATTTGATTGATTTATGTTGTAAACAAAGTTTAACGGATTTCTTTTCGTACTCATCTCGACGACTTCAAACTTCTCATTATTTAGAGTCAATTGCCAATTTTTACACCATACTGATATCTTATTCACATCGTTCTGCAGTTGGTTTTGATCTTCAGATGATTTTACTAGACGGTAAATGACGGCGTCATCTGCAAACAATCTAAGAGAGGTACTTAGATTTTCCCCTAAATCATTTATGTAGATGAGCAACAGCAGACGACCAATAACACTACCCTGTGGAACGCCCGACATCACCTCTGTTTTAGTCGATGCCTTACCATCGATTACTACGAACTGTGTCCTCTCTGACAGGAAATCACCTACGCAATCGCAAATTTGGGGCGATGTACCGTAACCACGCAATTTGATTAAAAGCCGTTTGTGAGGTACGTTGTCAAAACCCTTCAGAAAATCAACGGAACCAATTTGCGAACCCTTGTCGATAGCACACATCACTTCGTGTGAGTAAAGAGCTACTTGTGTTTCGCATGAACGATTTTTCTAAATCCGTGTTGACCTTTGAACAATAGATCGTTCTGTTCGATATAACTCATAATATTTGAATACAGGATATGTTCCAAAACCCTGCTGCAAATTGACGTCAATCAAATAGGCCTGTAGTTTAGTGGGTTACTCCTACTGCCTTTCTTGAATATAGGTGTGACCTGTGCAACTTTCCAATCTTTTGGTACAGATCCTTCTATGAGAGAGCGGTTGTATATGGCTGTTAAGTAAGGGGCTATCGCTTCAGCATAATCAGATAGAAATCTAATGGGTATACAATCCGGACCAGAAGACTTGTTCTTGTTAAGTGATTTTAGTTGCTGGGCGGGATTTCAGGGGATTCTGGCGCTCAGCGTCATTGCCCATGTTATCGCGTCAAGGCGCTAACAGGCTGTGTTCACGTTGCGCCGACGAACCGTCGTCTGACTGAAAGCATCGGCCGACGGAAAGGTCACACCGCGTCCCATATAGTCTCTCACTTGGTGGGGTTGACCTTCCGACAGGAGCGCGTATGTGGCGGATACGAGGCGACAAGGTTCGTATCCTTTTCTCGGAAAGTGGGGCAGTCCGAAATCCATCTCTTTGTACTAGCCTTCTCTTTGCAGACACAAGTTTGATTTTTTCTTTTTCGTTTTGTAAAAACAGTCTTGGTTCCTAGAATGAAACTTTCACTCTGCAGCGGAGTGTGCGCCGATATGAAAGTTCCTGGCAGATGAAAATTGCGTGCCGGAACCGGGACTCGAACTTGTGACCTTTGCTTATCGCGGGCAAGCGCTCTACCGACTGAGCTATCCCGACACGACTCACGATGCCGCCTCACAACTTTACTTCCGCCAGTACCTCGCCTCCTACTTTCCAAACTCCACAGAAGCTCTCCTGCAAGCACGCAAGACTAGCACTCCTGGAAGAAAGGATATGGTGGAGACATGGCTTAGCCACAGCGTAAGGGATGTTTCCAGAATGTACGAAATGGAAAGTAGGAGGCGAGGTACTGGCGGAAGTAAAGTTGTGATGCGACATCGTGAGTCGTGTCGGGATAGCTCAGTCGGTATTGCAGTTGCACGCGAAAGGCCAAGGGCCCAGGTTCGAGTCCCGGTTCCGGCACACAATTTTAATCTGCTACGATAGTGTTCATCACGATCGTGGAATTGCAGTCAGTGCAATGTTTACAAATGCGGAGTTGGCAGATGCCCATTTGATGTACGGATTAGCACGGGGCAATAGCCGTGTCGCGTTACGTTTGTATCGAGACAGATTTCCAGAACGAAGGTGTCCCGACAGGAAGACGTTCGAAGCAATTGATCGGCGTCTTAGGGAGCACGGGACATTCCAGCCTGTGACTCGCGACTGGGGAAGACCAAGAACGACGAGGACACCTGCAATGGACGAGGCAATTCTTCGTGCAGTTGACGATAATCCTAATGTCAGAGAAGTGACCGATGGATTGGTAGAGGCGGACCAATTCCGTGGCCTCCACGCTCTCCTGACCTCAACCCTCTTGACTTTCATTTATGGGGGTATTTGAAAGATCTCGTGTACGCAAACCCGGTACCAAATGTAGAGACTCTTGGTGCTCGTATTGTGGACGGCTGTGATACAATACGCCATTCTCCAGGGCTGCATCAGCGCATCAGGGATTCCGTGCGACGGAGGGTGGATGCATGTATCCTCGCTAACGGAGGACATTTTGAACATCTCCTGTAACAAAGTGTTTGAAGTCACGCTGGTACGTTCTGTTGCTGTGCGTTTCCATTCCATGATTAATGTGATTTGAAGAGAAGTAATAGAATGAGCTCTGACTTTGAAATTAAGCGTTTCCGGACACATGTCCACATAACTTATTTTATTTCTTTGTGTGTGAGGAATGTTTTCTGAAAGTTCGGCCGTACCTTTTTGTAACACCCTGTATATTTAGCGTATCGCTACTGCCTTGATAAAGATATTTATTTATTTATTTTAATTTTTTAAAGGGCAAATATAATTTCGTGTTAAGAGCTAGTCGTCTGTTAGACCGTAACTGCTTCATGAATATTTGTGATCGTTAAATGAATGCTCTGCGCAAGTCAATGAGTGGAGAGCTGCAGATTTTGACGTGGTCCTTGTCTTTGTTTTTCAGGTAAGCAGTGTTGCACCCATGACGTGCGCTGTGCCTGATGTGGTAAGTGTTCTTCCAGAGAAGTCTGCTGTTCTGCAACAGGTCGGTCTCCCGGGAAGTGTAAGCCACTCGCAGAGATCAGACACGGCTTTGAGACCGCCTGCAATGTCAGGTAAATCTTGACATCGGGCTTTTTCGCTGAAAACAGCGGCAAGCTACCAGCGAGTCCCTGGTGGGTCCCTCTACACCCGGGCCGCTGAAACACTGCTCTTGACGTTTGGCCACTGTGGTTTGGCGTTACGGCGAGTTAAGTTGGCTACACTGCTATAGCGACGTCGCAACACTAGCCTCTATACACACAGCAGACGAAACGCTTTTCTGTTGCATCTCGTAAACGTGAGCTATTGAAGAATAAAAGTGTGTATAATAATTCATTCTTGAGCTGCTACCACAAAGTAGCAATTAATTAATGGCATAGTAATCTAGACAAGAGCACAACACGCTCACGCCTTCAATAACGCAGCAAAGAAATATAGAAAATAAGCATTTCATAATGACAGATACAAATGTTTCAAATGTTTGTATAGCTTATGGGACTTAACTACGGGTCATCAGTCCCTAAACTGACAAACTACTTATGAAGTAGCTAACACTAAGGACGGCACAAATATCCATGCCCGAGGGGGGATTCGAACCCCCGACCGTAGTGGCCGTGCAGACCTTGACTGGCGCGCCGCAGTCCCCTCGGCCACTGCGGCCGGCATGAGAGATACAAAATAAACAAGAATCAGGATAGTAACTTCTCTCTCCACATTTTATAATCAGAACGGTTTTCACTCGCCAATTTACGGCGACAATGGCACAATGCCATGTAGCTCCCCATCTTCACTGTTGTCGTCACTGCCAAAATACGCTGCAGAGTGAAAGTTTCATTCTAGAATTATTATTGTTCCTTATGTAATTCTTCACGTCAGTCCATATTAATTCCAAACAGTGTCGTAGCTACCACAGGGCTAGGCGGGGCAGTGCCCCGGGGCCCCCTCGGCCTTCGTGAGCGACGATCGAAAAACGTTGCAGTAGGGCGTCGAATTTTTTATTTAACTTTTTTACCCCCCCCCCCCCCCCCCACTGTTTCTTCCATCATATCCGCTTCCTCTCAAACCAAGTTTCCCACAGTAGCCGCACTGGGCCACCGCACTGGGCTCCAGTCACAGTCTGCACGGCCACTACGGTCGGAGGTTCGAATCCCCCCTCGGGCATGGATGTTTGTACCGTCTGTAGTATAAGGTAGTTTATAAGTAGTTTGTAAGTTTAGGGACATGAGCCCGTAGTTAAGTCCCATATGCTATACAAACATCTGAACATTTTGAACAACACTGAATAAAGACTGTGGTAACAATGCAGAAAAATAATAATGGAACTGTACGCAAATAATATTGTGGAATGAAAGACTTACAGGAGTACCAACCCAAAATTATTAGCGACATAGCAAATGACACACCAAGCACCTTCCTCTGGCGCCATGTGAGTCACATGTAACTCAATAAAATGAAAAATGAAAAAAAAAAAAAAAAAAATAAAAAAAAAAGCTAAGGTACTAAATAGCAATATATTGAACTTATTTGTACTTAAATAGCTTACTTCAAGCAAACGAAAGCAGAATTTGGAAAAAAAAGTAAATGGTCCCCCGCCGTGGCGGACTAAGGCTGTTGGAGGCCCGGGGCGGCGGCGAAACGAAAGGTTCATGTAATAATTACTTTGTCTCAATAGTGAATTGTGCATGAAGACGCTGCCCTCTGTCCCACTCTCACGATAATAAGCGAAAATATCGACTTAGTTATTTTACTTATTACTTTTTCCTGGCCAGACACTAACATATACTTCAAAAAGCCTGGTAGGGGCACGGCTCGGCTCAATCCAAGGTGTTTCATCAAACCAAATCCGGCAACTTACTTTTGATGAAACCATCCTACAAGAATATTTACCCTATTTTTCTTCTTTGAGTGGGCTATCAACGAAATGAGCTAACAGCGCAGTAGTTTAGCAAGAGTGAGTTTTCAGCACTGACAAAAGTCCGCCTGCTGTCACCGCTGACGAAAAAATATCCCATGGGGCATTTTCATCTGTATGTCCTACACAGGTCCAAAAATTTCATCCAAACTACCTAGTATTTTTTTGCGTGAAAGCGTAACAAACAAACTTTTACAATTATGTTAGAGAGTACGATTAAACATTATCTGCTGCGTGACGCATAACAATGTACTTAGTGGTATTTAGGTTTGTCTTATTGTCTTCCAGTGGGCGGTAAGGAGCTGATGATGAAGTAGTTTTGCATCTGTACAGTATTAGTGTAAAGAGGGCCCCAATGTCATTCTTGCCCCGGGGCCCTTGGTGACATAGCTACGCCACTGATTCCAAAAGGTTAAAATGGCAGTGATGTTGGGGCAGTCTTATTACAATGGGACCCTGTTCCTTTGCGATTTCGTCTACTACATATATGTGTCCCAATATGCTTATTTTGTTTCACGACCGAATTTAAAAGAAGTTTTAACATTCACGTATCTGCAGCAATATTCCTTTCTTGTAGCCACTGCACCGTAACTTCTTCCGATCGTTGGAAGCTAGAATGAACTTTCTGCTCAGAGGATATGCTTAAGAGTTTTTATTCATACGAAATTGAGAACTTACTCAGCGAATGTCACTAGAGAAACATCTTTTCGGTGTCATTATCCAATTACTTGGACTCGGCAAGTAAAGTTAAACCATTCACAGTAAAACAAATCGCAGCGAAAAAAAGTACACACAACGTGAACACGCGGTAGACACGATGCACAACGTTGTTTACAGCAGCACTGACAAAAGCCGGCAACGCGGGAACTCTGACGTCACGGCACGTGACCACCGGAAGTGTTTACCGCGCTGTGATTGGACCGTTCCTAGCGACTAGCGCCTCGCCCTTCTTGTTCTTCACTTGTTACTTGTAGACGTCAAGTGCAAAGTTTCAGCCGCCCGGGTATGGGGAGTCAGAAACACACAGTCACCTGACTCCCGAAAAATCCACGCAGAGAGCCACGTACTTCTTCACAACGTGCGAAATAGATACGTAATTTTACAAATTTCGTAAAAAAAAAGAAAACAACGCGGAACAATTTACCTTCAAGCAAAATCGAGAAATAATTGACAAAATCATATCGAATCATAAAGTTAGACTTTAAGAGCGCAATTTCGATACGAGTTACGGAAGTCAAAACCGAATATCGATGATAATCGATTCTACAGCATTTCAAAAATGTCGGTTTCTGAAATAGTGTTCAAAACTGGTTACTTAATTTTCTATGCAGACATTCAACAATGTGCCGCGCATTGATTGATTAGGCAGCGTACTGCTTGCTAGAAATTGCTGCTGGTCGTATGGGAACGAAACGTGAACGAAATGTTCAAAATGTTCAAATGTTTGTATAGCTTATGGGACTTAACTACGGGGTCATCAGTCTCTAAACTTACAAACTACTTATGAACTAGCTAAGACTAAAGACGGCACAAATATCCAAGCCCGAGGGGGGATTCGAACCCCCGACCGTAGTGGCCGTGCAGATCGTGACTGAAGCGCCTCAGTCCCCTCGGCCACCGTGGCCGGCGAAACGTGAACGATAAGGAGTTCAAACAGATAGAAGCTTTTGAAATGTGGTTCTGCAGATGAATAATAAAAATTAGATGGGTATATCACGTAACTAATGAGGAGGCGCTTAACCGGATTGGAGAGAAAAGGCGTTTCTGGCATATCCTGACTAAGAGAAGGGATAGATTGGTGTGGCACAGTCTGAGACATCAAGGAATTGTCAACTTAGCATTAGAAGAATTTTAAATGTTTGTATAGTTTATGGGACTTAACTACAAGGTCATCAGTCCCTAAACTTACAAACTACTTATGAACTACTTACGAACTAGGACGGCACAAATATCCATGCCCGAGGGGGGATTCGAACCCCCGACCGTAGTGGCCGTGCAGACCGTGACTGGAGCGCCTCAGTCCCCTCGGCCACCGCGGCCGGCAGCATTAGAAGGAAGCGTGTGGGTCACCGAGGGACGAATACAGTAAGCAGATTCAAAAGGATGTAGGTTGCCGAACATATTCTCAGATGAAGAGACTTGCACAGGACAGGGTAGCGTGGACGGCTGCATCAAACCAGTCAAACCGCAACAACACAACAACGTCTGGTTCACTGAGTTCTTTGTGTTGTTTTTCTGTTGCTGTCTATTAATACGGTAGTGAGATTTTGATCAAGATAAAGATTTTAAGTGTTTGAGGAAAGTAGAAAGATATTTACGCGCAAAAATTGGAATGTGCGAATCGAATGGAAGAGAAAAAGGACACATGCGAAAAAAAGAAATAAAAATGATTTTAATGAAACTAATAATGAACGCACAAACATCTTGATACAGAAAAGGTGTCAGGGAAAACCATATGCTAGTTGACAAGAAAGACAAGACTTATCATTTCATAAGATGTAAAAGTAATAAGAATTGTGAATAGACTACAAATAACGTAAAATAATATAGGACAATGCAAATAAGAAGCTGTTTCAACGTGGACAGGCCCAAGGCCTTACCGAAGTCCTCCCGCCTGCAGCTAGCTTAAGGGATATTATCCTGTATTCTTATTCTAAAGACATCAAATTAATTTCTGCCACTGTGTATCCACATGAGTGGTAGAAAAAAAAAAATAAAGGAAAAAATTGTAACATTGTCAGATTATGTATGAAAAAATTGTGTGAAAAGTCTTGGTCGCAATTAGCTTTATTTCATGACGCGTTTCGAGAACATCATCATCAGAAAAAGATTTTAAAAAGCGATGGGAATTACACCATCTTGGTATAGATGCCTGATTACAAATTTAAAATACCATCATGGATGTCTGGTGAAGGTGTTCAACCAGACTTACACCTTCACCAGACATCCATGATGGTATTTTAAATTTGTAATCAGGCATCTATACCAAGATGGTGTAATTCCCATCGTTTTTTAAAATCTTTTTCTGATGATGATGTTCTCGAAACGCGTCATGAAATAAAGATAATTGCGACCAAGACTTTTCACACAATTTTTTCATACATGCCAACGTAAGGTCGCGTGTCCACAAGAATGGAAGATTTTATGAACCAAGTGATTGTCAGATTAAATACAGGGGGGAGAGGGGGGGGGGGCAGACTCGAAATTTCTTTCCGAGACCCTCCCACCTGCAAGAACCCGACTAACAAATAAATGTGCACACACTGCGAAAGAAAGTCATGTAAAGTCATGTAATTTTCCAATAATCTTTGTAGTCTTTTCTCTTTTCTTTTCATTTTTTTTATATTATTGCTCGTTAGACTATCTAAATACTAAGAATAGATGGAATGTATGCCATATTACGAGATGTCCGACCTGCTTTCAAATATTAGGCAGCAGGATATAAAAATGTGCAGTAAATAAATAAATTTATATACGGTGCGGAATACAACAGGCGTATAACACTCCCCTGCGGCACGCCTCAGATCACTGTAAGGTCTGAAGCCTCCTCTCCCTTGAGAATCACATGCTGCCTTCTGTTACCTACAAACGCCTCAACCAATTCACGCAGTCTGTTAGTTACCCTACAAGCTCGCAGTTTTTTTAATGAGGTGACGATGTGGAGCGATATCGAACGCCTCCTTGCGAAAGTAAGTAAAAAAAAAAAATAATAATAATAATAATAAAAACACGGCGTCTACCATCCCCGAGTTGGCATCTACCGTTATCTAATCGAAATCGACCTCGCCTTTGCAGGTTATTTTATTGTTTTTGGCGACGTATACACCGATTACTGTCTTTCCATCCGCCCCCTTCCAGAAAGTCTCTCTCCCAGTCGCGTAATCACAAAATCTGTCGAAATAACAGTGGACAACGTGCAAATTATATACATCGATGAAAATACCAGGAGCTGTATGGGAATACTTTACCTTTACGAGTATTGAATTTCGTGCGATAGGTTTCAGTACTTCAGTACACCATCTTCAGCCCCCCACTTGTGTTCAAATGTTTGTTGAGCTTAAGGGACTTAACTACGGGGTCATCAGTCCATGAACTTACAAACTACTTATGAACTACCTACAACTAAGGACGGCACAAATATCCATGCCCGAGGGGGATTCGAACCCCCGACCGTAGTGGCCGTGCAGACCGTGACTGGCGCGCCTCAGTACCCTCGGCCACCGCGGCCGGCCCCATTTGTGTAACTGTTACTAAAAGTACATTTCAACTGGGTAGTCATTAAAACCGTCAGCCGTAAATTTGTTGTACTATTCATGTTACACCCTCAACGACGACTGATGAAGTGAAGTTTCATGGATAGGACAACAAATTTACGGCAAATGGTTTTAATGGCTACCCACTTGAAATATGCTTTTAGTAACAGTTACACAAACGTGGTCCTGAAGATGGTGTAGTAAAGCACCGAAACCTATCGCACAAAATTCAATAAAGAATTTGCATACAGCTGCTGGTATTTTCATCCAGTCCAGTTCAGAAAAAGGATTCCCTGATTTCAAAATTAAATATCTCGAAAACAAAGATCGATAGAGGAATGCAATAACGGCATGTTCATTGTGAAAGCTGTAAGAAGTTTATACAGAAGTTTGAAGTAATAGTTACAAAAGCTGGTAAGAGATGCCTAGTATAAATAGTGATCCGAAGCCCAGAGCGATCAGTTCCAATATTGAAACGTGAAAGCAGGTTAGCGTACCGAAGGAAGAGATTAAAACCATGTACTCCATTGAACAACGCGTTTCTCTGGTGCTAGAGTACCACAGGTTAGAAGAGAGTCCTACGGCAACAAGGCCAAGCTTTCAAGCACGATTTACTGTTCCAAAAGGACCCGATGCGAAAGCCATTCGTACGCTATTCGCAAAATTTCAACCAACAGGCAGCGTAACTGATGATCTAGTGGGGCATGTTGGACGCAAGCAAACCGCAGTTACGCCTGAAAATATCGCCACAGTTCCTTGAATTATTCAGCGAAATCCAATGTCATCCGTCCGTAGAATTCCATCTGAGACTGGTTTGAAGCGTTCCAGGACGCAGAAAATACTACACATGTTTCCATTCAAAATTCAAACGCACCAGGCCATACCCGTACGAGCTGTGCAACAAAGGGTTGCCTTTGCTAATCAGATGGTCACAATGATTGATAGTGAAGGATTTGATGTTGGCTGCATCTGGTTTACAAATGAAGCACACTTCCACCTGAATGGATACGTGAATAAGCAGAACGGAGATTTTGGGGTTCCGAAAAGCCATATTGGTGTGAAGCGAAACCCCTGTATTCTCCTAAAGTTACTGTGTGGGCTGCAGTATGCAGCAGAGGCATTATTGGCCCTTTTTTCATTCGAGAAACGGTCACTGGTGCACGTTACGTTGCAATTTTGGAACAATTTGTCGCCACACAGCAAGCGTTAGAGGATCGACCAGGTACTGAATGGTTTATGCAAGATGGAGCCCGACCACATCGGACCGAACAAGTGTTTCGCTTTATTGAGGAATACTTCGGGAATCGAGTCATTGCTTTGGAATATCCCAAATTTACTGGTGCAGGCACGGATTGGCCTCCATATTCGCCGGATTTGACTCCCTGTGACTTTTTTTTTGTGGGGCACAGTGAAAGACATGGTCTACCCGAAGCATCCCGCCACGCTGGACGAGCTTGAATCGGCGATCTCTGTGGCATGTGAATCCATTTCGGTTGAGACACTACGAAATGTGATGGCGAATTTCATTCTTCGTTTGCGCCACCTCTGTAGTGCCAACGGTGAACATTTTGAAAACATTGTGATGTCATTGTTTGCAAAGAGTGTATTCATACGATTATTTCACTTACGTATGCCGATATGAGCTGTACAGCGTACAGCGCCATCTGTTAGCAGCTTTTGTAACATTAAATCGTGATTGAAAACTTGGCCTTGTTGCCGTAGGACTCTCTTCTAACCTGTGGTACTCTAGCACCAGGAAAACGCGTTGTTCAATGGAGTACACGGTTCTAATCTCTTCCTTCGGTACGCTAACCTCCTTTCACGTTTCAGTAGTGGAACTGATCGCTCTGGGCTTCGGATCACTATTTATACTAGGCGTTACGTTGGTAGAGCCGTGTATTGGAAGAGTAGCGCCAACCGGGCGAGCGCCGCCATTGTAGGCCTGTTATATCTGGCAGTAGCAGCGCTATGCACAACGCTGTTAAATTAACATTTATGATGAAGGGAACCGGTCTGTACATCGACGTGGTATGACAATACGTTAAGTAAACAATGAACTTAAGTTTTTAATCATTTCATCACATCCACAGCGAATATTAAGGAAAATTGGTAATCTGAGCTAAAGACCTTTATTTTTGAGCAAACTAGTTGTAAAATTGTTTCGTGATAAAATTTAAATCCTGTACCAAATGCACTGCTTTCGCAGTAAGTGTCGTTCCTGCTTTCAAATTAGCTAAGGACTGGCGTTTTTATATCTAATATATTGGTTTTTATTAAAGTAGATGTAATTAATACATGTTGCTTTTCATTAATCTAGTGCCTAATGTTGATAGTTGTTGTGTGCTAACCCACATGTGATATTATCACATAACATTAACTGAGCTAACATTTTGGGAAGGTTTCAGTTTTTACACATTGTTATCGCACTGCTGGGTACTTCAGTAAAATAATCTTAAAATTAGAGTTTTGAAGATATATTTAATGGGCGGTTTCATTTATCGCCCATAGTTTCGTAACATGCAGGCTAAGTATAAATACGAAATTCGTCGAATGCGGCACATTATGTTAGATTTTCATGTATTTATATCTTTTCTCTTACATGTTTGTCCGTCCAACATTGCTCGCAAGAAACTTGAATGAACAGATAAACCTAGAAGTTTACTCGATATTTCAATACAAATTTTGCATTCTCGTATGGAAATGCATTTTTTTCTTTCAATGCGGTGTACCCACAATTCGCGTCTTTTCGCATCTCGTTCGCCCTGTGGAATGCGTAAAACTTGCTACCTCGGACTTAGTATAACAATTCAATGTCAACACTGCGGCATTTTTCACCATATAAAAATGGAATATGCTATGTTAAGCTCTTAATTTAATACATAATGAGTCTACAGATTTCCAACACCTCTAAATGCTAAAGTAAAAGCTAGTGAAGTGAAATATGCCATTTACGCCGATGGATTGCGTAGGCCTAAAATGACGGACGTGACCCCCCCCCCCCCCCCCCCCCCCCGCGCTCAACTGACCAATAGCAGCCGGCGGTTGTCGGCAAGACACACATCAAAGGTTGGCGCTACTCTCACAATACACGGCTCTATACGTTGGGAGATTACAGCGCCATCTGTTAGCAACTTTTGTAACTATTATTTCAAACTGCTGTATGAACTTCTAACAGCTTTCACAATGAACATACCGTTTTCTGCCTTGCTCTTTGTTTTCGAGATATTTAATGTTGAAATCAGGGAGCCCTTTTCCGGCCACCCTGTATATATAATGTAATCAGCTGCGTCCCAATTCCATCTGGTATGGATAGAATTTGTGTGGCCTCTAAACGCAGTTTACGGACTGTGCTCTGCCTCACTCGCAGCCCGAGAGCTGTGCCTGCGGCGCAGACAATGGAATCAGCTGGCGACACAATCGCGTTTGCCGGCTGCTGCGATCTCATCTGCGGTGGTCTCCCCGGCTACTCCTCCTACCTAGGCCTGCCCTGCCCTGCCCTCACACAAGAACAACCTCGTCCGTTATCTCAGGCGGCATCGCCCCCGCCCGTCCAGATACGCGGGAGAAATCGTCTGGAGCGATTCTTCCTTTTTCCGCCCCGTGCCTCCAGCAGTAATCCAGTGAGCTGTTCCCCGGCACGCACCGTTCCGATAAGTCGTGTAGGCGGAGCGTTCTCCGGCACAGAATTTTCCTACCGGGGCCACCTCATAAGGACGGCCGAACAGCAGGCTCTGTCTCCCGTGTGATTGCCACCAATTCTCCTGTCGCACCAGTTCACCCACCTTCTTCTTCCTCTCCTCTCTGCCTCGTTCTCCTCCTCCTTTCTATCTACATCTACAGAGATACTCTGCAAATCACATTCAAGAGCCTGGAAGAGGGTTCATTAGGCACTTCCATAACCTTCCTCTACCGTTCCATTCTCTAATAGCGCGCGGGAAGAAATAACACCTCAGTGGTTCCGTTTTCGATCTGATTTCTCTTATTTTATTGGGATGGTCATGTCTCCCTAAGTGCCGGCCGCGGTGGCCGAGGGGACTGCGGCGCTTCAGTCACGGTCTGCAAGGCCACTACGGTCGGGGGTTCGAATCCCCCCTCGGGCATTGGTATTTGTACCGTCCTTAGTTGTAGCTAGTTCATAAGTAGTTTGTAAGATTACGGACTGATGACCCCGTAGTTAAGTCCCATAAGCTGTACAAACATTTGAACATTTTCTCCCTAAGTAGGTGGGTGCTAGCAAAATATTTTCACATTCAGAAGTAAAAGTCCGTGACTGACATTTGGTAAATAGATCTCGCCGCAACGAATAACGTCTTTCTTTTAATGATTTCCACCCCAATTCTTGCAACATTTCCGAGACGCTCCCCCCCCCCCCCCCCTGTAACGTGATAAAACAAAACGAGCTGCCCTTCTCTGAACCTTCTCAATATCTTCCGTCAGTCTCACCTGGTGAGGGTCCCACAAAGGGCAACAGTATTCCAGGAGAGGACGCACAAGTGTGATGTAGGCAGTCTCTTTGGTGGAGCTGGTGCATCTTCGAAGCGTTCTGCCGATGAAACGTAACCTTTCGTTCGCCTTCCCCACAATATTTTCTATGTGTTCTCTCCAGTCAAAGTTGTTCGTAATTGTAACTCCTAGGTATTTGGTAGAATTTACGACCTTAAGGTTTGACTGATTTATCGCGTAATTGAAGTTCAGCGGATTTCTTTTAGTGGTCATGTGTATTACTTCACACTTTTCTTTATTTAGTGGCAATTTCCAATTTTCGCACCATGTATAAATTTTGTCTAAATCGCTTTTGATCCTCTGTTGACTTCACTAACCGATAAACAACAGCATCATCCGCGAAAAGATTAAGGGAGCTATTCAGATTGTCTCCTAAATCGTTTATAAACACGAGGGAGTGTAGGGGACCTATAACGCTTCCCTGTGGAACGCCAGATATCACTTCTGTTTTACTCGATGACTTACAGTCAATTACAACGAACTGTGTTCTTTCTGATAGGAAATCGTGAATCCAATCGCACAATTGGGGAGATATTCCATAAGCACGCAATTTCATTAGAAGCCGCTTGTGGGGTACAGTATCAAAAGCCTTCCGGAAATCCAGAAATATGGAATCGATTTGAGATCCCTTGTCGATGGCACTTAACATTTCATGTGAATAAAGGGCAAGCTGTGTTTCGCAAGAGTGATTCTTTCTGAATCCGTGTTGACTACTGGTTAATAGATCGTTCTCTTCGAGGTAGTTCATAACATTCGAACAAAGTATATGTTCCAAAATCCTACTGCAAATCGACGTCAATGAGATAGGCCTGTAATTTTGGGGATCACTCCTATTGCCTTCTTGAATATTGGAGTAACTGTGGCAACTTTCCAGTCTTTGGGTACGGATCTTTCGCTGAGTGATCGGTTGTAAATTATAGCTAAGTACGGAGCTATTGCATCAGCTTACTCTGATAGGAATCTAGTTGGTATATAATCTGACCCGGAAGATATGTTTTTGTTTAGTGACTTAAGTTGTTTTACTACTCCAGGAACATCTACTTCTAAGTTTCGCATGCTGGCAGCTGTTCTTGGACTGAATACTGGAGTGTTCACTTCGTCGTCTTTGGTGAAAGTATTTCGGAAATCTGTGTTTAGTAATTCTGCCTTAGCAGTACTGTCATCGGTAGTATTACTATTGCTATCGCGTAATGAAAGTATTGTTTGTGTTTTGCCGCTAGTGTACTTCACATATGACCAGAATTTCTTTGGATTTTCTGCAAGATTACGAGACAGGATTTCGTTGTGGTAACTACTATAGCCTTCTCGCATTAAAGTCCGCGCTAGGTTGCGAGTTTCAGTAAAAGATTCCAGTTTTGTGGATTCTGTGTCTTTTTAAATTTTGCATGCGTTTTTCTTTGTTTCTGCAACAGTGATCTGACCTGTTTTGTGTACCACGGGGGGTCAGCCCCCTCTTTTATTAATTTATTTGGTATAAATCTCTCGATTGCTACTGATATTATGTCTTTGAAAGTAAGCCACAACTGATCTACACTCGCATTTTTAGTTTTGAAAGACTGGAGACTATCACTCAGGAAACGTGAAGCGAATTTTTATCTGCTTTATTGAATAGATATATTTTTCGTTTATTTTTGGTGCATTTGGGCATTTCGACATTCAGTCTCGCTACTACAACTCGATGTTCGCTAATCCCTGTATCTGTTTTGATGCTCTTTACTAGCTCAGGATTATTTGTTGCTAGGAGATCAAGGGTACTTTCGCAACCACTTACTATTCTATTGGGTTCATGAACTAACTGTTCGAAGTAGTTTTCAGAAAAAGCATTCAGAACTAGATTTATTGTGTTCGATTTCTCGCATTGCAGTAACCTCAAAAAGACCAAAACTGTTTCAAATGTTTGTAGAGCTTATGGACTATCAGCTCAGAGACCATGGCTGCGGTTACCCTTGACGCTGCATCACAGACAGGAGCGCCTGCGATGGTGTACGCAACGACGAACCTGGCTGCACGAATGGCAAAACGTCATCCGTGTTTGGCGACATTGCGGTGAACGCACATTGGAAGCGTGTATTCGTCATCGCCAAATTGGTGTATTACCAGGCGTGATGGTATGGGGTGCCATTGGTTAGACGTCTCGGTCATCTCTTGTTCGCATCGACGCAACTTTGAACAGTGGACGTAACATTTCAGGTGTGCTACGACCCGTGGCTCTACCCTTCATTCGATCCCTGCGAAACCCTACATTTCAGCAGGATAATGTACGACCGCGTATTGCATGTCCTGTACGGGCCTTTCTGGATACGGAAAATGTTCGACTGCTGCCCTGGCCAGCACATTCTCCAGATCTCTCACCAATTGAAAACGTCTGGTCAATGGTGGCCGAGCAACTGGCTCGTCACAATACGCCAGTCACTACTCTTGATGAACTGTGGTATCGTGTTGAAGCTGCATGGGCATCTCTACCTGTACACGCCATCCAAGCTCTGTTTGACTCAATGCCCAGGCGTATCAAGGCCGTTATTACGGTCAGAGGTGGTTGTTCTGCGTACTGATTTCTCAGGATCTATGCGCCCAAATAGCGTGAAAATGTAATCACATGATAGTTCTCGTATAATATATTTGTCCAACGAATACCCGTTGATCATCTGCATTTCTTGTTGGTGTAGCAATTTTAATGGCCGGTAGTGTACTTTACTTGATTTTATTCAGAGCAACTAAGGAGTTATTCTACAGGCTGTTAATTGTATTTTAAGTGATTCATCAGTGCTGCTCGCTTTACCCAGTTGGTGGTTTTTAAATTATATTATTTCGCATTAGTTGAGTGTTCAATTTAAATGTGACTGTCAACACGGGAATAGTAGACCTATGTCAACCTGTGAACAGGATGTCTCGAAAATAAATAAATAAATAAATAAATAAATAAATAAATAAAAGATATAAAAAAATTGTAATACACTGAACGCAAAGCATGGCAACAGGAAAGAAGTCGTTCATTAAGGGCATTAAATTCACAACTTAACATGTGCAACATTCACTTTATTTCGAACTTCATGCTACCAGAGATTCTTTATTTAGTCGTTATCTAACGAAACCATACGCTCAAAGTTATTAAACAGATTTTTGACGTACAAATCAACACTCAAATATGGTGTGTGTAAAACATGCGAGATATTATAGGGGGGATACGGAAAGTACAGAATCGCAGTTTTAATTTATTCTGTGACTGTTTTCGAAAGCGACTCTTAGTTACCGTAAACCTACGTGGATGTACCATTTATAAACCAGAAAATACGGTAATTGTAACGTATTTCAAATGTATTTCCTAAATAATTAGAACGGCAACATAGGCCCTATGTCTTAATACGGAATGTAAGTGAATGTATAATATATCTGAAGAACCATTTAACCACTGACTATAAGTTGATTACATCTTACAGTTGTACGTAAGACAATAAATGTACTACGGTGTAATGTTTTCTGCGTTAGGAATGTATATTTAATGGGCTTATGAGAATGTTAAAAAGCGTAAGTATTATGTAAATGCGCACCTACAACGTGGGATTCAAAATGTCGGATTGTTCTGCTTGTGTGACTATACACTGCTCTAACCATGTAGTCCAGTCAATGAATGCATTGTACAGTGCGTGGAATACGCGAGAAGTTTTGACTTCAGGGCTTTGTTACGGATGGTTAGGAGGTGAACATACTAAAAGTCCCCGCCCCTGGGGGGTGAGCTAAAATGGGGAGGGGCTGGAAAGATACAATTTTTTGGTTTTTTCGATCTCGAAAACGGCCCGGTTTAGAAAAAATGTCCCAAATAAAAATGAAAGATAATTGAATTTGCTAAAACATTGTTTCGTTACATATACGTCGAATTCCCAACGGTTTTCGAGACGTACTTTATTGAAAATCGACAATTTCGGAAAAAATCATTTTTACCTCACTAATTTTGTCAAACATTTATTCCTAGTGACTCACGCGATCGTTTCTCAGAAAATTTGTTAGTAAGAACGTTGTAGACTATTAAATTACCTTCAATTTCTTCTCATTGTTAAAGTGTTGTTATTTGCCATGCTAGCACGTTTCATAAGATAAAAAGTCACAGCCCTTCAAAACAGTCTATTCTAGAAGAACATCGAATCTGAGTGCACATCTTATAAATGATGTAACTTCTGATTCGCTGAAGATAAGGTACAAAATGTGAATATCGAATTCAAGGAAATTTAATACTCTACAACTTTCTTTCCGACAAATTTTCTGAGAAACGATCGCGTGAGTCACTAGGAATAAATGTTTGACAAAATTAGTGAGGTAAAAATGATTTTTTTTTTCCAGAAATTGTCGATTTTCAATAACGTATATCTCGAAAACCGTTGGGAATTCAACGTATACGTATCGAAACAATTTTATAGCAAATTCAATTAGCTTTCACTTTTATGTTGAACATTTTTTCCTAAAGCGGACCCTTTTCGAGATATAAGCGATAAACCAAAAAGTGGTACCTTTCCACCCGCTTCCCATTTTAGGTCACCCACAGAGGCGGGGACTTTTAGTGTGTTCACCTCCTAACCATCCCTAACAAAGTCCTGAAGTCAAAACTTCTCGCGTATTCCACGCACTGTACAATGCATTCATTGACTGGACTACATGGCTAGAGCAGTGTATAGTCATACAAGCAGAACAATCCGACATTTTGAATACCACGTTCAGGGTGCGCATTTAAAGGCTACAGAATACTTACACTTTTTAACATTCGCATAAGGCCATTAAAATACATTCCTAACGCAGAAAATATTACAGCGTAGTACATTTATTGTCTTACATATGACTGTAAGATGTAATCAACTAATAGTCGGTGGTTAAATGGATATTTAGAGACATTATACACTTATTTTCCATCATCTTTCGGGAGTGCACCCGGGACAGCGACAATTCTTCTTCCGATATTTCGGCTGCAAACCTTACAGCCATCTTCAAGACGAGTCCAAGACTGAGTTCTCAGCGTCTGTGCGTGCCTATTTATACGGTAAATCACGTGATCCGAGCTACTGAGGATTAGACTGCGCATGCTCGAAGATATCACATTCGTAACTGCTGCGCTCGTCATAGATAAATATATACTTCAAAGATAATCTGTGAGCAGTGAGTGCAAACATAAACAGAGCTGTTACGTATTCACAGTGCTTACAAATGAAAAATTAATCATTAAAAGTGGTAACATCAATCGGAATAGAAGACGCAGTCATTCTTTCAGAACGAAGGCGTGATATAAGTGGCTTCCATGCATTGTCAAGATGAAATCCGTCGTCACGATTTAGCAGGTGGTCCGCCAGTTGTATGTGTACAGCTTCCTTTACAACAGAGTCCCAGAAAGTGGAAGCTGTGGTTACAATCTTTACTCCTTTGTAATTCATGGAATGGCCAGTAGAAATGCAATGTTCGGCTACTGCAGACTTGTTGGACTGAAGAAGGCGTGTATACCGCTTGTGCTCAACGCATCGTTCCTGCACAGTGCGCGTGGTTTGACCTATATAACGTTTTCCAAACTCACAGGGGATTTCATAAACTCCCGCTTTTCGCAATAACAAATCATCTTTGACAGATCCCAGAAGATCTGAGGTGTTAGGTGGTGGGAGAAAGATCACATCCACTTTATGTTTCTTCATGATTCTGGCTATTTTTGAAGACACATTACCCACGTATGGGAGAAAGGCTGTAGATTTCACATCCCGTTCCTCTTCATCTTTCTCCTGTGATTTATCTGGTGTTTTTATTTGTAAGGCTTTTTTAATCTGATGTTGCGAATAGCCATTTTTCTTGAAAACCGCCTCCAGGTGCAGCAGTTCATCCTGTAGGCTGTCAGCATCAGACACTACCTGAGCCCTGTGAACCAAGGTTTTCAGTACACTCATAGTTTGCGAAGGATGGTGGCAGCTGGGCGCCTGCAAAAAATTCAAGAATCACATTATACACTTACATTCCGTATTAAGGCATAGTGCCTCTGTTGCCGTTCGAATTATTTATGAAATACAGTTCAAATATGTTACAATTATCGTATTTTCTGGATTATTTATGGTACATCAAATGTTTGTAAATCTATCGGACCAAACTGCGTGGTCATCAGTCCGTAGCTTACAAACTACTTAAACCTTGGTAAACTAACCTAAGGACAACACACACACCTATGCCCCAGGGAGGACTCGAACTTCCACGGCGAGCAACCGCGCGCTCCGCAGCGAGGCGCTTTAGACCGCTCGGCTACTCCACCGAGGCAATGGTACATTCACATAAGTTCTAATAATTTAGCAAATACAGTTGAAATACGTTACAATTATCGTATTTTCTTGATTATAAATGGTACATCCATATACGTTTACGGTAACTAAGAGTTGCATTCGGAAACAGTCTCGCATATTCCATGCACTTGACACCCCTCTTTTGAGCAGTCAGTGACTGGACTAATAAGGATTGCAGGAGATGGCTGTAGCAACGGCAACGGCCCCTACCCCACACACCTCACACGTGTGGGTCTCAGTGACAACCCATGCTGTACGCGCGGAGAAACTGGGACCCCAGAACACACTGTCATACACTGTCAGCTCTACAAAACACACACTCACGCTATGTTTGACACGACTAAAGACCTAAACGAACTAATACGAGATAAGAACGGGTGGGACATAATGAACAGGCTGACGGACGAAGTCTCACTAAGAAAAAAAAAAAAAAAAAAAAAAAAAAAAAAAAAAAAAAAAAAACCACGAGTACACACGGAACGTAAGACGTAACGAAACACCTTCAACAGAAGACAAAACACTTATGATGAATCTGACACTGAAAGCGCAAACAGTACAAATTACACCACAGATGACAGCCCCGACACAGAGGACGATATAAACACATCCGAAATGTAACCTGCAGATATAGCCAACCATAAGAGTCTGCAAATGAGAAAACTCCAGGATGGCAGGACTCGAAGTAAATTCCGAGGCCTCCCACCCTGGACTTTCCTCTCTTATTCTTCAGACTGTCACTCAAACCAATCTTTCCTATCTTCTGTTATTCTCTTCTTAAAACAGTTGATGTTCTTAAGTTGCCTTTCTATTTTCCTTCCGATAAGTTGTTACGCTTTTCTTTGTATTATTTATCTAATTACTGTAAATGTATAATGAAAATAATGTATCATAGTCTCACAAATGTATCACTTAGTTTTTGTAATCACGACCATCTACATACCCAAAGGCAGCTGGTCCGCAACAAGGGTAAATAAATAAATAAATAGCAACTTAAGAGTGAAATTTGAACCTTAAGCTTGGGACTCGTTTTACGGGATTTTTTTCCCCCCTGATCTCGTGGTGCCGGCCGCGGTGGCCGAGGGGATTGAGACGCTCCAGTCACGGTCTGCACGTCCACTACGGTCGGGGGTTCGAATCCCCCCTCGGGCATGGATATTTGTGCCGTCCTTAGTTGTAAGTAGTTCATAAGTAGTTTGTAAGTTTAGGGACTGATGACCCCATAGTTAAGTCCCATAGACTCTACAAACATTTGAACATCATTTGATCTCGTGGCATAGTCATTTTTCGAGCTCTGACAATATGGGCCCTTGGCAGAATGCAGTTGCGTGGCTTTCGAGAGGAACAAGTTGATCCCCATCAGCTCGTGTGCTGCTTTTTCTCACCCCCCTCCCCCATGGCGCCACCCCATGCTTGCGCTGTCTCGTCACGTAGCGGCCATTGGTCACGGAGGCTGAGGGGTGGGGTTCGGGGAATCCCTCCGCTCCTTCACGGGAAATCCCCTCGGCCAGGGCAGCCAACACGACGAAGTCTGCGCTGGTTGCCGGCGCAACCGCCAGAGGTCTCTAGCGCTCATATCCTCCCCCCCCCCCTACTCTCTCTCTCTCAGACACACACACACACACACACACACACACACACACACACACATGAAGTCTCCGCTTGTTGGCAGTATTACTTCGCAACTTGAAATTTCTCTGACGGACGGAAGCGCTCATACTGTGCGGAGCTCACGTGGTGGGGTGAAGAGGGGGGAGAGGGGGGGGGAGACAGGGAGGGGAGAAGGGGGGGAGGGAGAGGCCAAACTTCAGGGAGAGCGACTCGTATTTCAGCCCTGGCGCCGGCGTCTCTTGTCTTACTGACGAATAACCACCACCTAAACTCACATTCCAGCTGCCTGCTTGTACTATTATCCGAATGTCTCGACTGTATTAAGTTCTGAAATCAACGACTGTCAACTAAACCAGTTTTATCAGCTTTGATTCCATGCTGGAATTTGTGCTCCACGACTTGCGCGGAATTTTTCAGCAATCAGTCGTAAAAATACTTATTTATTATCAGATCTACAACAACGACAGTTATCGCTGCGGCGTGGGCTGCTCACGAAACTACAATCGCCAACATTCTTCTCCGAATGCGAAAATATATTGTTGACTCCTTACTTACATAGATAGAAATGATCATCAGGACAAAATACGAGAAATCAGAGCCCGAACGGAGAGATTCAGGTGTTCATTCTTCCCGCGCGCTATTCGAGAATGGAATAGGAGATAAATAGTATCAAGGTGGTTCGATCTACCCTCTGCCAGGCACTTAAACGTGATTTGCAGAGTATCCCATGTTGATGTGGATGTAGATCTAGATTTCGACCACTGTGTGGTCACTACTAATGCTTAAAAACGATTAAAATACTTAAGACATCTCGACCTCAATGTTGCAGGTTACGTTTGTTTTGATGTTGTTGTGGTCTTCAGTCCGCAGACTGGTTTGATGCAGCTCTCCACGCTACCCTGTCCTGTGCAAGTCTCTTCATCTGAGAATACGTTCTGCAACCTACATCCTTTTGAATCTGCTTACTATATTCGTCCCTCGGTCTCCCTCTACGATTTCTACCCCACACACTTCCTTCTAATGCTAAGTTGACAATTCCTTGATGTCTTGCCGGCCGCGGTGGCCGAGGGGACTGAGGCGCTCCAGTCACGGTCTGCACGGCCACGGCGATCGGGGTTCGAATCCCCCCTCGGGCATGGATATTTGTGCCGTCCTTAGTAGTAGCTACTTCATAAGTAGTTTATAAGTTTATGGACTGATGACCCCGTACTTAAGTCCCATAAGCTATACAAACATTTGAATTTGATGTCTCACAATCTGTCCATCCAATCCTTCCCTGCTCTTAGTCAGGAAATGCCAGAAACTCCTTTTCTCCCCAATTCGGTTAAGCACCTCCTCATTAGTTACGTGATCTACCCATCTAATTTTCATCATTCGTTTGTAGCACCAGATTTCAAAAGTTTCTACCATCTTTTTGTCTGAACTCCTTATCGTCCACGTTTCACTCCCATACCATGCTACGCTCCAGTCTAATGCTTTCAGAAAGGACTTTCTAACATTTAAATTAATATTGGATGTTAACAACTTTCGCTTCTTTAGAAACGCTTTTCCTCCCATAGCCATTCTGCATTTTATATCTTCTTTACTTCGGCCATCAGAAGTTATCTTGCTACCCAAGTAACAAAACTCGTCTACTACTTTTATTATCTCACTACCTAATTTAATTCCTTCAGCATCGCCTGATTTTCTGACACTGCATTCCATTACCTTCGTTTTACTCTTGTTAATGTTCATCTTATATCTTCCTTTCAAGACAGTCCATCCCATTCAATTGCTCTTCCAGAGCTTTTGCGGTCGCTAAGAGAATTACCATGTCATCGGCAAATCGCAATGTTTTTATTTCTTCTCCCTGTACTTTAATACCGTCTCCAAATTTTTCCTTCCATTCCTTACAGATTGAACAACATTGGGGAAAGGCTACAACCCTGTCTGACTCCTTTCCCAACCTCTGTGTCCCTTTATTGCCCTTCGACTCTAATAACCGCTGTCTGGTTTTTGTATAGGTTGAATATAACTCTTCGCTCCCTATATTTTACCCCTGCTACCTTCAGAATTTGGAAGAGTGTATTCCAATCGACATTGTCAAAAGCTTTCTGCAAATCGACAAACGCTAAAAACGTAGGTTTCCGTTTCCTTAGCCTATGTTCTAAGATAAGTCGTAATGTGAGGATTGCCTCCCGAGTTCCTACATTTCTACTAAATCCAAACGGATCTTCCCCGAGGTCGGATTCCACAAGTTTTCCATTCGTCTATAAATAATTCGTGTTAGTATTTTGCAACGGGTTATTAGAGAGATCTTCCTAGCTGCTTTATCTGTGAGGTTAGTAGCTTTAATTCCCGTACTCTAGTTATTTTACCTGTAAGTGAATTAGGAATGTAATTGAAACACAACTAACAACATTGCTACATACCGGTAAAATTTTACATTCCGCGACACAGGCAACAGCTGTTGGATCGTGGGAATGAAGCCGACCAATCGTGGCAAAGCTTGAGTAGAAACAGGGCCCCTGGAGTGGATGATATTGCGTCTGAACTGCTGATGTCGGTAGGAGAGCCAGTCGTGGAAAACTGCCGACCGCGGTGGCCGAGGGGACTGAGGCGCTCCAGTCACGGTCAGCACGGCCACTGCGGTCGGCGGTTCGAATCCCCCGTCGGGCATGGATATTTGTGCCGTCCTTAGTATAAGGTAGTTGATAAGTAGTTTGTAAGCTTAGGGACTGATGACCCCGTAGCTAAGTCCCATAGGTTCTACAGACATTTGAACATTTTTCGTGAAAAACTTCTATCACCTGGTATCAAGATGTATGAGACAGGGGAAATACCCTGTGACTTGGAGAATATTATCGTAATTCCAATTTCAAAGAAATCAAGTGCAGAGAAGTGTGAAAATTATAGAACTATCGGTTTTAACAGGAGAATGGAAAAGCTGGTAGAAGCTCACCTCGGGGAAGATCAGTTTGGATTCAGGAGGAACGTAGGAACCCGGGAGGCAATACTCACTTTACGGCTTATCCTAGAAGATAGATTAAGGAAAAGCAAACCTACATTTTTAGCTTTTGTAGATTTGGAGAAAGCGTTTGACAATGTTGACTGGAATACACTCTTTCAAATTTTGTAGTCAGTAGGGGTAAAATATAGGGAAAGGAGAGTTATTTACAACTTGTACAAAAACCAGACAGCGGTTGTCAGAGTTGAAGGACATGAAAGGGAAGCATCAGTTGGAAAGGGAGTAAGACAGGGTTGTAGCCTTTCTCCAATGTTATTCAATTTGTACATCGAGCAGGCGGTGAAGGAAAGCAAGGAAAAATTTGGAATAGGGATTAAAGTTCAGGGGGAAGAAATAAAAACATTGCGTTTTGCTGATGACATTGTAATTCTGTCAGAGACAGCAAAGGACCTGGAAGAGCAGTTGAATGGAATGGACAATGTGTTGAAGAGAGCGTATAAAATGAACATTAACAAGAGCAAAACAAAAATAATGGAATGTGGTCTTAGAAAATCAGGCGATGCTGAAGGAATTAGATTAGGTAACGAAACAATGAAGGTGGTAGATGAATTTTGTTACTTGGGTAGTAAAATAACATGCGATGGTCGCAGTTCAGAGGATATAAAATGCAGAATGGCAATGGGAAGAAAAGCATTTTTGAGAAAGAGAAACTTGCTAACATCAAATATTAATTTAAGGGTAAGGAAGTCTTTTCTGAAGGCATTTGTGTGGAGTGTTGCCTTGTACGGGAGTGAAACATGGACGATAAGCAGTGCGGACAGGAAGAGAATAGAGGCTTTTGAAATGTGGTGCTACAGAAGTATGCTGAAGATTAGGTGCATAGATCACATAACTAATGAAGAGATGAAGAGGTACTGAACAGAATTGGTGAGAAAAGGAATTTTTGGCGTACCCTGACTAAAAGAAGGGATCGCTTGGTAGGACACATTCTTAGACATCGGGGAATCGTAAATTTAGCATTGGAGGGAAGTGTGTGGGGTAAAAATCTCAGAGGGAGACCAAGAGACGCGTATAGTAAGCAGATTCAAGTGGATGTGGGTTGTCGTTCTTATGAGGAGATGAAAAGGCTTGCTCAGGACTGAGTAGGGTGGAGAGCTGCATCAACCAGTCTCCGGACTGAAGACTATAACAACAACATCGGTTTTAATAAGTCATGGTTGCAAACCCGTTTCCAATTGTTTTACCCATCCTTTTTCACTTCTATTTCCAATTCGGGTCCCGATTGCAGTAATAATAAACAAGATCAGAGAGAGGGAGAGGAGAGGAATGAAATGGATTTAAAAAGGGGGGGGGGGGTGATAGGAGGGGGGGGAGGAGATGGATATGCTGTGGGGTAAGAGGGAGTGGTGTGAAGATATGGGGAGGAGGAGAGGACAAAGGAAGGCGGAGGAGGCGATGGGGAAGTAGAGGAGGGAGGGAGGGATAGACATCGGGAGAAGAGGAGGAGAGATTAGGGTATACAGGGTGTCCCAGCTATCTTGTCCACCCACAATATCTCTGGAACAATAACAGCTATTGGAAAACGACTTTCACCGGTATCAATGTACGCCTGGGGCCCATGAATGTACATATTTTCAAACATTCTAAAACGAAAGCTAATGTGTTTCTTAACACAAACTTATGTTTTTTTAAATGGACACCCTATATTTTTTCTTCAGCAATCCATAGCATGACAAATAACATAAACAATGGCGTTTATTGCATCGCAATATTCCAATTACATCGAGAGATATTGCGACGCGAAGTTGACGCTTGAAATACGCGAAACGCGCGGCTAGCGCTCGTCCTGAGCAGCATGGGGTTCTCGCCTGAGTCTCAGGACGTGCGCTAGCAGCGCATTTCGGGTTTTTCAAGCGTCAACTTCGCGTCGCAACATCTCGGGATGTAATTGGAATATTGCGATGCAACCAACGCCATTGTTTATCTGATTTGTCATGCTATGGATTGCTGATGAAAAATATAGGGTGTCCATAAAAAAAAAAAAAAAAAAAAAAAAAAAAAAAAAAAAAAAAACATAAGTTTGTGTTAAAAACACATTAGCTTTCGTTTTAGAATGTTTCAAAATATGTACATTCATGGGCCCCAGGCGTACATTGATACCGGTGAAAGTCGTTTTCCAATAGCTGTTATTGTTCCAGAGGTATTTTGGGTGGACAAGATAGCTGGGACACCCTGTATATACACATCAGCGACTGCGAAGCGTTGCCGAGTTTGCTAGTAAATAAATAAATACCACTGGCAACGCCGGGCATTCAGCTAGTAAATAAATAAAACTGTTTGAATTATCTGAACCTGCAATGGAACTCATCGACACGTCATACCACGACCAGTCTGTTGCCCCCTTATTCGATTTCCCTAAGAACAGCAAGCCTGCGTAATTATAAGGGAGAGGGAAGAAAATAAGAAAGAACGGGACCTTTCTCTGGGTGGGCTGGTTTCCGCGTAATCTCGACCATCTATCTGGCGCCGCATCTAGGGCGGGGAAAACAATTTAGCGGGTCGAATCGCAGCGGCCGCGTAATTCGGTAATGGCGCGTCCGCGCGTGTGACGTCACTCCAGCAGCCGTCTGGAGTCCAGCAGCGGCGATCACTAACGGAGGCCACGGGGCGAGGCAGCTCTGCAGCATCCAAGACTTTGTTCGAACATTATCAACTACCTAGGAGAGAACGACCTATTAACCAGTAGACAACACGGATTCAGAAAGTATCGCTCTTGCGAAACACAGCTTGCCCTTTATTCACATCAAGTGTTAAGTGCCATCGACAAGGGATCTCAAATCGATTCCATATTTCTGGATTTCCGGAGGGCTTTTGACACTGTACCCCACAAGCGGCTTCTTATGAAATTGCGTGCTTATGGAATATCTCCCCAATTGTGCGGTTGGATTCACGATTTCCTATCAGAAAGGACACAGTTCGTCGTAATTTACGGTAAGTCATCGAGTAAAACAGAAGTGATATCTGGCGTTCCACAGGGAAGCGTTATTGGTCCTCTACTCTTCCTCGTGTTTATAAACGATTTAGGAGACAATCTGAATAGCTCCCTTAGACTGTTCGCGGATGATGTTGTCGTTTATCGGTTAGTGAAGTCAACAGAGGATCAAAAGCAACTGCAAAGCGATTTAGACCAAATTTCTTCATGGTGCGAAAATTGGCAATTGACACTAAATAAAGAAAAGTGTGAAGTAATACACATGACCACTAAAAGAAATCCGCTGAACTTCAATTACGCCATAAATCAGTCAAACCTTAAGGTCGTGGATTCTACCAAATACCTAGGAGTTACAATTACGAACAACTTTGACTGGAGAGAACACATAGAAAATATTGTGGGGAAGACGAACCAAACGTTACGTTTCATCCAACGCTTCGAAGATGCACCAGCTCCACCGAAGAGACTGGCTACATCACACTTGTGCGTCCTCTCCTGGAGTACTGTTGCCCCTTGTGGGACCCTCACCAGGTGGGACTGACGGAAGACATTGAGAAGGTTCAGAGAAGGGCAGCTCGTTTTGTTTTATCACGTTACAGGGGGGGGGGGGGAAGCGTCACGGAAATGTTGCACGAATTGGGGTGGAAATCATTAAAAGAAAGACGTTATTCATTGCGGCGTGATCTGTTTGCGACGTTTCAATCACCGACTCTTACTTCTGAAAGTGAAAATATTTTGCTAGCCCCCACCTACTTAGGGAGACATGACCATCCCAATAAAATAAGAGAAATCATAACGGAAACGGAACGATTTAGGTATTCTTTCTTCCCGCGCGCTATTAGAGAATGGAACGGTAGAGAAAAGTTATGAAAGTGGTTAATGAACCCTCTGCCAGGCACTTAAATGTGATTTGCAGAGTATCTATGTAGATGTAACACTATGTAGCTATAGAAGCAGCTACAAACGAATTTCTGGTAAAAGTTCATCAGTTTGAGAGATAATGTAAAAGATAAGGTATGTAGCTGTTCAGCTACACTATGCATTAAATGGTTAAGACATGCGAAACGTAAACATATAAATAAGTACGTTTGTATAATACGTGTGAATTACGGGATAAATGTGTGTGTGGTCTTGAAAGACGTCATGCTCTTGGACTTGAATGTGATTTGCAGAGTCTCTCTGTAGATGTAGATGCAGATGTAGATGTGGACACCGCTGGCTCACAGGCGGTGCCCTTGCTCATGGACGCGTGTCCTGGGGCAGTCTGCAGGTGACTCAATTGTCCGCGAGGACGTGACGTCACAGCCCAGAAGGGTCCGGTTCCACGGCGGTCTGGTATCTGCCATCGGCCTTACATGGAGAGGACGACCGATTGTCGGCATGGCGTGTGGCGGAATGAATCCTTTTTTTTTCCCGCTCCGCTCAGAAGTTTCTTAATAGATACCTGATATCATCGCCTCGTAAGTGGAGATTTAATAGCACAGGAGTGGTTGTCGTAAAACTGCTCTCGCATAAAGGTGGAATAATTTCGTAGGTAGCGTCACCGGTATATACGGATACCCAGCGTGAAAGGTGATGCTAATAGAACGACTAATAAAGAGGTAACCTATGAAAACGTCACCTTCGACGTGGACTTTTTTCTCGCATGTAAATGTTTATGACGTCACATCCCCTGATATATGCCTCGTACAGTGTTGTAACTTCACAGACACAGTGAGTGGTGTATATTTACAGTGTGTCCGAAATTTCTCAACTAACACAGTTGTCAGTAAATAAATAAACGCTGGAAACGTCACCTAAAGAGCTGCGGTTTTTCAAGCAACTCAGTGTTTATGACGTCATGTCCCCTCAACTATCTAGCGTACACTGCGACTTTCTTCGCTTTATTCTGCACCGCATTTATCACAGCAAACATTACAGCAAGTGTGACTATACGCTGTTCAAATGTTTCTCAAGCTTATGCGACTTGACTGCGGGGTCATCAGTCCCTAAACTTACAAACTACTGAACTAGCTTACGCTAAAGACAGCACAAACATCCTTGCCCGAGGGAGGATTCGAACCCCCGATGGGGAGTGTGCTCGCGCATCGCAGCATAGCGCCTCAGTGGCCTCTACGCTGTAAGAACCTGCATGTTGGGCTGTCTACGGTTCTGAATTAGAAGTTTGGCTTGATATTATCTTAAGGTCAAACCGTAAATATATACATGTGGCATGTGATCCGAAACATTATATATATATATATAATATGCCGGTGACGGGCAATGATCCTATCGTTAGTGGGGAGGTGTGGGCAAGTTTGAAGCCCTTGCTCTTACGGGAATTAGTTTCATAACTACGAGTTTGAATACTGTGGGCAGGGCGAAGCTGGGAATTTGTATCTGACGGGAGGCGTGCTTAGGTAGTCCTTGCAGGTGCGGTGATCACTGTGTCCCCAGTGGTGTAGGGGTCAGCGCAACTGCCTAGAAAGCAGGAGACCCGGGTTCGAATCCCGGCTGGGTACCCATTTTCAGCTTTGCCCAATCGCAGTTGATGTCATAAATTCTGTGAATATCAAACCGTAAATGTCAGCTTTCATACCTCAGCAACTATCAGAGGAGTAAATATTATCTTTTAACTGCCGCGGCGGAGTGGCCAAGCGCATTGAGGCGCTGAGCTGCGACGTGCGAGGCCGTTTCCCGTTGGGGGTTCGTATCCCCCCTCGGGCATGGATGATTGTGTAGTGTTTAGTATATGGTACTTCATACAGGGTGTCCAGAAAAGGGCTCCCTGATTTCAAAATTAAATATATCCAAAACAAAGACCGATAGAGGACTGCAGTAAACGGTATGTTTATTGTAAAGCTGTAAGAAGTTTATACAGCATTTTGAAATAATACTTACAGATGGCGCTGTAATCGCCATACGTAATGCCTACTATAGATACTGATCCGAACCCAGAGCGATCAGTTCCACTATTTAAACGTGAAAGGAGGTTAGCGCACCGAAAGAAGAGATTAAAACCATGTACTCCATTGAACAACGCGTTTTTCTGGTGCTAGAGTACCACATGTTAGAAGAGAGTCTTACGGCAACAAGACCAAATTTTCAATCACGATTTACTGTTCCAAAAGGACCCGATGCGAAAACCAACAGGCAGCGTAACTGATAATCTAGTGGGGCATGTTGGCCGCAAGCAAACCGCAGTTACGCCTGAAAATATCGCCACAGTTTCTGGAATTATTCAGCTAAATCCGTAGAATTGCATCTAACACTGGTTTGAAGCGTTCCAGCACGGAGAAAATACTGAGAAAGAGCCTACACATGTTTCCATTCAAAATTCAAACGCACCAGGCCATACCCGTACGAGCTGTGCAACAAAGGGTTGCCTTTGCTAATCAGATGGTCACAATGATTGATAGTGAAGGATTTGATGTTGACTGCATCTGGTTTACAGATGAAGCACACTTCCACCTGAATGGATACGTGAATAAGCAGAACTGGCGATTTTGGGGTTCCGAATCGCCATATTGGCGTGAAGCGAAACCGCTGTATTCTCCTAAAGTTACTGTGTGGGCTGCAGTATGCAGCAGAGGCATTATTGGCCCTTTTTTCATTCGAGAAACGGTCACTGGTGCACGTTACGTTGCAAGTTTGGAACAATTTGTCGCCACACAGCAAGCGTTAGAGGATCGACCAGGTAGTGAGTCCGATCACATCGGACCGAACAAGTGTTTCGCTTTCTTGAGGAATACTTCGGGAATCGAGTCACTGCTTTGGAATATCCCAAATTTACTGGTGCAGGCACCGATTGGCCTCCTTATTCGCCGGATTTGACTCCCTGTGACTTTTTTTTTTTTTTTTTTTTTTTTTTTTTTTTTTTTTTTTTTTTTTTTTTTGGGCACAGTGAAAGACATTGTCTACCCGAAGCATCCCGCCACGCTGGACGAGCTTGAATAGGCGATCTCTGTGGCATGTGAATTCGTTTCGCTTGAGACACTACAAAATGTGATGGCGTTTTCATTCTTCGTTTGCGCCACCTACGTAGTGCCAATGGTGAACATTCTGAAAACATTGTGATGTGATTGTTTGCAAATAGTGTTTTCATACGATTGTTTCACTTACGTAAGCTGACATGAGCTGTACAGCGTACAGCGCCTTCTGTTAGCAGCTTTTGTAACTGTTGTTTCAAACTGCTGTATGAACTTGTTACAGCTTTCACAATAAACATACCGTACACTGCATTCCTCTATCGATCTTTGTTTTCGAGACATTTAATTTTGAAATCAGGAAGCCCTTTTCTGGACACCCTGTAGTTATAGTGTGCCCGAAATTTCTTAACTAACAAAGTTGTTAGTAAACAAATAAAGATTTCAAAAATGAAACGCTTTAGACCGCTCGGCTACTGCGTGGTCATCAGTCCGTAGCTTACAAACTACTTAAACCTAGGTAAACTAACCTACGGACAAACACACACACCCATGCCCTAGGGAGGACTCGAACCTCCGACGGCGAGCAACCGCGCGCTCCACAGCGTGGCGCCTTAGCCCGCTCGGCTACTCCACCGCGGCCATAAAGATTTGAAACGTCATCTAACGTGCTGCAGTTTTTCACTCAACTCAGTGTTTATGACGTCATATCCCCTGAACTGTCTATCGTACACTGCGACATTTTTCGCTTTATTCTGCACCGCCTTTATCACAGCAAACATTAAAGTTAGTGTCACTATACGCTGTTCAAATGTTCGAATGTTTGTTAAGCTTATGGGACAACTGCGGAGTCATCAGTCCCTAAACTTACAAACTACTTATAAACTACCTTATACTAAAGACGTCAAAAACATTCATGCCCGAGGGGGGGATTCGAACCCCCGACGGGCTTACAGGCTCGCGCATCAGAGCATAGCGCCTCAATGGCCTATACGCTGTAAGAACGTGCGTATTGAACTGTGTACGGTTCTTATTTAGAAGTTTGGCTTGAAGATATCTTAAAGTTGAACCGTATATGTCAGTTTCATACCTCAGCAACTACCAGACGCACAAATATTATCTTTTAACTGCCGCGGCGGAGCGGCCAAGCACATTCAGGCGCTATTATGCGTCAGGCCGTTCCCCGTCGGGGGTTCGAATCCCCCTCTGGCATTGATGTTTGTGTCGTCTTTAATATAAGGTAGTTGATAAGTAGTTTGTAAGTTCAGGGACTGATGACCTCGCAGTTAAGTCCCTAAAGCTTAACAAACATTTGAATTTTTTTTTTCCAATCTTTTACCTGTTATCCTGTAGTAAGAAACACTCTACAATAAGGTTTAGTTTGCGAAACAAATAAGGAATATTACATAAAATTACTGGTTCATCAATAAAAAGGGCTTTATTGTTACGTTTGCAAATTGTGTACGCAAAGTCATAGAGTTAGTGGAATATTTTTATTCAGTCAAATTGGTTCCTTATTGGAAGTGGTCAGATTAATTATTTATAATAAATTGAATAAAATGGTTACACAGTCGCATTGTTTGCGATAAGAAATAGGTAGTACTTTCCCCCAACTAAGTAAGCTCATGTTGAAGAGACACAGAAACACTGTATATTACGCGAGCAAGTCAGTGTTCATGACGTCACATCTTCTGAAGTACGTCTCACACAGTGACGTAATTTTGTAGGCACTTTCATATCTTCCAAATCTGTTGCGAATAGTTGTTACTAAAGAAATAACAAGTCAAAAAGTCATCTTCGATACTCCGTGTGTATGACATAATATCTAATGAATTGTGTGTCATCCACTTACATCATTTTGCAATCTACATTGAGTGGTATGCGATAAAGAGTGCGAAATAGGCTTCGAATAGACTTAGTAGCAAAGAATTAAAACGCCATCTACGACATGATAGTGTTTATAACGACATATCTCTTGAACTAACAAAGAGACTAAACTTTGTTTACAACATAAATCAATCAAATGTGAAGGCCGTAAACTCCACAAAATACCTAGGAATCACTATTACTTCAGACTTAAACTGGAAAGAAGACGTAGATAATATCGTGGGAAAGGCGAACCAGAGACTGAGTTTTATTGGCAGAACCCTTAAAAGATGCAACAGAACTACAAAAGAAACTGCATACACTGCGCTTGTCCGTCCATTTTTGGAGTATTGCTGCCCAGTGTGGGATCCTTATCAGGTGGGTTTGACGGAGGACGTCGAAAGAGTCCAAAGAAGGGCAGCTCGTTTCGTATTGTCACGATACAGGGGAGACAGCGTTACGGAAATGATACAGGGTCTGGGATGGGAATCATTACAACAACGGCGCTTATCGCTGAGACGTGGGTTACTTGCGAAACTCCAATCGTCAACATTCTCCTCCGAATGCGAAAATATATTGTTGACTCCCACTTACATAGGTAGAAATGATCATCAGAATAAAATACGATAAATCAGAGCTCGAACAGAGAGATTCAGGTGTTCTTTCTTCCCGCGCGCTATTCGAGAATGGAATGGGAGATAAATAGTATAATTGTGGTTCGATGAACCCTCTGCCAGGCACTTAAATGTGATTTGCAGAGTATCCCATGTAGATGTAGATGTAGTAGACCACATGGCTATCTGACTAGAATTTCTTTACATTTATGGTACGTGAAGCTCAGAACTCAAATAACGGTCAGCCAAATCCATTCGACGCAACTCGCAAAAATTGTCGAGAAAATCGACTTTGAAATTTTGCAAAGTGCACGTAGGTACCAGTAATTAAAAGGGTTGCCGCATCTGTCGGTTTAGCTCAGGTGGTAGCGTACTGGCGTTACGACTATAGACTCGGAGGTTCGAATCCCACTGGTATATATATATATATATATATATATATATATATATATATATATATATATATATATATATATATTATTGCTGTAGAAATTTTAATGGCCAGTAGTGTACAAAGGTGTTAAAAGCTGATTACCACACCCGCCTCACCGAATTAAAAATTGTAGTGAGGACGATCTATTGGGGATGCTCGCATGTTTGTTGGATGTTTTCTCCTGGTCCGTTTGGAATTACACTGACGGAAAAGAAGGTAGCAAATGCGGAAAGACGACGTCGAATTTTAATTAGCTACAGAAGGGGGAAAAAACGTAAGATGGCAGTTTGATGTATTGGTTGACTACCGGTTTCGATGTGGTCAGCCATCATTTTCTGGTCGCATACATTCTTAGAATGCAGTCACGTATTTAATAGATGGAAGGTAAAAGGTTAAAGGGTAAAATTGCTCTTAGTAAGGATATTATTACATCCACAGTATGGAGTGCTTGTAAGAGCAGATGGCGGCTGATGCCATCTGGGTGATAGCATAGTGACAGAGCTGGTAAAGCCCGTTTTACACGACGAACTTTCTGCTCTGAGTCGACTAGTCGAGAGGAGGGGATCTACTGCAGCGCCCGTGGCGTGTTGTTTCCGTACTGCGCCTTGCCTGTCTCAAGTAGTCGACTTAGTTAAGACGTAAACACCAGAACTGTCTGCTATGTAGTTTCCGCAACTGAATGCGAAACACAACTAGCTATTTATTCACACTAAGTGATGGGTGCTATCGACAAAGGTTCGCAAATCGAATCCGTGTTTCTTGATTTCCAGAAAGCTTTTGACACCGTACCTCACAAACTGCTTTTAATCAAATTGCGTGGTTATGGTATATCGCCCCAAATTTGCGACTGGATAGGGGATTTCTTGTCAGAGAGGACACAGTTCGTAGTAATCGATGGTAAGGCATCGACTAAAACAGAGGTGATATCGGGTGTTCCACAAGGTAGTGTTATTGGTCCTCTGCTGTTCCTTATTTACATAAACGATTTAGGGGAAAATCTAAGTAGCTCTCTTAGGTAGTTTGCAGATGACGCCGTCATTTACCGTCTAGTAAAATCATCTGAAGATCAAAACCAACTGCAGAACGATCTGAATAAGATATCAGTATGGTGTAAAAATTGGTAATTGGCTCTAAATAATGAGAAGTGTGAAGTCGTCCACATGAGTACGAAAAGAAATTCGTTAAACTGTGTTTACAACATAAATCAATCAAATGTGAAGGCCGTAAACTCCACAAAATACCTAGGAATTACTATTACTTCAGACCTAAACTGGAATATCGCGGGAAAGGCGAACCAGAGACTTCGTTTTATTGGCAGAACCCTTAAAAGATGCAACAGAACTACTAAAGAGACTGCATACATTGCGCTTGTCCGTCCATTTTTGGAGTATTGCAGCCCAGTGTGGGATCCTTATCAGGTGGGTTTGACGGAGGACATCGAAAGAGTCCAAAGAAGGGCAGCTCGTTTCGTATTGTCACGATACAGGGGAGACAGCGTTACGGAAATGATACAGGATCTGGGATGGGAATCATTACAACAACGGCGCTTATCGCTGCGGCGTGGGCTACTTGCGAAACTCCAATCACCAACATTCTCCTCCGAATGCGAAAATATATTGTTGACTCCCACTTACATAGATAGAAATAATCATCAGAATAAAATACGAGAAATCAGAGCTGGAACAGAGAGATTTAGGTGATCTTTCTTCCCGCGCGCTATTCGAGAATGGAATGGGAGATAAATAATATAATTGTGGTTCTATGAACCCTCTGCCACGCACTTAAATGTGATTTGCAGAGTATCCCATGTAGATGTAGAAAGGTTAAGAGAGCACTTTTTATGTCGGAGCAGGAAAATGATAGTAGAGTTTATTAATGACGAAAGGGTAATTCATAGTTGATGTTCTCCTGAAATGTCATGTAGCATAATATGTACTCAGTCTAGAATCTAAATAATAGGGAATGTGTCATTGGAACTTTTGAAAACTACACATCTGCTGAAGAAAATTTCTAGTGGCAAACACACGATCTCCACGCAGGCACGATAGGCTCACTTCGAGTAGTCGATTGTCACCACATAGTAGGTCTCATCGTTGTCAGTACATACTGGTCACATTTCATATTCCTCTGCAACGTCACATCTAGATAGTTGATCGGCGCGAATGTGTCGTGTAACAGGTAGCCGCGGTGGAGTGGCCGAGCGTTCTAAGGCGCCTTGCTGCGGAGCGCGCGGTTTTCGCCGTCGGGGGTTCGAGTCCTCCCTCATTCAAAAGCTTATGGGACTTAACTGAGGGGAAATCAGTCGCTAAACTTACAGACTACTTATGAACTAGCTTATACTAAAGACGACACAAACATCCATGCCAGAAGGAGGATTCGAACCTCCGACGCGGGAGGCCGCGCGATCCACAACGTGGCGCTCCAGACCGCTCGGCTACTCCCACGCGACAGTCCTCCCTCGGATATGGTTGCCTAAGTTGTCCTTAGCATAAGTTACTTTAAGTTAGCTTAAATAGTTTGTAAACCTAGGGACTGATGGCTAACGTAGTTAAGCCCCTGTGCTTTCCAAACATTTGATTCTAGTGCTGTGTTATTAGGGCCTTGTTTCTGCTACTCACCTTACATGTTTTCTGCGTTAAGAGCTAGCTGCCTCTCCACGCTTTAGCTACATCTTTCTTCAAAGTCACCTTGCACGCTACTTGGAACCACTTAACGACGAGGCCTTCCTCTCGTACCTGTTTATCTATTCGGATATTCACGGAATCGTGCCCTGTGGCGTTCCTGAGAAAACAGTTGCTGACAGATGAGTTTTGGCTGCAGTCCGCGAATAATCTATGCAAACGGCTGCACAGGACCCAAGTGGACAGAATAGCTCCTTTCACCGGATAAACGGCTTTGGCTGCAGTGTAATTTGTCCACAGGTTTTTGTAGCCTGCCACGCTGTGTTTCGTCGCCGATGTTACGTTACTCCTCAGCTGCGTTTTCAATATACACGACCGAGTTCAGTCGCACCTTTGGTGTATGAAATATTCTGCCGTCGTTCAGCATTCCTTTATAAATTTGGCACGGATAATATCTTGCTTTATGAGTACTGCGTTATTACGTAGTTATAGGACACTTTTACTTTCGGTAAAAGCCCTTGTGAAACAAATTGTAAGAGATCTGTTACAGGAAAAAAAAGTATCTCAAAATCTGTTCACAAGTTTTTCTACGGTTATTTTGGCCCACCATAGGTTACGGTAGTAACACTAAAAGTGGGCCTTTGCGATCGTCTTTTGACAGCTCTAAATTTAAATGAAAATAACGGCTTTTCATCTGATCACGAAAATTGAATAACCGAATTTGTAGAGGAGAAAATTCTCTACAACTTAGCTCTCTTATTTTTTTTTTTTTTATTTATTTTTTTTTTTCATGTCGGGGGGGGGAGGAGCTTTATGTTAAATGGAAACCTTCTTCGAGGCGAACAACTTTCAGTGCAACTTTTTTTTAAAATCCGGTTTGTATTTTTCCCAATATTCCGAAGAACAGGTTTAAATGCCTCACATTGTGTTGTTGTTGTGGTCTTCAGTCTAGAGACTGGTTTGATACAGCTCTACAATGAGCAAGCCTCTTCATCTCCATATGAGAACGGCACCCTACATCTGTCTGAATCTGCTTACTGTATACGTCACTTGGTTTCCCTCTGCGGTTTTTACCCCACACACTTTCCTCCAACGCTAAATTCACAATTCCTCGATGTCTAAGAATGTGTTCTAGCAATCAATCCCTTCTTATAGTCAAGGTATGCCAGAAATTTCTTTTCTCCCCAATTCTGTTCAGTACCTCCTCATTAGTTAAGCGATCCCCCACCTAATCTTCAGCATTCTTCTCTAGCACCACATTTCAAAACCCGCAATCCTCTTCCTGTCCGCACTGCTTATCGTCCATGTTTCACTCCCATACAAGGCAACACCCCACACAAAAGCCTTCAGAAAGGACTTCCTTAGGCTTAAATCAATATTCGATGTTAACAAATTTCTCTCATTCAAGAACGCTTTTCTACCCATTGCCATTCTGCATTTTATATCCTCTGTACTGCGACCATCGCATGTTATTTTACTGCCCAAGTAACAAAACTCATCTACCTCCTTTATTGTTTCGTTACCTAATCTAATTCCTTCAGCATCGCCTGATTTTCTAAGACCGCATTGCATTATTTTTGTTTTGCTCTTGTTAATGTTTATATTATACGCTCTCTTCAACATACTGTCCATGCCATTCATTTGCTCTTCCAAATCCTTTGCTGTCTCTGACAGAATTACAATGTCATAAGCAAAACGCAATGTTTTTATTTCTTCCCCCTGAACTTTAATCCCTATTCCAAATTTTTCCTTGCTTTCCTTCACCGCCTGCTCGATGTACAAATTGAATAACATCGGAGAAAGGCTAAAACCCTGTTTTACTCCCTTCACAACTGATGCTTCCCTTTCATGCTCTTCGAGTCTAATAACTGCGGTCTGGCTTTTGTACAAGTTGTAAATAACTCTCCTTTCCCTATATTTTACCCCTGCTGACTTCAGAATTTGAAAGAGTGTATTCCAGTCAACATTGTCAAACGCTTTCTCCAAATCTACAAAAGCTAAAAATGTAGGTTTTCCTTTCCTTAATCTATCTTCTAAGATAAGACGTAAAGTGAGTATTGCCTCCCGGGTTGCTACGTTCCTCCTGAATCCAAACTTATCTTCCCCGAGGTCAGGTTCTACCAGTTTTTCCATCCTTCTGTATATAATTCGTGTTAAAATTATGCAACCATGACTTATCAAACTGATGGTTCTGTAATTTTCACACCTGTCTGCACCTGATTTCTTTGGAATGGGGATTATTACACTTTTCTTAAAGTCTGAGGGTATTTCGCCTGTCTCATACATCCTACACACCAGTTCAAATAGTTTTGTCATGGCTGGCTCTCCCAGAGACTTTAGTAGCTCTGAGGGTATGTCATCTACTCCTGGGGCCTTATTGACTATGACTATTAACGAAATACGAGCATTTCGTCGCAATGCTGACATATAAAGATTTAAGTAGCGGAAAAATTAAATATTTCTAGCAATTAGTTTTTGCGAAATCGTTTGTGAAAGATGGCAGGGCATGCGCCTCTACGCTGTTAGTGCAGCGCGATTGCAACCGTGTTGGGGAAAACGGGGCGGACGATTCAGCCGGGGTACTTAGGAGCCGTCTAGCCGGGCTCTCGCGCCGTGCGGTTGGCAGCCCTGCGCGGCGCTAAACTGGCGCGGCCAGCAGTTGTCTGCCTGTGTCTGCGCGCGCAGAGGAAGCCGCGACTCGGGTTTCGCGAGCGTCCAGACATAGCTCTCGCGGCTCCGCCAACCTCTCAGCAGAACCAGGCAACGGAATGCCTCTCCGGAACAGTTGTTCACGACATCCTGACACTCGCCGCCTCAACCGCGGTCCAGTCGCTCACCTCCACACTGCGCCTATAACGAACGGACCGGGATTCGAACCCGCGACCTGCACCTTTCGCAGGGAGAGAGCTGTCCGAGCACGAGTTTCCACCTGTCCTCTATGTTTCACTTTCTCCAGTACAGCTAGCACCGACCCTCGACGGTTTATTACATGCGACAGGATATAGGCCTCCACAATTATGCAATGGGTTTCGACTGATCTTCACAATATTCCATCACAACCTCATACATCTACGTCTACAGGGGCTACTCTGCAAATCAGATTTAACTGCCTCCAAGAGGGTTCATCGAACCACCGTTATATTATTTATCTACCATTCCACTCTCGAATAGCAGCCGGCCGCGGTGGCCGAGGGGACTCAGGCGCTTCAGTCACGGTCTGCACGGCCACTACGGTCGGGGGTTCGAATCCCCCCTCGGGCATGGATATTTGTGCCGTCCTTAGTTGTAGGTAGTTCATAAGTAGTTTGTAAGTTTAGGGACTGATGACCCCGTAGTTAAGTCCCTTAAGCTTAACAAACATTTGAACATTCGAATAGCACGCGGGAAAAAAGAACACCTGAATCTCTCCGTTCGAGCTCTGATTTCTCGTATTTTATTCTGATGATCATTTCTACCTATGTAAGTGGGAGTCAGCAATATATTTTCGCATTCGGAGGAGAATGTTGGCGATTGGAGTTTCGTAAGCAGCCCCACGCCGCAGCGATAAGCGCCGTTGTTGTAATGATTCCCATCCCAGGTCCTGTATCATTTCCGTGACGCTGTCTCCCCTGTATCGTGACAAACGAAACAAGCTGCCCTTCTTTGGACTCTTTCGACGTCCTCCGTCAAACCCACCTGATAAGGATCCCACACTGGGCAGCAATACTCCAAAAATGGACGGACAAGCGTAGTGTATGCAGTTTCTTTAGTAGTTCTGTTGCATCTTTTAAGGTTTCTGACAATAAAACGCAGTCTCTGCTTCCCCTTTCTCACGACATTATCTACGTGTTCTTTCCAGTTTATGTCTGAAGTAATAGTAATTCCTGGGAATTTTGTAGAGTTTATTGCCTTCACTTTTGATTGATGTACCTTGTAAACAAAGTTTAACGGATTTCTTTTAGAACTGATGTGAACGAATTCACACTTCTCCTTACTTAGAGTCAATTGCCAATTTTTACACGATTCTGATATCTTATTCAGATCATTTGCAGTTGGTTTTGATCTTCAGATGATTTTACTAGATAAATGACGGCGTCATCTGCAAACAACCTAAGAGAGATACTTAGATTTTCCCCTAAATCGTTTATGTAAATAAGGAATAGCAGAGGACCAATAACACTACCCTGTGGAACGCCCGATATCACCTCTGTTTCTGTCGATGCCTTACCATCGATTACTACGAACTGTGTCCTCTTTGACAAGAAATCCCTTATCCAGTCGCAAATTTGGGGCGATATACCATAACCACGCAATTTGATTAAAAGCCGTTTGTGAGGTATATACCCTGTATTCTTTTAATCCCTTCCGATATGCCGTCTGAAGTGAAAAGGCTCCAGTTGCCTGTTCGCTGAGCTCTAGCGATAATTAACCAGTCACAGGGGCAATCATGAAACGTCGCAAGAATTAATTTGGCCCACATGATTTTTACACGCTCAATTACACGTTGCTTGATCAAGGGTCGGCAATAATTAAAAAAAATCCATACATTTACGCTCCAAACAATGCAACAAATGGCGTAGTTTTCCATCATGCCTTAAAAATGAAGTACAAATCAGTTTAGGCGTTACTCTCACACTTCTTCTGTTGATGCAACCCAGGCGGTAACGTGTATTTCAAGTATTATGTATTGTAAATCATTAAGCACTGGACATACTTTTACTTTTCCTTTTGAATGTTTATTGCTAAAGAAGGTATTGTAGTTCATTTATTTCTTCAAAACCAATCTAGTAGGCACACTAGTGACAGCCAGCTTATCTGTCGTAATCTACCAACACGCTAGCGGAGCCGTGGTTTTCAGCTACTCGTTTATAAATATAATGCACTGTAGGGACCATACAACACTTTCCTCGGAACGCCAGATATCGCTTTAGTTTTACTTGGTGAGTTTGCGCCAGTTACTGCGTACTGCGACCTGACCGACAGGAAATACCGAATGCAATCGCAATACTGGATGATATTCGAAAAGCTCGCAATTTGATTACAAGACGCTTGTGAGGAACAGAAAACGTGAAAAGGTAAAAGTCGCGTATTCCAGCACGACAACGCACCCGTTCATTCACCCTGGTGGCGCGTGGCTGCTGCGGAGGAAACACGAAAGTTTGAAAACAAGTTTGAAGGACGAACAGTTGGAAGGGCAGACGCGATGGAAGAAAGGCATCGAACACAAAGAGGGGCGTTGAATAAAAGTTTGTGTTGTGGTCGGGATTCGAACAAGGGACCTCTTGCTCTGTATGCATACTCTCTAAACCGCTCAGGAAATGTGTATCAAATCGCCAGGGCTCTCCGATATTGGAACAGCACCCCAGCAGGGAACGTGATTGGTATCACCTGTGAAGGGGACTATTTCCAAGTAAAAAAATCCCGCTGACGTGTTTTACGGCCCACTTTATATTTGTGGTTTTATAAGTTTTTGCAAACATTTTGGACCAAAATAATAATCTAAATAATAAAAATTTAATTAATAAGAGTGTCTGAAACCCTTTTAGGGGAAAAAAATACGTAGTGGCGGGTTCCGAACCACCGACCTTTAGCGTCACAGTCCAACGCCTTGCCCACTACGCTACGGCCACCAATCAAAAGATGAGTCCTTTAATCTCGGATTATTGATAGCCGTTGTTAACTGATGCTAATATGGCATTTGTAGACACTAGATTATCATTTATCGTACGAAGAACGACGTCTTTTTGTTAATTCTTCAGTGCGCCATTGCTTTGAAATGACGACGTGTAAGTTACAATAAGAAAATCATCAAATACGCAACGCAAGATGGCGTATGCCAGAGAGAGTTCTGGGCGAGGAATGTCACGTGACATCTGCGAGCTGCAGGTCTTCGTTAATTCAATGGAGGGTCTTTTTGCAAATATCTTCCAAAGATACGAGATATGAAAAAATATAAAGAAACAAAGTTGTAGATAATTTTCTTCTCTACAAATGCGTATGTATGCAGCTTTTGAGCACTAAAATGCCTGAAAAATCACCTATCATAAAGAGCAATGTGAACCAACTCCTAACGAGATCCTCAATGATGTGAACAACATATAAGACACTACACCGCCTGATGATGAACTGCCGGGTAGTTCGAAACCAGTCATGGTAAATAAATATCAAGAAAGGTGACTGGTTGCCGTTATTCTCTGATTTTATTTTAAAAAATCGTACTCACGTGTTTTACTGCTCACTTTAGAATTGTAGTTTTATAAGGTTTTGCAAACATTATGGACCAAAATAATAATCTAAATAATAAAAGATTAATTCATAAGACTGTCTGAAACCCATTTAGGGAAAAAAATTAGGTAGTGGCGGGTTCCAAACCACTGATCTTCTGATTCACAGTCCAATGCATTTCCCACTACGCTACGGCTACCAATCAAAAGATGAGTCCTTTAATCTCGGATTATTGGTAGCCGTTGTTAACTGATGCTAATATGGCATTTGTAGACACTAGATTATCATTTATCGTACGAAGAACGACGTGTTTTTGTTAATTCTTCAGTGCGCCATTGCTTTGAAATGACGACGTGTAAGTTACAATAAGAAAATCATCAAATACGCAACGCAAGATGGCGTATGCCAGAGAGAGTTCTGGGCGAGGAATGTCACGTGACATCTGCGAACGGCTGGTTTTGTTAATTCAGTGGAGGGTGTCAAAACTCCGTTATTTTTGCAAATATCTCTCAAACGATACGCCCCCCCCCCTCCTTCCCGCTGCAACAACCCCTCGGGGTCGAAACGAGGGGGTGCTTTTGACATATTAAATATTAACCGCCCAACTTTTTTTTTTAATCGTAGATTTGAATTCTACGTCAAAAAATAAGTAACTTTTGTATGAAACTATCTTTTTTCTTTAAATAAAAACTTTTTGGTATAGGCTTTACCGTGACTGTTGTTTCAAATTGATTGAAACAGAAGGTATCATTGTAAGTAGTCACTTTGTTGCATTGTAACCACAACGCGTTCCGCGGGATTTAACCCCCATCATCAGGTGGAAGAACATTATACCGCGCACATGTAGGTTACGTTGACTGTTCCACTGCCTGCAAGAGAAAATACAATACACTACATCAGACTGTAAAGTTGTACAATTGTTCAAATGAAGTTATAAAAGTCACATACCTATTTTTAACATACGCTAGATGTGCTAAATTTGAAATCATGTGCCTCAGCTCATCACTTAAAAAGGCAACACATTTATACTCACTTGTGTTCACGGTTCGTGGAAACCGATCATCTAATACATAAAGCAGAGTGTCCGTATGTTTGTACGTGTTGCATACAAATCTACAGTTTTGATCCAATCTTTATGAAATTTTGTACAAGTGAGCTTCAATCCATGTCGACGGTCGCCGTAAGTGTAAGAATCACGTATGATATATAGTTCACGAGATATGACGTCATAAACAATGAGATGCGCGAAAAACTGCTGCATTTAGCGACAATGCTGCTCATTTTCTCCTAAACCACTGGACCGATTTCAACCAAAATTGGTACACACATTCCTTAACGTGAGGTAACAATTGCTGCATGGTTAAGAATCACATGCGGCACATGGTTCAGAAGATATGACGTCATATACAATACGAATCGCAAAAAAAACTGGCACATAATGCGGTGAGACGTTATAAATCCGCTATATGAGAATGACAGTACTTAGCGACTTGCAACGAACTTTAAACATAATTTCAAACGTTTATTAGACTTTTTATCGCTAACAACCAGATGAAAAACCTGAAAGGAAAAGAAGTTGCTCGGCATTCGGTATGGCGTTACAATTTATAATTTTTACACTACAAATAGTAGCCGCAGGAATTTTTATAGTCAGGATACACACATACAGTTGATTGTACCTTCTAAATTGTATCACAGTAAGACGCGTTATTCATGAGATATGAGCATTTAAACATTGACGTTCCGCTGTCCATGGACTAAAACTCTGCAATTCGGTACGACGTTACAATTTATAATTTCTAAACTACAAATTGTAGCCTCAGGAAATTTTTCAGACAGTGTACAAACATATAGTTGAGTGTACCAATTGTATCAGTACGATACGTAGTCCATTCTATATGAGCACATAAACAATAGCGTTCATGGAACACAGCCCCATCACGCACCAAGTTTTAATCTATTTCTTCTTTACTACTAATTGTATTTCCATGAGATTTTACAGACATACAGCTCTTATACAAATGAATGTATACCTGAAAAATGGCAGGGATAAAGAGATAAATACCCGGGCAACGCCGGGTTCTCAGCTAGTCTAAAATAAAATAAAATATTCAACAAGCGATCTTGGCATACAGGCTAGATTCTCAACAATTTTTCAATTTTTTTTATTTGTGCCTATTACAGCGCCATCTATCGTAAAACGAACATTATGTTTCATACAAAAGTTATATAGTTTTTCAAATCCAAAACTGCAATAAAAATAGGGGTGCTTTTTAAGATTCGAATGTCACCTCCACTTTCTCCCATGGGGGTGGCCCTCTTGGAGGTGAACAAATTTTATTGCAATTTGTTTTAATCCGAGGTGTCTTTTTGCAAATATTCCAAACAATAATATTAAGTTAAACTTGTATCCATTCTGGAAGTGTGGAACCTGCGATTGTGTTGATTAAAGAAATCAGAAAATAACAGCAACCAGTCACCTTTTTTTCGCTTCTTGAACTTTGGTCTTTTACTGGTAAAGGTGACTGGTTGCTGTTATTTTCTGATTTCTTTTTTCAATAATATTAAGTGCCTCCTCCCACACGATCTGTTCTGAGACTTGACCGTGAGAAATTTCAGAGAACACCAAGTGTTGCGGTGATTACGAATTATTTGCTGACCCGCCATTGTAAAACCCGTCTCAGAGTGGGCAATGATTCGTCTGTTCCCAGAGATCCCCCATACCCAATCTGATCTTCGCCATGGTTCACCTCCTGAAATTAGTTCCGTCCTTCAGTAAACATTCCCGTGTCTGTGTCTGCAGACACTAGCTATTAAACCGATGATTTGATGGTATTCATACCTGTCAACAGCTGCCGTCTTTGGAATTGGTGTTATTGCTTTATTCCTGAAGTGCAGGGCACTTTTCGCCTGTCTCATACATCTTGCTCACAAGGAGCCATAAATTTGTCCTGACTGGCCCTCTCAAAGGTACCAATAATTCGGAGGGAATATCATTTTTTCTGGGAGTATCATTCCCACATACCTCTCTCAGTTTTCTGGCCATTTCTCAAACAAGTGCCGGAATCTACTTTATAACTCCTTCTACTCCATTAATGCCGCGGTGGAGTAGCCGAGCGGTCTAAGGCGCCTCGCTGCGGAGCGCGCGGTTGCTCGCCGTCGGAGGTTCGAGTCCTCCCTGGGGCATGGGTGTGTGTGTGTGTGTGTGTGACCTTAGGTTAGTTTACCTTAGTTTATATAGTTTTTAAGCTACTGGCTGATGAACACGCAGTTTGTTCCGATAGATATACAAACAATTGAACATTTGAACTCCATTAAACAATACCTAAATCTTGAAATAAATTCATTAACGCCTTACGCGTTTCGAGATACGTCATTATCAAAGGCTATAAAAACACAATGATATTAATATTCCATCCAACACTTTTGTAAAACATAACGAATAAGTAACACTAATACAATTAGCTCTTGGCAGGGAACGATCTTATAAACGTATTTTGTAAATCACGAAATGCCAAGATGGCGGTATTTCGTCTTTATTTATGACAGACGACCGGTTTTGATGTACACTGACATCATCTTCTGGTGTCTAACGGCGAACATAAAATGTATGGTTACAACAATACCAACAGAGGAACATGCCACATAACTGCTTTCATTCCTCAGCTCGCCATAATTTTTTGAATGGTGTCACTTTGTTTCTGGCTGTATGTAAATGGGAACATGATGTAACAGATGTGGATTGTCGATCCCTGGCAGTTGCACTTGCAATCTCAAATTTTATACTGTGGTTTCATAGTGCTAGATTTTATACGTGCTGTATCTTACAAATATGCTGGTACTGTTTTTCAAAAATGTTCAAATGTTTGTTAAGCTTATGGGACTTAACTACGGGGTCAGCAGTCCCTAAACTTACAAACTACTTATGAACTACGTTATACTAAAGACGGCACAAATATCCATGCCCGAGGGGGGATTCGAACCCCCGACCGTAGTGGCCGTGAAGACCGTGACTGAAGCGCCTCAGTCTCCTCGGCCACCGCGGCCGGCGGTACTGTTTTTATTGTTGTTGTTGTTGTTGTTGGTTGTTTAAGGGGGACAAAACTGTTTTTATTCTTCAGTTTATTTGTAATTTTAAATAACGAAACCTTTTCTTGGTTATAGGTAAATTAAAATTTTATGTAAATTGACGAAACCTCAGTAGATACTCCTGCAATTTTAAATTTCATTATCGACAAATGATAACAGTTGTAGGACTTGACATACAATAGCGCACTCTAGCGGCATGTTAAGGTAACATAGTGATCACAACGTCGCCTGTTAGTAGCTTGTTGTCACTCACAACTGTACAATATGGTGCCTCTTCATTTATATATGACTATACGAGTTTTATATCTGACAACCAGACGGCTAATTTTTAATGTGTGACAACCCACCAGTACAATCCAACTGGCTACAATATGTATTTATATAATAATGTTACTATTTAGTGCAGGTATGTGATGTAAACTGTTCACATCTGTTTACCTATGCATACAGTTATATGGTATGTTCCTTTGTAATTTTTTTTTTTTTTTTTTTTTTTTTTTTTTTTTTTTGTACCGTTAGAGACCAGAAGATGATGCCTGTGTACATCGAAACCAGTCGTCTGTCAATAAAGAGGAAATACCGCGATCTTGGCATTTCATTATTTACAAAGTACTACTAACTTTACACTCACCAAAACTATTAAAAATATTGAAACTTAAAAAAAAAAATCCCATTAAAATTATTAGTATCGTAGACACATGTCATACGTAAGAGAAGTTTACAATTCACCCCAGAACATCTTAAAATTGGGAAAATCCGCAAGACGGTGACACTGTGATTCTACTCCCCCCTGTGGGTTAGGGGTCAGTGCTACTGTCTCGAAAGCAGGAGACCCAGGTTCGAATCTCGGCAGGATACACATTACGCATTAGCAGTTAATGTCATACATTCCATGGACAATACAGACTGAATCAACAATGAGGAAAAATATTTCGTGCAAATTGTCTCACATTGAGCTACAAACGTAAGTTCCTTTTCCGCATGCTCGTACGTCAATAAATGACAATGCAATTGAATGGTAAAAATCTGGAAATATGGAGTGGGCTTTTGGGTGTTACTGTGCGTCGAATTGGCCAAGGGGACAGACCGGCAGCAGGGCACAGCACGCGAGTGTTGCGGGTAGTCTAGCCGCTCAGCAGAAGGCGAGGCACGCGGCGTGAAGCGACGGCCTGCGAGGCACTGCGAGGCGAGCAGTGGCGGCGCTCGCATCTACCTGGTATTGTGCATCGTGGCTAGTTGGCATAGCATGCCCTGTTGCCTATCTGTACCCTTGGCCAATGCCGATGCACAGTAACACCCAAAAGTCCACTTCATATTTCCACTTTTTTACCACTCAATTGCATTGTCGTTTATTGACAAAAGAATATGCGGAAAACGAATTTATGTTTATAGCTCAGTGTGTGACAATTTCCACGACATATTTTTTCCTCATTTATGACCTCCCCTGTGTATATAGAATTGATCGTTTAAAGATACAAGATTTGCAAGAAACTGCACAGACATGTGGAAAGCTAGCCATAAAAAACTGTTTAGTAAATCAAATGTTTGTAACGAACTTACCAGCTGCTTAGAAACGAACTTTAAAAATTTTTTCTTTATAGATAGATCTGAAGCATTGAATTAAAATTTGTTGTGCGGCCGGGAATCGAACCCGGACCTCCATGCTTACTAGGCAGACGTCTTAACCGTTAGACTACCACACCACTAACGGTTAAGGCGCCTTGGAATAGTCTATGTACGATTTCCCTCCACAACATCTTTGGAACAAAGAAGCTGTGTTAAAGTTTGTGTTGTCGAAGCACAACACAAACTTTGGAACAAAGAAGCTGAATTAAAGTTTGTGTTGTGGAGGGAAATCGTACATAAACTATTCCGAGGCGCCTTATCGTTAGTGGTGTGGTAGTCTAACGGTCCCTGCCTTCCAAACTACGCCGGGCGCCGTGGCTCAGCGCGCCCGGTCAGAGGACTCAACGCCCTCTGCAATAAAAAAGCTGAGCCAACTACACAACGAACAAAAACGAACAAACATGATCAGCGTCCGCAATGAACAGAACTACCCATAGAGCAAAAAAAAAAAAAAAAAAAAAAAAAAAAAAAAAAAAAAAAAAAAAAAAAAAAAAAACGGTTAAGACGTCTGCTTATTAAGCATGGAGATCCGTGTTCGATTCTCGGCCGCTCCACAAATTTTAATTCAATGCTTCAGATCTATCTATAATGTCTTTGACATATTTGAGACGTAAATCTGTCTCAGGGATTCTTTCATTGTATTAATTAATTTTTTCTTTATTATTATTATTATTATTTTGTTGCAATCAAGAAAAATATAATTTAATTTCGATGTACGTTGCTACTTGAGGACAAGAGCGATCATCAGTTAGGTTATCCAAAACGTCGAATGAAACTACCTGGCAGATTCAAACTGTATGGTGCACCGTGATTCGAACCCGGGACCTCTGCCTTTCGCAGGCACGCTCTCTACCGACTGAGCTACCTGTGCACTCTACCCCGTCCGTCCTCACAACTTTACTTCCACCTGAACCTCGCCTCCTGCCTTCCAAACTACCCCACGAAAAAGAAAGAACGCAGGTTCAAATGTTCAAATGTTTGTATAGCTTATGGGACTTAACTATGGGGTCATCAGACCCTAAACTTACAAACTACTTATCATCTAGCTTATACTAAGGATGGCACAAATATCCATGCACGAGGGGGGATTCGAACCCCCGACCGTAGTGGCCGTGCAGACCGTGACTGGAGCGCCTCAGTCCCCTCGGCCCAGGTTCGAATATCGAAGTTTTCATATCAGCGCACACTCCGCTGCAGAGCGCAAATCTAATTTTCTGTGTCGAATGTCTGACGCGAGATTTCGGCGAAAGAGTCAGGCGTGAGAAGGGCAGAAGGCGGCGTAAGACAAGCAGACTAAAAGTGTGTGAGCAGTTCCAAAACTGTGTCGTAACAACAGGCGCGCGACAAAAAATTTCCTGGAAACGGCGTCGCCAAAATAAGCGGACGCCATGTCGGTTTCGGTGAAGGCGCTGGTTTAGATTCCCAGAGACAGTGAGGGGAATTGAGGGGCAAGTTGAGTAGGAGTCCGGAGGAAGTCGCGAAATGAGGTCAAAACAAACAGGCGGAGCGCTTGAAGCTAACAGGATGCCGCCGACAGCTGCTGTCGAAACGTCCGAGCCCGTGTCTAAGAAACAAGGGCAGGCGCCTCGCAACACGTCTGTCTGATATTTTACCAGCTACTCATCTGAGAGCGTTTCCCTGATAATAAGTACAAACTACCACGCGAAGCAAGCCAAAATGTTCAAATGTTTGTAGAGCTTACAAACTACTTATCAACTACCTTATACTAAGGACTGCACAAATATCCATGCCCGATGGGGGATTCGAACCTCCGACCGTAGTGGCCGTGCAGACCGTGACTGGAGCGCCTCAGTCCCCTCGGCCACCGCGGCCGGCGTAGCAAGTCAATTTGAAACTATGGACATCGGAGATGTTTCTTCGATTTGCGGGACGTTCCAGCATATGGCGGCTTATGGAGAATAAAACACGCACCCTTATTGGCCCTCATAAGTACGAAAATCTTCTCCATGAAATGTGTGTGCTTGTTAACATCTTTGCTTGTCAGTGTCAAAATCTGTTAATCACAAACGTAGCAATATCAATTTCCATGTACGTGGTTGTAAAATACTAACACGAATTATTTACAGACGAATGGAAAAACTTGTGGAATCTGACCTCGGGGAAGATCACTTTGGATTTAGGAGAAATGTAGGAACACGGGAGGCAATACTCACTTTACGACTTATCTTAGAAGATAGGCTAAGGAAAGGCAAACCTACGTTTTTAGCCTTTGTCGATTTGGAGAAAGCTTTTGACAATGTCGACTGGAATACACCCTTCCAAATTCTGAAGGTAGCAGTGTAAAATATAGGGAGCGAAGAGTTATATTCAACCTACACAAAAACCAGACAGCGGTTATTAGAGTCGAACGGCAAGGCAGAGGTTGGGAAGGGAGTAAGACAGGATTGTAGCCTTTCCCCGATGTTGTTCAATCTGTACATTGAGCAGGCAGTGAAGGAATGGAAGGAGAAATGGGCATTAAAGTGCAGGGAGAAGAAATAAAAAGATTGCGGTTTGCTGATGACATAGTAATTTTTTAAGAGACCGCAAAGGATCTGGAAGAGGAATTGAATGTGATGGACAGTGTCTTGAAAGGAAGATATAAGATGAACATTAACAAGAGTAAAACGAAGATAGTGGAATGTAATGTCAGAAAATCAGGCGATGCTGAAGGAATTAGATTAGGTAATGAGAGAATAAGAGTAGTAGATGAATTTTGTTATTTGAGTAGCAAGATAACTTCTGATGGTCGAAGTAAAGAAAATATAAAATGCAGAATGGCTATGGGAAGAAAAGCGTTTCTAAAGAAGCGTAATTTGTTGACATCCAATATTAAATTAAATGTTAGGAAGTGCTTTCTGAAAGCTTTTGTCTGGAGTGTAGCAGTGTATGGCAGTGAAACGTGGACGATAAGGAGTTCAGATAAAAAGGTGATAGAAGATTTTGAAATGTGGTGCTACAGACGAATGATGAAAATTAGAGGGATGGATCACGTGACTAATGAAGAGGTGCTCAACCGAATTGGGGAGAAAAGGAGTTTTTGGCATATGCTGACTAAGAGAAGGGATAGATTGGTGGGACACATTCTGAGACATCAAGGAATTGTCAACTTAGCATTAGAAGGAAGCGAGTGGGGTACAAATCGTAGAGGGAGACCGAGGGATGAATACAGTAAGCAGATTCAAAAGGATGTAGGTTGCCGAACGTATTCTCAGATGAAGAGACTTGCACAGGACAGGGTAGCGTGGAGAGCTGCATCAAACCAGTCTGCGCACTGAAGACCACAGCAGCAACAACATGTACATTTATTTGTTTATATATTATATTTATATCTAATAACGGACGAGTGTTTATTAGAGCATTGTGTAAAAAATTTGGAGTAAATCTATGAAGAACTTTTCAAGTTTCATGTCATGTCAAAATGTCCTCCGTTAGCGAGGATACATGCATCCACCCTCCGTAGCATGGAATGCGCTGATGCAGCCCTGGAGAATGGCGTATTGCGTCACAGCCGTCCATAATACGAGCACGAAGAGTCTCTACATTTGGTACCGGAGTTGCGTAGACAAGAGCTTTCAAATTCCCCCTTAAATGAAAGTCAAGAGGGTTGAGGTCAGGAGAGCGTGGAGGCCACGGAATTGGTCCGCCTCTACCAATCCATCGGTCACCGAATCTGTTGTTGAGAAGCGGACGAACACGTCGACTGAAATGTGCAGGAGCTCCATCGTGCATGAAGCACATGTTGTGTCGTACTTGTAAAGGCACATGTTCTAGCAGCACAGGTAGAGTATCCCGTATGAAATCATGATAACGTGCTCCAGTGAGCATAGACATCACCAATAAAAGTTCACAGAAAATCTGTGTTGATGACGTGAAATCGAGGAAGTGCAGTACATACTAACGAAAGAATTGGGTATTTTGACAATTGTCTGCACGAATTATTTCAGTTTACATTTAAAGAGAAATACTAACATGAACTCTCACATGGAAATTAAGAGTTTGCGCACACATGTCCACATAACAGATTTTCTTTCTATGTGTGTGAGTAATGTTTCCTGAAAGTTAGGCCGTACCCTTTTGTAACACCCTGTATATATGCAGTCTATCCCCACCTCTAAAGAAGATTGCCGCCACCTTGTCCTCCGCGACTACAGGTTGGGAAACGTTGGAAGAAATTCCGCGCGCGCATGCATCTGGGATACCGGCCGGCTAGTGCCGTTTGGCGGCGAGAGGTTGTCAGCCCTGCGGTGGCTGCGCTATGCGGCCGTCGTCTTATCTCGCTGACACGCACTTGCGTATGCCCGCCCGAGTCCTACGCATGGCCGCTAAAAATAAAACCCACGGCGTACAGGTGACAGCGGCGCTTCCGTAACGTCTGACATGGCGTCACCTTGGAATACCGCCGACTCATCTGTCAAAATATCTGCCAAGTAACGGCAACGAAACTTAATTTAAAAATACGTATAAACAGCTACATCTACGTCTACGTACATACTCCGCAGTCCACAGTAAGGTGCGTGGCGGAGGGTACACTGTACCACTACTAGGCATTTCCTTTCCTACTCCACTCCCAAATGGAACGAGGAAAAAAAGAATGCCTATATGTCTCCGTACGAGCCCTAATTTCTCTTATCTTGTCTTTGTGATCTTTACGCGAAATGTAAGTAGGCGGCAGCAAGATCGTGCTACACTCAGCTTCAAATTCCGGCCCTCTAAATTTACTTAACAGAAATTCACGAAAAGAACGTCGTCTTTCTTCCAGCGATCCCCAATTGAGTTGCAGGAGCATTTCCGTGACACTCGCGCATTGGTCGAACCTACCAGTAACAAAAAACCTAGCTGCTCGCCTCTGAACTGCTTCTACGTCTTCCTTCAAACCGATCTGCTGCGGGTCCCAAACACTTGAGCAATACTCGAGACGGGGTCGTACAAGCGTTTTATACGCGGTCTCCTTCACAGATGAACTACATCTTCCCAAAATTTTCCCAATAAACCGAAGTCGGCTGTCCGCCCTACTCACAACTGCCCTTACATGTTCGTCATTTGAACGACACGACAACAACAAGAAGCTCACTACTAATGCTGTATTCGAACATTATGGGATTGTTTTTTCTACTCCTGCGCATCACCTTAGATTTTTCTACATTGAGAGCTAGCTGCCATTCTTCGCACCAACTAGAAATTTTGTCTAAGTCAACCTGTATGCTATTACAGTCAGTTACAGACGACACCCTCCCATACACCAGAGCATCATCAGCAAACAGCTACAAATTACAACTTACTCTGTCCATCAGATCATTTATATAGATAGAAAATAATAGCGGTCCTATCACACTCCCCTGGGGCACGCCTGACGATACACTCGTCTCTGATGAACACTCGCCGTCGAGAACAACGTACTGCGTTCTATTACTTAGGAAGTCTTCCAGCCAGTCACAAATCTGTGAACCTATTCCATAAGCTCGTATCTTCGTTAGCAGTCTGCAGTGTGGCACCGCGTCGAACGCCTTTTTCAAGTCGAGAAAAACAATCCGCCTGTTGTCTTTCATCCGTGGCTCGCAAGATGTCATGTGAGAAAAGGACAAGCTGAGTTTCCTAAACCCGTGCTGATTCATGGAAAGAAGCTTTTCCGTTTCAAGGAAATTTACTATATTCGAACTGAGAATATGCTCCAAAATTCTACATGAAACCGATGTCAACGATATTGGCCTGTAATTGTGTGGATCAGTTCTCTTTCCTTTCTTATAAACGGGAGTCACCTGCGCTTTTTTTCCAATCAGTAGCAACTTGCGGTGCATTAAAGACAAAAATGTTAAAAATGTTTCTAAAGCATATGCGACTTAACTGCGGGGTCATCAGTCCCTAAACTTAGAAACTACTTATGAACTATCTTATACTAAAGACAGCACAAACATCCATTCCCGAGGGGGGATTCGAACCCCCAACGCGGGACTGCATTAGAGATTCGCGACAAATGCAAGTTGCATAAAAAACTACAAGAACAACAGTTCTAATACGTCTGTTAAATAATAACCAAACGGAACAGATTACCAGGGATCTTAGAGGGGTAATAAGGTCTACCAATTATACCTGGCCATAGCATTCACACCGAAACAGGCTTGTCCAATGAAATAGTTTATTAAAAAGCAACGTCTTTGGAAGAAATTCTTTACAATGTCTCCAAGTTTTGTTTGTTGTAATTGTAAACGAAACGTTCGTGTGTAACTGAATGCACGGATGAATCCCTTACGATCATTTGCTATACGAGGTTTGACAGAGACTGTAGGTAATATTTCTGCGAGGATAGTGGCATGATTGCAATGTGTCTGGTGGTTTAGATCAGGTGATCAGGTGATAAGCCATAAATACGTATTTCTCTAATTACTTGAAATGTGTTACCTGTTGGGAGCAATCGCACAGTCTACAATGTATACACGTTATTTTTTAAGGATTTTTAATTAAGGTTGCTAGCTTTATATATTGACAGTGATGGGTTTCAACGTTAAAAATCGTAATCTTCAGATTACAATATTACTCTGATTTAAGTATTACCTTGCGAGAACTTGTACAAGAAAGAATGTTCCGTAGTGATGTAAAAGGGATAAGAATATCTAATCATATTTTAAAACTTAGGCACCAACAGTTTATAGCATTTCGGACGAAATATAACGTAAAACATGATTTGCCTCTATACATATATAACGAGTATACAACATAATTTCAGCATTAACAAACAACGCCGTAACCACGTCCGTTAGGTGGATGGCTAGTGATTGTGCTACCGAACATGTGCGAATTCGTCAGCACGCCATCCGTCACCACACATGAAACATCAAAAAACAGCACATATTATTCTAACCCTTTCAGTCCCACATTATGAAATCACTTTTGGAAAAATTAAAATTCAGCGTTTTCTGTATTAACACAGTCCAAAAAACTTCAAAATATGTGTTCTAAAATTTTTGGTCGAACTATTTTCTTATGTCATTTATTTCATGCACAGCACAGACGTTTGTATCGAGGTGTTTTATTACTTGGGCGTTATTATGTTGATAGTTAATACTGCCAGATCAATAATGTTAGCATAGTCTTCGCTACAGCACCAAAGACAAGACAATTCACTGCAGGAGTAAAACAATATGAACCACACTCTCAGCCACGTACAGACGGCAACGAAAAACAACCTCCGAGACGGACAGATTAAGGCCTAACAAGTGGCAAAGTGTCGTACTAGAAGCATGTTGTTCAACAACAAAAATGCAACTTTAAGGACTGATGCACAAAATGCGGTATAAATCAGGTTTTAATACGATCTTGTCCAGGAACATCACTGGGAACGAAAGGGTTAACATTAAAAATCATTAACAACAACTTAAATATACATGATTTTACCTGCAAAAATGAGCTGATGTTAGGCAGTAGCTGGGATAATATTTCGTCCCACTGCAAAACGCCTTGTGAAAAACTATCGAATACGTTTACTAATAAATAAAAATTTCTTTTGCATTTTGAAAAAAAATTCTTGCTTCAGTATCTCATTGTTACCAGCACTAAAAATATTTACCAAACATAAATAAAAATAAATGCCCCCTAGACTCTTCAAAATTTTCTTGAAAACCACGTTTCGATATGCGTAACCGTTGATGAAAAAAGTAGTGTGACGTATTACCTGCCTCATCCCTTGTATAAGTGACCTAGTCATCAGGGAGAGAGGTTTTTACTGAAATTGTTCCATCAAACCCTTCGTTCTTAAAATGAATTTTTACTATCTATTGCTTCTGAAGTTTTCCATCTTGGTGGTATTACGGAGCTACTGTTTTCAGGGTGTGTGTGTGTGTTTTCAGGATTCTACAGACTGCCATGTCCTGAATTTCATTTTCAGCCACATTCCCTATTCGAAGTAGCTGGCGCCTGCAGGTAGGCAACCGAATTTGCATTTCTAAGCCGCGGGTTGCGTTAGCGCCTTTCAGCGTACACCTCCGTCAGTCTCTTCGCGTTTGCTGCAAACGAAGTCCCTATTGTCCACGTCTTGTGAAATTGGATACAAACTTGCGTCTGTGCTCTGTCCACGACAGTGTTCTTTTGTTATTTGCGCTGTCCGGTCCGAATACCCACAGGTACTTAACGCACGCCCTACGAATGGCCCAGTTGGTTAAGTAGAGCGGCATGAAATGTCTTCGTATTGTTACTTCTAACGTCGATATTAATTAAAGTTGCCACACATGAAAGTTTTTTCTTCTACTCACGAGCCACAGTCATGTAAAAGTTATTGAATGATTTCATCGCCCTTGTACCGTTTCACATTTTTTATTTCAAGTGTTTTATCCATTACAGCACTGTTCAGATTATAAATTAATGAAATGCAGCAATCAACTTTAACGACCGGTTTCGGGCGCTTGAGTGCCCTTCATCTGGTCTATTTTTGTACTGTTGCTTAATAAATAAACACGCTACTAGTGGAATCAACGCTAAGTGCAAAGATTATGGAATTCCATAATCTGTTGCTTAATAAATAAACATGCTACTAGTGGAATCAACGCTAAGTGCAAAGATTATGGAATTAGCGTTGATTCCACCACTAGCATGTATATTTATTAAGCAACAGTACAAAATTAGACCAGAAGAAGGGCACTCAAGCGCCCGAAACCGGTCGTTAAAGTTCAAAATAAATAACCACAAGCAACTGGTTGCTGCATTTCATTAATTTATATTTTTTTTTTTTATTTTTTTTTTTAATCGCTATGCGGACTTTTTGCTTTTGAGTCATTACGTGACGACTTGGTTACCTACTTGCACAAAATAATTCGACTAATTGTCAACTTGAAAATGGCTCTAATTACGAAATCCGGATCGTGATTAGAAAGAATAAAATAACACAGTCGAATGGCAGTAAAATGACTCAAATATCACATCAGACTCTTTGAAAACAAATTAGTAGTGAAAGGGTTAATTGTCGAATCGATTTCGCCCGCTGGTATGTGTGTGGGACAGTTGTCTGGATGAGTATACAGGGTATACATAGAATCCGGGAACACGGTCAATTATGTAGGCCTATTGCGGAAGAACTAAACATTGTAGAGATATAATACGTATGGCATTTTGAAGAAAAACCCTGAATATTTATTTATTTACTAGCTTAATTACTGCTGCTTCGCACGCGTAGACTGAATGGTCTGCATCGGTCGTTTCTACTTCTAAACATAAATTTTCATGGATTTAGCTTTAAAAATGCTTTTCTAATCAACAACTTGCCACTCCCTATTGCACCACTGATGGCAGATTTGAAAACATCCCAAAACACATTTTTTTAAAATTCTAATCGTGGTTCTAAATCCAAATTTTCACATTTTTATCATCAAAATAGTCTTAGTAGCACTCTTAAAAGATTTTCCCTTATGTCACCCGCTTAATGGTTCAATTTCCAAAAATATAGAAACACGTTTTTTTATTACTATTTTTAATTTGAATCAGAAATCTAATTCCGACATTCTGTATTTCTTGCTTCAAAATTGCCTTACTAGTAAAGTATTTTAAAAAAATATCGAAGAATCGCTGATGTGTAAAACAACTTCGATAAATTTCAAGTTTCTATCGCTTGTAGATTCACTATTCACCGCCGTTTTCCGTCCTTTAGAAACGGATCGAGAACGCGAAATTTCTTTCTTATGCTTTGACATCTTTCTTGGTAGTTTTACTTTTCAAACTTCAGTTATCACTAATTTTTCTTTATTCGTGCGCTTGTTGCAGAAATACAACTGGAGCTTATGCATCACGTTTCGCTGTGTATAACCTCTTTGCTATTATAGTGGTTAAAGTTATCGCTGGTCTTCTGTCCGAATTTTATACAAACTGACGACTTTCAACCACTATATCTTCCACCCTTTTATAGCTATCGACACGAAACTGCTTTGGTGTACAACGGGAGACTTTGAACTACAACAACACAGAGAGATCGTTCGTCTCCATTGTGTAGTTTTTCCTCAAGAGGAAAATATTGACATCCAAATGAAGAATATTATATAAGTCGATAACTTTCAACTCCCATATCTTCCACCCCCTTATCGTTATGAACCCTCTACCACCATAGTCCACAATGGAAGACTGATACCTACTACCACATACAAACACTATTTGTTTGCGATGTCTTGTTTCGGCTGCAGAGTGAAATACAGACACAAACACCTGAATTTTTATACACAGGCTGTCCCACTCAACTGTTTCACCCCAGTTTTCTCTGAAACTACAAGAGGTATTGAAAAATCCACTTTCACGGTCATGAACGTACTGCAGGGGCTTATGAAAGTAGGTACTATGAGACACTCTAAAACGTGAACAAACGCATCAAGAGTCTGACAGATAGCCAGCTAGTATTTAAAAAGAAATTAAGGGGAATTTCTGAAAGGCAACTGCTTCTAAACTTAAATGAATTTTTAGATAAATCTTAAAATTAAAGTAATTAAGATTAAAAATAAAATAAAATAAAAAACAATAAAAAAGAAAAAAATCCTTAAAATATTCACTGTCATGTACAGACAACATTTACTAAACTGATACGTTCCACATCACTACGAAATGTCCTATACAGGGTGACGCACTAAACTGTTTCACCCCAAGATATCTCTAAAACTACACGAGATATTAAAAAACCACTATCACTGTCATGAACGTACGACAGGGGCTTAGGAAAGTAGGTACTATGAGACACTCTAAAACGTGAAAAAATATTATTTTCAACACAAACTTATGTTTTTTTAAATGGATACCCTATATTACTTCTTAAGCAATTGATACGATGAAAAACCACAAAAAGAATGGCGTCGGTTGCATCGCGATGCGTCAATTACATCCGGAGAAACTGCGAAGTAGCGAAGTTGACGTTTGAAACACATGAGGCGCGCTGCTAGCGCGTGTCCGAGGCTCAACAGTAGGTCTGCTTTCATAGGCCCCTGCCGTACGTTCATGACCGTAGAAGTGGTTTTTCAACATCTCTTGTAAATTCAGAGATATCTAGTGTGAAACGGTTGAGTGGGACACCCTGTATTTTGACTACGTCCTATGTTACACTTTCTGTTCAACCTCCATATTTTACGTAAGGTCAGATGAACTGTTTGTAGAATTTTATACGACCAGATGGTGGTCGTCGGTAAATTAAATTATCATATATCGATCTTGGCGTTTTATTTTTGAGCATAATTAATGTATAACGCTATATATATAATTAGAGGGGGTAAACGACGAAGGGATGCGGTACCAAGAATATAGGGAGGGGGAGGGTTTGGAGGAGAGAGAGAGAGAGAGAGAGAGAGAGAGAGAGAGAGAGAGCTAGGAAATAGTTTGAAAAACGAAATCTACTGGTGTTAAATCGGGCGACCTTGTGGGCCACGAATGAGGACCATGGCGCCCCAACCCCACCACACAGCCATGTATTATGCACAGATGGATGGATGCTTGGAGTTTAACGTCCCGTCGACAGCGTGCTCATTAGAGACGGAGCTTACGGTCGGAAGGTTTGGGTAAGGATGGGGAAGGAAATCGGCCGTGTCCTTTCAAAGGAACCATCCCGGCATTTGCCTGGAGTGATTTAGGGAAATCACGGAAAACCTGAATCTGGATGGCCGGAGGTGGATTTGAACCACCGTCCTTCCGAATGCGAATCCAGTGTGTTACCACTGCGCCACCTCGGAAGAGTTTGAATTATATGTATATCGCGAAAACGATAAACTGAAAAAGAACGCCAAATTCGAAGTTTTTAGCGAAATTTCCCGTAGAAGCCTATATTGTACGAAACGCCGCGAAATTTGTCGTTTTTCCGTATAAAAGTGTTTGGCAGGTACGATCTTAAAGGTGCGGGAAAACTTGTAGCGTTAGCGAGACGTTTCGGTTGCGTTCAGAACATTCGTCAACAGGAGCAAGTATTGGGCGGTACCACAGACAGGCACTGGTGAAGTCCTGCGACCCCACAGGCAGTGTAATACCATACCTTCCTGCTTTCTTCCCCCACCCGTCACGACTTAGCTGCTGCTAAATTACTTTTTCGCTGTAAGACAATACGACCATACATTAGAGACCAACTACTTTCGTGGAGCAAATAATTACTGCACCAACTCAGAAGTCTTAACTCTTTCTCTGTCTGTGTGTATGTGTGTGTGTGTGTGTGTGTGTGTGTGTGAGAGAGAGAGAGAGAGAGAGAGAGATAGCCAACTAGTAATTAAAAAGAAATTAAACGAATTTCCGAATGGCAACTTCTTCTATACTTTCGATGAATTTTTAAATAAAACTTAATAATTTCGCTAAGGAATTCATAAAAATAAAATAAAAAAATCATTAAAATATTTATAGACAGTGTCTTGAAAGGAAGATATAAGATGAACATTAACAAGAGTAAAACTAGGGTAATGGAATGGAATGCCAGAAAATCTGCCGATGCTGAAGGAATTATATTAGGTAATGAAACGATAAAAATAGTAGATGAGTTTTGTTATTTGCGTAGCAAGATTACTTCTGATGGCCGAAGTAAATAAGATATAAAATGTAGAATTGCTTTGGGAAGAAAAGCGTTTCTAAAGAAGCGAAACTTGTTGATATCAAATATTAGTTTAAATGTTAGGAAGTCCTTTCTGAAAGTATTTGTTTGGAGTGTAGCATGGTATGGAAGTGAAACGTGGACGATAAGGAGTTCAGACAAAAATATGATAGAGCCTTTTGAAATGTGGTGCTGCAGATGAATAATGAAAATTATGACGTAACTAATGAGGAGGTGCTCAACAGAATTGGGGAGAAAAGGAGTTTCTGGCATATCCTGAATAAGAAAACGGATAGGTTGGTGGGAGACATTGTGAGACATCAAAGAATCGTCAACTTAGAATTAAAAGGAAGCGTGTGAGGTAAAAATCGTAGAGGGAGACCGAGGGATGAATACAGTAAGCAGATTCAAAAGTATGTAGGTTGCCATTCGGTTTCTCAGATGAAGAGACTTGCACAGGACAGGGTAGCGGGGAGAGCTGCATCAAACCAGTCTGCGGACTGAAGACCACAACAACAACAGCCATCATTTATTAAAGGGACTGATGACCTAACTGTTTGGTCCCATCTACCCATCAACCAACCAACCATTGCGAAATATCGTATTTATGATCTATGCAACGAGTATTCATCTAATCCAGTGAGTGTGTGTGCAACAAAACCTGTTGCTTCCGAAAAACTACCAGGAAGTGATACTTGAACGTAAGGATGGTACAGTGTTTTCTGCCGGGGTATGTGTGCTTCTGTAATAGATTGGTTTATTTGTGGTTGGTTGTGCTTGCTGGCGTATCGCGTACTCCTGAGAACGCGATGTTGGCGAATATTTTGCATCTGAAAGTGCAGTTACAAAACGCTTCATAAACTTCCGAAATTACATGCAAACTTTGTTGCAGGTCAGAATGAAACTTTCACTCTGCAGCGGAGTGTGCGCTGATATGAAACTTCCTGGCAGATTAAAATTGTGTGCCGGAACCGGGACTCGAACCTGGGACCTTTGCCTTTCGCGGGCAAGCGCTCTACCACTGAGCTACCCCGACACGACTCACGATGCCGCCTCACAACTTTACTTCCGCCAGTACCTCGCCTCCTACTTTCCAAACTTCACAGAAGTTCTCCTGCGAAACTTGCAAGACTAGCACTCCTGGAAGAAAGGATATGGTGGAGACATGGCTTAGCCACAGCCTAGGGGATGTTTCCAGAATGAAACTTTCACTCTGCAGCGGAGTGTGCGCTTTCATTCTGGAAACATCTCCTAGGCTGTGGCTAAGCCATGTCTCCACCATATCCTTTCTTCCAGGAGTGCTAGTCTTGCATGGTTCGCAGGAGAGCTTCTATGAAGTTTGGAAAGTAGGAGGCGAGGTACTGGCGGAAGTAAAGTTGTGAGGCGGCATCGTGAGTCGTGTCGGGGTAGCTCAGTGGTAGAGCGCTTGCCCGCAAAAGGCAAAGGTCCCAGGTTCGAGTCCTGGTTCCGGCACACAATTTTAATCTGCCAGGAAGTTTTGTTGCAGGTCCCTAACTACTCCCATTTTCCAGTAATTGACGTGTAAATCTGGGTATTCTAACGCGGTGGCCTCTCATTATTTATGACGTCATATCTATTGAGCTTTATGTCGTAGTCTTTTGATTTTGGGTCAGAAACCTTCGTGGGCGTACGGTGAACAGTTCATCAAAGTTTCATTGCAATCGAATGAATGGTTTATGAACACATAGAGCACATACAGACAAACATTAATTTTTATAAAAACAGAGTTTATATTTTGTAAATTTGTAACGCTAAGTGTAACAAAAAATGTTCTCATGTGTTAAAAAACGTCAGTGCCCAATGCATAACTTGGTTACACGTACACCTACAATAAGAACACAAACCTACATGACAGCATAACCTACACTTAGCGGAAGATAAATGTTCCTGTAAAGTATCCACTGAAGATGAGCCGAAACTAGTTCTGGATAAAAATATAAAACATCCAAAAAGGCAGTTGGTTGCAATTCTTTTAACGAAAATAAACCGTCAATTTAGATGTAGAATGCTGATACTGGTAGTGAAGGAATAAATGTTTCTGTTAAACATACGGCTGATCATATCCTACTTCCTACGAATCTTTAATTCAGCGCAAAGTTCCTAGTGATTGGAAAAAAGCGCAGGTGACTCCCGTTTATAAGAAAGGAAAGAGAACTGACCCATACAATTACAGGCCAATATCGTTTAAAATCAGTTTCATGTAGGATTTTGGAGCATATTCTCAGTTCGAATATAGTAAATTTCCTTGAAACGGAAAATATTCTTTCTATGAATCAGCACGAGTTTAGGAAACATCGTTCATGTGAAACTCAGCTTGCCCTTTTCACACATGACATCTTGCGAGCCATGGATGAAGGGCAACAGGCGGATTGTGTTTTTCTCGACTTCAGAAAGGCGTTCGACGCGGTGCCACACTGAAGATTGCTAACGAAGATACGAGCTTATGGAATAGGTTCGCAGATTTGTGACTGGCTGGAAGACTTCCTAAGTAATAGAACGCAGTACGTTGTTCTCGACGGCGAGTGTTCATCAGAGACGAGTGTATCGTCAGGCGTGCCCCAGGGGAGTGTGATAGGACCGCTATTATTTTCTATCTATATAAATGATCTGATGGACAGAGTAAGTTGTAATTTGCGGCTGTTTGCTGATGATGCTGTGCTGTATGGGAGGGTGTCGTCTTTGACTGTAATAGCATACAGGATGACTTGGACAAAATTTCTAGTTGGTGCGAAGAATGGCAGCTAGCTCTCAATGTAGAAAAATCTAAGGTGATGCGCATGAGTAGAAAAAAACAATCCCATAATGTTCGAATACAGCATTAGTAGTGAGCTTCTTGATGCTGTCGCGTCGTTCAAATATCTAGGCCTAACATTGCAGAGCTATATGAAATGGAACGAGCATGTAAGGACAGTTGTGAGTAAGGCGGACAGCCGACTTCGGTTTATAGGGAGAATTTTGGGAAGATGCACTTCACCTGTAAAGGAGACCGCGTATAAAACGCTTGTGCGACCACGTCTTGAGTATTGTTCAAGTGTTTGGGACCCGCAACATATCAGTTTAAAGGAAGACATAGAGGCGGTTCAGAGGCGAGCAGCTAGATTTGTTACCGGTAGGTTCGACCAATGCGCGAGTGTCACGGAAATGCTCCGGCAACTCAATTGGGGATCGCTGGAGGAAAGACGACGTTCTCTTCGTGAATTTTTTGTTGGGGAAATTTAGAGGGCCGGAATTTGAAGCTGAGTGTGGTACGATCTTGCTGCCGCCTACTTACATTTCGCGTAAATATCACAAAGACAAGATAAGAGAAATTAGGACTCGTACGGAGGGATATAGGCATTCTTTCTTTCCCTCGTTCTATTTGGGAGTGGAGTAGGAAAGGAAGTGCCCAGTAGTGGTACAGTGTACCCTCCGCCACGCACCTTACGGTGAACTGCGGAGTATGCATGTAGATGTAGAAGTTAACTACTGACGAAGAGAAGTGAGTGTTATTCCGAGCTCGTATGTGTGATGACAGCGGTAGGGACCGTGGCCGTAGACTGGCAGTGCAGCCCTGGGTAGTGAGCCGCTGCGCTCTTCTGGCTAGACAAAGCACAGGCGGGCGGGTTCCCCGTCGGCCGGTCCAGATCTGGTTTCCTTAAAAGGTCGGCGCGCAATTTGGCAGCCGCTGCTACCACAGGGCCCACTTCACGCTGCCTGCAGACGGAACCGAGTTGCTGATGAGGCCTCTCTCCATTACCGGCCGAAACGCACCGCTGATCTGGACCGATATACGTGCCGGCATAATAAACTCACGTCCGGTTCGTTAGCTCGGGACCACTTCTCGCACGAAAAAGGAAATTCTTGCAAGGAAATTCATTCGCCGGCACGGAAACCACTACTGCAAATCAGTTAGTCCCTCCATCCCCCTACCGGAGGAAAAAAAAAATACGCCCACACCTCTCGGTCTTACTTTCAGTGCGGTTGTTTCAGACCATGGAGATTGCAGCGGTTAAAGATGCATATTATTAAATTGGTTTACATGGACAAACTTTCGGTCTCAGTCAGTATCTTGTTTATACGACTCCTACATATACATGGGATACTCTGCATATCACATTTAAGTGCCTGGCAGAGGGTTCATCGAACCACCGTTATACTATTTATCTCCCATTCCATTCTCGAATAGCGCGCGGGAAGAAACAACACCTGAATCTCTCCGTCCGAGCTCTGATTTCTCGTATTTTATTCTGATGATCATTTCTACCTATGTAACTGGGAGTCAACAATATATTTTCGCATTCGGAGGAGAATGATGGCGATTGTAGTTTCGTAAGTAGCCCACGCCGCAGCGATAAGCGCCGTTGTTGTAATGATTCCCATCTCAGATCCTGTATCATTTCCGTAACGCTGTCTCCCCTGTATCGTGACAATACAAAACGAGCTGCCCTTCTCTGAACTCTTTCGATGTCCTCCGTCAAACCCACCTGATAAGGATCCCACACTGGACAGCAATACTCCAAAAATGGACGGATAAGCGTAGTGTATGCATTTTCTTTTTTAGTTCTGTTGCATCTTTTAAGGGTTTTGCCAATACAACGCAGTCTCTGGTTCGCCTTTCCCACGACATTATCTACGTGTTCTTTCCAATTTAAGTCTGAAGTAATAGTAATTCCTAGGTATTTTGTGGTGCTTACAGCCTTCAGTTTTGACTGATTTACCTTGTAAACAAAGTTTAACGGATTTCTTTTCGTACTCATGTGGACGCCTTCACACTTCTCATTATTTAGAGTAAATTGCCAATTTTGACACCATAGTGATATCTTATTCAAATCGTTCTGCAGTTGGTTTTGATCTTCAGATAATTTTACTAGGCGTTAAATGACGGCGTCATATGCAAACAGCCTAAGAGAGCTACTTAGATTTCCCCCTAAATCCTTTATGTAAATAAGGAACAGCAAAGGACTAATAACACTACCCTGTGGAACGCCCGATGTCACCTCTGTTTTAGTCGATGCCTTACCATCGATCACTGCGAACTGTGCCCTCTCTGACAGGAAATCCCGTATCCAGTCGTAAATTTGGGTCGATATACCATAACGACACAATTTGGTTAAAAGCCGTGTGTGAGGTGTTTCTATGTTTTAGGAACTGTGGATTTCATTGTCGCCCTACAAATGATCGAGTTGGAACACACTCGGTAAAGATGTGAGAAGAATAAAACCGACTTTTCAGTTTGCCCTGATGATACTCCCTGCCCACATTCCCTCAGTCAGTCTGTACAAGTCGGTGGAGCAGCTCACCACGCCCGCGATCGCAGTTGTAAACATGGGCCTCTCTTGTATCATCAGGGATCTTCTTCATTCAAGGTTAGCATGGCCTGTGTTGCTGTTCTGTTCGTGCGTTGAAGTTTCCCGCAGAGTTTTTGTAAACCTGTTGGACCAAACTGCTAAGGTCACCAGTCCCTACTAGACTTACTAACTACTTAAGCTGACTTACTCTAAGGACGCCACACACACACACACATACGCGATCTCGAGGGAGGACTCTAACGTCCGGCGGGAACGGCCGCCCAGTCCGTACCTCGACGCCTCAGACCACGCGGCAACTACGCGCGGCCTTCGTACAACATGTGGATACAATTTCCGTTAGGTCCCCTTCAGAGTTCGAAATTTTAGTTCGTTCAATGGGCGATATACGCGGCAAAAGCTATCAACATTGTCGTACACCTATTTTGAAGTTTTAATGCTCTTAATAACGGAAAAAGGCGATCGTGTGAAACCCAGCTGGCGCTATTCGTCCACGAGACTCAGAGGGCCATAGACACGGGCTCTCAGGTAGATGCTGTGTTTCTCGACTTCCGCAGGGCGTTTGATACAGTTCCCCACAAACGTTTAATGAACAAAGTAAGAGCATATGGTCTATCAGACCAATTGCGTGATTGGATTGAGGAGTTCCTAGATAACAAAAAGCAGCAGGTCATTCTCAATGGAGAGAAGTCTTCCGAAGTAGGAGTTATGTCAGTTGTGCCACAGGGGAGTGTCGTGGGTCCATTGCTGTTCACGGTATATATGAATGATCTTGCGGATAACATCGGAAGTTCACTGTACTATATATAGAGGTTGTAACAGTGGAAAATTGTACTGAAATGCAGGAGGATCTGCATCGAATTTGACGCATGGTGCAGGGAATGGCAACTGAATCTCAATGTAGACAAGTGTAATGTGCTACGGTTACACAGAAAGAAAGATCCTTTATCATTTAGCTACACTATAACAGGTCAGCAACTGGAAGCAGTTAATTCCATAAAGTATCTGGGAGTAGTCATTAGGAGTGATTTAAAATGGAACGACCATATAAAATCAATCGTCGGTAAAGCAGATGCCAGACTTAGATTCAGTGGGAGAATTATAAGGAAATGCAGTCCGAAAACAAAGGAAGTAGGTTACAGTACACTTGTTTCGCCCAGTTCTCGAATACTGCTTACGGGTGTGGGATCTGTACCAGGTGGGATTGATAGAGGAGGTAGAGAAGATCCAACGGAGAGCAGCGCGCTTCGTTACAGGATCATTTGGTAATCGAGAAAGCGTTACGGCGATGATCGCTAAACTCCAGTGGAAGACTCTGCAGGAGAGACGCTCTGTCGCTCGGTACGGGCTTTTGTAGAAGTTTCGAGAACATACCTTTACCGAGGAGTCTAGCAGTATATTGCTCCCTCCTACGTATATCTCTCTAAGAGACCGTGAGGATAAAATCAGAGAGATTAGAGCCCACACAGAGGCAGACCAACAATCCTTCTTTCCGCGAACAGTAGGAGACTGGAATAGGAGGGAGAACCGATAGTGGTACTGAAGGTACCCTCCGCCACACACCGTCGGGTGGCTTGCGGTGGTTGGATATAGATGTAGAAAGAGCACGGCCTTATTCGAAATACTCTACAGCGATTCGTCCCATTAAAAACTTTTCAGCGGTACTCATAGATGCGATGGAGCATCGTTTGCAAGACAGTTTCCAAGCACCGTCTCCCACGCACGGAACTGTGGTTTAGCAAATTCCATAGTTTTGTAGAAATTGTTCATATCAACGTAACCTTCTCAACCCTGGAGGTCGAAAAGTTTTGTATGTTTCAACTGTTTGTATTAAGCACTGATAATGATGACACAGTGATCCCGATCTAGATCTGATCTGATCTAGATCTGGTGAATAAACAAAATATTTACTACTGATCGCTGATGATTTTTACGAATAATTAAAAAAAGCAGTCGTTGAGCACAAGAGCCACAAGGGAACAAAGCGCGATAAAATTCCATAGAGATTGTCATAAGGTGTCGAATCCTATTAATGAGTAAGACGTATTTTAGTATGTTTGTCTCTCTCTCTCTCTTTCTCTCTCTCTCTCTCTCTCTCTCTCTCTCTCTCTCTCTCTCTCTCTCTCTGTCTCTCTCATATATAAATTATTTTTCAAAAGAGGCAGATTGGCTGGCCAGTACTTACCTTTATGCTGTGCTGCCGATAGTTACAGTCAGAAAAAAAAGGAGGAGAATAAAAAGATTTCGGAACTGTGATCCTTCTTCAGGTGGAGAGAAGGGAGAAAAAAGGAAAAAAAAGGAATGGGAAAGGAAGGGAACGCTAATTCACGACCTAGGTCGTGATGATGGTGTTAGGATTGTGGAAGGCAGAGATACTGTGACTACCTTCCTAGGCCGATGTTTGTCTTTTATCAAAGGATACTTTCATACCAAAAATCATTAAAATCGCTTCACTACTCTGTAAGTTATCGCTATTTTTCCATTTTAGCCCCAATTTTGGAAGGACCGTTTCACCCCTTTAATATGTTTTAAAGCGGTAAAAAAAAAAGGTGTCCCATAGTTTTTCATGTATTACAACATATCTAAATTTCATAATAATCGGAGAGTGACACTTGGGTTTCCTTGTCAGTGAGCTGTATTTGGTGACAAGAAAAGCTGTAGACTCGTTAAAGGGACCAAGATATTCAATTACAGTATTTTCTCTGGTTTGTTTGTTAGCTTCTTTTTATTATGGGTATTTGTACACAGTTTTTGTATATGTAATCCTTTATAAAAGAAAATTTTCAAACAACACTGTAATATGACCATCTAAGCCGTACGAGTAAATAAAAAAAAAATAAAAGGAGTGCGAAGAGAAGCTGAAACATAATTCCGGATGTGGTGTTTGGGCAGGCTTGAACGACAATGGGCCGTATGAATAAAACTGAGCATATGCTTCAGAGAAGATGCTCAGAGCAAAAGAACGTTCTCTGAGTAAGTTCTCAAATTCGTATGAATAAAAACTTCAAAGCATATGCTCTGAGCAGGTAGTTCATTCTCACTACCTCCCCTCCTACTTGAGTAAGTTCTCCGCGTGTCATGTCCGCCACAGATCAGCTGTCCAATCGTGTATTTCTTTAAACTAGCCCAATCAGGCAAATTATTAAGTGTACAAATATGGAGTAGGCATCGACGTGTTGAGAAAGAACTGCACTGTGCTTATATATTAGTTTGTTGTGAAGGAGCATATTATAAAGACTAAATATGCACTTTTTACGAAAATGTATTCTCCTGGCGATACAAAATTTTCGTCACGCGAGAAACTCGTTTGTTAATGAAGTAGGGTTAGCACAATTTGCGAACGATATAATAAGAATGCATCACATATTCATCTGTCACAACGTGGAATGCTGTAGGAGTGTTCTAACATGAGATACGCCTTGTTAAATATGACACCCAATGGTTTGCTCATAAGCGTTAGGCCATGCGATTTTGAACAAGAAATACGCTGCTGGGTATGTAATTAATCAGTTATTAATTTTCCTGTCGTGTTTACGTACTTCTAACATGACAGAAGTTAAGATTACGAAGTCAGAAAACGCATCATAAATAGCCAACCGGTTTGGATAGAAAGAGTAGCTACCTCAGTAGGCCTACCTGGTATTGCAGCAACATTTATTTTGTGATAGAAACTGTGAAATCCTGGGATAGACTTTATTTGGAACTAACATCATAAGGTCTTACTAATAGATCCTTTTTTAAAACAATATTATTTTGCTATGTGACTGTTTACAACTGTAAATATACACGCCGAGCAAATGAGTAAACACGCAGCTGAATCCATAGATGTTTCATTTTTATGTCGGTAATGAAAACACCTCTTACATCGCTCTCGTCACTGTATAAAATGCTGGAAGTGTCACACGATTTTTCCGAAGGAAGATACTCGTCAACAAAATGTTTTTATTTGTATTAACTGTATAGATTGCCTCGTATTTCTTAAAGGCTACATATAAAGGAACTTGTTTTTGCTTTCTAAGTAACAAAATTGTTGTAATTTTTATTATAAACCTCAGTAAAACGTAACCTTAATAGAAGTTACTCAGCACGGAGTATGCCATAGGGCTCACTCCAGAAATCTGAGAATGTTCTCCCGTCTTGAGAAACTTCTGCAGTTTTATTCATATGGAATTGGAGAATGTTCTCTGTTGTGAGTAACTTCTCCCACCCCGTTACTCACGCTGAGAACATACTCGGCTGAAGTATATTCTCCGACTCACTTTATTCATGCGAATCTGAGTATGTTCTCTGGAATCCAGAGTATAAAGTAGATACTCAGTTTTATTCATACGGCCCAATCTGTCTGCTCTGAGTTCCTCCTGGAAACGACGCTGCCGTATTGCCCTCCTCTGTTGCTTCTAACAGCTGCGCGTAGAGTTGGCTACGGTTTCATGGTTTCGAAACCAGGTTTCGATACACACAACAGTTGCACTGTTTCAAAACGGGCATCTTTCTCGGTTTCGAAACCATGCGGTTTCATTCCGTTCTGTTTCGGATCACATTCGCGGTCGATTGTCGATACACCGACACCGCTTCTTCCTGTCGGTTTCACGGTTTCGTGTCGGTTTCACAACACCGGTGTTTCAAACCACTAATGTAGAAAGGCGGAACAGACTACTGGTATCGAAACGTTGTGTTTCATTTTACTGAAGAGAGTGTCAAATAGTAGTTGACACTTGTGAGTCTGCAGCTTATGGTTACTGAAATCAAGATTCGTTTGCAAGAGACTGCTGTATTCCGAAATGACATAATGTCTGCTTTATAAATGTAAAATAACAATAAAACAACGTTCACTATTTGCATTGAAATAACCACTTAAATTCTAGGTTTATCTACCGTATTAAAAACACGAGTGAAACTACATTATTTAAAAAAAATAAGATACAAATGAAGCCTGAAATGACATTTTGTATACGAACAAGGGTAGATCGCATATTTAATCTCGCGTTAAAGAGTTAGTTTCTTACGAGTGAAAACGATGTTACCTCGAATCGTTATAATTTTTCGACTGTCCTGTTAAAGGAATTGCGGCGGTGGTGTAACGGTCAAGACGAAGAAGTGGTGAACTTGTCTCTTATTTTATTATTTTTGTAATTCCATAGCATTACTTGAGATTATTTAGTGTGCCCTTTATTCCCTATAATTTATTTAGTATGTATAGAAAGTAGTATTTATGATCCATCACTGTAATATGCGTACCGTATTGCAGTTTGTGAGTTCCTAGCGGGGTAAACTTTTACCTACCATACCGGCGGCCTCGTGTGACTATGTTGGCAACATCAAGAACACGGGAGAAAATCTTTATCGACATGTTTCGTACAGACCAAGACGTAAATATATACTCTATGGCTGACAGGTTCTTGTACGTACCCTTGTCCACATAGTGAAAAATATTGCCTCCCTAGAACGAAGATTTCAGGATAAAACATACATTGCTTCACGGTTTCATGGTTTCGAAACAGTGTTTCGAAACCACAGATGGTACGGTTTCATTCGTTTCGAAACCGTCAGATGTTTCAATTATCCCATCTGTAGCTGCGCTGCGCGCCTTCACCGCCACTCGCAGAAAAGCCTGCCGCTGTACTCAAATAGGACGGCAGGCGCGCCTCACGCGGCAGGAAACAGAATTACGGCCAGGCGTGTTCGGGCAGCGGTCAGACGGCGTGAAAGCAGCGGCCTGCCGCGCGTGAAACGAACGCTCGCCCAGCGTCTCTGGCGCCACAGATGTTAACTGCCCGGCCGGCGCTACTGCCTCGCGATTCGCTACCGCCTGCCGCCTGCCGGCCGGTTTAACGGCCGCACGTGCGTGCGTGCGTCTGCGCGTGTGTGCGTGGCGCCGGGCCACGCACGCCTCCGCCAGGCTGTCCTGTCGGTTTCGCGGGCTTCGTTTTTCGTCTGGCGCCGCCGCGTCGCTGGCTGCGATTCGCGACTGTCTGCCGGCGGTGACGTCACGGCGGCGGCGCATGCGCGCTGCGCCCCCGTCACAGCTGCGCGCGCATCCGGCCGGCCGTAGCGAACGCCGACAATGGGCGAGCGTCTGCGACTCTCCAGCAGAGATGGGACAAACCGAAACATCTGACGGTTTCGAAACAAATGAAACCGTACCATCTGCGGTTTCGAAACACTGTTTCGAAACCATAAAACCGTGAAGCAATGTATGTTTTGTCATGAAATCTTCGTTCTAGGAGGGCAATATTTTGCACTATGTGGACAACCTGTCAACCATAGAGTATATATTTACTTCTTGGTCTGCACGGAACATGTTGATAAAGATTTTCTCCCGTGTTGTTGATGTTGCCAACATAGTCACACGAGGCCGCCGGTATGGTAGGTAAAAGTTTACCCCGTAAACGCTAGTTTACACGACGACACTACGTTTCATGAAACTGCGCTACTGGCCAGTGCGCATGCGCGGCAGGCGTTCGCGCAACTCCTTAGCGAAACTAAACAGTTTCGGCACCTTCCAACTTTGGCGAAACTGATTGCGCGTGTTTTTAGGTTAGGTGATAACCAATACAGAACAAAACAGAACAAAAAGGGGGGGAAAGGAAGAAATACTTCGGTTTTTGAACATAAATGCGATACATAGGTGTTTGTGCCATTTTAACGATGAAAATCTCAGGAATAAGCAGCGGCGTGTTGGTGCTCTTGAAGCAATTATTCGTGAATTAAATATTGATTGGTTCACGATTAGTGAATTGCAGACTAAAATACATCCAATCAGGCTGTGGCTAAGCCATGTCTGCACCATATCCTTTCTTCCAGGAGTACTAGTCTTGCATGGTTCGCAGGGGAGCTTCTGTGAAGTTTGGAAAGTAGGAGGCGAGGTACTGGCGGAAGTATAGTTGTGAGGCGGCATCGTGAGTCGTGTAGGGGTAGGTCAGTCGGTAGTGTGCTTACCCGCAAAAGGCAAAGGTCCCAGGTTCGAGTCCCGGTTCCGGCACACAATTTTAATCTGCCAGGAAGTTTCATATCAGCGCACACTCCGCTGCAGAGTGAAAAGTTTCATTCTACTCTGCAGCTTCTTTCGAACCCTCTCACCTGCGCTGCCAGACGGGCAGATTTGTACACCTCGACAGACGCGTGAATTAAACCGCACACTTCAGAAATCAGTACGCTAGCATGTCCTCCGACATAGAGGTAAAAATTGACACACATGGTTGGAATGACATTGTATTTTATTAGAACACGAAAAAAGTTCAAAAAATGTCCGACAGATGGCGCTTCATCTGATCAGAAAAAGCAATAATTAGCATAACAAATTAGGACAAAGCAAAGATGATGTTCTTTACAGAAAATTCTCAATATGTTCACCATCATCCCTCAACAATAGCTGTAGTCGAGGAATAATGTTGTGAACAGCACTGTAAAGCATGTCCGGAGTTATGGTGAGGCATTGGCGTCGGATGTTGTCTTTCAGCATCCCTAGAGATGTCGGTCGATCACGATACACTCGCGACTTCAGGTAACCCCACAGACAATAATCGCACGGACTGAGGTCTGGGGACCTGGGAGGCCAAGCATGGCGAATGTGGCGGCTGAGCACACGATCATCACCAAACGACGCGCGCAACAGATCTTTCACGCGTCTAGCAATATGGCGTGGAGCGCCATCTTGCATAAAAATCGTACGTTCCAGCAGGTGTTTATCAGCCAGGCTGGGGATGATGCGATTCTGTGACATATCGGCGAACCTCTCACCCGTCACGGTAGCAGTTACAAAACCACAATCTCGCAGTTCCTCGAAGAAAAAAGGCCAGATAATGGTAGAATTTTTTTCCTAGTAAAATCCCGTGTCATACCAATCATGTGTGTCAATTTTACCTCTCTATCTACATTATTCCGTGATTTACAGTTTTCAATTTTATACTGACTTTTTGATCATCCGTTATATACATAGTAATCAGTTGCTGGTAGTGTAACCATTACAAGAACGTATGACGTAATTTCGTACGGTGATGCTATTAATAGGCAAGTTACTTAAGGAGAACACAGTAAAACACCTTGAAAGTGCTCTCGTGCGAACTTTAGTGAAGATGAAATATTCTCCTGTACTTCCGACCCACAGAAATTAATTTCAGGCCGGACTGACCCACGGCGTTTAGTCGTCTCTCTGTAGTTCGCGTGCTCTACGACTAGACCTCTACCAGGGCACCTGGGCATGCGCATCCGCCATTTTTGTTCCTTCGCGTCGACGCGACGGGGCAGCGTAGGGCAGCCAGTACACTTTCAGCGCGGTGGGCTCTGCAATCCCGAATTGTTCTGATCCTTCACGGAACGGTCCCCGTGTTTTTCCGTTCTCCTTGATCCTGAAAGGAGTAAAATATAAGTAATAAACTGTCGTTGTGAAAAAGACTCTGTGAAGTAGGTCAAATCATTTCCAGATATGCACAATTTCATCAGATTGTAAACAAGTGTCTTTTTAGTGAAAGATTTGAAGCTATGATTTTTTTGTTTGACATTTATTTATACATATATTGGCGACAACAAGCAATATCTACATATATACAATAACAATACAAGTTACTTTTAATTAATGCGTACTGTTTTCTTAACAATTACTGTGGCTCATTGGGCTCGTACTAGTTAACAAGTTTAAAGCTACGGGGATTTTAAAACTCACCAACTTCTGTGAGTCTACGACATAGCATTCTTGTAATTTTCTAGTAAAGTATTTTACGTCTCCATTACAAGTTTTTATTCGCCTACTGAATGGAATCGGGTTTGAAGTACGTAGGTGTTTTTATCATAAGGCATAGTTAAAACTGTAAATGAAAACTTTTTTTTTAAGTCTACCTTCTTTGTTATTAATTTATTGATAGTTTGTTTTACCAGTTTTCGAAACATTTTGAAGACAGTCAATTTGTGCGAAATAGAGGAGGTAGTTGAAAATGTTTGCAGTTGTCAGCAATACCAACCATTTTCAATGTTCCTAAGCCTTTGGCACAGTTAACCGTTCAATGACCAATGAGAAGAAGGCGTTTGAAAAAATGTTTCAAATGTTTGTATAATCTATGGGATTTAACTACGGGGTCATCAGTCCCTAAACTTACAAACTACTTATGAACTAACTAAGACTAAGGACGGCACAAATATCCATGCCCGAGGGTAGATTCGAACCCCCGACCGTAGTGGCCGTGCAGACCGTGACTGAAGTGCCTCAGTCCCCGCGGCCACCGCGGCCGGTAGAAGGCGTTTCAGAAGTCTACGAATAGTTACGAAAGAAAGTTCGATGACTTGAGGTAAGTATTGCTAATATGTATGATCGTGCGCGAAAACGGAGAGCTATCTACCGCATGTGATCGTAGCTTTGGTGGTGCATCTGGCATCCGCACAAACTGAGCAGAAGAGTGCGAAAAAAGTGATCAGAATACCTAACCACGAGGGTTGTCCCTGTCGGAGGGTCGAGTCCTCCCTCTGGCTTTGGGGGTGTGGTCTGTGTGTGTGTGTGTCTGTTTTGTCCTTAGCGCAAGCTAGTTTAAGTAGTTTGTAAATCTAGGGACCGATGATCACTGCAGTTTGGTCCCATAGCTTTACAAACATTTGAACATCTGAATAAGCACCCAGGAAGACAAAGTCCGGTGGCCGAGGGGACTGAGGCGCTCCAGTCACGGTCTGCGCGGCCACTACGGTCGGGGGTTCGAATCCCCTCTCGGGCATAGATATTTGTGCCGTCCTAGTTCGTAAGTAGTTGATAAGTAGTTTGTAAGTTTAGGGACTGATGACCCCGTAGTTGAGTTCCATAGACTATACAAACATTTGAACATTTGATTTTTTTTTAACATTTGACATAGTCCAGAAACTATATTTAACGACTTATGAAACCATTTTAAAATAGATGTTTCCAGAATGAATCTTTCACTCTGCAGCGGAGTATGCGCTGATATGAAACTTCCTCGCAGATTAAAATTGTGTGCCGCAACTGGGACTCGAACCTGGGACCTTTGCTTTTCGCAGGCAAGCGTAGTACCGACTGTGCTATCCCGACACGACTCACGATGCCGCCTCACAACTTTACTTCTGCCAGTACATCGCCTCCTACTTTCCAAACTTCACAGAAGTTCTGCTGTTAAACTTGCTAGAGTAGCACTCCTGGAAGAAAGGATATGGTGGAGACATGGCTTAGCATCAGCCTAAGGGATGTTTCCAGAATGAATCTTTCACTCTTCAGCGGAGTGTTTGCTGATATGAAACTTCCTGGCAGATTGAAATTGTGTGTCATGTAAGCCATGTCTCCACCATATCCTTTTTTCCAGGATTGCTAGTCTTGCATGATTCGCAGGAGAGCTTCTGTGAAGTTTGGAAAGTAGGAGGCGAAGTACTGGCAGAAGTAAAGTTGTGAGGCGGCATCGTGAGTCGTGTCGGAATACCACAGTCGGTAGATAGCTTTCCCGCGAAAGGCAAAGGTCTCAGGATCGAGTCCCGGTTCCGGCACATAATTTTAATCTGCCAGGAAGTTTCATTTTAAAATAATTTATTACGACCTGATTAATTTTTAATCCACGTCTTTGCCTTTTGATAGGTATGTTTGAAAAAAAGCTAGCGATATTTCAAAGCCATAACAGCAAAAAAACTATCTCAAGCTCTCGCTGTCGCCACTTGGAACTAAAATGGCGGCGGGAGCTGCTGCTACATGCCCGTCTATATTCAGGTGCCGTAATCTCTGCGCTCCGCAACTGGCACTGCACTGCGCATGCGCCAGAGACAATTAACCGGCCAGAGATCGGCTTTTCAGTCACGCCGAATTCTCCCGCTGGACGCCGTCCGATCGGCGGATGTTTTTCCCCCAGTGCGCCTCTTTGAAAAGCGCCGACACTTCTGAGAAAACGGAAACAAAAGCCGGCCGCGTATTGTGATCGCCATCGCCGACGTGGGAGGCAGTGGTGGGGGGAGGGGGTAGTTCATGGAGGGGGGGGGGAGGAATAGGAATTCCGACTGGCGCGTGAGGAGGATGCGTATGGGGCGGTAGGCGCGGCGTCTTACAAGTCCACGCTCGCCGAAGGGTCCCGCTTACCACCCAGGCGTCGACTTGACCACGACGCCGCGAACAACAGTAAGGATTATTGAACACTAGCAGAAAGCAGAGATAGCCGTTTTAATACTTCCCTTCATATGCCTCTGGCGTAAATACCTCCAGCAAACTTCTAAGCTTTTCAAGCAGTACACAAGAAAATGCGTCTTTAGAATGAAACTTTCACTCTGCAGCGGAGTGTGCGCTGATATGTAACTTCCTGGCAGATTAAAATTGTGTGCCGGAACCGGGACTCGATCCTGGGACCTTTGCCTTTCGCAGGAAAGCTATCTACCGACTGTACTATCCCGACACGAATCACGATGCCGCCTCACAACTTCACTTCCGCCAGTACCTCGCCTCCTACTTTCCAAACTTCACAGAAGCTCTCATGCGAAACTTGCAAGACTAGCACTCCTGGAAGAAAGGATATGGTGGAGACATGGCTTAGCCACAGCCTAAGGGATGTTTCCAGAATGAAACTTTCACTCTGCAGCGGAGAGTGCGCTGATATGAAACTTCCAGGAGTGCTAGTCTTGCATGGTTCGTAGGAGAGCTTCTGTGAAGTTTGGAAAGTAGGAGGCGAGGTACTGGCGGAAGTAAAGTTGTGAGGCGGCATCGTGACTCCTGTCGGGATAGCTCAGTCGGTAGAGCGCTTGCCCGCGAAAGGCAAAGGTCCCAGGTTCGACTCCCGGTTATGGCACACAATTTTAATCTGCCAGGAAGTTTCAAATGCGTCTTTACTTACCACACATAATTATTTAAAAAGTAGGAGCACTTACGTGTTAGTTACAAATCTCGCGAAATATGCTCAGAAATAGAAGTACAGAGGAAGAAAGCAAGATCAAAAAGAATGATACAATACTATGCAGATAGGAAGGAATAAAGTGTTAAATGAAGACTGAAGTAGCATGGCCTGCCCAAAAGGCAGCTGAAACGAAAGAAAAGGTACTTACAGTGAAACATCTAAGTCTCTAATTTATTATGATGCTATGTCTCAATTTTATTTCTCCCATGCCACAAGCAGATAAGTTACTCAAAGTTTCAGTTTCTTCTCTTTCAAAGTCATTTCCCTCCCAAATCTTTTCTTCTCAGTTTTTTTCCCTGCCCCCAATATCTGATTTATTTCTCAAATTGGTTCTTCAGTCCTTCATTTCTTCGACACAAATTTTTTAGTTTTCTCCCCGAGTTTCTTCTTTGACGTCATTTCCACGACGTTTCCGCACCTTTCCTTTGAATTTTTTGATTTCTTTCAAACATTCTTCCTTCCTCTGTTATTTGCTCAATATTTTTATTTCTTTACTCATAACTTATCAGTTTCCAGTCCCAATTTCTCTTCAGTTTCCTATATGCTTAATCTTTTCAACTTCTTCTACTGAAACTACTTAATTTCCTTGCAAAATGAGTCCTTAAGGCTTTAATTTGTTCGATTATTTTTAGTGCTGTCTGAAATTTCTCTTTCAGTTGATACAGAAACAACTTTTTTAACTCTTCTTCCCGAAATTTTCAGTAGCAATGTATTGTCACCTTTGTACTTATTCAATGTTTTTATTTACATTTAATTTTCAAATTTATCATTTGTTTGTTAAATATTCAAAATTTTCATTTCTTCTCTATTATAATTTGGTGGCGGAATGCTTTTCCTTCATTCTTTTTTAGAACAGTTTATGAATGAGAGACGAAACAACTTCTGTTATTTGCAAGAATTCTGATTTTCATCTGTGCACGTGAAAGAAAGTGTCAGTTAACATGCACAATAGATGCTGCCTGCTTCTGATCGTTTTTTCTTTTTCTTTTTTTTAATTGTCTTCTGAAATTATCTTTCATTTGATATTTGCACGACCCTTCTTATTCTTTTTCCTGAATTTTCAGTGTTCTTACCAAAGGTCTCCTTTGTTTGCATTTACTAGACGGTTTTATTTAAATTTCCTTAGCAAATTTATCATTTCTACGTTAAATATTCAGTATATTTATTCCTTGTATCTTTACTTGAATTATCGTTCCACAGTTTTTCCTTCACTTATCATCTCTCTCTTTTCTTTATTTTATTTTACTTTTTTTTCTCAACTTTCCCATTTTGTAGCCAAATTTGTCATCTACTTTTTGTACCAGTTTTATGCTTGTGAGAAGAAACAACTACTGTTCTGTACAAGAATCCTGATGTTCATCTACACGTGTAGCAAAGTATGAGTTGAGAGACTCACACAGCAGCTTGCCACCTATTTCTGTTCCCCGTCCCAATTTCTCATTAATTGGTTATAACTTAATCTTTTTATTTGTTCTGCTACAAATTTTTCAGTTTCCATCCAAAATTAGTCCTTCATTTATTATTTGTCCAATCTTTCTTTATCGCCTCCTGAAAGTTCTCTTTCATTTGGTATTTGCACAACTTTCTAACTCTCCTTCCTAAATTGGTCTGTGTATTATTCATTGTCTCCTTTTTTCACTTACTCAATGTTTTTATTTCAATTTCTTTACTTTATTTATCAATTGTTTCCTAAATAGTCAGCAGTTTTTTTCTTCTATCTTAGCCTGTAATTTTGTTCCTAAATTTTTCCTCAACTCCCTTCCACTTTGTTTTCTACCTCAACTTTTCCATTTGATTTTTCAAATCTCGATCCGTAATGTTGCCTAATTCTGAAAGGCAACTGATGGAATGATTTTTTTCCTTTTTTTCTCGAACAGTTTATGTTTTATTACAATTTCTTTATTTATCAATTGTTTTCTAAATAGTCAGCAGTTTTTTTCTTCTATCTTAGCCTGTAATTTTGTTCCTCAATTTTTCCTCAACTCCCTTCCACTTTGTTTTCTACCTCAACTTGTCCATTTGATTTTTCAAATCTTTATCCGTAATGGTGGCTAATTCTGATAGGCAACTGACGGAATGTGTTTTTTTCTCCTTTTTTTCTCGAACTGTTTGTGCTCGGGGTACGAAACAACTTGTGTGCTGTAGAAGAATTCCGATGTCCGCCTGTGTCAGTTAAGAGACTCGCACAGTAGCGAACAGGCACAGCGGGAACAGCTCGCTACGCGGCTGGGCTGGGGCGTTGCTTCGCTCTCTCCGTCTGGCGGCGACATAAATATTTACCGCCGCCGCCGTCCAGCAGGCTAATGGCGGCTGGGCTGCTTGTTTGTGATGTCGCCGCGGCTGCCGGAACACGCCCAGTCCGCGTGTTATTCGCGGCACAGTCTGCGACCCACTTCTGGCTATAGCGCCTCCACACACTCGCTGCTCTTCTATCTGTAGGGGATGACCAGATTAGGCCATCCCAAATCAACGTTCTTCACATTTTTTGGAAATCTGAACAAGTGGGGCTTAACAGCTTTGACATAATTGCAAAATGGCATATTAACACTTAGAGTGCCCCGCCCATAATATTACGTTCTCTATGTCTTTGCGAGAACTGCCGCGCCCGTAATATTACGTTCTCTGTGCCTTTGCAAGAACTGCTGCCCCCGTAATATTACGTTCTCCGAGTATTTGCGAGAACTGTCGCACCCGTAATATTACGTTCTGTGTGTCTTTGCGAGAACTGCCACGCCCGTAATATCACGTTCTGTGTGTCTTTGCGAGAAGTGGCGCGCCCGTAATATTACGCTCTCCGTGTATTTACAAGAACTGCCGCGCCCGTAATATTACGTTATCCATGTCTTTGCGAGAACTGCCGCGGCCGTAATATTACGTTCTCCGTGTCTCTGAGGGAACTGCCGCGCCCGTAATATTACGTTCTCTGTGACTTTGCGAGAACTGCCTCACCCGTAATATTACGTTCTCTGTGCCTTTGCTGGAACTGATACAACCGTAATATTACGTTCTCCGTGTCTTTGCGAGAACTGCCGCGTCCGTAATATTACGTTCTCTGTGTCTTTGCGAGAACTGCCGCGCCCGTAATACTATGTTCTGTGTGTCTTTGCGAGAACTGCCGCGCCCATAATATTACGTTCTGTGTGTCTTTGCGAGAACTGCCGCGCCCGTAATTATACGTTCTGTGTATCTATGCGAGAACTGCCACACCCGTAATATTACGTTCTGTGTGTCTTTGCGAGAACTGCCGCGCCCGTAATATTACGTTCTCTGTGCCTTTGCAAGAACTGCCGCACCCGTAATATTACGTTCTGTGTGTCTTTGCGAGAACTGTCGCACCCGTAATATTACGTTCTCCGTGTCTTTGCGAGAACTGCCGCGCCCGTAATATTGCGTTCTCTGTGTCTTCGCGAGAACTGCCATGCCCGTAATAATACGTTCTCCGTGTCTTTGTGAGAACTGTCGCACACGTAATATTACGTTCTCTGTGTCTTTGCGAGAACTGCCGCAAGTAGCTCTCTTAGGTTGTTGCAGATGACGCCGTCATTTACCGTCTAGTAAAATCATCTGAAGATCAAAAACAACTGCAGAACGATCTGAATAAGATATGAGTATGGTGTAAAAATTGGCAATTGACTCTAAATAATGAGAAGTGTGAAGTTGTCCACATGAGTACGAAAAGAAATCCGTTAAACTTTATTTACAATATGGATCAATCAAAAGTGAACGCCGTACACTTCACAAAATACCTAGGAATCACTATTACTTCAGACTTAAATGGGAAAGAACACGTAGATAATGTCGTGGCAAAGGCGAACCAGAGACTGCGTTGTATTGGCAAAACCTTAAAACATGCAACAAAACTATTAAACAAACTGCATACACAATACTTGTCCGTCCTTTTCTGGACTATTGCTGCTCAGTGGGATCCTTATCAGGTGGGTTTGACGGAGGACATCGAAAGAGTCCAGAGAAGGGCAATTCGTTTCGTACTGTCACGATACAGGGGAGACAGCGTCACGGAAATGATACAGGATCTGGGATGGGAATCATTACAACAACGGCGCTTATCGCTGCGGCGTGGAAACTCCAATCGCCACCATTCTCCTCCGAATGCGAAAATATATTGTTGACTTCCACTTACATAAGTAGAAATGATCATCGGAATAAAATACGAGAAATCAGAGCTCGAACGGAGAGAGTCAGGTGTTCTTTCTTCCTGTGCGCTATTCGAGAATGGAATGGAAGATAAACAGTGTAATGGTGGTTCTATGAACCCTCTGCCATGCAGTTAACTTTTCTATGCATGACCTATATTTTTTGCAAGTTTACATGCCCTGAGTCCATTGGACCCGTTACATCTAATATGAGAATTTAAATGAAAATAAGTGTTTTGTGGATATTATCATACACGAATATTTTTATTTAAAGGTTCATGAGTATAATATAAGAAAGCTGTGGCTATTTTAATTTTACCGGCTTTTAAAATGTATAATTACTATAATTTGAACCCTGATTATTTTTTAATTGATTATATTATGAAAACAGATACAGACACCACCAATATTATTTTTCACAGTGTTCAAATACGTGATTATGAAACTGACAAAGCATAAATCATTTCACAAAAAACATCACATCAGTTTGCTGGTCCTAAAACAAATTACACCACATTCTGAGTAGGCGTTTTATTTTGCACTGGGGGCCTTTCACTCCATAGCATACCATTTGCAGCAATATAAACGTTATCACTTTCACTGCTTATTTGTCCTATTATTATTATCTAGATCATCATCTTCACCACCACCACTACGTGGTTCTTCATCCAAAGAGTCGTATGACACTGTCTGAGGAACAGCTTCATGGTTTTCATCCGAAGCAGAACTGATATCTGAAAGGAAAGCGTCATCTTCAGCTACCCATTGAGCACCAACTGGTTCAAAATTTGGTCTTGAAACGATATGCTATCCTCTTTCCTGCTCCTTTTTTTAAGAGGCAGATCCTGACACGGTCTGATGTTCAGATGTTTGTACTGCTTATGGGACTTAACTGCGGGGTCATCAGTCCCTAAACTTACGAACTACTTATGAACTACTCACGAACTAGGACGGCACAAATATCCATGCCCCAGGGGGGATTAGAACCCCCGACTGTAGTGGCCGTACAGACCGTGACTGGAGCGCCTTAGTCCCCTCGGCCACCGCGGCCGGCGACACGGTCTGAAAAATAATAATATGAATAAACAACCCCAGTACTCTCTTCTCCTATGGAGTGTCGAAATACAGCGGCTCTTCCTGTTATTTTTTTATTGTCACCAATAACCCCTACCTTTCTTCCGAATGAGTATCGAATGCCAAACAGTACTGCTGTGTAGCAAACTCCTACAGTCTTTCTGTACAACGTCACACACTAATAACCACCCACTGCGATACTTTGCTTCTTACACAACACAGAAGTATGCTGTCTGACAGTTGAACATGCCAAGTTATAACAGTACGTTTTCTGCGATCACAACAATGCATATGTGTGGCAGTAACGTATTCTCGGTACTCCAACAAAATGTAATTGATTACAACCCAATCTAATTTAACGACACTTTAACGTAAACCACGGGGTAAATGTGTGGTATAAAGAAGAAAATTAAAGTGTCACTTAAACTAACGATGCCGGCCGCGGTGGCCGAGGCGACTGAGGCGCTCCAGTCACGGTCTGCACGGCCACTACGGTCGGGGGTTCGAATCCCCTCTCGGGCATGGATATTTGTGCCGTCCTTAGTATAAGGTAGTTGATAAGTAGTTTGTAAGTTTAGGGACTGATGACCCCGTAGTCAAGACTCTACAAACATTTGAACATTTTGAAACTAACGACACACAATTCTAGTAGTATCTGTAATGTATTACTGACTATTGCCAGAGAGCATACCTGAACGGTTGGAACTCAATTTCAAGTCTTTAATACACAAATTAAGATGTTCAAATGTTCAAATGTTTGTATAGTCTATGGGACTTAACTACGGGGGGGGGGGGGGGGGGGTCATCAGTCCCTAAACTTACAAACTACTTATGAACTACTTACAACTAAGGATGGCACAAATATCCATGCCTGAGGGGGGATTCGACCCACCGACCGTAGTGGCCGTGCAGACCGTGACTGGAGCGCCTCAGTCCCCTCGGCCACCGCGGCCGGCACACAAATTAAGAATTGAAATTGTTCCCGGGTCCATTGGACCCAGGGTATGCATACTAGGGTTAAATGTGATTTGCAGCGTATCCCATGTAGATGTAGAAGGGCTAAGGGGGCTTGTTGCGGAGAGCGCGGTCGTTCCCCGTCAGAGGTTGGAGTCCTCCGTGAGGCACCCCTGTCGGTCAGTATCGCCACTGTAGGCAGCACGGTGAGCGACGGCCCATTCCGCAGAGCTCGTATCCGGCGGGCAGCAGGACATAAAGTGTGCTCCCTTTCTGCTAAGTATAGCGCGCTGTCTCTGCGAGCTGTGAGCAGCGCAGCTCTTCCGCCAGGCCGCGGGCTATGGCGGCCACTCGGCGCGGCACTGCTCACGGCCGCATTTAGCCGTGTATCCCGCCCTGCAACTTTCAGACGCTCCCGTTCCACCTCTGGCAACAGACAGCATCGACCCCGGATGAAGCCCGCGGCCAAATGGACTTCCTGTAACTTTCAGTGACTAAGTGGACGAGAGACAAAATTAGGTAAAAAGGGAATAACAGAATGGACACAGGGAGAAGATAGGGGAAAAGACTAACGAAAAGTTGAAAGGGAAGAGAAAGCAGTGAGTTGGAGAGGAAAGAGGAGAGGAAATAGAGAAAAGTGAAAATGATAGATGAGGCAAGGAAGTAAGTGAAAATAAGAAGACAGCGAGAGGGAAAGAAAAGTGAAGAGGGAGGAAAAGATAGGCGCAACCAGAAGGGGAAAGGCTAGAGGACAAGAAATAGAGGATTACACTAAAGTGGATGAGAGATAAAATTAGGTAAAAGGAGGATGGACACAGGGAGAAGAAAGGGGAAAAAAGTAACGAAAAGTTGAAAGGGAAGAGAAAGCACTAAGTTGGAGAGGAAATAGAGAAAAGTAAAAATGATAGATGAGACAAGGAAGTAAGTGAAAATTAGAAGACAGCTAGAGGAAAAGAAAAGTGAAGTGGAAGGAAAAGATAGGCGCAACCAGAAGGGGAAAGCCGAGAGGACAAGAAATAGGGGATTACACTAAAGTGGAAAGAAAATATGATTCAAGAGACAAGACAGGTGTAAAAAAAAAGGACAAAGAAAGCATGAGAAAAGATAGCCGCAGAAAAGTACAAAAGAAGCATGAGAAAAGACAGGTGCAAAAAAAGAGAGAGAGAATATACAATTCAACTAAGTGCAAAGAACAGATGAGGCAGCTGCAAAAGAGGAGAGAGGATATAAGAGAGAAATGGAAAATGGAAGGAAAAGAGGGAAGGAAAGAAAAATGGAATGGGACATACAAGTTAGAAAGAGTGAAAAGGGAAGTTGACTCTGGAAAGAAAACGACGAAAAAGAGCCGATGAGAATGCAGAGCAGAGAAAAAACTAGCTGGAAAGGATGTAGAAAGAGGAGAGGGAAGCTGAGACAAAAGTAGAAAGGAAGGATGAGTAAAGACAGTGGCAAAAAAGAGGATAGGTTATAAGAGAGAAATGGATAGTGCAAGGAAAAGAGAGGAGGGGAGAAATGTGAAGAAAGAGAGAATAAATAGGACAATAGAGTAAACTGAAAGAAAAGATGAGGAAGGAGACAAAAGGCAGTTGTAGAAAAGAGGAGCCGGCCGCGGTGGCCGAGCGGACTGAGGTGCTTCAGTCACGGTCTGCACGGCCACTACGGTCGGGGGTTCGAATCCCCCCTCGGGCATGGATATTTGTGCCGTACTAGTTCGTAAGTAGTTCTTAAGTAGTTTGTAAGTTTAGGGAGACTGATGACCCCGTAGTTAAGTCCCATAAGATTTACAAACATTTAGAAAAGAGGAGAGGATATACAAGAGAAATGGAAAATGAAAGGAAGAGAGGGGATGGGAGAAAAGTGGAAATGCAGGAGGAGAACAAATAGGAGAATTCAACAAAATGCAAAGAAAAGAGAGGCTGTATGCTTTTTGTTACCGAAACGAGGTCTGGACAATAAGACCGCGTGCGGAGTATAAATAACGTATCTCTGTGCTACTTACTTGATTGTACTTTTCCGATATGTATTTCTGCAGCCCATTCCACTTAGCACAGTATCAAACAAATTTCTCTTTTTTTGTTTCAGGTGAGTGTGGGCCTAGAACTTCTCTGCGAATCCAAACTGTTACGGCGCATTCGTTTGGCCTGTGTAAGTACCTGTCTTAATTTCATCCGTAATGGATACATTGACAAGAAAATGTCCCTGTGGTCCGCGTATTTCTCAGTATTTCCGTACACGAGAGTCCTTTGTGATGTTACACATTTCATAATTGAAGAGACACTTTTCAAAAATCGGAATATTTTCGTACTGTTTCCTCGACATAAAAGAACTAATCCAAGGAGGTCAGAATACAGAGAAACGCCCTTACGCTGAAAAAGTGAAGGCTGCCTCCGCCATATTGCTTTTTGCAATAAATGTTCGTATAGTAGAGCTAATGTTTTATGTCACTTAAAACACCAATAAAACTTCCGACGGTTTTTCCGTGATGTACAATGTGTTAAAAGAATGCAAATTAGCTGTTAAAAATTAAGTTTTCAAATATATTACGATGAGTATTTATTACTACTTATCCATAAAAGTATATTGTTTGAGAGTACGTACTTTGCAGTGATAGTCAGGCAATACGGAACGCCGTGCTGGATCCCAACGGCCTCGTATCATTAGCAGTCGAGATGACAGGCATCTTATCCGCAAGGCTGTGACGGATCGTGCAGCCACGTCTCGATCCCTGAGTCAACAGATGGGGACGTTTGCAAGATAACAACCATCTGCACGAACAGTTCGACGACGTTCGCAGCAGCATGGAGTGTCAGCTCGGAGACCGTGGTTGCGGTTACCTTTGACGCTGCATCACAGACAGGAGCGCCTGCGATGGTGTACGCAACGACGAACCTGGGTGCACGAATGGCAAAACGTCATTTTTTCGGATGAATCCAGGTTCTGTTTACAGCATCATTATGGTCGCATCCATGTTTGGCGACATCGCGGTGAACGCACGTTGGAAGCTTGTATTCGTCATCGCCATACTGGCGTATCACCCGGCGTGGTGGTATGGGGTGCCATTGGTTACACGTCTCGGTCACCTCTAGTTCGTATCGACTGCACTTTGAACAGTGGCCGTTACATTTCATATGTGTTACGACCCATGGCTGTACCCTTCATTTGATCCCTGCGATACCATACATTTCAGCAGGACAATGCACGACCTCATATTGCAAGTCCTGTACGGGCCTTTCTGGATACGGAAAATGTTCGACTGCTGCCCTGGCCAGCACATTCTCCAGATCTCTCACCAACTGAAAACGTCTGGTCAATGGTGGCTGAGCAACTGGCTCGTCACAATACGCCAGTCACTACTCTTGATGCACTGTGGTATCGTGTTGAAGCTGCATGGGCATTTGTACCTGTAAGGCATTCCAAACATTTTTTCGGAGTGTTTGGAAGAATATAAAGCGGAGTTTAAAACAGTTGTAGTAAAAGTTGTTCGCCTGGAAGAGAACCATACTGGTGGTACTGCATCTCTTCAAATGGTAATAGCAGACTTAAACGGGGTCTCGAAATCAAACATCTGCTGATATATCAAGGTTTCAGAAGCAATTGCATTGCTGGGACCCCTATATGTGAAATTCCCGAAAGGAATTAACGTATTTCATTTTCGAAATAAGGCCCACAAAGAAGCTTTTCTCATCATCAGAACATTTAGAACCTCTCTTCTTTATTTCATCGGCACGTTGTATTTTCTTGGTGTTATTATTGCCTGGTTTCACCCATCTTACGAATCGCAACAACTTTGGCTGTGGTTGGAAAACCAACCATTTACGTAGCGATATTGGTTATTTCAATCGAAAACTAGAGAGCAAAAGTAATTACGTACAAAAGTAATTATAAACAATCATCACAACTTCGATGGCTTTCCCACCGTTAGGAGCGCTAGTGTCGTGTTGCAGCTGTCAGTTGCTAACAACACTAACAACAGCAGTGAGTGTCATGACTGTTTAAGTTAGTCAGACTAACACTATTGCAAAAGGTTTCATCTCTCCCCTACTATCTTCGTAAGGAAGTATTGAGGCCTTTATTTTATTTATTTATTTATTTTTATTTTTATTTTTTTTTTCGAAACATGGAAGCTAAAGTGATTGTAACAAGTATCGAGGTATCTCTTTAATTAGCGTTGTAGGCAAAATATTCTCAGGTATTGTTGAAAGGAGAGTGCGAGTATTAACTGAGGACAAGTTAGATGAAAATCAGTGTGGGTTTAGGCCTCTTAGAGGCTGTCAGGACCAGATCTTTAGCTTACGGCAGGTAATGGAAAAGTGCTATGAGTGGAACAGGGAACTGTATCTATGTTTCATAGATCTGGAAAAGGCTTATGACCGTGTCCCTAGGAGGACGCTACTGTCAGTTCTACATGATTATGGTGTAGGAGGCAAACTTCTGCAGGCAATTAAAGGGCTTTACGTAGACTGTCAAGCAGAAGTTAGAGTAGATGGCAAATTAAGCTCATGGTTCAGGGTAGTTTCAGGGGTAACCTGTCACCACTGTTGTTCATACTATTCATGGATCATATGTTGAAAACAGTAGACTGCTCCGCAGGATTAAAATAGGTCAAAACAAAATTAGCATTCTCGCTTATGCGGATGACTTAATTGTAATGGCCGATTCGATTGAAAGGCTGCAAACTAATATTTCAGAGCTCGTTCAGGGGTGCAAGGATTATGATATGAAGATCAGCATCTCCAAAACGAAAGTAATGTTTGTGGGAAAGACATTTAAACAGATTGAGTGCCACACAGGAGGAACAAAGTTAGAACAGGTAGACAGTTTCAAGTACCTGGGATGTATTTTCTCACAGGATGGCAACACAGTGAAAGAACTGGAATTGAGGTGCAGCAAAGCTAATGCAGTGAGTGCTCAGCTAAGATCTACTCTCTTCTGCAAGAAGGAAGTCAGTACCAAGACTAAGTTAGCAGTGCACCGCTCTATCTTTCGACCAACTTTGTTGTATGGGAGTGAAAGTTGGGCGGATACAGGTTACCTTAGTCACAAGGTAGAAGTTACAGATATGAAAGTAGCAAGAATGATTGCAGCTGCTAACAAATGGGAACAATGGCAGGGGGGTGTCCATAATGAGGAAATCAAGGAACAATGGTGAATGAACACCATAGATGAAGCAGTTAGAGCGAACAGACTGAGATGGTGGGGGTCATGTTACACGCATGGGAGAAGCGAGGTTACCTAAGAGACTCATGAGCTCGGCAGCGGAGGGTAAGAGGAGTCGAGGTGTGGCCGCGGTGGAGTAGCCGAGCGGTCTAAAGCGCCTCGCTGCGGAGCGCGCGCTTGCTCGCCGTGGAGGTTCGAGTCCTCCCTGGGGCACGGGTGTGTGTGTTTGTCCGTAGGTTAGTTTACCTAGGTTTAAGTAGTTTGTAAGCTACGCACTGATGACCACGTAGTTTGGTCCGATAGATTTACAAACAATTGAACATTTTCTAGTCGAGGTAGACCAAGAAGAAAGTACTTAGATTCGGTGCAGAATGATTTTGAAGTAAAAGGCATAACATCAGACGAGGCATCAATGTTAGCATTGAATAGGGGATCGTGGAGGAATTTTATTAGAGGTACTATGCTCCAGACTGAACGCTGAAAGGCATAATCAGTCTCTAATGACGATGATGATGATTTTTTTAAAAGATCCTGGAATATATATATGTATGCTTTGGCAGTGTGTTAGAAGAAGTACCGCGTTCGCAACGCTGAAGTGTTTCGTCTTCGGCAATGCTGCAGCCTCTGACACGCCTGTAAGCTGGAGGTATTTTTGCACTCGTTCCTCAGACGCCGTACTTTACGACGTGACGTCACAGCTTCCCGAAAGACGACGATAAACTGAACGCAGCGGCGTGCGCCTGAAAAATTAACAGGCGCACGCATCGCGTCGTAACAGGCAGGCACTGCGAGCGAAAAAGAGAAGAGCGCTGGGTTATGACAGAGTGTGGAGGTAGAGAGAGAGAGAGGTGAAAAAAAAAAGTGCGAGATTGTGACACAGCCGGTGAGGAGGACGGAGGGTAGGAGAGTGGGGAGAGGGAAGCGCTAAACACCGGAGCACACAGCGCGCTGTGTTGTGGCGGCCACACGTGCGCGGTCGACGCTCCAGAGGCCGCTGGTTGACCAGCAACCAGCCGCGCGCAGCGACCGACGACTTCACCCACGGGGAGGTGCAGGACGCCATCAAACGTGGTAGGGGAAGTCTCCAGGCTCGCACGGGATACCTGTGGAAGTTTATGTGCGGTTGTCTGACATTTTAATTCCTAATCAAAATATCTACGGGTGTACCTGCCGGTCTGTAGTGTCCAACGGGCACAATATTTCGGCGATCGTACATGTCGCCATCATCAGGTGAACTGACGGACTGAGCTCCTGGAAACGTGCCGGCACGGAGATCCGCACGCTGCGGGTGCTCGGAGGGACCTGGGTTCTAGCCCGGTGGCGGGCCATTTAAATACCCTTGGCCCGCGGAGCGACCCCTCCGCGGTCCGCGCAGTGGAACCGATTGCGACGGCGTCTGAGATGACGTCGGTTGATTATCAAATACGCAGGGAGAGACTGAAGAATTAATTTTAATTCCTGTTTTAGTGGACGTTGCAAATGATTTGCTCCGTGGGGTTCTAGCTCCCCCTCACTTCACTGTGGGCAACATCACCGTTGGCCCCAAATCTGCAGGAGCAATTCCAGACAATTCGACCCATCACGAATCAAATCAAATGTCTGTAAATTTATCGGACCAAACTGCGTTGTCATCAGTCCGTAGCTTAGAAACTACTTAAACCTAGGTAAACTAACCTAAGGACAAACACACACACCCATGCCCCAAGGAGGACTCGAACCTCCACGGCGAGCAACCGCGCGCTCCGCAGCGAGACGCTTAAGACCGCTCGGCTACTCCACCGCGGCCCGCGTGGGCTACCGGCAGCAGAGTGGCGCTGGTTGACCACCAACCAGCCGCGCGCAGCGGAGAGCCTGCCGCTGGTTCAACCGCACAACCATCCACCACTAGTCCTCTGAAGTTGGCACTCCTTTTTCGGAAAATATACTTTTTTTTAGAGTTCTAGACAGATATGCAATAGTTCTGGAGATCTCTGTAGAAAATTTTAATAGTTATGCAAAATTTCGCCGAAAAAATACGAAAAAGTACCATAAACTTTAGTTTTTTTAAAAATAATTATTTGCCTATTAGCACAAACATAGTTCTGGTCACAGTTCTAAATAGTTCTGAATGAGTTGTACAGTAAATCCTAATAGCATTTTTCTGTGCAGATTATACTTTATGAGATAATTACAATAACGGAGTTTCCATTTACATGCTACTGTGGAATTTGGACCCGTTTTTTTTTTTTTTTTTTTTTTTTCAAAAAATTACACTTTTTTTCTACAGTTCTAGGGAGATGCGCAGTAGTTTTTACGATCTGCAGTAATTACTCAGACGTAAAAACAACAAATTGAATGTGCAGCGGATAGAATATCTGTCAAGACCTAAGAAAAAAATGTATATTTCTCGAATAAGGGGCACAAATACACAGCTTATCAGATATTCAGAATTGTGATCATAATTTTTTTTTTGGGCAATTACATAGAAGTATTCACATGAACTCTAGAACTATGGTATATGTACACAGAATCCCCCCCCCCCAAAAAAAAAAAAAAACCAATGTGTATTTCCCGAAAAAAATGGTGCCAGTTTCACAGTAACGTGAAAATGAATTCCACATTACTGCATTTATCTCATAAAATATAATCTGCACAGAAAAATATCATTAGGATTTCCTGTAGAACTCTTTCAGAACTATTTAGAACTGTGAGCAGAACTATGTTTGCGCTAATAGGCAAGTATTTATTTTGAAAAAAAAAAAACTAAAGTTTATGGTAATTTTTCGTATTTTTAGGTCGAAATTTTGCAGAACTTTCCAAATTTTGAACAGAGAACTCCATAACTATTGCACATGTGTCTAGAACTCTGAAAAAAATGTACATTTTCCGAAAAAGGGGTGCCAACTTCACAGGACTTGCACCATTCCTCAGAAAAGCAGGGGCGCCGGCCGCGGTGGCCGAGGAGACTGAGGCGCTTCAGTCACGGTCTGCACGGCCACTACGGTCGGGGGTCGTATCCCCCCTCGGGCATGGATATTTGTGCCGTCCTTACTATATAAAACCTGGTGCCATGCTATGAAAAATGCTTGAAAAATTTCAGAAGTTATGTGGAAAATGTAATAATCCCCATTCCTAAGAAATCAGGCGCAGACAGGTGTGAAAATTACAGAACCATCACTTTGATAAGTCATGGTTGCAAAATTTTAACACGAATTTTTTTTTTTTTTAATGGTCAAATGTTTGTATAGTCTATGGGACTTAACTACGGGGTCATCAGTCCCTAAACTTACAAACTACTTACGAACTAGGACGGCACAAATATCCATGCCCGAGGGGGGATTCGAACCCTCGACCGTAGTGGCCGCGCTGACCGTGACTGGAGCGCCTCAGTCCCCTCGGCCACCGCGGCCGGCTAACACGAATTATCTACAGGAGAATGGAAAAGCTGGTAGAAGCTGACCTCGGGGAAGATCAGTTTGGATTCAGGAGGAACGTAGGAACCCGGGAGGCAATACTCACTTTACGTCTTATCTTAGAAGATAGATTAAGGAAAGGCAAACCTACGTTTTTAGCTTTTGTAGATTTGGAGAAAGCTTTTGACAATGTTGACTGGAATACACTTTATCAAATTCTGAAGTCAGCAAGGATAAAATACAGGGAAACGAGAGTTATTTACAACTTGTACAAAAGCCAGACCGCAGTTATTAGACTTGAAGGGCATGAAAGGGAAGCATCAGTTGGGAAGGGAGTAAGACAGGGTTGTAGCCTTTCTCCGATGTTATTCAATTTGTACATCGATCAGTAGGTGAAGGAAAGCAAGGAAAAATTTGGAATAGGGATTAAAGTTCAGGGGGAAGAAATAAAAACATTGCGTTTTGCTGATGACATTGTAATTCTGTCAGAGACAGCAAAGGACCTGGAAAAGCAGTTGACTGGAATGGACAGTGTGTTGAAGAGATCGTATAAAATGAACATTAACAAGAGCAAAACAAAAATAATGGAATGCGGTCTTAGAAAATCAGGCTATGCTGAAGGAATTAGATTACGTAACGAAACAATGAAGGTGGTAGATGAGTTTTGTTACTTGGGTAGTAAAATAACATGCGATGGTCGCAGTACGGAGGATATTAAATGCAGAATGGCAATGGGAAGAAAAGCATTTTTGAAAAAAAGAAATTTGCTAACATCGAATATTAATTTAAGTGTAAGGAAGTCTTTTCTGAAGGCATTTGTGTGGAGTGTTGCCTTGTACGGGAGTGAAACATGGACGATAAGCAGTGTGGACAGGAAGAGAATAGAGGCTTTTGAAATGTGGTGCTACAGAAGTATGCTGAAGATTAGGTGCATAGATCACATAACTAATGAAGAGATGAAGAGGTACTGAACAGAATTGGTGAGAAAAGGAATTTTTGGCATACCCTGACTAAAAGAAGGGATCGCTTGGTAGGACACATTCTTATACATCGAGGAATCGTAAATTTAGGTTTGGAGGGAAGTGTGTGGGGTAAAAATCGCAGAGGAGATGAAATGGCTTGCTCAGGATAGAGTAGGATTTAGGGATTCATGGCCCCGTAGTTAAGTCCCATAAGCTATACAGACATTTGAACATTTTGAATCTCACAACTTTACTTCCGGCAGTACCTCGCCTCCTACTTGAACTTAAATACTCTGTAAGTCACATTGAAGTGCATGGCAGAAGATTCATGGAACCACTTTTACGATATTCCTCTATAGTTACGAGGCGCGTCCGGAAAGTAAGTTCCCTTTGGTAATAAAATGAAATTGTACAAAGATACGGAATAAATTTTTATTGCACAAAATTCTACAAGTCTTAAACTACTTTTCCACATAACTGCCGAAATTTTGCAGGCATTTGTCATAGCGTGGCACCAGGTTTCGTATACCTTCTTCATAGAAATCTGCCGCCTGTGTCTTCAACCTGCGGTTTTCCTGGATCCTGTCATCAATCGCGTGAGCCAGTTCCTCTGTAAACAAAGGTGGACGCCCACTTCGTTCTTCATCGTGCACATCGCTACGCCCGCCATTGAACTGTCGGACCCATCTCCTCACCATCGAATCACCCATCGCATTTGGTCCGTAAACATCGCAAATTTGCCGATAAATTTCACTCGGTTTCACTTTCCTCGCATTCAGAAACCGAACCACCGACCTGATTTCACAGGCGGCGGGATTTTCAATCGACGCCGACATTTCAAACGAGCACAACAAAGCGTACGTAACTGACAGCGATCTCCAAATGGCGCACGTTCTTCTCCTTGATACACGTCGTCTACAGCGCATGTGCGGAACTGCAGTCGCAGCGCTGCAGCGGAGATCAATTGAAAGGAACTTACTTTCTGGACGCGCCTCGTACATTCTCTAATAGCCTGCGGGAAAAAGGAACACTTAAATCTTTCTGTTTTCGAACTAAATGGTGTTATTTTATTTTGATCTTCATGTCTCCCGCCGGCCGCAGAGGCCGAGCGGTCTGCGGCGTGCCAGTCACAGTCTGCACGGCCGCTGCGGTCGGAGATTCGAATCCCCCCTGAACCATGGATGTTTGTGCCGTCTTTACTATAAGCTAGCTCACAAGTAGACTGTAACTTTAGGGACTGATGACCCCGTAGTTGAGTCTCATAAGCTCTACAGATACAAACAACATCATGTCTCCCTATGTAGGTGCGTGCTAACAATATATGTTCGCATTCGGAAGAGAAAGTTGGCGAAAGAAATTTCACAAATAGATATCGCCCCAACAACTAAGTCCTTTCTCTTAACGATTTCAACCCCAACTCTTGCGTCATCTCCATGACACTCTCTCCCCTTTATCGTGACAATACAAAACGAGCTGCTCTTCTCTGAACTTTCTCTAAATCGTCCGTCAGTCCCACCTGGTGTGGATCCCACAATGGTCAGCAATAATCCAAAATAGGTCGCGCAAGTGTGTGTAGGCAGATTCTTTAGTAGAACTGTTGGATCTTCTAATCGTTCTGCCAATGAAACGTATTTTCTGTGTGTTCTTTCCAATTCAAGTTGTTCGTAATTACGTTTTTAGTACAATTGACGGCCTCTAGATTTGACTGACTTATGGAGTAACTGAAGTTTAACGGAATTGTTTTAGTGGTCATATGAATGTCCTGCACGAATTTTTGCGTGCCCTGTTTTACGTCCTTATAGGTTGAATTAAAAAAAAAAAAAAAAAAAAAAAAAAAAAAAAAAAAAAAAAAAAAAAAAAAATTAAATAAATGAAAAAAGAAATGCCGGAACTCGTGTCTCTTAAATTCGAACTCTGAATTAAAATCCGAAATTTTGTAGTTCTAGCTTCAAAATTGCCTAAATAGCAACGTATTTTCATAAAACGTGTCATCCCCTATTTCACCCCCTTAAGGACGGAATATCGAAAAAAATCGCTTCTTAAATGACGCCTACGAAGTAATATCGACACCCTCTACAAATTTCAAGTTTCTATCTTCAGTGGTCTGGGCTGGGCGATGATGAGTCAGTCAGTCGGGACATTTCCTTTTATACAGGGTGTTACAAAACGGTACGGCCAAACTCAAAGGAAACATTCCTCACACACAAAGAAAGAAAATATGTCATGTGGACATGTGTCCGGAAACGCTTAATTTCCATGTTAGCGCTCATTTTATTACTTCTCTTCAAATCACATTAATCATGGAATGGAAACACACAGCAACAGAACGTACCAGCGTGAATCCAAACACTTTGTTACAGGAAACGTTCAAAATGTCCTTCGTTAGCGAGGATACATGCATCCACCCTCCGTCGCACGGAATCCCTGATGCGCTGATGCAGTCCTGGAGAATGACGTATTGTATCACAGCCGTCCACAATACGAGCACGAAGAGTCTCTACATTTGGTACTGGGGTTGCGTAGACGAGAGCTTTGAAATGACTCCATAAATGAAAGTCGAGAGGGATGAGGTCAGGAGAGCGAGGAGGCCACGGAATTGGTCCGCCTCTACCAATCCATCGGTCATTTCTGTAACATTAGGATTTCGTCAACTGCACGAAGAATTGCCTCGTCCATTGCAGGTGTCCTCGTCGTTCTAGGTCTTCCCCAGTCGCGAGTCACAGGCTGGAATGTTCCGTGCTCCCTAAGACGCCGATCAACTGCTTCGAACGTCTTCCTGTCGGGACACCTTCGTTCTGGAAATCTGTCTCGATACAAACGTACCGCGCCACGGCTATTGCCCCGTGCTAATCCACACATCAATTGGCCATCTGCCAACTCCGCATATGTAAACATTGCACTGACTGCAAAACCACGTTCGTGATGGAACACTGACCAGTTGATGCTACGTACTGATGTGCTTGATGCTAGTACTGTAGAGCAATGAGTCGCACGTCAACACCAGCACTGAAGTCAACATTGCCTTCCTTCAATTGGGCCAACTGGCGGTGAACCGAGGAAGTACAGTTCAAATGCTTGTAAATCTATCGGACCAAACTGCGTGGTTATCAGTCCGTAGCTTACAAACTACTTACACCTAGGTAAACTAACCTCAGGACAACACATACACACCCATGCCCCAGGGAGGACTCGAACCTCCACGGCGAGCAACCGCGCGCTCCGCAGCGAGAAGCTTTAGACCGCTCGGCTACTGCACCGCGGCGGAAGTACAGTACGTACTAACAAAAGAATTTGGTAGTGTCTGCATGAATTATTTCAAAATCAAATGTTTGTATAGCTTATGGGACTTAACTACGGGGTCATCAGTCCGTAAACTGACAAACTACTTATGAACTAGCTAATCCTAAGGACGGCACAAATATCCATGCCCGAGGGGGGATTCGAACCTCCGACCGTAGTGGCCGTGCAGACCGTGACTGGAGCGCCTAAGTCCCCTCGGCCTCCGCGGCCGGCGAATTATTTCAATTTACATTTAAAGAGAAGTACTAAAATGAGCTGTTACATGGAAATCGTTTCCGGACACATGTCTACGTAACATATTTTCTTTCTTTGTGTGTGAGGAATGTTTCCTGAAAGTTTGGCCTTCCTTTTTTGTAACACTCTGTATATTGAGATTAGAACTGAGAACATGCTGAAGGTTTGTACAGCAGTCTGGTGTTAATGATAGAGCCTAGGTTTGTAATTATGCGATCCGTTCTTTTGCCTTTCTTATACACGGGAGTCACCTGCGCGTTTATTTTTATTTTATTTTATTTTATTTTATTTTTTTCACTTTTTACCAGTCGCTTGCAACTTGCAACTATGGTCAGTCAGAAATTAGTTCACAACTACCTCTTCATGGACCAATTCTGATGCGTCGTTCAAATATCTAGGCATAACATTGCAGAGCGATATGAAATGGAACGAGCATGTAAGGACAGTTGTGAGTAAGGCGGACAGCCGACTTCGGTTTATTGGGAGAATTTTGGGAAGATGTACTTCACCTGTAAAGGAGACCGCGTATAAAACGCTTGTACGACCACGTCTTGAGTATTGCTCAAGTATTTGGGACCCGCAGCAGATCGGTTTAAAGGAAGACATAGAGGCGGTTCAGAGGCGAGCAGCTACGTTTGTTACCGGTAGGTTCGACCAATGCGCGAGTGTCACGGAAATGCTCCGACAACAGTTGGGGATCGCTGGAAGAAAGACGACGTTCTTTTCGTGAATTTCTGTTGAGTAAATTTAGAGCTGAGTGTAGTACGATCTTTCTGCCGCCTACTTACATTTCGCGTAAAGATCACAAAGACGAGATGAGAGAAATTAGGGCTCGTACGGAGGCATATAGGAGTTCTTTTTTTCCTCGTTCAATTTGGGAGTGGAATAGGAAAGGTAATGCCTAGTAGTGGCACAGTGTACCCTCGGCCACGCACCTTACGGTGAATTGCGGAGTATGTATGCAGATGAAGATGTAGATGACGAAACTCGTCGCAGCGAAGAGACGTCGTTACGGTATCTGAAAAGCGTCGACCGGTGCTCTGATATAAGACGGGCATGTCACTGTATGCTAATCAGAACGCTAACGACATTTATTTATTCATTTCAGTCGCGTCGTGGTATGCGCCAGACGTCTTACTACAGCGGGAACGTGTGAGTGTCGCGTAGGATAGGGGAGTGAATTTTTTAGGAGGTGGAGACGTGTTAGAGCAAGTACACACCTGCTGCTGACACACACACACACACACACACACACGGCGTGTGAAGACGTGCCTTGCATGCACGCAAGAGCCCACAACATGCCGGGCACGGCGAACGGAACCTGCTCTCCAGGGCTTCCCACGGAACCGACTACACCGACTGAAATCTGAAGTCTGCGTCATCAACACAGCAGTTACTGGCCGTACATTGATTATACCAGGTGATTCTGGATCAGGTGATACTGGACTTTTTTAGCCCCCCCCCCCCCCCCGGAGCCACCTATATCGTGTCCGTGTTTAAAAATGGTGTTAGTTGTACGAGGGTGAGTCGCAAACTGCGGTACATAAGCCAGTACTGCGTTTACAAGCCTGAAAATTGCTTCAGTTTTTAGTAGGGATGGGAAAAACCGATACCGGTATTTTAGTTTTGAATAACCGGTTTTTTTTCGGTATTTATTTGGTGTCGGTTGTAACCAGTTTTTGATAGTTGGCAGCATGATACTGAAGTACCTGGGAAGCAGGCTGCTAGCCTTACTTGCCCAGGGCCCACTGGGTTTTACCCCTAACGGTTGAGGGACTAACCGGGGGATTTGGTAGTCTTTGCCGTCTGATTACAGAGGTGGCCACAACTCAGAATATGTCCGAGATGCCCAACCTTTTTCCAAAGCAACTGGTATCCCAACGAAAGTAATGTCTGTGGGAAAGAGATTCAAACAGAAATAGAAGGAACAAAGTTAGAACAGGTAGACCTGGGATGTATTTTCTCACAGGATGGCAACATAGCGAAAGAACTGGAATCGAGGTGCAGAAAAGCTAATGCAGTGAGTGCTCAGCTAAGATCTACTCTCTTCTGCAAGAAGGAAGTAAGTACCAAGACTAAGTTAGCAGTGCACCGCTATATCTTTCGACCAACTTTGTTGTATGGGAGTGAAAGTTGGGTGGATACAGGTTACCTTATTCATAAGGTAGAGGTTACAGATATGAAAGTAGCAAGAATCATTGCAGGTACTAATAGATGGGAACCATGGCAGGATGGTGTCCATAATGAGGAAATTAACTGGGAATGAACACCATAGATGAAGCAGTTAGAGCGAACAGACTAGGATGGTGGGGTCATGTTACACGCATGGGAGAAGCGAGGTTACCTAAGAGACTCAGGAGCTCGGCAGCGGAGGGTAAGAGGAGTCGAAGTGGACCAGGAAGAAAGTACTTAGATTCGGTGCAGAATGAGTTTGAAGTGAAAGGCGTAACATCACACGAGGCATCAATGTTAGCATTGAATAGGGGATCATGGAGGAATTTTATTAGAGGTACTATGCTCCAGACTGAACGCTGAAAAGCATAATCTGTCTCTAATGATGATGATGATGTAACCAGTTTTTTTAGTTATGGGCAAGAACCGGGTAAAAAACCGGTAGGACTACTTCCTGTAGCAGTGATTCAAAAAGTGTGGGTTGTTTTTTTTTTTTCTTTTTTTTTTTTTTTTAATAATCTGATGAATACTGACTAAGTGTGCCGAAAGCGGCCATTTTAATAAATGAGTTTTCTTGACTGCTTTTACTATTGGAGTGTTGTTAGCTCCTCAACACGTTGGTTAAAACTTTAAATGTATTACATTGCTATGCTCACAAGTTTTATCAATGTGATTGCTTGAAAGTGAAGGGCTTTTTTAATAACCAATATGGGATTAGGTAACATTAATCATGTGGTGCCTCGCGAGGTAGCCGTACGGTCTGAGGCTCCATGTAACGGACTGCGCGGCTGCTCCAGTCGGAGGTTCGAATCCTCCCTCCTCCCTCGGTCAAGGATGTGTATGTTGTCCTTAGCGAAAGTTTGTTTAAGTATTTTGTAAGTCTAACGACCGATGACCTAAGCAGTTAGGTATCATAAAAACTCACACCCATTTGAATATTCTTTGGGCATTCGGTGCACAGCTTTTCTTGTTCAATTTGCGTAAATTTACACTGACAACAATCATACTGTGAGTCGGAACTGGGACTTTATTTTTCAAAACACTTCTGCAGCACTGATTGAAGTTCATTTACTGACTGTAACTTATATAACTAGCTATTCATCTGCGATGGGTCACAAGTCCAACATAAGAAGTGGTTGCCTCAATATTCGCAACTGCCGGATGGAAATACTAGGCCAGTAAATCTGTATGCTTCGTATATCGTCTTCTACGAACTGCTGGCTAGGCTTACACACACTCAAGAAGGCGTGGTATTGGGAGGGGATCTTGCAAAATATGGGAAGACTAGTGATTTGTCGTGTAACGTAAATTTACCTTCCTAAGTTAGGTTTTCGGCCGAAACTAGAAGAACCGAAAATTCGATTACGGTTTCTGTTTCGGCTGCCAATTAAGTTTCGCTCGAACTTTGCTGGACATAATAGCAATGAAAAACCGAAAACCGGTTATTTAAAAAATCGGTTATCTTGAGCAGTTTTTACAGTGCGGTTAAACTGGAGATGAAAAGAACCGGTATAACCGAAAAGCGGTTGTTTCAGCGATAATCGCCATCCCTAAGCTGCAGCTTTGGTTGGCTCCTTAAAAGGCTGCAACCCACTAGTCGGCTGTGTCGCGGTGGTAGAGAAATACCCCTACACTACTGACAACTGCCGAAGTAGAACAAGATATCAACTGCTCAATGGATATACGAAGAAAAGCATTCCCGAATAAACGAAATTTGTTGAGGACAAATTTTTTTAAAATGTTAGGAAGTGCTTTCTGAAAGCATTTGTCTGGAGTGTAGTGCCGCGGTGGAGTAGCCGAGCGGCCTAAAGCGTCTCGCTGCGGAGCGCGCGGTTGCTCGCCTTGGAGGTTCGAGTCCTCCCTGGGGCATGGGTGTGTGTGTGTGTGTGTGTGTGTGTGTGTGTGTGTGTGTGTTTGTCCGTAGGTTAGTTTACCTAGGTTTAAGTAGTTTGTAAGCTACGGACTGATGACCACGCAGTTTGGTCCGACAGAATTACAAACATTTGAACATTTGGAGTGTAGCATTGTATGGGAGTGAAACGTGGACGATAAGGAGTTCAGACAAAAAGATGATAGAAGCTTTCGAAATGTGGTTCTACAGACGAATGATGAAAATTAGATGGGTAGATCACGTAACTAATGAGGAGGTGGTTAATCGAATTGGATAGAAAAAGGAGTTTCTGGCACATCCTGACTGAGAGAAGGGACAGGTTGGCGGGACACATTCTGAGACATCAAGGAGTTGTCAAAGTAGCATTAGAAGGAAGTGTGTGGGGTAAAAATCGTAGAGGGAGGCCGAGGGACGAATACAGTAAGCAGATTCAAAAGGATGTAGGTTGTCGAACGTATTCTCAGATGAGGAGACTTGCACAGGACAGGATAGCGTGGAGAGCTGCATCAAACCAGTCTGCGGACTGAAGACCACAACAACATCAACAAAGTAAACGACGTAGATTGTTTATTTTACGATGATGGCAAATAGCTCATCATATATTTAATCTGATGCTGCTTCAATAGGGCGAAACGCGTCAGTGAAATAAAGAAAAAAATCGCACTGAAGTGTTCTTCGGCCCACTTTAGATTTGTAGTTTTATACGTTTTTGCGAACATTTTGGACAAAAATAATAAAAAATAAATTAATAAGAGTGTCTGAAACCCTTTTAGAGAAAAGAATTTAGGCAGTGGCGAGCTCCGAACCATCGATCTTTAGCGTCATAGTCCAACGCCTTGCCCACTACGCTATGACTATCACTCGAGAGATGAGTCCTTTAATCTCATACTATTGACGGCCGTTGTTAACTGATACTAATATGGCATTTGTAGACACTAGATTACCATTTATCGTACGAAGAAAGAAGTGTTTTTCTTAATTCTTCCGCGCCATTGCTTTGAAATCAAATACGCAACGCAGTATAGCGTATGCCACAGAGAGTTCTGGGCGAGGAATGTCACGTGACATCTCCGAACGGCTGGTTTTCGTCAATTCAGTGGAGGGTGTCAAATCTCCGTTATTTTTGCAAATATGTTGCAAACGATACTAGATATGAAAAAAAGGGGACCTAAGTTGTAGAGAATTTTCTCCTCTACCAATTAGGTTATTCCATTTTCGTGTCTGATGAACGGTTCGTTTGCAATTACAATTATATTACAAACGGCTTTTTTTGGTATTGCTACCGTATTTTTTGCCAGAAAATTTTGAAAAAAGGAGGTTCTGGTCTATGGCGGCCTGATTTGATTTGATTCTTCCAGGGAAGCCAAAACAGTCTTGGTCGAACCCTCCACTGCCCGCACCGAAACTAAGTTTATTGTGCGGTATCGCTCCCTGTATATCTAGTAAAGCCATCCGATGCCCTTGAACAGTGCAAGGAGTCCCTTTACCAGTTCTTTATTAGACACAATTTCTTCGGGTCTGGTTGTCCCAAATATTCTGTGCCTTTTACTCTCCAATGCAATGCATTCGAAGATTAGATGTGATGCAGTTTCCTCACAGTCATCACAGATCCTACATTTAGGGTCCTCTTCTGTTATTCCCATTGTATGTACGTGTTTTTTGGAATTCTCATGGCCTGTCAGCAATCCAACCGTGAGTCTAATCTCTCTCCTGTTCAGGCCCAGGATTGCAGAGCTTCTTTTAAAACATGGCTTTGGCATCATTACCTTGCCATGTGTTTGTTGACAGACTTTGGTCCAATATTCTACGTGCTGTCTTCTGAACCAGTTAGGTAGCTCTAATTTGATCTTTGCCTCGGTGATTGTCAGGACAGGTTCCGGTCCAATAAATGGAGTCTCTGCCCCAATCCTGGCTAATCTGTCGGCATGTTCGTTGCCACTGATCCCCGAGTGGTCAGGGACTATGGCGGCCTACAATCATGTCTGTAAAATTTGGTGCTGATCGGTTGAACGGTTCGTCTTAAAAACAGGGAACACGTTACGGATAGACAGCAGATATTCCAAAATCGCTGTTATTTTTTTCAAATATCTCTGAAACGCGACGAGATATGGAAAAACACAAGAGAGCAAAGTTGTAGAGAATTTTCTCCTCTACAAATTCAGTTATTCAACTTCCGTGTCAGATGCATGGTTAAGCCGTTATTTTCAATTAAATTCCGAGCTGTCAAAAGACGATCGCAAAGGCCCACTTTTAGTGTTACTACCGCAGTCTAACATATACAGTCACGACACTCCCGCAGATTTTTGTTATACACTGCGACAGCAGCGCTCCAAGCGGAGGGCAAGCTACTGCATTGAATACGATAGTGAATGAGTGCGAATAGTATCGTTTATATTGATTTTAACACATTTTATACATTAGGAAACGTATGTAATATAATAAATAGGTAATAACTTAAAAATAGCTCCACCTATGTGTTTCTTAGGTTTTCTAAGATCCGTGACAAGGTTGGAAACGGTACATTACGGCACAGTTTATTTAATGTTATCTTGTAACCCACAGGGTTATACTGAATAATTTAATTTACTATTAAAATAGAAAAAAATGCTAGGAAACACCGAATACCCGCCCTTTGGCAGAAAGACGTGTTTTTTCTTCTCAAGAACGTTAACGTTTCTCCATTCCGATTCCAGTGAAATCGGTGAGGGTGGAACGTAGGAAACGAATGTAGAATGCAATAACTACGGTATTTAACGTACCAAATCAGTCACCACAACTGTAGCTGAAGGAAAACATCAGAAACGTGATAAGAAAACTGAAAAAGCAATCAAACCGTGTTCGACAAAGAAGAACCCAATTCCACAATTGTTGCTACAGCTTAACCACAAACGGCAAGAATCTTCAAGACATTGTCTTCTTAAGCTAAAGTAATCACACTCGAAAGAATATGCGATCATAATAAAGACGGGTGAAGCCTAAAAATGTGCGAATCATTAGACCCCATACCACTATGATACGTGTAAAAAAACTCTTTGTCATAGTAAGAACAGACCAAAATAGAAATTTATGTTTCTATTATGTTTATATTCTACTTATTTTCAGCGGAATAAGCTGCAAATATACACATATTCGTAAGTATTGGTTCATGACGATGTTCTTCGTTATACCATTGAATCAGTTGAGTTCGACTGTTTTTTACATTGATTTCCGTATTAAGTATGCCTCTTGATATATTACTGATGCTTGTAACACAAAAATTATATTAACTATTTCGTTAATTACGTACACAAGTAATTATAAACAAACATCACTCTTTCGGCGGCTTACCCACCGCTAGGAGCGCTAGTGTCGTTTAACTGTCAGTTGGTGACAACTTTTACAGCAGTGAGTGTCGCGACTGTATATGGTAGACTGTGGCCCTACCGTAACCTCAAGTGGGCCAATTTTGCAACTGAGGCTGACTTTTGCGATCGGGGAAAGGTTGTGGGTTGTAATCCGGTCCGGCGCACGGTTTTAATCTTGTAGGAAGTTTCGCGTGGGAGGCAGACGGCGGCTACTGCGAGCGCGTTATTTCGGGCGTAACCGCCGTCTAAACAGCGGAAGCGTCTGATACCCTCGGCGCCTCGGACCGCGGTATCGTAAGTACGCGCAGAAATACACCGCACGCGCCCCGCAAGCTGCTGACATGTGTCTGCATTACGCACGCCCCGGCGCAGTGCGTGTGCGTGGATAAATGCGTGTGTGTGTGTGTGTGTGTGTGTGTGTGTGTGTGTATATGTGCGTGTATTGTGTGTGTGCAGACGCGGTATTTCGGTGGCCAGCTATTAGCGCGCGCACTCGGTGTATTCTGGGCGAGCCGATTCGCGGAACACAAGTGCTGCCGCCTGGTGGCCGTATTATGCACACACACACGCACTCGCACACACAAGTGTACCCACCAACAGACAAACGCACAGCGCAGCAACAGGCAGGCGCTTCATGCCTATTTACACGTTGCCGCCTCCCCTCCCTCTCCGAAACGCAACCGCTTCTCTAAACAGCATTATCTTTTGTTTGGGCCCACTTTAGGTTACGGTAGTAACACTAAAAGTTGGCCTTTGCGATCGTCTTTTGACAGCTCGAAATGTAAACGAAAATAACGGTTTAACCATTCGCCTGAAACGAAAATTGAATAACCGAATTTGTAGAGGAGAAAATTCTCTACAACTTTGCTCTCTTATGTTTTTTTTTTTTTTTTTTTTTTTTTTTCCATATCTCGTAGCGTTTCAAAGATATTTGCAAAAATAACGGCGATTTTGGGATGTCTGTCCGTAACGTGTTCCCTGTTTTTAAGACGAACCGGTCAACCGATGAGCACCAAATTTTGCAGACTTAATTGTATACCGCCAGAGACCATAACCTCCCTTTTTCATATTTTTCAGACAAAAAATGCGGTAGTAATACAAAAGAAAACCGTTTGTAATATAATTGTAATTGCAAACGAACCGTTCGTCTGACACGAAAATTGAATAACCTAATTGGTAGAGGGGAAAATTCTCTACAACTTTGCTCTGTTATGCTTTTTTCATATCTCGTATCGTTTCAGAGATATCTGCAAAAATAACGGCGATTTTGAGAAGCTGTCTGGCTGTATCGTGTTCCCACTTTTTAGGTCGAACCGTTCAACCGATCGGCACCAAATTTTACAGACGTAATTGTTGGCTACCAGAGACCAGAACCTCGCTTTTTAAAAATATTTCGGACAAGAAATATGGCAGTAATACCATAAAAGCCGTTTGTAATGTAATTGTAGTTGCAAAAGAACCGTTCGTCTGACGCGAAAATTGAATAAAGGAATTTGAAGATGAGAAAATTCTCTACAACTTTGTTTCCTTATGTTTTTTTAATATTTCGTATCGTTCGAGAGATATGCGCTAAAATAACGGAGTTTTGACACCCTCCATTGAATTAACGAAAACCAGCCGTTCGCAGATGTCACGTGACATTCCTCGCCCAGAACTTATTTTTATTTTTTATTTTGTTTTTTGTTTTGGGGGCTTAACTACGGGGTCATCAGTCCCTAAACTTACAAACTAGTTATGAACTACTTACGAACTAGAACGGCACAAATATCCATGCCCGAGGGGGGATTCGAACCCCCGACCGTAGTGGCCGTGCAGACCGTGACTGGAGCGCCTTAGTCCCCTCGGCCACCGCGGCCGGCATGTTTTTTTTATTGTAATTTGTACTTTGTCATTTCAAAGCAATGGCGCACTGAAGAATTAACAAAAACACGTCTTTCTTCGTACGATAAATGATAATCTAATGTCTACAAACGCCATACTAACATCAGTTAATAACGGCCATCAATAGTATGAGATTTCGGGGGTTCGATTCCCCCCTCGGGCATTGATATTTGTGTCGTCCATAGTGTTAGCTAGTTCATAAGTGGTTTGTAAGTTTAGGGACTGATGACCACGTAGTTAGGTCCCATAAGCTATACAAACATTTGACCATTTTTGAATAGTATGAGATTAAAGATCGCAGCTTCTAACTGATAGGTGTAGTGTAGTGGGTACTCTGCATTATATATTAGATAGAACATTACAAATAAACAAAATTTCGTGCATTTTTCGTAAAAATTACCATTAGCTATTACGATTATGTATCTATCCGAACACAAGGAATAAACATTAAAAAAAAAGTCTTTCGCTACAGGAATCGAACCACGGACCGCAGGTTTGCGAAGCAACGACTCTGTACTCGTTAGCTACATGGGGAGGTGATACAATTGTTTTAATTACCGGTACTTCAAAGTAGTTACAAAATTTCAAATTCGATTTTATCGAGAGTTTTTGGGAGTTGCGTTGAATGGCTTTGGCTGATTGTTATTTAAGTTCTGAACGTCATGTACCACAAATACAAAATAAATTAATAAATAAAAATAAAAATAAAAAAATAAAAAATCTAAAATCCGACACCAACATGGTCTTCTTGTAAGAAAGATGAACAGATGGGACATAACAGCTTTCAGATAATTGCAGAACGACATGTTGACCATAGCTGTTTATTTTTTTCTCAGTGCTACCGTTTTCGGTCATTTACCGTTATCAAGCGTTAGCAGAGATTAGCTAATAGCTTTACATGCCGAAATACAAAAATACAAAATTATAATACAAGTATTCGTTGTCACTGCTCTAGTCATTGATATTATCACAGTGGCTGACTGCTACAGACTGATGCATACATGTAAGCATGTTCGTTTTATTTCACACTCATCAATGTTTGCTTCAGTCTGTAGCAGTCAGCCACTGTGATAATATCAATGACTAGAGCAATGACAACGAATTCTTGTGTTATAATTTTGTGTTTTTGTATTTCGACATGTAAAGCTATTAGCTAATCTCTGCTAACGCTTGATAATGGTAAATAACCGAAACCGGTAGCATTGAGAAATAATAAACAGCTATGGTCAACGTGTCGTTCTGCAAAAATAGTCTTCTTGTTAGGTCACGCTGCCTCCACAAAAGTTTCGCGCAAGCGAGTGCGGGAAGGTGGGGGAGATGGGCGGGAGATTAGGCGAGAGAGAGGAGGGATTGGATGCAGAGGTAGAGTGTAGGGATGGGAAAAACCGACCGCTTAAAACCGATACCGGTATTTTAGTTTTGAATAACCGGTTTTTTTCGGAATTTATTTGGTGTCGGTTGTAACCGGTTTCTTTTAGTTATTGCCAAGAACCGGATAAAAAACCGGTACGACTACTTTCTGTAGTAGTGGTTCAAAATGTGTTTTTTGTAAATAATTTTAAAAACTGTAATATTTAGGGCTATTCCTAAAATTTCCACTGCTGTGAAATATTAGGTCATCGCAGAAACTAAGAAAAGCGATCAGTGTTAATTTAAGAACAATCCCGGCAGTCAGAAACGCGTGGCATAAGAACTTAAGGACTGGTGCAGCTACTGAGGCATCGACGCAGCTGTTGCCGTGTGGCGTGGCCTATTAGACGACGCGCGTGCACCGGCAGTGTACGAGACTTGCCTCCGTCTGGTCACGCGGCAGTTCCTTGCTGTCGTCGCCAGACATCAGCTGTGTCTTAAGTGGCACCATCCCCAGTGTGGAAGTACTTCACCAAGTACGGCAGCAGTGAGGTACAACGCTCCATTCGCTTTTAAAAGCTGAAAGCTGGTGGATATACTACAAAGATGCTGTGTCATTTAAGGGGAAAGCATCCAAAATGTTCCTTGGAAGAGAAGGTAAATTCGATTCATATACCTATTATGTAAGTGATGTACTCTAAGCTTGGAATACTAACTTTTAATGTATTATCATATTGCTATGCTAACAAGTTTTATTTATGTGATTCCTTGAAAGCGAAGATTTTTTTAATAACCAATATGGGTTTAGGTAACATTGATCATGTGGTGCCTCGCGAGGTAGCCGTGCGGTCTGAGGCTCCGTGTCACGGACTGCGCAGCTGCTCCAGTCGGAGGTTCGAGTCCTCCCTCTCTGCCTCGGTCGTGGATGTATATGTTGTCGTTAGCGTAAGTTAGTTTAAGTTAGATTAAATAGTTTGTAAGTCTAGGCACCGATGACCTAACCGTTTACGTCTCATAAGAACTTTCTTTGATCATGTTCTACAGAACTTTCATAGTTAAATTTGCGTAAATTTATACTGACGACAATCATATTATAAGTCGGAACTGTGACTTTATTTTTCGAAGTACTTCTGCAGCACTGACTGAAGTTCATTTACTGACTGTAACTTATATATGTCGTGTATATAACGAGATATTTGTATGCGCTGGCTCACAAGTCCAACTTACGGAGTGGTTGGCTCAATATTCGCAACTGCCGGATGGAAATACTAGGCCCGTAAATCTGTATGCTTCGTATATCGTCTTCTACGACCTCGTGGCTAGGGTTACACACACTCAAGAAGGCGTAGTATTGGGAGGGGATCTTGCAAAATATGCAAAGACTAGTGATTTGTTGTATAACGTAAATTTACCTAAATTTTAACTAAATTTCGTAAGTTTCGGTTTCGGCCGAAACTAGAAGAACCGATGATTACGGTTTCTGTTTCGGCTGCAAAATATGTGTCGTTCCAACTCTACTGGAAATAATAGCAAAAAAAGAAAAAAAAAAAAAAAACGTGAACCGGTTATTTGAAAAACCGGTTATCTTGAGCAATTTTTACGGTGCGGTTAAACTGTAGATGAAAAGAACCGGTATAACCGGAAACCGGTTGTTTCAGCGATAACCGCCATCCCTAGTAGAGTGCGAGTGGCAGAGGTTGTATAAGCGGGCGATCAACAGGTGTCCAGGCTCTGAGCTGCGCTGTGGTCGCCACGGGGTTCCTCGCTGAAACATTGCACTCGACGTTTCGCTTTACGGCGAGTTAAGTTGGCTACACTGCTTTAGCGACGTTGCTACACTAGGCTCTACACACACAGCAGACGAAACGGTTTTCTGTTGCATCTCGTAAATGTAAGCTAGTGAGCAATAAAAGTGCATACAATAATTCGTTCTTGAGCAGCAATTAATTAACGGCATATTAATGAAGACCGGAGCACAACAATGCACACATTTCAATAACGGAGCAGAGCAATATAGAAAATAAGCATTGGATCACGACAGATACGAAATGAACAATAATCAAGATAGTAACTTTTCTCTCTCTACGTTTTATAATCAGAATGCTTTTCACTCACCAATTTACGGTGACAATGGTACAATTACATCCTGCTCCCCATCTTCACTGTTGTCGTCACTGCCAAAATAGTCGTCACCACCAAGACAACTCATTAACCGTTCATGATTACTGATGATCCCTTCCATTCTTTGCGCTGCCCGAATCAGTTTTCCAACGTGCTCGACCTTTTTTTTTTTTTTTTTTTTTTTTTTTTTAAATGCAACATCCTCATTAGCAACAGCTTCATGCTACAGCTTTTCCACCTCTGTTATTATGACAGACTTGTTGTTCCTTAAGTAATTCTTCACGTCACGCCATTCCAATTTTATATGATTAAAACCGCAGTGAAATGGGGGCAGATTTATTTCATTGTGACGTAGCTCCTTTGCGATTTCGTCTACTGCATATGTGGCTGTAATAGGCTTATTTTGTTTCACGAGCGATTATGAAAGAAGTTTTGACACTGACATATCTGCAGCAATATTTCTTTCTTGTAACCACTGCACCATAACATCTTTCCGATAGTTTGAAGCGAGAATGAACTTCCTGCTCAGAGCATATGCTTCGTTTATTCATACGAAATTGAGAACTTACTCAGAAAACGTCCCTGGACAAACGTCTTTTCGGTGACATTATCCAATTACTTGAACTCGGAAAGTCAAGTTAAACCACTCATAGTAAAACAAACCGCAGAGAAAAAAGCACACACAACGTAAACACGCGGTAAACACGATACACAACTTTGTTTACGTTAGAACTGAACAAAGCCGGCAACGCGGGAACTGTGACGTCACGGCACGTGACCACTGGAAGTGTTTAGCGCGCTGTGATTGGACCGTTCCTAGCGACTAGCGCCTCGCGCTTCTTGATCTTCACTTGTTATTTGTAATCGTCAAGTGTAAAGTTTCAGCAGCGGCTATTCACGTCGAGTAGAAGCGACATAAGACCACAGAGCTTTTGGCAAACGTTAGCCGTATACCAAAAAGTACTTAGCATTTTTCAAGAAATGATACCACTTTAAATTGATAATACTTAGACTTGAAACTTAACGTTACTCCCCACACCCAAAACGCTTTGTAAATTCATAAGCAGATCTGGATATTATCACGTGACTGTTGGCAGAGCAATGGTTTAGCTGTAGCGGTGATGGTGCCATGAATGAACTGACGGGCGAATCCCAGAAGAGTTCAGGTCAGTGAAGAAGCATACATGATCTATATCTATAAATGTGAATAATTACTCTTTGAAAATTATATTTAATCTTTGAAAACGGTTTTATTGGTTCCTTTTTTGCTTCAGGGTTGATAATGATAAAAGGGTGGTGTATATTGGGATGGGAACTTATCGGGGTATATAAAATTCTACGTGTGTTTGTGTGTGTGTGTGTGTGTGTGTGTTGATATTTCGCTCTGCAGAGAAAACTACAGAACGCAAATGAATGGTCTATGTGTAATTGTTGTCTGAAGTCTCCCGTTGTACACCATAGCAGTTCCATGCTGATAGCAATGAGGGGGTGGAAGATATGGTGGTTGAAAGTCGTCAAATTATACAAAAATTCGGACTGAAGGCCAGCGATGACGTTTGCGACTCTATAGCAAGGAGGTTACATACAGCGAAACGTGATGCCACAGAACATATCTTTGGTCTATGCGTTCTACAATGCCTTCAGTTCTTTGTATGTAAGGATAAGCATACGAAAAAGGAAATATAACAACAAATAAATAAAGCAGTAAAAAAAGAAATTTCTTTTAATACAACTCCGTAAAAAAATTACATAAAAAATTGCGCGAATCCATTTACAGCCCTCATGCTTTCCACATGGTTTACCAGAATGCCCTAAAGTGAAATTAAAATGAATTTCGAGATTAGTCCCACCAAACGTGTTGAGATAATACAACACATGCTATAAGGAATAATCTATGTATTATTTATTGTCAATCATTAAGTACTTCACATTATGTTATTTGAATGTTGATTAAAAATGTTTGTTTCTAAAGAATATATTGTTATTCATTTCATCCTTCAAAACCAGTCCCATAGCACACTACTAAAAGATAGATTATATATATATATTAAACCCGCGGCTCCGCTCGCGTGTCGGTTGATTATGATGGATAAGCTAATCACTTATTATCATTGAGACTCTGACCACAACTTATTGGTCATGAAATGTAGGCTGAAACTGAAAAAAAAAAAAAAAACTGCAGAAAACTAGGAAAATAAGGAGATGGGACTGGGCTAAAATGAGGGAACCTGAAGTTCTTAAGAATTTCAGAGGGAGATTTAGGCAACAATTGACAGAAACAGGGGGAAATAAAACAGTAGAGGAGGAATTGGTAGCAATGAGAGATGAAATAGTGAAGGCAGCAGAGGACAAAATCAGTAGAAAGGCAAGACCTACAAAAAATCCTTGATGAAAGGAGAAAATATAAAAATGCAGTAAATGAAACAGACGACTAAGAAATGAGATAGAAAGAAGTGCAAAATAGCTAAGCAGGAGTCTCTAGAATTTAAATCTGTAGAAGAATGTATAAGAAGAGGAGAAATAGATCCCGCCTACAGGAAAATAAAAGAAACATTTTGGAACAGGAAAAACAGCTCTATGAATATCAAGAACTCAGACGGAAAACCAGTTCTCAGCAAAGAAGGGAAAGCTGAAAGGTGGAAAGACTATATAGAGGGGCTCTACAAAGGAAATGAACTTAGAGAAAATGTTGTAGGAAGTGAAGACAAAGTAGATGAAGATGAAATGGGAGATACTATACCAAGAGTTGAATTTGACAGATTCCTGAAAGACCTAGGTCGGAACAAGGCCCCAGGAGTAGATGACATACCCTCAGAGCTACTAAAGTCTGTGGGAGAGCCAGCCATGACAAAACTATTTCACCTGGTATGTAAGATGTGTGAGACAGGTGAAATACCCTCAGACTTTAAGAAAAATGTAATAATCCCCATTGCAAAGAAAGCAGGTTCAAACATGTGTGAAAATTATAGAACCATCAGTTTGATACGTCATGGTTGAAAAATTTTAACACGAATTATCTACAGGAGAATGGAAAAGCCGGTAGAAGCCGACCTCGAGGAAGATCAGCTTGGATTCAGGAGGTTGTTATTCATTCAGTAAGCGCTTTAAAAATATAATAATGTGTAGACAGAGGAATACTTATGCTTTAAATAATTGTGATCTTATGACAAAAGATACAATGCACATTATATATGTATATAATTTCGTATAGGTGCTGTAGAGAGGTAACAAAAATATGGGACTCCCAAGAACAGAGTACTATCAGTATATAAACATTGGAAGTAATATAAAGAAAGTATCGCAATTAGTCAAATGTGTGGAAAGAAAGAAACTAAAACGGTCGGAAAATTTAAACGGCAACGACCAGAATGTTGATGGGATGTAAAACGGGGCAGTGGAGGAAAATACATGCAATTTGAGTAGCGCGTACTCGAGAGCTGAGGGGACGTTAAAAGACAAGGCAGCGTCGTCGAGACAATGGAGCGGCGATGCCACCAGAGACCCTCTTTAAGCGGGGAGAACCCGGCTTTAATGCTCTCTTTGGCGCGGCGGCGCGCGGAATTTTAATAACCGCCGTGGCGGTGAGGAACGTGTGTTGTCTCGCCAGGAACGGACACGTGCAGGCGTGGTGGCATGTGTAGAGGGGGGGGGGGAGAGGGCGAATTTAGTGAGCGGTGCGTGCGCGCGCAATCTGTGGCGGCGCGGCGCTCAGCTGTTTAACAATGCAGATGCGGCGCGCGCGTGCCAGAGAGCTTGCGCGCCAGACGTGTCACTCGCCGCGGCCCATTTGACGGCGCCGGGAATGCTGTCCGCAGAGCGCAGAATGCAGTCTGCTGCGGCCGTTTCCACGATCCGCTCGAGGCACACATTTTTCGAACGTGCCGACGACAAATCGCGCTGTTTTATCTTGACGCCTTCATCCTGCCTACCCCCTCAATTACTTGTGCTTCTTCTTCCAGTAAATCTCTCCATATCTCCAACTTATAGAGCTGTAGCAAACCGTACGTAGTCAGTACTGAGTAACGAATATTTTGGCTGATAGGAATACTGAATCGTCACTCTTGAACACATTTCATTACTTGCATTTACCGTATCGATACGAACTCATTCATGCATATATTTTGTTATTCGCATCTACCATATCCATAGGAACTCTGTAACTAAAACCAATGCAGATAGTGCATATATTCTTTTTATTATGAGATGAGTACATTTAAATAGACTTTCTAGTAAGACTGTAACTGAAGAGTTGTACACTTATACACGCATAGACATTGATGTGGAATGATATTTTCCCCATAAGCAGCAAATGGTGTTACCTGATAGGATTCTGATGTAGTGTAACAGTACTTTGGGACCTAAAATAGATCCTTGTGGGACAATCGCACTTTTCTCCCCTCCTGGGTGCTCTTTTCTGCGTTTTGGCCACGTGGCTGCGCTGTGAGTAGAATCATCGACCTCTGGAGAGGCAGGCAGCTAGGATTTTGATGTAGTGTACAGTAGTTTGGGACCTAAAATAGATCCTTTTGGGACACTCACACTTTTCTCCCCTCCTGGGTGCTCTTTGCTGCGTTTAGGCCATGTGGCTGCTCTGTGAGTAGAATCCTCGACGTTTTGAGAGGCAGGTAACTAAGATTTTTTATGTAGTGCAACAGTAGTTTGGGACCTAAAACAGATCCTTGCGGGACATTCACACTTTTCTCCCCGCCTGGGTGCTCTTTGCTGCGTTTCGGCCACGTTGCTGCGCCGTGAGCAGAATCCTCGACCTCTGGAGAGGAAGGCAGCTAGGATTTGAATGTAGTGTAACAGTAGTTTGGGACCTGAAATAAATCCTTGCGGGACATTCACACTTTTCTCCTGTAATGGGTGCTCTTTCCTGCGTTTCGGCCACGTGGCTGCGCTGTGAGTAGAATCATCGACCTCTGGAGAGGCAGGCAGCTAGGATTTTGAGGTAGTGTAAGAGTAGTTTGGGACCTAAAAATAGATGCTTGTGGGACATTCACACTTCTGTCCCCTCCTGGGTGCTCTTTGCTTCGTTTCGGCAACGTGGCTGCGCCGTGAGCAGAATCCTCGACGTCTGGCGAGGCAGGCAGCTAGGATTTTGATGTAGTGCAACAGTAGTTTGGGACCTAAAACAGATGCTTGCGGGACATTCACACTTTTCTCCCCTCCTGGGTGCTCTTTGCTGCGTTTCGGCCACGTGGCTGCGCTGTGAGTAGAATCCTCGACCTCTGGAGAGCTGTTTAATTTCGCGGTGCGTGGCGGAGGGAGTGTTGGACAAACGCGGAAGCGTCGCGAGTCGTTTAGCGCGCTCTTAGCCGCCGTAAATGGCCGCAGCGGGCAGCGCCGCCGAGAAACAACAAAACAACCAAACAACCGGCGTCGAGGAAGGCTTAGGAGTTGGGGGGGGGGCGAGGGTCGGTGACAAAAAACTAGCGTCGGGATGCTGTCCCACTCTGCGCGTAGTGTAGTTTTTGTCCTCCTTGTGAAGGCTCGGTGTTACGTGAGGAGAGCAAAGATGTCCGTCAAAAAAACTTGTCAGCGCGGACGACGGGTGGGACAGAGAGGGAAAAAAGGCTTTCGAGTGTCTGGCGACGGCGGTGAGGGATATGGGAACTGTCTGGCGGGGAAGGGCGGCTCTTTAAAGACCGGAGGAGTGTTACGGAGGTCAAGAGGCAAAGCCCATTGTGTGGGGAGATCTCAGGTTACAGCCGACAGCGGCGGCTGAATGTCAGAGGGAATGGGTTGCTAACTCATTATACGGAGCATTTGGTGTCCCTATACCAATCCAAAAATTACAAAAGTCCCCGCCGCGGTGGAGTAGCCGAGCGGTCTAAAGCATCCTGCTGCGGAGCGCGCGGTTGCTCGCCGTGGAGGTTTGAGTCCTCCATGGGACATGAGTGTGTGTGTGTTTATCCGTAGGTTAGTTTACCTAGGTTTAAGTAGTTTGTAAGCTACGGACTGATGACTACACAGTTTGGTCCGATAGATTTGCAAACATTTGAACAAAAGTCCCGAGAAAGTTCTTCAGTACTTCTTCAAAAAATTCCGCATCTTCGTACACCAAATACTTTGAAGCTTGCGTTCTACTTCCTGTGTACGGCGCCATTCGAAAGAGTATCCTCCGTGGTAAGGATACAGTACGAACAAGACCAAAGTATTCTAAGGAAATTGTCAAAATTGTTGGAAATAAAAAGTGAAACTCTTAAAACGATCAGAATAATAAAGCAAAGCGAGAAACAAGAAATACTGCTAGAATATTACATTTTGATCTCTCTCCTTAGTCAGTGTAGAAATGTATGTAAATAAAAAAAATTAACGCACTTTCTCATTGATGAACGAAAATAAACAATACACTTTGAAATAAAACAGTAGAGTGTTAGAAAAATTTAACTTGCATAGTCGGAAAATGTATGAAGAATTTCTCGTATGTAAAACGTTTGTGAAATGGGTATAGATTGAATGTAGCTTAGATAATTATGAAAGTTTGTTGTGGTCTTCAATCTGTAGACTCTATCCTGAGCAAGCCTCTTCATCTCCTCATAAGAACTGCAACCTACATCCATTTAAATCTGCGTACTGTATTCATCTTTCGGTCTCCCTCTACGATTTTTACCCCCCACACTTCCCTCCAACGCTAAATTCACAATTCCTCGATGTCTAAGAATGTGTCCTACCAATCTATCCCTTCTTTTAGTCAAAGGTGTGCCAAAAATTCCTTTTCTCCCCAGTTCTGTTCAATATCTCCTCATTAGTTACGCGATCCACCCACCTAATCATCAGCATTCTTCTGTAGCACCATATTTCAAAAGCCTCTATCTTCCTCCTGTCTGAACTATTTATCGTCCAAGTTTCACTCCCATACAAGGCAACACCGACCACATATGCCTTCAGCAAATACTACCTTACACTTAAAATAGTATTCGACGTTAGCAAATTTCTCTTTTTTTCATAACGCTTTTCTTCCCATTGCCATTCTCCATTTTATATCCCTTTCACTGTGGCCATAATATGTTATTTTACTTCCCAAGTAACAAAACTGATCTACCTCCTTCATTGTTTCGTTACCTAATCTAATTCCTTAAACTTCGCCTGATTTTCTGACACTAAAATTCCATTACCACTGCTTTGTTCTTGTTAATGTTCACCTTATACGCTACTTTTAACAGTCTGTCCATTCCACACAAATGGCTTTTTGAGGTCCTTTACTGTCTCTGACTGAATTACAATGTCTTCAGAAAAACTCAATGTTTTTTAAGCGACTTCAAAAAAGGAGGTGGTTTTCAGTTCGACAGTATAATTTCTGATGTTTCTTACCTGAGAACCACCGAATGTGAGAACCGATTTTGATGATTTTTTTTTTTTTTTTTTTTTTTGAAAGCTGGTGCTTCGGCCGGTATTACACTATCAAATTATTTGTCAAAGAATTGGACAAAGAAAAATTGGACGTAGTGTAATGCGAACATCGTCCAATATTTCATCCAATCTCGGCCTCGGCCTAGATTTGATCAAAGAAATCGCTCGTCTTCTGTTTCCTGCAGTGAGAAATGTGACCGCTTGGGGCGCTAGTAGTATACAGCTTCCTTACCACTACAGCTGTTTTATTTGGAGGTTAAATATCTGACATTACTTGGACATAAAGTTCGTATTCGTAAACATGGCTAGTAGTGGAATGTTTGTGTAGTGTTTTCTAGCAACAACAAAATTTTAAAAATCAGATGGGGCGTTGTATAACAGGTGACAAGGCCAATTCACACTGTCCGTCAGGTCAATTCGCGTAGCCCAATACTCTGCGGCAAAAGTGAGGTTGAGTTACAATCCGTGATGTAAAAAAGTCATTATATACTATCGGAATTGAAGAAGTAATACCCCTAAATCTTAATACGGCCGAAGCAGATTTTAGAATGTATGATTTTGGTAATGTGGTGTGCTAAGTTCTGGGAAATGAAACAACTTTCAAAACATCGACATCTGTTTGCAAGCGAATCTTTGAACATATAAATACGTCAGCCAATTTTTGTAAGGAAATAAATAGAGCCTATTTACTTTATCAGCAATGTTTCCCCCCTTACATTGTTAATAACGTCATAAACAATTTAGATTATCCTCTTTGTCAGTGCTCACATTTTCCATTTAAAACTTTATTTAATGAAACTTGCTTTATCAACTTAACAATCTTATTCGTATACACTTTTTGTTACTCTATTGCAAACTGCGAAGGATGAAGAGCGACAAAATAATTAGCAGTGAACGGCCTGGCTGTTCTGCCGACGGCATAAAAAAGGAAAATCCTCGCGGTCCCGTAACAAATTTTATTTATCTCGCTCTGACACCCACGGTTTCATCCAAGTGCGTTTCCTTTTCTTTTTTCCCTCCTCTTCTAAATGCAGACACAACGCAACTGTAGTATAAACAATAGCTGAGCATTACATCGCCATTTTGAAGCAAATTTGACAAAATATTGGATGATAGTGTAATACCCCCTTTTGCGTTTCATCCAATTTCTTTGTCAAAAAGTATGACCAATATTTCATCCAAGTTTTTCATCCAATTCTTTGTCCAATAATTTGATAGTGTAATAGCGGCCTTCCAGTGTTGTCCCATTTAAATTTGGTCCAGTTCTGACAATGTCATCCTTATAAAACCACGTGTCCTAAATTTGCATTCAGTATGTGCGTAACAAATGTAGGAATAACTCAATATCAAGCCAATCGATTTCGATGATTCTTTTTCTATTGGAAGGGATGTACTTCAAGGGTAGTTTGATGAGAGTTTGGTTAGGTTCTGATTGTGGGAGCCATGAAAAAGTAACGAAGCTCTTCAATTCTTAGGAGCAAATTAACAATACTCGGCCGAATCTTTTAAAGGCTATCCAGATATTTGAGTCAGCTATCGTAACGTCGTCATGGTCAAGTAATTCCCTGTTCAAAACTTTTTTCGCGTAAAGTCGCATTTTTTTAAAGTCTATTTTTGCGCTCTTCGAAAGTCTCTCTTGAAATTGTCCTCGTGGTGGATTTCCTCCATTGAGATGGGCGTTTCCCCCTTTTTTTCATTTAAACGGCGCTGTCTCATATGAGCAGCACGTTTAGTAGGTCTGCCCATATTCAGAAAATTAATTAGTATACTTGAGATTGAGTAAAACTAAAAAAATTAAAAAAATTGAAAGTGGTCGAGCCTCCTCCCGTTGGTGATTTGACATGGAATGACCCAGTTACAATTATTCTTATTTTTGGAGTCACTCTTGACCGAGGAAACAGTTCAATGTACCTAGCAAAAATAATACGAGAATGTTGAGAACGAAGTCGGATCGGATGTGTCCTTGTCTGATACCAACTCCAGAAATAACAATAATTGTAACTACATCATATTTTCGTAATAACTTGATTGATTTTTAAGTAGTCTAATACTTTTCATTTCATTTTACTAAGAAGAAGTCTAAAAAATATTTTGATCATTGTTTGTTATTCATAGGTATGTGATGAGTTAGGTAGGTGCCTACTCACGTTAAATGTATCCTCTTGGATGGTAAACACATAGATCGTCCCTACGTATTAATGAGTAGAAAAAGTAAATTGATTATTAACTTGTAGAAGAATAGGCAACTATTAATTTTTTACCTTTTCATTCATATTTAATTGTTTTGGAAACGTTTTTATTTTTTGTTTTTTTTTATTTTTATTTATTATTTATTTACTTTTAATGAAATAAATCGCAATTTGCGATCAGTTATGGCTTCACTGTACTAGGTTTAGATGGAATACCAAACTGTGGCGAATGAAAATTTGTGCCTGGCCGGGATTCGAACCCGGGATCTCCCGCTTATTAGGCAGACGCGTTGACCACTCCGCCACCGAGGACACAGTGACCAGCCCGACTGCAGAGGACTCTTCCCTGCACGTTTCCCGCCACACGCAAACATTCATTCGCCACGCTGTCTCTTTCCTATACCACAGCCTATTTGTTCTGTAATGCTCGCAGCCACAATACTGTATTCCCGCATCAGGGAGAACAGACCGTGAGGTATCGAGACACAAGTAATTGTCGTCAGGAGCCCAGCTTCGGCTTGTATACAATTATATATATTTCTGACGACGTTACAGCGTTCATTTTTAATGAAATAAATCGCAATTTGCAATCACTTGTGGCTTCACTGTACTAGTACTACATTGATATTACATCTAATCCTAACTGAACGCAAATTGCGATTTATTACATTAAAAATGAACGCTTTAACGTCGTCAAATCAATATATAATTTATTTATTTTATTTTTTGTTAAAAATTTTCACGTATTTTAACGTATCCGAATTTCAGAAAAATCAGGAGAAAGACGCTTTGGTAGTTTTACTTGAAGACTACACGGACAGAAGGGGTTAAGACCAAATTTCACGAAAATGAATTACTGGTATCCTTATGATGTTTATCAGACGTACTTCCAGTTGGGTGAACTTAAATGAATGTAATGGGTTTAGTCACTGAGTTATAGCGAGCTCAAAATATGGTGTACACTGAGAAAACGGGCCAAGTCCATCCGAAACACGGAAAGAAAGGGTCAAGACCAGCCGGTGTCGATTCCTCAGCAGTCAGCTGTTTCTTTTTCCTGCCGTTACGGCAGTATCGTTGTTGACATCGTTAAATGCAAACACGGAGCAGATTTCTCATTAGCTTCCTTGCTTCATGCTGTGGCAGAACCGAATATCGTGTCGTGATTTGTGCTAACACAGAGTAGCCTGACATTCACTTGAATTCTTTGTGGTGTGGTAGACTGAATTTCGTGTGATATCCAACTGAGGACGGTGTTTCAACTGGCGATGGAAGATCCAGATTCAAGCTGCAGTGGTAAGTCTAGAAAAAGACAGAGCTTCGGTAGACAGTCTGAAGTATCTAAAAAGCTAAAAGTAATGCCACATGAAATAGGGCAGTGTTGTAACTGCAAGAATAATTGTACTGATTTGGTAACTGATACAGAGAAAGCTACATTAATATTTAAATTCAATTTGCTGAAGGACTGGAATGACCAAAGTTGTCACCTGACAGGATTGATTTCTGTTGAGAGTGTACAACGGCGTAGCCCTCGCAGAGATGACCACGCTCAAATACAAGAAGAATTTTGTAAGGGGAATCGCAGGGAAGTCATATAATGAAATCTCATCCCAATATCACATAACAATCTGACTTTGACAATCTTATGTGTGCGTTACTCTAAGAAATTAAAAAAAATAGATTTACAGATAAAAAGACGTAAAGGGTCCAGTTTTTTTATATAAATATTGTTTTATATTTTTAGGGAATAGTAAAGAAAGGTCGCAGAATGTACTGTATAAATTACAGAAGCGTATGTCAAAAACCAATGAAACTGTAACGTTTTAAACTTTGAAATTACTGTCCTGAAAAGTCTGTAAAATGGACTTAACCCCTTCTTTCCGGGTAGTCTTCATATATAATTTATTTATTTTATTATTTTATTTTTTGTTAAAAATTTTCACGTATTTTAACGTATCCAAATTTCAGAAAAAATCAGGAGAATGACACTTTGTTAGTTTTACTTGTAGGATGTGATACGGAAAAGAAAATATGATGTTGTCCCCCAAAGCAGTCAGGCAACTGATAAAAATGTCGATATCAAGGACTGTCAAAAGTCGATAGTCGAAACCACGGTGCCGCGGTGGAGTAGCCGAGCGGTCTAAAGCGTCTCGCTGCGGAGCGCACGGTTGCTCGCCGTGGAGGTTCGAGTCCTCCCTGGGGCATGGGTGTGTGTGTTGTCCTTAGGTTAGTTTACCTTAGTTTAAGTAGTTTGTAAGCTACGGACTGATGACCACGCAGTTTGGTCCGATAGATTTACAAACATTTAAACATTTTCGAAACCACGGTGGTGACGTAAATGTAAGGTGTGCCTCTCCCCTGCCCCTCCGACTGTGCCAGTGTGTGTGTGTGCGAGTATGTGTGTGTGTGTGTGTGTGTGTGTGTGTGTGTGTGTGTTTGTACCTCTCTGGACGTGACCTGCGGTAAGGTAGCATCTGTGGCGCCGACGCCAATTTGTCGCGAGTCCTCGCTACAGACGGGCCGCCGAGCTAACCCCGCCAGAGACAAACACAAACACAACCTCACAGACACAGACAGAGCAGGAAGCCGTGCCCGCTAATAATAGCCGGCCGTGTGACTCAGCGAGGCGGAGGCCTTTCACACAAGTGTCGACGGCGCTGACGTCACCAACAACACTGCCATCATCAACGCCCCCCTCCAAACAACGGAGGATCAGCAATTGGGTCGCTATGAGACGCCAGGCCACACGCAGAGCGACGAAAAGCTCGCCACAGATTCCTCTCCCTGCCGGCTAGCTCTGGATAGCTGTATCTACATCTACATGCGATACTCTGCAAATCACATTTAAGTGCCTGGCAGAGGGTTCATCGAACCAACGTTATACTATTTTACCTCCCATTCCATTCTCGAATAGCGCCCGGAAAGAAAGAACACCTGAATCTCTCCGTTCGAGCTCTAATTTCTCGTATTTTATTCAAAATGTTCAAATGTTTGTAAATCTATTGGACCAAACTGCGTGGTCATCAGTCCGTAGCTTACAAACCTAGGTAAACTAACCTAAGGACGACACACACACCCATGCCCCAGGGAGGACTCGAACCTCCACGGCGAGCAACCGCGCGCTCCGCAGCGAGGCGCTTTAGACCGCTCGGCTACTCCACCGCGGCTCGTATTTTATTCTGATGGTCATTTCTACCTATGTAAGTGGGAGTCAACAATATATTTTCGCATTCGGAGGACAATGTTGGAGATTCGAGTTTCGTAAGTAGCCCACGCCACAGCGATAAGCGCCGTTGTTGTAATGATTCCCATCCCAGATCCTGTATCATTTCTGTAACGCTGTCTCCCCTGCATCGAGACAATAGGAAACGAGCTGCCCTTCTCTGGACTCTTTCGATGTCCTCCGTCAAACCCACCTGATAAGGATCCCACACTAGGCTGCAATACTCCAAAAATGGACGGACAAGCGTAGTGTATGCAGTTTCTTTAGTAGTTCTGTTGCATCTTTTAAGGGTTGTGCCAATAAAACGCAGTCTCTGCTTCCCCTTTCTCACGACATTATCTACGTGTTCTTGTCAGTTTAAGTCTGAAGCAACAGTAATTCCTAGGTATTTTGTGGAATTTACGTCCTTCACTTTTGATTGATTTATCTTGTAAACAAAAATTAACCAATTTCTTTTCGTACTCATGTAAGCGACTTCACACTTCTCCTTATTTAGAGTCTGCCAATTTTTACACCATACATCTTATTCAAATCGTTCTGCAGTTGGTTTTTATCTTCAGATGACTTAACTAGACGGTAAATGACGGCGTCATCTGCAAACTACCTAAGAGAGCTACTTAGATTTTCTCTTAAATCCTTTATGTAAATCAGGAACAGCAGAGGACAAATAACACTATCCTGTGGAACGCCCGATATCACCTCTGTTTTAGTCGATGCCTTACCATCGATTACTACAAACTGTGTCCTCTCTGACAGGAAATCCCCTATCCAGTCACAAATTTCGGGCGATATACCGTAACAACGCAATTTGATTAAAAACCGGTGTCAAAAGCCTTCTGGAAATCAAGCAATACGGAATCGATTTGCGAACCCTTGTCGATAGCATCCATCACTTCGTGTGAGTAAAGAGCTAGTTGTGTTTCGCATGAACGATATTTTCTAAATCCGTGTTGACCTTGGGCCAATAGATCGTTCTGTTCGAGATAATTCATAATATTTGAATGCAGGATATGTTCCAAAACCCTGCTGCAAATTGACGTCAGTGAAATAGGCCTGTAGCTTAGTGGGTTACTCCTACTGCCTTTCTTGAATACAGGTGTGACCTGTGCAACTTTCCAGTCTTTTGGTACAGATCCTTCTATGAGAGAGCGGTTGTATATGGCTGTTAAGTAAGTAGCTATCGCTTCAGCATAATCAGATAGATATCTAATGGGTATACAATCCGGACCAGAAGACATTTTCCTGTTAAGTGATTTTAGTTGCTGCACTACTCCGATCATATTCACTTCTACGTTACTCATTACGGCCTCTGTTCGTAGTTCGAAATCTGGAATATTGGTTTCGTCTTCTCCGGTGAATGAGTTTCTAAAAGCTATGTTTAGTAACTCTGCTTTAGTAGCGCTGTCATCGGCAGCATCGCAGCTGTTCGTGGACCCCGCTCATACGTCTGCCCTTTATATTTTGCATTTCATGACTTCATGATTGATAACCGTAGGGGGAAAAAAAAACAAGACGTGGACAACGCAGCTAATGACGCACGTACTGCCGGCCGCGGTGGCCGAGGGGACTGAGGCGCTTCAGTCACGGTCTGCACGGCCACTATGGTCGGCGGTTCCAATCCCCCTCGGGCATGGATATTTGTGCCGTCCTTAGTCTTAGCTAGTTCATAAGTAGTTTGTAAGCTTAGGGACTGATGACTCCGTAGTTAAGTCACATAAGCTCTACAAACATTTGAACATTTTTTTAAGCACTTACTCATGCATGCCAGTGAATCCATCCGTACAAGCTGTGATTTAGCGCTACGTTTTGTGTCACACACACGAAGAGGAACTACCTCGAAGAGAACGACCTATTGACCCATAGTCAACACCAATTCAGAAAGTATCGTTCCTGTGAAACACAGCTAGCTCTTTACAATACACTTGCGCATAATAGTTCGCTATCGGGAGCGCTCACAGCCGCGAACTAGTTCAAAAAATGTTCAAATGTTTATTAAGCTTATGGGACTTAACTACGGGGTCATCAGTCCCTAAACTTACAAACTACTTATGAACTACCTTATACTAAGGACGGCACAAATATCCATGCCCGACGGGGGATTCGAACCCCCGACCGTAGTGGCCGTGCAGACCGTGACTGGAGCGCCTCCGTCTCCTCGGCCACCGCGGCCGGCGCGAACTAGTTCGCTCTTTTAGTTCGTCCGCTCCCAGTGACGGCTGAGCGGCGTGGTCTGCGCGTGCAGGTGGAGGGAGAAGTTCCCCCACCTAGCTGCTTCATGCGCTTGCTGCTTGAGCCGCTAACGATATCACGCAGTCCAAAAGAAACAGTTTGTGGATATCGCACTAAAGATGCCGCTCCAGTTGTCACAATTTAAAAATGTCCGAACGACATGTTTCGGGCCTACATTAGCCCATTCTCAATTTCTGAAAGGAGAAAGCCAAGGAAAAGGTAAATTAAAACGAAACACTAAAATCTTAAATACGATCCATGTCAATACAACCAAGTGTGTTCACCCTAGACAGGCTTACCTTGAATTCTGAAACATATCTGCCCTAAGGTAACGTCAATCGTAAAATGTTTGCGGCATATGCGCCATGTCAACTGATAAACATTCCTCACCGTAAAACATGTTGAGTTGTGGACTGCTAACTATCTGCTCTGCTATGTCAGAGATAGTCCAAACGCTACCCACTACCAAAGATAAACCTACCGTATTGCTACTATCGAAAGTAAACCCGTCTAAAAACACAAATTTAAAATGACATAGCAGAGCAGATAGTTAAAGCAGTACACAACTGTGCCTCCAACTAACAACATGTTTTACGGTGAGGAATGTTTATCTGTTGACATGGCGCATATGCCGCAAACATTTTACAATTGACGTTGCCTTAGGGCAGATATGTTTCAGAATTCAAGGTAAGCCTGTCTAGGATGAACACACTTGGTTGTATTGACATGGATCGTATTTAAGGTTTTAGTGTTTTCGTTTTAATTTACGTTTTCTTTGGCTTTTTCCTTTTAGAACTTGGGAATGTGCTAATGTAGGCACGTAATATATCGTTCGGACATTTTTAAATTGTGACAACTGAAGCGGAAACTTTAGTGCGATAGTTAATGCAGTTGAGAGATGGCATCCAAACAAACAGTCTAAGGATAATTTCTCGCGTTTAAGTTTCGAATTATGCCTATATCTTGGCATTATGGCAATTATTAATCAGATATTGCAGAGTGCAGAATACTTCAAAACAGAAATTTTGTAGCACTGAACTATGTAATCTAGCAGGCAGACGTTCAGCTCGAAATGGCTCTCATCAGCAGAAGGCAAACACGTGATTTTTAACTCACACGTACACACAAACATAAGAACGCTCTGCTTTACATATTACAAGATTAATGTCATCCATCGTGAACGATCTTGGCTCGATACCGTGCAATAACTTTAAAACGAAAACTAATGTACCATTTCACTGTTTTTTTTTTCACGCAACAGCACGACTTGTTTGACGGTTTTATTCTCAGTTTTAGTGGCTGTGATGTTTTAACACTATAGTGTTTTCGTGATGCTTCTGTTGCTCTTCGATGCTCCTTGCATGCTTTTAGCGCAACCTTCGTGGTCCTTTGCACTGAAGTTCAAACACACACACGCGAACACACACACACACACACACACACACACACACACACAGACACACACACACATAAAGAATCCTTGTGGTATTCTTTTACGTAAAACCGGTTTCCTGTCTTATTACTCTTCGCCGCGACGGAGTAGCCGAGCGCATTGAGGCCGCTGCGGTCGGGGGTTCGAATCCCCCCTCGGGCATGGATGCTTGTGTCGTCTTTAGTATAAGGTAGTTGATAAGTAGTTTGTAAGTTTAGGGACTGATGACCCCGTAGTTAAGTCCCTTAAGCTTAACAAACTTTTGAACATTTTAGTCTTCGCATCGACATTTCTCGTGATGAGCAAGCGCAGACTGTACGAATTGTAGGAAGGACGTCACACCCCCTATGAATTGAATTTTTCACCACCGCAAAGGGTGGCAGAATGTGCGTAGAATGTAAAAGCTGTGTGTGTGTTGTGGATGTTGAACCTAGCGTTAAACCAGACAACAAATTGTTCATTAACACAGCAATTTGGTTTAATTATGGCCCTGATATTGATGTATATACTATTAAATAAGAAACAGTGCATTAAACTGATTATGTGCGCAACGGATATTTTAAACACAAAACAACTGTGACAAGTCACCATATGAAACAGACACTGACTATACTCAAAAGATTTGACTGCGAGAAACATATTTAAAAAAACCACAAACTACTTTCTTAATGTTTGACTGCGAGAATTTTATGCAGATCATTACCTGATTATCAAAATTCAGTATCCTAATCAATTGACTGCAGTGTTGCATAACAATCATTTACTATACCACAAATAAAGAAATCTGTTTAACAGGATTACCAAATTCAATGCTGCACTTTAAATCCACTAGTAACTAATTATCAAATGAAGGAAGTAGGTTAATCTTCTAACTACGTGAATGAAACAGGAAAGAAAGGTCAACTTTGTTACTTACTATTAATAATCACCATTACATTACCTACATAATACAACTTTTTCCTAATGATATCAAATGCAATTACCTTCATTTCAGCGGTGGTACAACGTTTTCATAGTAATAAAAAGACAATATATATTCCAAATACAATGAAATCGACTTGCTGTCACAGCAGCCTCTGCTCTACATCGGAGCCATACACACAACTCAACCGCTCTCTAAGCGAGCTGAACCACAAGTGCTACTCTCTCTCAGTGCGAGCTACAATGCTATGCAATACATGATCTTTGCCAAAGATGAAACTTCACAAAGTACGCATATCGATACACACAGTAGAAGCGATATTATACATTTTCTTGCAAGCAAGTTACTCGACACAAAACAGGAGGCACAATATTAGTTATTTTCTTACAAAATTTTTTTTATGTACCCGTTTCAAATGTCATTGTAATTTGGCCTTTCTCTTGTTGCAGGTCAGTGAAAAAACAACCCACCCACCCAGAAACACAAAACGGTAAGCTTGCATCTGCCTTCGCGTACAAACGACCACACACCAGAGATTCTTAATTTTTTATTTTTTATAAGTTTTTCGTGTAACGCACCTCGAGTACCAAAGTCATTTGAGCGGTGCATTGATGGCTTCCAGTAACGATCAAACACTTCCATCCTTTCTTCGTGTAAGATAGACTTCCTTATCTTGGCTGCCGACCGAATACGCGGAATTTCGCCGTGGAATAAGTTTGTTAAACCGAATTACTGTAGTACTTCACTTACCTGTCAGTATTGTACCAGGCACGGAAAGAATGAAATGCGGGAAAATTCTGGAGACAACTTAAAAAATTTTAGTTTTTAGTAAACTAACCGCGGTGGAGTAGCCGAGCGCTCTAAGGCGCCTCGCTGTGAAGTGCGCAGTTTGCTCCCCGTCGGAGCTTCGAGTCCTCCATCGAGCATGGGTGTAGGTGTTCTCGTTACGTTAGTTTAAGTTAGTTCACGTAGTATATAAGCTTTGGGAATGATCAGCACATTAGTTAAGTCCCATAGATTTACAAACTTTTGAACAGTTTTACAGAGTAAGTTGTAATTTGCGGCTGTTTGCTGATGATGCTGTGGTGTATGGGAGGGTGTCGTCTGTAACTGACTATAATAGCATACAGGATGACTTAGACAAAATTTCTAGTTGGTGCGAAGAATGGCAGCTAGCTCTCAATGTAAAAAAAATGTAAGGTGATGCGCATGAGTAGGAAAAACAATCCCATAATGTTCGAATACAGCATTAGTAGTGAGCCTCTTGATGCTGTCGCGTCGTTCAAATATCTAGGCGTAACATTGCAGAGCGATATGAAATGGAACGAACATGTAAGGACAGTTGTGAGTGAGGCGGACAGCCGACTTCGGTTTATTGCGAGAACTTTGGGAAGATGTACTTCACCTGTAAAGGAGACCGCGTATAAAACGCTTGTACGACCACGTCTTGAGTATTGCTCAAGTATTTGGGACCCGCAGCAGATCGGTTTGAAGGAAGACATAGAGGCGGTTCAGAGGCGAGCAGCTAGGTTTGTTACCGGTAGGTTCGACCAATGCGCGAGTGACACGGAAATGCTCCGGCCACTCAATTGGGGATCGCAGGAAGAAAGACGACGTTCTTTTCGTGAATTTCTGTTAAGTAAATTTAGAGGGCCGGAATTTGAAGCTGAGTGTAGCACGATCTTGCTGCCGCCTACTTACATTTCGCGTAAAGATCACAAAGACAAGATAAGAGAAATTAGGGCTCGTACGGAGGCATATAGGCGTTCTTTTTTTTCTCGTTCAATTTGTGAGTGGAATAGGAAAGGAAATGCCTAGTAGTGGTACAGTGTACCCTCCGCCACGCACCTTACGGTGAATTGCAGAGTATGCATGTAGATGTAGATGTAGATAGCAGTGTTATCCCTTATTCTTCAAAAGGCAGTAATTCCCAAACAGTAGTGTATGGCGGGTTGCATACCAAGGGGCTAAAAGGCGTCCGATTTCTGTTTGTTTATTTTCAGCTCTGTTGCCTTTAGTTTTCCGTATACCATTCATTTTATCAACCCAGTAATAATATTTCTTGTTATTAAATAAATAACAAGAAGCATTCTATCGCAAAAGTTTGTTTACAACATTTGTCATTATCATGAGTCGTGAATCCAGAATGAAACTTTCACTCTGCAGCGGAGTGTGCGCTGATATGAAAATTCCTGGCAGATTAAAATAGTGTGCCGGAACCGGGACTCGAACCTGGGACCTTTGCCTTTTGCGGGTAAGCGCACTACCGACTGTGCTATCCCGACACGACTCACGATGCCGCCTCACAACTTTACTTCCGCCAGTATCTCGCCTCCTACTTCCCAAACTTCACAGGAAGTTTCATATCAGGGCACACTCCGCTGCAGAGTGAAGTTTTATTCTGGAAACATCCCTCCTTTCTTCCAGGAGTGCTAGTCTTGCATGGTTCGCAGGAGAGCTTCTGTGAAGTTTGGAAAGTAGGATGCGAGGTACTGGCGGAAGATAAGTTGTGAGGCGGCATCGTCAGTCGTGTCGGGATAGCACAGTCGGTAGAGCGCTTGCCCGCGAAAGGCAAAGGTCCCAGGTTCGAGTCCCGGTTCCGGCACACAATTTTAATCTGCCAGGAAGTTTCATCATGAGTCGCATTCACACTCGACTGAGCAATTCCAATTATCTCTTTGTATTGTAGAGCACCACATAACCAAGGATTTTTCGCCACAACAGCAAAATCTTGTGCATGAGTGTCTATGTGAAGGTAAACAGCCGTCCGATGATGAACTGAAAAGTTTTAAACAGGTAACGGCGCTATTTAGTTAATAAATAGCGTAATCAAATGTGGTTGGTTGCTGTCTTCTTTAATGTAAGAATCATGCTGTAAGTCAAAGATGACTGACGGGATGGCTGCCACGGAAGGGGCCAAGTGTGTACAATAAAACTATTTAAGAAGTCGCTAAGAAGGTCAGCAGAATAGCCGCATAGTTGAAGATTTATGATTGCCATATGAAGTTTGCTATTTGTCCAGGAGCATATTATGAAAACGGGCCCAGAAATTCCCTTAGGACAGTTTCTTCTTTTCATTTAATACGTTGTTTCCTTAGTGCTCGAAATACCTCTCTCTCTCTCTTCTAAATTAGAGACCAACCATCCTTTAGCTTCTTAGTGTAATAACCTTATAGTCAAAACCCACTGTCCAGTCACTCGTTGATCATTCCGGGCCAGTAATAGCAGAAAGCAAACGTAAAGCTGACATTCTAAATTTAACCTTTAAAAAACTTTCACGCAAGAGGACCGCACAAATGTACCATCATTTGATCAACGTACTAATTCCGAAATGTAGGACATAGTAATAGGTATTTCCGGCGTAGAGAAGCAGCTGAGAGAGCTAAATACGAAAAAGTCTGCTGGTCCGGATGGAATACCAGTTCGGTTTTACAAAGACTATTCTGCGGCCCCCTACTTAGCTTGCATTTATCGCGAATCTTTAATTCAGCGCAAAGTTCCTAGTGATTGGAAAAAGCGCAGGTGACTCCCGTTTATAAGAAAGGAAAGAGAACTGACCCACACAATTACAGGCCAATATCGTTGACATCGCTTTCATGTAGAATTTTGGAGCATATTCTCAGTTCGACATAGTAAGTTTCCTTGAAACAGAAAACGTTCTTTCTATGAATCAGCACGAGTTTAGGAAACATGGTTCATGTGAAACTCAGCTTGCCCTTTTCTCACATGACATCTTGCCAGCCATGGACGAAGGGCAACAGGCGGATTGTGATTTTCTCGACTTCAAAAAGACGTTCGACGCGGTGCCACACTGCAGACTGCTAACGAAGATACGAGCTTATGGAATAGGTTCACAGATTTCTGACTGGCTGGAAGACTTCCTAAGTAATAGAACGCAGTACGTTGTTCTCGACGGCGAGTGTTCATCAGAGACGAGTGTATCGTCAGGCGTGCCCCAGGGGAGTGTGATAGGACCGCTATTATTTTCTATCTATATAAATGATCTGATGGACAGAGTAAGTTGTAATTTGCGGCTGTTTGCTGATGATGCTGTGGTGTATGGGAGGGTGTCGTCTGTAACTGACTGTAATACCATACAGGATGACTTTGACAAAATTTCTAGTTGGTGCGAAGAATGGCAGCTAGCTCTCAATGTAGAAAAATGTAAGGTGATGCGCAGGAGTAGGAAAAACAATCCCATAATGTTCGAATACAGCATTAGTAGTGAGCTTCTTGATGCTGTCGCATCTTTCAAACATCTAGGCGTAACATTGCAGAATGATATGAAATGGAAGGACAGTTGTGAGTAAGGCGGACAGCCGACTTCGGTTTATTGGGAGAATTTTGGGAAGATGTACTTCAGCTGTAAAGGAGACCGCGTATAAAACGCTTGTACGACCACGTCTTGAGTATTGCTCAAGTGTTTGGGACCCGCAGCAGATCAGTTTAACCCTTTGAGACCTGATTTTTTTTCTCTATCAAGGAAATTATTTTTAATGCTGTAATACACTTATGTTAAATTTTCAATGATTTTAGAAGCAAGATTTATGCAATTATATGCACCCATTTTCATACTACAACACTGCGTATACTGAAAAAACAAGACTTTTTTTACGGACTAAATTAATTAATTTTGTAGTACCAACTGTACTAAGTAAACTGATCGTTGAATAACTATATCGCAAACTAACAACTTCTACTTTCAGTTATACAGTGGAATGCAAGGAAAACACAATTTCCGTGTTCTTTGGAGGTCATAAACTGCTGCACAGTGCAACACTCGCTTCTTAATACTTCTATAGTGATCTTCCGCAGGTGACAGTAATTGTGCATGATGAAATGATTGTCATATACATGTTCTTTCCATTGAGAAAAAATGCTTCTGAAACATCTTAGAGACCGTAGCCGTTATGTACACTTTTGTAGCCAGAGGGTCCGAAAGGGTTAAAAGAAGACATGGAAGCAGTTCAGAGGCGAGCAGCTAGGTTCGTTACCGGTAGGTTCGACCAATGCGCGAGTGTCACGGAAATGCTCCGGCAACTCAATTGGGAATCGCTGGAGGAAAGACGACGTTCTTTTCCTGAATTTCTGTTGAGGAAATTTAGAGGGCCGGAATTTGAAGCTGTGTGTAGTACGATTCTTGTTGCCGCCTACTTACATTTCGCTTAGTGATCACAAAGATAAGAGAAATTAGGGCTCGTACGGAGGCATATAGGCATTCTTTTTCCCTGGTTCTATTTGGGAGTGGAATAGGAACCGAATGATTACACCACTCCTTGGAGATACATAGATACCCTGCAAATCACATTTAAGTGCCTGGCAGAGGGTTCATTAACCACTTTCATAACTTTTCTCTACCGTTCCATTCTCTAATAGCGCGCGGGAAGAAAGAACACCTAAATCGTTCCGTTTTCGATCTGATTTCTCTTATTTTATTCGGATGGTCATGTCCCCCTAAGTAAGTGGGTGCTAGCAAAATATTTTCACATTCAGAACTAAAAGTCGGTGATTGAAACTTCGCAAACAGATCACGCCGCAATGAATAACGTCTTTCTTTTAATGATTTCCACCCCAATTCTTGCAACATTTCCGTGACGCTCCCCCCCCCCCGGTAACGTGACAAAACAAAACGAGCTGCCCTTCTCTGAACTTTCTCAATGTCTTCCGTCAGTCCCACCTGGTGAGGGTCCCACAAGGGGCAACAGTACTCCAGGAGAGGACGCACAAGTGTGATGTAGGCAGTCTCTTTGGTGGAGCTGGTGCATCTTCGAAGCGTTCTGCCAATGAACCTTTGGTTCGTTTTCCCCAAAATATTTTCTATGTGTTCTCTCCAGTGCATGTTGTTCGTAATTGTAAGTCCTAAGTATTTGGTAGAATTTACTACCTTAAGGTTTGACTGATTTATCGCGTAATTGATGTTCAGCGGATTTCTTTTAGTGGTCATGTGTATTACTTCACACATTTCTTTATTTAGTGTCAATTGCCAACTTTCGCACCATGCAGAAATTTTGTCTAAATCGCTTTGCAGCTGCTTATGATCTCCTGTGGACTTGAGTGATCAGTCTTACCGGGTCATCAAAAAGTCAGTATAAATTTGAAAACTTAAGAAATCACGGGACCGAGGAGATAGCTAAAGCTGTGGTAACACACTGGACTCGCATTCGGAAGGATGGTGGTTCAAATCCCCCTCCCGCTATCGTGATTTACCTAAATTACGCGGGATGGTTCGTTTCAAAGGGCACGGCCGATTTCCTTCCACCTCCTTACCCAAAACGTTCGGAGCGTAAGCTCCGTCTCTAATGTCCACGCTGTCGACGGGACGTTAAACTCCAAGCTTGCTTCTTTCGTTTTAAATCATCAAATAATGTAGATAGAGATAACATGGGGTTATATTAGATTAAAAAAAGTTCAAAAAATTTCCGACAGATGGCGCTTCGTCTGATCAGAAAAGCGATAATCAGCATAACAAATTAAGACAAAGATGATGATCTTTACAGGAAATACTCAATATGTTGACCATCATTCCTCAACAATAGCTGTAGTCGAGGAATAATGTTGTGAACAGCACTGTAAAGCATGTCCGGAGTTATGGTGAGGCATTGGCGTCGGATGTTGTCTTTCAGCATCCCTAGAGATGTCGGTCGATCACGATACACTCGCGACTTCAGGTAACCCCAAAGCCAATAACCGCACGGACTGAGGTCTGGGGACCTGGGAGGCCAAGCATGACGAAAGTGGCGGCTGAGCACACGATCATCACCAAACGACGCGCGCAACAGATCTTCTACATCTACATGGAATGCTCTGCAAATCTCATTTAAGTGCCTGGCAGGGAGTTCATCGAACCACCATTAACTAATACTATTTATCTTCCATTCCATTCTCATATAGCGCTTTGGAAGAGAGAACACCTGAATCTCTGCGTTTAGCTCTCATTTCTCGTAATTTATTCTGATGATCATTTCTACGTATGTAAGTGGGAGTCAACAATATATTTTCGCATTCGGAGGAGAATGTTGGCGATTGGAGTTTCGTAAGTAGCCCACGCCGCAGCGATAAGCGCCGTTGTTGTAATGATTCCCATCCCAGATCCTGTATCATTTCCGTAACGCTGTCTCCCCTGTATCGTGACAATACGAAACGAGCTGCCCTTCTTTGGACTCTTTCGGTGTCCTCCGTCAAACCCACCTGATAAGGATCCCACACTGGGCAGCAATACTCCAAAAATGGACGGACAAGCGCAGTGCATGCAGTTTCTTTAGTAGTTCTGTTGCATCTCTTAAGGGTTCTGCCAATAAAACGTAGTCTCTGGTTTGCCTTTCGCACGATATTATGTACGTGTTCTTTCCAATTTAAGTCTGAAGTTATTGTTATTGATAGGTATTTTGCGGAGTTTACGGCCTTCACTTTTGATTGATTTATCTTGTAAACAAATTGTAACGGATTTCTTTTCGTACTCATGTGGACGACTTCATACTTCTAATTATTTAGAGTGAAATGTTCAAATGTTTTTTTAATCTTATGGGACTTAACTACTGGGTCATCAGTCCCTAAACTTACAAACTACTTATCAATTACCTTATAGTAAAGACGGCACAAGTATCCATACCCGAGGGGGGATTCGAACTCCGTAGTGGCCGTGCAGACCGTGAATGAAGCGCCTCAGTCTCCTCGGCCATCGCGGCCGGCTATTTAGAGTCAATTGCCAATTTTTAGACCATAGTGATATCTTATTCAGATCGTTCTGCAGTTGGTTTTGATCTTCAGATGACGGCGTCGTCTGCAAACAAGGTAAGAGCGCTGGTTAGATTTTTTCCCAAATTGTTTATGTAAATAAAGAAGTGCGGAGGACCAATGACTCGACCCTGTGAACGTCCGATGTCACCTCTGTTTTAGTCGATGCTTTAGCACGGATTCCTAGAAACTGTGTCATATCTGACAAGAAATCCCCTATCCAGTCGCAAATTTGGGGCGATATGTTTTTTTTTTTTCCTTAATAAAACGTCACATGATTCCAAGCATGTGAGTCAATTTTTACCTGTGTATCTACGTTATACCGTGATTTATTAAGTTTTCAAATTTATACTGACTTTTCTATCACTCGGTATATGAGAGGTACGTGTGGAGCTGTTGCATCTGCGTACTCTCAGAGGAATATAGTCGGTATACAATGTGGCCCGGAAGATTTGCTTTATGTTTAAGTGACTCAAGTGGTTTTACCCTGATTATATGAGTGATGTTCGGCAAGGAGCGTCGTTATAGCCTCATCATTGAGTTCGGCTGCCTGCCGCCTGCTTTGCCCCTTCAACTGGTCCTCTTGTCCCCTGACTGGCGCGGCGGTGCGGACGCAGCCCTGGGCGCTGGGCGCTGGGCGCTGGGCGCCTGCCAGCGTCGCGACGCCCGCCTGTCCGGCGCCGCCGCTATCGACGCCGACGCCGGCTCCAGCCGGGCCTTCCAGCTCCAGCTCATCTCCAGGGCCGCTAGCCCCAGGCTCACCGCTCCTGCCCAATGTCCGTACCGTTCTGCCCAATACCGCCGGCAGTCTTACAAGAACGCAGACGCAGACACTGCGCGGGCTACATTTAAGGCCACCCGGACTTTGTCAAATAAATGAAAGAAGAATTTTTGTACTATTTTTAATTTTTTTTTTAATTTTATTTTTATACGTTTCATTTATTTATTAGCTGAAGACCCGGCGTTGCCCGGGTATTAATTAATTAATTTAATAATTCCTGCCATTTTTCAGGTATATATTCATTTGTAGTGCGCCTCGGTTGTACACTGGTAGAGTGCCAGACTATAAATCCAAAGTTCCCGAGTTCGATCCCCGCCAGATCCTAGGATTTTTATCCGTCACTTTCCACTTCTTTCACCTCTGGCAGTGTTGCTCATGTGAAAAATACCGAGTAGCACCGTGGTTCGGAACCCACGTTAAACTGTAGGTCCCCCTATAACTGGCTGGCTAAGTCAGTTCCAAGGTCGGAGGAAGGCAACGGCATACCACCTCCAAACAGGACCGTGCCTAGTAAAGCACTGTGCTGTTCAAACCAATCTTCGGATTGTTGACTGCTTTACCTTTTTTATATTCATTTATATAGCCGGCCGCGGTGGCCGAGGGGACTGAGGCGCTCCAGTCACGATCTGCACAGCCACTACGGTCGGGGGTTCGAATCCCCCCTCGGGCATGGATATTTGTGCCGTCCTAGTTCGTAAGTAGTTCATAAGTAGTTTGTAAGTTTAGGGACTGATGACCCCGTAGTTAAGTCCCATAAGCTCTACAAACATAACTTGTCAAGAATCTTAGGAAACCTGAGGAAGTTAAGTCCCATAAGTTTAACAAGTATTTGAACATTTGAATTTCATCTGTATAAGGGCTGTATGTCTGTAAAAAATCGCACTGACGTGTTTTACAGCCCACTTTAGATTGGTTTTTCCAAAGATTTTGGACGAAAATAATAATCTAAATAAAAAAATTAATTAATAAGAGTGTCTGAAACCTTTTCAGGAAGAAAAAATTAAGTATAACGTGTTCAGAACCACCGACCTTTGGCATCATAGTCTAACGCCTTGACCACTATGCTACGGCTATCGGTCAGACGTTGTGCCTTATAATCTCACACTATTCGTGGCCGTTGTTAACTGATGCTAATATGGCGTTTGTAGACACTAGATTATCATTTATCGTACGAAGAACGACGTGTTTTTGTTAATTCTTCAGTGCGCCATTGCTTTGAAATGACAACGTGTAAGTTACAAAAAGGAAATCATCAAATACGCAACGCAAGATGGCGTATGCCAGAGAGAGTTCTGGGCGAGGAATGTCACGTGACATCTCCGAACGGCTGGTTTTCGTTAATTCAACGGAGGGTGTCAAATCTCCGTTATTTTTGCAAATATCTCTCAAACGATACGAGATATGAAAAAAACGTAAGGGAGCTAAGTTGTAGAGAATTTTCTCCTCTACCAATTAGGTAATTCAATTTTCGTGTCAGATGAACGGTTCGTTTGCAATTACAACTATATTACAAACGGCTTTTTTATGTACTACTACTGTATCGTTTGTCCGAAAAATATGAAAAAGCGAGGTTCTGGTCTCTGGCGTCCTACAATCATGTCTGTAAAATTTGGCACTCATCGGTTGAACGGTTCGACTTACAAACAGGGAACACGTTACGGACAGACAGACAGACATACATACATCCCAAAATCGCCGTTATTTTTGCAAATATCTTTGAAACGCTATGAGATATGAAAAAAACATAAGAGAGCAAAGTTGTAGAGAAATTTCTCCTCTACAAAGTAGGTTATACAATTTTCGTGCCACATGAATAGTTAAGCCGTTATTTTGATTTAAATTTCGAGCTGTCAAAACACGATCGCAAAGGCCCTCTTTTAGTGTTACTACCGTAACAAAAGAGGGCCAAAATCTCTTGGGAATACAATTAGTAGTAAAGAAATAATAAACTAAACCTTGGTGCGTGATGGGGCGGTATTGCATGACCGTTACTGTTTATGTGCTCATATCTCATGAACTACGTGTGCCGGCCGCGGTGGCCAACGGAACTGAAGACGCTCCAGTCACAGTCTGCACGGCCACTACGGTCGTGGGTTCGAATCCACCTTCGGGCATGGATATTTGTGCCGTCCTAGTTCGTAAGTAGTTCATAAGTAGTTTGTAAGTTTAAGGACTGATGACCCTGTAGTTGAGTCCCATAGACTATACAAACATTTGAACATTTATTGATTGTGAGAATAATCAGTTTCGCTTAAAAAAAAAAAAAAAAAAAAAAATCATCACTTCCGGTAGGCGGGGGCCCTGCCCCCCGCCACTCTATATATACGCCACTGCTGTGTAAGATCGCTATAAACGACACTGTTCGCCCTCATCCAGTATCGTATTCAGAACTGTACCACTTGTCGGCCACTTGGGGCGCTGCTGTAGCAGTTATAACAGTGATCCGTGGGCGTTTCTCTGTGTCATCAGGCAGCTAAACAGCCGCAAGCCGGCAACAATTGAGCGTCGGGCCGCGGGTCCAGAGATGACCGACCGACCTACTCGATGGCTGCAGTGGCGCCATCCCTCCGCCGGCCGTTGAACTCGCGGCCGCTCTGTGGAAACTGCGACCCCTTCTCTCTCTCTCTTTTATCTCTCTCTCTCTCTCGCTCCTATTCGGCCAGTAAAACGCCCGTCGCGCTCAGCCTAACCTTTGGCGCCGGGGTCTCCGCGATTCGTTACAGCCGCGCCTCAATGGGGCAGGAATGCGACCGGCCCGCCATCTGTGCGCCGCGTCGCTCAACTACTTGACGCCCGTGGCGCCGACAGGCGACAACTGCGTGATTTACGAGCGCCGCGTTCTGACACGGCCAGTCGTCGAATACAAACCGGACACCTCCCGACCTCCCCCCCCCCCCCCTCCTACCACTATATATCACTGTAGCAGAGGAATTATTTCGTGCCTCCGCATCATCCTAACCTTCTCCAGCTTTACTACAAACTCCCAGCTCAATTCCCTTCCTCCTGTTCCATTTCCCAAATCATTTCTTCATTTCACAAGTAACATTACCCTCAAACTTCTTCACCACTTCTCTATACCTTCGCCCACTAAACCATTTCCTCTTTTCATTTCCCCTACTTACACAACTGTGTCAATTTCGCATTATTTTTCTTTTCTTTTTAATTCTTCAACTCAACTTTTACATCCTGCTAAACCATTTCCTCTTTTCATTTCCCCTACTTACACATCTGTGTCAATTTCGTTTTTTTTTTTAATTATTCTATTCAACTTCCTGCTCAAATCATTCCACTAGCTCCACACCAATGCAAACTCTGGAAATCTGACCTATTCAATTTGTGTGTTTCCTTTCAATCCCTCACTCACCTTCTCTATTCTGCAAAGTTTCCATCTCATATAACACACACCAGCTTCTTTTACTCAGATATGTCCTATGTTCTGGGCCCTAAATTTCTCCAGCTGCATTATGTGCAAAATGGGTAAACGTCCTCTGATCCAGTGGCACAGAATTGATATCTGGCATTTTCAAGGACGTGTTGTAGGGCTTCCTCTACTGTTATTCATGTTTCTAAATGATTCATGACACAATATGAGCAGACCTGTTAGATAGTTTCTGTAAGTTAAAGTTATCGATCGAGTAAAATCACTTATAAATTGAACCAGACAAAATAGACAACTTGTTTGGAGTCGAACATGAGTTGTTGTTGTGGTCTTCAGTCCGCAGACTGGTTTGATGCAGCTCTCCACGCTACCCTGTCCTGTGCAAGTCTCTTCATCTGAGAATACGTTCGGCAACCTACATCCTTTTGAATCTGCTTACTACATTCGTCCCTCGGTCTCCCTCTACGATTTTTACCCCACACACTTCCTTCTAATGCTAAATTGACAATTTCTTGATGTCTCAGAATGTGTCCAACCAATCTATCCCTTCTCTTAGGATATGCCAGAAACTCATGCCCCAGAGAGGACTCGAACCTCCACAGCAAGCAACCGCGCGCTCCGCAGCGAGGCGCTTTAGACCGCTCGGCTACTCCACCGCGGCTGCCTTTCCTTAACTTATCCTCTAAGATAAGTCGCAAAGTGAGTATTGGCTCCCCTGTTCTACGTTTCTGTTAAATCTAAACTGATGTTGAAGGTAGGATTCCCCCAGTTTTTCCATTCGTCTGTAATTAATTCATGCCGAGGTGACTGAGGCGCTGCAGTCACGGTCAGCACGGCCACTACGGTCAGGGGTTCGAATCCCCCCTCGGGCATGGATATTTGTGCCGTCCTAGTTCGTAAGTAGTTCATAAGTAGTTTGTAAGTTTAGGGACTGATGACCCCGTAGTTAAGTTCCATAAGCTTCCAGAATGAAACTTCACTCTGCAGCGGAGTGTGCGCTGATATGAAACTTTCTGGCAGATTAAAATTGTGTGCCGGAACCGGGACTCGAACCTGGGACCTTTGCCTTTCGCGGGCAAGCGCACTACCGACTGTGCTATTTGGAAAGTAGGAGGCGAGGTACTGGCGGAAGTAAAGTTGTGAGGCGGCATCGTGAGTAGTGTCGGGATAGCTCAGTCGGTAGTGCGCTTGCCCGCAAAAGGCAAAGGACTCAGGTTCGAGTCCCGGTTCCGGCACACAATTTTAATGTGCCAGGAAGTTTCATATCAGCGCACACTCCGCTGCAGAGTGAAAGTTTCATTCTGGAAACATCCCTTAGGCTGTGGCTAAGCCATGTCTCCACCATATCCTTTCTTCCAGGAGTGCTAGTCTTGCGTGTTTGCAGGAGAGCTTCTGCGAAGTTTGGAAAGTAGGAGGCGAGGTACTGGCGGAAGTAAAGTTGTGAGGCGGCATCGTGAGTCGTGTCGGGATAGCTCAGTCGGTAGTGCGCTTGCCCGCGAAAGGCAAAGGTCCCAGGTTCGAGTCCCGGTTCCGGCACACAATTTTAATCTGCCAGGAAGTTTCATATCAGCGCACACTCCGCTGCAGAGTGAAAGTTTCATTCTGGAAACATCCCTTAGGCTGTGGCTAAGCCATGTCTCCACCATATCCTTTCTTCCAGGAGTGCTAGTCTTGCGTGTTTGCAGGAGAGCTTCTGTGAAGTTTGGAAAGTAGGAGGCGAGGTACTGGCGGAAGTAAAGTTGTGAGGCGGCATCGTGAGTCGTGTCGGGGTAGCGCAGTCGGTAGTGCGCTTGCACGCGAAAGGCAAAGGTCCCAGGTTCGAGTCCCGGTTCCGGCACACAATTTTAATCTGCCAGGAAGTTCCATAAGCTTGACAAACATTTGAACGTATTGAATTAATTCATGTTATTATTTAGGATCCATGACTTATTAAACTGATAGTTCTGTGATTTTGACATTTGTCTGTAGAAGATTAGGTGGGTAGGGCTTAACTAATGAGGAGGTACTGAACATAATTGGAAAGAAAGGAAATTACTGACATATCTTGACATGAAGGAATCGTGAATTTAGTATTGGAGGGAAGTGTGAGAGGTAAAAATCGCAGAGGAAGACCAAGAGACTAATATAGTAAGCAGATTCAAATGGGTGTGGGTTGTCGTTCTTATGAGGAGATGAAGTGGCTTGCTCAGGGTGGAGAGCTGTATCGAACCAGTCTCCGAAGACTACGAAAACAGGAAATGAATGAACGCACACGCCGGAACTGAGGGTAGTACGAAAATAAAGCAATTAACGTAAGGCGGCAACCGTGTCTCGATGGCAGGACGCTGCCAAGTTTTCTGTAATGCGCTCGGAGACGGCAGACTTTATTCGCAGTTGGCGAACTAGCAGAGTCGGACGCGTGGCTCCGAGCAGCGATTCAATATTTGTCCGCCGCTCGGCCGGACATTCAATTAAGCGCATCGCGGCTGCTTGTCCGCTCGGCTGTTTGTCTTACGCATAACATCTCTGGCGCCCGCCGCGCCCGACATCTGGCGGCCGTCCGTCGAACTCGCAGCGCCTCGCCCATCTCTTTGCCCGCCCCGCCGAATAAAAAAATGACAGACGAATGTAAATTTTTGCCTCCCTCTCGTTTGGGGCCGCGCCTGGGTCGCCATAAATTATAATAATGCTCCCAATTCGGACGGCTCGCCCCTGCTAGAAGACAATGCCTCGGCGAGGTCCCCCCCGCTTGAAGTATCGTCGAGTCGTGAACTCGGGCGAGTTAACCCGGCGACCCCGCCATGTTGGCACCACTGGCGGCGCGTCTCTGCCGTATATCTTCTTTTACGCGCCGATTTTACACTGCTTGCGACAGACGCTGTCGCTCAGTTTTTTCGGAAGTAAAATATGGTGAAATACTGCCTGTCCAGAAACTAACGTCATCGAACACGCTACATGTACAGCTGACCTTAGAAGCTTTTAAATCTTTCGATAAACCAAAAAAAAAAAAAAAAAAAAAAAAAAAAAAAAAAAAAAAATTCCAGTAGTAACGGGAAGGAACTTGTTTTTGTTGACTGGTTTGATGCAGCTCTCCACGCTACCCTGTCCTGTGCAAGTCTCTTCATCTGACAATACATTCGGCAACGCCGGCCGCGGTGGCCGAGGGGACTGAGGCGCGCGAGTCACGGTCTGCACGGCCACTACGGTCGGGGGTTGGAATCCCCCCCCTCGGGCATGGATATTTGTGCCGTCCTTAGTTGTAGGTAGTTCATAAGTAGTTTGTAAGTTTAGGGACTGATGACCCCGTAGTTAAGTCCCTTAAGCTATACAAACATTTGAACATTTTCGTTCGGCAACCTACATCCTTTTGAATCTGCTTACTGTATTCGTCCCTGAGTCTTCCTCTACCATTTTCACCTCAAACATTTCCTTCTAATGGTAAGTTGACAATTCCTTGATGTCTCAGAATGTGTCCAACCAATCTATCCCTTCTCTTAGTCACGATATGCCAGAAAATCCTTTTTTCTCCCCAATTCTGTTGAGCACCTTCTCGTAAGTTACGTAATCTACTCATCTAATCGTCATCATTCGTCTGTAGCACCACATTTCTAAAGCTTATATCATCTTTTTATCTGAACTCCTTATCGTCCACGTTTCACTCCCATACAATGCTACACTCCAGACAAATGCTTTCAGAAAGGGCTTGCTAATATTTAAAGTCATACTGGATGTCAACAAATTTCTCATAATCATTCTGCTTTTTATATCTTCTTTACTTCGCACATCAGAAGTTATATTGCTACCCAAATAACAAAATTCGTCTTCTACTTTTATTGTCTCATTACCTAATCTAATTAATTCAGCATCGCCTGATTTTGTGACACTACATTCTATTACCGTCGTTTTACTCTTGTTAACGCTCATCTTACATCTTCCTTTCAAAACACTGTCCATTGCGTTTAATTGCTCTTCCAGGTCCTTCACTGTCTCTGACAGAATTACTATGTCAAACCGGAAGGTTTATATTTCTTCTCGCTGGACTTTAATTCCCTCTCCAAATTTCTACTTGCTTTCCTTCAGTGCTTGTTCAGTGTACAACATTGGGGAAAGGCTACAACCCTTTAAAGTCCTTCAAACATAATAATTTCTTTGTTGTTTTTGTACAAGTTCAATGTAATTCTTCGCTCCCTATATTTTATTCCTGCTACCTTCATAATTTGAGTGTGTATTCCAGTCAACATTGCCAAAAGGTTTCTCCAGATCCACAAATGCTAAAAACGTAGGTTTTCCCTTTCCTTAACCTGTCTGCTAAGATATGTCGTAATGTATTGCCTCCCGTGTTCCTACATTTCTCCTAAATCCAAAGGGCCGGCCGCAGTGGCCGAGCGGTCTGCGGCGCGCCAGTCAAAGTCTGCACGGCCGCTACGGTCGGGGGTTCGATTCCCCCCCTCGGGCGTGGATGTTTGTGTCGTCTTCAGTATAAGGTAGTTCGTGAGTAGTTTGTAAGATTAGGGACTGATGACCCCACAGTTAAGTCCCTTAAGCTTAACAAACAGTTGAACATAAATCCAAACGGATCTTCCCCAAAGGTTGTATTCCACCAGTTTTTCCATTCGTCTGTAAGTAATTTTTGCTATACCAGTTATTTTTTTAATATATGTATGCCAATGTCGTGTATGAATTTACATAAATTTAAAGTCGTGTAATTATAACCGAATATTATCCGCGAAGTGTGTGGCAGAAGAAAAATAAATAGTGAGAAAATTGATCAAAAGATGGCACTGTAAGCATCATAGTTTATTATTGGTCGTCTACATATAAAAGGTGAATCGTACAATGCCTAAGGTGTACGTTAGACGTAAAACCAACTGTACTATTCAGTGTGCATGGGTGTAGTGGTGCGAATTTGTTAGTTACGTTACACTGTTATTAATACTATATTGATTTGAACTGCTGTTAGTGGTATGGACCTATTTTGGGTTGGAAGCGTTATTTTATTTTATTTATTTTTTTTTCCCCTCAGTGATACCAACAAATCTACATACATCGTCCGCAATCCACCCACACAGGTGTGTGGTGGTGGGTACTCAGTGCCACCACTAGTGACTGGCTTTCATGTTTGACTCCCATAGAGAACGAGGGAAACGCGAATACTTGTATGCATCCGTACGAGACCTAATCTCTCTAATCTCTCTCATCTTGTGCTCTTTACGCGAAGTGTATAGCATTTATAGCGAGTCTTTAATTCAGCGCAAAGTTCCTAGTGATTGGAAAAAAGCGCAGGTGACTCCCGTGTATAAGAAAGGAAAGAGAACTGACCCATACAATTACAGGCCCATATCGTTGACATCAGTTTCATGTAGAATTTTGGAGCATATTCTCAGTTCGAACATAGTAAATTTTCTTGAAACGGAAAAGCTTCTTTCCAATAATCAGCACGGGTTTAGGAAACATCGTTCATGCGAAACTCAGCTTGCCCTTTTCTCACATGACATCTTGCGAGCCATGGACGAAGGGCAACAGGCGGATTGTGTTTTTCTCGACTTCAAAAAGGCGTTCGACGCGGTGCCACACTGCAGACTGCTAACGAAGATACGAGCTTATGGAATAGGTTCACAGATTTGTGACTGGCTGGAAGACTTCCTAAGTAATAGAACGCAGTACGTTGTTCTCGACGGCGAGTGTTCATCAGAGACGAGTGTATCGTCAGGCGTGCCCCAGGGGAGTGTGATAGGACCGCTATTATTTTCTATCTCTATGAATGATCTGATAGACAGAGTAAGTTGTAATTTGCGGCTGTTTGCTGATGATGCTGTGTTGTATGGGAGGGTGTCGTCTGTAACTGACTGTAATACCATACAGGATGACTCAGACAAAATTTCTAGTTGGTGCGAAGAATGGCAGCTAGCTCTCAATGTAGAAAAATGTAAGGTGATGCGCATGAGTAAAAAAAACAATCCTATAATGTTCGAATACAGCATCAGTAGTGAGCTTCTTGATGCGGTCGCGTCGTTCAAATATCTAGGCGTAACATTGCAGAGCGATATGAAATGGAACGAGCATGTAAGGACAGTTGTGAGTAAGGCAGACAGCCGACTTCGGTTTATTGGGATAATTTTGGGAAGATGTACTTCACCTGTAAAGGAGACCGCGTATAAAACGCTTGTACGACCACGTCTCGAGTATTGCTCAAGTGTTTGGGACCCGCAGCAGATCGGTTTGAAGGAAGACATAGAGGCGGTTCAGAGGCGAGCAGCTAGATTTGTTACCGGTAGGTTCGACCAATGCGCGAGTGTCACGGAAATGCTCCGGCAACTCAATTGGGGATCGCTGGAACAAAGACGACGTTCTTTTCGTGAATTTCTGTTAAGTAAATTTAGAGGGCCGGAATTTGAAGCTGAGTGTAGTACGATCTTGCTGCCGCCTACTTACATTTCGCGTAAAGATCACAAAGACAAGATAAGAGAAATTAGGGCTCGTACGGAGGCATATAGGCAATCTTTTTTTCCTCGGTCATTTTGGGAGTGGAATAGGAAAGGAAATGCCTAGTAGTGGTACAGTGTACCCTCCGCCACGCACCTTACGGTGAATTGCGGAGTATGTATGTAGATGTAGATGTAGGTTGTCGGCAGTAGAATCGTTCTGCAGTCCCCTTCAAATTCCGGTCCTCTAAATTTCTCCATCAGAGCTTCTGGAAAAGACCGTGTCCTCCCCTCCAGTGGAGTCCCCTTGACACTCGCTCACTGGTCCAACCCACCAGCTACGAACCTCTGAGCTGCCTCTAGTGTGTGACCTCCTGTAGACCCATCTGCTGGGGATCCCAAACACTCGAGCAACACTCGAGACGTGGTCGCACAAGCGTTTTACACGCGTTCTCCTTTACAGACGAATCACATCTTCTCAAAATTCTGCCAATAAATTCTACCATTTGCCTTCCCCACAACTGTCCTCGTATGCTTGTTCCAAGTTTGTAATTGACTCTACTCTGTCAAGCAGCTCACTACTGACGCCGTATTCCAAGATTACGGCCTCGTTTCTCCTACATCTACATGGGATACTCGGTAAATGACATTTAAGTGCCTGGCAGAGGGTTCATCATACCACCTGTATACTATTTATCTCCCATTCCATTCTCGAATAGCGCGCGCGAAGAAAGAACACCTGAATCTCTCCGTTCTAACTCTGATTTCTCGTATTTTATTCTGATGATCATTTCTACCTACGTAAGTGGCACTCAACAATATATTTTCGCATTCGGAGGAGAATGTTGGCGATTGCAGTTTCGTAAGTAGCCCACGCCGCAGCGATAAGCGCCGTTGTTGTAATGATTCCCATCCCAGATCCTGTATAATTTCCGTACCGCTGTCTCCCCTGTATCGTGACAATACGGAACGAGCTGCCCTTCTTTGGACTCTTCCGATGTCCTCCCTCAAACCCACCAGATAAGGATCCCACACTGGGCAGCAATACTCCAAAAAATGGACACACAAGCGTAGTGTATGCAGTTTATTTAGTAGTTCTGTTGCATCTTTTAAGGGTTCTGTCAATAAAACGCAGTCTCTGGTTCGCCTTTCCCACGATATTATCTACGTGTTCTTTCCAGTTTAAGTCTGAAGTAATAGTAACTCCTAGGCATTTTGTGGTGTTTACGTCCTTCACTTTTGATCCATTTATCTTGTAAACAAAGTTTAACGGATTTCTTTTCGTACTTATGTGGAGGATTTCACACTTCTCATTATTTAGAGTCAATTGCCAAATTCTAGATCATACTGATATCTAACTCATCTGCATCACCTTATATTTCTCTACATTTAGCGCTAGCTGCCATTCCTCACACTACCTAGAAATTTGTTCCAAGTCATCCAGCCTCCTACTACAGTCATTCAATGACGACACCCTCCCATACACCACAGCATCGTCAGCAAACAGCCGCAGATTGCAACTCGCTCTGTCCGTCAGATCATTTATATCGAAACGAAATAGCGGTCCTATCACACTCCCCTGGGGCACGCCTGACGATACCCTACTCTCTGATGAACACTCGCCGTCGAGGACAACGTACTGGGTTCTATTACGTAAGTAATTTTCGAGCCACATGTTTGGCTATCGTATTCCATAAGCTCGTACCGCCGCGGTGGAGTAGCCGAGCGGTCTAAAGCGTCCCGCTGCGGAGCGCGCGGTTGCTCGCCGTGGAGGTTCGAGTCCTCCTTGGGGCATGGGTGTGTGTGTTGTCCTTAGGTTAGTTTACCTAGGTTTAAGTAGTTTGTAAGCTACGGACTGATGACCACGCAGTTTGGTCCGATAGATTAATATATAAAGGTAAAGCAGTCAACAATCCGAAGATTGGTTTGAACACCACAGTGCTTTACTAGGCACGGTCCTGTTTGGAGGTGGTATGCCGTTGCCTTCCTCCGACCTTCGAACTGACTTACCCAGCCAGTTATAGGGGGACCTACAGTTTAACGTGGGTTCCGAACCACGGTGCTACTCGGTATTTTTCACATGAGCAACACTGTCAGAGGTGAAAGAAGTGGAAAGTGACAGATAAAAATCCTAGGAGCTGGCGGGGATCGAACTCGGGACCTTTGGATTTGTAGTCTGGCACTCTACCACTGTGCAACCGAGGCGCATACAAATCCAAATCCAAAGGTCTCGGGTTCGATCCCCGCCAGCTCCTAGGATTTTTATCTGTCACTTTCCACTTCTTTCACCTCTGACAGTGTTGCTCATGTGAAAAATACCGAGTAGCACCGTGCCTTCGTTAGCAGTCTGTAGTGCGGTACCGCGTCAAACGCCATTCAAAAATTGAAAAGTATGCAGTCTGCCTATTGCCTTCACCCATAGTTCGCAAGATGTCATGAAAGAAAAGGGCCAAGCTGGGTTTCGCACGATCGATGCTTCCTAAAGCCGCGGTGATGCATGGACAGGAAAACTTTTCCGTCTCTAAGAAATTTACTACGTTAGAACTGAGAACGTGTTCAAGAATTCTGCGACGTTTTGGAGTCTGATTCCGTCCTAGAAGTAGTCGCACACAATCAGAAGGCGTGTCCCCACGTTTATCTCTCACACAAGGCGTTTCTGTCGCGACGGGGGCCGTGTAACAGTCCGTATATACGCTGCCAGTTCTGAAGTCGCTATTTCCGCGCGAGCCAAAGAATGTCTGGCGCGTCTTCTGGTAGGAAGTTATTGTCACACCACTGAGAATGCGAGTTTTTCTCATGCGCTTCGGACTTTTTGCACAGAACAGATATTTGAATGTTGTGCAGGAGTTGTTAATGTTAATGGAACTAAACTAGTAATAGTTGTTATTTATAGATCCCCTGACTCAGATTTTAAAATGTTTCTGCCCAAGCTGGAATTGGTTGTGGGTTCACTGTATAGGAAGTATAAAAATTTAATTGTGTGTGGAGATTTCAACATTAATTGTGTAGGTGATAGCTCAAGGAAAAGTCAGCTGTTAGATCTATTTAATTCCTATAACATGATGCAAACAGTATTTTTTCCAACGAGAGTGCAAGGAAATAGCAGTTCTACCATTGACAATATTTTTGTTCATTCTTCATTATTAGAGGGACACTCTGTCAGCAGAATAGTAAATGGCCTATCAGACCACGATGCCCAACTTTTAATTCTAAAAAGTATTTGTTCTCAAACAAATGTTAAACATAAATATCAACTACTCAGAAAAGTTAATCCAGTTGCAATTGAGACCTTTTTAAGCCTAATTAAGGAACAAGAATGGCAGGATGTTTATAGTGCTGATAATGCAGATGATAAATATAATGCTTTTCTGAACACATTTATTATGCTGTTTGAAAGTTGCTTTCCGCTAGAACGCTCAAAACAGGGTAATTCCAGTAACAGACAGCCAGGGTGGATGACAAAGGGGATAAGAGTATCATGTAGAACTAAGCGGGAGTTAGCAGCAGTCAGAATGAAGATGCAGTAGCTCATTACAAACAGTACTGTAAGGTTCTGAAAAATGTCATTAAGAATGCAAAAAGTATGTGGTACGCAAAAAGAATAGCAAACTCTCGGGATAAAATTAAAACTATCTGGTCAGTCGTGAAGGAAGTGTCTGGTCAGGAGCAGCAGGTAGAAGATATAACGTCAGTGCGTAGTAGGAATGTTTCTGTTACTGACAAGTTAGATATATGTGCAATATTCAATAATCACTTTCTGAATATAGTAGAGGAACTAAACAAAACTCTAGTTTCTACAGGTAATCATATAACGTTTTTAGAAAATGCGTTTCCGAGGCTGTTGCCTGAAATGATCCTTCATGATACTTCCATAGGTGAGATTGAGTCAATAATTAAATCACTAAAGACTAAGGACTCTTGTGGTTATGATGGGGTATCTAGCAGAATTCTAAAGTACTGTTCTCCATATGTTAGCCCAGTACTAAGCCATATTTGTAATTTTTCCTTTCAGAATGGTGAGTTTCCTAACAGATTAAAGTACTCAGTAGTGAAACCGCTTTATAAAAAAGGAGAAAGGGATAATGTAGACAACTATAGACCTATTTCTATGCCATCGGTTTTTTCCAAAGTTATTGAAAAGGCTGTATATTCAAGATTAATTGATCATTTCAGTTCACATAATTTCCTGTCAAACGTACAGTTTGGTTTTAGAAGTGGTTTAACGACCGAAAACGCTATATTTTTGTTTCTCTGTGAGGCACTTGATGGGTTAAATAAGAGGCTACGGACATTAGGCGTCTTCTTTGATTTAACAAAAGCGTTTGATTGTGTTGATCACAAAATATTGTTGCAGAAGTTGGAACATTATGGAATACGGGGAGTAGCCCACAACTGGTTCACCTCTTACTTTAATAATAGACAACAGAAGGTAATTCTCCGCAGTGTAGAAAATGGCTATGACGTACAATCGCAATGGGGCACAATTAAGTATGGGGTGCCCCAGGGGTCTGTTTTGGGACCATTGCTGTTTCTTATTTATATAAATGATATGCCTTCGAGTATAACAGGTGATTGTAAAATATTTTTGTTTGCTGATGATACCAGCTTGGTAGTGAAGGATGTTGCTCGTAATATTGACACAGTATCAAATAATGCAGTTCAAGAGATAAGTTCATGGCTAATAGAAAACAAGTTGATGTTAAATCACAGTAAAACTCAGTTTTTACAATTTTTAACACATAATTTGACGAAATCTGACATTATGATTACACATAATGGGCATGTGATAAGTGAGACTGAACAGTTCAAATTTCTAGGTGTTCATATAGACAGTAAGCTGTCATGGAAAGCCCATGTTCAGGATCTTGTTCCAAAACTAAATTCTGCTATGTTTACCATTAGAACAATATCTGAGATAAGTGATTTTTCAACACGAAAAGTAGTCTATTTCGCTTACTTTCACTCACTTATGACGTACGGCATTGTTTTTTGGGGTAACTCGCCTGATGCAAAAAGGATATTTCTGGCTCAAAAACGGGCGGTTCGAGCAATATCTGGTGTAAGTTCGTGAACGTCATGTCGACCTCTTTTCAGTAGTCTGGGAATTTTGACTCTGGCGTCACAATACGTTTTTTCTTTAGTGTCGTTTGTTGTTAATAATATCAGCTTATTCCCACGAGTTAGTAGCTTTCACTCGGTGAATACTAGACAGATGTCTAATCTACATTTGCACCACACCACCTTAACACTTGTGCAGAAAGGGGTGCAGTATTCTGCGGCATCCATTTTCAATAAGCTGCCGCAAGAACTAAAGAATCTTAGCACTAATCCACACGCTTTCAAATCTAAATTGAAGAGTTACCTCGTGGCTCACTCCTTTTATTCTGTCGAGGAACTCCTAGAAAAGTTAAACAATTAAGCCAATTTATTTTTTCTTTATTGATTCTTTTCACTTTGTCTTAAGATTGTCGTGTGCAAAGGGCTACTTAAAATTTTTCTATTACCATTATTGTGTAACAATTAATGTATTGACTTGTTCCATGACCATGGAGTCTTACTCCTGAAGTGGGTCCTATGGAACAGAAAAAAAACAAATAAATAAATAAAATAAATAAACAAGTCGTCACATAATTTCTTCGGTGCCGTGTCACACTGAATATATATATATATATATATATATATATATATATATATATATATATATATATATTGCTGTTCGTTAGTCTCGCTAAAACTCGAGAACGGCTGAGCCGATTTCGCTAATTTTAGTGTTGAAATATTCCCGTAAGTCCGGCGAAGGTTTAAACGGTGATAAAACATGGAAAAGTCGTCCGCAAAAGAGGGAAATCGGGAAAAACTGAAACAGCTTTTTTTTTTTTTTTCATTGAGCTATCAATACCGTTCGTCCAATAGCGATAAAATTTTGTACATTTCACGTTGAAAGCAAGAGGAAGGTTCGCATCAAATAAAAATTTGGCAAAGTCGTCCGGAAAGTAGGAAAATTTAGGAAAAACCGAAAGCAATTTTCTTCTTTGAGTAAATATCAATTGCCACATGGTTGTGAGAGCATCACTTGAGTACGGCTTGACAGGACAAGGTTTGTATGAAATAATTCTTTTGGAAGATCTACCGGAAAATTGGAAAATTTGAGAAAAACAGCCGGCCGCGGTGGCCGCGGGGACTGAGGCGCTTCAGTCACGGTCTGCACGGCCACTACGGTCGGGGGTTCGAATCCCCCCGCGGGCATTGATATTTGTGCCGACCTAGTTCGTAAGTAGTTCATAAGTAGTTTGTAAGTTTAGGGACTCATGACCCTTTAGTTAAGTCCCATAGACTATACAAACATTTGAACATTTGAGAAAAAGTGTAAGTGCGTTTTTCAATGTGTTTTTGATTGAATTCAGCACTATAACTGACTATTCGCGCGACGGAGAGGGTGTTTTTTTTTTTTTGTTTTTTTTTTTTTTTTTTCATTATGGTCTTGGAAAACTTTTCGAGTAAAAATAAAATAGGGACAGATAAAAAGGAAAGTCGCAAAATCCGAACCAAGTCCCTTTTTGAACGTGTTTCTAAATGTACTCAACACTATAAGTTGAGAACCGTTGATCCCATTGCGATAAAATTTTGACCATTTGATTTACAACAAAAGATGAATGTTCTTATGAAATAAAAATTTGGAAAAGTTTCCAGGGAAATTGAGAAATTCAGAAAAAAATAGAAAGAGATCCAATACCATTAATGTGATTGCGATTATATTTTGCACGTCCAAAGTGAGAGGAAGGTTTGAGTGAAGTAAAAGTTAAGAATAGTTGGCCAGAAAATAGGAAAATTTGTGGAAAACTGAAAGAGCTCCTTTCTTTGGGATATCATTATAATTCGTACGATTTCGATAAAATTTTGCCGGCCGCGGTGGCCGAGGGGCATGAGGCGCTCCAGTCACGGTCTGCACGGCCACTACGGTCGGGGGTTCGAATCCCCCCTCGGGCATGGATATTTGTGCCGTCCTAGTTCGTAAGTAATTCATAAGTAGTTTGTAAGTTTAGGGACTGATGACCCCGTAGTTAAGTCCCATAAGCTTTACAAACATTTGAACATTTGATAAAATTTTGCAAATTTGACGTTCAAAGCAAGAGTACATATATAAAATTGCGAAGCATTGCAGGGTCGACTAGTATCGTATAAATATTTTTCTCTCTACAATTGTGTATCTAGAACAAGATGAAAAGAATTTTTAATTATGTACCCATAGCGCCAATGTAATTCGCAAGCCCTTCAGTCGCTGCGACAGCGGACCACCCCATAGACTAAACGTCAACACAGATCTATGAATCACTATGAAAGTTGACACTAACATTTTAAGAGATAAACAGATGCAGGGAACAGTAGGATAGTGAAAGAGAGAAGAGAGGCGAAGTGAGAGGGGGAGATAAACGAAAAGGGAGTGCGATCACGTGAGCAGGGAAACTGGAAAGGAGATGGAAGAATGGAAGATTCTAGTAAACAGACAGTGTAGGGAACGCTTTTGTGATTGTCAGGAGAGCAGGCGTAGGAGGTGGAAAGGGAGAGTAGAAAGCGGTGAGGAACAGGTGGAATAGCAGAACATTGCAAAAATAACTAAATAAATAAAGCCGGAATTTCAGCCAGTTTCTGATATCTGACGGTGTACATTGGGGTTTCTTTCTTGATTCTTTATGACGTCTTAATACTTCAAAGTTTCACTTAGAAATTCATGAATGTGACTCTACATGTGTTTCGGTTGTGCTTTTAAACCTGATCTACAGCTTATTTCCATACGAAATGGGATCTCATTTTCTTCCTTGATAGCCGTATGATTTGCATGTTATTACGAACTGTCGAATGATACTGTAAAGTGTTTGTTTGTCGTACCAGCGTGTGGATTTATATTTGTTTCATTATTTCTGACACGTGTGAGTGATGGAAATTCAGAGCTACACAGTGAAAATTAGAATGGCCAAGACTGAGATTGGCTGCTTTTAAAACAGCAGCAACTTAGGAAACATCGTTCATGTGAAACTCAGCTTGCCCTTTTCTCACATGACATCTTGCGAGCCATGGATGAAGGGCAACAGGCGGATAGTGCTTTTCTCGACTTCAAAAAGGCGTTCGACGCGGTGCCACACTGCAGACTGCTAACGAAGATACGAGCTTATGGAATAGGTTCACAGATTTGTGACTGGCTAGAAGACTTCCTAAGTAATAGAACGCAGTACGTTGTTCTCGACGGCGAGTGTTCATCAGAGACGAGTGTATCGTCTGGCGTGCCCCAAGGGAGTGTGATAGGACCGCTATTATTTTCTATCTATATAAATGATCTGATGGACAGAGTAAGTTGTAATTTGCGGCTGTTTGCTGATGATGCTGTGGTGTATGGGAGGGTGTCGTCTGTAACTGACTGTAATAGCATACAGGATGACTTAGACAGAATTTCTAGTAGTGAGCTTCTTGATGCTGTCGCGTCGTTCAAATATCTAGACATAACATTGCAGAGCGATACGAAATGGAACGTACATGTAAGGACAGTTGTGAGTAAGGCGGACAGCCGACTTCGGTTTATAGGGAGAATTTTGGGAAGATGCACTTCACCTGTAAAGGAGACCGCGTATAAAACGCTTGTGCGACCACGTCTTGAGTATTGCTAAAGTGTTTGGGACCCGCAACATATCAGTTTAAAGGAAGACTTAGAGGCGGTTCAGAGGCGAGCAGCTAGGTTTGTTACCGGTAGGTTCGACCAATGCGCGAGTGTCACGGAAATGCTCCGGCAACTCAATTGGGTATCGTTGGAAGAAAGACGACGTTCTTTTCGTGAATTTCTGATGAGGAAATTCAGAGGGCCGGAATTTGAAGCTGAGTGTAGTACGATCTTGCTGCCGCCTACTTACATTTCGCGTAGTGATCACAAAGACAAGATAAGAGAAATTAGGGCTCGTACAGAGGCATATAGGCATTCTTTTTTTCCTCGTTCAATTTGGGAGTGGAATAGGAAAGGAAATGCCTAGTAGTCGTACAGTGTACCCTCCGCCACGCACCTTACGGTGAATTGCGGAGTATGTATGTAGATGTATAATTAGTTCAAAAGCCTTGTCACGTTTCGTTGAATGTCAGGAATACCGTCAAATCTCCTTCCTTTCAAAGCGAGTTCAAATCGAGGGAGTAGCAAGAAGCCTGGACGATTGAGATCCGTCGAGTATGGTGATGTTGAAGTTGCACCATGTCGGTTTTTTTTTTCCGCGCCCTATCGAAGAAAGTGATGAGAACTATTTTTTTTTTTTCGGCTCTAACCTTTTCCGACGACGTGATGTCGGAGGAATCCATGCCATACTTTGCCGTTTCGTTTCAGAGTCGTACCGCAGACAGCAGGTTTCATCGTCAGTGAAGACACGGTTCAAGAACCTGGGTGTCGCGTCTGCCGTTTCGAGAAAATGCTGTGTAGCCTCTAAACGTGCCTGCTTCTCAACGTCAGTCTAATGACCTGGCACCAGACCAAAACACTTGTCCTCCTTGCTAACTTCTGGGTCAGGATTTGTCGCACGTATTCAAATGTTCAAATGTTTGTTAAGGTTAAGGTACTTAACTATTGAGTCATCAGTCCCTAAACTTACAAACTAATTATGAACTGTTGTTGTTGTTGTTGTGGTCTTTAGTCCGCAGACTGGTTCGATGCAGCTCTCCACGCTACCCTGTCCTGTGCAAGTCTCTTCCTCTGAGAATACGTTCGGCAACCTACATCCTTATGAAACTGCTTACTGTATTTGTCCCTCGGTCTCCCTCTACGATTTTTACCCCACACACTTCCTTGATGTCTCAGAATGTGTCCCACCAACCTATTCCTTCTCTCAGTCAGCATATGCCAGGAACTCCTCTTCTTCCCCATTCGGTTAAGCACCTCCTCATTAGTTACGTGATCTACCCATCTAATTTCGTCTGTAGCACCACATTTCAAAAGCTTCTATCATCTTTTTATCTGAACCCCTTATCGTCCACGTTTCACTCCCATACAATGCTACACTCCAGACAAATACTTTCAGAAAGGACTTCCTAACATTTAAATTAATATTGGATGTTAACAAGTTTCGCTTATTCAGAAACATTTTTCTTCGCATAGCCATTCTGCATTTAATATCTCCTTTACTTCGGCAATCAGAAATAATCTTGCTACCCAAATAACAAAATTCATCTACTACTTTTATTGTCTCATTACCTAATCTAATTCCTTCAGCATCGCCTGATTTTCTCACATTGCATTCCATTACCTTCGTTTTACTCTTGTTAATGTTCATCTTATATCTCCCTTTCAAGACACTTTCCATTCCATTCAATTCCTCTTCCAGATCCTTTGCAGTCTCTGACAAAATTACTATGTCATCGGCAAATCGCAAACATTTTATTTCTTCTCATTTAACTTTAATTTCCTCTCCAAATTTCTCCTTGCATTTCTTCACTGCTTGCTCAATGTACTATACTAAAGAGGACACAAACATCCATGCCCGAGGGGAGATTCGAACCCCCGACCGTAGCGGCCGTGCAGACCGTGAACGGCGCGCCGCAGACCGCTCGGCCACTACGGCCGGCTCGCACGGATTCACGGTTAGTGTGTAATTCACCCGCTGACATGCGTACAGTTAATTGACGATCGTACATGATTGATGTCTTCACTTTCGCAACGTTTTCGTTGACGACGGCGATCGTCAGAAAACTTTCCCGGCCTTCTCGAAAACGGGCGAACCACTCGTACTCACTTCATGGACAGCGTTTGATCGCCACAAACACGTACGCATTTCTTTAGGTGCCTTGCCAAGCTTGAAACGAAACTTGAAATTGATCCTTTGCTCGTTCATTATGCTTTTCTCAATGCACTAAACAAGCACCTCTTGCAACGCGCTACTCAACTGAACTACAGTGAGGCAGGTTGGCAACACTGGCCGCTATGTTGTTGCTCGAGCCTCCCTTCTGATTACATTCACTGACCATTCTCGTCAGAGGTTGTACAATAGATCCGTTTGGACGGACAGGAACTGTAATAAGAGGAAAGTCACACAGAGACATGAAAATTTAAAGTGTTCGTAAAAGATACGGGCGAATGCGGAAAGAAAATTAAGAGTTAGTGAAAATGAAAGTGCGTGTCAGATGGATAGATAGATACTCTGATTTAGACAAACAGAAAATGAAACAGAACGGAAGTCAGAGGAAGACGTGAAAAATTAGGTTGAACTTGAGAGATAGTCATAGCACAGTCTAATAAATACGATCACGACACTCACGGCTGTGGGACACCACCTGACAATTGCAACGACACTAGCAAGCCACCGAAAGATTAGCGTTTGTGTAGAATTATTTAAATAGTTATTTTTGCGTTAGAAGCATTAGTAAAACATGAAATGTTCAAATGTTTGTAAAACTTATGGGACAGTCCCTAAACTTACAAACTGCTTATGAACTAACTAATAATAAATACAGCACAAACATACACGCCCGAGCAAGGTTTGGAACCCCCGACGGGGATCGGCCTCGCGCATCGCAACATAGCGCCTCAATGCGCTCGGCCACTCCGCCGGGCGTAAAATATGAAGAGACGTACATAATACATAAATTAACGGAAAAAAACGAATTTAACTGATTCAGTCGTATGAAGACCAGCTTCGTCATGAACAAATACTTACGAATATATGCTTATTTGCACCTAATTCCGCTGAAAGTAAGTAGAATGTAGACGTACGAGAAATATACAACTATGCTCTTGTCTGTTGTTACTATGATACGCACTTTTTTGATGCGTATCTATTCGGCGCGGATTCTTGAGTTTAGCACACTTTTATACGTCTCTCGTTTTTCTAATACGCGCATATTCCTTTGAGTATAATTAGCTTGAAAAGACAATATTTTCATTATTCTCGCCGTTTCTGGTTCAGATGTAGCAACGATTGTCGAATCGGGCTCTTCTTTCCCTTTGCCGTTTCGTTGCCACGTCTGAGAGTTTCTCCTTCAGCTACAGCTGTGATGGCTCATTTTGTAGGTAAAAAACTGTAGTTATTGCATTATATTCGTTTCCCACATCCTAACCTCGCCGATTTTACTCGAATTGTAGTCAAGATACGTTAACGTACCCGAGCAGAAAAGTGACGTTTTTCTCCCAAAGGGCAGGTTTTCTGGTGTATCCCAAACATTTTTTATTGTAATAGAAAATGAAATTCTTCAGTAAAAACCTAAAGGTTACAAGATAATCATAAATAAACTGTTCTGTAATGTACCGTTCCATAGCTTGTCGCCGGTCGCGGTGGCCGAGCGTTCTGCGGCACGTCAGTCACAGTCTGCACGGCCACTACGGTCGGGGGTTCGAATCACCCCTCGGGCATGGCTATTTGTGCCGTCCTTAGTATAAGGTAGTTCATAAGTAGTTTCCAAGTTGAAGGACTGATGACCCCGTAGTTAAGTCCCATAAGCTCTACAAACATAACTTGTCAAGAATGTTAGGAAACCTGAGGAAGACAAATGTGGAGTAATTTTTAAGTTATTACCTACGTACGTACGTTTGCTATTAGTCCTCTGTTCTTCCTTATTTAAACAAACCATTTGGGAGAAAATCTGAACAGCTCTCTTAGGTTGTTTTTAGATGACGCCGTCATTTACCGTCTAGTAAAATCGTCTGAAGATCAAAACCAGCTGCAGAACGATCTAAGTAAGGTATCACTATGGTGTAAACATTGGCAATTGAGTCTAAATAATGAGAAGTGTGAAGTGGTCCACATGAGTACGAAAAGAAATCCGTTAAACTTTGTTCACAAGATAAATCAATCAAACGTGAAGGCCGTAAACGCCACAAAATACCTAGGAATTACTATTACTTCAGACCTAAACTGGAAAGAACACGTAGATAATATCGTGGGAAAGGCGAACCAGAGACTACGTTTTATTGGCAGAACCCTTAAAACATGCAACAGAACTACTAAAGAAACTGCATACACTGCGCTTGTCCGTCCATTTTTGGAGTATTGCAGCCCAGTGTGGGATCCTTATCGGGTGGGTTTGACGGAAGACATCGAAAGAGTCCAGGGAAGGGCAGCTCGTTTCGTATTGTCACGATACAGGGGAGACAGCGTTACGGAAATGATACAGGATCTGGGATGGGAATCATTACAACAACGGCGCTTATCGCTGCGGCGTGGGCTACTTACGAAACTCCAATCGCCAACATTCTCCTCCGAATGCGAAAATATATTGTTGAGTCCCACTTAGATAGGTAGAAATGATCTTGAGAATAAAATACGAGAAATCAGAGATCGAACGGAGAGATTGAGGTGTTGTTTCTTTCCGCGCGCTATTCGAGAATGGAATGGGAGATAAAATAGTATAACGGCGGTTCGATGAACCCTCTGCCAGGCACTTAAATGTGATTTGCAGAGTATCCCACGTAGCTGTAGATGTAGAAAAAGTACGTTAAAATCAATATAAACGATACTTTTCGCACTCAGCCAATACCGTATTCAGAAATGTAGCTTGCCGGCCGCTTCCAGCGCTGCTGTCGCAGTGTATAACAAAAATCTGTAGGAGTGTTGCGTCTGTATATGTTAGACTGATAGAGATGGAGAGGGAAGGGGGGGGGGGATTATAGTCTATAACCACAGACAAGTGAACGCCTGCTGTGCAAGAGTAACTCAGGTTTTTTTTTTTTCTTTTTTTGTTGTGTGTGTGGTGGTAACAGTGTAGCGGTAAGCGCTGTTTCATTGCCCGATAACAAGGTGCCGGCAGTGCTGGCAACATTCCGGCATCTAAATGGCCTGCTTGGTGGTCGTGAATCCGCGCATCTGTCGGGTAGAGGAACCTGTTTGCCGGGAGCATGCGCGACCGACTAGCATAGTCCACGGTTGGCAACGCACACGTCTCTGCTTAACGACCGACGCGAACAGTGTCCCTAACCCGACTGTCACTCACTACTCATCCAGCCATGGCATCGTCATCGTCATCCTCGTTCGCATCATTTATTTCCTCATCTGATATGGTCATTATCCTAAATGAACATCATAATCCGATATCATCACCATCGTCATCTGTTATGATCTTCATCATATCATCGTCAGACAACTTCAGAATCATAGGATATCATTCAGTATCTTCACCACCACCACCACTACAATATCTTCTCCATCATACGATTTTTTTTTTTAATGAAACTCCAGCTGCAGTTGCATTTATTGGTGCTCTATTTAAGCCCACACTACCGGTTTCGGCCTCTATGTTAGGCCATTTTCAAGTGTGACAGACCTGCATATAATGTGTAACAATAAGTTCACAAAAATTACATGGTACAAGACAGAATGTTATATATGTAAAAAGGTACTGTACAGAAGCAGAAGGAAACTTACGTTATGCCGTAGAGAAAGCAACGTCAAGTAGTTAAAACAATAGAACTCAGAGAATTTAAAACTTTTGGCGCCCAATGGCGACATGAGAAAAATGGGCGTGTCGTATTTAACATTCCAAAACATTATAATTGGCAAGTTCTGATATAAACATTACATCTTTGCAAGCATGAAATTCTAAACATTAGTTGATAAAATGTAAAGGTCAATAGTAAAATATTACAATTGTTAGTTAGGATAAAAAACGGAACATGTAGCGGCCAATGAGGCTATGTGAAAAGTGGGCGTGTCGTCAATTTAAATTTTGATACAGGAAGTATAATAATTTAGCTTCAGGCCAATTGTATTCAATTTAGTTTACATTAAAGTTGGATGTATTGTTTAAACAAGGTACAAAGATTCTTAGGTTGTAAAATGTAAAATGATTGCAACAAACGAGGCGTCCAAGCCGATAGTTGAGGGGCGGCCTCTAGCGAGCGAGATTTGAACCAGGAACGCTGGTGTGGGCTCTAGAGCTGTTTGGACGCGTCGTCGATTGCTTACATTGTACTGTTTACAAACAGTGGTATATGTTTTAAAAATAGCCACGAACTTGCAGAGCATTTCTAAAAAACTTTGTCAATTACTGGGCGGTAGATATCTAAGAAATTAGTATTCTTTAAAGCACCAATAAATGCAACTAGAGCTGGCGTTTCATTAAAAAAAATCTTCGTCATTAGCTGACATCTTCATCATCATCCAATATACCTTCATGGAATAACTTCATCATCCCACAATAAACTCTTAATCTTGTGATATTTTAAAGTTTTCCAATATCTTTGTTATCTTGTGATGTCTTCATCAACATGTGATTTTTCCATCATTTTGCAATATCTTCATCATTTTGCGATATCTTCATGTTTTGATTTGGGAACCGCTGGAGAAGATATCTTCATTATCATGGAACACATCATATCATGACATAACTTCATCATCCGCTTCATCATTTTGCGATGTCTTTGTCATCTTCCGATATCTTAATCATTTTTCAATAACTTCATTATCTTCCAATATCTTTATTATTATGCAATGTTTTCACCCTCTAATATTTTCACCATCTTGCAATATCTTCATCATATTGCAATATTATCATCATTTTGTAATATCTTCAAATGTTTGTAAAGCTTAAGGGACTTAACTGCAGGGTTATCAGTCCCTAAACTCACACTTATGAACTACCTTATACTAAAGACGGCACAAACATCGATGCCCGAGGGGGGATTCGAACCCTCCGACGGGGAACGGCCTCGTACACCGTAGCCTAGCACCTCAATGTGCTTTGCCGCAGTAATACCTTCACCGCATAGTATGGCAACCACTGTTGCAGATATGTTCATCATCATGGAATACCTTCACCTTTATGCAATGTCTTCATCATTTCATTTCTTCATTTCATATCAACACTATCAGATACGAGCAGTGTCTGATATGTTCTGATATCTTCATCATTACCAGACATCTTCATCATCATCTGATATATTGACATTCAAGGAATACCTTCATAACCAAGCAATAAATTCATCATCTTGCGATATGTTCATTATTTTCAAATATCTTCGTCATCTTGTGATATCTTCATCTACATGAGATATTTCTATTATTTTGCATGTTCATCCCATAGTTTGAGAACCGATGGTGTATATTTCTTCATGATTATGTAATACCTTTACCATCATGCAATAACTTCATCATCTTGTCATCATGCAATCTTGTGGTATCATCATCATCTTCCAATATCTTCAACTTCCAATATCTTTGTCATCTTGTAATATTTTCATCACCTTGCAATATCTTTATCAACTTGCTATACGTTGATCATCATGCAGTATTTTCGTCATCTTGTGACATCTTCATGATGATCATACAATACTTTCATCATCTTGCAAAAATATCTTCATCATCTCGCAATATCTTCATCCCATAGTTTGGGAACTGCTGGTGTAGACAGATACATTCATTTTCTTGTACCCCCAGGGTTTCACAGTTCTTTGGTGAGTACTTGCGTGGCGAGCACGGGTCCTCGAGCTAATGCAGTCTTCCTCCCTTCTTTACTTCCCGGACTGCTTTTCCTTTCCCCCTCCCCTCGTTTCCTATCCTCACTCTTCCCATTCCCACTGGGGGACTGATAACCTTAGTAGTTTAGTCCCCCAATCCCAACCAAACAAACCAACCAACCCAACGTTCTCTTGTGAACGTAAGCTGTGCAATACTTTATTGCACTCAAATGAAAGCTATGAAAGCGCATAAAATACCAATCCAGTCACATGTCACGGTGCCCAACCATGAATCATGACTTGCAACTCGGGTTTTGCCCTTTCCCTATAAAGCATCGCGGTATTAAAGCGAACACAACACTCGGGAAGAATTAAACCGATTTAGCCATTTCTGATTTATAGTGAGACTAAGGAACAACAGTTGTTTATTATTCAATACATGGACATCATTGAGATCAAATTTGAGGATTTAAAAAAAAAAATTGTGTGAGTTTGAGACGCGCATGGACTAATGTCGCGTGCAAAGAAGATTGGTGTTGGTGGGGGGGGGGGGTGGATTCACCGTTAGTTCGGCCGACGTCCGCCAGGGGCTGCGGCGAGCGCCACAGGCGGCCGATCTCCAGAGATCAGCGAAAATGAAAAAAATGACGCGCCGCAGAGTGGCAATAAGGCGGGAGAGCGGGAGAGCGGCGATGGGCGCGACATCTGCCTGATTGCCGCCGAACACCGGCCGCTGGTTCGATACGCGCGCCCACAGGTGGCTCTGTCTGCGCTCGTAGCGCCTCCTGGCGGTCGAGAACAGTTGAGGGTAGCGGGCGCATCGTTGATGGGAGACTCTGAAGACGCGACAGCTGCCGGTGCAGGAGCAGTGCAGCGCGTCTACCCGACAGCCCGTGGCGCTCCGGGACTCGAACGAACTCTTGACGTCTCGCCTCTGGCGTATCTCGCTCCATTTCTTCGCGATGGTGGGCTTCTCATTCGGCTGCCATTGCCCTCCTGCCCACACTGACGTACCTGTACCTCTGACATGCAGGGGGTCCAACACTACCATTTAAAAATTCAAACGTTTGTACAGCTCATGAGACTCAACTACGGGGTCATCAGTCCCTAAACTTACAAACTACTTACGAACTAGCCAATACTAAGGACGGCACAAACATCCATGCCCGAGGGGGGGATTCGAACCCCCGACCGTAGTGGCCGCGCAGACCGTGACTGGAGCGCCTCAGTCCCCTCGGCCACCGCGGCCGGCTACCCTTTAGAAAGTAAACTGTATTTTCTCTGTTACATCGTTCACTCTGTAACAAGATAGTGCTGTTAACCCCAATAAAATCAATCAACTGTCAATTCCTACAATCCTACAATCGCATCGGAATAGTGCAGCAACTAAAATTACTTAACAAGAAAAAAGACTGTATACCCATTAGATTTCTATCTGATTATGCTGAAGCGATAGCCCCTTACTTAACAGTCATATACAACCGCTCTCCCAAAGAAGGACCTGTAGCAAAAGATTGGAAAGTTGCACAGGTCACACCTATATTCAAGAAAGGCAGTAGGAGTAACCCACTAAACTACAGGCCTATTTCATTAACGTCAATTTGCAGCAGGGTTTTGGAACATATCCTGTATTCAAATTATTATGAATTATCTCGAACAGAACGATCTATTGACCCAAGGTCAACACGGATTTAGAAAATATCGTTCATGCGAAAACAACTAGCTCATTATTCACACGAAGTGATGGGTGCTATCAACAAGGGTTCGCAAATCGATTCCGTATTTCTTGATTTCCAGAAGGCTTTTGACACCGTACCTCACAAACGGCTTTTAATCAAATTGCGTGGTTATGGTATATCGCCCCAAATTTGCGACTGGATAGGGGATTTCCTGTCAGACAGGTCACAGTTCCTAGTAATCGATGGTAAGGCATCGACTAAATCAGAGGTGATATCGGGCGTGTTATTGCTCCTCTGCTATTCCTTATTTACATAAACGATTTAGGGGAAAATCTAAGTAGCTCTCTTAGGTTGTTTGCAGATGACGCCGTCATTTACCGTCTAGTAAAATCAACTGAAGATCAAAACCGACTTCAGAACGACCTGAATAAGGTATCACCATGGTGTAAAAACTCACAATTGACTCTAAATAATGACAAGTGCCAAGTCGTCCAAATGAGTACGAAACTTAATCCGTTAAACGTTGTTTACAAGATAAATCAGTCAAAAGTGAAGGCCGTAAACTCCACAAGATACCTAGGAATTACTATTACTTCAGACTTAAACTGGAAAGAAGACGTAGATAATGTCGTGGGAAAGGCGAACCAGAGACTGCGTTTTATTGGCAGAACCCTTAAAACATGCAACAGAACTGCTAAAGAAACTGCATACACTACGCTTGTCCGTCCTAGTTTGGAGTATTGCTGCCCAGTGTGGGATCCTTACCAGGTGGGTTTCACGGAGGACATCAAAAGAGTCCAGAGAAGGGCAGCTCGTTTCGTATTGTCACGATACAGGGGACCCAGCGTTACGGATATGATACAGGATCTGGGATGGGAATCATTACAACAACGGCGCTTATCGCTGCGGCGTGGGCTACTTACGAAACTCCAATCGCCAACATTCTACTCCGAATGCGAAAATATATTGTTGACTCCCACTTACATAGGTAGAAATGATCATCAGAATAAAATACGAGAAATCAGAGCTCGAACGGAGAGATTCAGGTGTTCTTTCTTTCCGCGCGCTATTCGGGAATGGAAGCGGAGGTAAAATAGTGTAACGGTGGTTCGATGAACCCTCTGCCAGACACTTAAATGTGATTTGCAGAGTATCCCATGTAGATGTAGACATGTAGATGTTAAAAGCTGTGTGTGTGTTGTGGATGTTGAACCTATCGTTAAATCAGACAACAAATTGTTCATTAACACAGCAATTTGGTTTAATTATGGCCCTGATATTGATGTATATACTATTAAATAAGAAACAGTGCATTAAACTGATTATGTGCGCAACGGATATTTTAAACACAAAACAACTGTGACAAATCACCATTTGAAACAGACACTAACTATACTCAAAAATTTTGACTGCGAGAAAGATATTAGAAAACCACAAACCACTTTCTTAATGCTTGGCTGTGAGTCAATTAACTATCATTTACTATGGCACCAATAACGAAATCTGTTCAACAATATTATTAAAATCAATACTGCACTTTAAATCCACTAATAATTAATTATTAAATGAAGGAAGTAGGTTAATTTTCTAACTACGTAAATGAAACAGGAAAGAAAGGTCAACTTTGTTACTTATTATTAATAATCAGCATTACATTACCTACATAATACAACTTCTGACTTGCTGGCACAGCAGCCTCTGCTCCACATCGGAGCCATACACACAGCTCAACCGCTCTCTAAGCGAGCTGAACCACAAGTGCTACTCTCTCTCAGCGCGAGCTACAATGCTGTGCGATACACGATCTTTGCCAAAGATGAAACTTCACAGAGTTAAGTACACATATCGATACACGCAGTAGAAGCGATATTATACATTTTCTTGCAAGCAAGTTACTCGATACAAAGTAGAAGGCACAATATTAGACATTTTCTTACAAAAATAATTTTTTATGGACACGTTTCAATGTAGATATAGAAACTAAGGTAAACTAACCTAAGGACAAGCACACACACCCATGCCCCAGGGAGGACTGGAACCTCCACGGCGAGCAACCGCGCGCTCCGCAGCGAGGCGCCTTAGAGCGCTCGGCTACTCCACCGCTGCGACACTGTATTAACACAAGAGTGAATTGTTAAGGGGCGACGTTGATGAAAAACACACACTACTTCAAAAGTGCACCAAATCCACAGTTTTGGAGATATGGCAATGAAATTTTGTACCACGCTTTACATGAGACAAACACATTTACATATAACATTCTTTGATTGTATACAGGGTGAATCACCTATCACTTGCACCGCAAATATTGCGGAAACGGAAAGTGCGATGGATGTGCGGTTTTCACAGAAATGGATTGCAAGTCGAGGGCTCGTATTTTTAGCCAACAAACAGATTCTAATATTGCTTAGAAAGTGTATTTTTTGTGCAAACATACTGTTTTTGAAATGGAGCAATGGTTGTTTCTATCATGCACTGGAATTTTTGACACCACCTGTGTGCAAATAATTCTTAATGACGTATTTATCACGTTTATTTTGGCAGCTACAACCGTTTAAAGTTTCGGGGGCGGAGGCTGCGATAGCGTAGCTGACTGGCCGAGTGGCTATCCCCTGGGGCACGGCCCACTGTCTCATGACCACCAGCCAGTCAGCTACGCTGTCGTAGCCTCCGCCTCCCTAAACTTTGAACGGTTGTAGCTCCCAAACTAACAGTGATAGGAATGTAGTTTAAATTGATTTGGATGCAGTTGGTCTAAAAAATTCCAGTGCACGATAGAAAGAACCGTTGTTCTATTCCAATGTATGTTTGGATAAAAAATGCACTTTCTAGGTATTTTTACAATCTGTTTATTGGCTAACAATATGAGTCCTTTAACTATCAATCCATTCTGTGAAAACCGTTTCCGCAATATTTTCGGTGCAAGGGTTAGCTCATTCAATCTATATATTCAACTTCTTTAAAATAAAATTTGAATTTTATGAATCAATACTTGACGCCTAGTGACGTCTTATCTATTTTTATTGCGTGACATGCATGTCAGTATGCATAAGGAGGCATATAATGCACCTGTTTGATCAGTCTGTCTAGTTCTCTTCCATGAAGATGGTTTATGACCGAAACCGGTAGAAGATTGAAAAATAATAAACAGCTGATGGTTTACAGAATGCATTTCCTCAAATATCTTACGACTGTTGAACCACATCTCAATAAAAATTTGAACATTTTAGTATATTTGTCGCAAGCCTTGCTGCATGTCTGAAGGACATTTGCTTAGTTCTATCAATAAACACGGACACTACACATCGTAGTTTGCTATTGTTTATAACAAAGAGGTACATAAACAACATGTTGTTGTTGTTGTGGTCTTCAGTCCAGAGACTGGTTTGATGCAGCTCTCCACCCTACTCTATCCTGAGCAAGCCTTTTCATCTCCTCATAAGAACGACAACCCACATCCACTTGAATCTGCTTACTATACGCGTCTCTTGGTCTCCCTCTGCGATTTTTACCCCACACACTTCCCTCCAACGCTAAATTCACAATTCCTTGATGTCTAAGAATGTGTCCTACCAATCTATCCCTTCTTTTAGTCAAGGTATGCCAGAAATTTCTTTTCTCCCCAATTCGGTTCAGTACCTCCTCATTAGTTACGCGATCCACCCACCTAATCTTCAGCATTCTTCTGTAGCACCACATTTCAAAAGCCTCTATCCTCTTTCTGTCCACACTGCTTATCGTCCATGTTTCACTCCCATACAAGGCAACACTCCATACAAATGCCTTCAGAAAGGACTTCCTTAGGCTTAAATCAATATTCGATGTTAACAAATTTCTCTTTTTCAAAAACGCCTTTCTACCCATTGCCATTCTGCATTTTATATCATCTGTACTGCGACCATCATTTGTTATTTTACTGCCCAAGTAACAAAATTCATCTACCTTCTTTATTGTTTCGTTACCTAATCTAATTCCTTCAGCATCACCTGATTTTCTTACACTGCACTCCATTACCCTAGTTTTACTCTTGTTAATGTTCATCTTATATGCACCTTTCAGCACAGTGTCCATTCCGTTCAATTGCTCTTCCAGGTCCTTTGCTGTATCTGACAGAATTACTATGTCGTCGGCAAAACGCAATGTTTTTAATTCTTCACCCTGAACTTTAATTCCTTCTCCAAATCTCTCCTTGCTTTCCTTTATAGCTTGCTCAATGTACAAATTGAACAACATTGGGGAAAGGCTACAGCCCTGTCTTACTCCCTTTCCAACCACTGCATCCCTTTCATGCCCTTCAACTCTGACAACCGCTGTCTGGTTTTTGTACAAGTTGTAAATAACCTTACGCTCCCTATATTTTACTCCTGCTTGCTTCAGAACTTGAAAGAGTTTATTCCAATCAACGTTGTCAAAAGCCTTCTCCAAATCTACAAAAGCCAGAAATGTAGGTTTGCCTTTTCTTAATCTATCTTCTAGGATAAGCCGTAAAGTGAGTATTGCCTCCCGTGTTCCTACATTTCTCCTGAACCCAAACTGATCTTCCCCGAGGTCGGCTTCTACCAGCTTTTCCATCCTTCTGTATATATATAGAGAGGCTATAGTCACGCTACAGCGCTCTGGGTGAGCAACACTGGACACCATATTTGATGTCGTCAGTTTGATGTAGCAGACGCTCCTGTTTGTAATCTAAACTGACGTGTGAGCGCTATTATTAGTGCCAACTCATGCCCAGTGTATGTTCGGCGTACAGCTGCAGCAACCGCAGTGATAAAACTGTTGAAATAACACACATAAAGAAAAAGATATTTAATTATATAGGCCGTTGTGTATCAGCGTGTATTTGTCTATAAACATTCATTGTACTTAACTTTCGCATTTACCGAGTTTCAAAATTATGTTTACTTCACGACCATCAAAAAGCTGGGCAGAGGACGGATGTATTTGGTGTGTTTTAATGTAATGACAGTTGTTTCTATAGTGTACAAAAGCGTATTAACCATTGGGTAAGTAGCCTAGGTATATGAACTGTATTTAAACTATTCTTTACACAGATTTCCTTTGAAAAACAAGGAGTTGCTAACCCAATGGGTAACCAGTATGAGGCGTGATAAGGTGCAGCATAGAAAGTATAGTTACATATGCTCTTGTCATTTTGAAGAAAAGTTATCGATCGAAAGCGGCTATTGGCAAAAGCCATTCAACAATACTTTCGTTTCCTGAGCACCTACAGAAACCAAAAACTGTAAGGAGAGTACCACGGAAACGTCAAATTGTGGGGAGCTTGATAAATATGTAATGTACTTCAAAGCATGAAACATCATTTCAACCAAAGGCAGAATAAAGGTAATTAAAGACTTTAAAGAAATTCGCCTGTTTTTACAGGGAAGATATGTCGGCAAATACAAACGATTATTGTCATTATAGTAGCATCAAATAATGCAGCAGTTCGACGATTGTAAACGTTACACTTAGGATGCAGTAGTTAAGCGAGAAGTGCTATTCGTGTGGGAATTACTTTTCTAAATGCGTCATCCAGCAATTAAGGAAACAACAAGACTGGCAGTGATTAATATAAAACCTATTATTCAGCGTTAGCAGACGCCCAGTATCAGCTGACGTTCTCAAAGATGGCGGCAAGCTTTCCAGTTGCTGTGGTCACAGTGATCTCTATACAAACTGTATGTATAACTCTGGTGTCTGAGCAGAGAATTGCAGCGTGTCTGCACATTCATATGTTTTGCACACTATTTCGCATCGTCCGCCATGTTTAAATTTGGAAAACGAGTTTCTATCAGTTATTATGTGACAAAGAATTGCTTGCTTACCCCTTCATGTAGAATTTAATTCAATATTCGATGTTGTAGGCTGATATGGGAGCGGAATCGAAACATATTTTCTTCCCTTTTTCTTGAAATGCTTCTTAGCAGCCATGTTTGAATCTGGCAAGAAACTAAATACGAATATCTATGGCTGGCACGCTAAGACAGCTGAAGTTCAACATCCAGAGTGTATAAAGATCAATGTGTGGTCAGCAAAGACCATAGATAATACAGACTGCGAGTGACGTCATTACACTGAAACCAACATCTGAGTCACGTGACTCGGGGCAAGAAATCGTTTCATCATTACGAGTAATGCGAAATACAGCTGAGAGTTGCAGGTCTTGTCCTTCGTAGTGCAAATTAAGCGTATATTTGAAGAATAAACGTCTTGGCGTGTTCTTATTACATCTGTAGTAGTACAATTGGTGTTTGTTCTCCGCAATTGCAAGAATTAATGCGATGGCTACAGTTTTTACATATGCCTCGCTGAAACGTATTAACAGTCTTTTTACAAGCAACAGAACTACAGACTTTAAGGGAAAGATTGTTGTTGTTGTACTGTCAGTCTTTTAGTTTTTATTTTACACAGGAGTAGAAGATCAGGTATCAGATTGAAAAGAACACCAGCTTCCGTAAGATTCCTCAACAATACATGTGAAATGTTTCCTTGTGCTTTTATAAAAAGTTATATCTGTTTGCATCCATAATGTCCGATTTTAACAACATACAACCATTTATATTTTAAGATTTTTGCTGCACATCGTCATGCCAAAACGTAAAACAAGCAAAATAGTCGCTGTTTACATTAAATAATAGCGTAGTGAGGAAGCATCATCGATGCACTCGGCAAGAAGTGACTTTATAGGCATAATGAATAGTCTGTATGAATGTTCAGCTTTGTATAACGTTATTGAAACCAGATTTTTCGCCAGATATGACTTAACTTGTTGACACATAAACTTGCTCAAGAGCAGCTTGAAGTATCTTCCCCTCGATTATCATCTTCATTAATTGTAAAAAGTAAAAGATTCAAAGCGTAATACAAACACCGAGGATATGTTATTCTCTTGCTTCTAAAAATAACTGACAATAGGGTAGTTTTCACCTGGGCACATGTAAACACGACAATCACTACATTAATATTAACAATATGAGGAAATTAAGCCTAAGGAAATCCTTTCTGAGGGCATTTGTATGGAGTGTTGCCTTCTATGGGAGTGATACAAGGACGATAAACAGTGCGGAAAGGAAGAGGATTGAGGGTTTTGAAATGTGGTGCTACAGAAGAATGCTGAAGATTAGGTGGGTGGATCGCGTAACTAATGAGGAGGTACTGAACAGAATTGGGGAGAAAAGAAATTTCTGGCATACCTTGACTAAAAGAAGGGATAGATTGGTGGGACACATTCTTAGACATCAAGGAATTGTGAATTTAGCGTTGGAGAGAAGTGTGTGGGGTAAAAGCCGCAGAGGAAGACCAAGAGATGGATACAGTAAGCAGATTCAGACAGATGTAGGTTGTCGTTCTTAAGTGGAGATGAAGAGGCTTGCTCAGGATAGGGTATTGTGGAGAGCTGCATCAAACCAGTCTCTGGACTGAACACCACAACAACAACAACGTTACCTTTACTACTAGGTGTGTAATAGGAATACGAGAAGTCATTTTATGGTTAAAATACACGCTTGATTTCACCTGTAAATGACAAAAACTGTTTTCATACTGACGAAAATTCAGTCACGAGCCTCAGGGCAATTTTAGATGTTGGTTTCAAACCACAACACATCACAGATAGGGACACGAGCAGTCTATGTTTTCTTTGGTCTATGGTGGTCAGTCTGTGTTGTTTATATAGGTCTTTGGTTTATAAGATACAGAACGGAGACAAAGATGATCTATAAAAGCAAAGGCTATATATCACGGCCTTCTAGGTGTACCCCACACAAGCCTGGTTGGAAGTAATACAAAGAATCGTTGTTCACTGAGCTGCTATTGAAGTGGGCGTGACAGGTTGGCCACGCCATAATTTTTATTAATTTTTAGGCACTCCGTATTGTCCATGACTTGTACTAACAAATAAAAGATAAATCGGATTGTCATTTTTTTTTTTTGGTCAATTTCATCAGCGCCCTCCCTTAAGACCGCAGCTGTTTTCAGTAGGGGAACGGCGGATGTTTTCGGCGCTGGTCGCGGCAGACGGCAGAGCTATCTGTTAGCCGCCGCGGGCACCACGTCGACGTGTCCAGCGCCGCCTGCGCCGTTTGTTTCCATTATTGAAGGCGCGTCGCAGAGAGCCAATCGGGAAGTTCGCGCCGATGGAGCTACGCAGAGGAGGAGAATAAATAAAAGAAGAAGAAGAAAGGAAGAAGAAGAAGGAGAGCAGAGGCTGTAAAATGAAGAGGGGGGGTGTGGGGGAGGGAAAGTTCGTTACTCCAGAAAGTCGTGTAGCAGCGGCGCGTACATGTTAATAGTTCTGCCTATAGCAGTTTACGTCCAGAGACCGTTAATGACTGCCATCTGTTGCCCGTGCCAACGAACTAAGTAGAGCGGTAAGCGGCGGTAGCATTCCGTAGCCTCAGCAGCCGCGGAAAACCGCATGTAGCATCCGCTGTTCCAATGCTCTTGTTTGTGGTTCTTCTCGTAAACCGGCCATCTGTTACAAAAACGAAAACTCTTCTCGCTCCACGAATCATTATTTATGTACCACAGAAGAGCATTGGGCAACAAACAATAAAAAATCTAACAGAGTGGTTTTTTTCTTCAATGCCTTGTTTTCATTACACAGTAACATTTTTATCAGTTTATTATGAATATTTACCTGACAATGACATTAAAACCGAAAGACGATTCGTAACAAACTAATAAGTAAATACCAGAGGACCCGTGAGAATACTTCGCACCAGTAGTTGAATAACAACAAAGTAGGGAAAAATGAATGGCTATGCAGAGCTTTCTTCAGAATTAATCAATGCAAGTGTTTAAAAGCGCAAAGGAAAGAGCTTGACCCGCTGAGTGTTGTTAATTCAAAAAGAACTGCGTACCTTAATCAGAACCGAAGATATCGTACACCAAATCGATTAAAATAGGTGATGAAACGTTTTTTTGAAAATACGTTTCTATTCAGGCAATTTTGAAGCTAGAACTACAAAATTTCGGTTTTTAATTCAGGGTTCGAATTTTAAAGACACGTGTTTCGGGCATATTTTTTTTATTAATTAAAATAAGGGGGTAAAATAGGAGGCGCAAAAAATTGATTTTCAAAAATATGTTGCTGTTAACTCAAATTTCAAGCTATAACTACGAAACTTAGCATATGGACCCTTGATCAGGATTAAAAAGAAATGAGTTTCTGTATTTTTGGAAATTCAACAACTAAGGGGGTAAAATAGGGGATCAAAAGTTCTTTTCGAAAACAGATTGTAGTCAAGACAATTTTGAAGCTAGAGTTGCAAAAATTGATATTTGTCTTGTTAGAATTTAAAAAATACGTTTTTCGGTATTTTTGGAAATTCAGCCATCAAGGGGGTGAAATTGGAGAGGGGGTGTTTTTCGAAAATCTTCTGCTATTAAGGCAATTTTGAAGCTACAACCATGTAAATTGCTATGTTTTCTTGGTCAGAATCAAAAAGATACGTATTCGGTATTTTCAGTTAATTAATCATTTAGGGGATGAAATAGGGGATGAAACATTTTTTTTTAAATACATTGCTACTAAGCCAATTTTGAAACCAGAAGAACAAAAAATATTTGCATACTTGGTTGGAATTTAAAAGACACATGTTGGGGTATTATTGGAAATTCAATGATTAATGGATGCCATAGGGGTTTACAAGTAGTAAAATCAAATGTATGTAAATCTGAAAAGACTTATCTACAGGGTCATCAGTTCCTAAGGCTTACAAACTAATTAAACTAACTTAGAGTAACTTATGCTAAGGACAAACACAAACACCTATGCCCGAGTGGCGAATCGAACCCCGGACGGCGAACAGCAGCGCGCACCGGAGCATGGCGCCTCAATACGCACGGCCATTCTGCCGCGGCTACAAGTAGTATCGCAACATTTCATTATGACACCACTTAAGCTATAACTATGAAAATTTATATTAAGAGGGAGAAACAGCTGGTGCAGACCAACCAGCCTACGCATGCGAAGCAGTGGACGTTAAGCTAGTGTCTTTATAAAATTCATGAATCAGAACTCATTTTCAGATTGTACGAATCTGGATAACACACGAAGGAGCCCATCATAAGTTAATATCTGTTACAGTTCTCCACGTTTAGATTAGATTAGATTAGTTGTTCGTTCCGTAGATCCATGTGGATGTGGAACATGTCAAGAAACAAAATTTACAAGTTGAATAATACATAATACTAATAATATAAATACAGATACATACACTTATAATATAAATACAGATACATAAATTTTTAAGGTTTTTTTTATTTTTTTTATTTTATTTTTTTGCTGATAATATAATAATACTAATATGGTATGAGTGCATGCATCATTTGGTACAATTTAGAAATTCACTAATGGAGTAGAAGGAGTTGGCCACTAGAAAGTCTTTTAGGTTCCTCTTAAACTGATCTTTATTTGTAGCTAAAATTGTTTTATACTTGATGGTAAATTATTGAAAATGTGTGTTCCTGAGTAGTGGACCCCTTTTTGAACTAAAGTAAGTGCTTTTAAGTCCTTGTGTAGATGATTTTTATTCCTAGTATTGTATGTATGAACTGAGCTGTTTGTTGGGAAAAGAGATATATTATTTATGAGAAATTTCATTAAGGAATAAATATACTGAGAGGCAGTAGTTGATATACCCAGTTCTTTGAAGAGGCTTCTACAGGACGTCCGTGAATTTACTCCACAAATAATACGTATTACACGCTTTTGGACTCTGAAGACTTTTGACTGACTTGAAGAGTTACCCCAAAATATTATACCATATGATCAGGGTTGCCAACGAGGTCATGATAAAAACCACCGAAGTGACCATAAACTCCCACAAAAACCACCGAACTTTCCGAAGTTCCCATGAAAAAAAAAACCACTGTCTATTCGTTTGTTCTTGACCAATTCATTTGAAATTTGGACGCAACTATGCATTTTAAAGGAGTAGTTTTTATGTACCTGACTTATCCATATACACACTAGATGGAAATACAAAACAATATTGTTTATTCAAAAGCACTTCAGTAAACATGTTATATGTAAAAACAAACAATAATTACTTTGAGCCATTGCAATGCTTGTCGGGTACAGACAGAAAATTGTGAAATATTTGAACTTGAAAACAGAAAGTAATCCAGTCTGGAAAGGAGGTCAGCATCAGTCATACTGTTGTCTTTATTTTATGTCAGAAGATCTAGATTTCAGCTATATTCCAATGTAATCACATATGAGAAAAAAAGAAAGTTAACAATGGATGTGCAAAAGTTTCGGTCAGAGTGCAAAAACGATCCGGAAATAATGAACTGGATTTTAGAACTGCCAGGTGACAACACAGTTGCTCGTTGTCGTTACTGTAGTACTAATCTGAAGGCAAGATATGCTGATCTTAAAGACCGTTTTAAAATCCACCAACTTTCCCACCTCCCACTGACTCAGATATTTTTCCACAGTCGGCTTTAAAAAACCACCAGATTCGGTGGTAAACCACTGACGTTGGCAGCCCTGCATATGACATTAGGGAATGAAAGTAAGGCCGGTATTACACTATCAAATTATTTGTCAAAGAATTGGACAAAGAAAAATTGGACGTAGTGTAATGGGAACATCGTCCAATATTTCATCCAATCTAAGGCCTCGGCCTAGATTTGATCAAAGAAATCGCTCGTCGTCTGTTTCCTGCAGTGAGAAATGTGACCGCTTGGAGCGCTAGTAGTATACAGCTTCCTTTCCACTACAGCTCTTTTATATGGAGGTTAAATATCTGGCATTACTTGGACATAACGTTCGTATTCGTAAACATGGCTAGTAGTGGAATGTTTGTGTAGTGTTTTCTAGCAACAACAAAATTAAAAAAAAAATCAGATGGGGCGTTGTATAACAGGTGACAAGGCCAATTTCTCACTGTCCGTCACGTCAATTCGCGTAGCCCAATACCCTGCGGCAAAAGTGAGGTTGAGTTACAATCCGTGATGTAAAAAAGTCATTATATACTATCGGAATTGAAGAAGTAATACCCCTAAATCTTAATACGGCCGAAGCAGATTTTAGAATGTATGATGTTGATAATGTGGTGTGCTAAGTTCTGGGAAATGAAACAACTTTCAAAACATCGACATCTGTTTGCAAGCGAATCTATGTACATATAAATACGTCAGACAATTTTTGTAAGGAAATAAATAGAGCCTATTTACTTTATCAGCAATGTTTCCCCCCTTACATTGTTAATAACGTCATAAACAATTTAGATTATCCTCTTTGTCAGTGCTCACATTTTCCATTTAAAACGTTATTTAATGAAACTTGCTTTATCAACTTAACAATCTTATTCGTATACACTGTTTGAGTCAGCCTTTTTGTTACTCTATTGCAAACTGTGAAGGATGAAGAGCGACAAAATAATTAGCAGTGAACGGCCTGGCTGTTCTGCCGACGGCATAAAAAGAGAAAATCCTCGCGGTCCCGTAACAAATTTTATTCATCTCGCTCTGACACACACGGTTTCATCCAAGTGCGTTTTCTTTTGTTTTTTCCCTCCTTTGTGCAGACACAACGCAACTGTAGTATAACCAATAGCTGAGCATTACACCGCCATTTTGACGCAAATTTGACAAAATATTGGATGATAGTGTAATACCTCCTTTTGCCTTTTATCCAATTTCTTTGTCAAAAAATATGACAAATATTTCATCCAATTTTTTCGTCCAATTCTTTGTCCAATAATTTGATAGTGTAATACCGGCCTAAGCAACCCCTCCTTGACTGTACAGCCGCACCTGTTCTAAGAGTCTATCAGATAATCACGCACTTCCCCAAAGCGACTTTTGATTGGCATTTCGGAACGCACAGGCGCTCTTGCCCGATGCGCCCCTATAATCAGCGCAGGGGAAAATAAACAACGTCGTCTCGTCGTGCCCCATTACACCGCGCCGCTGCTGACTCACCGCTGCACTCTCTCCGCCTTTTTAAGCTCTTTGGAGCGTCTGCGGCGGCGCCAGACGTTCATCTGTTAAGAGAGCAGTCACTTGTCTGTTGCCGCCACGAACCTGTTCCGCAACCGTTCATTTAGTTTGCCTCCACTGCTGCGTCCGCTTTATTTGACCTCTCGCCTCGACAGAGAGACGAAAAAAAAAGAATGGTACAAGGGAGGCAGTCTCGCGAAATGTCCGATCCGTTCTCGAAGGACAGCCAGCAGGGCCATTGCCAATTCACCGAGATTACACGGTTCCAAAGATAAAATTTTGAAACGCCGCCGGCAGCTGTTACTCACAGATGTTAACTGTGGAGGTAAGAATAAACCAAGGACGTTAAAATACAGGGAGACGCCCTCACGCTGAAAAACTGAAGCCTGCCGTCGCCATATTGATAAGTTTTGTAGAAGTGTTCGTATTGTAGAACTAATGTTTTACGTCACTTAAAACAGGAATAAAACGTCGGACGGTTTTGCCGTGATGTACAACGTGTTAAAAGAGTGCAAATTAGCCGTTAAAATGGAGTTTTTTAATTATATTATGAGTATTTATTACTATTCATTCAAGATAGAATATTGTTCGAAAGTATCCGCGCGAGTAGCCGAGCGGTCTGGAGCGTCACGTTGCTTGCGATGCCTACCGCGTCGGAGGTTCGAATCCTCTCTCGGACATGGTTGTGTGTGGTTCTTAGGTTAGTTTAACTTAGTTTAAGTAGTTTGTAAATATAGGGACTTATGACCAAAGTAGTTTGGTCCCATAGAATTACGAACATTTGAATTTTGATATAAATTCAGTAACCCTGAGACGGTTTTTCGTTTTGAATACGTAAAAGACATTACAGATAAAGGTGAAGCAATGAATTAAAATTTGTAAGGCAGCTGGGAATCGAACCCGGACCTCCAAGCTTACTAGGCAGACGTCTTACTGTTAGACCACCATACCACTAACGATTAATACGCCTCGGAATAGTCTAAGCACGACTTGCCCCACGTCACAGACGGTAAGACTCTGCCTAGTAAGCATGGAGGTCAGGGTTCAATTACCAGCCACAACACAAATTTTAATTCATTGCTTCTCCTTTATCTGTAACGTCTTGGACATTTGAATTTTGTTCGCAAGTACATAATTTGCAGTGTCTGTAAGGTCAATCCATTAACAATAAGAGGGTCGACTTAACGCATAGTTTTAACGGAGAAATAGCATTCCAAAACTGACCAAGATGGCGGGCAGGCTTCAACTGACGTGTGTGCTCGGCATAGATAATGCTAGCTCCCTTTATTCTAACCTCCTGCGCCACAGCTGTCAAGCCATGGCAAGGGCAGCCATCTTGATCTGACCAAAACACGGCTGTAGTCACCTTGTTTGCGTATGCTTGTCGCTCGTTTATGGAAGGATTTTGCACTGTTACGGTGACTTGTGTGATGTTTATGTGTACGAATCGTTCTGACTGTGACGTGAAATCGAAAGAAATACCATGTCATGTGTAAATTGCCTCGCTAACGTGTTATTTTACCACTTTAATTGTGGACGAACCAATGTAACATCTTTACTTGTAATGTAGCACATTTTTCTCTTATGATTTTCGATTTCCTAAAGATGAAAGTTATTTAATTCATAGTATTAAGAGGTCCAGATCAGTGTTATAATTAATATTTTTATTTATTGCACAACAGCTGTTTCAGCAGTTTGCCATTTTCAAGTGTTCAAATGTTTGTAAAGCTTATGGGACTTAACTACGGGGTCATCAGTCCCTAAACTTACAAACTACTTATAAACTACTTACTAACTAGGACGACACAAATATCCATGCCCGAGGGGGGATACGAACCCCCGACCGTAGTGGCCGTGCAGACCGAGACTGAAGCATCTCAGTCTCTTCGGCCACCGCGGCCGGCTTTTTCAAGTGTCTGCGATTATGTAAGAATAACAGAAATTACTTTTTGTGTAAATGACGAGCTACATACCTGAAAATTTTTCTACTTTCGGCTAAATTATTTAGTTAACTTTATTGACTTCATCGACGAAAGAGGCTGAGTACACAACAAACTAACTATCATAGTTATTTACATTGTAAAACATCTTTGGCAAACTGTTACATTTAAAAAACGTGGTTGTACAAAAAATAAAATTTAATTAACATCACAGGCTGCAAAAATTACAGCAGCTAAATGCAAATAACATACTGCTATAAAGTATGATTATATAATAAAAGTTATGCCAGATGTTATATATGATGCTACACCATCATAGCTGTAAGTAGGAAAAGTTTTACGTATGTAACTCGTCATTTACATTACACAGAACTGCTGAAACAGCTGTTGTGTAATAAATAAAAATATTAATCATATTTATCTGGACCTCTTAATACTATGTCCTTCAGAGACATTTACTTCACTGCAGGCCCAACAGTCAAGAAGTCATTTAATCCACTTAATATACTATTTACTAATGATAAGGGATTAAATATAAATGTGATTTTTGTTAAGTCAATGATTTCGAAAGAAAAACCTAGTTTCAATATTAATGAAACTTACTACACAGAGAAAAGATACCGTCACATTCATCGTAAATCGGGCGTTGGTTCACTCAATCGAATTATTTTACCTGACGATCGTCAGATTAGCTAAAGAAAGAACCCACGTTTTGATTCGTAATATTGTAGTAACAACGTTTCTTAAACAGAATAAACACGATTTTTTTCGTTTTTCGAGATTTTAATTTAATCAAAAACTTGAAACAAGCAGTTTGACGGCGTTACATGAATATATTATGCAACTAGCGACTGTAAATACAGACGGAGCTGTAACACACTGTCAGAGTTTTGGTCAGAGTGTAATGGCGGCCACGGCTTCAAAGCGTAGTACGGATGGGATACGTAGCGCCTTACTCTTACCTCCTCGGCTGTTACTCACAGATGTTAACTGCTCCACAGCATCATCTCTGACTCTGCTAGCAGCAGTTTCTTTATTTTTCTTTTTAATTTACAATTTCTGCCGCCGTCGGCACGCTGGGAGGTCCTCACGACTTGGTGTACACTCGGAGCAGAATGGTAGCTAAGTACAGGGCCCCTGGAGATGGCAACGCCCCCTCAGCTGTGAGATTACACGTTAGCTCTGCTACCAGAAGGCGGATTTTTTCCTTAGTGCTGGTAAGGCACTGCGAGTACGGGCGAAATTTGCGCCCTCCGGTTTGTTGTTTGCATATCGTGCAGTGCAAATTGTGGTAAAAAGCAGAGTACCAGCATTACGCACAGTTTGTTCGGTACCAGAAACGGACTGTAATAACAGTGAACGGAACTGGCTTCTTGCTGAGGCTGTTAGGGAACGCAGCACTATCTCCACCGCCCAGATAATTCCTTGAAGCAGAAGTCGACAATGTATTCATTACACAACCACAACGCACAGCTCTCGCTAGCTGGTCCATTCATTCGCCGCAATTTTCTTCTCTCTCTCTTTCCCTCTCGTCGTTTCATCGTACTCTGCTCATCTTCCTCCTCAACCTCCTCCTCTCTCAATAAATCCCCCTGTTTCTCTCAACATTTTCCCCTTTTCCTTTCCCACAACGCCGAGCTCGTGCTACCTGTGCCATTCAATTCTTGCAATTTTCTTCTCTCTCTCTTTCCCTCTCGTCGTTTCATCGCACTCTGCTCATCTTCCTCCTCAACCTCCTCCTCTCTCGATAAATCCCCCTGTTTCTCTCAACATTTTCCCCTTTTCCTTTCCCACAACGCCGAGCTCTTGCTACCTGTGCCATTCAATTCTTGCAATTTTCTTCTCTCTCTCTTTCCCTCTCGTCGTTTCATCACACTCTGCTCATCTTCCTCCTCAACCTCCTCCTCTCTCAATAAATCCCCCTGTTTCTCTCAACATTTTCCCCTTTTCCTTTCCCACAACGCCGAGCTCTTGCTACCTGTGCCATTCAATTCTTGCAATTTTCTTCTCTCTCTCTTTCCCTCTCGTCGTTTCATCACACTCTGCTCATCTTCCTCCTCAACCTCCTCCTCTCTCAATAAATCCCCCTGTTTCTCTCAACATTTTCCCCTTTTCCTTTCCCACAACGCCGAGCTCTTGCTACCTGTGCCATTCAATTCTTGCAATTTTCTTCTCTCTCTCTTTCCCTCTCGTCGTTTCATCGCACTCTGCTCATCTTCCTCCTCAACCTCCTCCTCTCTCAATAAATCCCCCTGTTTCTCTTAACATTTTCCCCTTTTCCTTTCCCACAACGCCGAGCTCTTGCTACCTGTGCCATTCAAGTCTTGCAATTTTCTTCTCTCTCTTTCCCTCTCGTCGTTTCACCACACTCTGTTCATCTTCCTCCTCAACCTCCTCTTCTTTCAATAAATCCCCCGTCTCTCTCTCATCATTTTTCCATTCTCCTTCCCCACAATGCCCAGCTCTCGCTACCTGTGTCATTCAATTCTTGCAATTTTCTTCTCTCTCTCTCTTTCCCTCTTGTAGTTTCTTCACACTCTGCTCATCTTTCTCCTCAACCTCCTCTTCTCTCAATAAATCCCCCCTGTTTCTCTCATCATTTTTCCCTTTTCCTTTCCCACAACGCCCAGATCTCGCTAACTGTGTCATTCAATTCTTGCAATTTTCTTCTCTCTCTCTTTCCCTCTCGTCATTTCAACACACTCTGCTCATCTTCCTCCTCAACCTCCTCTTCTCTCAATAAATCCCCCCTGTCTCTCTCATCATTTTTCCCTTCTGTGATTTAATCATTGGCATGCATAATCTTAGTATTACCTCTTATGTAACGTAGTTCTTCCGTTTCCTCATTAATCCGTCTTCTCTTTTCCTGTCTCCTTCTCTGCCAAATCTCTCTCGACCTGCTCTTTGCACCTGTTCATCAGCTGCTTCCCTGTTTATGATACTCCTCTCCTCTCGTGGGTCACCGTTACGACCCCCCCTCCCCTCCCTCAATCATCTCATCATCCCACTCACTCAATTTTTCATCTCATCACCACCTCTATCCATTCTCCCCTGTAATTCTGAAAAATAAAATGTACCTGCCAATTTTCTTGCTGATCGGTCCAATGTTTCTACATGTACTGCAAAGTATTGTTCACCATGTTCAAATGTTTGTAACCACAAGGGACGTAAATGCTGCAGTTATCATTCTCGAGGCTTACAAACTGCTTAAGCTAACTTATGCCAAGGACAACACAGACAATCATGCCCGAAGGAGGAATAGAACTTCGCACAGCGAGTAAACGCATGCTCTGCAGCAAGGAGCGTTAGATCACCGGGCCACTCCACCGCGGCTGTTCACCATGCACCTCGCAGAGTATCAAATCTTCCTCCATGAAAAAATACAAATGTGCCAAATTTAATGGTGATTACATTCGTAATCTGACAAACGTTAATAACATAAATCAGGTCGAAACAATAATCAGACTACAATTATATTCAACTATATAAATAAAACTGACGCTTCGGCGATGGAATATGGACTTAAGTGTGTACAAATGATTCATGAAAACTACACCAAAATTGTAAACAACTATATTTTTAACAATTTTAACCGAAAATCTTATCTGCAGATAGTCTTACGAAGGCAACAGTGCCGAATTAGGCCAATAGGTGTTACGTTAAAGCAACAAATACCAAATTTTATAAACAGCAGCTTTTTTGGTCACTTGTATTATGAATATGTCGTTAAAAGACTTACACAGGGCTGCAGACCGAGAGGAAATGCAATTATTGACATCTGGGGATGTTGATGTTCTCTGCAGTACATCAACAAGACGCTGTAACGTCACTACCATCTATTTTTAAGGGGAGGCGGTAGGCCCTATCTCGCCAAAGTTAAATTAGATAAATTTATGTATCTTTTTCTCTTGAACTGTTAAAGATAATGATATGAAATGTTTGTAACTTATTATGACACATATCTTGAATATACTGAAGCAGAATAAAAACATATTCTTATTAAATTAAGATACAAATATTTATTAAAATTTTCTACATTAATCCACCATTATAGTGTAATGGTGTGCTATTTTTCAGTAATCCTGCTTCAGTGAGTGTTCTTGTTCTCTGCTGGACCAGACCTGAAAATCTGTACTTTCTGAGAAAAAGGTACAAATGTATCTAATAATGTAGTTTCTCAGAAAATTCAGAAATTGTTCATTGTTCTTAATACTTGCAATTTTATCTACCTCCAACTACAAAAACAGGCTGCTCCGTAATGATCATCGCCTTCCTGTTCCTGCTGCTGCTTCAAAAGCTTCCTTTTCCTGATTGATCTCGCTTTCTTAGTGCTCATTTGAGAGATGTGGTCTGATTTGACTACTCGTATCCTGTCCCACAGCTGCAAACCTTTCATGATGTTTATACCAAAATCGATGCCAAGAAATTTCCATACCCTCTTCCTTCCCACATTACCATCATTAAATGACAACACTGCATCAGCAACACCCCATTTCAGTGTTTTTATACCAACAAACACGTTTTATGGTATTCGAGACCATATTAGAGTGTTGAACGATTCATTTGGATTTTGCGTTCGTTCGTGTCACATAATATATAAGGTTAACCAAAAAACGCATTATTTTGCTTTTCACTAAATTTGCTGTCACCCATCTTACTTTAGCGCTAGTTGGTGAATTACTTTCAGTTACTAGACTCTCAAACTGCCCCTCATATTCGGTAGAACTTGCAGGTTCCTTGTCAACATTTTGTGAATAAGTTTTTGTTTAATACTGCTTTCCAGAAAACTTTCGTTACTGGAAGTTTCTGCTACTTCTAGGCATTTTTAGCAGCTTAAGATTGTTACATGACCAAAAAAATACATTCACAGCATGATAGAACTACAGAAACTTACTGCCCGAAACATAAGTTGTTAATAATTTCGCGCACAAAAGGAATATCTGTGTTTCCGACAGTGTAGCCAACATATGCTAGAAAATCTGCTCTAACTCGGTTGAAAATCACAGCCTTCTATTTCGAACAGGTATAAAATTATGAATATTCAAAAATGAGCATGTCATACAATCGCTACTCTTCCATACGGATCACTTTAAAAATATAAATAAAATACTTAAAGTTCATGGATCGCAATAAATTTTGCATCAATGTATTCAGAATAGTCCAAATAATTTAATAAAAAAAATTTTTTTTTTGAGAATTTTTGCCTACCATCTCTTAACACCAGAAGGACCGGCTCGATTAAGTTTTTTGTGGTCTAATGGCTAAATATACTGAAACTGACGTCAGGAAAAATCAGGGCTCTGGATTGATGTAGTTCATAGCATTCCATTCATTTTACGTCATCCTATAGAATTATTACCTATCCCGACAAGACGAGATTGTTACAGCTTCCTTTGTTCGCCGTACAAGGCGTACGTAAGCGACACCTCAGTATACGTTATCGGAGTCTGCCCCTACAGTTTCTCGTTGCGTGGCTTATTCGAGACGCCGTCTGTTCGGAGGGGAAAAGAAGACAAAAGAATGCCACGAGAAACAATAGACGGCAGAGAGAGTTATGGCGCCCCCAGCCAATCAGCGCCGGCTGCGAACATCATCTCTGGAGTCGTAAACCAGAGGCTGTGTTTAACTGCGACTTACCTCACCGTCTTTTAGCTTTTTTCTTTTTTTCGTTCTTTGCAAATTCTGTGTTCCTTCATATATTTAATTTAGCATTCGCTGTGAACTTTTCTTCTGAATGCAGTAAACAAAAGGCGCAGATGTCGGACAATGCTGGACGTTTATAGCTCATTGGCTGTAGAGTTATATGGGGTCGTTTATTGAGGTTATGTTTGAGTATTCCTGAGACTCACACACACACACAAACACACACACATACACACAAAGAGAGAGGGAGAGAAAGAGAGACACATGACCAACACACTATTAATTTAAAATCTGCGCAGTCGTCTATACGGCTATATAGTTGTAGTTTTTGTGAAAACTCAATTTTTCAAAGATATTCTTTTTATATAAAAATGCGATTTTAAATGCTTTTAACGCAATCTCAAAAAATTTTTGCTACTTAGGTTTTTATGTTTATCCTTACTGAAAGAAATCGATTTTACAAAAAAAGAAACATTTTAATATAAAAACGCGAATTTCTTGTATCTCGAAAGAAATATAATATTTAGAGACGGATTTTTATTTTTAATCTTTATTTACATAGAGGTGTTTCCTGAAATTCATTTATTTTATATAATAAGTATTTTATAACGATTACATATGTGTTAATTACCATAGATTTAATTAAATTTATACTTAAACGGCCTAAACATTCAAACAAAACGAAAATAAAATGTGTAAGGTTACAGCAGGATTCGAAGTAAGTGACCTGCCTTCACTAAACCTACAACGCTACTAAATGAGCTGTGACGACAGCAGAAATAGTTGGTAGTGTAATATGTATTCATAATCCACTCGCAAAACTTCAAAGACTATCTTCTAGAGAATTTTTTAGAGGTGATTCGAATGGCTTTGGCTCATTATCATTTTAAGTATGAACTTCATGCACCATAAATATTAAAAAACCCGATACCCATTGCCTACTTTTTGGCATTCTGTATGATTCATGTCGTCGCAGACCAGAAAGAATAGTGAACGAATCGTAGGAACAGATTCATAAGGTTAGATTCCAACATCCATGATAAGGCTCCTATAAACCCGAGCTGAACTGTCCGCCAATTTTCCCCAAGCTGTAGTAGTCGCCACGTTCCGGACGAAGCGTTTCATTCAACTAGGTCACACTCGGAAACTACTCAATGTATCAACGTGAAATTTTCATCAATGTCTTCGTTAAGCAGTACACTACATTATCATTTTAGCCTTATTTATGGCAATAATTTGTAAACAGCATATACTGATAGTTTACGACCATGCACTTTCTGACGACGTTACGGAATTTTCGACATGCGAGGCACTTTTTTTTCTGTTGAATAGGTGAACACATTAAGGGAGTCTAAAGGTTCAAAATACATCAAATTTTCATCATCTCCAAACAACAACTCTGTGAGAAATGTATAAGTTCAGATAATGTCAGTTAAATATGACGCACTGGGATCCGCCCGCCCGTCTAGTAGTAACACGTCTTCCGTATTAGAGCTCCTAATAATTAGGCACATGTTGTTACTGCATAAAATCCATACTTGAACATTCTGGGACTGTCTTCTTTTAACCCATTAAATTTAATAGTTACACACTAGAAAAGTGCTGTCTCTCTATTTAATATTCAATTTCTATTTTTCAGCTATAAGACAAGGATATTCTAAATATCTCAATACAGAGTGCTTTATTATGTGAGGAAATGAGAACAAGTCAGTTAGTTAGCTAGTGAAGAGGTCCTTGCTATCTGTCATTTTCAAGTATTCTCACATAAAATCCTCATTAGCTCTAGTAACTTACGTCCTGTTACTGCTAGGCTTTAAACTGAAGGAAATGTAATTCCTATTAGATTTTGGAAACTGAGTAGTAGCTCTGAAACACAATGGACAAGAAGTAAGAAATAAACATTTCTGAACGACGAAGAAATATCTGCAAATCGAATAATAATTCGCTAATTTTACTCTATTTCATTCTACAACTATGTATTTCCTTGAATAACGCGACAGTTAGTGAAGTTTTGCGTAGTAACCATGTGGCGAAATACTCCCCTCTTTGCATGTTATCGTTTGTCAAAATATCATTTTGATACCTCTAACCGTGTATGAGATACGCAATGATTCATTCTGGCCTTATCGCCATCGGAAATGAGTGCGCTAAATAAAAATAAGTTTAGCGGTATGAGTGGAAGGTAAGGATCTCCTAAGTCGAAAATAAAATTCAATCCATTAGGAAAGTTTCATCCGCAGCAACATATGGTGCAACAAGCACCAAACGGAATATCATAGCAGCCTCCATTTTTTACTGAAAACTTTTCCTAATGTAGCGCAGTCTCGTATTTCGAAGCCAATATCTTTTTAACTATGACTATTAACGAAATGACGAGCATTTCGTGACAATGCTGACATATAAAGATTTAAGTAGCGGAAAAATTAAATATTTCTACCAATTAGTTTTTGCGAAATCGTTTGTGAAAGATAGCAGCGCGATTCCAACCATGCTGGGGAAAACATGGCGGACGATTCAACCTGGGTATTTAGGAGGTCTAATCCATGACACAGACATATAGTGCCATCTACGAGTAAGATGTAAAACTAAGAATCGTGCCAAAGCAGACTTAAGAATCGCGAACGAATCATAGGAATCGATTCACAGTGTGGGATTGAATCGATTCACAGTGTGGGATTGAATCGCAAGAATCGATTCCTAAAAAAGAATCGTGTTGGCCAACTCTACTGTATTCGTTAGTCTGTGCTACTGCAGTGCCGTTATGTACTAGAGTTGGCTACGGTTTCATGGTTTCGAAACCAGGTTTCGGTACACACAACAGTTTCAGTGTTTCAAAACCGGCATCTTTCACGGTTTCGAAACCATGCGGTTTCATTCCGTTATGTTTCGGATCACATTCGCGGTAGATTATCGATACACTGAAACCGTTTCTTCATGTCGGTTTCACGATTTCATGTCGGTTTCACAACACCGGTGTTTCAAACCACTAATGCAGAAACGCAGAACAGACTAATGGTATCGAAATGTGGTGTTTCATGTTACTGAAGCTCCACACAGATACACATATAACTTACTGGTAAGGTAAAGGTAAAGCAGTCAACAATCCGAAGATTGGTTTGAACAGCACAGTGCTTTACTAGGCACGGTCCTGTTTGGAGGTGGTATGCCGTTGCCTTCCTCTGACCTTGGAACTGACTTACCCAGCCAGTTGTAGGGGGACCTATAGTTTAACGTGGGTTCCGAACCACGGTGCTACTCGGTATTTTTCACATGAGCAATACTGCCAGAGGTGAAAGAAGTGGAAAGTGACAGATAAAAATCCTAGGACCTGGCGGGGATCGAACCCGCGACCTTTAGATTTGTAGTCTGACACTCTGCCACTGTGAACTTACTGGTATATAAAGCATTTAGAGAGTGTCAAATAGTAGTTGACACTCTTGAGTCTACAGCTTATGATTACTGATACCAAGATTCGTTTGCAAGGGACTGCTGTATTCCGACATGACATAATGTCTACTTTATAAATGTAAAAGAACAATAAAACAACGTTAACTATTTGCATTGAAAAACCAGTTAAATTCTAGGTTTATCTACCATATTAAAGACACACGAGTAAAACTACATTCTTTAAAATAAGATGCAACATGAAGCCTGAAATGACACTTTTTATACTAACAAGGGTAGATCGCATATTTAATCTCGTGTTAAAGAGTTTGTTTTTTATGAGCAAAAACGAAGTTACCTAATGTCATTATAATTTTTCGACACTCATGTTAAAAGAATTGCGGCGGTGGTGTAACGGTCAACACGTACAAGTGGTGAACTTGTCTCTTACTTTATTATTTTTGTAATTCCACAGCATTACTTGTGATTATTTAGTGTGCCCTTTATTCCCTATAATTTATTTAGTATGTATAGAAAGTAGCATTTATGATCCATCACTGTAATATGCGTAGCGTATTGCAGTTTGTGAGTTCCCAACGGGGTAAACTTTTACCTACCATACCGGCGACCTCGTGTGACTATGTTGGCAACATCAACAACACGGGAGAAAATCTTTATCAAGATGTTTTGTACAGAACAAGAAGTAAATATATACTCTATGGTTGATAGGTTCTTGTATGTACCCTTGTCCACATAGTGAAAAATATTGCCCTCCTAGAACGAAGATTTCATGACAAAACATACATTGCTTCACGGTTTCATGGTTTCGAAAAAGTGTTTAGAAACCACAGATGGTACGGTTTCATTCGTTTCGAAACCGTCACATGTTTCAGTTTTCCCATCTCTATTATGAAGCAATATTGAGCGCCAAGCGGCAGCTGCCCGACTGCAGAGCCATCCGTCGGCCAAGTCCGGCACTAGGGTCGTTAGTGTCTTCCGGCGAGCTTCTGCAGTAGTCACTAACGCGGCAGGAGGTAGCTAGTGGCTAGCTCTGGCTAGTGGGTGAATCACCAACGTCTGGCTAGTTCTGCCGGCAGACAGGGCAAAGCGACAAAAAGGAAGCGAGAGATAGAGGGAGAAGTCTGCCAAGGTCCACCCGAGTCGTGAGTAGCCAAGGAAGAGAGGGAGAAAGGGGGAGGGGCAAAAAAAAAAAAAAAAAAAAACGTGTGTTGTGCGCCGGCGGCGGCGGTAAGAACTGTGTACAGGGGGCGATGACTTCTAGAAGGCGGTGGCGCAGGGGGGGAAGCGGAGTCAGCGGCCGCGCGAGATTTGCGATCGGCGTGTGCCCCGCAATTACACGGCCGGGTCTCGCTCCACCGATCCTACCTCCCCCCCTGCCCCCCCCCCCCCTCTACCATGAGATCACCGTAATCCGGTCGCAGATGTCTGGCGCATCAGTGGTCGAGAAATGCGCCGATTTATCTCGCAATCTAACACACTCATCTTTTTCTTCTAGGTGTTTGTAAATAACTGTCCGATCCATATTTGGCGTCCGTTTATCATCATTACTAGTCAGTATCCGGTCGCGGTGGCCGAGGGGACTGAGGCGCTTCAGTCACGGTCTGCACGGCCACTACGGTCGGGGGTTCGAATACCCCCTAGGGCATGGATATTTGTGCCATCCTAGTTCGTAAGTAGTTCATAAGTAGTTAGTAAGTTTACGGACTGATGACCCGGTAGTTAAGTCCCATAAGCTATACAAACATTTGAACTAGTCAGTATTAAGTACGTATATTTAGAAGAATCGTATTGTATGTTAGATAAATTTTCGGCCGTGTTCTAATCTCTAGCTCTAGCTACAATACTACATAAAGCCATTTCGTTATTTAGAGTTGTTACCAAAAATCTCGGAAGGTACTTGATCGATTTATTATAAACTAGCATTGCCCGTGGTCGAAAATCGACCAATTGTGTTTAGAATGGTCACTGAGGGTAAAATTTTACGTATCGTGTCGACGGCCTCGCGCCATTATGTTGGCGACATCAACAACACGATAGAAAATCTTTGCCCATTTGTTCGAACAACATAGAATGACTCGATTAGTGTATCGTACAGACCATGAGCCGGCCGCAGTGGCCGCGGGGACTGAGGCGCTTCAGTCACGGTCTGCACAGCCACTACGGTCGGGGGTTCGAATCCCCCCTCGGGCATGGATATTTTTGCCGTCCTAGTTCGTAAGTAGTTCATAAGTAGTTTGTAAGTTTAGGGACTGATGACTCCGAAGTTAAGTGCCATAGACTATACAAACATTTGAACAGACCATGAAGTAAACAAATAATGCTGTTCGTTCTTTATGGTTGACAGGGTCTTGTATGTACCCTCGTCCTCTCAATAAAAATAATTGACCTCCTAAAGCAAAGATTACACAAGAAAACATCAGCGTCGTCAAGCGATTGGCTAAAATGAAGACTCACAGGATTCTCACTATTCTGCATCTGTTGCCAACATCATCATAGGAGGCCGCTGGGGTATTTGGTAAAATTTAACCGGCACTGGGAGGTATGAAACGGTATCTTTTACGTGTTAAGGAAAATGCCTGACACAACAACAACAAATAAAAACGGAAGTATATACTTCTCATGCCATTTTCGAATTATATCACTTTCATTAACCTAATGAAATGGAACTAAAATTTCGGTGTTCGTATATTTATACAACGCCAAAAAATAATGTTATTTCGATACTGCGATATTCGGAATTCCAGAGCTGACAACATGTCGACTTCGCAGTTCCACCCATGCACCGCTAGATGCCTCTCCCGGAGCATCATCCTTTATATCGGCATTCGTATGAAAATCTCCATTTCCATTAACCACTCTTAATCACTGCGAAAATGAAGCATTTGAACGGCACAAGAAAGTGAGTTGGGAGCACTCCATGTTTCGATATTCACTTATTTTAATACTGCAGATGCGCTGCATTACAGCGTCTTTGGTCGAGACGAATAGCCAATCAGTGAGCTGATTGTTGGAGAACTTGATCCAAGTTGTAAATCGGAGAATTTCTACTTCCTTTTACCACTTTTAATGGCTAAATGCACACATAATATTTACATTTGTGAAATTTACGACAAACAATCTTTCGAATTATGAAACTTTCATTGGCCTTCTTGTACGAATAAATTAGTAATCTGTACCACAATTTTCGTGTTAGCGTATTTATATAATGATTTTTGCAGGATACTCTAATGAGCACTCAGAGTGACGGCTACACCAGTGTATTGGACACTAAAGATTCGCTAATCCAAAGGAATTTATCGGATGTTAAAATTACGTAATTCCTTGTTCAACTTTAAATCTGAATTGTGTAGAACATATATTCTTTTATAATACAGTGTGTCAGTGAATATTGGGGATTAAAGAGTTGCTTAACGCCGTTACTAGTAACAGTTACTTTTCAAAGGTAACGGACGGTAACGGCGTTATTATTCTCATAAAGTAACTTTAACTATAACTTAGTTACTTTTATCAGTTAACGATTTAACGGAAGTATCGTTACTTTTTTATTCGCAAGTTACGTAACATATTTTTTGTATGAATCTCTAAACTGCAGAATACCAATCTTTGATTTTAGTGAAGAGAAAGAAGAAATATTTGTTTCTAAATTAAATCTTTTGAACAACATACGTTGTAAGTGTATGAAACACAAATTTTAGTGCCATTATAACATTTAATAGTGTTCAAGCATTCATTCATTCATAACTTTTTTATTTTATAATTGTATACGCAACAATGAGAATATAACAATAACCAAACGCGTCACACGCAAACAACTGACAGTCTCCGATTATTTTCCACACCTTTCGACGTGGAGAAGGAAGAAGACACACGCATGCCTTGGCCACCTTACGCCGAAGTGTTCTAATTTTTGGTTTGATGGAAATAATGAATCATTTTGCTGCAAAATGTGTCGCGTTGGCAAAACAATTCAAAGCAGTCGAAACTCCAAAGCGAACTAAAGAATTAATGAAGACGTTAGTTTTTCGCTGTCTCGAAACTCCAAAGCGAACTAAAGAATTAATGAAGAGGTTAGTTTTTCGCTGTCTCGAAACTCCAAAGCGATCTAAATAATTAATGAAGAGGTTAGTTTTTCGCTTTCCCGAAACTCCAAAGCGAACTAAAGAATTAATGAAGAGGTTAGTTTTTCGTTTTTATCGAAACTCCAAAGTGAACTAAAGAATTAATGTAGAGGTTAGTTTTTCGCTTTCTCGAAACTCCAAAGTGAACTAAAGAATTAATGTAGAGGTTAGTTTTTCGCTTTCTCGAAACTCCAAAGCGAACTAAAGAATTAATGCAGAGGTTAGTTCTTCGCTTTCTCTTTGGCGTTGAGGTGCGTTTATAGTGAGTTTGAAACATGTTCCGCAACGGTGTTCGCTGCTAATTCTGGACTACCGATTTCACAACATGCTGACATCAGAAGAACTGCCTTCCGTGGCTTTCGAATCTCAGTACTGTATAACTGACTGTTGTTCAATGTAATACTTCGCCATACTCTCACTGTACTTTGTAATCTTAAACGTATATGTTCTGACTAATATCTTTTTTTCATTTTTTGCAGGTGAGCTTACGCCACGGACGCTCCGGTGTTTGCGTATCAGACGGTAAGGTGTTGCGCTATTGCCTTCTGAACAGCTACAGTATATTTTTATAGTTTCATTGTCAAAATAATTTCGTTTTGTCGTCCGGCCGAGCTTCAGAAGAGGGGTATGATGCGTAAAATTACATCTTTTCTGTGAAACATGTAGAAGATATCACGTTTTTGGGGTTAGACCGCAGAGAATTAAACTCGTTGAAATAAATCGCAATTTGTGATCACTTATGGATTAACTGTACTCGGTGGGCGAATGAAAATTTGTGCCCGGCCGGGATTCCAACCCTGGACCTCCTGCTTACTAGGCAGACGCGTTGACCACTCCGCCACCAGGACACAGTGACCAGCCTGACTGGGCTCCTGACGACAATTACTTGTGTCTCGATACCTAACGGTCTGTTCTCCCTGATGCGGGAATACAGTATTGTGGCTGCGAGCATTACAGAACAAATAGGCTGTGGTATAGGAAAGAGACAGCGTGGCGAATGGAGATTTGTGTGTGTCGGGAGACGTGCAGGGAAGAGTCCTCTGCAGTCGGGCTGGTCACTGTGTCCTGGTGGCGGAGTGGTCAACGCGTCTGCCTAGTAACCAGGAGATCCCGGGTTCGAATCCCGGCCGGGCACAAATTTTCATTCGCCGCACATTGGTATTACATCTAAACCTAGTACAGTGATGCCACAACTGATCGCAAACTGCGAATTATTTCATTAAATGAACGCTGTAACGTCGCCAAAAATATATAATTGTAATTGTTGTTAGGAGGTAGTAAGAGCAAGTTAAATATTGGAATAGAAATTCAGAACTGGCCGTGAAAGAATCCAGCGCCTGATGCGAAAGTGTTGTTTTACTACTTACGACGCGTTTCTCCCCTTTTGGGGCATCGTCAGATATACAGGGCGAAGGAAAACTGGCGCACTCGAGCTGCGCAGCGCAATAAAAAATTGCCTGTCACAAAGTTTCGTCGCCCACATATTTCCGGCGGCAAATGGACGCCGAAGACTTGAGATGGCTGTGTGCTCCGTACGTCATTGTGGCTCAGAACCACAAAGTCACAGGCTCCGATGCTAGCCGCTAGACGTTCCCTCCAGAAACTTCGACGCTCCGTAGCGTCTATGAATGGCGTTTCCGGGCATGGGTTTCTGTGCCCATTTCGTTCCTCAAGATACCTTCTACATCCCCTAGAAGTTTGTTCGTGTCATAGTGTAATTCCGAAACACACTGACATATGGAACAAACACCCATGTTAGCCTTCGACGTCCTTTTGCTGCTGGAAATATGCCCAGGACGAAATTTTGTGCGAGACATTTTTTAATTGTCTCGCTGCGAAGGCTGAGTGCGTGAATTTCGATTCACCGTGAATTGAATATAGGGTGGATCAAAATCGCAGTCTGACTTGATTTACTCATCATAGGGAGCGAACGTATACTGGAAGTAGAAGGACAGAAACCAACATTCGCTACGCCTGCTGCTATTGAACATGGATTTCTTCTCTACTAGATGACCCGGTGAACTTCGTATCACTTACCTCTTAATATAAACCATATTAACTGAAATCGTATGTATTTTAGACCCAGTGGCTTTATAAAGGCGTCATCAGACAGTCTAAGTATCGGCTCGATAGTGGGCGGACAGTGTGGGCAAATCACGCACACATGTCCACGATAATGTTCTTGTCACTTTCGTGGAAGTTCAAGGAACGTCAAATGATCAAAATTTTACCGCAATCGGATGAACGATTCTCAACGTATAGTGGTGAGTGAGTACATTTAGAAAGACATTGAAAAAATAACTTGATTCGAATTTTGCACTTTCCTATTTAACTATCGTTTTTTTTTTTTTTATTTTTATTTTTATTTTTTTTTTTTTTTACTGAAAATTTTTCGAAGACCATAATGATGAAAACAAAAAAAGAATTGCCCCTCTTCGTGCTGAATTCAATCAAAGAAACATTGAAAAAACGCACTTTCAGTTTTTCTCAAAATTTTCAATTTTCTTTAATTCAGCGCAAAGTTCCTAGTGATTGGAAAAAAGCGCAGGTGACTCCCGTGTATAAGAAAGGAAAGAGAACTGACCCATACAATTACAGGCCAATATCGTTGACATCGGTTTCATGTAGAATTTTGGAGCATATTCTCAGTTCGAATATAGTAAATTTCCTTGAAACGGAAAAGCTTCTTTCCATGAATCAGCACGGGTTTAGGAAACTCAGCTTGCCCTTTTCTCACATGACATCTCGCGAACCACGGATGAAGGGCAACAGGCGGATTGTGTTTTTCTCGACTTCAAAAAGGCGTTCGACGCGGTGCCACACTGCAGACTGCTAACGAAGATACGAGCTTATGGAATAGGTTCACAGATTGATGACTGGCTGGAAGACTTCCTAAGTAATAGAACGCAGTACGTTGTTCTCGACGGCGAGTGTTCATCAGAGACGAGTGTATCGTCAGGCGTGCCCCAGGGGAGTGTGATAGGACCGCTATTATTTTCTATCTATATAAATGATCTGATGGACAGAGTAAGTTGTAATATGCGGCTGTTTGCTGATGATGCTGTGGTGTATGGGACGGTGTCGTCTGTAACTGACTGTAATAGCATACAGGTTGACTTAGACAAAATTTCTAGTTGGTGCGAAGATTGGCAGCTAGCTTTCAATGTAGAAAAATCTATGGTGATGCGCATGAGTAGAAAAAACAATCCTATAATGTTCGATTACAGCATCAGTAGTGAGCTTCTTGATGCTGTCGCGTCGTTCAAATATCTAGGCGTAACATTGCAGAGCGATATGAAATGGAACGAGCATGTAAGGACAGTTGTGAGTAAGGCAGACAGCCGACTTCGGTTTATTGGGAGAATTTTGGGAAGATGTACTTCACCTGTAAAGGAGACCGCGTCTCGAGTATTGCTCAAGTGTTTGGGACCCGCAGCAGATCAGTTTAAAGGAAGACATAGAAGCAGTTCAGAGGCGAGCAGCTAGGTTTGTTACCGGTAGGTTCGACCAATGCGCGAGTGTCGTGGAAATGCTCCGGCAACTCAATTGGGGATCGCTGGAAGAAAGACGATGTTCTTTTCGTGAATGTTTGTTAAGTAAATTTAGAGGGCCGGAATTTGAAGCTGAGTGTAGTACGATCTTGCTGCCGCCTACTTACATTTCGCGTAAAGATCACAAAGACAAGATAAGAGAAATTAGGGCTCGTACGGAGGCATATAGGCATTCTTTTTTTCCTCGTTCAATTTGGGAGTGGAATAGGAATGGAAATGCCTAGTAATGGTACAGTGTACCCTCCGCCATGCACCTTACGGTGAATTGCGGAGTATGTATGTAGATGTAGATGTAGATTATCCAAAAATATTTCATACAAACCTTGTCCTGTCAAGCCGTATTCAAATGATGCTCTTACAACCACGTGGCAATTTATTTTTATTGTTGAAAAAAAAATCGCTTTCGTTTTTCCTAAATTTTCCTACTTTCAGGCGACTTCTACAAATTTTTATTTGATGCGAACCTTCCTCTTGCTTTCAACATGAAATGTACAAAAGTTTATCGCAGTTGGACGAACGGTATTGATAACCCACTGGAAAAAGCTGTTTCAGATCTTCCCGCTTTTCCAGTTTTCCGGACAACTTTTCCATATTTTATCAGCGTTTAAACCTTACCTGGACTTATACGAATATTTCAAGACTAAAATTAGCCGAATTGGTTCAGCCGTTCTCGAGTTTTAGCGAGACTAACGAACAGAATTTCATTTTTATATACAGACTACAGATTATGTTCGACTAGGAACATTGGCCTATGATGTAAGTAAATATGATTTCGGTTGAAATATCCATTTAAAGCATGAATTGTTGCATTTTCTAACCTAAAGGTACATTTTCAGGGGTATGTACAAATTGTCGGATATTTTACCGCGTATGATTCTTACTGCTAGACCTTTCAACAAGGCCCCTGGAGAAGATGATATTCCCTCAGAGCTACTGAAGTCTCTGGGAGAACCAGCCATGACAAAATTGTTTCACCTGGTGTGTAAGATGTATGAGACAGGTGAAATACCCTCAGACTTTAAGACAAATGTTATAATCCCCATTCCATAAATATCAGGCGCAGACAGGTGTGAAAATTACAGAACCATCAGTCTGGTAAGTCATGGTTGCAAAATATTAACACGAATTATCTACAGGAAAATGGAAAAGCTGGTAGAAGCTGACCTCTGGGAAGATCAGTTTGGATTCAGGAGGAACATAGGAACCCGGGAGACAATACTCACTTTACGTCTTATCTTAGAAGATAGATTAAGGAAAGGCAAACCTACATTTTTAGCTTTTGTAGATTTGGAGAAAGCATTTGACAATGTTGACTGGAATACACTCTTTCAAATTCTGAAGTAAGCAGGGGTAAAATATAGGGAAAGGAGAGTTATTTACAACGTGTACAAAAGCCAGACCGCAGTTATTAGACTCGAAGGGCATGAAAGGGAAGCATCAGTTGGGAAGGGAGTAAGACAGGATTGTAGCCTTTCTCCGATGTTATTCAATTTGTACATCGAGCAGGCGGTGAAGGAAAGCAAGGAAAAATTTGGAATAGGGATTAAAGTTCAGGGGGAAGAAATAAAAACATTGCGTTTTGCTGATGACATTGTAATTCTATCAGAGACAGCAAAGGACCTGGAAGAGCAGTTAAATGGAATGGACAGTGTGTTGAAGAGAGCGTATAAAATGAACATTAATAAGAGCAAAACAAAAATAATGGAATGCAGTCTTAGAAAATCAGGAGATGCTGAAGGAATTAGATTAGGTAACGAAACAATGAAGGTGGTAGATGAATTTTGTTACTTGGGTAGTAAAATAACGTGCGATGGTCGCAGTATAGAGGATATAAAATGCAGAATGGCAATGGGAAGAAAAGCATTTTTGAAAAAGAGAAATTTGCTAACATCGAATATTAATTTAAGTCTAAGGAAGTCTTTTTTGAAGGCATTTGTGTGGAGTGTTGCCTTGTACGGGAGTGAAACATGGACGATAAGCAGTGCGGACAGTAAGAGGATAGAGGCTTTTGAAATGTGGTGCTACACAAGAATGCTGAAGATTAGGTGGGTAGATCGCGTAACTAATGAAGAGGTACTGAACAGAATTGGAGGGAAAAGGTATTTTTGGCATACCCTGACTAAAAGAAGGGATCGCTTGGTAGGACACATTCTTAGACATCGGGGAATCGTAAATTTAGCATTGGAGGGAAGTGTGTGGGGTAAAAACCGCAGAGGGAGACCAAGAGACACGTATAGTAAGCAGATTCAAGTGGATGTGGGTTGTCGTTCTTATGAAGAGATGAAAAGGCTTGCTCAGGATAGAGTAGGGTGGAGAGCTGCATCAAACCAGTCTCCGGACTGAAGACTATAACAACAGACCTTTCAAAAAGTTGGCAGGCATTCATCAGACTTCATACCACCTTCGTATCGATTCGTGCACTTGGCACTAAGCGATTTGGTGTATAAAACAGAGGCCGACTGCAAATTTCGACTCGATTAGTTCTGCACAGTGATCAGTGAGCTGAGATTCGCGCGCCTCGACTTACCCCAACAGCCGTGACGGTTTCGCCACCGCATGGAATCACCCGGCCCAGCCTGGCTGCTGCAGAACGGCGGCTGGGACCGAACCCAGGCCCCCAGCGCCTGCAGGGGGGCCAACTGCGGCCGCCGGCGCCGGCAGTGCTGCCAACTGTGGCACGCCCGCGGACGGGACGGGTGCGCCGCTTTCGCTCGTGCCCGCTTTCCCCGGGTAATAACCATCCGTCTCGCCTCTGATCGTTACGGCGCTTGCCGAGTCGTTCGGCGCGCCTGTTCCCAGAATTCATTACGGCGACAGCCTTTATATGCAAATACCTCTCTCTCTCTCTCTTAGTCTGGTTCGGTTTCGCCACGACCAGACCAGTTAATATTTTCTCAGGTTACTAGCCGTCGCGTTGTCGCAGTGTTTCGACATCTTTTGCAGTCTCCATCTTCAGGTCAAGTGCGTTTTAATTTTTTTGCCCCTTTTTTTGTCCACCATTAGAAAGCTACATTAGTGACGGAGTTTTGGATGTAGGAGGTCTGTTCAAAAAAATGGAAGTCACTTTCAATTGGCGCAAAAAGTCCGTATAAATTCGAAAACTTAATAAATCAGGAAATAATGTAGATAGAGAGGTAAAAATTGACACACATGCTTGGAATGACATGGGGATTTACTAAAAAGCGTGCAATTGTCCCACTTTAGGTTACGGTAGTAACACTTGAAGTGTGCCTTTGCGATCGTCTTTTGATAGCTCGAAATTTAAATGAAAATAACGGCTTAACTATTCATCTGACACGAAAATTGAATAAGCGAATTTGTAGAGGAGAAAATTCTCTACAACTTAGCTCCCTTACGTTTTTTTTTCATGCCTCGTATAGTTTGAGACATATTTGCAAAAATAACGGAGATTTGACACCCTCCATTGAATTAACGAAAACCAGCCGTTCGGAGATGCCCGAGGGGGGATTCGAACCCCCGACCGTAGTGGCCGTGCAGACCGTGACTGGAGCGCCTCAGTCCCCTCGGCCACCGCGGCCGGCTAGTAACATTACAAAGTATGTAATGTTACTACGTATACGATAAAGTCCTGTTACGATTTCCTTTTCACCCACTGTCAAAATCCGTAAATAGATTTGGTGCCAAATGTAGCGATTAATACGCGGTCGCAACCAGCACTATGTCAGCCACTCACAAAGTGGATAAACGAGCGGCATATGGCGTCTGACCACAGAGGAGATGACCCATGGCACGTCTAGTGTTTTTCTTTTTAATCTGACACGCTATTACGTGCGGTGTGCGGCAGCTGGCAGTGGACCAGACGTAATGACCCGCTCAAGCCGTGCCTCACTGCCTCTATCTCCCACTGCCCCCACTTAATTCCTCACGCTAGTCCCCTCTGCTGTGTGGCCAACTCCCACTTAGCGATAATCATCCGTTATTCCCGCCTCCCCCACTTCATCTCGCGTTGCAAACGAGCCGACATCGCCCACGGCCGACATCCGACATCGCAACATCGTCATCAGCCGCGCCATTGCCCATTTTCTCTCTCCAGCATAATTTGCGATTGCCGCTGTCTGTTACTGCTGAATACCCTTCCCTAATGGTCGCGGTCTGTGTTTTAATGGTAACTCCACCAGCCTTGAGGTACATTTAAGCATTGTTGATGCGATACGATATCAAGGAACAGGGTTCAAATGTTCAAATGTTTGTAAAGTCTATGGGACTTAACTACGGGGTCATCAGTCCCTAAACTTACAAACTACTTATGAACTACTTACGAACTAGGACGTCACAAATATCCATGCCCGAGGGGGGATTCGAACCCCCGACCGTAGTGGCCGTGGAGACCGTGACTGGAGCGCCTTAGTCCCCTCGGCCACCGCGGCCGGCAAGGAACAGGGTGTCACAAAAACTCTCTGCATCTACATCTACATAAACACTCTGCATGTCGCAGCTGAGTGCGTGGCAGAGGGTTTACCGAACCGGTTTTATAATACTTCTCTACCGTTCCATTCTCTAAGGGGATCAAACAGCAGCTGAATCTTTCCGTTTCCGATCTGTTTAATGTATACCACAGTCTCACATATACAGTCGCGACACTGACTGCTGTGAAAAGTTGTTACCAACTGACAGATGCTGCGACACTAGCGCTCCTAGCGGTGGGCGAGGCGCCGCAAGAGAAATCTTTGTTTATAACCACTTTTCTACGCAATTAACCAAATAGTTTATGTAATTTTTGAACGACAAAAATTAGTAAAACATCGAGTGACATAAATAATCAATCAATATACATATATAAAAATGGAACGTGTGACGTGTGTTCGTATATTTCACTTGGTAGCCAAAATTATTGGCTATGCATGAGAGTAGCCTTCAGGTTGGCGGTGTGCACTATGGAGTTTTGGTCGCGGTGTGTGGTGGTGGGTGAGTGTGGCGAACGAAAATCCGTAAAATGTGGAGCAATACGACGATCAACAGATGCTCAAAGATAAAAAGACGCAAAGATAAAACACTGGGAAACACAGACATACCCTAACTGAGCATTAACTACACTGGCAATACACCAGTGATCTGAATATAAACACTGGAAAGACAACTGTAGTGATTAGGATCAATACTGACAACTAGATTTGCAGTTCCGTGTCGATAGCTGTAAGAGGGTGGATGACATAGTAGTTGAAAGTTGTCAGCTTGTACAAAATTCGCACTGAAAACCAGCGATGACTTTTGAGGTTATATACAGCGAAACGTGATGCACGTTCTTCAGTTGTTTTTCTGCAGCAAGCGTACGAATAAAGAAGAATAAGTGCATATTGCAGTTCGAAAAGTAAAACTATCAAGAAAGACACCAAAGCGTAAGAAAGAAATTTCGCGTTCTCGATCCGTTTCTAAAAGACAGAAATCGGCGCTGAGAAGTGAACCTACAGACGATAGAAACTTGAAATTTGTATACGTTGTTTATCTTACACTGTAGACATCAGCGATTTATCGATATTCCCATCCCTAAGGGGGTGACAACGGTCTTTGAAAATACGTTGCTATTAAGGCAATTTTGAAGAAGAAATAAAAAATCTTCGAATTTAGATTTTTATTGGAATTTTAAAAACAGATGTTTCGATATTTTTGCAAATTCAACCATTAAGCTGGTGAAATAAGGGAACATCTTTTAAGGGCGCTACTAAGACTATTTTTATGCTAGAAATGTGAAAATATATATATATATATATATATATATATATATATATATATATATATATATATATATTAATGCGTTTCGGGATGTTTTGTATTCTGCCAACAATGGTGCAATAGGAAGTGGCAAGTTGTATCAAAATACTTGATTAGGAAGGCATTTTTAAAGCTAAATTTATGAAAATTTATATCTAGAAGTAGAAACAACCAATGCAGACCATCCAGTCTACTTCTGCGAAGCAGCGGGAATTTAGCTAGTCGTGAAATAAATGTAAAAACAGTCGAATTTTCCTGATTCAGTGGTATAAGCACTGCACGGGCGCCCGTTTAGATAAATCTCGAACGCGCGACCACACTTCGATATGTGGTGCATTTCGATATGTTCCAAGATGGCGGGAGGTTTAAATTGTACTGTATATAAATGTCACTTCTAGGTACTTCATCTCAACATACCTTGTCTTAAAATGCTTGTACTGGCAATCCTATGACTCCAGTAAAAGATAGATCTGTCTGCATCCCGTGAGATTTTTTTTTTTAATAAACTGAAACATGAAGATTCATATCGTTCGTGCGTGCGTAACATTTTTGGTAGCGGTTGAACTTACATTAATCTGGGCAATCCTGCGACAGCAGTAAAAGACAGATCTGTCTGCATCCCGTGAGTTTTTTAAAAACAAACTGAATCGTGTTGGCAACACATTTTGAACTGTAAATAATTCGCGCCATCTTTGAAAATATCGAAATGCACTACATATCGAAGTGTGGTCGCTCGTTCGAGATTTAGGGAAACGGGTGCCCGTGAAGCGTACTTCACAAGGTATTCATGACGAAATACTTAGGAATATGTTTATATTTTGTAGCCTGCTCCGCTAAAAGTGAGAGAATATAAACAGTAATTCCTGTTTGGTCTGTTTCTATATGACAGGAACTTACTGTGACGTGTAAAACATTCGATATGGTGTCTAATGATTCGAACATATTTACACTTCAATCGTGTTTGTTATAAACCCATATACTGTTGAGTATGATTACTTTTGATTATAAAACGAATGTCTTGAAGATTCTTGCCGCTTGTGGTTCAGATGTAGCAACAATTGTGGAATTGGTTTCTGCTTTGTTGGGAAACTGTTTTTTCGCTTTCTGTGTTTTACTGTCACGTTTGTGGGGACTTTCCTTCAGCTACAGCTGTAGTGGCTGATCTCGTACGTTTAATAATACAGGTATTGCATTCCATATAATTCCTTACGTTCAACACTAACTGATTTGACTCGAATTGTAGTGAAGAGACCTTGACGTTTCTGAGTGGACAAACGACCTCTTTCTGCAGAATGTTGGGTTTTCTGTTGTTTATTAGCTACTTTTGTTCCTTATTGAAACTGAGATTCTCGATTAAAATGCCGTATATTTCAAGATAATCTTAAATAAGCTGTCCTGCAAAGGACCGTTTCATACCTTCCAATGGTTCTTAGGAAACCTAATAGAGACAAATGTGGAGTTGTTTTCTGGTTGTTACCTCTTTTTGTATCTACATACTTTCCCAATTATAAAAAAGTATTTTTACATCATTGTCGTGGCGTATAACAAAACATCTGTGAGACTGCCGTGACTCGATGTATAGGTTACACTGTGTGTGTAATGTATATTATATCATTCACACCGAGGACGCAGGTAACTGCCGGAGTATCTTACTTACAGTTGCCGGAAACATTCTCTTTCATTGCACCAATATTCACGCTATTTTCGTATTGAATCATGCAGTTCCCACTAAAGATTTTGCTAATTTGTTAGTGTATGAAAAGAGACCGCCTGAAGTCGTGTAAAGGAAAATTAACCTCTTAACCAACGTCGCAGCGGTGTTACTTATTCATTTACATGACGCAATTTTAAACATATATTCTGTTCTCAAAATGTTTTATTATTAACTATGTTCCCTTTTCGACTATACAGCCATAATCAAGTTTTCTGTCATTGATCGCGTAGATTATTTGTATATTCCGTTCCTATGAAGTAACTTAGTTCCAATTGTAATATTTCACATACACATGACTTCTGTGCTGACTTTCATATAGTATCGTTCTTTACCGCTGTTTTCGTTTGATGTTTTTTACATCGTTCTTATTTCAACATTTGGTCGTGAAATTTTCCGCTTCTCTTGATACTGAGCACTAATAGTTCTCGTCTACTCACTCCCCTTTTTTCAATCCTCGTTTCCCCATTTCTTCTTCAGTACGATTTGTCCATTATTTTACGTGTTCTCTCTCGCTTATTTCTTTGCGGTGGAATCCAACTCCATGCTTGTAACAGAATCCTTTCATGGTTCATACCTTGCGAATCGAATAACCACTTCGATTTTTCATCATTAATCTCATCTATAACGGTGGATATAGCTGTCATCATCCTACCTATGATTATTTCCTTCCATAGGTGGTCAAATAATGATAAGCTGCAGCGCTATCACTATTTTCATGTTCTTCAAAAATGAAATGCCAAGATCGCGAATTAATAATTTATTTAATGACGACCGGTGTCGGAGGGCTGTGCCACCATCATATTTTATAAGCTGGTCATCTTACTTAAAGAATGTATATAAAATAATAAGTGCGACATAGCACTTAGATCATGAATATCTTGTAAGCTGTCATGTATTAATTTATGTATTTTTATATGATGACTAAGTGCTGTGTTGCTCTTATTATTTTATATACATTCTTTAAGTAAGCTGACCAGCTTATAAAATGTGATGGTGTCACAGCCCTCCGACACCGGTCGTCATTAAATAAATTATTAATTCGCGATCTTGGCATTTCATTTTTGAAGATTATCAAACTTTCAGCTCGCCTCCTGAACAAACAACGTCAGGTAATGTTAATCTCTATTTTTATTTGTGACCCACATTTCTCACCTATTCGCCATAACTGGCTCTGTTATTCCCTTAAATCTGTCTCACACTTACGTCAGAAATATTCACATTTTACTTTTTAATCTAATATGACGATCCATTTTCGTGGCATATGTTTTAACGTGTTGTCCCTGCTTGTTTATTCATTTTATATTTCTACAAGAAACTTTTTATTTGACATGTGCCCCTAAACCATTCTGAAGATGGTGATTTAAAACACTGAACCCGGTCAAGGAAAATAAATCTATTTCATGGGCGATCTTGCCTTCACAAACTAAAGAAGGTGTAGTTTTGTTAAAATGTAAACAGGTCGCTCCCCATTTGGTATATCATGGTAGGTAATCGTAAGATGTAGCCGTGAATCAGCGACTCTAAGCAGAGCGGAAACACATTACACTGGAGAAATGTAATACAACGTAATAAATAAGAAGAGGAATTCATCTAATTTTCAATGAACTTTGAATGATATAGTAACTTTTTATTTTATTTTATTTTATTTTTATTTATTTATTTGAAAAGGATGAACAAGTAAACTTATTTTTCACTCCATTCTTAGCGTGGTTTCGTTCCAACTTAGGTGACACAGATGTTGAAATGTGAAGATTCGTATTTTACTCTCTCTCTCTCTCTCTTCATGGTGTTTTGCTCAAAAGTTAAACAAAATAAATTATTTTGTTTGCACAGTCTTTGAGAATAATTTTGTTTGGAGAAACAATGAATGGTACTGCGTTGTGAAATAAGTGGTATGTTTATAACTTTGCAAAATACAGCTCTCGGTTTGCTTTAAAAGGGCAAAACGTTCACTGTTTTCGGTACAATTATTTGTCACCCAAGTCATTCGTGCAACATTTTACTGGCAAATTCTATAGTGACCCACCAAGTTTAAACAATTTTTTTCTTTGTCGTTAGTTGAGATAGTATTGCCCGTTATGGGGCCCGTATTTTAGCTTGGTAGTAAGGCCACACAGTTTTGTGGAGATGGTGCCGGACGAATTTTAGATTAGGTTACAAACTGTACACTGAAAATACACAGCTGTACCGGATATATTTATTGATGACTATCAATATCTGCCCCAATCTCCGAGTCTCCCATACATAAGAAGAATAAATACATGACGTGTGGACATGCACTGAGTGTTTTAAAATTTTGTAGATAATATGCTGAATACATTTCCATTCATGTTTACGAGAAAGTACTTACAACATATTGAAATGTACAACTAATAGGCCTGCCTGTTTTGTAAGTACTTTATCACAAACATGTATGTAAATGTATTCAGTCTATTGCCTACAAAATTTAAAACACACAGTGCTTGTTCATAAATTATGTGTTTATCCTTCTTCTGTACAGGAAAACCTAATATCGCCTTATTCAGGTAGAAGTTGATAGTCATTAATAAACATTTCCAGTACAGCTGTGTGTTTTCAATGTGCTGTTTTTACGCAAATACTTTATGTAAATGGCTTTTATGAACACAACGAATTTTTCAGAATGGTGACGTTTCCTAGTTCAGTGAAGTAACTTCTGTAGGCAAAAGGGCTACCGTCAGTTACAATTGATTCTTGACGTGTAAACCTGTTAAATTTTACTTTTCTTCGACTGCACAAGCAAGACATCATAGTTCTCAGTAATTCGGAGATTGTTAAATTAATGTTACACCATAAAGATATAATTTTTTAAATGGAACAATAGTTTTTACTATCGTGTATTGGATTAGTTTAAACCAGCTGCGTGCAAATCAATTTAAACTACATTCCTATCGCTGTTAGTTTGGGAGCTACAGCCCTTCAAAGTTCCGGGGGCGGAGGCTGCGATAGCGTAGCTGACTGGCCGAGTGGCTATCCCCTGGGGCACGGCCCACTGTCTCATGACCACCAGCCAGTCAGCTACGCTGTCGTAGCCTCCGCCTCCCTAAACTTTGAAGGGTTGTAGCTCCCAAACTAACAGTGATAGGAATGTAGTTTAAATTGATATGGACGCAACTGGTTTCAACGAATCCAATGCACGATAAAAAAAAAAACTATTGTTCCATTTAAAAAATTATATCTTTGTGGTGTAACTCTTTGGAAAATGATACACTAAACTATGTTCATAGCTCCGCGGAAAGTGTGACATTTCTTTTGTTGACCTACCGCATTAAAATTTCCCGTCACCTATTATTTTATAAGTTACAGAGGCAAACACACCTAGTGAAACAACCTGTATATCAGGATGGTCCTCTGTGATGAGGAATTGTCCACCACTTCTCTCCAGAGTTGCACCCAACAGTACAGAATGTGAATAATAATTCAGTTCCTTGAGACAAACATTGTGTTATTATAACAAAGGTATTAAATATAAGGAGAGGCACTGAATTAAAACTTGTACTGTGGCCATCCGGGGCCAACCTGCTTCGTTCATCGCTTTATTTTTTTTCTTTTTATGTACCTTGCAGTCGCTGACTGTGTTTCTTCCCTATGTTCTTGGGTCTGGATCTTTTTATGACAGATAGCGTTCAGCTCTCTGACTGAACACCCTGAGCCACAGCGCCTGGCATCGCTCAGCTAACACAGTGTTACGGACAAAGTGACTACACGGACTGCATCTCCCTCAACACCATATAATTTAATTCTGTGAAATGCGTATCCAATTGCCAATGCTCTCCTATATTAGGTTAGCACCCCAGTTAAGAATGCGTTTGCCACGTATTTCACAGGAAACATTGAGGCAGATGATGACGATTTTGGGTGCCATTATTGGCCGTCAGATTCCAGCTAGGAATGTGTACGGCCTGCCTGATGGAAGGTCTTTAGGTGACGCACTTCGGCGAGTTGCGCGTTGGTCATAACTAAATGATGATGATGACGACAGAAGACCCAGTCCCCGAGTGGAAGGAGGAGGAAGGAAGCTTAGCGTTTGACGTCCCGTTGACAGCTCGGTCATTTAAAGGAACCATCCCGGCATTTGCCTGGAGTGATAAAAGGGAAATCGCGGAAAACCTAAATCTGGGTGGCCGGAGGTGGATTTGAACCACCGTCCTCCCGAATACGAGTCCAGTGCGTTACCACTGCGCCACCTCGCTCGGTGAGGACCCCGAGTGCAGAAAATCTGCAACCCGACCGGTAATCGATCCCGGGGCCCCTGCACGGCAATCTACCGACGCTTATTTATGTTTTTTTCTCTCTCTTCAGTCCGTAGCTCACAAACTACTTAAACCTAGGTAAACTAAAATCTTATGTCGGAATGTCGTACATAACTGTACGTATGGCAACCCAGATGTAGCCACGGTTCGGCACTTGTAGCTGCGCAGGTGTTTAAATGGCGGCCGTTTGTTTGGGGGCTTCCCCGCGCTACAGGCGCACACCCAGTGCTGCCAACCCCTCGCCCCCTCCTCCTCCTCCCCCGGCCGTAATGAATGAGCGACTCCCTCCCCCCCTCCCCCTTAATGCGCCTACCCCTGTGCCTCCGGACGGCTGATACAGCGCTAGACCACCCCACCTCGTCTGCTTCTCGTTTGCCAACTTTCGCCGTCTTTTGTGTCCCGCAGATGGCTCTGCCGTCTCCATCACTTCCTCCCCCCCTCCCCAATCTCCACTCTCTCCTTTTCTCTCTCTCGCTCTGTCCCGTGGGAAATATCAGCCACTCCTGTACAATCCTCAGCTCGCCACCTGATTGTCTCTCCGAGTCCACAACAGGCCGCTGTTAACACTGCCACCTATATCCACCGACACCTTCCGACACCAGCACCAGTACGTCACTACACGCGTTCGCCACGCCGTAGCCTATCTCATCGCCCGAACATACTCTGGACGACAATCATTGAAATTCGTATCACTCGTTTTGAAATATGAGAAACAGAACATACTCAAACTATTAAAATCAGAATGAATCTTTCACTCTGTAGCGGACTGTGCGCTGACATGAAACTTCCTGGCAGATTAAAATTGTGTGCCAGAAGCAGGACTCGAAACTGGGACCTTTGCCTTTCGTGGGCAAGCGCACTACCGACTGTGCTATCCCGACACGACTCACAATGCCGCCTCACAACTTCACTTCCGCCAGTAACTCGTCTCCTACTTTCCAAACTTCACAGAAGTTCCCCTGCGAACCGTACAAGACTAGCACTCCTGGAAGAAAGGATCGTGAGTCGTGTCGGGATAGCACAGTCGGTAGAGCGCTTGCCCACGAAAGGCAAAGTCCCAGGTTCGAGTCCCGGGCCGGCCGCGGTGGCCGAGGGGACTGAGGCGCTTCAGTCGCGGTCTGCACGGCCACTACGGTCGGGGGTTCGAATCCCCCATCGGGCATGGATATTTGTGCCGTCTTTAGTCTTAGTTAGTTCATAAGTAGTTTGTAAGTTTAGGGACTGATGACCCCGTAGTTAAGTCCCATAAGCTTAACAAACATTTGAACATTTCGAGTCCCGGTTCCGTCACACGATTTTAATCCTCCAGGAAGTTTCATATTAAAATGAGCTTTATTAAAACTTGCATCACCGAAGTGGATCGTCATGTGCACTGCACACTAAAAAATTGTGTGTGTTCTTGACACAAGTAACAACGAGACTAAAATAGCGTGCCGATGAAAGAATAGATCGATTGATAGGTCACATTCTGAGACATCAGGGAATCGTTATTTTAGGATTGGAGAGAAGTGTGTGCGGTAAAAATGGTATATGGAGACCAAGAGACGAATACAGCAAGCATGAAATATATATATGAGATGCCGTTCTTATTGTCAGTTGAAGAGGCTTGCACGGGACAGATTAGCCTGGAGAGCTGCAAAATAAATCAATAATAAAAAACAGTCTATGACTGAACACCAAAAACAACAGATTTTAAAAAAATATTATCAAGAAAAAAAGGACAGACCGTTAAGAACTTATAATATTAGAAATTGGTGACTAGTTTAGAACTAGTTTCAAACCTGTAACAAGCAAAAGAACCATCCTAAGAAACAGATAACAAATGCTTTCCAAATGTACAAAAGTAACCTGCATAAACGTTAAGGTGCAGCAAAGCCTATTAAATAAAATCGTGACACTTTATCCTCGCATGCTAAGTACAATAAAATCAAGAAAATGGGTAATAAAATATACAATTAGACACAAAAAATTGCACTCATATTATCTTTTTCGCCGATGTACCTGGAGACGTTGTTAACATGTGTACCGGTTCAAACACCCAGGATGAGGTGTCACCATTTTATTCAATAGGCTGCGTTGCACCTTACAGTTTATTCAGGTTACTTCAGTACATTGTAGTTGTTGTAGAAAGCAGTTGTTATCTGGTTCTTACGATGGTTATTTTGCTTTTTACAGATTTGATAATGACTGTAAAGTCGGAACTAGTCACCACTTCATAAGATTTTATTTTACGGTCTAGGTTTTTTTTTAATTAATAATTTATTTAAAAACTTATAACTGTAACAAGAGCGGCTCTCCATGATTCGCACTTTTTTTTCTACGCACATAGTCATCTGAGTACGATTAATTTAGCTAGAAAAGCCAATGTTTTGAAGATTCTTGCCGTCTATGATTCAGCTGTAGCAACAAATGAGGAACAGGATTGTTCTCTGTTGGAAGAGAGTTTGGTGTTTTTGCCGTTTTATGTACACCTGTTACTTTTTCCTTCAGCTACAGCTATAGTGGCTGGTTTGCACTCTAGTGCACTCTATATACATTTTCTACACTTGCCGATTTTACTGGAATTATAGTGAAGAAACCTTAACGTTCCTGAGTAGATAAACGACGTCTTTCTGCCAGAAGAAGAAAAAGAAGAAGAAGAAGATTAGTGTTTAACGTCCCGTCGACAGCGTGATCATTAGAGACGGAAATTACGCTCGCATTTTCGGGGAAGGATGTGGGAGGAAATCGACCGTGTCCTTTGAAAGGAACCATAACGGCATTTGCCTGGAGTGATTTAGGGAAATCACGGAAAACCTAAATCTGGATGGCCGGAGGTGGATTTGAACCACCGTCCTTCCGAATGCGAGCCCAGTGTGTTACCACTGCTAAAGCCACTTCGCTCGGTCTTTCTTCCAGAGGCCAGATCTTCTGGTGTTTCCTAGTCATTTTTATTTTTAATAGAAAATGAAATTATCAGTAGAATGCTGTAAGTTAGAAGATAACCGTAAATAAACTGTCCTCTTATGCACCATTTCGTACCTTGTCGAGGACGTAAGGAAACGTTTCTAGACAGAACTGCTTCTACATCCATACACCGCAATCCACCGTAAGGTGCGTGGCGGAGATTACACTAGACCACTACTAGGAATTTCCTTTCCTATTCCACTCCCAAATTGAACGAGGAAAAGAAGAATGCCTATATGCCTCCGTATGAGCCCTAATCTGTCTTATCTTGTCTTTGTGATCACTACGCGAAATGTAAGTAGGCGGCAGCAAGATCGTACTACACTCAGCTTCAAATTCCGGCCCTCTAAATTTACTTAACAGAAATTCACGAAAAGAACGTCGTCTTTCCTCCAGCGATCCTCAATTGAGTTGCCGGAGCATTTCCGTGACACTCGCGCATTGGTCGAACCTACCGGTAACAAACCTAGCTGCTCGCCTCTGAACTGCTTCTAAGTCTTCCTTTAAACCGATATGCTGCGGGTCCCAAATACTTGAGCAATACTCGAGACGTGGTCGCACAAGCGTTTTATACGCGGTCTCCTTTACAGGTGAAGTGCATCTTCCCAAAATTCTCCCAATAAACCGAAGTCGGCTGTCTGCCTTACTCACAACTGTCCTTACATGCTCGTTCCATTTCATATCGCTCTGCAATGTTACGCCTAGATATTTGAACGACGCGACCGCATCAAGAAGCTCGCCACTAATGCAGTATTCGAACATTATGGGATTGTTTTTCCTACTCATGCACATCACATTTTTCTACATTGAGAGCTAGCTGCCATTCTTCGCACTAACTAGAATTTTGTCTAAGTCATTCTGTATGCTAATACAGTCAATTAAAGAAGACTTTTGCCGCCCCCGGTGGCCGAGGGGACTGAGGCGCTTCAGTCACGGTATGCACGGCCACTACGCTCGGGGGTTCGAATCCACCCTCGGGCATGGATATTTGTGCCGTCCTAGTTCGTAAGTGGTTCGTAAGTAGTTTGTAAGTTTAGGAACTGATGACCCCGTAGTTAAGTCCCATAAGATAAAAAGACGAATTTTAAGTGATTACCTAATTACCTAGTGCGGCTCCATAGCACAGTGGTAGAGTGCCAGACTACAATTCCAAAGGTCCCAGGTTCGATCCCCGCCAGTTCCTAGGATTTTTATCTGTCACTTTCCACTTCTTTCACCTCTGGCAGTATTGCCCATGTGAAAAATACCGAGTAGCACCGTGGTTCGGAACCCACGTTAAGCTGTAGGTCCCCCTATAACTGACTGGGTAAGTCAGTTCGAAGGTCGGAGAAAGGCAATGGCATAGCACCTCCAAACAGGACCATGCCTAGTAAAGCACTGTGGTGTTCAAACCAATCTTCGGATTGTTGACTGCTTTACCTTTTACCTTTACCTAATTTTATGGAATTACATAACTTTATTAATGGAAAAGGTATGTTAAAATCTGTATAGACCATACTATTCGCACGCATCCAATATCGTATCCAAAAATTTTACTTGCCGTGCGCTTGGAGCGCTGCTGTCGCAGTGTGTAACAAAATTCTGCGGAAGTGTGGTGACTGCGTATGTCAGACTGTCGCTGTGGTTTTTAGGTACAGTCTCTTTTCGATGGTTGGTCGTCACGTTGCGGCATTTTAGACGGGAGATGCTAGTGTGGTGGGGTTGGCAGCAGTGGGTTGTCGGAGCCGTGGGAGGGAGCGGCAGTCGGCGTCTCCCATGGGCCAGAAAGGCCTTGTGTGCTCGCTGAGGATGGCGGCGGCGGAAGCTCCGAAACGTGATTTATGTAAGCCGACAAATGACACCCGACTCAGCAGACTCGTGACGTCATAGGCTACACTGCTGAAACAGCACAGACGTAGCGTCTGGAGACAGCGCGTGTTACTAGCGGCGTCTCTGTTGCTACACCATCTCGCGCCTCCCAGAGGAAACAGCAATTTGTATATTGCTGATACGTCTCGAAGAAAACTTCACACAGTATTTTATTTTGATTAGCTTTTCAGCTACAGATCTGAAAACAAATCTGTATATAGGCCTGAAAAAATTAGTCTCACTAACACTCAAAAATCACTTTAACAGTCTTAGTAATTTTTTCCCTTTAGGTTACGATAGTAACACCAAAAGTGGGCCTTTGCGATCGTCCTTTGACAGTTCGATATTTAAATGAAAATAACGACTTAACCGTTCAAATGTTTGTATAGTCTATGAGACTTAACTACGGGGTCATCAGTCCCTAAACTTACAAACTACTTATGAACTAACTAAGACTAAGGACGGCACAAATATCCAAGCCCGAGGGGGATTCGAACCCCCGACAGTAGTGGCCGTGCAGATCGTGACTGAAGCGCCTCAGTCCCCTCGGCCACCGCGGCCGGCTGTCTTTTTATCTCTTTACTTTTCTCCGTTAGGTTTGTTTATTTCGTTACATTTCTCCGTTAGGTTTGTTGTTTATTTCGTTACAGTTCTCCTTTAGGTTTGCTGTTTATTTTGTTCCTTTACTTGGCATTTGTTTTCGATTACTGTATTGTTGTTATTGTAGTTACTTACTGTCAGGGGTGCCATCCCACAAGTTGGAGCTGAAGGTGGGTGTGCCTGTTTTATTGATGCGTAACTTGGATGCATCACGATTATGCAACGGCACCAGGTTACGCATCACGGACCTGAGAAGGCATATCGTGCAGGCCACCATCATCACCGGTGGAGCCAAGGGAGAGACTGTATTAATACCACGAATTCCCATCATCCCAACAAACTTGCCATTCCAGGTTAACCGGTTACAGTTCCCATTGAAAGTGGCCTTCTCGATTACTATAAACAAGAGTCAAGGACAAACATTAAAGGTGGCAGGTATTCATGTGGCCACCCCATGTTTCTCGCTCGGACAGCTCTACGTAGACTGCTCCCGTGTATCGAGAGCTAGAAATCTCTACGTATACTCGGAGAGCAAGAAGTCTGGAAACGTCGTTTACAGGGACGTATTGCAATAGATTTTTGGCTCTCCATCCGTTCCAAGACAATTACATATTCCGTGCTAACAATGTCGCAAACAGTCATGTAGTTATTTATGCCCTTTCTTGGCACTTTAATGTCTGACTATTGAACCGCGGGTAACACCGCGGGGAGCGGCTAGTTTTCTTATAAGAGTGCGCAGTCGGCCTACTCGTCGCGCACGCCTAGACAGCGGCCGCAGCCAGCTGTGGCGCCACTGCCCCTGCCAGTGCCACTGGCGCCAGCAGTCCGTGCGTGGGAGTGCCAGCTCTCGCCTGCCTTCTCCTCCCACGCGCCGCGCTGCCAAACCGCTGGCGCCATCTGCCCCGTGATCCTCTGCTGTTTTTTGCGTTCCCCTTTTGTTTTTTCCCCCTCTCCCTCCTCCCTCCCCCCCCCCTTGTCAGATGACAATGACTCGCGACAACTTCTTTCGCAAACATGGCACTTTTTTTTTTCTGTCAGCTCGCCGGGCTATATTTGAAGTGCGACTGCTGAACACGATACCAGCTTTAATGTCCTTTCTTTTCTTTTTTGCCGTAGCTCGAACATAAATTTAGTCCCTCGGCTTCGCGAAAGCTCACTGCAGAATTTTGGGAGCTACGTCATTTCCTGATTTTGGTACCCGGAACTTGACGTAACGGGTAGGTAGGCATATACAGGGTGTTACAAAAAAGTTACGGCCAAACTTTCAGGAAAAATTCCTCACACAGAAAGAAATAAAATATGTTATCTAATCAAATATTCAAATGTTTGTAAATCTATCGGCCCAAACTGCGTGGTCATCAGTCCGTAGCTTACAAACTACTTAAACTTAGGTAAACTAATCTAAGGACAACACACACACAGCCATGCCCCAGGGAGGACTCGAACCTCCACGGCGAGCGACCGCGCGCTCCGTAGCGAGGCGCTTTAGACCGCTCGGCTACTCCACCGCGGCTATGTTATCTGGTTATGTGTACGAAAACGCTTAATTTCCACGTTAGAGCTCACTTCAGTAATTCTCTTTAAATGTAAATTGAAATAATTCGTGCAGACAATTGTCAAAATACCCAATTGTTTCGTTAGTATGTACTGCACTTCCTCGATTCACGTCATCGACACAGATTTTCTGTGAACGTTTGGGCAAGAATTGTTGGTGATGTCTAGATTGGACCTCATGTTCTTCCACCTACGCTCGCTGGAGCACGTTATCATGATTTCATACGGGATACTCTACCCGTGCTGCTAGAACATGTGCCTTTACAAGTACGACACAACATGTAGTTCATGCACGATGGAGCTCCTGCACATTTCAATCGACGTGTTCGTACGCTTCTCGACAACAGATTCGGTGACCGATGGATTGGTAGAGGCGGACCAATTCCGTGGCCTCCACGCTCTCCTGACCTCAACCCTCTTGACTTTCATTTATGGGGGCATTTGAAAGCTCTTGTCTACGCAACCCCGGTACCAAATGTAGAGACTCTTCGTGCTCGTATTGTGGACGGCTGTGATACAATACGCCGTTCTCCAGGGCTGCATCAGCGCATCAGGGATTCCCTGCGACGGAGGGTGGATGCATGTATCCTCGCTAACGGAGGACATTTTGAACATCTCCTGTAACGAAGTGTCTGAAGTCACGCTGGTACGTTCCGTTGCTGTGTGTTTCCATTCCACGATTAATGTGATTTGAAGGGAAGTAATAATATGAGCTCTAACACGGAAATTAAAGCGTTTCCGGACACATGCCCACATAACATATTTTCTTTGTTTGTGTGTGAGTAATGTTTCCTGAAAGTTTGGCCGTACCTTTTTGTAACACCCTGTATATAGATTATCCATTACGGATGTTTCAGAACTCGTGACTGTTAATTTCAATATGATTAAAGAAAAATGCAACCAGTCTCTTTTTCTTGAAATGATGTTCATTCATTGAACAGGTTTTCGAACCTTTTCAGGTTCATCTTCAGAAGGATCATGTTACAATATAATTTTAAGCGTCATGTTGGATACTGGCTTTGTGCTGGGAAGACGGAAATATACTTTAATAACTCGAATTGCACGTTGTTTAGGTCGTATTTTTATATTTGTAAGATAATGCGAAATTTGTTGATTCATGCATATTCTCATTGCCTTGAACTCATTGTGAGGTGAGCATCGACAAATAATAAGGGGTAGAAGGATTTTGTGCTCATTACTAGATAAGCAAATGAGACAGTAAGAATGGTAGGTGGGTTTTATAATTTGGGCTGGAGAATGATTTTTGGTTTGCAAAGTCAAGATAATTAAAAAAAATTAATGTAATTGGAATTTATTGAGCGGTGCAAATTTATAGGTTTCATGTCAATGCTATGAGAACAGGTGAAAGAAAGGTCAAACAGGAAACACGAGAGAATGAAAGACACAAATGAGGGAATTAATTAATTGCTTTATTTCACAAATTAGCGTTACAAAACTTCAGTGAAAACTATCTTTTTCGTAAAAATCCCTTCATCATTCGCTAAATGTCCTTGTTCTCTATGATCACAGATATAAAATTTCAGCCCATCAAAGCACCATATAGCCGACCATGTGTGAAAGCTGGTTTCGTTAATAGAATCCCAACTTTTTCAAGTGTTTGTCCTTGAGACTTATTAACAGTAATTGGAAATGCAGGAATAATTGGGAATTGTGTTCTACGGAACACGAAAGGTAAAATAGTGCCCGAATAAGTAATACGTACACGGTGAATCAAAATTCCAGTTAAAACTTGGCAATCATTAGAATTATTACATAAACATTTGATACGCGTTGTGGTTCTATTAACTAATTCTTCCTTTGACTTCTGATAACAAGAACAATACAATTCACATTTAATTGTAAGTTGTGTGGTGGTAAACCACTTACAGATAGGGTATTCAAAAATTCTGTTGGATAATTAGCAATTTCATTATCAAAAGTAGTGTTTCGAAAACTCACTTCACTATTAGAAAATCTTTGCGAAATGATCGAAATTGTACCACCTTGCTGTGGTGTAACTTGCACTTCTAAAAGGTACCGTCCGCCACTCATCTTTGGGTGCATTGCGGAGTATTTATGTAAATGTATTTACAACAAAAAGTTTTTCATATGAAAATATATGTCTTTTATTTAGATTTTAACGAATTTTAACGTTCATGTGAAACTCAGCTTGCCCTTTTCTCACATGACATCTTGCGAGCCATGGACGAAGGGCAACAGGCGGATTGTGTTTTTCTCGACTTCAAAAAGGCGTTCGACGCGGTGCCACACTGCAGACTGCTAACGAAGATACGAGCTTATGGAATAGGTTCACAGATTTGTGACTGGCTGGAAGACTTCATAAGTAATAGAACGCAGTACGTTGTTCTCGACGGCGAGTGTTCATCAGAGACGAGTGTATCGTCAGGCGAGCCCCAGGGAAGTGTGATAGGACCGCTATTATTTTCTATCTATATAAATGATCTGATGGACAGAGTAAGTTGTAATTTGCAGCTGTTTGCTGATGATGCTGTGGTGTATGGGAGGGTGTCGTCTGTAACTGACTGTAATAGCATACAGGATGACTTAGACAAAATTTGTAGTTGGTGCGAAGATTGGCAGCTAGCTCTCAATGTAGAAAAATCTAAGGTGATGCGCATGAGTAGAAAAAGCAATCCCATAATGTTCGAATACAGCATTAGTAGTGAGCTTCTTGATGCTGTCGCGTCGTTCAAATATCTAGGCGTAACATTGCAGAGCGATATGAAATGGAACGAGCATGTAAGGACAGTTGTGAGTAAGGCGGACAGCCGACTTCGGTTTATTGGGAGAATTTTGGGAAGATGTACTTCACCTGTAAAGGAGACCGCGTATAAAACGCTTGTACGACCACGTCTTGAGTATTGCTGAAGTTTTTGGGACCCGCAGCAATCAGTTTAAAGGAAGACATGGAAGCAGTTCAGAGGCGAGCAGCTAGGTTTGTTACCGGTAGGTTCGACCAATGCGCGAGTGTCACGGCTGCGGTGGAGTAGCCGAGCTGCCTAATGCGTCTCTCTGCGGAGCGCGCGATTGCTCGCCGTCGGAGATTCGAGTCCTCCCTGGGGCATGTGTGTGTGTGTGTGTGTGTATGTGTGTGTGTGTGTGTGTGTGTGTATGTGTGTTAAAAGCTCTGTGTGTGTGTGGATGTTGAACCTATCGTTTAATCAGACAGCAAAAATGTTCATTAACACAGCAATTTGGTTTAATTATGGCCCTGATATTGATGTATATACTATTAAATAAGAAACAGTGCATTAAACTGATTATGTGCGCAACGGATATTTTAAACACAAAACAACTGTGACAAGTCACCATTTGAAACAGACACTGACTATACTCAAAAATTTTGACTGCGAGAAAGATATTTAAAAAAAAAAAAAAAAAAAAAAAAAAAAAAAAAAAAAAAAAAAAAAAAACCACAAATCAGTTTCTTAATGCTTGACTGTGAGAATTTTATGCAGATCAGTTTCTAATTATTGAAATTTAGTGTCATAGTCAATTAACTATCATTTACTATGGCACCAACAACGAAATCTGTTCAACAATATTATTAAAATCAATGCTGCACTTTAAATCCACTAATAACTATTTATCAAATCAAGGAAGTGGGTTAATCTTCTAACTACGTAAATGAAACAGGAAAGAAAGGTCAACTTTGTTACTTATTATTAATAATCAGCATTACATTACCCACATAATACAACTTCTGACTTGCTGGCAAAGCAGCCTCTGCTCTACATCGGAGCCATACACACAGCTCAACCGCTCTCTAAGCGAGCTGAACCACAAGTGCTACTCTCTCTCAGCGCGAGGTACAATGCTATGCAATACATGATCTTTGCCAAAGATGAAACTTCACAAAGGACAGATATCGATACATACAGTAGAAGCAATATTATACATTTTCTTGCAAGCAAGTTACTCGACACAAAACAGGAGGCACAATATTAGACATTTTCATACAAAAATAATTTTTATGGACACGTTTCAGTGTGTGTGTCGTCCTTAGGTTAGTTTACCTAGGTTTAAGTACTTTTTAAGCTACGGACTGATGACCACGCAGTTTGGTCCGATAGATTTACAAACGTAACTTTTTTTTTTTTTTTTTTTTTTCGAGTGTCAGGATAAGCTCCGGGAATTGAAACGGGGATTGCTGGACGAAAGGCGACGTTCTTTTAGAGAAAATCTGTTGGGGAATTTTAGGGGCTGGTACTTCATACTTGCATTTCGCGTAGTGATATCAAAGATGAGAGAAATTAGGGCTCGTACGGAGGCATATAGGCATCCTTTTTTTTTCCTCGTTCTATTTGGGAGTGGAATAGGAAAGGAAATGCCTAGTGCTGGTACGGTGTACCCCCCACGACGCACGTTACGGTGGACTGCGGAGTATGTACGCAGACGTAGTTCGCTTCTGGAAGTGTGGGGCCCGCTAGACCACTTGCTGCCGCGGCCCCGCTCACGCTCGGCCGCCCACATCTCCCGCCGGCTGCGTCAACAGCCCGGCTGCTACTCTGCTACTCTGTGTGGCAGACTAAACACCCGTAAAGCTGCCGACGCCCGCCCCGGCAAAAACGCGCCCGCACTTTTTCGCCCTCTCGCCCTCTGCTGCGTTCGTCATCGGTGTCCCTGCGCGCTGCACCAGACGGCGCCACACCGCGATGCACCGGCCGCCGACGCGACACGACGCAGCACAACACAACACAGCACAACATAACACAACACAACACAAAACTCCCACGCACTCATGCCTGATGCCGTGTCACAATTCCCGCCACGGCGTAACCCGCTATTCCGAAAATTTAATACAAACAAACAATCCCTGAGGCGGATTTTCGTCTCGAATTTGTCGAAGACAATAATCATAAATCCGAAGCATGGAATTAAAATTTTTGATGCGGCTGGGAATCGAACCCGGACCTCCAGCTTATTAGATAGACGTCTTAACCGTTTTTTCTTTTTTTTCATTTTTTTCTTTTATTTATCTATTTATTATTTTTTTTAATGGCGACAAGTGAAAATGTGAGCCGGACCGGGAATCGAACCCGGCTCTCTCGCTTTTTTTTTTTTTTTTTTTTTTTTTTTACGTGAGTAATTAATTTCATTTATTTGTTTTGCCTTCCTTCAGGTCATTGGATTCACATGGCCAACATATTGTATTTTCTTTGGAACATTTAAATAAAATATAAGGAAAAAAATAATACGAAATATAATAAATCGAACTTAATATACGCTTCTGGAAGGATGACAGAAGTGTGACGTCCTCTTCAGGTATCGGAAATAAAACATTCTTCGGGTCCGACTCTCCGCAACGGGAAACCGGGTATTGTCTTCGCGTAAATAATTCTTCCTCCGTGTTCGATTGTGGTCCGAATTAGTGTTCGTTTTAATTGTCTTCTCTTACCCGTATCGACCCAGTTACGGGGGGCACCTTGATGTGTTGCGCAAGTATTTGGCAAGGTCTGGTGATTGGTCCTGTTCTGCGTTCGTTTCATCGATTTGATCGCGTTGCTTATCCGTTAGACCACCACATCAGTAATAAGTACGATTTTCCTCTACGTCACAAACTTTAATTCGGCTTCTGTGTTCCAGTGATAAGTGCACTTATCTTTGGAACACAGAAGCAGGCGTCTCATGCACTTATCTTTGGAACACAGAAGGTCAATTAAAGTTTGTGACGTAGAGGAAAATCGTACCTAGACTATTCCGAGGCGCCTTGGTCGTTACTGATGTGGTGGTGGATCAGCGCTCCCGGCCCGGGGGCTAAACACCCTCTGCAATAAAAAGAGCTCAGCCAACCACTCAGCGAACAACCACGAACAAGCTAAAACGAACGACCGCGAACCAAAGATCTACCAGATGAGCGAAGGCAAAAAAAAAAAAAAAAAAAAAAAAAAAACCGGTTATGACGTCTGCCTAGTAAGCATGGAGGTCCGGGTTCGATTCCCGGCCGCATCACAAATTTTAATTCTATGCCTCAGATTTATCATTACTGATTCCGAAAATTGACCGCCCAGACTATAAACGAATCTCCAGAAAGTTATTTTCTTTTACTACTCAATAATTCAGTGAATACCTGCTCTCCACACCACTTACAAAGTTTAACTTTTACAAACACTTGACTTATGTAGCGATAATAAAGATGCGAGCTCCTGACTGAATTTTAATTCGGGGAAGTCATTAATTATTTAACATTTAATTTTCCCATGGTACGATGGCGATTTCTTTTCTTTGATGTATTAAAATGCCTGCCAAGATCGCAAATACTGATCTACTTTTCCTGACGACTGGTTTCGATACACTAAAGTACCATCATCTGGTCACTTGTGTCCTATGTTATCGTTTTGTGAAGGCGTGTGACATTAAAATTTTACGTTGTTTTATGAGTGATGTAACATTCTAATGTCATACGTCTTTACAGAACGATAACATAGGACACAAGTGATGAGACCTGAAGTCTATCGAAACCGGTCGTCAGGAAAAAATGTGAATATTTGCGATCTTGACATTTTAATATTTCAATTATTTAACATGTTTTTGTTGTTGTTGTTTTCTTCAGTCCACAGACTGGTTTAATGCAGCTCTCCACGCTACCCTGTCCTGTGCAAGTCTCTTCATCAGAGAATACGTTCGGCAACCTACATCCTTTTGAATCTGCTTACTATATTCGCCCCTCCGGTGCCCTCTGCGATTTTAACCCCACACACCTCTCTGCAATGCTAAGCCCACGATTCCCTGATATCTAACCTCCTCATTACTTATGCAATTACTGTGCTGTCTTCCTTGATATGTAGGCCTAAAGATGAGTTCCTCTTTCCGTGGGTCTCACCATGACTTAAGGGGAGACCAAATTAAACACAATACAGCACACTCCTTGTACAAAAGTGAATTAAATTATAAAGTTACTCTTTTAATAAAATTGGTTTTGCCCTTTATGAATATGGAGGAAGTTTGCAAATAAACAGTGGATGAAGGAAAGCACATTCATTCACTCACAGACGCGTGCATAATGTTTGGGACACATTACTCATGTGGCAACACTTGATAGAAGCAGCAAAACAAAGTGTCAACGGTGTTTTGACGAAACGGCAGGTGTCTTCAAGCACAAATTAAAATCAACTACGCACCAAACGAACTCATGTGCTGGGAGGCAGCAGCATACCATCCTTAATTACCACGTGGTGTGCAACCACGGTGAATTACATAGAATTTACAAAAAGAAATTAATTTAGAAAAACCGAGTAAAACACATGTGAGAATTCATATAGAAGAAAGTTAGTGTTAGTGAAAGCATGGCTGAAGAGCAAAGTGATGACCGTTACAAAAGCATGTTGTGAAATCAGTCATACCAAGACAGGAAAAACGGAATCAATGAAGAAAATCTGAGAAAAATTTAGAACACTTGTGGAAACAGACACCACACGAAAACGTTGGTTAAAATCAACAAGGAATTCATACATACTAAGTTTACACAAAGGCTGAAGGCCAAACATGCGTATTCTAACGCAAGAAAAACCGGACGCAAAATCATCACCAGAATGAAAATGCAAATACAAAATTTACACTGAATTATTCGAGTTCTGTAAATTAAAAAACACTTCGCCTCTCATAGTGAAATAATTACTCAAGAAAAACTATCACTGATAAACCAAGACTGCCTGATCACGAACAAAGTTCTAACATGAAACTTCCTGGCAGATTAAAATTGTGTGCCAGAAGCGGGACTCGAACCTGGGACCTTTGCCTTTCGCGGGCAAGCGCACTACCGACTGTGCTATCCCGACACGACTCAAGATGCCGCCTCACATCTTCAGTTCCGCCAGTACCTCGCCTGCTACTTTCCAAACTTCACAGAAGTTCCCCTGCGAAGCGTAGGAGACTAGCACTCCTGGAAGAAAGGATCGTGAGTCTTGTCAGGATAGCACAGTCGGTAGTGCGCTTGCCCGCTAAATGCAAATGTCCGAGGTTCGAGTCCCGGATCCGGCACACAATTTTAATATGCCAGGAAGTTTCATATCAGCGCACACTCCGCTGCAGAGTGAAAGTTTCATTCTGGAAAGTTCTAACAGCACGCCATCCCGTCAGCAGGATTCGACGATATACTCACTTCGGTAGTCGCAGAACGAGTTAGGCTTCAGGCCACGCCAAAAGCCTTCCCCTCCACACACTGGATGTAGGGTGCGCTAAAAGCGATCCAGACTGCGTTCAGAGCCTACTGTCTACCAACCCTCGCAACCTGAAGAAGATAGCGTTCCAGAGAGGTCCCTTTTGTCACCTCTTTCGTGCATGATTACGTTGGCACTACACTAAGAACAGGCCACCTTGCCATCTTGCGAAGTAAACTTGTCTCTGGCCAGCCAGCAGACTGCAGTGCAGACGACAAACGAAGCCATGCGTTCTTAACTGAAGTAAACGAGGCCCAAAGCGCGAGGCGGCGACTGCAAGCCACTGCGCGGAGTCAGTCAATATTAAGAGCAACATTCCACATTCATACGAACACACAAGTTGAATCACACGGGTGGAAACAGATACAGGGTGTCCCAGCTATCTTGTCCACCCAAAATATCTCTGGAACAATAACAGCTATTGGAAAACGACTTTCACCGGTATCAATGTACGGCTGGGGCCCATGAATGTACATTCTAAAACGAAAGTCAATGTGTTTTTTAATACAAAATTATGTTTTTCTAAATGGACACCCTATATTTTTTCTTCGGAAATTCATAGCATGACAAATCAGATAAACAATGGAGTTGATTGCATTTCATTATTCCAATTACATCTAGAGATATTGAGACGCGAAGTTGACGCTTGAGATACGCGAAACGCGCGGCTAGCGCTCGTCCTGAGACTCAGGCGAGAACGCCATGCAGCAGACCGTATTCTTCGTTTCGGACCTCTTGGTAAGTATGGAAGCGCGATTACGCATGTCAATCACATCGCACTTACGGGAAACATAGGGTTCACGCCTGAGCCTCAGGACGTGCGCTAGCCGCGCGTTTCGCGTATTTCAAGCGTCAACTTCACGTCGCAATATCTCGGGACGTAATTGGAATATTGCGATGCAGTCAACGGCATTGTTTATGTGATTTGTCATGCTATGGTTTTCTGAAGAAATAATATAGGGTGTCCATTTAAAAAAAAAAAAAAAAAAAAAAAAAGAAAAAAAAAAAAAAAAAAAACATAAGTTTGTGTTAAAAAAACACATGAGCTTTCGTTTTAGAATGTTTCCAAATATGTACATTCATGGGCCCCAGCCGTACACTGATATCGGTGAAAAAATATGTTCGTATAGCTTATGGGACTTAACTACGGGGTCATCAGTCCCTAAACTTACGAACTACTTATGAACTAGCTACAACTAAGGACGGCACAAATATCCATGCCCGAGGGGGGATTCGAACCCCCGACCGTAGTGGCTGTGCAGACTGTGACTGGAGCGTCCAGTCCCCTCGGCCACCGCGGCCGGCGATACCAGTGAAAGAAAGTCGTTTTCCAATAGCTGTTATTGTTCCAGAGACATTTTGGGTGGACAAGATAGCTGGGACACCCTGCATAATCATGGGGCATTGATCATTAATAAAGGAATAAAATAATTGACATACAAATAGACAATATTAATGGCCGAGAAACACTTAAGAGTAATGAATGACTCAAAATGGAACACGAGCACACATTCAGTGGTCGTGTTTTTCCTGGCTAACGGCGAGTCTCTGCTAGAGAAAAAAATTAAAAACGGAAAAAATTTTTTTTGTGTGGATTCGCCTTGTAGATGTCGACGCCCTACGCTAAGTGAACTAAATTAACGTTGTGATTCTTCATTCACCCCAACATCAAATTCACTATGGAGACTGAAACAGAAGGTAAATTGCCGTTCCTTGACGTCTTGGTCAAGAGAAGAGCTGATGGCACCCTGGGTCATAGTGTGTACCGGAAGACAACGCACACTGATCTGTATTTACACGCAGGCAGCTGTCACCACCCTTCACAGAGGAATGGGGTACTTAAAACTCTAGTACATAGGGCGCGCACTATCTCCGACGCAGAGAGTCTACCCCAGGAATTGGAACACCTGAGAACTGTATTTCGAAAAAACGGGTACTCAGAGTGGCAGATTCAGCGGGCTCTCCGCCCAACCACTGCAGCACAACCTGTGGAAACGCATGGAAACACGAGGGAGGATGTAGGCACTGCGTTCGTTCCATATACCGGCGCACTTTCGGGGAAGGTCGCCCGCATTTTGAAAAAACACCAGGTTGGAACTGTTTTTTGTCCTCCGAATAAAATTCGTGCACTGGTGGGGAGCGCCAAAGATGATCTCGGTTTGAGGAAGGCCGGCGTGTACCAGATTCCATGTCAGTGTGGGAAGTCATATATTGGACAGACGATGCTTACAGTCGAGGATCGATGCGTCGAACACCAGAGGCACACACGATTGATGTATCCAAGCAAGTTTGTCGGAGAATCATGCGATGGAGTATGAGCGCACTAGGATTCTGGTACAGACGTAGAGATACTGGGACTGCGTCGTTAAAAAGACCATTGAAATTCGCACAAGTGACGGCCTCATAAACCGTGACTGTGGCTATAATCTTAGCAAAGCTCGGGGACCAGCGATTGGGTTAATTAAGAGTAAATCTAGCAAACGTAACGAAGTGACGACCACGGCGGACAGAGCCCTCACACCGGCGTCATCTCAGACGCCGTCGCAATCGGTTCCACTGCGCGGACCGCGGAGGGGTCGCTCCGCGGGCCGAGGGTATTTAAATGGCCCGCCACCGGGCTAGAACCCAGGTCCTTTCGAGCAGACGTAGCGTGCGGATCTCCGTGCCGGCGCGTTTCCAGGAGCTCAGTCCGTCAGTTCACCTGATGATGGCGACACGTACGATCGCCGAAATATTGTGCCCGTTGGACACTACAGACCGGCAGGTACACCCGTGGATATTTCGATTAAATTAACGTTGTTTGCGTTCTCCATACCCGACGTGAAGTTACGGTCTGCATTAGTTTGGATTGGTACAATGAAATATACGGCTTTTATTGATATTAATCGCAGACGGGCTTCTTGTTGTGACGTGTGTGGTGCTTTACAGTCGGAAACACGTGGCCAGCAGAGTGCCTTTAGCAAAACACAGAGCGCTCCACCGTCGCGACTAAATGACGCCGGTGCTGCCCCCTGGCGGCGGCCGCGCTATTTCCGGAGGCCGTTTGTCGCGGCGGACACGCCATTTTTCTCCCCAGCTCGCGACTCGTCCGCAGGCGGGCTTTACGCGACAGCCAGCTGCCCCCTTATTAAACAGCAACCCGGCCGGCCGATGTTATCGAAATCCTGGACGCCAACAAAGCGGAAGGGGAAAAAAATAGTACTTCGGAAAACTCACTGTCACTGGCGAAGTCGGAAACTGATGTGGAAAGTTGGTGGCGAAATGGAGTGGAAGTTCCTGTGCTGTTGACTGTAAAAGAAAGAAAGAAGAAAAACAAAGAGAGAGGAGAGAGGGAGAAACAAAGAGAAGTGACAAGTACGGTACCGTTAACAGTGCCTGCCCTGGTAATGAAAAACACGCTACTGACAACATTTATACAAAGCAGTATTTCGTGAAGCACGTAAGATTTCGAGACGACCTCCAAAGCATTGTTTTTGCAGATGACGCCGTAAAATCATCTGAAGATCAAAACCAACTGCAGAACGATTTGAATAAGATTTCTGTACGGTGTAAGAATTGGCAATTGACTCTAAATAATCAGAAGTGTGAAGTTGTCGCCGGCCGCGGTGTCCGAGGCGACTGAGGCGCTCCAGTCACGGTCTGCACGGCCACTACGGTCGGGGGTTCGAATCCCCCCTCGGCCATGGATATTTGTGCCGTCCTAGTTCGTACGTAGTTCATAAGTAGTTTGTAAGTTTAGAGACTGATGACCCCGTAGTTAAGTGCCATAAGCATAACAAACATTTGAATTTGAATTTGTGAAGTTGTCCACATCAGTACGAAAAAGAAATCCGTTAAACTTTGTTTACATGATAAAACAATCAAATGTAAAGGCCGTAAACTCCACAAAATACCTAGGAATTACTATCACTTTTGACTTAAATTGGAAAGAACACGTAGATAGTGTCGTGGGAAAGGCGAACCAGATACTGCGTTTTATTGGAAGAACCCTTAAAAGACGCCACAGAACTACTAAAGAAACTGCATACACTGCGCTTGTCCGTCCATTTTTTGAGTATTGCTGGCCAGTGTGGGATCCTTATCAGGTGGGTTTGACGGAGGACATCATAAGAGTCGAAAGAAGAGCAGTTCGTTTCGTATTGTCACGATACAGGGGAGACAGCGTTACGGAAATGATACAGGATCTGGGATGTGAATCATTACAACAACGGCGCTTATCGCTGCGGCGTGGGCTACTTACGAAACTACAATCGCCAACATTCTCCTCCGAATGCTAAAATATATTGTTGACTCCTACTTACATAGGTAGAAATGATCATCAGAATAAAATACGAGAAATCAGAGCCCGTACGGAGAGATTCGGGTGTTCATTCTTCCCGCGCGCTATTCGAGAATGGAATGGGAGATAAAATAGTATAACGGTTGTTCGATGAACCCTCTGCCAGGCACTTAAATGTGATTTGCAGAGTATCCCATGTAGATGTAGACGATCTAAAGACCTGTGTGTCGGATAGTTATTATGCTGCTGGGTTGCATCGCGCCTGCTGTACTCGCAACCATACATACGCCGCTGTTGTGCGGGTTGCATCACAGTTCCCGTCAGGCGCAACACCTCGCCACGCGTGACCTGCAGGTAAGTCGGCAAAGACGGGGGCATTGTTCGCAGCTGAGGACGATTAATGTCTGAGTTGGCCGAAACGCACGTCGTAATTACACGAGCTCCACTGTCTCCCTAATGGGGTAGATTGAATGGCTGCCGCTCTTTGTTTTAATACAATGCTCGTGACGCTGAAGGCCTCGATGGTGATCACAGCTTTAACTACTCCGTGTAACGTTTACTTTAGAGCGCTATGCATTCTCTGCCCATTCCTTATACGTCTCGGCTGCATTTTCAATCCTTATTCATCCACAAATGTTTTATATCACGGTGCCTGAAATGTTCAAATGTTTGTATAGCTTATGGGACTCAACTACGGTGTCATCAGTCCCTAAACTTAGAAACTAGCTAATACTAAGGACGGCACAAACATCCATGCCCGAGGGGGATTCGAACCCCCGACCGTAGTGGCCGTGCAGACCGTGACTGAAGCGCCTCAGTCCCCTCGGCTACCGCGGACAGCCACGGTGCCTTTCTGTCTTAATATACATAGGGCGACTACTGTGTGTTTGCCTCCACAAAACTCAGAAATGGCTTCACCGATTTCAATAATTTTTGTTTGCTTTCTGACAGGGATGGTTTGGGGGAAAAAGGCAGGAAGAAGCCAAAGCTATAGGTTTGAAATCGAATAGAACTAAATTGGTAATACTGTGTGGCCATTGGCACTTCGAATTATACACCGCATTTCATTCGCTGGCTTACTGTGATAAAAGTTTGCATGCCTTAGCTCCAAAACAATACCAACGGAACTGCAGAATGACATATTGAGCCGGCAGCGGTGGCCGAGGGGACTGAGGCGCTCCAGTCACGGTCTGCACGGCCACTACGGTCGGGGGTTCGAATCCCCCCTCGGGCATGGATATTTGTGCCGTCCTTAGCTAGTTCATAAGTAGTTTGTAAGCTTAGGGACTGATGACCCCGTAGTTAAGTCCCATATGTTCTACAAACATTTGAACTTTTTTTTTTCGACATATTGACCATAGCTGTTTATTTTTTCTCAGTGCTACCGGTTTCGGTCATTTACCGTTATCAAGCTTAGCAGAGATTAGCTAATAGCTTAACGTGTCGTTATACAAGAATTCAAAATTATAAGTATTTGCTGTCACTGCTCTAGTTATTGATAGTATCACAGTGGCTGACTGTTACAGAGCCTGTAATCTATCAATGACTAGAGCAGTGACAGCAAATACTTATAATTTTGAATTCTTGTATAACGACAAGTTAACATGCTTAACACACGCCAATTTTAAGCTGACTGGCCGAGTGGCTATCCGCTGGGGCACGGCCCACTGTCTCATGACCACCAGCCAGTCAGCTACGCTGTCGTAGCCTCCGCCCCCGAAACTTTGAACGGTTGTAGCTGCCAAACTAATCGTGATAAAAATACCTTTCAAAATTGTTCGTACACAGCTGCTGTCAAAAGTTCGAGTGCATGATAGAAACAACCATTTTTCCATTTGAAAAATTGTATCTTTTCATAAAAAATACACTTTCTAGGTATTTTTACAATCTGTCTATTGGTTAAGAATACGAGTCCTTGACTACCAATCCATTCTGTGAAAACCGCACATCAATCGCACTTTCCGTTTCCGCAATATTTGCGGTAGAAGTTTTGGGTTATTCACCCCGTATATTCAACGTATTTAAAATGACCTAGTATAAAAGATCAGTTTTCTAATATACAAAGCAGAGTGTCCGTAGGTGTGTACGTGTTGCATACAAATCTACAGTTTTGATCCAATCCTTATGAAATTTTATACAAGTGAGCTTCAAACAATAAGAACGGTCCCCGTAAGTGTAAGAACCACGTACGATACATAGTTGACGAGATATGACGTCATAAACAATGAGATGCGCGAAAAACTGCTGCATTTTGCGACAATGCTGCTCATTTTCTCCTAAACCATTGGACCGAATTCAACCAAATTTGGTCCACACATTCCTTACCGTGAGGTAACAATTGCTGCACGGTTAAGAATCACATACGGCACATAGTTTAAAAGATATTACGTCATAACCAATAGAAATCGCTAAAAATGCCATATAATGCGGCGAGACTTTCGAAATACACTGTATCAGAATGACAGTACTTGGCGAGTTGCAACAAACTTTAAACGTAATTTCAAACCATTATTAAACTTTTTCTCCCTTACAACCATAGTAAAATGATGAAAGGAAAAAAGTTTCTCGCTTACTAATTTTTCTGCTGTTTATGGAGTAAAACTACGGCTCTCGGTATGACGTTACAATTTATAATTTGAACACTACAAATTGTAGCGACAGGAAATTTTACAGAAAGTATACACATATATAATTGAATGTAGCTTCTAAATTGTATCACATTCCGACACGTAGTTCATGAGGTATGAGCACGTAAACAGTAACGTTCCGCTGTTCACGGACTAAAACTACGGCATTCGGTATGACGTTACAATTTATAACTTCTACACTACAAATTGTAGCCTCAGGAAATTTTTCAGACAGTATAGGCACATATAGTTGAGTGTACCTTCTAAATTGTGTGACAGTACGACACGTAGTCCACTGTATATGAGGACATAAACAATAGCATTCATGGAAAACCGCCCCATCACGCACCAAGTTTTAATCTATTTCTTCTTTACTATTAATTGTATTTCCAAGAGATTTTACAGACGTACAGCCCTTATACAAATGAATGTATACCTGAAAAATGGCAGGGATAAAGAGATAAATACCCGGGCAACGCCGGGTTTTCAGCTAGCTATATATGAAGGTATCTCTGAAACGGTGCAAGATATGGAAAAAGCATAAGAGATCAAAATTGTAGAGAATTTTCTGCTCTACAAATCTGTTTATTCAATTTTCGTGTCCGGTGAACGGTGAAGTCGTTATTCTCATTTAAATTTCGAGCTGTCAGATGGCGATCGTAGAGGCCTACTTTTACTGTTACTGCCGTCATCTAAAGTGGGCCAAAAAGGTAAGGAAATAGTTCATACTGCCTGCCCATCCCCCCACCTGTCGTGTAGTGTATAAGTAAGGGATGTTCGACGTAAACAGTTTGGTCGGCCAGTGAGACAGAGCTTGAATATTTCAGAGCTGTGTGGTGTGTGTTTTCCCGCGGCTTCGGCTGTGGAACCCCCGGTGCCGTGTGCTGCTGTGGCGTCTTCCGGCGCTATCGACGGCTGTCGCTGCGGAGATTTAGGGGCCCTAAACACAGCACGCGAGCCACCGAGTCACGCCAGCCCAGGGGAGGGCGCGCGCCTGCCCAGGGAAACAGCCCGGCATTCCGTTCAGGGATATCGCGGAAAACCTGCAGCAGACCTCCACTCTGCGGCCGAGTGTGCGCCGACGTCAAACTTCCTGGCAGATTAAAATTGTGAGCCGTAACCGTGCCAGGTGAAACATCAGGGTGACACTTTAAATAGGGAAAGATTAATTTTCTAAAACTCGCAACCGCCAACTGCGAACCAAATTCCTAAACAAGCAAAAACACTGGAACTCTGATTGCTACTATTTGACTCGTTTTCTAGGGGATGATATCACACGTTCGCAGCTTTTCTTCCCTGCATACCATATTCATTTTGTCTGGGGGCTCACGAGCTATAACTTGATCGAGTAAATGTGTCGACGTACAGAAGTATCAATCAGCCACAGGGTTTTAATACGGTGTAATAAACAACATAAAGTGAACTTTCACGTATTTTCAAAAATAGTAGTTAGTACACCCTTTTCTCACATGAACTTGACTTTACTATTAATATTTCTTTTTTGAAACTTCCTGGCAGATTAAAATTATGTGCCGGAACCGGGACTCGAACCTGGGACTTTTGCCTTTCGCGGGCAAGCGCTGTACCGGCTGAGCTATCCCGACACGACTCACGATGCCGCCTCACAACTTTACTTCCGCCAGTACCTCGCCTCCTAGTTTCCAAACTTCACAGAAGCTCTCCTGCGAACCATGCAAGACTAGCACTTCTGGAAACATCCCTTAGGCTGTGGCTAAGCCATGTCTCCACCATATCCTTTCCTTCCAGAAGTGCTAGTCTTGCATGGTTCGCAGGAGATATTGAAGTTTGGAAAGTAGGAGGCGAGGTACTGGCGGAAGTAAAGTTGTGAGGCGGCATCGTGAGTCCTGTCGGGATAGCACAGTCGGTAGTGCGCTTGCCCGCGAAAGGCAAAGGTCCCAGGTTCGAGTCCCGGTTCCGGCACACACTTTTAATGTGCCAGGAAGTTTCAAAAAAGAAATATTCATAATAAAGTCAAGTACTAACTACTATTTTTGAAAACACGTGAAAGTTCACTTTATGTTGTTTACTACACCATATTAAAACCCCGTGGCTGATACGTCTGTACGTCGACACATTTACTCGATAAAGTTATAGCTCGTGAGCCCCCAGACGAAATGAATATTTGTCACACATTGTGTTCACATCGTGTGCCTGTCTCAAACACCGTTCATATTCGTGCTTCTGCGACGACACGTGTTACATTAACAGAACACAGTCACTTTGGTTCAATGCGATGCGCACCTCGTTCCACCGGCTAAATATTCACAAACACACAGTAGCACTCGATTCAACTTGGTGCAGTCTACGACGAGCAACCACGCATGGCGACTGCCACACGAAATGCTATCGTCTCCACAGCGCCAAAAGCCCAACTGCCGGGATTTTTTCCCTGCGTCATCAACTTCCCCAAGTGAGCTGTTCTAACCGACTTGCCAACGTACAGCGCTCAGCCAATACATTTCTAAAACTTTACTTAAAATCAAAATAATTACAATACACATGAAACAAATGTCTTCTTAGCTTTTCATATTGGTATAAACATCCATTGCACTATTTATTAAAATCGTGCAATTTCTCATATCCCAGATAAGTGATGTAACTGAATATTTCAATATGAAATACACAAGATTAATTGAAAATAAAATGAGAGATACTTAATATATTATTTTTATAAACAAACATTGCCATGCTAGTTGTGTAACTGTCTTGTACTCATTGGTAATTTATTACTTTTTATATAATGAAATTATGTTTTCAGTGTCAATGAAACATATTACGCCAGATGAGACTATATCAGCTAAAGTATTTTTTAGAAGAAAATTCAAATGACGCCTCACTCATCTCTATATTACGCTTAGTATAAATCTAACCATATACATTTGTTTAAGATTTGTTGTATGCGTAAGTTTTAGCTTGTACCACAGACATATTGGGTATGAAACAGTTTATTTGTCAACATGCTATATTGTAGTGAGGGCCTTAAAGGTTCCTAACTGCATCGTATTACCACAGTGTAACATATACAGTCGCGACACTGACTGCTGTGAAAGTTGTTACCAACTGACAGTTGCTGCGACACTAGCGCTCCTAGCGGTGGGCAAGCTGCCGAAGTAGAGATGTTTGTTTATGATTATTTGCGTGCGTAATTAACGAAATAGTTGGTACAGTTTTTGCGTTACAAGCATTAGTAAAATATTGAGAGATATACATAACACGGACATTGATGTAAAAACAGCCGAATTTAACTGATTCAGAGGTCTAATGAACAACTTCGTCACGAGTAAATACTTACGAATATGTGTTATTTTGCGGCTTATTCCGTTGAAAGTAAGTAGAATATAAACATGAGAGAAACATACATTTCTATTATGATGTGTTCTTACTGACAAGAATTTCTTGACGCGTATCAATTCGGTGTGTAGTCTAATAAATCGAACATTTTTGCCGGCCGCGGTGGCCGAGGGGACTGCGGCGCTCCAGTCACGGTCTGCACGGCCACTACGGTCGGGGGTTCGAATCCCACCTCGGGCATGGATATTTGTGCCGTCCTTAGGATTAGCTAGTTCATAAGTAGTTTGTAAGTTTAGGGACTGATGACCCCGTATTTAAGTCCCATAGACAATACAAACATTTGAACATTTTTTTCGAACATTTTTAGGCATCAGTCGTCTTTCTGATACGCGCATATTCGTTTGAGTGTGATCGCTATTTCGCGTATTTCGCTAGCGCACGTCCTGAGGCTCAGGCGTGAACCCCATGCTGCCCGCAATCGCGATGTGATTGACATGCGTAATCGCGCTTCCATGCTTACCAAGAGGTCCGAAACGAGCAATACGGTCTGCTGAATGGGGTTCTCGCCTGAGCCTCAGGACGAGCGCTAGCAGCGCGTTTCGCGTATCTCAAGCGTCAACTTCGCGTCGCAATATCTCGGGACGTAGTTGGAATATTGCGATGCAATCAACGGCATTGTTTACGTGATTTGTCACGCTATGGATTGCTGAAGAAAAAATATAGGGTGACCGTTTAAAAAACGTACGTTTGCGTTAAAAAACATATTTGCTTTCGTTTTAGAATGTTTTCAAACATGTACATTCATGGGCCCCAGCCGTACATTGATACCGGTGAAAGTCGTTTTCCAATAGCTGTTATTGTTCCAGAGATATTGCGGGTGGACAAAATAGCTGGGACACCTTGTATATACAGGGTGTTTCACTAAGTGTGTTTGCCTGTGTAGCTTATAAAATAATAGGTGACGGGAAATTTTAATGCGGTAGGTCAACACAAGAAATGTTACACTTTCTGCGGAGCTATGAACATATTTTATTGTGTCATTTTCCAAAGAGTTACACTATAAACATATAATTTTTGAAATGGAACAATAGTTTTTCCTATCTTGTATTGGATTCTTTTAAACCATCTACGTCCAAATCAATTTAAACTACATTCCTATCACTGTTAGTTTGGGACCTACGACGCTTCAAATTTCTGGGGGCGGACGCTGCGATAGCGTAGCTGACTGGCCGAGTGGCTATCCCCTGGGGCACGGCCCACTGTCTCATGACCACCAGCCAGTCAGCTACGCTGTCGTAGCCTCCGCCCCTAAACTTTGAAGGGCTGTAGATCCCAAACTAACAGCGATAGGAATGTAGTTTAAATTGATTTGGACGCAGCTGGTTTCAACGAATCCAATACACGATAGAAAAAAAAAACTATTGTTCCATTTAAAAAAATTATATCTTTGTGGTGTAACTCTTTGGAAAATGACACAATAAACTATGTTCATAGCTCTGCAGAAAATGTAACATCTCTTGTGTTGACCTACCGCATTAAAATTTCCCGTCACACTATTATTTGCCGGCCGCTGTGGCCGAGGGGACTGAGGTGCTCCAGTCACAGTCTGCACGGCCACTACGGTCAGGGGTTCGAATCCCCCCTCGGGAATGGATATTTGTGCCGTCCTTAGTGTTAGCTAGTTCATAAGTAGTTAGTAAGCTTAGGGACTGATGACCCCGTAGTGAAGTCCCTTAACTTCTACAAAAATTTGAACATATTATTTTATAAGTTACAGAGGCAAACACACTTAGTGAAACACCCTGTATAATGTTGGTAGGCGCTGAAATCGATACACAGTCGACAGCCCTACGTCACAATGGTGGAACGCTCGGCATAGCTCGGCCGAGCCGAAGGCTGCCCACCCGGAAGGACAGCGACGGACGGCGAGGAAAGCCCGTCACGTGACTGCGCAGGGGGGGAGGTGGAGTCGGGGACCTCGGCGAGCCGCCCGCTGTCGCGTTTATACGCCACCCCCCCTCCTGCCCCCTGATTCCAGTTTCCGGTCACGTGACCGGCCCGTAAGCCCTGTCATTCGCCGCTGCCGGGGCTTAAGTGCGGCCGGGGCCGCCAGAGATACTAGATGCGCGGCGCGCGCGCCAGAGATCCTCCTGCCACCGAGAGCGATGGCCGCGCCTCCAGAGAGCTCAGTGCTCGCAGACGCTCCACTCCGACCCCGTCGCTGCTAATGTCGCTGCTCGTTACCCTCCATGGGAAATGATGTATGAGCTCATCAGCTGCCTCCGTCGATTAAAAAAAAACCACTACTGTTATTCACTGACATCAACGGCGTAGATACGAAGGGGGGGGGAACGAGGGGGATCATCCTCCCTCCCCCACTTTAGGTTACGGTAGTAACACTAAAAGTGGGCCCTTGTGATCCGCTTTCGACAGGTCGAGATATAAATGAAAATAACACCTTACCTATTCATCTGACACAAAAAATTGAATAACCGAATTTGTAGAGGAGAAAATTGGAAAATTGTCTACAACTTCGCTCTATTACTTTTTTTTTCATATCTTGCATCGTTGCAGACATATTTGCAAAAATAACGGCGATTTGACGATGTCTGTCTGGCTGTAACGTGTTCCTACTTTTTAGGTTGAACCTTTCAACCGATCGTCACCAAATTTTGCAGACATAATTGTACGCCGCCAGAGACCAGAACCTCGCATTTTCAGATTTTTCGGACAAAAAATACGGTAGTAATAAAAAAAGACGTTTGTAATGTAATTTTAATTGCAAACGAACCGGTCACCTGACACTAAAATTGAATAACCTCATTGATAGAGGAGAAAATTCTCTACAACTTCGCTCTCTTATGTTTTTTTCATATCTTGCATCGTTTCAGAGATATTTGCAAAAATAACGGCGATTTGACGATGTCTGTCTGTCTGTAACGTGCCCGCACTTTTTAGGTCGAACCGTTCAACCGATCGGCACCAAATTTTACAGTCGTAATTGGTGGCTACCAGAGACCAGAACCTCGCTTTTTGAAATATTTCGGACAAGAAATACGTTAGTGATACCATAAAAAGCCGTTTGTAATGTAATTTGAATTGCAAATAAACCGTTCATCTGACGCGAAAATTGAATAAACGAATTTGTACAGGAGAAAATTCTCTACAACTTAGCTCCCTTATCTTTTTTTAATATCTCGTATCGTTTGAGAGATATTTGCAAAAATAACGGAGTTTCGACACCCTCCATTGAATTAACGAAAACCAGCCGTTCGAAGATATCACGTGACATTCCTCGCCCAGAACTCTCTCTGGCATACGTCATCTTGCGTTGCATATTTGATGGTTTTCTTATTGTAACTTACACGTTGTCATTTCAAAGCAATGGCGCACTGAAGAATTAACAAAAACACGTCGTTCTTCGTACGATAAATCATAATCTAATGTCTACAAAAGCCATATTAGCATCAGTTAACAACGGCTATCAATAGTGTAAGATTACAGAACGCAACTACTGACTGGCACCGTAGCGTAGGGGCTAGTGCCTTGGACTGTGAGACTTAAGGTCAGTGGTTCGGAACGTGCTGCTGACTAAATTTTTTTCCTAAGAGTGTTTCAGACACTCTTATTTATTAATGTTTTATTACTTACATTATTATTTTGGTCCAAAATATTTGCAAAAACGTATAAAACTGCAAAATCTAAAGTGGGCCGATAAATACGTCAGTGCGATTTTTTTTGTCACTTGCGCTAAAATTAGACTGAAAACTTTGATAAGAAAGAAAGGTACCAGGGTGCCTGTAAGTTGTAATCGATGCTTGGTTGAGCTCTGGCTTCTTACTTGTTGTCGGGACACTTTGTCTGCAGTGTCGTACTGGTGGCCTTCATGAGGCCTAGACAAGCGTCGTACACAACTTTCACCACTGTAAATTTTGCCAACTAAAAAAAAAAAAAATAAAAAAAATAGCTCAGATAACCACCACCTAACCTTCAGTGACAATGAACAAGTACTGCTGAATTGCAGCCAGAAACACGCTCCACAGACTGTTTAAAGTACCGCGCGAGACTTGCCCAGCGTGTAACGATGGCCACCGTGTCTTATGTTTACTGCTGCTACCAACATCACCGATCTACTAACTTTATTGCTACACTAGGGCAGCAAAAAAAAAAAAAAAAAAAAAAAAAAAAAAAAAAAAAAAAAAAAAAAAAAAAATGTTGACATGTCTGTTAATCTATTGGACCAAACTGCGTGGTCATCAGTCCGTAGCTTACAGACTACTTAAACCTAGGTGAACTAACCTAAGGACAACACACACACCCATGCCCCAGGGAGGACTCGAACCTCCACGGCGAGCAACCGCGAGCTCCGCAGCGAGGCGCATTAGACCGCTCGGCTACTCCAGCGCTGCTATGAGTGACACAGACAAATGTATTTTTTAACGAGTGTGATTAAACGAGAACACATGTACGACAGAACAACCTTATTACTTCTGCCACAGATGCTGATCATCTGCCTAAAGTGGCAGCATTGTATAGCAGACAGGATAAATTCCCCCTCTTTTGACACATATTAATCGTTTGAAAGGAATTGTTAGTTTCGACGTTTTGGATCTAATTTTCGAGTTTGAATATTATTGAAATGAGTACGTCTATAGGCTGTCAGTGCTCATTAATACACGTATTAACGTAATCTGCTGCGATTTCGTGTCTCTAACATAATTGTTTCCCAAAATCCAAGGCGTTAAATTGACGTTGTTAGCCATATTTTGCAGCTGGGGTAAAGACGCCATAGTGCTGAATTTAGGCAAAATGAAGTGTAAGACTTCCTTACGCTTGAATCATATTAGATGTTAGCATATTTCGCTTTTTCAAGAACGCTTTTCTTCCCATTGCCATTCTGCATTTTATATCCTCTGTACTCCGACCATCGTATTTTATTGCCCAAGTAACAAAACTCATCTACCAGGTTTATTATTTTGTCACCTAATCTAATATCTTCAGTATCGCCTGATCTTCTTAGACTGCAGTCCATTACCCTAGTTTTACTCTTGTTCATGTTCATCTTATATGCGCAACACACTGTCTATTCCGTGCAATTGCTCTTCCAGGTCTTTTTCTGTCTGTGACAGAATTACTATTCCTTCAGCAAAAGGCAATGTCTTGATGTCTTCATCCTCAACTATAACTCCTTCTCCAAATTTTTCTTTGCTGTTCTATTCAGCTTGCTCATTGTACAAACTGAATCCTGTGTTACTTCCTTCCCAACATTTAATAATTGCTGTACTTATTAAGATTCCTTCTCTGCTTAATTATTTTACGACCATATCGGCAGGTCTGCAGTAGTATTTTGATATATCGGTAGTATGAAACTTAGAATACTCTTGAACGTGACTTGGAGTTAATTCCCTTAGATTTACAAAGATTTGATATGACAATATACCGAGTGATCAAAAAGTCAGTATAAATTTGAAAAAGTAATAAATCACAGAATAATGTACATAGAGAGGTAAAAATTTACACACATGCTTGGAATGACATGGAGGTTTAGACGCGTGAAAGATCTGTTGCGCGCGTCGTTTGGTGATGATCGTGTGCTCAGCCGCCACTTTCGCCATGCTTGGCCTCCCAGGTCCCCAGACCTCAGTCCGTGCGTTTATTGGCTTTGGGGTCACCTGAAGTCGCGAGTGTATCGTGATCGACCGACATCTCTAGGGATGCTGAAAGACAACATCCGACGCCAATGCCTCACCATAACTCCGGACATGCTTTACAGTGCTGTTCACAACATTATTCCGCGATTACAGCTATTGTTGAGGAATGATGGTGAACATATTGAGCATTTCCTGTAAAGAACATCATCTTTAGTTTGTCTTAATTTGTTATGCTAATTATTGCTTTTCTGATCAGATGAAGCGCCATCTGTCAGATATTTTTTGAACATTTTTTGTTGTTGTAATAAAGCACCACGTCATTCCAAGCTTGTGTGTCAATTTTTAGCTCTCTACCTACATTATTCCGTGATTTATTAAGTTTTCAAATTTATAATGACGTTTTGATCACCCGGTACATGACCAAAGGGGCACACTAGGTGCTCCAGAGAGTTCAGTAAAATTCAGTTATGTGCAACTGGCTGCTGCAGTTTTTCGAAAAAGCAATTCAATAGCGGTTGCTGTGATGGAGGTAAGCAAGCCGCGGTGGCCGAGGGGACTGAGGCGCGCCAGTCAGTGTCTGCACGGCCACTACGGTCGGGGGTTCGAATCCCCCCTCGGGCATGGATGTTTGTGCCGTCCTTAGGATTAGCTAGTTGATAAGTAGTTTGTAAGTTTAGGGACTGGTGACCCCATAGTTAAGTCCCATAGACTATACAAACATTTGAACATTTTGATGGAGGTAATAACACGACGTCTCTTCACCGACCAAGAAGCTGAGAGCCCCGCCAGTTGGCACAGATGTCGGCGACTTTACCTGCCGAATCGGTATATCTGCGAGAGCGGCGGTCTTTGGCGGCGTCACGTGACAGTGGCTGGCGCGCGCCTCGTTGGGAAGAGATTCCACTCGTCCGCCGTCAGAGATATTCATGGCGGGCAGTTTGCTCCGCTGATCGGCCGCCGCTCCGCCGTATAAAGCGGACGGGATTTGGCGGCAGATGGGCCCGCCCAAATACATACATATATATATAAGGAGGGAGGGAGGGAGGGAGGGAGGGGCAGGGCTGGAAGGATTTGTGGAGAACGGCTGTCCGTGACCGGCGTGTCGAGAGGTGGCGGCTGACTTTATGCCGGGCCAGGCGCACACTTAGGCTGCATTATACATGGCGGCCGGGGAACAGCGAGCAGCGGCCGCGCAGCCTGTGGTTGACCTGACTCGCCCAGGTGTCCTGGGGGGACTGCGCTAGCACTTATACAGTGCCTATCTGGGGTAGCAAAAACATGTTCAAATGTTTGTATACTCTATGGGACTTAACTACGGGGTCATCAGTCCCTAAACTTACAAACTACTTATCAACTACTTACGAACTAGGACGGCACAAATATCCATGCCCGGGGGGGGGGGGGGATTGAACTCCTGACCGTAGTGGCCGTGCAGACCGTGACTGGAGCGCCTCAGTCCCCTCGCCCACCGCGGCCGGTTGGGCTAGCAGTTTCATTGCACGCTCAGTATCTCTATATATAAAAGGAAGTGTCCCGATTGACTGACTGACTGACTCATCATCGCCCAGCCCAAACCACTGAAGATAGAAACTTGAAATTTGTGGACGGTGTTGATCTTACTCTGTAGGCGTCATTTAAGAAGCGATTTTTCGTCCGTAAGAGGGTGAAATAGGGGATTAAACGTTTTTTTGAGATTACGTAGCTATTTCGGCAATTTTGAAGCTAGAACTACAAAATATCCGATTTTAATTCAGGGTTCGAATTTAAAAGACACGTGTTTCGGCATTTTTTGAAATTCGACAAATAAGGGGATAAAATAGGTCACGCAAAAAATTGATTTTCGAAAATATGTTGCTGTTAACTCAAATCTTAAGCTACAACTACGAAACGTCGGATATGGAATCTTGGTCAGGATTAGAAATCCATGATTTTTAATATTTTTGGAAATTCAACGAGTAAGAGGGTTAAATAGAGGATCAAAAATTCTTTTTGAAAACACGTTGCTATTGATACAGTTTTGAAGCTAGAGCTGCAAAAATTGATATTTCTATAGTTGGTTAGACGTTGAAAAATACGTGTTTCGGTATTTCCAAAAATTCAACAACTAAGAGGGTAAAAGAGGGGATCAAAAATTATTTTCGAAAACATATTGTTGTCAAGACAATTTTTAAGCTAGAGCTGCAAAAATTGATATTTGTATAGTTGGTTGGAATTTAACAAATACGTGGTTCGCTATTTTTGGAAATTCAAACATCAAGTTGGAGAGGGGCAGTTTTTTTCGGAAATATGTTGCTATTTAGGCAATTTTGAAGTTAGAACTACACATTTTCGGATTTGGATTCGAGGTTCAAATTTAAAAGACACGGGTTTCGGTATTTTTGGAAATTCGACCAATAAGGGGTGAAATACGAGATGCAAAAATTGATTTTCAAAAATATGGTGCTGTTAACTCAAAGATATGGACTCTTCATCAGGATTAAAAAGAAACAACTGGTGCAGACCAACCAGCCTACGCATGCGAAGCAGCGGGGGTTCAGCTAGTCTATCAATATTTTTTTGCAATAGCGTATTTCTCTTAGCGTCACTGTATAAGGTATGGATGTTCTACCAAATGGTGACACATGAAAATTTGTGCCAGGCCAGGACTAGAACCCGGGTTCCTGCTTTACCCGAGCGGTCGCCTTAACCACTAGACTACCCGAACACGACCCCAGGACCGAGCCAAACTTCCATATGCCACGCTGACTGCACTTATGAGCCACTTATGGGTCGGCCCTGGAGTCGTGTCCGCGTAGCCTAGTGGATAAGGTGACCGCTCGCGAAAAGCGGGAAACCCGGGCTCGAGTCCCGGCCCGGCACAAATTTTCATGTGTCACCATTTGGTAGAACATCCGCCCTTAAATAAGTAACTGGAAGTCGTGTTTCCATCTTCATAAAACACCCCATCTCTCTCAGTGACTGACGTCATGCTTGCAGACGTAGAAGGCAAAGAAATTACCTTCTTCGAAACGTGCATAGCCGTTTGGCATTTGCTTCTTTACGATTATGACATGTCTGGGCAAAACGAGTGTGTCTTTCATTTAATTTCATTTACGTCGGCTCACCGCGTGCATACATACAACGTAATGCCTTAATGGAGCTTCGCCTGTCTTTATGGGCCGTCAAAGTCATCCCGGACGAACGCTGTCCATTCCTTCAAGGGCGAAAGGAAGGGACGAGCCATATTTTATCGTCAGATGCGGTGTAAACGTTTGCTGCCTCCCGTGGAAATTTGTCACTTTGTCCGCATCCAGACAAACCCGTTCAGCTCGGCGCCTTCCGGAAAAATCTCCGTAACTGACGACGGCGGTGACAAATTCGCTGCATCGTAAACATGGGGCAGACCTCCTGCACCACAGCGGACTTTTTGCCCCCAGTCTGGTTTCGCACGCGAAAACTCGTCACATCTTCAGGACTCGGCATTTGCATACCGGTCCCTGCCCCCCCCCCCCCCCCCCCGCCCAGAATAAGTCGTCGCCGCTGGTTACGAAGCCCCCGGCTCCGTATATCTCTCGTAATTTCCTCGCGACAGACGTCTGCAAGCATCAAGTCAGTCCATAAGATAAGCAACGCCACTTGCCAACTTTGTATCCAATTATTTCCTCAACCCGGTAGGTAATTCACGTGCTGCAAGTTTATGGCATAAGCCGGAGAGTCGTCGTTGAGGACATTTCTTAGCAATGTACTGGCTGGTACACATTTCAATTTCTACAAATAATGCTTTCCTCCGTAATAAACGAGGAGCGTTTAGTGTCACATAAACATCATCCTTAACCACTTACCTTGCCAAACGATCACTTACGCCTGTACGTTTACTTTCTGCTCTAGTTCTTTGACTTCTGTTGTCAGACTCGTAGTCAAAAATATTCGAATGTTTGTATAGCTTATAGCACATAACTACGGGGTCATCAGTCCCTAAACTTACAAACTACTTACGTACTAGCTAAGACTAAGGACGGCACAAATATCCATGCCCGAGGGGGGATTCGAACCCCCGACCGTAGTGGCCGTGCAGACCGTGACTGGAGCGCCTCAGTCCCCTCGGCCACCGCGGCCGGCCTGAATATTTTCAACAATATGACGTGCTACTATTAGGTTTATATAGCGACATATTATTTATTTGTAGCTACGCTTTCATTTTATCAAACTAGTAGGTAACCGGCAAAATATGTTCCTGTTCAGGCTTATAATTTTTGTGGAAGTGAGATGCAAAACTAAGCAGGCTCTATTGAAGCATTCAGACATTACTTTTATACAGCAGTAGTATTATGAAATAGTGGTCAAGTATTTGTGATTCTGATTAAAAGCAGAAGTTTCGACGTGAATGAATTGTTAAAGATTTACTTCTATGCCTAAAAGTACAACTAACGAGCGTAGATGAACACGTGTTATTCGTAACATTATTCTCTTACGTCTGAGCATCCTTTGCAAGTGAGAGATTTCTGAAATACAATTTTGATAGATATTACAATTTGTTGCGTCACAAAAGCTCGTAAATACGAAGGTATTTTTAATGTGCTGCTTCACTCCAAATAAACATTCATTACTCAATCGTTTCGCTGTTTGATTTTACGACCCAGCCACTTGGCAGCGCTGCAGTCGCGAAATTCCCTGGGAGTTTCGTGACTCTTCATGTTAAGACTCTGGTTGCAACGGCACTAACACTCCTAAAGGTAGGCAAGCCGCCGAGAGACAATGTTTGTTTATAATTATTTTTGTACCGAATTAACGAAATAGTATATTGCTTGGTCAAGAATCTTAGGGAACGTAAGAAACACAGATGTAGAGCTATTTTTAAGTTATTACCTGTAGGAACACGAGAGGCAATACTCACATTACGACTTATCTTAGAAGCGTTAGTCGATTTGGAGAAAGCTTTTGACAATGTCGACTGGAATACACCATTCCAAATTCTTCAGGTATCAGGGGTAAAATATAGGGAGCGAAAAGTTATATTCAATCTATAAAAAAACCAGACAGCGGTTATTAGAGTCGATGGGCAAGAAAGGGACTCAGAGGTTGGGAAGGGAGTTAAGACAGGGTTGTAGCCTTTCCTATTCACTTTGATACCTACCAAGTAGCTAAAAAATTATTATAGGTACACGAAAGGCACAGAAGCAAGGCCAAGGTGAAAAGAAGGTTTAAAGGCGATAATGTAAAAAACGTGAGTAGTTTTGAAAATATTACAATGTCTGAAATCCACTAAAACAGAACTCATGCAACATGTTAGTACGCACCGAGCACGCGAACATAATCAGTTACTTTTGTATTTGAGCACATCAGGTCGCATGTATTTCTGCTTCCAAAAAGTTTTTGGACGATATCACTACGACTCAGGTATTGTGAATTGTGTGAATTACACTGCACTGGCAATTTGTTATTATAGACTGCCGTTAACAGAAGCAGTGATATTTAATAATTTTTTCATGATTGTATTAGAAAGTTCACAACAACGTTCAGTGACTCTGAAATCTGAAAGTAACAACATTATAAACGGCAGCTTATCCGTTTGTGTCGTGCCATTCGTCTGGTATTCCCTACTGACCACTTGGAGCGCTAGTATCGCTTCAGCTGCATTTTTTCCCTAGAGAGTTTGGCGACTGTCTGTGATGGACTGTGACTAGACCCTTCTTTAGTGTCACGTTAAAAATCTAACACCTACCAAAGCAGCATCCTACCGAAGCACCACAGTCGACAGTCGGAATAGCACTGGTCCGAGTACGCATCCTTGTGGAACACCCGGCGCTGCTACCACACAGATGCCGTGTTGTTGGGTACAGACAGACCTCGCAGAAATACCCTGAAGTAGATAATGAGCATTACTGTATGGTGACGAATTACAGTGATGAATAATATTATCAAAATTTTCTCACAATAGCGAATTTCTCTTAGCGTCACTGTATAAGGTATGGGTGTTCTACCAAATGGTGACATATAAAAATTTGTGCCGGGCCGGGACTCGAACCCGGGTTTCCCGCTTTTCGCGAGCGGTCGCCTTAACCACTAGGCTACCCGAACACGACTCCAGGACCGAGCCATAAGAGGCTCGTAAGTGCAGTCAGTGTGGCATATGGAAGTTTGGGAGTCGCGTTCGGGTAGCCTACAGGTTAAGGCGACCACTCGCGAAACTCGGGAACCCGGGTTCGAGTCCCGGCCCGGCGGAAATTTACAAATGTGACCATTTGGTAGACTGTCTGTGGTGGACTGTGTTGCAACTGTCAGTGGGTAAACAACTTCCACAGCGGTGAGTGTCGCGGCTATGATCGCCTTGTATAGTCCGGATGACACCGTTAGCTACTGTATCTCTGCACGCCGCAGCCGCTGTCGGTTGGTGTAGTGTTGGCCAGTTAGTGCATCTATCGCAGCTAGTTCCTCAGCCGGCAGTTTGCATGCATTGTGAGAACAGCTTTTGCCTCGTAATGCCGCCCCAAGTTGCGCCCGAGTTGGAAGCCGCCCGCGCCGCAGCGGCGCTGTGTGGGTTGCCGCGTCGCCAGGCGCCAAACAAGTTGCTAAGCACACTTGAGCCCCCTGGCCGACACCCTCGTAACTAAGCCCGCATAAGTGGCGCGCGCGACCCGTTTCCCTGTAATGAGCCATAAAATTGTGAAGCGCGCCCACCCACTTGATGATGATGATGATGATGATGACGATTTTTCCGTCCTCCTTCATTTTTCTTCCGCATGGGGGAGGAAGCAGAGTGAGGGGGTGGTAACGGCGGCGAGTGGCGGAGGGCACTTTGTCAAACGGCGGGGGCGCTTCCCTCGTGACGTATCGCCGGCACGTGACGGCGCATGCGCAATAGACTCACCGGCCGTGGCCACCGAACCGCCGGGGGCGAAGGGACTCCACCTCTCCAATACGGATGAAATAAACTGCGACTTTCGGTGATTTCTGTCACTGCTACTTTTGAGTATCTGCGATTAGTAGTTGCGATTTGTCACAGGTTACAACCGCAGTTCTCAAATCCATAATTCGCAGTGAAACTGCCATTTCCGTGACTGCTACTTTTGCCATTTCTGCTACTTCCGTGACTTCTACGATTTCTGCTCTTTCCGTGACCTCTGCGATTTCTACTACTTCTGCGATTTAGAGCGGTAGATGGTGAACTGTACTTAGGAACAAGAAGCAACTAACAGAAATTGGCAAGCAACTTACTGCCTACCTAACTAAAATATTCCGCGAGATTATCTGTGTTCTTGACCGTAAAATTCATGAACTGATTTTTTTTTAAACATTCCATGGTATAAATCGCGTACGAATTCGAGAGGGATAAATAAATTTAACTTGCACCGTGAGTGAGTTCTGGAAATTCTATTCTACCTTTAAAAACTTTCGACGCCACAAAATTTTCTGTCAAATACGTATTCATAAATGCTTGTTTTAATCATTATTATTATTATTGTTATTATCATTATACAAATACGCTAACAGAAACTAAGGTACAGATTTTTAATATTGATCATACAAGAAAGGCCAATGAAACGTCGATAATTCGAAAGGCGGTTTGTAATAGATGTTGCTAATATAAAAATTACGTATGTACGTAGTCGTTAAGAGTGGTAAAAAGATGAAGAAATTTTTGGATGACACTCCAAATTCTCCATAAGTTTTGACACTATATTATAACCCGTGGTAGGTGGCATTTTGATGCAGGTAAAATTAGTCCAGTTAGTTAGTGCTTGGAGTTCCAATCTTAAGGTCCTGGTTTGGATTCTTCGTAATGTTCAATTCTTAACTTTTAAATATAGTTTTTAAATATAATTAAACAATTCAGTTTATGAATGCAGCATCAATATATTCAAATTTATCTGGAATCACAGTAAATAGACGAATTTTGATAATCGGGGTACGTATGACTTTTTCGGACACTATTTTTATCTTTCCAGTTCCAAAGAACGAAATTCCCAATTATTCCTGCATTTGAAATTACTATTAATAAGTCTCAAGGACAAACATTTGAGGAAGTTGGGATCCTCTTACGAAAACCAGTTTTCACCCTTGGTCAGCTATATGTTGCAGCAAGTACAGTTCGATCCTTTGGTGGTTTGAAATTTTATATTTGTGAACATAGAGAAGGACATTTAGCGAATGATGAAAGGATTTTAATGACAAATGTTGTTTTCCTTGAAGTTTTGTAATGTTGAATTGTGAAATAAAGCAATTAATTAATTCCCTCACTTGTGTTTTTCATTCTCTCAAGTTTACTCTTTGCCCTTTCTTGCACTCTTTCTCATAGCATTGCAGTGCTCAATACATTCCAATTACATTGTTTTTATTTTTATTTTTATTTTTTTTTCCTTTTCATGACTTTGCAAACACAACTGGTCGAATTTCGATCACAGGCAGTACTAGTTACTACTATTATACCGAGTGTCTGGAACACCATTTTCCGCTTCTCGCGTCCTGAGAACCACACAATTTCATCCTTCTAATCTTCTTTACTCTATTTTCTCTTCAATACAATTCATCTACGTCTTACTTGGTCTCTCTAGTTTATCTCTTTGTGGTGGAATCAACCTCCATGCTTATATAATCCCTGTTCGTTACGTCGCCAAAGTCCATACCATTTCATATTTTATCACTAAGTCCATTTTTTTGTTGTTGTTGCGGTCCGCGAGACTGGTTTGATGCAGCTCTCCACGCTACCCTGTCCTGTGCAAGTCTCTTCATCTCAGAATATGTTCGGCAACCTACATCCTTATGAATCTGCTTACTATATTCATCCCTCGGTCTCCCTCTATGATTTTTACCCCAAACACTTCCTTCTAATGCTAAGTTGACGATTCCTTGATGTCTCAGAATGTGTCCCACCAATCTACCCCTTCTCTTAGTCAGGATATGCCAGAAACTCCTTTTCTCCCCGATTCGGTTAAGCACCTCCTCATTAGTTACGTGATCTACCCATCTAATCTTCATCATTCGTCTGTAGCACCACATTTCAAAAGCTTCTATCATCTTTTTATCTGAACTCCTTATCGTCCACGTTTCTCTCCCATACAATGCTACACTCCAGACAAATGCTTTCAGAAGGACTTCCTATCATTTAAATTAATTTTGGATGTCAACAAATTTCTCTTCTTCAGTAACGCTTTTCTTCCCATAGCCATTCTATATATATATAATTTTACTTCGGCCATCAGAAGTTGTCTTGCTACGCAAATAACAAATCTCATCTACTACTTTTATCTTCTCATTACCTAGTTCCATTAGCATCGCCTGTTTTTCTGACACTGCATTCCATTACCCTTGTTATACTCTTGTTAATGTTCATCTTATATCTTTCTTCCAAGACATTTACAATCTACAATCAGTATGTGCGAATCAACTTTGAGAGAGGTGCTAACAGAGAATTAAGACTATGATGAATTATCACGTGCAGGCTTAAGAGATTAAATGCAATTGTTAATCTCGAAATTTAGATAATTTCCGTGGACACGAAAGCCCATTGTTAAATGGGTAAGCATAGCATTTCTTTCTATTTGACGAACATTCCCTGGCGTTCATTACGCAATTGCGGCTCTGTTGTTGTTGTTGTTATGGTCTTCAGTCCGGAGACTGGTTTGATGCAGCTCTCCACGCTACCCTATCCTGAGCAAGCCTCTTCATCTCCTCATAAGAGCAACAGCCTACATCTGTCTGAATCTGCTTACTGTATCCATCTCTTGGTCTCCCTCTGCGATTTTTACCCTACACACTTCCCTCCAATGCCAAATTCACAATTTCTTCGTCTGTAAAAATGTGTCGTGCGGATATATCCCTTCTTTTAGTCAAGGTATGCCAGAAATTCCTTTTCTCCCAAATTCTACTCAGTAGCTCTTCATTGGTTGCGCGATCCACCCACCTAATTTTGAGCTTTCTTGTGTAACAACACATTTCAAAAGCCTCTATCCTCTTCCTATCTAAACTATTTATCGTCCATGGTAGAAGGCAACACTCCAGACAAATGCCTTCAGAAAGGACTTCCTTACACTTAATATGTGATGTTAGTAAATTCCAGTTTTTCAGAAACGCTTTTCTTCCAATTGCCGTTCTATATTTTATATCCTCTGCCCACGTAAGAGAACGTATCTACTACTTTTATTGTTAAGTTACCTACTCTAATTCCTTGAGCATTGTCCGAGTTTTCCAATACCCTTGCTTTGCTGTTGTTAAGTCTTTAATGCACGACTTTTTATTTGAAGATATAGAAGCTACCCCGATTAATGTATAGTGCCTATATAGGCTACTGAGAAAAAATTTTGAAAAACAAAATTCCTTAAAATTATTATGTACTAGTAGCAACAAAAAGTTCATAGCTGGTCAGCTGTGTAGTGACCGAGCGAGGTGGCTTTAGCAGTGGTAACGCACTGGACTCGCATTCTGAAGGACGGTGGTTCAAATCCACCTCCGGTCATGCTGATTTAGGTTTCCTTTGACTTTCGTAAATAGCTCCATGCTAATGCCGGGATGGTTCCTTTCAAAGGGGACGGCCGATTTCCTTCCCCATCCTTTCCCAAAATTACAAGCGTTTGCTCCGTCTCTAATGACCAAGCTGTCGACAGGTCGTTAAACCCTAACCCTCCTTCCTTCCTTCCTTTCTTACAGCTGTATAGTGCTTCCATGATGTTCGCGATGCACTAAATGTCACTATTATGTCTCTCATCGTTCCAGAAAGTCACTCATAACGACGTAACAGTAGTATGTGATTGACTACTTTTACACGACAAAGGAGGAATACAGAACTAAAAAAATTAATAAATAAACGAACATGGTAGGAGTAACTCAATGCTGCTAACTGTCCAACTGGAACAGTAGCACTCTGCAATTTACAATTTCTAGGACGAGCTGACTAGCATGTGTGACACTGTGTATAGAAGCAGCAACAAATGATTTTGTGGTAAAAATTCGATCAGTTTGAGAGATAATGGGAAAAAAATAAGGTATGTAATTGATCAGCTACACTATGCATTAAAGGGTTGATGTTGACCTCATACGCTCCTTTCAACACACTGCCCATTGCGTTCAATTGCTCCTGCACGTCCTTTGCTCCCTGTGACTCTAAAATATTCAAATCTTTGTAAATCTAAGGGACTGAACTACGTTGGTCATTAGTCAAAAATGTTCAAATGTTTGTAGAGTCTATGGGACTCTAAACTTACAAACTACTTATGAACTAGCTAAGACTAAGGACGGCACAAATATCCATGCCCGAGGGGGGATAGTTTGTAAGCTACGGCCTGATGGCCAGGCAGTTTGGTGCGATAGATTTACAGACATTTGAACACTTGGACCACGTCACCAGCCGGACCGGCTGCTTTCGTCAGTGTGGTGAGCTTGGCGTGCAGAAGCCGTGTTTGTCGGCGCTGACTCCCCGGCCGTGCTGTCGAGTCAACACGCCTCCATCCTCCATCCTGCATCCTCCCCAGCAAACACGAGTCCCACGCCACCGGTAGCGGTGACGGGGCCAGACGCAAACACGGGACAGGCTGTTTGCCGTTCATTCCCCCTCTATAGCCCCCAGCCACTACCTCGCTTTGTTATTGTAATGGCCCCGCTTGCTTCGCCGTAAACCCGCCTCGCCAAAAAATTTATTGTCCGGCCCTGCAAACAGTGCCCTCCTCCGCATTCCGCGCCTAGGTGTCACCTCCGGGCTATCAAACTCGCAGCCTACCCCCCCCCCCCCCACCAGGATGCGTCTGTGGCGTCACAAGCGTTTCTGGTGTCCCGCACGCCTCTACGTTGGGGCCATCGCTAATTTCGGGACACATGATGTCACCACTTACTTCATACGGACTACAATCGAACTAAGTGCGACTCAAGACGCTGAAAGAAACTTGCGACTTCCGTACCTACATCTAAACTGCGTAAACCCCCTTATAATTACAGTTACAGCGGGAAGCTGACTGTTTCCATGTGAAAGGCGAGTTTTGCCAAGGTGTTGGGTTCCCCAACCGGTCGGCTACCAAATGTTCAAATGTTTGTTAAGCTTATGGGACTTAACTACGGTGTCATTAGTCCCTAAACTTACAAACTACTTATGAACTACTCACGAACTAGGACGGCACAAATATCCATGCCCGAGGGGGGGATTCGAACCCCCGACCGTAGTGGCCGTGCAGACCGTGACTGAAGCGCCTCAGCCCCCGCGGCCACCGCGGCCGGCCCGGTCGTCTACCAGTTTGGACTCAGTGAATGGGATACAACAAGTAGTCAGGTTTTCCGTAATGTGCTCGGAAACCGGAAACGCTAACCCATAATGCATCTGAAATGCAATACAGCCACACACATTATTCTAAAAATCCATATAAAATCAGTGAATGATCATACGGCAGACTGTAGCTACGGCGTCACAAGCCTCCCGGCTGTCGTTTGTGGTGTCCCGCACGCCTCTTCCTTGGGGCCATCGCTAATTTCTGGACCCATGATGTCACCACTTACTTCATACGGACGGCAATCGAACTAAGTGCGACTCAATACAGTGAAAGAAACTTGCGACTTCCGTACTTACGTCTAAACTGCGCAAACCATCTTATAATTACAGATACTAGGGGAAGCTGATTTTTTTCCATGTGAAAGGCGAGTTTTGCCAAGGTGTTCGGTTCCCTAGTCGATGGTCTACCATTTTGGACCTAGTGAATGGGATACAACAGGTAGTCAAGTCTTCCCTAATGTGCTCGGAAACCGAAAACGCTTGGCTGAGCGAGGTTGGCTAACCCAGAATGCAACTGAAATACAATACAGCCACAAACATTATTTTAAATATCCATATAAAATCAGGGAATTATCATACAACAAATCTAATATCTAAAGCAGAGTGTCGATATGTTTGTACATGTTGCATACAAATCTACAGTTTTCTTCCAATATTTATGAAATTTTGTACACGTAAGCCTCAATCCATGAGGACGATCGCCGTAAGTGTAAGAATTAAATACGATATATAGTTCACGAGATATGGCGTCATAAACAATGAGATGCGCGAAAAGCTGCTGCATTTTGCGACAATGTTGCTAATTTTCTCCTAAACCATTGGTCCTATGTCAACCAAATTTGGTACACACATTCCATACCGTGAGGTAACAATTGCTGCATGGTTAAGAATCACATACGGCACATGGTTCAAAAGATATTACGTCATAACCAATAGAAATCGCAAAAAATGCCATATAATGCGGCGAGACTTTCGAAATACACTGTATGAGAATGGCAGTACATAGCGACTTGCAACAAACTTTAAACGTAGTTTCAAATCTTTATTAAACTTTTTCTCGCTGGCAACCATAGTAAAAAGATGATGGGAAAAAAGTTTCTCGCTTACTACTTTTGCGCTGTTTATGGCTCTCGGTATGACGTTACAATTTATAATTTGAACACTAGAAATTGTAGCGACAGGAAATTTTACAGACAGTATACACATATATAGTTGAGTGTACCTTCTACATTGTATCACAGTTCGATATGTAGTTCATGAGATATGAGCACATAAACAGTAACGTTCGTGGGAAACCCCTCGATCACGCACTAAGTAATAAACTTACTTCTTTACTACTAATTGTATTCCCAAGAGATTTTACAGGCATACATCCCTTATATAAATGAATATATACCTGAAAAATGGCAGCAATAAATAAATACCCTGGCAACGCCGGGTTTTCAGCTAGTATAATTATATGAATGGATTCAGGAGATTTGGGAGAATCAAACGCCGTAATTACAATTTAAATATCCCTTACAAATAAAACGCCGATTAATTTCAATACTATAATAATAATAATAATAATATAACACATTTACAGTTATTGATACGTAGCGTTCATCAGTAACAGTTTAAGAAGCAAATGGGCAGCTTTGCACCACGATACCCATCTTAAAAGGCGCACCACGTTATTTCCGTATTCTTTCAATAAACTTTCGTTTTTCTTGTGTCACAAGAGAGATTCCACCACAGAAACACAAAACATGAACCCAGCAATGCGCATTATATTTATATATGTATTTTATTATATTTAATGTTATTCTTAGTAAGTTCCTTTTATGTTGCAGACTGCCACTTAAATTTTTCATGGCCGACTAAAAAGAGTAGACATACAGCAGATAATTTATATATATAAACAATTATAAGTATTTGTGGACAAGAACTGGATATATTTGTATTTAAAAGGCAATATAAATTAAATATTAATTGTGTAAGTATATTTCGACGGCGGCAGTATATTTGAACAGTGAGACGCCACGCTTAATGGCTATCTGAGAAAGAGCTTCAGTCTCAACCGTTTTTAGTATTGTTAAATATATATTTGTTTGTTAAATGTAAACAACATTTGTAGGGAGGTGGACAAAGCATTTAATTCTGTGATATTCAAATGTATAATATTTTGGAAGGGAAATTGTATTTTAAAGATGAGGCGTTAGGATGCGCGGAACGATACAATATTTTGGGAGCAGGGAGAGCTCGCTTTGGAACGCTTGTGAAGGGACTCTTTTAACTTGGGCGTAGCGGTGGAGAAAGGCTGTGACGCTGGGCGGTCTGAAGCCGCGATACGAACTTGTGGTGTGAAGAGGTAGGCGTGTGTGGACTGCAGAATATAGGCTCTGCTTGAAAAGTGATGAACTGTGGACGGTAGTGGGGCTGCGGAACTGTCATAATTCAGGAAGCGTGTACTCGTGTGATGACAAACTGTGTTTTATAACAAATACTTTAAACGAGTGATGATTTGGAACTTTTACTCTCGAGTGCGCGTGATGCTTATAGCGCCTCTCATGAACAGTAGTTGGGGAAATATTCAGTTATTTACCGATGTATAAAGTAGAACCACCTCCGCGTTTAAAGTCTAATAAGAGTAATAAACTCCATTTATAAAGAATTAATTCGTGAGTGAATCACTTCTTTTCTTAGAATCGATTTTGTTGGTCATTCAGAGGTTTAATTTATGTTTGTTTAGAGATATTTTGAGGTCATCATCATATGGAGATTGATAGACTGGCTAAACTACAGATTAATTATTGTTCTTGTTTAAACGGATTGGGTAGCTGTTTAGGGCATAGAAGCTGACATACAAACTCACCCCTATGAACAGAGACAACGAGCCATAAACTTTCACCACCCCGAGTTATGCATTGCCCGAGTCTTATTCGTGAGAACCGATAGAAGGTCGCAGGGACCACTCCATATACGACTCATTCGCCCTTGTTTTCTATTCCAGCCAGAACACTTCTTGGAAAAAAGGTTTTTTATGTGATTGCTGTTATTTAATGCTTTATACACAGCAGTAGGCCTATTTCGGCTCTAGATTAAAGTAGGGTTACTTACAATTTTTGTACATTTTTTTCTTGACATATTAGTCCATACTTACGTCCATATTTCATCGTGGAGATGTCAATTTATTGCAATAGCGGCATATATTTGCCGACTGAATACTTTTCAGATCGTATTTACATAAATTTACGTTTGTCAGATTATGAATTTATTATCGCTTGTTCTGAAATTTGCGTTTGACAGCTCCTCCAGCGATGCTCCTAGGTTACAATTGTTTATTTGTTTGTATCGCAGAATCTCTGGTATGGTACATAGGCTATAAATATCTATGGAAACGTAGTTGCGATCGTTACGGTACTTTTACGTCTATATCTGTTTGTATTTTGATTCTAAAATTGCAATGAGGTAGTCTAGATTTTTTTTCTTATTATTCTAGTTCTGTTGCTCATTTAAAATTTCGAGTTTCTTCAAGTTGAGATTGTTTAAGTTGAATTAACTATTTTCCTACTGGTTTAACGCCTTCTTACTCTTTTCCTTTATTTTATTATTCTGTATTTGGTGATAATAATTCTTATTGTATTCATTATTTTAATGATGGAAGCTATTTTATTTCTTTTGGTATTGAATAAATTTCGATCTCTTCCAGAAGAAGTTCATGTGATAACCTTTTCGTGTTGTTTGTACTATTTCCATTGTGTTTGTTATATGATCCGCTTCACGATTTTCTACTTTTAAGTGGTTGAAGTATGCTGAAACATTTGTGTCGTAATTTCTCGTTTGTTCTCTTATGGAATTTCTCAACTTCTACCCGTTTGTCCTGTATAAAATTTCTCACAATTTTTACAGTTAACTTTATATGTGTCTGGTACTTGGTATAATGGTATTTTTGATTTAATGGTTTTTATGTTATGTGTAATTCTGTAGGCGAATTTTATTGTAGTCTTTTTTTTAATAATGTGTTCAGTTCATTAGATGTTCGTTCTATATAAGTTTGTCGTACGTATTTAATTTTGTTTTGTTTTTGTTTTTTTTGTTTTTTGTTTTTAGGATGTATATTTCGATAGTTTAATGTCATTTAGAAATTTGTTGGGTTCTTTACTATACTTGAATTAAAATCATTTCTTTGTGCTATTGCTTTTTTTAAATTTATTTATTTAACTGTTTCTTCTAATGGTAGGTTCGTTAGTCTATTGATCATTGTGTTAGAGTAGACGTAATATTGAGCTTTGGGGGGGGGGGGCAAGAATTTTGAGTTAATAATAATGTCCTAAGTAAATATATTAAAACGTTCAAATGTTTGTAGAGCTTATGCGACTTAACTACGGGGCTATCAGTCCCTAAACTTACAAACTACTTATGAACTAGCTAACACTAAGGACGGCACAAATATCCATGCCCGAGGGGGGATTCGAACCCCCGACGGTTGTGGCTGTGCAGACTGTGACTGACGCGCCGCAGAACGCTCGGCCACCGCGGCCGGCTAAATATATTGTGTTATAAACATGTCCTTAAAAGAGATACAAAGAGCTGCAGGCCCAAATGAAATGTGACTAGGACTCCAGTTCTTATGCATCCGTTGTCTGGGTTTGAAAATGACTGAAAAGTCGAGAGTAGTCACCACCCTATAAAAATTTTTAGTTCTTCTGTTGTTGGTTATTTTTACAGAAATTTTATATATATCTGTACCGCTAAGTCAGTGGTGGCAACCTAGCAGCCTCACTGATTGTTTGAAGGAACTGCGATACCAACAGCCGTATGTATAAGAAAATATTTATTGTATCACCTTTTTTTATAACCATTTTCGGCATTCCACTATGCTATCTTCAGGTCCTTACATCGGAGCATAATATCCAAAAGTAGGGATACTAAAACTGGATTCGTGGACTTCTGCCTCTTAGCGGGAAACAACAATAGTTATATCCAATCCAAAAGTAGGGATACTAAAACTGGATTCGTGGACTTCTGTCTCTTAATGGGAAACAACAACAACTACAACAGCAACAGTTGGTGTTTCCCGCTAAGAGACAGAAGTCCACGAATCCAGTTTTAGTATCCCTACTTTTGAATATTATGCTCCGATGTAGGGACCTGAAGATGGCATAGTGGAATGCCGAAACTGGTTGTGATACAATAAATATTTCATTACACTTACGGCTGTTGGTACCTCAGTTCCTTCAGACTCTTGACCAGCCGCTGTCCCGTATCCGCCACCAGTGATGGATTGGATATCACTTATTGTTAGTGGCTGCCAGTCTCTGAAATACTGAAGTCGGCCTTTCTGTGTGTGTTTCAGGTGAGGCGCCTGCTATGTGGACGCTGCCAGTGACACCGCTGTGTGCCGCGGAACGTGAGTACGACGTCTGAGTGCGTCCACGTGGCAGGAAAGAAGACTGCAGCATAGCACACACTTACCACCGGCCGCTACGCTTCAGTTCTCGTAGATTGCTGCGATGTCTGTACTTTCGGACACGTTCAGAAGAACAGCCTCCACACCAGTGTTTAATAGATATTTACTCGCGAAGACGCCGTTTGGTTAGTTTACTTCACCAAAGACTGGAAAGTTGCCCAAGTTACTCCAATATTCAAGAAAGGCAATAGGAGTGATCCCCAAAATTACAGGCCTATCTCATTGACGTCGATTTGCAGCAGGATTTTGGAACATATACTTTGTTAGAATATTATGAACTACCTCAAAGAGAACGACCTATTAACCAGTAGTCAACACGGATTCAGAAAGTATCGCTCTTGCGAAACACATCTTGCCCTTTATTCACATGAAGTGTTAAGTGCCATCGACAAGGGATGTCAAATCGATTCCATATTTCTGGATTTCCGGAAGGCTTTTGATACTGTACCCCACAAGCAGCTTCTAATGAAATTGCGTGCTTATGGAAGATCTCCCCAATTGTGCGACTGGATTCACGATTTCCTATCAGAAATGACACAGTTCGTTGTAAAAACTGAAGTGATATCTGGCGTTCCACAGGGAAGTGTTATAGGTCCCCTACTCTTCCTCGTGTTTATAAACGATTTAGGAGATAATCTGAATAGCTCCCTTAGACTGTTCGCGGATGATGCTGTCGTTTATCGGTTAGTGAAGTCAACAGAGGATCAAAAGCACCTGCAAAGCGATTTAGACAAAATTTCTACTTGGTGCAAGATTGGCAATTGACACTAAATAAAGAAAAGTGTGAAGTAATACACATGACCACTAAAAGAAATCCACTGAACTTCAATTACGCGATAAATCAGTCAAACCTTAAGGTCGTAAATTCTACCAAATACCTAGGAGTTACAATTACGAACAACTTTGACTGGAGAGAACACATAGAAAATATTGTGGGGAAGATGAATCAAAGGTTACGTTTCATTGGCAGAACGCTTCGAAGATGCACCAGCTCCACCAAAGAGACTACCTACATCACACTTGTGCGTCCTCTCCTGGAGTACTGTTGCCCCTTGTGGGACCCTCACCAGGTGGGACTGACGGAAGACATTGAGAAGGTTCAGAGAAGGGCAGCTCGTTTTGTTTTATCACGTTACGGGGGGGAAAGCGTCACGGAAATGTTGCACGAATTGGGGTGGAAATCATTAAAAGAAAGACGTTATTCATTGCGGCGTGATCTGTTTGCGAAGTTTCAATCACCGACTTTTACTTATGAATGTGAAAATATTTTGCTAGCACCCACCTACTTAGGGAGACATGACCATCCCAATAAAATAAGAGAAATCAGATCGAAAACGGAACGATTTAGGTGTTCTTTCTTCCCGCGCGCTATTAGAGAATGGAACGGTAGAGAAAAGTTATGAAAGTGGTTAATGAACCCTCTGCCAGGCACTTGAATGTGATTTGCAGAGTATCTATGTAGATGTAGATGTAGATGTGGTTATACGTTCCACCTCGCAAGGGATACAGAGACTGCCAAGCTGGCCTGGACGTGCGATACTCGCGCGTTTCGCGTATACCAAGCCTCGCAATATCTCGGGATATTATTCGAGTACTGCGGTGCAATCAACGCCAAGATTTATGTGGTTTGTCATGCTATAGATGTCTTATGAAATAATACTGGGTGTCCACTTAAAAACACTAACGTATTCGTTAAAAAAAAACGTATGCTTTCATTTTAGAATGTTTCAAAACATTTACATTCGTGAAACCCTGTCTTACATTTTGCCATTGAAAGTCGTTTTACAATAGCTGCTGTTGTTCCAGAGATAATTTGATCAAGGTAAATGGAACACACTATACACGGTGTTACAAAAAGGTACGGCCAAACTTTCAGGAAACATTTCTCACACACAAACAACGAAAATATGTTATGTGGACATGTGTCCGGAAACGCTTACTTTCCATGTTAGAGCTCAATTTAGTATTTCTCTTTAAATGTAAATTGAAATGATTCGTGCAGACAACTGTCAAAGTACCCCAATTGTTTCGTTAGTATGTACTGCACTTCCTCGATTCACCGCCAGTTGGCCCAATTGAAGGAAGGTAATGTTGACTTCAGTGCTTGTGTTGACATGCGGCTCATTGCTCTACAGTACTAGCATCAAGCACATCAGTACGTAGCATCAGCTGGTTAGTGTTCATCACGAACGTGGTTTTGCAGTAAGTGCAGTGTTTACAAATGCCGAGTTGGCAGATGCCCATTTGATGTATGGATTAGCACGGGGCGCGGTACGTTTGTATCGAGACAGATTTCCAGAACGAAGGTGTCCCGACAGGAAGACGTGCGAAGCAGTTGATCGGCGTCTTAGGGAGCACGGAACATTCCAGCCTGTGACTCGCGACTGGGGAAGACCTAGAACGACGAGGAAACCTGCAATGGACGAGGCAATTCTTCGTGCAGTTGACGATAACCCTAATGTCAGAGAAGTGACCGATGGATTGGTAGAGGCGGACCAATTCCGTGGCCTCCACGCTCTCCTGACCTCAACCCTCTTGACTTTCATTTATGGGGGTATTTGAAAGATCTCGTCTACGCAACCCCGGTACCAAATGTAGACACTCTTCGTGCTCGTATTGTGGACGGCTGTGATACAATACGCCATTCTCCAGGGCTGCATCAGCGCATCAGAGATTCCGTGCGACGGAGGGTGGATGCATGTATCCTCGCTAACGGAGGACATTTTGAACATTTCCTGTAACAAAGTGTTTGGAGTCACGCTGGTACGTTCTGTTGCCGTGTGTTTCCATTCCATGATTAAAGTGATTTGAAGAGAAGTAATATAATGAGTTCTAACATAAAAAGTAAGTGTTCTGGACACATGGTCACGTAACATATTTTCTTTCTTTCTGTGTGAGGAATGTTTCCTGAAAGTTTTGCCGTACTTTTTTGTAACAGGGTGTTCCAGCTATCTTGTCCACCCAAAATATCTCTGGAACAATAACAGCTGTTGGGAAACGACTTTCACCGGTATCAAAGTACGGCTGGGGCCCCATGAATGTACATATTTGGAAACATTCTAAAACGAAAGTCAATGTGTTTTTTAACAAACAAACTTATGTTTCTTTAATGGACACCCTATATTTTTTCTTCAGCAATCCATAGCATGACAAATCACATAAACAATGGCGTTGGTTGCATCACAATATTCCAATTACGTCCCGAGATATTGAGACGCGAAGTTGACGCTTGAGATACGCGAAATGCGCGGCTAGCGCTCGTCCTGAGGCTCAGGCGAGAACCCCATGCTGCCCGTAATCGCGATGTGATTGACATGCGTAATCGCGCTTCCATACTTACCAAGAGGTCCGAAACGAATTCTACGGTCTGCTGCCATCAACTCGCAATTACGGGCAGCATGGGGTTCTCGCCTGAGTCTCAGGACGTGCGCTAGCCGCGCGTTTCGCGTATTTCAAGCATCAACTTCGCGTCGCAATATCTCTGGATGTAATTGGGATATTGCGATGCAATCAACGCCATTGTTTATGTGATTTATCATGCTATGGATTGCTGAGGAAAAAATACAGGGTGTCCATTAAAAAAAACATAAGTTAGTTTGTTAAAAAACACATTTTCTTTCGTTTTCGAATGTTTCGAAATATGTACATTCATGGGCCACAGCCGTACATTGATACGGGTGAAAGCCGTTTTCCAATAGCTGTTATTGTTCCAGAGATATTTTGGGTGGACAGGATAGCTGGGACACCCTGTATACTAGGAGCGCGGTGCTTATGTTGCGGCCCACTTGTCGTTTCGGGCAGGGCGCTGCAGTGCCTCTAGCCCTTGTACACAGAGTGGTTAATAATTTGGGCGCCTTCGTGAAGATGCACTCGCGACCAGCTACATGGTCTTCTCCGCGAAGACACGGCCACCGCAGGACCGATTAACAGGACAAGGCGTCGCAGGATCAGGACAAAAGGAGCATCGCGAGGCGAGGCGAGGCGAGGCGGCCACGAGGTGTGCGACCGCCATTAACTGCGGCGACACGGCCCCACATTCTGCTCAAGGGCGGCTCCGATGGCCGATTGTCTGCGCCGAGCTGAGGGCGTGTCTGCCCGCTCGCTCTCAAGACGACCACAGCGCGGACGATGTAGCCCGAAGCTTCGCGTCTTTTCCAAACCAAATTTATGACCGTCTCAAACTACTTTGTCCAAAGGTAATCGCATATTTGGCGACCAACACAACACCGTCGTTTTTCTCCTTGTTACACGTCCCAATCTGTCGACGTAGGCACATAATGCGTGTAAATGCGTGTAATGCGTATTATACGTGGAGTATTGATTTTTTTGATTTGATTTGATTTTTCCAGGGAAGCCAAAACTGTCTTCGTCCAACCCGCCACTGCCCGCACAGAAACTAAGTTTATTGTGCGGTATCGCTCCTTGTATATCAAGTAAAGCCAACCAATGCCCTTGAACAGTGCAAGGAGTCCCTTTACCACTTCTTTATTAGACACAATTTCTTCGGGTCTGGTTGTTCCAAATGTTCTGTGCCTTTTACTCTCCAATGCAATGCATTCGAAGATTAGATGTGATGCAGTTTCATCACCGTCATCACAGATCCTACATTTAGGGTCCTCTTCTGTTATTCCCATTGTATGTAGGTGCTTTTTGAAATTCCCATGGCCTGTCAGCAATCCAACCATGAGTCTAATCTCTCTCCTGTTCAGACCCAGGATTGCAGAGCTTCTTTTAAAACATGGCTTTGGCATCATTACCTTGCCATGTTTTTGTTGGTAGACTTTGATCCAGTATTCTACGTGCTGTCTTCTGAGCCAGTTACGTAGCTCCAATTTGATCATTGCCTCAGGTGATTGTCAGGACAGGTTCCGGTCCAATAAATGGAGTCTCTGCCCCCATCCTGGCTAATCTGTCGGCATGTTCGTTGCCACTCATCCCCGAGTGGCCAGGGACCCACAATAGGTTTACTCTATTGCTTTCCCCTAGCTCCACCTGAACCCTGTGACAAAATCAAATCAATCAAATCAAATGTTTGTAAAGTCTATGGGACTTAACTACGCGGTCATCAGTCCCTAAACTTACAAACTACTTATGAACTAGCTAATCCTAAGAACGGCACAAATGTCCATGCCCGAGGGGGGATTCGAACCCCCGACCGTAGTGGCCGTGCAGACCGTGACTGGAGCGCCTCAGTCCCCTCGGCCACCGCGGACGGCGAACCCTGTGACATTCTGGAACAATTTTAGACCTTGTTGCAGGAGCTGCCAGTGATCTCAGGGCTGCCTGGCTGTCTGAATAGATATAGATGCTACGGTCTTTGTAGCACCTACGCAAATTCTCCTCCACACACGCCCTGATGGCAGTGATTTCGGCCTGGAATACTGAGGCCAGTTTCCCTAGAGAGATGACGCCCTCCAGTCTTGGCTGCACCCCATATACGCCGGCCCCAACGCCTTGGTCGCGTCTTTTGGAAACCAAATTTATGACCGTCTGCAATTACTTTGTCCAAAGATAATCGCATATTAGGCGACCAACACAACACCGTCGTTTTTCTCCTTGTTACACGTCCCAATCTGTTCACGTAAGGCAGATATAAACAAAAACCGTTTAATGCGTATTATATGTGGAGGAACTTCACGGACATCCTGCATAAGCCTCTTAAAACAACTGGGTATACTAACTACTGCCTCTCAGTATATTTATTCCTTAATGAAATTTGTCATAAATAGCATACCTCTTTTCCCAACTAACAGCACACTTCATGAATACAATACGAGGATCTGTACAAGAACTTAAAAGCACTTACTTTAGCTCAAAAAGATATCCAATACAGATTTTCAATAGTTTACCAGCAACCATATAAAATTTAGCTGCTAATAAAGATCAGTTTAAGAGGAGCCTGAAAGACTTACTAGTGGCCAACACGTTCTGCTACATTGACGAATTTTCAAAATGGAAGCAAGTGACGTACGTGTCTGTATTCATACTAGTAACATTATTATATCATCAGCATGTAAAAAAAATTAAAGAAAAATTTGACATGTTGTATAAAAAAATGTTGAAATGTTTGTACAGCTTAAGGTACTTAATTGCGGGGCCTTCAGTCCCTAAACATACAAACTACTTATGAACTACCTTATACTAAAGACGGCACAAACATCAATGCCCGATGGAGGATTCGAACCCCCGACAGGGAGCGGCCTCGCGCTCGGAGCATAGCGCCTCAATGCGCTCGGCCGCTCCGCCGCGGTCATGTTGCACATATATGAGGATTTCCTCAACATGGATCTATGGAACGAACAACTAATCTAGTGTCATTACCTACTTCGTTGAAAAGCCTCACTGCTTGTTTACCAGGCCATGAGAATCTCAACAGTTCCTAATTTCCACATGTGTAAATCTTTACCTCTCTTCTGGCTGTATTTCAATCTCTGGATTGCTCTACAATATTTATTCCCTGCACTACTACTTGTAATCACGAGTATAGCATTGGGTGGAAAGAGAGTAAGAGAGGTTGTAGCCTTTCTCCATAGTTATTTAATTTGTACATTCATCAAGCTAAGAAGGAAAGCAAGGACTAACATTCAGTCAAAATAAAAATAAAAAATAAAGTAAAATAAAAAGGCAACAAAGAACCTGGAAGAGCAAGGGAATAGACAGTGTGTTGAAAGGTGCGTATAAGGTGAATATTAACAAGAGCAAAAATAGGTAATGGAATGTTGTTGTTGTTGTGGTCTTCATTCCGGAGACTGGTTTAATGCAGTTCTCCACCCTAGTCTATCCTGAGCAAAGCTATTCAACTCCACATAAGAACGGCAACCTACATCAAATGTTCCGAAGGTTTGTAAAGGTTATGGGACTTAACTACGGGGTCACCAGTCCCTAAACTTTCAAACTACTTATGAACTAATTAATTCTAAGGACGGCACAAATATTAATGCCCGAGGCGGTAAACGAACCCCGACTGTAATGGCCGAGCAGACCATGACTGGAGCGCCTCAGTCCCCTCGGCCACCGCGGCCGACCAACCTACATCCATCTGAATGTGCTTACTGTATCCATCTCTTGGTCTTCCTCTGCGGTTTTTACCCCACACACTTCCCTCTAATGCTAAATTCACAATTCCTTGATGTCTAAGAATGTGTCCTACCAATCTATCCCTTCTTTTAGTCAAGGTATGCCAGAAATTCCTTTTGTCCCCAATTCTGTTCAGTACCTCCTCATTAGTTACGCGATCCACCCACCTAATCTTCAGCATTCTTCTGTAGCACCACATTTCAAAAGCCTCTATCCTCTTCCTGTCCGCACTGTTTATCGTCCATGTTTCACACCCATACAAGGCAACACTCCACACAAATGCCTTCAGACAAGACTTCCTTACACTTAAATCAATATTCGATATTAGCAAATTTCTCTTTTTCAAGAACGCTCTTCTACCCATTGCCATTCTGCATTTTATATCCTCTGTACTACGACCATCGCCCAAGTGACAAAACTCATCTACCTCCTTTATTGCTTCGTTACCTAATCTAATTCCTTCAGCATCACCTGATTTTCTTACACTGCACTCCATTACCCTAGTTTTGCTGTTGTTAATGTTCAGCTTATATGCACCTTTCAGAACACTGTCCATACCGTTCAGTTGCTCTTCCAGGTCCTTTGCTGTCTCTGACAGAATTACAATGTCGTCGGCAAAACGCAATGTTTTCAATTCTTCACCCTGAACTGCAATTCCTTCTCCAAATTTCTCTTTGCTTTCCTTTACAACTTCCTCAATGCAGTGTCGGAAAATCAGGCGAAGCTGAAAGAATGAGCTTAGGTAACGCAACAATAAAGGTGGTAGATGACTTCTGTTACTTGAGCAGTAAAGTAATACACGATGGTCGCAGTGCAGAGGATATAAAATGCCGAATGGCAATGGGAAGAAAAGCGTTTTTGAAAAAGAGGAATTTGCTAACGTCAAATATTAATTCAAGTATAAGGAAGTTCTTTTGAAGGCATTTCGGAATGTTGCCTTGTATGGGAGTGATGGTGCTAAGTATTTGTTTATCATCCCGTTTCGGCAGCATCGCGGTAGCAGAGTGTCTGGATATCTGGTTTCGGCCCGTTCGCGGATCTGACCAGCGTTGCCAGATGGCAGGCAGAGAGAAAACACCTACAGTCTCACAAAAATGTACCTACGTTTTCCCTACTTCCTCCCTACCACCTCACTAATGCCCCTACATCAGGGTCGTTGCCAGGATTTGGGTCTGGGAGGGGCTGAATCCAGGAGTAGTTAACCAGTTGATTAATGTGACGTGGTACAATTCTGAAAAACTTTAAAATAAATATTTGGCATCGTGATTCACTTGCTACATATGTTTTTCCAGTGACTGATCGTTACTGATTGATGGAGTCAAGTGTAGATTATGCCGCGAATTCCAAGAGCTCTGTTACAAGAGGATTACTGATTTATCGATCGGACCAGGGTACATCAAGAACCTGTCAGCCACAGAGAGGAACAGCATTAATCAGTTTCCTCAAATATGCCGCTGATTCCGAGTGCACTGTTACACGAGGATAACTGATTTATTAACCGGACGAGGATACATCGAGACACTATCAGCCATACAGTAGGAACAGCAGTAATTATTTAGTTCACAGTCAGCACAAAAAAAAGGAAGTCCGTCACTCTACATGATTCGATTTTCAAAGAGTAATGCTATGTTGACAACGAATAACGGTTTCTTCATTATAACGTTGGCTGTCGCAAATGTTTTAGCGTTTTCTTGTCAGCATCTCCTCATTTACAAGTACTAACTAGTATATCGTCCTGACGTAAATAAATAACAGACTAGTCAAGGTAATAAAAGGTCTTTTGTTCATGGAAAAAATGAATTTTTCTTGTGCTGAAATTTTCTCAAAAATGTCCAAATGTTTGTAGAGCTTATAGGACTTAATTACGGGGTCATAAGTACCTAAACTTACTAACTACTTATGAACTACTTACAACTAAGGACGGCACAAATATCCTTGCTCTAGGGGGATTCGAACCCCCGACGGTAGTGGCCGTACGAACCGTGACTGGCGCGCCGCAGACCGCTCGGCCACCGCGTCCGGTGACATTCTCTAACACTATTTCCAAACCGACTCTCCATTCCACAGATATACCTTGAAATCATCATATTTCGCAGCAATTTTAATGTGTCTGAAATTAAGTTTTGAAATTAATATTGATTACTATGATCAGGTAACAACTATGCCGTCGTGTAAAATATCATTGGCCACTTCAAACTTTGCCACAATTGGTCGGCTTCATTCCCGCGTGCTGACAACTGCTCTATTGCCAACATTACGCGCTAGGCCTGTGTCGGCGATTGTAAAATTTTACCAAAGTACCTACGTGTTGTGGACTTTTGGATGTAAATCCTCTACATGATTTTAAGGCTTAAAAGTACCTACGTGTAGGGAAAATTCCCTACGTCTGGCAACACTGGATGTGACGCACAAGTCGGTACACCGAACATCGTAAAAGGTGTGTGTGTGTGGTGTTTAGATGTTGAACCTATCGTTAAATCAGACAACAAATTGTTCATTAACACAGCAATTTGGTTTAATTATGGCCCTGATATTGATGTATATACTATTAAATAAGAGGCCGGCCGCGGTGGCCGAGGGGACTGAGGCGCTCCAGTCACGGTCTGCACGGCCACTGCGGTCGGGGGTTCGAATCCCCCCTCGGGCATGGTTATTTGTGCCGTCCTAGTTCGTAAGTAGTTCATAAGTAGTTTGTAAGTTTAGGGACTGATGGCCCCGTAGTTAAGTCCCATAGACTATACAAACAACAACTATTAAATAAGAAACAGTGCATTAAACTGATTATGTGCGCAATGGATGTTTTAACAAAACAACTGTGGCAAGTCACCATTTGAAACAGACACTGACTATACTCAAAAAATTTGACTGCGAGAAAGATATTAAAAAACCACAAACCACTTTTTTAATGTTTGACTGCGAGAATTTTATGCAGATCAGTACCTGATTATCGAAATTCAGTATCCTAATCAATTAAATGTAGTGTTGCATAACAATCATTTACTATGGCACAAATAACGATATCTGTTCAACAAGATTACCAAGATCAATGCTCCACTTTAAATCCACTAATAACTAATTATCAAATGAAGGAAGTAGGTTAATCTTCTAACTACGTAAATGAAACAGGAAAGAAAGGTCAACTTTGTTAAAATGTTCAAATGTTTGTTAGGCTTATGGGACTTAACTACGTGGTCATCAGTCCCTAAACTTACGAACTACTTATGAACTACTTACAACTAAGGACGGCACAAATATGCATGCCCCAGGGGGGATTCGAACCCCCGACCGCAGTGGCCGTACAGACCGTGACTGGAGCGCCTCAGTCACCTCGGCCACCGCGGCCGGCTCAACTTTGTTACTTACTATTAATAATCACCATTACATTACCGACTTAATACAACTTTTTCCTAATCATATCAAATGCATTCCAGCGGTGGTACAACGTTTTCATAGTAATAAAAAGACAATATATATATTCCAAATACAATGAAATCGACTTGCTGGCACAGCAGCCTCTGCTCTACATCGGAGCCATACACACAACCCAACCGCTCTCTAAGCGAGCTGAACCACTAGTGCTACTCTCTCTCTCAGTGCGAGCTACAATGCTATGCAATACATGATCTTTGCCAAAGATGAAACTTCACAAAGGACACATATCGATACACACAGTAGAAGCGATATTATACATTTTCTTGCAAGCAAGTTACTCGACACAAAACAGGAGGCACAATATTAGACAATCGGCCAGGACAATTATGTCGGCAATAGGTTGGTATATTTGGAGGGGAGATATATTCAAGGTGGGGATCGATGTCGTTACCCTTCCACCAGAGAAAGGAGGCCTTGGTCTCAACAACGTTTCATCTAAATGAAAGGCTCTTCTGATAAGACGCATTATTCAGCTGTGCCACAAATATCCGGATAGTGCGCTAAGTATGGCCATACGGATATATAAGCCTCAGAGTATGCAAGTACCAATCCACCTTGGCGACACGCATTACAAGGTGAACCACTTTAGGATGTTTCTCTTAGAAATTAGCTACCTCCGACTGAAATTGTTTCACCTGGTGTGTAAGATGTATGAGACAGGCGAAGTACCTTCAGAGTTTAAGAAAAATATTATAATCCCCATTTCAAAGAAAGCAGGTGCAGACAGGTGTGAAAACTACAGAACCATCAGTTTAGTAAGTCATGGTTGCAAAATATTAACACGAATTATTTACAGAAGGATGGAAAAGCTGGTAGAAGCCGACCTCGGGGAAGATCAGTTTGGGTTCAAGAGGAATGTAGGAACACGAGAGGCAATACTCACTCTACGGCTTATCCTAGAAGATAGATTAAGGAAAGGCAAACACACATTTTTAGCTTTTGTATATTTGGAGAAGGCTTTTGACAATGTTGATTGGAATAAACTCTTCCAAGTTCTGAAGCAAGCAGGAGTAAAATATAGGGAGCGTAAGGTTATTTACAACTTGTACAAAAACCAGACAGCGGTTGTCAGAGTTGAAGGGCATGAAAGGGATGCAGTGGTTGGGAAGGGAGTAAGACAGGGTGGCCCCACTACATGGACTTACCACCGCTCAACTGTACCGCCTTATGAACGACAGTGGAAGGGTGAAACGAATGGAATTAAACCAACCCGATAAGGACTGGACTGTTATATGGAAAAACATCGACAACAAAGTGCTCGGTACGGATATAAGATCAACCTGGTACAAAATAGTGAATGACACGATACCAACAAGAGAGAAACTTCACAGAATACATTTGCCCGTAACTGACGAATGCAGGGAGTGCCATCTCATCGACACCTTGCAACACAGATTTGTCTGTGGAGAAAATACACTCATATGGGAATGGTGCAGGAAAATCCTGGCTTCAATTTGCAGAACAGCACCGCAACACATCTGTCTCATGTCGGTACTGAAACCTGACGGCAATTACTACCCAATCAGCAAGAAAAGCACGTGGACCTGGTTAGTAGGGCATACACTGTACTACATAACCAGTGCACAAGACAAGGCCTCATACTCAGGCTACAGAGTGTACCTCGCCACAAGAGCCCAGCTCTTGGAGAAGGGTGCTAACTACAGGAAATCGCAGTTGATGTCATATATTCTGTGAATAATAAATAATAACAACTGCAGGATCAGAAGTGACGCCTGTTCTCTCGGAACAGACGCCACATGTATATATATAAAATACCGGTGACGGTCAATGATCCTATCGTTAGTGGGTAGGGGTGGGCAAAGTTTGAAGCCCTTACTCTTACGGGAATTAGTTTCATAACTACGAGTTTGAGTACTGTGGGCAGGGCGAAGCTGGGAATTTGTATCTGACGGGAGGCGTGCTTAGGTAGTCCTTGCAGGTGCGGTGATCACTGTGTCCCCAGTGGTGTAGGGGTCAGCGCAACTGCCTAGAAAGAGGAGACCCGGGTTCGAATCCCGGCTGGGTACACATTTTCAGCTTTGCCCAATGACAGTTGATGTCATTTATTCTATGAATTTTGCGAATTATATCACGGCGCTACAAATAACGAGGATATGAAGGGAAAAAAGGAATAAACACGAAAAAAAAAGAAACGAATAAAGGACGAATGTAGAAATAAACGGATGTGCGGCATCCACTATTCAATGTTTGTCACCGTTTATCTATTACTGCTTCATTTAGATCATTTTTCTTCAATTCCTTAAGAAGATGGTTTGTTTCACCTTGGCTAACCTCGACGTAGAGGGGTTGAGTTACCTTTCTTTTATATTTTCTTTTTTTATTTTCAAAAGACTTTCATCTCCAGTACTTAGGGAAAGACAAAGGAACTTGCTATCCCTGCACATGACCAGGACATGCGCGACCTTCGGTGACTGGCGCACTCGGGGCTAAGAGACGACAAGTTGAAAGAACGCACGATGACAAATGGTTAACCAGGAAAATGAGACCAGGCATACTGCTTGCGGAAACGTAATAAAGCAGATATCGAGAAGACGAGCCTTGAGTGCTGTCGATATGCTGAGGTTGAAATATGGAGAAAATAAAAAGAACACACATTAAATCAGTGACTTAAGAAAAAAAAAAAAAGGTGGTCGGGAGGTACTTTTGCAAAATGGCGGCCACAGATCAGCGACGGCCGTGAAGCCAGCTGTCGGCGTAATTTGGACTCTGCCTCTTTTACCGCCCGACCTTCATTTTATCCTCTCTCTCTGTCTATTCCTTTTTTCTTTTTCACTTTTCTCACTCGCGGCCCCGGTGCCGGGCGGTCGCCGGTTCGTTCCCCCGGCGGTCCTTTTGGTTTCTTTCCGCCCGCTTTCAGCCGCCACCGGCATGACGAGTGGCTTGCTCGTGGCTCGGGGCTTGGGCTGTGTTTATTGACGTCCTAATTCGAGTCCCGGTGAAGACGAATCGCTGCAGTCGTCTGTGCCTTCTTCCGCCTGACAGGTTTACGGTCCCCTAATGGCTTTATGGGGCAACTTCGCTCCGCTATTGGGCGCCGTCGAGCCGTGGGCGTGGTACCGGGCCAACGAGTTGCCGAGTCCCGAGTTCGAATCCCCGCGTCGCGTAATTTATACTTGTCTTTTTCTTTTTTCCGATTCCTCCCTGCTCTCCACCAGGTACCCACCTTAAACTTCTCCCATTTCGTCCTTGCACGCTTGCCCCGTGCAACTGCACTGCTTAACACATTCCACACTGCTATGTATGTACCTCGACTGTGCAGGTGAACTAGCGATTTTTATGCAACATTAATGAATAACTGTACAGTAACTAAGAGACAGAAAGGCAAATTTCTAAAATCATTTGAAACACCATCCCTTATAAACGGCTTTTTTTTTTTTTTTTTTTTTTTTTTTTTTTTTTTTTTTTTTTTTTTTTGCATTACTAACGTATTCCTTGTCCGAAATATTTCAAAAAGCGACGTTCTGGTCTCTCAAATGTTCGAATGTTTGTAAATCTATCGCACCAAACTGCGTGGTCATCAGTCCGTAGCTTACAAACTACTTAAACCTAGGTAAACTAACCTACGGACAAACACACACACCCATGCCCCAGGGAGGACTCGAACCTCCACGGCGAGCAACCGCGCGCTCTGCAGCGAGACGCTTTAGACCGCTCGGCTACTCCACCGCGGCGTTCTGGTCTCTGGTAGCCGACAAATATGTTTATAAAATTTGGTGCCGATCGGATGAACGGTTCGACCGAAAAAGTGGGAACATGTTACAGCCAGACAGACATCGTCAAATCGGCGTTATTTTTGCAAATAAAAAAATTCAAATGTTTGTCAAGCTTATGGGACTTAACTACGGGGTCATCAGTCCCTAAACTTACAAACTACTTATGAACTACCTTATTCTAAGGACGACACAAATATCCATGCCCGAGGGGGGATTCGAACCCCCGACCGTGGTGACCGTGCAGACCGTGACTGAAGCGCCGCAGTCCCCTCGGCCACCACGGCCGGCTTTTTGCAAATCTCTCTGCAACGGTGCAAGATATGAAAAAAACATAATAGAGCGAAGTTGTAGAGAATGTTCCCCTCTACCAATTAGGCTATTCAATTTTCGGGTCACATGAATGGTTAAGCCGCTATTTTTATTTAAATTTCGAGCTGTCAAAAGACGATTGCAAAGGTCCACTTTTTGTGTTAGTACCGTAACCTAAAGAGGGTAAAAAATTCTACACTAAGATCAATAGCTGTCCGTTAGTGTCGATAAATCTCAAGAATAGCTTGCCCGATTTCCGTATATCTTTTGTTCAACTGAATACAGGGATGGCGTAGAAAAAAAGACAACAGGGAAAAACCTAAAGAAGCAGGTGAACTATCGGAAACACATGTATAATCGGACCCCTGCCATCCGCCATGTAGGCAAACCGCCATACGCAACAGTTTGGCAGCTGCAGCCGTAGGAAGGAAAGGGGCGCTATCTCACTCCTTTGATTCATCTTAATATTTACGTGTGAAGTGGCGACTTTTAACACATTCCACGCTGCTATGTATGTACCTCGACTGTGCAGGTGAACTGGCGATTTTTATGTAACGTTAATGAATAACTGTACAGTAACTAACAGACAGAAAGGCATATTTCTAAAATCATTTGAAACACCATCCTTATAGATTAGGAAAAATGTAACCTTATATGTATACTTGCATCGGTAGAGGTGTACCAGCACTCCAAAAAACATGAGAAACTTTCACATGGAAAACACTTTCACATTTCATAAACTTTGTTTACAACATAAATCAATCAAATGTGAAGGCCGTAAACTCCACAAAATATTTAGGAATTACTATTACTTCAGACTTAAACTGGAAAGAACACGTAGATAATATCGTGGGAAAGGCGAACCAGAGACTGCGTTTTATTGGCAGAACCCTTAAAAGATGCAACAGAACTACTAAAGAAGCTGCATACACTCCGCTTGTCCGTCCAATTTTGGAGTATTGCAGCCCAGTGTGGGATCCTTATCAGGTGGGTTTGACGGAGGACATCGAAAGAGTCCAAAGAAGGGCAGCTCGTTTCGTATTGCCACGATACAGGGGAGACAGCGTTACGGAAATGATACAGGATCTGGGATGGGAATCATTACAACAACGGCGCTTATCGCTGCGGCGTGGGCTACTTGCGAAACTCCAATCGCCAACATTCTCCTCCGAATGCGAAAATATATTGTTGGCTCCGACTTACATAGGTAGAGATGATCATCAGAATAAAATACGAGAAATCAGAGCTCGAACAGAGAGATTCAGGTGTTGTTTCTTCCCGTGCGCTATTCGAGAATGGAATGGGAGATAAATAGTATAACGTTGGTTCGATGAACCCTCTGCCAGGCACTTAAATGTGATTTGCAGAGTATCCCATGTAGATGTAAATGTGTAGATGTAGATTTCTGGTGTTTACAATAAAAAGAATTTGGTTCACAATAGGTTTTTTATTCGATATTTCATATATGTTATACATAATTCACTTGCAGGTGGTAATCCTGAAAGCCCTGAGGTACGCAGAGTCCTTCGTTGCAGTCTTTGCCCCACCATCTGCTTTCCTTTCTTCCATTTGTCGGAGCAAACTTTGCAGTATCGTGTAGTCATTACTTTGTTGGCAGTGTGAGGTACTTTTTCTGCAAAGTTACGACCAAACTTTCTGTCCAGACTAGCGGTGTTGGCTCTGCAGATCTAAAGCCTCTACCTTTTTCTACCAACGTCAAGCTAACGTTTTTCATGAAGTCCGCGAGAGCGATTTTCTGTTTACTGACGTCTTTGTACAAAATAAAACTGCTCACGACAGACATTAGGAAAACTTGAAAGAACAGTTTCTTCCACCACTTCATTGTTTTTTGTGCGAAGGGTAGTATCTGTACAGCTGATCCACACGATCTACACCAGTCTCGTTCTTATTGTAGCCAACTACAACGTCTGGTTTCATTACTGTTGTAATGCCACCTTTTGAACGTACTGGGACGTTTTGTAGAAAGGTAGTATACATCACGCTTATTTTTCCACTTCAGCGCTAGAATGGGCCCATTTCTCAAAAATATCGTTAAATTTGCTTCTGTTTCTTTGTTTTGAAGCTTGTTGGTAAGGCTTTTCTGTTTTTCACAACAGTTGCGACGGCTAATGTATTTTATACAAGTGATACACAGAACACATGCACTGCTGCTTCATCTAGTGAACAAAATATGAACTGCAGCAGTTACGGGCAACGTCCAACGGCCGAAACTTGCGCGCCCGTATGGCGTACGGGCGAAGATTTGAATGTGTTAAGATATCAGCATGGTGCAAAAATGTTCAACTGACCCTAACTAATGTAACGTCACCTTTATAAGCACTAAAAGAAATGCGTTAAAACTTCGTTTACACTATTTTTTTACGGACCTTGGCTCAACTGAACTTCGGTGCAGACAGGTTGTCAACAACGGCAGCTACGAAGGTGCAGCTGTGAGTCGCCTGTGTTTCCCTGTGGACCGTTCTGACTTCATTTGCCAAACTTTATTGTCGGAGGTTCTGTTTCCCTCTGTTTGTACTCCAACACGAGCATTTCTTACCTGGTTAACATGAAATACCGCAATCGTAAAAATACCAAATTTCTTAGAAAGAGAAGAATTTAACAAAAAAAAAAAAAAAAAAAAAAAAAAAAAAAACTGAAAACTAGCAAGGGCAAAAACGGATATAAAGACCAACTTTGACTAAAAGCAGCACAAAACATGGTTAAAATATAGTTATTGCCAAAAAGTAACAACCAGATCGTAGCAGCAAAAAAAAAAAAAAAAAAAAAAAAAAAAAGACAACAGTACGTTGCACTTCCCCAGGCATCTGTTACAGGACCCCTACTGTTCCTTATTTTTATAGACGATTTAGGAGACAATCTGAGTAGTTCTCGGATGATGCTATCATTTATCTGTTAGTGAAGTCTCCGTAGCATCTATATCTATCTCTCTAGGGAAACTGGCCTCAGTATTCCAGGCGGAAAAATCACTGCCATCAGGGCGTGTGTGGAGGAGAATTTGCGTAGTTGCTACAAAGATCGTAGCATCTATATCTATTCAGACAGCCAGGCAGCCCTGAGATCACTGGCAGCTCCTGCAACAAGGTCTAAAATTGTTGCAGAATGTCACAGGGTTCTGGTGGAGCTAGGGGAAAGCAATAGAGTAAACCTATTGTGGGTCCCTGGCCACTCGGGGATCAGTGGCAACGAACATGCCGACACATTAGCCAGGATGGGGGCAGAGACTCCATTTATTGGACCGGAACCTGTCCTGACAATCACCAAGGCAATGATCAAATTGGAGCTACGTAACTGGCTCAGAAGACAGCACGTAGAATATTGGACCAAAGTCCATCAACAAAAATATGGCAAGGTAATGATGCCAAAGCCATGTTTTAAAAGAAGCTCTGCAATCCTGGGCCTGAACAGGAGAGAGATTAGACTCACGGTTGGATTGCTGACAGGCCATGGGAATTTCAAAAAACACCTACGTGCAATGGGAATAACAGAAGAGGACCCTAAATGTAGGATCTGTGATGACGGTGATGAAACTGCACCACATCTAATCTTCGAATGCATTGCATTGGAGAGTAAAAGGCACAGAACATTTGGGACAACCAGACCCGAAGAAATTGTGTCTAATAAAGAACTGGTAAAGGGACTCCTTACACTGTCCAAGGGCATTGGTTGGCTTTACTATATATACAGGGAGCGATACCGCTCAATAAACTTAGTTTCAGTGCGGGCAGTGGCGGGTTGGACCAAGACTGTTTTGACTGCCCTGATAAAATCAAATCAAATCAAAGTCTCCATAACATCAAAAGCAACTGCAAAATTATTTAGATATCTCCATGATGCAAAAATTTGCACTTGGCCCTAACTAATGAAAAGTGTGAAGTCACCCGTAGGACCACAACATGAAATCCTTTAAAACTTCATTTACACTACAAAACCAGTCAAATCTACAGCTCATAAATTCAATTAAATATCTAGTATTTACAATTACGAACAATTTAAATAGGAGAGATGCTCAAATCAAATGTTTGTAAACCTATGGGACTTAACTACTTTCGTTATTAGTCCCTAGCGTGACAAACTACTTAAGTAAGTTAAAGTAACCTAAGGACAACACACACCCGTGCCCCAGAGAGGACTCGAACCTCCGTCGGTGAGCAACTGCGCGCTCCGCAGCAAGGCGACTTAGACCTCCCGGCCGCTCCACCGCGGTAAAAATTGGAAAGAACACTTTTTTTCCCCTTTTTTTAAAGTAAAGCTTCAGGACATGTGATTAAAAATAAAATGAAAATATGTAATACACGACACTTTATGGCGACTTTCGCGTTTTACTAAGTCACGCTTTGAGATTAGTCAAATTTCGCCTGTGTGACGAAAGGACTGAGGCACACCGTAGATGAAGCAGTTAGAGAGAACAAAATGTTCAAATGTTTGTTAAGCTTATGGGACTTAACTATGGGGTCATCAGTCCCTAAGCTTACAAAGTAGTTATGAACTAGGTAAGACTAAGGACGGCACAAACATCCATGCCCGAGGGGGGATTCGAACCCCCGACCGTAGTGGCCGTGCAGACCGTGACTGGAACGCCTCAGTCCCCATGGCCACCGCGGCCGGCTAGAGCGAACAGACTGAGATGTTGGGGTCATGTTACACGCATGGGAGAAGTGAGGTTACCTAAGAGACTCATGAGCTCGGCAGCGGAGAGTAAGAGGAGTCGAGGTAGACCAAGAAGAAAGTACTTAGGTTCGGTGCAGAATGATTTTGAAGTAAAAGGCATAACATCAGACGAGGCATCAATGTTAGCATTGAATAGGGGACCAGAAAAGAATTTTATTACGGGGCGTATGCTCCACCCTGAACGCTGAAAAGCGTAATCAGTCACTAATGATGTCGATGAATATTTTTGCCCAGATCGCAGTAGTGATTTCACTTTTACGGACCTCGGTTTCGGCTCTTAAAGGTAACAACATCCTTCCAGGGACCAAAAGACGAAACTTTTTTATGCCGAAATCGGTCGTCTTTAAAAATAAAACAGTATTGCGCTATCGGCAAAAATGTTATTTCCTTTTACCTGAAGTACGATAGCCGATTCGCTGTTAGCAGCAAGTTAATTTACGACTCGACTTTCTCGGCTTCAGTTTCGAGCACCCAAACCTTGCCTCCGTAGTTCCCGTGGCCGCCGCTACAAAACGCAGAGGCAGCACCGTCTCGAGTAGTACGCCGCGGCGGCTCACAGATGGCGCAGCGCTCGCGCCTTGTTTACGATTATACGGGAGAGGTGTTTTACATATTCATGACGCCATCCCCGATGCCCGGCGCGCTATCTGCTAAGAAGCCGTCAAAAATACTGCCGATTTAACGGAGAACGTCTCGAGTGTATTTCTCCGTGTATTTTCCGCCGTATAATGGCGCTGTTAACACGGCGAGAATGAGAGGGCGTGTCCGCCATCTTTCTGGCGAGCTCAATAATAGAATTGTCAGCTGCGAGACGTTTGGTTGTTTTTTTTTTTTTTTTCTTCCGTTTCTCAGACGGGGCGAGGAAATGTCGCTGCCCAGATATATATGCGATGGCTTCGGCGGAAATTTAGCGCACCTGCGCCTGCGAGTAGAATGGATGGATGCCGTGTTGAAAGGGCCGTTCGTTAGCAGCGAGCAGGACTGCTTGTTGATATTCCCGCAGGGGCGAGGACGGTAATTGAGAAACACTGCAGGGAGGCCGACGAACGCTACTCACGGTGTGGCGTGCCATTGTCTAGGCCGAGAATTGCATGAGCGGCAGTCATTCGTTTATCCTAGCCATCTGTGGATGTCACGTCGCCGTGCCGGAAAAACGACGACTCAATTGCAAAATGCAATAAATCGACGGTATTGCATCAGTCATCACAGAAATAGCTAGCGCCCACAGTGGAACATCTACATCTACATACATACTCCGCAATTCACCGTAAGGTGCGTGGCGGAGGGTACACTGTACCACTACTAGGCATTTCCTTTCCTATTCCACTCCCAAATAGAACGAGGAAAAAAGGAGTGCCTATATGCCTCCGTACGAGCCCTAATTTCTCTTATCTTGTCTTTGTGATCTTTACGCGAAATGTAAGTAGGCGGCAGCAAGATCGTACTACACTCAGCTTCAAATTCCGGCCCTCTAAATTTCCTCAACAGAAATTCACGAAAAGAACGTCGTCTGTCCTCCAGCGATCCCCATTTGAGTTGCCGGAGCATTTCCGTGACACTCGCGCATTGGTCGAATCTACCGGTAACGAACCTAGCTGCTCGCCTCTGAACCGCCTCTATGTCTTCCTTTAAACTGATCTGCTGTGGGTCCCAAATACTTGAGCAATACTCGAGACGTGGTCGTACAAGCGTTTTATACGCGGTCTCCTTTACAGGTGAAGTACATCTTCCCAAAATTCTCCCAATAAACCGAAGTCGGCTGTCTGCCTTACTCACAACTGTCCTTACATGCTCGTTCCATTTCATATCGCTCTGCAATGTTACGCCTAGATATTTGAACGACGCGACAGCATCAAGAAGCTCACTACTAATGCTGTATTCGAACAACTGAACTGTAGTTGTACACAGTACCTTTAGAATGCTATGTATCAAGTTTGGAACTTAAATAGTGGCAACTCTGCTGTGGAGAAACTATGACATGGAACCTACTATGGTCGCTGACAGCACACGTTGTCGACATACCTACGTGACCTCCGAGCAAATGGACTCGCCTGTCCCACGTCATCGGCGTGCGTACAATCGAGGGAAACACAGACACTTGTGAGAGAGAGGTCTAATGTAGTGGTGTCACTATGGTTTCGAAACAGGAAAAACGGAGTTGGATCAAGATTGGATGTGCCAGAGGTCGTACAGCACGACAGAGCCATCGGGGTCTTCAAGAGGCGTGCGGGGAATCGGCGTTGCCGTACAGAACAGTGGAACGTCGGGTAAAAGCCTTCAAAGAAGGTCGGCAAACTGTGGGCAGACATGTATCGGGCAGGTCGACGTAGCGTCTCTGAAGAACAAGTGCGGACTGTTGCTGGTGTCGATCGACGCCAGGCGATTCGAGAGCTCGCCCACGAAACCGGATCAGCTCACAAGACTGTGCTTCGCATCCTGAAGGAACGCCTGGGCGTGCGAAAAATTGCATCATGATGGGTTCCGCACGAATTGACGGAAACGCAGAAATGGATGCGTTACGACGCTGGTCAGACGCACTTGGAGCGCTGTGACCGCGAAGGAGACGCTTTCTTACGGCGTATCGTAACACAGGATGAGACACGGGCCACATCGTACGAGCCGAAACTGAAACAACACTCCAGCTAATGATGTCATTATCAATCGCCGCGAAAATCGACATTGCGTGAGAGCCCCAGCGTGGTGAAAGTTATGGTGATTCTCGTGTACGAGAAGCTTTACGTTCCTCGACGGCAGGCCGTCAGTGCACAGTACTACTGTTCGTTTCTGGAGAATCACCTGCGACCAGCTTTGCGAATGAAGCGGCAACACTTTCTGAGAAACCCAGCCATCATTCTGCACCACAGTGCGGAAGCGCATACAGCGCAAGCTGTGGCTGCTCTGTTCCGTCGATGGGACTGGGAAGTACTGTACCGTCCACCATACTCCCCGGACTTATCTCCATGTGAAGCATTCGCTTCACAACTGTTCCAGAGATTCGACAGGCAGTAGACCGCTCCTTTCGCACTCTGCTAATGGAATACTAAGGCTTCCTCATCGCTGGCAACAGGTTCTGCACAACGCTCAATGGGGGAGAGATCTGGGGATCGTGCTGGCCAGGATATTTCATGTACGACTTGTAGAACACGCTGGGTGGTATGGGATACATGTTGACGTGCATTCTCATGTTGGAAAAGTATATCACCTTTTTGGTGCACGAGAGGTAGCGAGAAGTGTTAATGATGGTTTCAGTGTACGGTGAACTGTTGAGTGTTCTCTTCACGATTGCCAGAGGAGAATGGTGAGTGTAGAATCTCGCAGTCCCCTACACAAAACCACACGCGTACCACCATGATCGGCACCGAGGCAGCGACGAATCTCATCACTGAAGACGACACGTCTGCACTCGTCTCTTCATAAGCGCGTACCATGGCACGCCCCAACATCGTTCAGCCCGCCTCCAGTGGTTTCATGGTGGTATGCGTGTGGTTTTGTGTAGGGGACAGCGAAAATCTGGGGTGTATGGGACAGAGGCAAACGGAGCCGACACCTAGCATCCATGGTGTGGGGGAGCCATGTCCTACACTGGCCGTTCTCCTCTGGACGGAAAATTGCACAGCACACAGAACACTGAAACCATCGTTCAACCCATCTTGCCACCGTTCATACACCAGCAAGGCGACATGCTTTTCCAACAGGACAATGCACGTGCACACGTATCCCGTACATCCCAGCGTCCTCTTCTGGCTGTACATCAACTACCCTTGCCAGCACGATCCCCAGACCTGTACCCCATCGACAATGTTTGGGAGCGGATGAAACGTCATGTTGGGCTGTCTGCATGAGCGGCGCGAAATGTGGCCCAACTGAGGCAGCAGGAGGAAACTGCATGGCAGGACATTCCGCAAGATTACATTTGGCACCTCTACTATCGTCTCCGAGTGAGAATTGCAGCTCGTATTACGGTTGATTTGATTTGATTTTTTTTTTTTTTTCAGGGAATCCAAAACAGTCCTGTTCCAACCCGCCACTGCCCGCACCGAAACTAAGTTTATTGTGCGGTATCGCTCCCTGTATGTCTAGTAAAGCCAACCAATGCCCTTGAACAGTGCAAGGAGTCCCTTTACCAGTTCTTTATTAGACACAATTTCTTCGGATCTGGTTGTTCCAAATGTTCTGTGCCTTTTACTCTCCAATGCAATGCATTCGAAGATTAGATGTGGTGCAGTTTCATCACCGTCATCACAGATCCTACATTTAGGGTCCTCTTCTGTTATTCCCATTGTATGTAGGTGTTTTTTGAAATTCCCATGGCCTGTCAGCAATCCAACCATAAGTCTAATCTCTCTCCTGTTCAGACCCAGGATTGCAGAGCTTCTTTTAAAACACGGCTTTGGCATCGTTACCTTGCCATGTTTTTGTGGATGGACTTTTGTCCAATATTCTACGTGCTGTCTTCTGAGTCAGTTACGTAGTTCCAATTTGATCATTGCCTCGGTGATTGTCAGGACAGGTTCCGGTCCAATAAATGGAGTCTCTGCCCCCATCCTGGCTAATCTGCCGGCATGTTCGTTGCCACTGATCCCCGAGTGGCCAGGGACCCACAATAGGTTTACTCTATTGCTTTCCCCTAGCTCCACCAGAACCCTGTGACATTCTGCAACAATTTCAGACCTTGTTGCAGGAGCTGCCAGTGACCTCAGGGCTGCCTGGCTGTCTGAATAGATATAGATGCTACGGTCTTTGTAGCACCTACGCAAATTCTCCTCCATAAACGCCCTGATGGCAGTGATTTCGGCCTGGAATACTGAGGCCAGTTTCCCTAGAGAGATGACGCCCTCCAGTCTTGGCTGCACCCCGTATACCCCGGCCCCAACATCTCGGTCTGATTTTGACCTATCAGTGAACCAGACAATATCCCCCGTACAGTGTCTAACTATAGTCTCCCACTGCTCCCTACTTCCAATTGTTACATTGAAAGGCTTGTTGAAGCAGTATGGGGTTATAATATAGTCGGCTGGCATTTCCCCAACCTTTCCTATATTTGCCTCACTCACTATTGTAGTGTGTGATTCTGGATATCCCAAAGAGTTCCAGTTGTTGCCAGTTTTGAGTCTGTATGCACCAGCCGCTGCCTCCATCTTGACCCAAAGGTGTAATGGGGGCATATCCAGCATGGTTTCCATCCCAGCAGTTGGTGTGCTGCTAATTCCGCCTGTTATGGCTAAGCAGGCTAATCTCTGCACCTTACCAAGCTCCTTAGCAGCAACCTGCTGTTCTACCTTCTCCCACTACACGACCGTCCCATAGGTGATCCTGGGTCTAATCACCGTGGTGTATATCCAGTGCATAGGGTATACACGGTACTAGCGACTACATTCCTCGCGCTCTGTTGCCTGTACTCACGTGCGTATGGCGCTGCCTGTGTGATCGTGTGTTGTATACGATCTCAAGAATGCTGGGTCGACGAAGTCACTGTGTCCTTTTTCCGTTTTCCAGGGGTGTATATATTCGAAAATGTGAAAAAAATATCCAACTTCCCTTTAGGGGTCTCGGCGTAATACGTCATTAAGCAATGTTTTGCCCTGTTGTCAGTAAGGCCGTGCAGCAATTGTCAGCATCAGTCGGCTGCTGCGCGGTTTCGACAAACGGCGCACCTCGTCAGCACGGTGTGAGCTGGTGCGTTAAGCTAATAGCAGAGCGCGCCCGCTGCCCGGTAGCACAGAGTAACATATACAGAGGGGCAGCCCCCCCTAAACCACTGTCCTACGCTCCCCTCGGAGTTCCATAAGATGCTAGCAGGTGTCAGCCGGTTCGCTGGCTTAGGGTGCCTCTCGCACGTCAGAGGGTAGCGTGGAGGGGAGGCTGAGGGGAGAGCTCGTGCCGCCTGCCACGAGGCCACGGCTGTGAGGGGAGGTGGTGGTGGGGGCAGCCGCTACCTGCCGCCTGCTCTGGCCAGTTTAAAGGGCTGCAGCGCCATCACGGGACATGTTACGGAACTGCTGGAAACCCTCCTGCCCCGCACCCCTGAGCATAGGACCGGGCCTTACGGAGGTTTCCTGTCTGTATATACTTGTCTGTGCCGGTAGCAATCACAATCACAGCTAACGAGGTGCCCGCCCAAGGCGTCCCTAATAAGCAAGCGGCCATCAGCCCGTCATTGGGAGAGGTGCGCGGCTACACGCTGTAAACGCGCCGCCACTTACAAGTCGACCGCCTATCGACCGATCGATTCCCGAAAGCGGCCGCACTTAATTGCCATGTAAATAGCAGGCCCGACCCGGCGTCTTCATCCTGCCCGCCCGCTCCTTTTGCTCCTGTTTCTGTCTTATCTCCTGTCCTGGCAGCGGCGGCCCCAGCACCGAGCCCCGAGGAACGTCTCCGACGTAGCGGTAGGACCGGCCACGCCCACCCTTCTCGACTTCCATTAATCGCCGACCATCATCGCCGGAACGAGCTGGTCGATACACATGATTGATCAATAGTCGGCGTGACGCGACGGCCTCAACATTCCAGCGGTTGGCTTCGGACCATGGGGGCACTGGATACACGCGTACGGAGAAGGGCCGCCCGTACCGCATCCACAGTTCAAATATTTGTAGAGCTTACGGGACTTAACTATGGGGTCATCAGTCCCTAAACTTACAAACTACTTATCAACTACCTTATACTAAAGACGGCACAAATATCCATCCCTGAGGGGGCATTCGAACCCCCGACCGTAGTGGCCGTGCAGCGCCTCAGTCCCCTCGGCCACCGCGGCCGGCCATCCACACTTACTGCGCAGAAGACTCCGACCGAATCATTACTTGTAACCGAGTATTCCGCTGCTCTTCTAGTTTCGGCTGAACCAAAACCGCAACAGAAACTTGCGTAATCTAATGTATACAGCAGTGTCCGTATATTTGTACGTGTTGCATACAAATATACAGTTTTGTTCCAATATTTATGAAATTTTGCACACGTAAGCTTCAATCCATGAGGACGGTCGCCGTAAGTGTAAGAATCACGTACGATACATAGTTCACGAGATATGACGTCATAAACAATGAGATGCTCGAGAAACTGCTGCATTTTGCGACAATGCTGCTCATTTTCTCATAAACCATTGGACCGATTTCAACCAAATTTGGTACACACTTTCCTTACCGTGAGCTAACAATTGCTGAATGGTTACGAGTCACATACGGCACATGGTTCAAAAGATATTACGTCATAACCAATAGGAATCGCAAAAAAATGCCATATAATGCGGTGAGACTTTCGAAATACACTGTATGAGAATGACAGTACTTAGCGACTTGCAACAAACTTTAAACATAATTTCAACCTTTATTTAACTTTTTCTCGCTGGAAACCATAGTACAATGATGAAAGGAAAAAACCTTCTCGCTTACTACTTTTCCGCTCTTTATGGAGTAAAACTACGGCATTCGGTATGACGTTACAATTTATATTTTCTGCAGTACAAATTACAGCAGCAGGAAATTTTATAGACAATATATACGCCTATAGTTGTGTGTATCTTCTAAATTGTATCACAGTACGACACGTAGTTCATGAGATATGAGCATATAATAAAGTCCATGGAAAACTGCCCCATCAAGCACCAAGTTTTAAACGCATACTTCTTTACTACTAATTGTATTCCCAAGGGAGTTTACAGACATACAGCCCTTATACAAATCAATATATACCTGAAAACTGGCAGAAATAAATAAATACTCGGACAACGCCGGCAACTAGTCTTATATATTTAAAAAAAATCTACGAAAACTAAAGTCAGTCGGCCAGACCAAACTACTCCGCCGATTTCCTCCATTTTTGTTTTAAAGGAAAGGTATTCATCAACAGATTTGTCATCTAGTATTATAATTTACATAACTCTCGCCTTCCTTTTTCTATACCCAAACCGATTTACTCCTGTATATTTCTTACTGGGATGTCCCCGCTGTAAACTAAAGTCAGTCGGTCAGGCCGTCCTATACGACCGATTTCCTTCATTTTGCTTTAAACGAAAGGTATTCGTTCATAGATTTGTCATCAAGTATCAGAATTAACTTCAGCCTCTCCCCCATTTTTTTTTTCAAACGCTTTATCGTTATGTCCTTGCACTGAACATTTTAATCGTTTTGTCTTACGAAGTCTTCTGTTCTAGTTAAGGTACGCAGTTGTCTTTGCCCTAACATCACTCATCGCATCAAGCTCTTCCATTTGCGCTTATAAACACTCGCACTAATTTATTCTGAAGAAAGCTATGCGTTAATATTCAACCTCACTTCCATTCTTCCCAACGTGTTTCTCCTTCCACTGAAGGTGCGGAGTATTCGCACGGGTCTTCTGGTTAAGTTAAAGTTTCAGTATACGTTCGTTATCACACAACATTTTTCAAGACCCCCTCCCTGTACTAAGCCTTCTCGAGTGTGTGTGTGAGCCTAACCAGCAGTCGGTAGAAGAAGACGCAGGAGCGAACAGGTTTGGACAAAGCGACGGTACTTTTTTTTAGATTCTATCATTCCCCCTCGTTGTGGCATTTTCTATCTAAAAGAAGAAAAATTAAAGTTCGTCATGTTGGCTTTGCTGTACTCGTTTTTCCTTGTTGCAGTTACGTAAGTGGGAAAGGGTCCTAGCGGTTTTTTTTCTGTGCAAGCAATTATGTTTTTCACTTATTCCCAAACATGTTTCGGAACCTTTGTTCCATCATCAGTGGTATTTTTATTAGATCTGTAAATATAAAATATTTACTGGTTACGTTGTAGTTTACTATTCGAAAATATTGCTGAAAAATGCAAGAAATATCATTTACCTGGCGCCTTTACATTTTATGTTTCCGAGTGAAACAAAAGGCAATAGCAAAATTCACATATTTGTATAGCTTATGGGACTTATCTACGGGTTCATCAGTTACTAAAGTTACCAACTACTTATGAACTCAGAATGAAACTTTCACTCTGCAGCGGAATGTGCGCTGATATGAAACTTCCTGGCAGATTAAAATTGTGAGCCGGAACCGGGACTCGAACCTGGGATCTTTGCCTTTCGCGGGCAAGCGCACTACTGACTGTGCTATCCCGACACGACTCACGATGCCGCCTCACAACTTTACTTCCGCCAGTAACTCGTCAGTACCTTTAATCTGCCAGGAAGTTTCATACTTATGAACTAGCTAATACTAAGAACGGCACAAATATCCATGCCCGAGGTGGGATTCGAACCCCCGATCGTAGTGGCCGTGCAGACCGTGACTGAAGCGCCTCAGTCCCCTCGGCCACCGCGACCGGCAGGCAATAGCAGAAGGTATAAAAATGATGAATGAATACACTACGCTATGCAATGGCACAATATTCAACACAATAAAAAATGTTCAAATGTTTGTATAGTCTATGGGACTTAACTACGGGGTCATCAGTCCCTAAACTTACAAACTACTTATGAACTACTTACGAACTAGGACGGCACAAATATCCGTGCCCGAGGGGGGATTCGAACCCCCGACCGTAGTGGCCGTGCAGACCGTGACTGGAGCGCGTTAGTCTCCTCGGCCACCGCGGCCGGCTCAACACAATAAAGGAACTGTACAAAGATAAGAACTCATTAATTTTTGGCGCCAGAAGATGGCGAGAACAACTGAACATCTGCAGCAGCTCCAAACACAAGAAACCGCCATAACAGTGAAAGTGAAACATCTGCTAGCGACTTCACACACAACAACTCACCAGAACAGTGATAAGTGGTGAGAAAAGTGCTCTAAAGTGTCGAAAATGTATTGTCATAAGTGTGGACGCATTTACCACAGAAGAGAGACACATTTCCCAAGCACAGCTGTCAGTAACAACAAGAACTCCTCCAAATATTTACGCGATTCCTAAACACGTCTTCCTTAGTTAGAAAAATAAAATTCCACTGTTTTCAAAACCATACATCCCTTAAAAACGGAATCTGTTTTCAGGCGGCAGGTCATAAAGTACTGGAATGTTTCACTCGGAAACATAAAATGTAAAAACGCCAGGTAAACCATATCTCTTGCATTTTTCAGGAACAGTTTTCATGAACTACAGTGTACATGGCAAATATCTGGTACTTACAGATTTAATAAATAACCCACTGATGATGGAACAAAGGTTCCGAAACATGTTTGGGAATAAGTGAAAAACATAATTGTTTGCAAAAAAGAAAAAAAAGGCGTATCCTTTCCCACTTAAGAAAAATTAAAGTTAGACAGTAAGTAAACTGAACTCGATACAGTGCAGTCTCGATATGTCGAATCTCGGAATTACGAGTTTTCCATAAATACGAGCGTTATAAAAGAAACAACTACTGCGGGCACAGTATATATTCACAGAAAAAGGCAGTCCTCCACTATAACGCGAAGTAAACAGCGGAAAGACTTTGAAAGTAGGTACTATGAGACACTCTAAAAAGGGGAGAAATATTATTTTCAATACAAACTTATGTTTTTTAAATGGACACCCTATAATATTTCTTAGTGAATCGATAGGATGAAAAATAACAAAAATAAAGGCTTCGGTTGCATCGCGATGCGTCAATTACATCCGGAGAAACTGCGAAGCGAAGTAGACGTTTGAAACACATGAGGCGCGCTGCTAGACTCAACGGTGAGTCTCGCTTGAGCCTCAAAAAAAAAAAAAAAAAAAAAAAAAAAAAAAAAAAAAAAAAAAAGTTCAAATAGCTTATGGGACTTAACTACAGGGTCTTCAGTCCCTAAACTTACAAACTACTTACGAACTAGCTTACACTAAGGACGGCACAAATATTTATGCCCGAGGGGGGATTCGAACCCTCGACCTTAGTGGCCGTGCAGACCGTGACTGACGCGCGTGCCGCGGTGGAGTAGCCGAGCGGTCTAAAGCGCCTCGCTGCGGAGCGCGCGGTTGCTCGCCGTGGAGGTTCGAGTCCTCCCTGGAGCATGGGTGTGTGTGTTTGTCCTTAGGTTAGTTTACCTAGGTTTAAGTAGTTTGTAAGCTACGGACTGATGAACACGCAGTAGCCGAGCGGTCTGAGGCGCCTCGCTGCGGAGCGCGCGGTTGCTCGCCGTGGAGGTTCGAGTCCTCCCTGGGGCATGGGTGTGTGTGTTTGTCCTTAGGTTAGTTTACCTAGGTTTAAGTAGTTTGTAAGCTACGGACTGATGAACACGCAGTAGCCGAGCGGTCTGAGGCGCCTCGCTGCGGAGCGCGCGGTTGCTCGCCGTGGAGGTTCGAGTCCTCCCTGGAGCATGGGTGTGTGTGTTTGTCCTTAGGTTAGTTTACCTAGGTTTAAGTAGTTTGTAAGCTACGGACTGATGAACACGCAGTAGCCGAGCGGTCTAAAGCGTCTCGCTGCGGAGCGCGCGGTTGCTCGCCGTGGAGGTTCGAGTCCTCCCTGGAGCATGGGTGTGTGTGTTTGTACTTAGGTTAGTTTACCTAGGTTTAAGTAGTTTGTAAGCTACGGACTGATGACCACGTAGTTTGTTCCGATAGATTTACAAACATTTGATTTTTAGATATCTGGGGTGAAACAGTTGAGTTGGGCATCCTGTATTTCCACTGTGATCGTTACCTGTGAGTACCTACGAATTGCGATCGTCAGGTGTTTGTACGTACTGACAGCGATCGTCACCTGTCAGTGTGTACGCACTGTGATCGTCACCTGAGAGTAGCTACTTGCTGTGATCGTGATCTTTGAGTACCTATCTACCCACTGTGGTCGCTGCCTGTATCTCCCCACTGTGAGCGTCATCTACGAGTACCGAACTACAGTGATCGTCACTCGCGAGTACCTGAGTGCTATTAACGTCCCGTGTCCTGATCGTCCGTGATCGTCACCCGCCCTGATCGTCCGCGCGCGATCGTCACGTTGGGCCGGCTGCGTCACGTCACAGTTGTGCTGTGGCCTGGCCTGGCCGGCCGTTTGCTTTGATTCGCGGCGAGCGGAAAGCGAGAGTGTGGGCGGTGTTTGTTTGGCCGGCAGGCGGGCCAGGAATAGGCCGAGGCCGCTTCCGCAGGCGAGGCGTCCGGACCTGTCGGGCTGTTCTGACCGCCCACGACCGCCGCCTCTGAGCTGCAAACACGGCTCGTGCGTCCCTCACAAACACGCCTGCCTTAGGGTTCACGCGGAAATTCACGACACCGACAAACTGCACACACAGGCGCCCAAAAAAAAAAAAAAAAAAAAAAAAAAAAAAAAAAAAAAAAAAAAAAAATGTTCAAATGTTTGTATAGTCTATGGAACTTAACTACTGGGTCATCAGTCCATAAACTTACAAACTACTTATCAACTAGGTAATCCTAAGGACGGCACAAATATCCATGCCCGAGGGGGAATTCGAACCCCCAGCCGTAGTGGCCGTGCAGACCATGACTGAAGCGCCTCAGTCCCCGCGGCCGGCCCGACAGAAAACTTCATGTGCGATTACTCAACGACAGCACGAGCAAATGAAATATATGAGTAGCCTAATATCAAACCTGGACATCTGACCTAATGGTCGAAATTTAGTTAGCAGTCGATCCTATAGGAAGTTTGTCGTGTGGCACAAGTATAAAGTGCGCGCCACGTACTTTCGCCATGCACGCACGGCGCGGCGTTCTTACGACGTCAGCCACGAGCGCCCTCTGCTGCAACTCCGCTCGTGGCCACCACTGAACGATATCGTTCACTTGGGACTGAGATAGGAACCAGTTAACACTTCGGATTCAGATAGGCACTAGATAAGACTTGGCTATCGGATAGGAACTAGGAATCATCAGTAGGCAGGCTGCAGTCAACAACTGTGTAAAATTTAAGTATTACCAAGACTGCACGAAATTTATATATCTCGTTCTAATTTACTCTAGTGTTTCTAGTTTCTGCTGTCCCACTGGCTGGTCACCTCCGTACCAGCACAAGCGTGCATCCTTTATTCCAGTGTCGGTCTCTCTCTACTCGGCCACGCCGGCCGCGGTGGCCGAGGGGGCTGAGGCGCTTCAGTCACGGTCTGCACAGCCACTACGGTCGGGGGTTCGAATCCCCCCTCGGGCATGGATATTTGTGCCGTCCTAGTTCGTAAGTAGTTCATAAGTAGTTTGTAACTTTAGGGACTGATGACCCCGTAGTTAAGTCCCTTAAGCTTATCAAACATTCGAACATTTTTTTCTACTCGGCCACCGACACCCAGAACATCCGGCGGAAACGAGACACAAAAGTGGCGACGAGGCTGGGATACAAAAGGGTTTTTCCGCTTTTGGCCCACTTTAGGTTACAGTAGAAACACTAGAAGTGGTCTTTATGGATGTAGAGGAATTGTGGACTAAATATAAGTGCATTGTTAATAAAGGGTTATTAACGATCGTCTTTTGATAGCTCGAAATTTAAATGAATAATACGCTTAAGCATACATGTGACACGAATATTGAATAACCGAATTTGTAGAGGAGAAAATTCTCTACAACTTCGCACCCTTATGTTTTTTTCATATCTCGTATCGTTACAGAGATATTTGCAAAAAAAAAAAAAAAAAAAAAAAAAAAAAAAAAAAAAAAAACGGCGATTTCGGGATGTATGTCTGTCCGTTTGTCTGTCTGTCCGTAACGTGTTCCCCGTTTTTAAGACGATCTGTTCAACCGATCAGCACCAAATTTTCCACACATAATTGTAGACCGCCAGAGACCAGAACCTCCCCTTTTCAAATTTTTGGGACAAAAAATACGGTAGTAAAACAAAAAAAAAAGCCGTTTGTAATGTAATTGTAAGTGCAAACGAACCGTTCGTCTGACACGAAAATTGAGTAAACTAATTGGTAGAGGGGAAAATTCTCTACAACTTCGCTCTATTATGTCTTTTTCACATCTTGCATTGTTGCAAAAAAAGTTTGCATAAATAACGGCGATTTGACGATGTCTGTTTGGCTGTAACGTTTCCCACTTTTTAGGTCGAACCGTTCAACCGATCGGCACCAAATTTTACAGATATAATTGTTGGCTACCAGAGACCAGAACCTCGCTTTTTCAAATATTTCGGACAAGAAATACGTTAGTAATACAAAAAAAAAAAGCCTTTTGTAATGTAATTTTAATTGCAAATAAACCGTTCATCTGACGCGAAAATTGAATAAACGAATTTGTAGAGGAGAAAATTCTCTACAACTTTGTTCCCATATATTTTTTTAATATCTCGTTTCGTTTGAGAGATATTTGCAAAAATAACGGAGATTTGACACCCTCCATTAAATTAACGAAAAGCAGCCGTTCGCAGATGTCACGTGACATTCCTCGCCCAGAACTCTCTCTGGCATACGCCATCTTGCGTTGCGTATTTGATGATTTTCTTATTTCAACTTACACAGTGTCATTTCAAAGCAATGGCGCACTGCAGAATTAACAAAAAGACGTCGTCCTTCGTACTTTAAATGATAATCTAGCGTCTAAAAGTGCCATATTAGCATCAGTTAACAACGACTATCAATAGTATGAGATTAGAGAACATAATTTGGAACTGTTAGCTGTAGCGTAGGGGGCAATGCATTAGATTGTGACCATGGACGTCAGTGGTTCGAAACCCGCTGCTGCCTAATTTTTTTTCCTAAAATTGGTTCAGACACTCTTATTAATTAATTGTTTATTATTTTGGTCCAAAATGTTTGCAGAAACTTATAAAACTACAAATCTAAAGTGGGCCGTAAAACACGTCAGTGCGATTTTTTTCATTGGTGATGTCCGTTTTTTTCCAAAAATTGACATAAATGTCATAAATCACACGTCAAAGTTGGCTGTCCACATCAAAAGCGAACACCTACATAAGAGCTTGATATCAAATTCGGACACTTGTTGAATGAAGCAGTGTGCACCAATGGGAACACATGACCTCGAAAATCATACATGACGACAGTGTGTGGCAGGTACTATGACGTATTACACGTACTTAAGTTTTTCAGTAATTTTTATAGTATTATTACTAGTAACCATCTTAAAGGGAATGAAATGAAATTTAATATACCGCCAGCGTCCGAAGGAAAACCTAGGAAGAAGTTGAGACAACCTGAAAACTGAAAATTATAGACACGACATTCATCGCATAATAAATCGATGCAGAATATCTTCAGAAAAGTAGGTACTTCGAGAACTAGTTACTAAATGGGTGTCACAGTTTTCCTTTTTCTTTGAGCAGCTTTGACCTCGAAATCTTTTAAATGATAGTAAATGAGAAGAAATTTCAGAGACACCCAAGATCATAGACACACACACACACACACAAAATAAAATAAAAAAACCTTGCCCATGACTACTATCAAAGCCGGCCGCGGTGGCCGGTGGGACTGAGGCGTTCCAGTCACGATCTGCACGGCCACTACGGTCGGGGGTTCGAATCCCCCCTCGGGCATGGATATTTGTGCCGTCCTTAGTTGTAGGTAGTTCATAAGTAGTTTGTAAGTTTAGGGACTGTTGAACCCGTAGTTAAGGCCCATAAGCTTAACAAACATTTGTACATTTTTGAACTACTATCAAAACATTCTTCCTCAGTCGTGCGTGAATTGTTGCATAGTCGATTTAGAGTTACACGTTGGGTATATATCATTTCAGGCCGAGGTACTTCGGTTGCAAGCATTCTAGGAAATTTACCCGGGTTCGAATACTGGTCCAGAACAAATTTTCAACTTTGCCGTTGGATTTATTTCAATGCCCTGGAAATGAGCGTATGGCTTTCTTCGCCGGGAGATCCCTTGCGGGTTGGTTCGGCCGCCTTAGTGCATTTTTTTTCCCTTCTTTTTGAGGCCGCGTGTGCGACTTACGTGCCAATGATGATGAGATGATTATGATGATTAGGACAACACACAACACCCAGTCCCCTGCCGGAAATCGATCCCGGGCCTCCTGCGTGGTACTCAGCGACGCTACCGCTGAGCTACGGAGGCGGACCTTCAATGTCCTGAAACAGTCGAAATATTTAAATATTTCGACTTCGTAAAATTACGGCCGTTAATGGTGTCTGTCCATTTGGACATGTCCGAAAAGAACAGACACCATGTGGTCCCCATAACTGGGGAATTCATCAGGTTTATATAGGTGGGGTCGTATAGCTTTGACAAAAATCGCACTGACGTGTTTTACGGCCACTTTAGATTTGTAGTTTTATAGGTTTTTGCAAACATTTTGGACCAAAATAATAAGACTAAATAATAAAAAATTAATTAATAACAGTGTCTCAAAACCTTGTGGGAAAAAAAATTTCGGGTACTCGCGAGTTTCGAACCACTGACCTTCAGCGTCACAGTCCTACACATTGGGCACTACGCTACAGATAACAGGAATTGCGTTCTTTAATCTGATACTATTGATGGCCGTTGTTAACTGATGCTAATATGGCACTTTTAGACACTAGATTATCATTTATCGTACGAAGAACGACGTGTTTTTGTTAATTCTTCACTGTGCCATTGCTTTGAAATGACAACGTGTAAGTTACAATAAGAAAATCATCAAATACGCAACGCAAGATGGCGTATGCCAGAGAGAGTTCTGGGCGAGGAATTTCACGTGACATCTGCGAACGGCTGCTTTTCGTTAATTTAATGGAGGGTGTCAAAACATCGCTATTTTTGCAAATATCTCTGAAACGATTCGAGATATGAAAAAAAACATAAGGGAACAAAGTTGTAGAGAATTTTCTCCTCTACAAATTCGTTTATTCAATTTTCGTGTCAGATGAACGGTTTATTAGGCAATTCAAATTACTTTACAAACGGATTTTTTTGGTATTACTAACGTATTTATTGTCCGAAATATTTCAGAAAGCGACGTTCTGGTCTCTGCTGGCCAACAATTATATCTGTAAAATTTGGTGCCGATGGGTTCAACGGTTCGACCTAAAAAGTGGGAACACGTTACAGCCAGACAGACATCGTCAAATCGCCGTTATTTTTGCAAATATCTCTGCAACGATGCAAGATATGATAAAAAAACATAATAGAGCGAAGTTGTAGAGAATTTTCCCATCTACCGATTAGGTTATTCAATTTTCGTGTGAGATGAACGGTTCGTTTGCAATTACAATTATGTTACAAACGGCTTTTTTTGGTATTACTACCGTATTTTTTGTTCGAAAAATTTGAAAAGGGGAGGTTGTGGTCTCTGGCGGCGTACAATTATATCTGTAAAATTTGGTGCTGATCGGTTGAACGGTTCGTCTTAAAAACAGGGAAGACGTTACGAACAGACATCCCAAAATCGCCTTTATTTTTGCAAATATTTCTGAAACGATACGAGATATGAAAAAGACATAAGAGAGCAAAGTCGTAGAGAATTTTCTCCTCTACAAATTCGGTTATTCAATTTTCGTAACATATGAATAGTTAAGCCGTTATTTTCATTTAAATTTCTAGCTGTCAAAAGACAATCGCGAAGGCCCACTTTTAGTGTTACTACCGTAACCTAAAGCGGGCCAAACCGGTGAGCGGCCTGATTTCTACAGTACGTTGGCGAAGTTCCTTGACGCACAGGGTGGTCCAGAAATACGTGCGGTGCGGCGTGGGCGTCGGCCGCGCACCCTGGCACGCGTCATTAGGCACAGGGTGTTTACCGAGCGCCGGCACAGGGTGTTTACGAAAGCCGGCTGGTGGCTGGTGGCTGTGGCGTGTGTAGGCCGCACAGCGTTTGGGTCGCGTTGGCGGGGCAGCAGGCAGCAGGCACTGACCTGGGGGCGTCGGCCGCAGCATACTTGTGAGCTCTGCTGCAAGAGCAGGCACAGCGCTCCACGTCAGTCACGAGTCGCTGGTATCGAATGCATAAAAAAAATAGAAACCAGGAGAATCGTCATCCACGTGCACGGAACTGGCCCCCGCGAAGTCGGGCAAAATCAGTAAGCAGAAGTCTTAGCAGTGTTGGACAAACTTGTAGTGCAAGGTACACTCCTGGAAAATGAAAAAAGAACACCATCAATTCGTCTGGGGTTGGAACACTTGCGGGGAGTGACACTTGCGGGGCCGGCCGCGGTGGCCGAGGGGCCTGAGGCGCTTCAGTCACGGTCTGCACGGCCACTACGGTCGGGGGTTCGAATCCCCCCTCAGGCATGGATACCTGTGCCGTCCTAACGTAAGTAGTTGATAAGTAGTTTGTACGTTTAGGGACTGATGACCCCGTAGTTAAGTCCCATAAGCTCTACAAACATTTGAACATTTTGAACACTTGCGGGGCCCTTGGGGCGGCTGATGGCTTTTCCTGGGTACAGCCACACCAACAAGTCTGGCACTGCTGTTGTCAAGTTTCCATACTGTCAGCATGACACGAAACTCAGTGAAATTGCACAACCCTTTGCAAGCTGAAGAGCAAAATAGTAACTTGTTCTAATTACATATTAATTCGTTGAGTGTTCCTCCTGAAAACAAAACGGTATTTTAACAGTGATAATGTTTGGAGAGTTATTAAGACATTCTCTGCTACTACAAGACGATGACTTTCAACAGTCATACCCCCTAAAAGCATATTATTCAGAACACTAAGCATATCAAGACACCTGTGCAAGCAATAAATATATTAGGCATTCTGCACAGATATGTTGATGTAATTGACCGCTATGTAGTTAACCCCACTATCACGCAACTTCCATCTCTAAAAATAGCTATTATGCTTTTTTAATAGGAGACGCAACCTTAAACCTTCAATTAAAAAACGTTAATAATAAGTCAATGAGTATTGTACATACTTGAATCGTTTATTCGTAGACCCCAAAACGATTTGACTGTATTCGAATTACAAATACATCTAAGAAATGTATGAAATACGGAATGTGTCTAGCACACACCGAAGAATGCTAAAGATAAATTCTGTTTTCTGTCACCGTCATATAGAACCATTTCTACTCCGAACATGGCATAAACCAACAGGGAGAAACAAGTTGCAAGACTTCCAGGAAAAATGAAGCGAAATTGGTAGCCAAGAGTTGGTTATAAATTACATTGCCTGTTAACTGTATAAATATAAATTACGGAATACGCGGAACTCCTGTTCAGTACAATCAAAAAGGTCTAAGGTAATAGGCAGTGGTTTGCAATCAGATATCCGTATCACACTCCTCCTCAAGAAGTCTGTATGAAGAATACGGCACAGGTAGCGGCTGGAGGGCGTGGAGTAGGGGTGGTGTATCGCTACTTGTGGAACACCCTGTCCACTACGTGCAGCGTCCGGGTCTCCCCGCAAGTGTCTACGCATTCCCTTTCCCCGCAAGTGTCACTCCACGCAAGTATCACAAACTCAATTCGTCTACCTAGCAGAGCGAAATTTTATTGACACATTCTTGAGGATGTATACAGCACACGATCTTACAGACAGACTCACACGCACGTGGGTAGAGTCACTAGAGCGTGCGCAATGTCGACGTTAGTGCCGTTTATACACATCTTTTGCAGTAATGCAAGCTCCAATTATCCCACGGAGACGATAGTAGAGGTACCGAATGCAGTCTCTCGGAACGGCCTGTCATGCAGTTTTTACCTGGTGCCTCAGGTGGGATAGATTTCCTACCACTTTTGCAGACCTCGGAAGAACACATTTCATCTGGTCCCAAACATCTTCAGTGGGGGACAAAGCTGGGTATCGTATTGCCCAGGGTAGTTGACGTACGCCTTGAAAAGCACACCGGGTGGTACGAGATACACGTGGACGTGCATTATCCTGTTGGAAGAGGCTACCACCTTGTTGGTGAATGAACGGTAGCAAGACGGGTTGAACGATGCTTTCGATGTACTGTTGGTTGTTCAATGTTTCGTCGATGATCACCAGAGGAGAACGGCTAGTGTAGGATATGGCTCATCACACCATGACGTCAGGTGACAGCCCCATGTACCTGCACGACGCCACACACGCGTACAACCATCATTGGCACCGAGGCAGTGGAACCTCTCATCACTGAGGACGACACGTCTGCATTTGTCCTTCCATAAGCGTCTATCGTGACAGCTCTGGAGGCGGTGTTTGGGCGTTAGTGGAAGATACCCCAGCGGTACGCATGATCGTGCATCATGGTGTCTTGAATCATGCCCTACACTGACTCTTCTTCACTGATGACCGTCAAGGGAACATGGAGCAGTGCACGCTACAGTGAAACCATCATTCAACCCGTCATGATACCGTTCATGTATTAACAAGACTATATGCTTAAAAGCTGGTAGAAGCCGACCTCGGGGAAGATCAGTTTGGGTTCAGGAGAAATGTAGGAACTCGGGAGGCAATACTCACTTTACGGCTTATCCTAGAAGATAGATTAAGAAAAGGCAAACCTACATATCTAGCTTTTGTAGATTTGGAGAAGGCTTTTGACAATGTTGATTGGAATAAACTCTTTCAAGTTCTGAAGCAAGCAGGAGTAAAATATAGGGAGCGTAAGGTTATTTACAACTTGTACAAAAACCAGACAGCGGTTGTCAGAGTTGAAGGGCATGAAAGGGATGCAGTGGTTGGGAAGGGAGTGAGACAGGGTTGTAGCCTTTCTCCAATGTTTTTCAATTTGTACATTGAACAAGCTATAAAGGAAAGCAAGGAGAAATTTGGAGAAGGAATTAAAGTTCAGGGCGAAGAATTAAAAACATTGCGTTTTGCCGACGACGTGGTAATTCTGTCAGATACAACAAAGGACCTGGAATTTCAATTGAACGTGTGCTGAAAGGTGCATATAAGATGAACATTAACAAGGGCAAAACTAGGGTAATGGAGTGCAGTGTAAGCAAATCAGGTGATGCTGAAGGAATTAGATTGGGAAACGAAGCAATAAAAGAGGTAGATGAGTTTCGTTACTTGGGCAGTAATATAACAAATGATGGTCGCAGTACAGAGGATATAAAATGCAGAATGGCAATGGGAAGAAAAGCGTTCTTGAAAAAGAGAAATTTGTTGACATCGAATATTGATTTAAGCCTAAGGAAGTCCTTTCTGAAGGCATTTGTATGGAGTGTTGCCTTGTATGGGAGTGAGATATGGACGATAAACAGTGCGGACAGGAAGAGGATTGAGGCTTTTGAAATATGGTGCTACAGGAGAATGCTGAAGATTAGGTGGGTGGATCGCGTAACTAATGAGGAGGCATTGAACAGAATTGGGGAGAAAAGGAATTTCTGGCATACCTTGACTAAAAGAAGGGATTGATTGGTAGGACACATTGTTAAACATCAAGGAATTGTGAATTTAGCGTTGGAGGGAAGTGTGTGGGGTAAAAATCGCAGAGGAAGACCAAGAGATGGATACAGTAAGCAGATTCAGACAGATGTAGGTTGCCGTTCTTATGTGGAGATGAAGAGGCTTGCTCAGGATAGGGTATTGTGGAGAGCTGCATCAAACCAGTCTCCGGACTGAAGACCACAACAACAACATGCTTTTCCAACAGGAAAATGCACGTCCACATGTACCCGTACCACCCAACGTGCTCTTAGGGGTGTACGTCAACTACCCTGGCCAGAATGATCCCCTGATCTCTCGCCCATTGAGAATGTTTGGGACCGAATGAAACATCATCTGCACGACCGGCACGAAATCTGGCCAAACGGAAGCACCAAAAGGAAGGCAGGCCACTCCGCAAGACTACATTCGCCACCTCTACGATCGTCTCCATGGAAGAACTGCAGCCTGCATCGCTGCAGAAAGAGGGTATATACGGTGACTGTACTCACGTAGGTATGGCTCGATCTGTGTGATCGTGTAGTAACACACTCTAACGAATCTGTCAATAAAATTTCGCTGTGCTGAGTCAACGAATTCACGGTGTTCTTTTTTCATTTTCCAGGAGTGTACATGTGCCACCTTGCTAACAATTAATAACAGTAAGGTAGGCAGCATTTGCAGATTTGGAGAAAACTTTCGACATTGTCGACTGGCTTACACTCTTTCAAATTCTGAAGGTATCAGGGGTAAAATATAGGGAGCGAAGAGTTATATTCAACCTATACAAAAACCAGACAGTAGTTATTAGAGCCGAAGGGCAAGAAAGGGCCGCAAAGGTTCGGAAGGGAGTAAGACAGGGTTGTAGCCTTTCCCCAATGTTGTTCAATCTGTACATTGAGCAAGCAGTGAAGGAATTCAAGGAGAAATTTGGAGAGCGAATTAAAGTTCAGAGAGAAGAAATAAAAACTTTGCGGTTTACCGATGACATAGTAATTTTGTCTGAGACTGCAAAAGATCTGGAAGAACAGCTGAATGGGATGGACGGTGTTTTGAAAGGAAGACGAACATTAAGAAGAGTAAAACGAAGGTAATGGAATGCAATGTCAGAAAATCAGGCGATGCTGAAGGAATTAGATTAGGTAATGAGACAATGAAAGTAGTAGAGGAATTTTGTTACTTGGGTAGCCAAGATAACTTCTGATGGCCGAAGTATAGAAGATATAAAATGCAGATTGGCTATGGCAAGAAAAGCGTTTCTTAAGAAGCGAAACTTGTTAAAATCCAATATTAATTTAAATGTTAGGAAGTCCTTTCTAAAAGCATTTGTCTGGAGTGTAGCGTTGTATGGGAGTGAAACGTGGACGATAAGGAGTTCAGATAGAAAGATGAGAGAAGCTTTTGAAATGTGGAGCTACAGACGAATGATGAAAATTAGATGGGTAGATGACGTAACTAATGAGGAGGTGCTTAACCGAATCGGGGAGAAAAGGAGTTTCTGGCATATTCTGACTAAGAGAAGGGATAGATTGGTGGGACACATTCTGAGACATCAAGGACTTGTCAACTTAGCATTAGAAGGAAGCGTGTGGGGTAAAAATCGTAGAGGGAGACCGAGGGCCGGCCGCGGTGCCCGAGGGGCTTGAGGCGCTCCGTCACGGTCTGCACGGCCACTACGGTCGGGGGTTCTAATCCCCCCTCGGGAATGGATATTTGTGCCGTCCTTGGTTGTAGCTAGTTCATAAGTAGTTTGTAAGGAATTAGATTAGGTAACGAAACAATAAAGGTGATAGATGAGGTTTGTTACTTGGGCAGTAAAATAATATGCGAGAATATAAAATGCAGAATAGTAATGGGAAGAAAACCGTTTTTCAAAAAGAAAAATTTGTTAACATCGAATATTAAGTGTAAGGAGGTGCTTTCTGAAGGCATTTGTGTAGAGTGTTCCGTTGTATGGGAGTGAAACATGGACGATAAACACTGTGGACTGGGAGTTTTAATTTTTCTAGATTTAGTGTAACTCCTGGTGGCGTGTAACAGAGCGCCTGAATGCCCTGACCGTGCCAGCTGGAAAGAATGAGTAAATAATTACTTAACTGGCTGGCGTGTTACGCCTGTGGACAGCGATCTGTTCATAATATTAATAAAAATACACCTTCTTCACGTTGTCCAACCAAGACGCCAATAAAATATATTTAATCTCTTAACCGGTTTCAATTATTTATATCGTCATCGTCTTTAGAAGGGTTTAATACAGCTTCGGGTAGGGCAACAAATACAACAAACGGTTTCTCATCGAAATATAAAATGAATAAAAATGCATGGTGAACATGTTAAAACATACGTCACTAAACGGATCGTCATACTAGATTAAAATAAATGAATATTTCTCACGTAAGTATAAGACACACTCAAACTTACTGAAGTGAGAAACATTCATATTTCACATTTTAATCTAATATGACGCTCCATTTTGGTGACGTATATTTTAACATATACACCTTGCATTTTTTACTCACTTTATATTTCGACGAGAAACCCAGATTAAGAATTAGAAACAGAGGGCAGAATGAGTAAGATTGAAGTAGATATCCTCGGAGTTTGAAGCAATTTAAATCACTTAACAAGAACAAGTCTTTTCGTCCGGAATATACCCATTAGATTTCTATCTGACTGTGCTGAAGCGATAGCTCCTCACTTAACAGTCATATACAACCGCTCTCTCAAAGAAGGATCTGTACCAAAAGATTGGAACGGTCACACCTATATTCATGATAGGCAGTAGGAGTAATCCATTAAACTACAGGCCTATTTCATTGACGTCAATTTGCAGCAGGGTTTTGGAACATATCCTGTATTCAAATATTATGGATTATCTCGAACAGAACAATCTATTGACTCAAGGTCAACACGGATTTAGAAAATATCCTTCATGTGAAACACAACTAGCTCTTTACTCACACGAAGTGATGAGTGCTATCGACAAGGGTTCTCAAATTGATTCCGTATTCCTTGATTTCCAGAAAGCTTTTGACACCGTACCTCACAAACGGCTTTTAATCAAATTGCGTGGTTATGGTATATCGCCCCAAATTTGCAATTGGATAGGGGATTTCTTGTCAGAGAGGACACAGATTGTAGTAATCGATGGTAAGGCATCGACTAAAACACAGGTGATATCGGGCGTTCCACAGGGTAGTGTTATTGGTCCTCTGCTGTTCCTTATTTACATAAACGATTTGGGAGAAAATCTAAGCAATTCTCTTGGGTTGTTCGCAGATGACGCCGTCATTTACCGTCTAGTAAAGTTATCTGAAAATCAAAACCAACTGCAGAACTATCTAAATAAGATATCAGTATGGTGTAAAAATTGGCAATTGACTCTAAATAATGAGAAGTGTGAAGTCTTCCACATGACTACGAAAAGCAATCCGTTAAACTTTGTTTATAAGATAAATCAATCAAAAGTGAAGCCCGTAAACTCCACTAAATACCTAGGAATTACTATTACTTCAGACTTAAGTTGGAAAGAACACATAGATAATGTCGTGGGAAAGGCGAACCAGAGACTGTGTTTTATTGGCAGAACTCTTAAAACATGCAACAGTACTACAAAAGAGACTGCATACACTACGCTTGTCCGTCCATTTTTGGAGTATTGCTGCCCAGTGTGGGATCCTTATCAGGTGGGTTTGACGGAGGACATCGAAAGACTCCAAAGAAGGGCAGCTCGTTTCGTATTGTCGCGATACAGGGGAGACAGCGTTACGGAAATGATACAGGATCTGGGATGGGAATCATTACAACAACGGCGCTTATCGCTGAGGCGTGGGCTACTTACGAAACTCCAATCGCCAACATTCTCCTCCGAATGCGAAAATATATTGTTGACTCCCACTTACATAAGTAAAAATGATCATCAGAATATAATACGAGAAATAAGATCCCGAACGGAGAGATTCAGGTGTTCTTTCTTCCCGCGCGCTATTCGAAAATGGAATGGGAGATGAATAGTATACAGGTGGTTCGTTTAATCCTCTGCCAGGAACTTAAATGTGATTTGCAGAGAATCCTATGTAGATGTACATGTTGTCCTAAGTGAAGACGTTTTAAATCCTTTTGACGATGATGATAATATAAACCATTGAAACCAGTTGAGAGAAAGATATATATTTTATTGGCGATCTTGGCTTGGCAATCTGAAGAAGGTGTGTTTTTATTAAAATGTTTGTATAGCTTATGGGACTTAAATACGGAATCATCAATCCATAAACTTAGAAACTACTTACGAACTACCTTTTACTAAAGACGGCACAAACATCCATGCCCGAGGGGGGGGGGGGTCGAGCGCCCGACCGCAGCGGCCGTGCAGACCGTGACCGCCGTACGGCTGGGTCTGTATTGTAATTAATAGAGTAGTAAATAAATAAATGAACGTGGACATAGACGCGTTAGTTCAAAGCGGAGCGCAGCCACGTTGTGCTGTGCAGATGAGGCAGTCGTGGACAGACAAATGAAGCCGTCTGTCTGGCAGAGCGGAAGCACCCTCGGCCACGCACCTGCGACGCAGACGGCAGAGCGCGGCCCCATTAGACGCCGTCCACCAGTCCCTCCTGATGACGCCGGCAGTGATTGATGGCGAAACGTCGCCAACCTGCCGCAGACCTCTCCGCCTCTCACCTTCCATCTAATGCCGACTCCCCCCCTCCCCTAGCCCACAAAAGCACCATCACGTGTCTCCCCCCCCCCCCCTCTGATACAAGGCGAGCGGAAGAGAGAGCGAGAAGTGAGCAGGCGGTGGAAAGGGGAGGAAGCGGCGACTGTGGCGGAGTTTTTGCAGCGCGTTGTGTTTGGGGCCCGGCCTGGTATTAGCAGACCTCCACACAACAGCTGCCCGCTATTGACTCCCGCCAGAGATGGACGACCGCCGCCAGGGACCTCTGCTGGCCTTTGCCGCCACTAGCGGGGACACACACACACACACACACACACACACACACACACAGGCCGGTGCACAGTCGATGCCTGCTGTTGAAGAATGGCCAAAGGCGACAGCGAGTGAACGGCTTTCCGTAGGCTGCTATTACACGGGATACTCTGCAAATCACATTTAAGTGCCTGGCAGAGAGTTCATCGCACCTCCGTTATACTATTTATCTCCCATTCCATTCTCGAATAGCGCGCGGGAAGAAACAACACCTGAATCTCCCCATTCGAGCTCTGATTTCTCGTACTATATTCTAATGGTCATTTCTACCTATTTAAATGGGAGTCGACAATATATTTCCGCATTCGGAGGAGAATGTTGGCGATTGTAGTTTCGTAAGTAGCCCACGCCGCAGCGATAAGCGCTGTTGTTGTAATGATTCCCATCCCAGATCCTGTATCATTTCCGTGACGCTGTCTCCCCTGTATCGTGACAATACGAAACGAGCTGCCCTTCTCTGGACTCTTTCGATGTCCTCCGTCAAACCCACCTGATAAGGATCCCACACTGCGCAGCAATACTCCAAAAAAGGACGGACAAGCGTAGTGTATGCAGTTTCTTTAGTAGTTCTGTTGCATGTTTTAAGGGTTCTGCCAATAAAACGCAGTCTCTGGTTCGCCTTCCCCATGACATTACCTACGTGTTCTTTCCAGTTTAAGTCTGAAGTAATAGTAATTCCTACGCATTTAGTCGAGACCGGCCTTCACACTCGATTGATTTATCTTGTAAACAAAGTTTAAAAATGTTTCAAATGTTTGTAGAGCTTATGGGACTTAACTACGGGGTCATCACTCCCTAAACTTACAAACTACTTAGCAACTAGCTAATACTAACGACGGCACAAATATCCATTCCCGAGGGGAGATTCAAACCCCGATCGTAGTGGCCGTGCAGACCGTGACTGGCGCGCCCCACACCGCTCGGCCACCCCGACCAGCTAAACAAAGTTTAACGGATTTCTTTTCGTACTCATGTGGACGACTTGACACTTTTCATTATTTAGAGTCAATTGCCAATTTTTATACTATAGTGTTATCTTATTTAGATCGTTCTGCAGTTGGTTTTGATCTTCAGATGATTTTAGTACGCGGAAAATGACGGCGTCATCTGCAAACAACCCAAGAGAGCTACTTAGATTTTCCCCTAAATCGTTTATGTAAATAAGGAACAGCAGAGGACCAATAACACTACCCTGTGGAACGCCCGATAGCACCTCTGTTTTAGTCGATGCCTTACCATCGATTACTACGAACTGTGTCCTGTCTGACAGAAAATCCCCTGTGCCGTCGCAAATTTGGGGCGATATACCATAACCACGGAATTTGATTAAAAGCCGTTTGTGAGGTATGGTGTCAAAAGCCTTCTGAAAAATAAGAAATACGGAATCGATTTGCGAACCCCTGTCGATAGCACCCATCACTTCGTGTGAGTAAAGAGCTACTTGTGTTTCGCATGAACGATATTTTCTACATCCATGTTGACGTTGGGTCAATAGATCATTCTGTTCGAGATAATTCATAATATTTGAATACAGGATATGTTCCAAAACCCTGCTGCAAATTGACGTCAATGAAATAGACCTGTAGTTTAGTGGGTTCCTCCTACTGCCTTTCTTGAATATTGGTGTGACCTGTGCAACTTTCCAGCTAAGCGTCGCCTGTCACGATTTCCACCCCAACTCGCGCATTATTTCCGTGACACTCTCCCCCCTATACAAAACGAGCTGCCCTTCTCTGAACCTTCTCTGTATCATCTATCAGACCCAGTTGGTGGGTATCCCACAATGCTCAGTAATACTCCAGAACAAACGCACGTAAGTGCTGTGTTGGCAGTTTGTTTAGTACAGCTGTTGTCTTGTTTCTTCTTACTCTACTGCCAATGGTTCGTGTTCCCTACAATAATTTCTCTGTGACCTTTCCAATTATGTTGTTCGTAACTGTAATTCCAAGAAACTAAGTTAAATTTACCACCTGCAGGTTTGACTGATTTATCGTGTAACTGAAGTTTAACGGATTTCTTGTACTGCTCATATTTACGACTTGCTACCTATCATTCCTTAGGATCAGCAGCTAATAAATTGTAAATGATTAAGTATATTGCTCGTTATGGCCATTTTAGCAGCAGCTTGTATTTTTAAAAGAAAACGCCTTCTGCTACTGCGAATTGAGGGTTTTTATTTTTACAATTCACCCATACGTGTTTCGCCTTTTTCACAAGGTATCATCAGTGCGTGTACTGAAATATTTCGTGTTTCTGCTTACACATATACAGTAGGTTAGGATTTTACATAGGCACATAACACTTAGTTTCTGATTCAAAACAGATTTTTTATTTTTTATGTTTATTTATTTATTTATTTATTTGTACCAAGTGGTGTACTTGCAGCACTTGCTTCCTCTTGGCGGCAACCAGGTAGAAAATTTGCACTATTTTTCGAAAAACTTTGAATTTTTGTATGAAATAAATCGCAGTTTGCGATCAGTTCGCGCGCAATTGCTCGCCGTCGGAGGTTCGAGTCCTCCCTGGGGCATGGATATGTGTGTTGTCCTTAGGTTAGTTTGCCTAGGTTTAAGTACTTTGTAAGGTACGGACTGATGACCACGCATTTTGGTCCGATAGATTTACAAACATCTGAAACGTCAGTTATGGCTCCACTGTACTAGGTTCAGTTGGAAATACCGAAGTGCGGCGAATGTAAATTTGTGCCTGGCCGGGATTGGAACCCGGGATCTCCTGATGCGGGAGACGTGCAGGGAAGAGTCCTCTGCAGTCGGACTGGTCACTGTGTCCTGGTGGCGGAGTGGTCAACGCGTCTGCCTAGAAAGCGCCGGGCGCCGTGGCTCAGCGCGCCCGGTCAGAGGGTTGAACGCCTCTCTGTAATAAAAAAGCTGAGCCAAGAAGTCATCGAACGATCACGAACAAGAAGGAACAACGACCGCAATGAACTGATCAACCGATAGGGAAAAAAAAAGTAAGCAGGAGATCCCGGGGTCGAATCCCGGGCGGGCACAAATTTTAATTTGCCGCACTTTGGCATTCCATGTAAACCTAGTACAGTGAAGCCGCAAGTGATCGCAAATTGTGATTTATTTCATCTATAATAAAACTCAGACTTACTTAAATTTTTGAGCTCGTCTTTAGTGTTTCGGTACACACTTGTGGCACTGGAACTATAAAAATGCAAAGTTATTTCGAAAAATAGTGCAACTTTTCGACCTGGTTGTACATTGTACATTGACAAACACAATTCTCTGGCCGGCCGCGGTGGCCGAGGAGACTGAGGCGCTCCAGTGACGGTCTGCACGGCCACTACGGTCGGGGGTTCGAATCCCCCCTCGGGCATGGGTATTTGTGCCGTCCTAGTTCGTAAGTAGTTCATAAGTAGTTTGTAAGTTTACGGGACTGATGACCCCGTAGTTAAGTCCCATAAGCTTTACAAACATTTGAACATTTGAACAATTCTCTGGTAACAACAAGTTAAAATCTTAACTGAAACTTAACGAGACATTGACCAAACGGCGATAAATGTGAAAATTTTTGGATACACATGAATAAGTAAGCAAACTTATTCCGTATGTCCATGTGTCTGCAGCAGTTTTTACTCGGCCACTGTGCCCAGCCTCACACACTGTGGCGGTGACGACCGCGCTGCTGATAACCTCGCTGTTGAGCGCCCTAAAACACCAATCATCATCATCATCATCATCCGTGTTGCAGGTGGACAACGACCTGGTGTTTGACGAGCCGGGGGCCGAGGCAGCACGACCACACGCGCCGCCGCTGCTGCAGAGGACGCGCCACGACCACCACCACGACCACCAGCAGCAGCAGCACGACCTCCGGCACGACCCAGACAACTACTCCTCCACGCCGGCGCCAGGTGCGTGCCACGCAGTGCTGCAGCGTTCGTGTGCGGGACGGCAGCGGCGGGAAAGTAAAGGCCAGTCTACACGACGCCACTAGGTTTCATGAAACTGCGCTACTGGCCAGCGCGCATGCGCGGCAGGCGTTCGCGCAACTCGTTGGCGAAACTAAACAGTTTCGGCAGCTTCCATCTTTGGCGAAACTGATTGCGCGTGTTTTTAGGTTGGGTTATGACCAGTACAGAACAAAACACAACATGAAGGGGTGAACGGGAGAAGTAATTCGGTTTTTGAACATATAGGCGATGCATACGTGTTGTGCGATTTTAACGATGAAAATCTCAGGAATAAGCAGCGGTGTGTTAAGGTTAGTCTACACGACGACACCAGGTTGCGAAACTCATTGCATGAAATGAATTTCGCGCAACTGGTTTCGTGTACGTCTGTAGACACGGCGCCAATACTATATACACTTCAGTTTCCTTGTTATGTGAGTGCCGTAGTCGCCGTAAAATGAAAGTTTTGGTAGCTGTAAGAGGTGTGGCGAATCTATTGCTTGTCTATTTGAAGTCGCTGCATAAGACTAAACATAAAAAAGAATAAGACACGTGTTTGGGTTCGTGACTGGATTAACAAAAGACGTCAGCTCTGTTGCTCAGCGACCTTGCTGAAAGAAATTGTCATTGAAGACCCTAGAAGTTATTTTAATCAACTTTGAATGTCACCAGAGAAGTTCACGTTCCTTATAAACAGAGTTAGTAATTCAATAAAGAAACAAGTTACCGTTATGCGTGAAGCATTGTTACCAGAACTGAAATTACAAATTGCATTACGTTTCTTGTCAAGTAGATATTCGTCTCTGCAGTACTTCTACCGTGTTCCGAAATCCACAATTGCCATACTTAGTTTGTATAGGTATTTTGAATTGGATGTATTTTAGTCTGCAATTCACTAATCGTCAACAGATCAATATTTAATTTCACAAATAATTGCTAGAAGAGCACTAACACGCCGTTAAAATGGCACAAACACCTACGAAACGCATATATGTTCAAAAACTGAATTATTTCTTCTGTTCCTCCCTGTATATTATATTTTGTTCTGTACTGGTCATAACCTAGCTTCAAAACACGCGCGATCAGTTTCGCCAAAGTTGGAAGGAGCCGAAACTGTTTAGTTTCGCCAACGAGTTGCGCGGACGCCTGCCGCGCATGCGCATTGGCCAGTAGCGCGGTTTCATGAAACCTAGTGGCGTCGTGTAAACTAGCGTTTAGTGCTCTTGAAGCAATTGATCGTGAATTAAATACTGATGGGTTGACGATTAGTGAATTGCAGACTAAAGAACATTCAATTCTAGATACCTATACAAACGAACCATGGCAATTGTGGATTTGGGAACACGGTACAGGTACTGTAGAGACGAATATCTATCTGACAAGAAAAGTAATGCAGTTTGTAATTTCAGTTCTGGTAACAATGTTTGACGCATAACAGTATCTTCGTTTGGTTATTGCATTACTGACTCTGTTTAAAAGGAACGTAAACTGCTCTGGTGACATTCTGAGTTCATCAAAATGACTTATAGCGTCTTCGATCACAATTTATTTCAGCAAGGTCGCTAAACAACCGAGCTGACGTCTTTTTTTAATCCAGTCACGAACCAAAAAACACGTTCCTTATTCTCTTTGTGTTTAGTCTTATGCAGCGACTTCACACAGAGAAGCAATAGCTCCGCCACAACTCTTACAGCTACCAAAACTTTCACTCTACGACACTCACAAAACAACGAAACTGAAGTGTATATAGTATTGGCGCCGTGTCTACAGACAGACACGAAACCAGTTGCGCGCAATTCATTTCATGAAACGAGTGTCGCAACCTGGTGTCGTCGTGTAGACCAGCCTTCACACAGCCCGCTAGTATAGGGTGGCAAGATTCCCCAAATCAAAATACGGGACACGAATTAGAAGGTGAAATTGCGGCACATTCATGAAACGTTTCGTCACTACTATACCAGTAAAACACAGCATGTCGCGAAAAGAATGACCCGATTTTAGCTTGTAATAATATTGAGACAAATGTCACTACGGTGGATAACTGAAACAATCTTAGATATAATCGACATAAATTTGCTTTTTAGGTATGGTCCGCCTTGAGCAAACACAATTGTTTTTATTGATAGATCTGAAGCATTGAATTAAAATTTGTGGTGCGCCCGGGAATCGAACCCGGACCTCCATGCTTACTAGGCACCACAAATTTTAATTCAATGCTTCAGATCTATCAATAATGTCTTTGACATATTTGAGACGTAAATCCGTCTCAGGGATTCTTTATCTGTATTAATTGATATTTATATCACCGTAACAGGATTGTTCCACCATGTCCATTGCTGAGGTGCTATTCCGCTGCATGGAGAGCCTTGGCAGTAGTGGCAATTATCTTTGGAACAAAGAAGCTGAATTAAAGTTTGTGTTGTGGAGGGAAATCGTACATAGACTATTCCGAGGCGCTTTAATCGTTAGTGGTGTGGTAGTCTAACAGTTAAGACGTCTGTCTAGTAAGCATGGAGGTCCGGGTTCGATTCCCGGCCGCACCACAAATTTTAATTCAATGCTTCAGATCTATCAATAATGTCTTTGACATATTTGAGACGTAAATCCGTCTCAGGGATTCTTTATCTGTATTAACAATTGTTTTTAGTTTCACCCAAACATATTTTGCTGGCGTTGCAGCATCATCAGTGGGATATTTATACTGCCTGTCAAATGAACAATGAAATAATTGTTATTTTTTCTACATCAAGTGTAGAAACTACAGATAATTGTGAAACTAATATACATAGTTTCTTATTTTATAGGTATACTAGGCCTACCGAACACCTCATAAACATGAACCACAAACCAACTGACATAAATACTGATCTAAAGATTCTGAACCACAGCAAAAGCCCCCTACAAAAATTAACAATCGAATAAACTACCACATACAGAAACCCATAATAGAAAGAAAAGAAATAATAAATGAATACACAGCCCTCTGCAACGGAACTATATTCAATGCCCTCAAATAACTGACAGAAAACCCATAATCACACACACACACACACACACACACACACACACACACACACACACACACACACACGCTAAAACGAAAACAACATGATTCAAAAACTGCCGCCCACCACAGTCAGCTGTTCCTAACACTACTCCCAGCAGTCAACTGCCCACCGTCTTGTTTTCATAACATAAACATTCAGTCAAGTGAAAGTACCACAGTGCTTCTTCACTACGCAAATTCACCAAAGAAAGTGACAAAAATTGCTCTAAACACAGAAACATTTTGTTATAGAAACAGTCGCATCAGTACAATAAACCAAAACGCAATAATGACGTCCTATATTTTCGTAAAAAATCCCGATATTCACAAGCCAACCACTCACCCCATTAACTACACACGTTTTGGTTTGCAGATGACAAACTGTCAAAAATACACACAGTGATGTTTTGTGAGTTAAAGAACCACAAACACAACTACATGTGCTATTAAAGTAGGCCTAGTATACCTATGAAATAAGAAACGATATATATTAGTTTCACAATTATCTGTAAGTTATACACTTAATGCACAAATAATAACAATCATTACTTTGTTCATTTGACAGACAGTATCACATAAGTATCCCACTGATGATGATGCAACGCCAGCGAAACATGTTTCGGAGAAACTAAAAACAATTGTGTTTGCTCAAGTCGGACCTTACCTAAAAAGCAAATTTATTTGTGAGCAAACACAGAGATTGAAGAGCTTTTCAAACCTCAAGATGAATAATCGACATAGTCTCGAACAGTTTTTGATCCATAAGCGCAAAGCCAGAAAACCGTTATCAGGAAACAAACGATAGGTAGAATAACATGATGCAATATGTAATACTGAAAATTCGAAAAACATGTCAATTTCTTTACAGTGTGTGTGACCTTTTTTAATGAACATAATTCGCTTATGAGTACTGCCTTAAATGCGAAACACTCGGCAAGCAAAACATTTTTTTTTTCTCTCGGAACTCATATAAAAGTAGGATGTGCTCAATTCCGAAAAGTACCAAAAGCAAACTTCGTCCAAAAATTAAAAATAAATAAAAATCTGTAGCAAACGTAAGAAGATTCAGTTTGTTTCCTTTGAGACGACAGTTTCATTACGGTTCATGAGAATGTGGGGGAATGGAGGGTGGTTGCCAGAATATTTTCACGTTGAAGGGGATCGCATTATTTGGAAAGATTGAAAAAACACTGGGCTAGAGTTTCAGAAAAAATCCGCTACGTGTCGCCACGAGCGCTGCCCTGTAGCCTCCGTGCCTCGACGTTGGATGGGGCGTACAGCATCGCGAGAGGACTTTACACGCTTCAGCTTAGGTCCCCGTGTCATTTCTTCCTGTGGCGATAACGTGTTTACGTTCCTCCCTTACCTCGTGGCACTGAAGAACAAAAAACCAGAATATCAGCTGCTGTAGCTTCAGTGACAGCAGACACCTTACGCTCAGTTTCCGATGAATTCCGCTATCGGCTAGATGTCGTCCGCGCAGCCAATAGGAGGTAGAGAACACTAGCTGAAAACCTGGCGTTGCTCGGGTATTTATTTATTTATTCGAACCTTCAGTTAGTACTTTTCCTATCCTCTCTCTCTATCCATCTCCTTTTTTCTAAAAACATGTTACATTTATCAGAGAATATAATATCTGTACGTCAGAGGTAACCTATCGTAAGTGCAAAAATGATGATTTTTTTATCGTATGTGGCTAGTTTAAGTCATACCTTCTTAGCGGTAGAATACTGTATGAATATATTTTACATAAAAGAAATTCAGCAATGTGATAGTATCGTATTTGCAATCTGAAACCAGTGGTAAACAATGGTAAATGACCATACGACAATTGACCTGAATATAGACCGCCACGCTCTTTATCGTATTGGCTGTTACGATGGTTTACCTCTAAGTGTTATGTTACTACCGTATTGTCATACACAATATTAATCACGTGCGAATAGCAGTGCGCTGTAGTTTGTGATGCTTGGAGGACTGAAAATGCTAATAATGGAGGCGTGATTGCTTCATCAAATGTTGCATAGAATGCCTTGGATGACATTCATACATTTACTACAGTAGAATCAGAATTTACAAGAGGCCGGAAGCGAGTGCGGCAAGAAAATAAGTGGAAGTGCAATATAAGGAAAAGATGTGGAGAGGCTGGTGCGGGGTATACATCTAAACATCTAAAACCGGAACCATAGTTCCGGGAAAATGTATTAAGCCTGCCTGTAAATCTTAATGTAAAAGAAATTGATCAGAAAACATTACTTCTGAAGATAGGCAGCATATTTTCAACTCTTTTTTTTTTTTTTTTTTTTTTTTTTTTTTTTTTTTTTTTTTTTTTTTTTTTTTTTTTTTTTTTTTTGGAGAGAAGGGAATAATAATGATTTTAAGAGATTATATGTTGCCTCACACATAATTGCCAAAAATGTTTGTAGGAGAGTAGTTCAACAGAGGGAGTTTAGGCGTAATGTGACCCTTCATTACATCTTTGAATTTCGTGGCCACAGACTACAAGTTTGCAAAACATTTTTCTTGAATACTTTGAGTATTTCCAAAATGTATGTCAAGACAGCTTTGTCAAAAACAATTAATGGTGGACTTACTGAAGCAGACCAGAGAGGAAAGAAAGTTCTACCAAACAAGTTGGATGAAGAAATAAGGGACGGCATCAGAAACCACATCAGGATATTCCCCACAATCGAGAGTCACTACAGCAGAGGGAAAACAGGTAGATTGTATCTTGGCAGCCATCTCAATGTATCAAAAATGTATTCTTTGTATGTAGAGCACTGCAAGGAAAACGAAATGAAACAAGAGTTAATTGCAACGCATTGGCTTTACCGTGACGTATTTAACATTGAGTTTAATTTAGGATTCAAGGAGCCTGCGACTGAGACGTGTGATGACTGTGATGAGTTTCACGTGAAACACAAAAATGATATAACAGCTGAAGAAGCAGTCCAAATTAAATCAGTTTACGATGCCCACTTTTCAGAAGCAGATATAAGATATTTAAACCAAGACCTTCTACAAAAATCGGTCAAAACAACCTGGATCAAACGCAAAGGATGTCATGTTCGATCTTCAGAAATGTTTGCTGACACCTCACCCTACTAATTCCAGTGAGTTTTATCTAAGGAAGTTCTGGACGTATAAGCTGACAATCTTTGATGCTTCAGAGCACAAATCCTATCGTTGCACGTGGGATGAAACAGTAGCAGGTCGTGGACCTAAAGAAGTGTTATCTTGTTTGCTAAAGTGGGCCCTAGCTAACCAGCCAAAAACCCAAACTGAGGAACTTAAGATATGGACTGACAACTGTGGAGGCCAGAATCGTAACTTCCCCATGATTGTCATATTTTTGGATTCTTAGGTGTCTTCCTAATCTTAAAGTGATAAACCATAAATTCTTATTGAAGGGACACACTCATATGTAGGTAGATGGTGTACATGCTGTTATTGAACGTGCCAAAAGAAAACTGAGCCCAAATGACACAATTGCAACTCCTTGGGATTGGCAACAGTTTGTTCGCCAGTGCAAATTCAAAGAACTCATTGAAGTCGATGACATGCAAATGGCAGATTTCAAAGACTTTGAAAGTCTTTTCAAAGGATCATCAGCACCTTTAGTTAAACGTCTGGAAAATTTTTGGTTAGCTAAGTTGTGCATCTACAAATACGAACAGAGAATTCGGGTTCTGTGTTCTATAAAACAGCATTTGATGGTGAATTTCAAGAGATTGATGTGCAACGTCGAACAAGAGGGGCAGTATGGCCGGAAGAGCTTCCTGCTATATGAAATACTCTCAGACCTATTGCTACAGAGAAGTATAAAGATTTACAAAAGCTGCTTAGGTGGGTGCCTGAATCTTTTCACTATTTCTACCAAAATATACGACAGATTATGTCAACACAAACTCAAAAGGACTCAGAAGGATATGAACATGATGACGTTATCAATTAATTGTACAAAAGAATTCCTTCTCTACATTTCGAATTTTGTCCTCAATTTGTTGATGAATATATACTGAATTTGGACAGAAATGTATGTAATTGTCTCAGTTTTTAAAGTGGTTTAACCTTTGTTACTTTCTAGAGTAAGCTACTATGGTTGGAATTTATTTTGTTCAAATTACTTAAACTTTGCTGAGTGACTAGTATTTGTGACTGGCTTTGTGAAAGGATAAAATTGTAACTCTTAATAAATCTACTGGTATTCAATAAGTATGAATGCCTTTATTTCTTTATTTCAGTACTAATAATTCTCATATTTCGTAGAATAATCCTTTATAATAAAGACAAACGTTTATAAACATAAAAAGGAACGTTTATAAACATAAAAAGGCATGCAAATTAACAGCAACCCTAATATAATAAGCACTTTGACAATATCGTATGTGTAAATAAAGACTGCTTCACAAATATATTTATGTGAGGTAAAATATCGTAAGTGCTGTTTCTCCCGTAACATTTCATAAAATATTTCTAAAAACGAAGTACATGTAGAGACTAACTAGAAAAGATATAAAAATTAGAGCTCTTCATGATTGGGTGTTTGACTTATTCTATGGGTAGCAAAATCCGAGTCGCAGCAGCTTCTTTTTGCTCTCCTGTAAAGTCAGCGAAATGTTACTTACGATAGGTTACCTCTGGCGTCTAGATATATGAAATAAAAAATCACACGTAAAAATGCACTCGTTTCGAAGAATCCAATCGCGAAATTCAACAATAATGATTGTAATAATATCACAGATCGATCACTTGATGTAATGCGCGAAACGTCTAATCAATTTTTTTTTTAAGTGATGTATTAAAAGAAAATTTCTTTTTTACTGCCTTATTTATTTATTGTTATAGTTCCTTATCCGTATGCTTATCCTTACAGAGAAAGCGCTGAAGACATTCTAGCACGCATAGACCAAAGATATGGTCTGTGGCATCGCGTTTCGCTGTACGTAACCTCCTTGCTGTAGAGTCGCAAACGTCGCCTTCAGTCCGAATTTTTTTATAATTTGACGAAATGAACCACCATATCTTCCAACCCCTTATAACTATCGGCATGGAACTGCTATGATGTACAACGGGAGACTTCGGACAACAATTACACACAGACCATTCGTGTGCGTTCTGTAGTTTTCGCTGCAGAGCGAAATATTAACACACACACACGTACAATTTTATATACACCGATAACTTTCCATCCCAATATACTCCCATCCTTGTTATCATAATCAACCCTCAAGCAACAATGCAACCAATAAAACCATTTTCAAAGAGCAATTATTCTTCCGCATTTCGCGTTATATTCTTCAAATTACTAAATATCTATCAGATCGCTATAAAACCGTGCCTAAAACCATCCTCGGGTATAAATTAGTAACTGTATAAATATCTAAGTCTCTGCGTCTTGTCGTTCGAACGTGATAAGCGTACACCGAACAGACATTCACACATACACACACACACACACACATATATATATATATATATATATATATATATATATATATATATATATATATATATATATATATATATAGCTATCCGATCGCCATAAAACCGTGCCTAAAACCTTCCCCGGTAGACATTAGTAACTGTACAAATTTTTAGCTCTTTATGTCTTGTGGTTCAGACGTGATAAACGTACACCGAACAGACATGCACATTTATAGATATAGATTTATGATGGATTTTTATAAACTCCTGTCTTTTTTGAGTAATTTAGTATGCCATTTGCTGGTGTTGATCCCTTCTTCCTAATAAATAATTGTATTTAAAATCCAGAGATTCATTTTGGGACACACTGTAGATTTCCAGACCCGGCTCCCTCGTATTACTATTTGTTCCCCAATTTGAAGAAATGGCTGCCGGGACGAAAATTTCATTCAAATAAGGAGGCGATTGCAGACACTAACAGCTATTTTGCAGGCTTTAACAGTTCCTGTTATTCGGAAGGGATGAAAAAATTTGAACAGCGTTGGACAAAGTTTATAAGTCTAAAAGGAAACTATGTCGAAAAATTAAAATGGTTTTCCCCTAACACGTTTGTAGTTTTTATTTTTGCACGGACTTTCCAAACGCTTCTCGTATATCAGAGATATTAATCTGTAGAAGACAATGATTATTATTTGATTGCCTGAGGAACAAAACAGGATCGTCCCAATTAAGGTACATTGCTGAGGTGCTATTCCGCTATTGTCGCGGTCCGGCAACGTTGATACGTATTACATAGCGGAACTCTGCAGCAGAATTGAAGTTTGATTTGTGGACAGAGACGTGCCTTAAGACAGTCCCCGGATCCATTAAGTGATGGTGGGATACTGCTTATGGCGCCTGACTAGTGAGGAGCAGGTCCCGGGTTCGGATCCCTGCCATGGCACAAGTTTAATTTAATGCCTCTCCTCCTTCAGCTTAATACTGCCGCGAGAGACTACGAACACCGACTGTCGGCGTGGCGCAGGGGATAGCGTCACGGACTGCGGTGCTGAAGGTCGTCGGTTTAATCCCGCCCACCGGCAAAAAATTTACTTCTTTGTAATTTACAATTCCAGAAGGTTCTACATCTTTCTTATATTCACTTGTAAATTCTACTTGTTTCTTTTAACTTCTGGTAAATTCTGTCTGTGTATGAATAGCAGAGCACTCTGCCTGAGAGGCAGTCAGTGCTGCGTGTATGTTGAGTTCGTAATAAACGTGCTGTCAGTATAAGTGCTGTGTTTAGTTGCCTTCGAAGTCAAGCCTGTTTCCATTTCAACGCGACAATATCTGATATATATATATTGAGACAAAAATAATCTCCATCAGAAGAAAAGGTTTAATGCGCACTGTGTCATTCAAGATTTGAATTTAGGACTCCTTGTTTTTTTTCCGAAATATTCGTATGTGCACATTACTCAGAGAACATAGGTTAGGGTAGCAACGTTTTTCTTTGCGAATACCTTCTGCTATCATTTCTGAAATACAAAAATACTTGTTCCTGTCAGTGTACTCGGTTCAGAGGCATTAAACGCCTTAGCAAATCATTACAATGATTTGTTTATGACAGTATTTTATAATTAGCTGCTTTTTATTTTGTATCGCAAACACACAGTCGTAAGTCGTCACATATTCGTAAGTAAAGAGCAAACTATATACTTAATGCTTCGTTTCGTAATCACATGGAAATGTAAATAACGTGCAGAATTGTAGAACATGATTTAATATCTTGAGTGACAGACAGGCAGCGTGTTAGCAATGGCTAAAAATGAAAACGTAAACGTGACGGGACGGAACGGGAACTCAAGAACGTCTTCTACGGCAGAACACTAAAAAACTGACGCTCACGTCGTATTTATCACAATCACTCAGATTTAAACTGTGGATTCCAATTAATGCTCACTATATGGTAGAGGACTTCCTCGTAACTCTTCAATGATTCGAAACGACCCAATCCAAGTTTTAATTCACAATTTCCAAATCTACTAAGTTCAAAATGGCGTCTGCCGATTCGCGTCAGAGATTCTTCCTGTACTGACTATACTCACAGTCTAACCTATCACCCCGTTTACACGGGCTTCAAAAATCGGATTTCGTAAACCGATTTCCCAATTCCGCTTTTGGTTGGTCATGTAAACACTCCAAAATCGATTATGGAAATTCGCTTCTCTAAAGCGGGCTTCCAGTTCCACAATCGATTTTCGTGCCCATGTAAACGCAACGCAACCGTTTTTGAAGCGTTCTTGGCTTGTTAGATTGTGTTTTCTTGTTAAGAATTTTCTGCACATATGGAAAGAGTGATATTTTCAAATGTGAAATAAAAGTATAAATATTAGACTGAACATAAATCTATGTATTTAAATAAATAAATATAGGGATCGTGCGGACTAAATCAGGAACGGAATCAGCTGTTTTTCAGCCGCCGTATTAAGTGGGCTAGGAAATCCGATTCAGGCTATGCCATGTGAACACGACAGCGAAAAACGGTTTACGAAAATCGGTTTTCGTCTTCCGGAAGATGTGTTGCATGTAAACGTGGTAACTGACAGAGCGACAATAGCGCTCCTGGTGGTGGGCAAGCCGCCTAACGAGTGATGTTTGTTTATAATTATTTTTGTAGCCTACGTGATTAAAGAAACAATTACTATAATTTTTTTTATTACAAGCGTTCCTAAAATTTCAAGAGACATAATACCGAATTAATATAAAAGCAGCCGAATTTAACTGTTTCAATGGTATAAAAACAAATTCGTTATGATCAAATACGAATATGTGTATATTTACAGCTTATTCCGCTGAAAGTAAGTATAATATAAACATAAGAAAAATATAAGTTTCTGTTATGGTTTGTTCCACTATATCTTCATCCATACTCCGCAATCCACCGTAAGTTGCGTGGCGGAGGGTACACTGTACCACTACCAGGCATTACCTTTCCTATTCCACTCCTAAATAGAACTAGAAAAAAGAAAGAATGCCTATATGCCTCCGTACGAGCCCTAATTTCTCTTATCTTGTCTTTGTGATCTTTACGCGAAATGTAAGTAGGCGGCAGCAAGATCGTACTACACTCAGCTTCAAATTACGGCCCTCTAAATTTCTTCAGAAGAAATTCACGAGAAGAACGTCGTCTTTCTTCCAGCGATCCCCATTTGAGTTGCCGGAGCATTTCCGTGACACTCGCGCATTGGTCGAACCTACCAGTAACGAACCTAGCTGCTCGCCTCTGAACCGCCTCTATGTCTTCCTTTAAACTGATCTGCTGCGGGTCCCAAACACTTGAGCAATACTCAAGACGTGGTCGTACAAGCGTTTTATACGCGGTCTCCTTTACAGGTGAAGTACATCTTCCCAAAGTTCTCCCAATAAACCGAAGTCGGCTGTCCGCCTTACTCACAACTGTCGTTACATGTTCGTTCCATTTCATATCGCTCTGCAATGTTACGCCTAGATGTTTGAAAGATGCGACAGCATCAAGATCACTAGTAATGCTGTATTCGAACATTATAACTGATCTTACTATGACAATTTTTGACGCCTATCAATTTGGTGTGTATACCCTCACACTGAGGTGTACTTGCAGACTTATCATGTACTTCTAGACAGCTCTGAGTACCTACAGAGATGCAGAATAATATAATTTTTTTTCCTCCCCCGACAGGAATCCCCGCCCCCGCGGCGACGCGCGAGTCCTTCGTGGTGGCGCCGCTGTCGCAACTGGACGACGACTTCCAGGAGGCGCAGCTGGCCAGGGACGCGGCGGCGCACGTCGAGACATCTACCGGCGGCTTCGGAGACCTCTTGCAGCGCGCCAAGCGCCACATCCTCGACTGGTGGCACGGAGCGGAACCAACACATCACGCGCTAGGTGAGACAAGCTTCTACGTGCGGACGCTAGATGGCAGGGGCGGGCGTGCGCTCAGCGTCGTTGCCATGGAGACTGCCGGACTGGGAAACGCATTTCAAAATTATGTTGGACGAAATTCTAGCTGACACGGAAACTTAATACCGTTTCTTTAACGGCATTAATCTCACATAGGACCTTCTCCTTTTCTTTTCTATTAATATACCCCCTTTGTGATATTTGTTTCAGTATATGCCAGACATTAAAATTCGGTATCCCAGCATCTTTCCTTTTTCTTTACCTGCATTCTCCTGGAAATCTTCTTAGTTCTCAATATTCTTCTGTTTCCCTATTAATGTTTATTTATGCCAATTCCTTCACAGCCTCAAAACCAATTTCTCAGCCTTTGTCGGTACAGCTTGCATGCTGATTTCACAATTTTCTGCAGAACTTTGCCAGTCACCCAGGCTTCTTTCTTGTGCCCACAGAATCCCAGTTACATCTTCCTTCGTTGGTTATTTATGCACTGTCTCTTTGAGTCGTTTTCCTGTTGGTCTGGCAGGCTATTCTCAATACTTTTTCCGAGTAGAACAGAATGCCTTTGACTGACAATTACTTTAAGTCTGAACTTTAAAAACCATTTATCTTCATTTCCTTCGTTCTGGTCTGCAGTTTGCAGACTGGTTTGATGCAGCTCTCCACCTTGCTCTATCCTGAGCAAGCCTCTTCATCTTTTCATAACAACGGCAACCTGCATCCATTTGAATTTGCTTACTGAATTCGTCTCTTGGTCTCCCTCTGCGATTTTTACCCCACACACTTCGCTCCAATGCTAAATTTACGATTCGTTGATGTTCAAGAATGTGTCCTACCAGTCAAATGTTCAAATGTTTGTGGAGCTTATGGGACTTAACTACAGGGTCACCAGCCCCTAAACTTACAAACTACTTTATGAACTAGCTTATACCAAAGATGGCGCAAACGTCCATGCCCGAGGGGGGATTCGAACCCCCGACGGCGGACTGCCGCGCGCACCGCAACACGGCGCTCCAGCACGCACAGCTAATCCGCCGCGGCAAAATGTTCACATGTTTGTTAAGCTTCTTTTAGTCAAGGTATGACTAAAACTAGTTTTCTCGCCAATTCTGCTCAGTACCTCCTCATCAGTTAGGTGATACACCCACCTAATTATCAGCATTATTAAAGTGAGGATTGCCTTTCGTGTTCCTATATTTCTCCTGAATACAAACTGATCTTCCCCGATGTTGACTTCTACCAGCTTTTCCATCCTTCTGTAAATAATCGTGTTACAATTTTGCAACCAAGACTTATTAAAATTATGGTTCTGTAATTTTCACATCTGTCTACGCCTGCTCTCTTTGGAATGGGTATTATTACATTTTTCTTAAAGTCTGGGGGTATTTCCCCTGTCTCATACATCTTGCACACCAGGTTAAATAGTTTTGTTTAAATGTTTGTATAGTCTATGGGAGTTAACTACGGGGTCATCAGTCCCTAAGCTTACAAACTACTTATGAACTACCCACGAATTAGGACGGCACAAATATCCATGCCCGAGAGGGGATTCAAACCTCCGACCGTAGTGGCCGTGCAGACCGTGACTGGAGCGCCTCAGTCTCCTCGGCCACCGTGGCCGGCAAATAGTTTTGTCGTGCTTGGCTCTCCAAGAGACTTCAGTAGTTCTGAGTGAATGTCGTCCACTCCAGTGGCCTTGTTTCGACTTAGGTCTTTTAGGGCTCTGTCAAATTCTTCTCTCAGTACAGTATCTCCTATTTCATCTTTATCTACTTCCTCTTCCCTTCCTACAATATTGTCTCTAAATTTATTTTCTTTTGTGGAGCCCCTCTATATAGTGTTTCCACCTTTCAGCTTTCCCGTCTTTACCGAGAACTGGTTTTCCATCTGAGTTCGCCGCGGCGGATTAGCCGCGCGTACTAGAGCGCCGTGTTGCTGTGCGCGCGGCCGTCCGCCGTCGGGAGTTCGAATCCCCCCTAGGGCATGGGTGTTTGTGTTGTCCTTAGGTTTGTTTACCTTAGTTTAAGTAGTTTGTAAGCTACGGACTGATAACCGAGAAGTTATGTCCGATAGATTTACACACATTTGAACATCTGAGTTCTTGATATTCATACAGCTGCTTTTCTTGTCTCCAAATATTTATTTCCTTGTAGGTGCTATCTATTTTTCCGCTATTTAAACATTCTTCTACTGACTTGCATTTGCCTTCTAGCCACTCCAGCTTAGCTATTTTTCACTTCCTGTCAATCTCATTTCTTAGGCATCTGTATTCCATTTTACCTGTTTCATTTACTGTATTTTTTTCCTTTCATGAATTAAATTTAGTATTTACTGTGATGTCCAAGGATTTTTTGTACGTCTTGCCTTTCTACCTACTGCGTTCTCTGCTGACTTCACTATTTCATCTCTCAATGCTTCCCATAACTCTTATACAAAAATTCCGATACCCATATTATCTCCTTATTGGCATTCTGTAAGAATCGTACAGTCGCAGATCAGAAAGAATCGTAGAAATCGATTCACAATGTGCGGTTGAATCGCAGGAATCGATTCCTGAAAGAGAATTGTGTAGCTCAACTCTACAAGTGAACAGGCCGCCCCTCCGATAGAGAGTGGACTCGCCTTGCGCACAACTCGAGAATGTGTTTCTGCGCACAGGCCACGATTTCTTGCGTGAGCTCTACAGCGCGCCGTTTAAACAGGCGTGCTCTATACTTTTTTTTTCCAATACTTCCCAGCCTTTCTCGCGCTAAAACAAGGCAAGAAAACAGAATTTCCTGATGCAAAGAAATCGCTCTGTGAAACAAAAGGAAAGGCTATTCTGTCAAAACGTAACAGTAATCGAAATATCAAACCAGTCCAAGTGAATAAAATGTGACGGAAAGAAAGATAATTCTAGGAAAACAAAAATTCTATCGCACAGGAAGAACGCCAGGGTTAGAGTACGACGACCATGATAGCAGTCTTAATGGATGTCATGCCAGGAAAGAATTTCCTATGAAAGAAAGAGGAAATATCCCCCCCCCCCAAATCAAATCGGGGCAATCAAATTTAAACAGAAAATTAAAATGGGGGGATGAAAATTATACGTCTTGTACTGTGTTAAAACAGAACACCAAAAGTCCTGTCCGTAATGCAGCAGTTGATATCAAAAGAACGTCAGTTGTATGACCCACATAAACGAAAGACAGGAAGAAAGAAATAAACGCATACCTAGAAATTGTTCAGTTTTCATTAGCTCCCATGTGTCCTTTGGTAACCGTTAACTAGAGCCGCTAACAATACATTGGAAATGTTGTTGGTACCGTCAGTGTGTTCGTAGCTGTTGGTAGGAGTTCCAGAGATAGAACAAGAAGTCCACACTGACCGACAACCGAAGCTCTACAATGACACAGGACGCGTGGCCAGTCAGCCATACAGTCGAATTGTATCTAATGAGTGGAGAAGGTGCCATTGCTGGAACGGTTAACCAGATCACTGTCACTTAACAAGGCGTAATCCTGTAGACAAGCACCAGCATTCCTTGTGCGATCTACCAGATGGCATTCAAAACGATGTTTTCTTGTGTCCAAATCGAGACAGTGGGAACAATTTCCGAGGCAACAAGGTGAATGTCGGCCCCGATGCCGCAAAGTCATAGCATTCCATTTTTACTCTCTCGGCTTCTAGTAGCAATATACAGGCTGTCCCACTCAACTGTTTAACCCCAGATATCTCTGAAACTACGAGAGATGTTGAAAAACCACTCTCACTGTCATGAATGTATGGCAGGGGCTTATGAAAGTAGGTACTATGAGACACTCTAAAACGTGAAAAAATATAATTTTCAATACGAACTTTTTTTATGGATACCCCATATTTCTTAAGCAATCGATAGGATGGAAAATCACAAAAAGAATGTCGTCGGTTGCATCGCGATGCGTCAATTACACCCGGAGAAACTGCGAAGCGAAGTTGACGTTTGAAATACATGAGGCGCGCTGCTAGCGCGTGTCCCAGACTGAAGCGAGATTCACGGGAGAGCCTGGGACACGCGCTATAATAGCACCGCGCCTCGTGTATTTCAAACGTCAACTTCGCTTCGCAGTTTCTCTGGATGTAACTGACGCATCGCGGTGCAATCGACGCCATTCTTTTTGTGATTTTTTTATCCTATCGAATACTTAGGAAATAATATGGGGTATTCATTTTAAAAAACGTAAGTTTATGTTGAAAATAAAATTTCTTCATATTTTAGTGTGTGTCATATTACCAGTGTTGCCAGATGTCAGAGAGAGAAAATACCTACAGTCCCACAAAAGTGTACTTACGTCTTCCCTACTTTCTCCCTACCACCTCATTAATGCCCCTACATCAGGGTCGTAGCCAGGATTTGCGTCTGGGAGGGGCTGAATCCAGGAGTCCGGCCATGTGACGTGGTACAATTTTGAAAAACTTTAAAATAAATATTTGGCACCGTGATTCACTTGCTAGATATGTTTTTCCAGCGTCTGATCGTTATTGATCGATGGAGTCAAGTTTAGATTATGCCGCGAATTCCAAGTGCTCTGTTACAAGAGGATTACTGATTTATCGATAGGACAAGGGTACATCAAGAACCTGTCAACCATAGAGAGGAACAGCAATAATTATTTTCCCCACATATGCTGCTGACTCCGAGCGCACTGTTACACGAGGATAACTGATTTATTGACCGGACGAGGATACATCGAGACACTATCAACCATAGAGTAGGAACAGCAGTAACTATTTAGTACACAGTCAGCAGAAAAAAGGAAGTCCGTCACTCTACATGATTCGATTCTCAAAGAGTAAAGAGCTATGTTGACAACGAATTGTTCATTGTAACGTTGGCTGTCACAAATGTTTTAGCGTTTTCTCATTTCTCAGCATCTTCTCATTTACAAGTAATAACTAGTTTATCGTCCTGACGTAAATAAATAAGTCTAGTCAAGGTAATAAAACGTATTTCGTTGATAGAAACAATGAGTTTTCCTTGTGATGACTTCTCTAACACTATTTCCAAACCGATTCTCCATTCCACTGATATATATTGAAATCATCATATTTCGCATCAATTTTAATGTGTCTGAAAGAAAGTTTTCAAATTAATATTGTTTACTGTGAACAGAAAACAGCTATGCCGTCTAAAATATCATTGGGTACTTCAAACTTCGCCACAATTGGCCGGCTTCATTCCCGCGTGCTGACAACTGTTCTGTTGCCAACATTACCCGCTAGGCATTGTCGGCGATTGTAAAATTTTACCAAAGTACCTACGCGTTGGGGACTTTTGGATGAAAATTCCCTACACGATTTTAATGCTTAAAAGTACCTACGTGTAGGGAAAATTCCCTACGTCTGGCAACACTGCACATTACCTATTTTCATAAGCCCCTGCCGTACATTCATGACCGTGAAAGTTGTTTTTCAGTATCTCTTGTAGTTTCAGAGATATCTGTGGTGAAACAGTTGAGTGGGACACCCTGTACCTACTGGTGACCGCTTCTCACTACAGCTGCAGCTTAACAGGTTTTTGCGTCCCTCTCCAAGAAACATTTGGTGCTCTTGAGGTAATAGGATACAACACTGTAACCAGTGGCGTAACTAGGACTTGGCTTTTGGGGGGGGGGGGAATAGATCTACTTGACGAGCAACATTTTAGTCCGTTTCCAGACAAATTACTATCTACCACTCCCGATGAAAAAACTAATTCACTCCCATCCAATGAGAGTTTATGGTAAAACACCCCAAGATTCCAATTTTTACCTTTACCAGATTGCTGTTATACGATTTCTTTTTCTTTTCATGGTTTTTTTTTTTGGGGGGGGGGGGGGTTCTGGGGGGTGTTCTATCCCCCTCATCCCCCCCCCTCCATAGTTACGCCACTGACTGTAACCAAATCAAATGTTCAAATGTTTGTAAAGCTTATGGGACTTAACTACGGGGTCATCAGTCCCTAAACTTACAAACTACTTATGAACTACTTACGAACTAGGACGGCACAAATATCCATGCCCGAGGGGGGATTCGAACTCCCGACCGTAGTGGCCGTGCAGACGGTGACTGGAGCGCCTCGGTCTCCTCGGCCACCGCGGCCGGCTGACTGTAACCCAAGATGCAAATTGATACCAGCTGTTTTACGGTGCGACTTGTTCAGTTTCAGCCCCACACTCGCGAGTCCGGCGCCAGGAGGACGACTACGACAATGAGGATGAGGATGACTACGACGACAACTACAACGGCCGGGACGATGACCAGAATGGCAACTATGACCAGAACGGCGACAACGGCAACGGGGATGACGTCTACGGACCCAACAACGGTAAGTCTGCGAGCTCTTCTGAACTCCCTGAATGCACACACTTTGCCCTCCAACTCGTTCCTTACTCTCTAAACCGCAGCCAATCACTCCACACACTCCCTCCCAACTTTGCTAATTGCACTGCCTCATTTCACACACACTACCTCCCAACCCACATTCTCTACTCTACTTTCTAAATCACTCTCCACTGCCTCAATGACATATCATAATTCCACACACTGTATCTGCTAAAGCTGTCCTCACACACGACGACTTTCACAGGACACACGGGAGCTGCAAAAGACACGGTGCCCGCGTCACTTGGGTCGTGTGGGTTAACACAGTCTGCGACTCAGCTCTCTCCAGTGAAACTTGTATCATCCTTCCACACCACACAATTTATTTACTAATATCGAAATGATGTCATGAGGTATCCCATGACCTTAGCCACCTCAGATTAGAGCAAAAATATGTGGTTGGTTGGTGTTGGGTGTTTAAAGGGGACTAAACTGCTGGGTCATCAGTCCCCTGTTCCCAGCTAAGAGATCACAGGATTTCATGTACGATTAAAATAAGCACCCTGCAACCAGTACAGAAGACGTACAGGAAGACAGTGTTGGTCATAATTACAACATAAAAAGAAAAAGGGAACCGCAATAGAGGTGGAACTAATAATGAACTATGCTTAAAATCACAGCAGACATTGTTGGCTGGGTGATCACTAGGATAATAATGGATGAGCCAGCCATTCTGCACATACTATACAACTGCCAGTTGGAAAAAGGACTGACAATACAAAAGTGACAAGAGATTAAAACTATAAGCGGTGTACGCCTGAAGATCAGGCATACGAACCCACCGTTAAAGCTTGTGATAAAAGCCCGCTGCGCGAATAAAACCTAAAACACAGTCAGCCATAGAGGCGTCGTCAGGTAAAATCGACGGGAGCGCAGTATGCAGGTTAAAAGACTGCCGCAATGCAGCTAGAAGTGGACAGTCCAAAAGATGTGGACTACAGTCGACACAGCGCCACAACGGCATTCTGGCGGTTCCTCTCGGCGTAAGAGGTGGCCGTGCGTTAGCCACGTATGGCCTATACGCAGGTCAGCTGCTGCTGTCAAGGCTTGATTCAACGGAGCTTATTGGGCATACTCATTGTTGCCCATTCCGAATTCCAGGCCTCAAAGATCTTTCGGTGGAGACCCAAGCGGATATGTGAAATGACTGACAATTTTAAATGCTCCATGTAATTGATAATGGAGTAATATCTATCACATAACATATTCAGATCAGAATAAAATATATATTACAATAAATCTTACCAAGAATGATGCATTTCTGATGAACCTTCAACGTGCCAGCACTTTGAAAAGACACACAGTACTTAATAACATGGAAGTTGTAATATGAAAATAATAAATACTTATTTAACCACCAATATGACGAATCACATCATTTTATTACAACAAATAATTCTGGTAACGATGTGGGTTTTGAGAGCTGTCCAATGTGCTGGTGTAAGTATTAATATAAAACAACCAAATATTGGCTTCAAATGAAAATAGAAAATACATGATGGTGTCTTGTAAGTTCTACTCATAATATGGAGTGTTCGTGCCTGTTGTTGGTTCAATGTTTCACAGCAAGTTCCATATTGCAGAATTTAATTTGTGACTCAAACATGTCAGACCCTAAATGTAAAACTCATGTCACACAACTCTTACATCAGACATCTTCTCTTCGGCATACTGTACTATCCAGCTCATCCTCAACTGTTCAAAACACACTTCTCAATTACACAACCACCACTTTAGGACTCACTATCATCTCTCCCAACCACACCTCTTCATTCCACACATTCTACCTTTATCACATTCTAACTCTCAACATTTTTTTATCACTTGAGATGCTACACACTACACTGTACATTCTTACTCAATCATTATTGACAAGCTTCCATCTCTCCTAATTCTATCACCACCTATATCACCCTCAGGTCCCAATGTGTTCTTTCACATTCTGTCTTTGACTTTGTTGCTGACAGTATGTTTTCCTGGCTTTAAATAAAATTTTTCCTCCTCAGATGTAAATATTTAATATTGAGGTATGGAACTATTAATGCAGGATTGATTTTCACCTTGCATCACAGAATTTATAGCTCATATAGAATTGAGTTGTGTTAAACATTAGTAAAATTTTGGTTCCATTACATCTTTCTTATGCTTCAACAATCTGAATTATTTCTGTAATTTTAGGCTGTATTAATGTCAAACTTTATTATAAAATGATGTCAGAAGATTTTATTCTGACTGCTGAGAAACAGTAACAGAAATTATAATCTTCTTGTGCAATCCTATAGATTATCCCTCCCTTCCACAATCTCTAACTCATTTCAATGTTAATAATATAGGAAGGACAGTTTACAACTCACCGCAAAGACGTGGCGATGAGCTGCGACAGGCACATACAAAAGACACACACATACAACACTTTCAGCTGTCGGCCATGGCCTTCTCCAGAAGATAGAACACTCACGCAATCACACAGGCACACAACACAGTCACACAACCATCACCTCCGACTGCCGCACTTTGACGAAGTGCCACGTCTTTGTGGTGACTTGTAAACTGTCCTTAACTATATTATTAATTCCAACCTGGACTTTCTATTATCATTTCAATGTTATTTAAGTCAATTACTTACAATTTTGAAGTTCCTAATATGTTCATCGTAAAAGTGAATTCGCAGTTAGGGTTTTGTTTGTTGAGACAAGTAAAAATTAGCAGTTGCAGTGGAAGTGCATATTGTCAAACACTATCGATTTTAAGTCTTCCCCTGGCATTGTTGTAGTTTAGTACAAGTGTCTGAATTTGAATTTCTTGAATAAAAGATTGTCTTGTTTGCAAAATCTTTTTTTTATTCAGGTATGAATCATTTTGCCAGACTAGGGCATGTTGTGTTAATATAGTTGTAACGAGGCCCTATACTAAGCGATAGGGACATCATAGAAGATATCAGATGATGCCCTATTGGGGCAAAATGTGTCACACCTGAATAAAAATAATGCTTGCAACAAAGACAGTTTTTTTTTAAATTCATGAAACTTCTGATTTTTACTTAAACTGCAAACTTTTTCTTGTCTCACGGGAGCAGGTTGCATGATGGGCCTTACTGATTTGGCTGAAACTGTGTGAGAAGTGTGCAAATAGATGTCTGATTTTGTGGCCTGGTATTACCATTACTTACCTTACATTATTTCTTTCAATGTTGATTATAAAAAGAAATGTTCTTTCACATTTTCATACTCCTGAATTGCTACAACACTGAGTTCTGTTGCTAAGAGGGAATACAATTAAACCACATTCAGTTGTCTTACATCAGTTCAGTGCTCCCACCGATGCAGTATGCCTGTTATCCATACGTCACAGACAGGAAGTGTAAGACCACATAGGAGCCTGAGGGTGATGCAGGAGATGATAGAATTAGGAGGGTCAGAAGCTTATCGATAATGATTAATGAGTCAGAATGTACAGTGCATTTAAAAATTTTAATGAAGTATACTTTCAGTGTAGCATATTTTTAAAAATTGTTCTTGCTCAACAATGCTTTCATAAAATTTGCTTGGTGTGAACATTATTTTTTGAAAATTCACTCCAATAAATGTGACATAACTTGAATATATAATTAATTACTAGAATTTTTGGAAACATTTTCTTTTCAGATTTCACTAAATTATGAAAATTAAGTATTTAAATACTGTCGAGTATTTAATTTTAATAATTGTAGGCTAACTAAACTGAGTATATCAGTTTTATGTCTGGTAAACTGAAATGTTTAAATAAATTTAAATTTCGTAATTAACAGGTCGGCTGCCAACATGTTAAACATTTAACATTCATTGACTAATACAAAACGAAAGAAAAAAACTAAAAAGTAGCAATAACAGGAACCAATTCACATGAGCACTATGTTACACCATCAATGCAAATGTGGCTAGTTAACTATCCTATATTTCACTTATATTGTAAAGGGAAATCTTTTGCACGTATTTTCTGTTTTCTATGGCCCAGTCAGGTGAGATATTTCAGGGATGTAGGACGTTCGTCTCCCTGCAACTTCTCACACAGTTTAAGCCAAATCAGAGAGATGCATCCCGCTACCTACACTGCTCAGTTAACCAGCTATCACAATTTTTTTTTTCAGTATACTGTTACAATTTTCTTGATATATAGAGCTATCTCCAACTTTTACAGAATTGATTTGCTGTTGTTGAATTATAACTATTACTTCTGTCATACCTTTACTTGTGAGTACACATTTTTTTCCCCGTAAGGAATTTTCCGCTATTTGACTTAAATAATTGTTTCGGCCTTAGGCCATTATGAAGTGATGAAATTCTTCAGACACATTTTACTGCCATGACAGTGACTTAGATAAACCTGTCTTAAGAGTTTTACAACTTCGTAATGGCCTAAAGTCGAAACCGGGTTGTGGAAATATACAATTACTATCTGAACCCCGCTGCTTCGCATGGGTAGGCTGGTTGGTCTGCACCAGTTGTTTCTTTTTAATCCTGATAAAGAATCCATATCTTAAGTTTTGTAGTTATAGCTTGAAATTTGAGTTAACAGCACCATATTTTTGAATATCAATTTTTGCATCTCGTATTTAATCCCCTTATTGGCCGAATTTCCAAAACTACCGAAACACGTGTCTTTTAATTTGAACCCCGAATCCAAATCCGAAAATTTGTAGTTCTAACTTGAATAACTTCAAAATTGCCTAAATAGCAACATATTTTCGAAAAACACCCCCTCTCCAATTTAACCCCGTTGATGGTTGAATTTCCAAAAATACCGAAACACGTATTTTTTTAACATGTAACCAACTATACAAATATCAATTTTTGCAGCTCTAGCTTCAATATCGCACCAATAGCAACGTGTTTTCAAAAAGAATTTTTGATCCTCTATTTAACCCTCATACTTGTTGAATTTGCAAAAATACTAAAAATCATGGATTTTTAATCCTGACCAAGATTCCATATCCGAAGTTTCATAGTCGTAGCTTCAAATTTGAGTTAACAGCAATATATTTTGAAAATCAATTTTTTGCGTCATCTATTTTACCCCCTTATTTGTCGAATTTAAAAAAATGCCGAAACATGTGTATTTTAAATTCGAACTCTGAATTAAAATCCGAAATTTTGTAGTTCTAGCTTCAAAATTGCCTAAATAGCTACGTATTTTCAAAAAACGTTTCATCCCCTATTTCACCCCCTTAGGGACGGAATATCGAAAAATCGCTTCTTAACTGACCTTAACACCCTCTACAAATTTCAAGTTTCTATCTTCAGTGGTTTGGGCTGGGCGATGATGTGTCAGTCAGTCAATCAATCGGGACACTTCCTTTTATATAGAGATTTCAGTCGAATGACAGTGAATTCCTTTAAAAGGTTTTACATGACTGATGCCCAAAATACATATAAAATCATAAACTGTGGATAGTTTTGTAACTGGCCTTCAACTGCCCTCTCTTTCCTAATCTCTGAATTCGCCTTGCACGATCACAGTGAACAATTTTTTGCAGTATTGCAACTCTCTTAGGATACGGATTTCTTTATTGGCATATTGCTGTTTATTAGGTTCTCAGTTTGCTCGGTCATCAGCAGTGGTTGTTGTTAAATATGATTCAGGAGCCTGTAGGTGCAGTGGATATTCTGTTTTGCACTACGTACATGAATCTCACGGGGAGACGACGTTTCCGTGTTGCCAGGTGACGACGACGCGGTGCTGCCGGGAGAGAACGACGACGAGGACCTGTACGGGCTGGGCCCCAACTCGGGCTCCGGAGGCGGGAACCCTCCCATCGCAGCCCCCACCACGGCATCTCCCGTGCCGCAGCCCGGCTCCCCGCGTGAGTAGCACCGACTCAGCTCTCCAATCCCACACCTCTAGCCCGAATCCATTCCATTCTCAACAGTATTTTCTGTCATTTATCAAAGGCATTTCACTGTGTCAACCATAACACCCTTTTAAATAAATTAGAATTCTATGGTGTCACAGGAATTTCTGCAAAATGGTTTGAGTCCTACCTCACTAACAGGAAACAAAGGGTGTCAGTGAAAGGACTAGTGAATTAAGCCAACAGTCATTGTCAGATTAACAAGAAATTACATGTGGTGTCCCACAAGGATCCATGTTAAGGCCACTGCTTTTTCTTGTGTAAGTTCATGACCAGGGCCGGCGCAAGGCAGGTGCGAAACGTGCGGCCGCACTGGGCGGCACTTTCCGGGGGGGAGGGGCGGCAAATCTTCCGCCTCCTTTTTACTTTATTTTATTATTATTATTACATTTATATTTTAGGACAAACTCAACATTCATGCACAAGAGGGCATTCGAAACCAAACATCAGATGGAGCGGCTTCAGAAACTGTGGCATGGTGCCTCGACTACCTGCCGGCCGCCCCTCTTGAACAAGGAGACGGAGGGAGACTAATTTCTTTCTCGCCACTGTGACAGCAAAAAAATGTTCAAATGTTTGTAAAGCTTAAGAGACTTAACGGCGGGGTCATCAGTCCTAAACTTACAAACTACCTAACTACCTTATACTAAAGACGACGCAAACATCAATGCCCGAGGGGGATTCGAACCTCGACGGCGGACGGCCGCGCGCACCGCAACACGGCGCTCCAGTACGCGCGGCTAATCTGCACCGTCGTGTTTACGCCGGAGGAAAGGAGAGGGGGAAGCAGTCTGGCGTACAAGCCAGTATTCTTATGAGTGGAGCGCTGTTAATCAAAAAATTATACCCTGTTCTATAACCAGGTTACCTAGATAACCCAATGAATTTATTGCCGTAAAGTCATGGTTGGAAACACTTTGCCCTGGGTATATACACAACTGTTACAGCAAGATATTCTAATTGTTGCTAGTTACAGTTAATACTGTTTTACAGCGTTGCAAACTGTGCACTTTTGTGTAAGCTTTGTTACTGTGAACATCGTTTCTAGAATCTCATGGATGATAATCTGACTACAGCAGATTAAGCTATGAAGTACATTAGAAAGTTATTGACTATTGATACAGAAGAGGAGGTTGCTTCAGATTTCAGCGACGAAGATTCTACAGATGAATGCATTTTTAGAAAGGAGGATGCCGCTGCTTGAGACACTGAAGATGCTGTTGGTGCTTGTAGTTATATTGAAGTTGAAATAGAGATAAGTGATACTAGTAGTGAAAACATACCTGAGCTGATGGAAACAGTGAAGCAATTGTGTTTTCTGCAGGCATTCTACGTGGTAAAGATGAAACCAAATGGCATAAGGAACCCTTCGATACAAGAAAGTTGTTGAAGCATAATATTTTGCTGCAACGGGCTTGTCCAACACGTACTTCTTTCTGTAAAAGACACTTTCAAGACTATATTTACAGAAGAAATGTGTGATATAATAATAAGTGAAACCAACAGGAAAGCAAATCAGGTATTGACAGACTATAATATCAATTCAAAAGTACCAGCGAAAGTGTGGGGAGCAATTGAGAAATGAAGAACTTGACGCCATATCTTGGTATGTTGATTACAGCAGGAGTAACATTCTTTAACACTGAACACACGAAGGAAACATAGAAAACAAATGCATTCCCAATGCATCGTGCAAGCCTATCGCTCAACAGGTTTTGGCAGATAAGCAGATTTATAAAATTTGACTATGTGACACACTAGGAGTGAGAGATTGAAAAGTGCCAAAGCCATTGTAATACCTGACATTTTTGAAATGCTAAATTCAAATCTTCATAGATGGTTGCCTAATAAATAATGAAACGATATATTATATAAAATAAAGTATTACATTTATGAACTACACACCTTTTATAATGGAGACATAGCGTTACCTGGGTAACCCAAATATAAATCAGAGGGTGTATTCTGTTTCTTCTCATTTACATGCTCTTCTACGAAAGTATTTAAATTTTTCCTGTTCTTATGACGTTTTTAAAGATACAAATGAGGAATAAGCTGAGGCTTGTGTCCACTAGTTTCAATACAGCTGAAAAAATGGGCTGTTACAGTTAGAAAGGTTACCCGGGTAACCCAATGTGGACACAAGCGTTAAGCGCCGTGCGTTTACTCACAACTAATTTTGTAGAAGACGAAATCTAATTTGGAAATTCGAATGCAATGTTCGATACTGCGGTTACATGTTAAGCCTGAAGGGTTAAAGACATTGGTAGTAAGCCTGGCATAAGTTGGGTTTCGACGTATTTTTGGAAATTTTGGGTTTTGAGCCATGAAACTCCTGTCTCCGCCTGAACGAACAACAATTAAACTGACCGGCACTTGTTTGACAATATTACTTGCACACTATCGCTTTATCAACATTTATTTACTGTTCAAATGTTTGTATAGCTTATGGGACTTAACTACGGGGTCATCAGTCCCTAAACTTACAAACTACTTATGAACTAACTAATACTAAGGACGGTACAAATATCCATGCCCGAGGGGGATTCGAAACCCCGACCGTAGTGGCCGTGCAGACCGTAACTGGCGCGCCTCAGTCCCCTCGACCACCGCGGCCGGCTTTATTTACTGTATAATGCGTGTGAATCCATGTTTCATCTAAGCAAACTGCTGGTCGCTTTGATTCCGATGAAAACCCGAGATAGTATTGTCTTTTAGCAACATGCCCTCTCGTCCGGCCACGGCGGAATGGCCGAGCGAATTAAGGCGCTATGCTCCGATGCGCGAGACCGTTCTCCGTCGGGGGTTCGAATCCCCCCTCGGGCATGGATGTTTGTGCTGTCTTTAGGATGAGGTAGTTTATAAGTAGTTTGCAAGTTTAGGGACTGATGACCCCGCAGTTAAGTCCCATAAACTTAACAAACATTTGAACCTCTCGTCCGCACAACACAGTGGAGGCGTTTAATATGCACTGGATCAGATATCAGAAAAAAAAGTTCAAATGTTTGTTACGCTTATGGGACTTAACTGCTGGGTCAGTTGTCCCTAAATTACTTATGAACTAACTTATATTAAAGACAACACAAACATCCAAGCCCGAGGGAGGACTCGATCCTCCGACGCGGGAGGCCGCGCGATCCGCAACATGGCGCTCCAGACCGCTCGGCTACTCCCGCGTGGCGTATCAGAAGAATTCGATGGCATGACCGCTCACGAAGCGACGTCACTTGCGAGTCAAATAAAAAAAATTACACCTTTCTCACTTCTCTAGTAATCTGGTACGACGTTCTGCTTCGCATCAGTGTAGTCAGCAAGACCCTCCAGATCATTGACATAAAAGTTTCTGAAGCCGTGAAAATGCATAATAAACGAAAGCATGTTTTGAGACCTGCAGAAAAGAAGAAAAGTTTGTGTCTCTCTTGAAGGATTCCAAAGAATTGAGTACAGAATTAGAGCTAGAAGATCTAACATTACCAAGGATAAGTGTTTCCCGGTGACGAAGTAAGAAGTCAATACACTTTGTCTGTGAAGAAAGGTATGAGACACCAGATGACCCAACAAAACGTTACAAGATTGAATTCTACTATTATCTTTTGGATATAGCAACCCCATCTTTGGATAAGAGATTCAATCAACTGAAATCTCATTGCGTTTATTTTGATTATCTGTACGACAGTAGCGAGCTGAAGAATGCACCTCCTGACAGCCTGGACACAAAGTGTAGAAACCTCGCAGCGATTTTGCAAGATCATGCGTCAAGCATCATTGATGCACTGCAGTTGAGGGAAGAACTAAAAGTGCTTTCAACTTTGTTGAAACCTGGAATAGGTCCAAAAGAGACTCTGAAGTTTATATGAAGACATAATTTTTGCCCTATGTTAACATTGCTCTGAGAATTGTCCTAACATTTCCAGTGACAGTTGCGAGTGGAGAGAGTAGTTTCTCAAAACTGAAACTGATAAAGACATACCTCCGATCATCGATGAGCCAAATATCGATTGAACACGAGCTTGCAGAGGACTTAAATTACACAGATCATGTGAGAGAGTTTGCACAAGCAAAAGCCAAGAAGGTTCGATTCGTCTACTATTTTTTTTTTTAATTTTCTATATTATGATCAGTATCTTGGCTATTTACTGTGTTGTTTCTTATTTTGTTCAACATTGAATAGTTATTGTAAATATCATTCTTCAAACCAAATTATCGTTAAATTGTAAACATATTTTGTTTTCCGTTGAATATATTATCTGTTCACAACCAATGAAAAATGTTTATTTACGTTAACTGTAAGTTCATGCCGCGCGGGATTAGCTGAGTCATGGATTATGCAGCTGGCCCCGGCGGAGGTTCGTGTCCTCCCGCGGGTATGGGTGTGTATATTTGTCCTTAGGATAATTTATGTTAAGTAGAGTGTAAGCTTAGGAACTGGTGACCTTAGCAGTTAAGTTCCATAAGATTTCACACACATTTGTACATATTTGTAAATTCACAAGGCTTATTAAAATTAGCTAGATTTCTTCAATCAGGTTTGACTCCATTTTTGAGCTGGTGCCGAGCGACTGTTTTGTACAAATCTGTTAAGAATGTCACCAATCAGTCGCAATTTTTGTTTTTATTTTCCAGATCTACATTGATTTCGGGCACAGTGTAGTTGTTTTCAATGTTTTTAGTTATGTTTACATCTATACCGTCATGCTGAACGGAACTGTCAACATGACGGTTTACATGTAAGCATATATTAAAAGCTTTGAGAGTGCGATTGATTGCTGACATTTCCTACAGATTTGTTTAAATAACATTCCACAAGCTTAAAAAAAGGGGGGCGGCAATTTAGCAGCTCGCACGGGGCGGCACTTGGGCTTGCGCCGGCCCTGTTCATGACCTCTCATCAGTTACATTGCCAGAAGCAGAGTTCGTTTTGTTTGCAGATGATACAAGTATTGCAAGAAATAGCACGTTGAGTGTAGTTCTAGAAAGGTCTAATGATATTTTCATTAACATTAATAAACGGTTTAAAGCCTCCTCATTGACATAAAACTTTGAAAAGACTCATTACATACAGTTCAGAACATGTAAGAGATTCCCATTCAGTATGTACATCAAGTATGAAGAAGAGCGGATAGAAGAGGTTGACAGTATCAAATTCCTAAAAAATGTTCAAATGTTTGTTAAGCTTATGGGACTTAACTATGGGGTCATCAGTCCCTAAACTTACAAACTACTTATGAATTACTTACGAACTAGGACGGCACAAATATCCTTGCCCGAGGGGGGATTCGAACCCCCGACCGTAGTGGCCGTGCAGACCGTGACTGAAGCGCCTCAGTCCCCTCGGCCACCGCGGCTGGCTCAAATTCCTAGGATTACAGCTTGATAATAAATTCAGTTGGGAGGAGCACACCACAGAACTGCAGAAACGACTTAAGAAATCTGTATTTGCAATATGAGTGGTATCAGACATAGGAGACATAAAAATAAAATAGCTTGCATACTTTGCTTACTTTCATTCCATAATGCCATACGGTATAAATATTCTGGGGTAACTCTTCAAGTCAAGCAAAAGTCTTTAGAGTTTAAAAGCGTGTAATAGGTATTATTTGTGGAGTAAATTCATGGATGTCCTGTAGAAGCCTCTTCAAACAACTGGGTATATTAACTGCTGCCACTCAGTATATTTATTCCTTAATGAAATTTGTCATAAATAATATACCCATTTCTCCAACAAACAGCTCAGCTCATACCTACAATACTAGGAACAAAAATGATCTACACAAGGACTTAAAAGTACTTACTTTAGTTCAAAAAGGGGTCCACTACTCAGGAACAAATATTTTTTAATAATTTACCAACAACCATAAAAAATTTAGCTACAAATAAAAATCAGATTGAAAGGAGCCTAAAAGACTTTCTAGTGGTCAACTTCTTCTACTCCACTGACAGATTTGTAAATAGAAGCAAATGATGCATGTATCTGTATTCATACTATTAGTATTATTATATTATCAGCTTGTAAAAATATATGTACCTGTATTAGTATTATTATATTACCAGCTTGTAATGAGAAGAAAAATTGAGATGTTCCACATCCACGAGGATCTCCTCAACACAGAACGAGCAACTAATCTAATCTAAACAGTGATACTTTATGTTACTGTACATAAGTTCACCTGGCGAAATATTTGTCATCCACACTGGTGACTGAGGACCACTGTTGTTGATACAGAACTGTCATGAGGTGGTCATGTGACCCTAAAAGACTGTAGTAAGTGACAACACCAAAGTGGTGTGTACGCAATGGGCGGTGCATATAATTGCTGCAGTAACAGTGGTGTACATGAAGACATTATAGTGTGGTGGAGAGGATTGTGCAGTGTTGTGCTTTTGTAGTGTCAAAGTCATTTTCAATTTGAAAAAAAAAAATGTTTACATACAATATTTATAGCAGGATGTCCTTAAAATGCCATTCTAAATTAATTTTCAAGGTCAGTTTACGTTTTTAAACTGGGGTGGAGTATTTTTCTATATTGAAATTCAAAAAGCATTCAGTTTCTCCTATAAAAGCTGTAGTACATTTATCCACTAACAAGATTGGTGGTTATATATATATATATATATATATATATATATATATATATATATATATATATATATATATAGGTGTGCTTGCGTTTCGATATGTCTGAGTGTGTGTGTATTTGTTTACCTTCCTTTTTTTCCCCTAAGGTAAGTCCTTCCACTCCTGGGATTGGAATGACTCCTTTTCCACTTCCTTAAAACCCATATCCTTCCCTTTTCCTCCCCTTTTTCCTCTTTTTCCTGAAGAAGCTGCCAGTGGTGGCGAAAGCTTGTATGTGTGTTTGTGTGTGATTTTATTTGTTTCTCTCGACGAGCCGGTCCTTTTGGTAAGTCATCTCTTTTCTATTTTTATTTTATATATATATATATATATATATATATATATATATATATATATATATATATATATATATATATATTGACAGTTCTACAATATGTCTGCCTAAGTGTACTTGCGTCTGTGTGAATGTGTGGGTGTGTGTGTATTTGTGTTCCCTCCTTTTTTCCCCCAAGGTAAATCTTTCTTGTCCCGGGATTGGAATGACTCCTTACCCACTCCCTTAAAACCCTCATCGTCTCCTTTTCCCTCTCTTTCCCTTCTGCCTGAAGAAGCAGCTAGGCTGCGAAAGCTTGCGTATGTGTGTGTGTGTGTGTGTGTGTGTGTGTGTGTGTGTGTGTGTCTTTATTTGTTACTATCACTGCCTGTGCCCCTTCGCCTGGTAAGTGTACTTCATCTATTTTTGTGTGTGTGTGTGTGTGTGTGTGTGTGTGTGTGTGTAAAAATAAAGTTTGTCTGACTTACCCAAAGCACAGGCTCGCCAATAGAACCAAAAAAAAAACACAAATAAAAACACACATAAACATTTGAGCTTTCGCCACCGCTGGCAGCTTCTTCAGGAAAAGAGGAAGGAAGGAGAGGAGAAAGGAAAGGATGCAGGTTTTAAGGAAGTGGAAAAGGAGTCATTCCAATCCCACGAGTGAAAGGACTTACCATAGGGGAAAAAAAGGGAGGTAAACAAATATACACACACCCACACATATCCCCACCTAGGTTTGTGTTTGGACTGGTCCAATTTAGAGATCACTCCTAACAAATAATAGTTAAGGTCATTTAACAATAGGTAACGGGTACATGTTACTTTTTTTCAAGGTGGTAAAAAATTTTAAAAAGTAAGTAATAAGTTTGGTAATCTTTTTAGATTTGCAAGATGGCTAAAAGGTAAATGTACGGGAAATGGGCAGAAGATGAACTGAAGGAATTAGGAATTTCAGTACTGATATTAGCTCTGAAATGTTGAGGTGTGTTCAACAGTCTTTTGAACTGCCTTTCCACAGATGCATCAAAGTTCCTTGCTACAACATTGTGAATTTACTACAATAAAATTGTTTACAATGTGTGCATAAATTGTGGATATAACGGGTACAAGTACTGTATGTAAATGGATGTCAGGAAAGTCAAAAGTCTTTGAAAACCATTTGTTGTCTTATTTGTCCAATACCACATCACCTACCACCCATAGTTGATAAATCTACTACAATGTTAGTTTGAAAAATTGATTGCTGTTTGCATTTCTGTATAGAAAAATAGACAATCCCATTTTTAAAAAAGTACTGCGGCCCTTTAAAAAAAACAATGAGAGTGGCATTTTAAGGATGATTTAATGACACTATTTTATGACTTCTTATCAATACTACAAATTTTGTATGAAAAAATTTTCAATTTTCCCCTCTCTTTCAGAGAAAATGCCGACAACTCTTTAAATACCTCACTTTGTATATTTGATTTAACATTCATTAGCCTCCTTGTATAATTTTTGTATTCAGTTGTCCACATTTTATATTGTAGCTTCAGAATTCATACAAAGAAAGAAACTTTTGTTGATAAATCTAAACATGATCATATTACTGAATAAATTATAATAATAACCACAAAATTTAAAGAGGAAATAACCATCATTATCCTAAAAATGACTTACTGTACACCTGAAAAAAATCAATACTATAAAGATCCATAAATTCAACATTAGTTCAGAAATTCGACAGAACTGATCTACCAAATGATTCGGTTAAAATTGTCATTTAAATTAGGCGAAAAAATTAAAACTAGGGAGAAATTATGGGAAACGTAGCTACATATTATAATTTGCTCAGTAATGAATCAATAATTTAAAAAATGCCAAATAATTATCAGTTAAACGAAATTTGCTTAGAGGAATTGTACATAAATTTGCAGAAGTAGTTATTACAACAACATAAAATTTCATCAGGTAAGTTCTAAGTTCCTTTACATATTCTGAACTTGCAATGTGATATTTGTCAGGTTCAAATCTCAGTCCGGCACACAATTTTAATCTGCCAGGAAATTTCAACCTGTATATCGATTTATCAATTGATGAGTGTTGATCAGAACTATTACCTAGCAAAATAAATAAAATAAAATAAAAACAGTGTGCACTCCACAAGTACGCTGCTACCCAAGTAGCTGCTTCCTTTGTGTACTGCACCCCGATCCATCAACGGGATCCCTACAATTCCCAATAAATCTGCAGCCACAACCATCACAGAATTGACAAATTCTTTGGCTGAGACCCTCCACTCGGCTCCAAACTGAAGGACTCCAATCTACTCTGAGAACGGTGCTGGAAATTCGAAGGTCCACTTGCACGAGGCCAGCAGTCTTCACCAATTCCACCAGTCACAAAGACAAAGCAAATGAGAGAATTACAATATGATACCTCGAGAATGAATTATAGGATCTAAATAAGTTAAAAAAAGTTTCAATGTAATGAAGGAGTCAGTGTCGCATCACAAGGAGTCCAGTCTTGCCTGTTATTATAAAACTGCTACAGGATGCAGACATTCAGGCTCTGTAAAACAGTTCTTCTTACAGTTGTATTGTACGGGCGTGAGGTCTCGGTATAACAGAAACCGAGACCAGTCCCGGAGCCCTGACACCGATAGGTCTCAGAGTGCAGCGCTACACTGTCAGCTCGTGCCTCGTGTCCACAGGTTTCTACCGCATGACGCTGGTTCTGCTGGAGCCGTACCACGAGGACATGGCCAACCGATCCAGCACCAGGTTCGAGGACATCAATACGCAGCTGGTCGAATTCGTTCAGCGGCTGTACGAAGACCTTCCGGGAGAGCAGCGCGCTATGCTCATCAGACTGCAGTGAGTACCCCTGGCTTTCTCCATTCTCATTCTTTATACACACACACAAAAGCATCTTATACATCATATATTAAATAAATAAGTGCACAAAAACACTCTTGTATTGGAATGCAATTTTGTAGCAAAATTTCAAAGTAACAAGTCAAGAACTTTTGAAAATTAATGATTTTTTAACAAATGAACATTTACATTTCATGTACCTGAATTTATGTGTACTAGCATTGCCTGTGGTCGAAATTTGACCAGTTGTGTTTTGCAAAATCATGAAAATGTTCTTACGGGAAACAACGGAGACACTTGAAATGTATTATTTAAAACAATTGCTCTTTAAACAAATTAATAGAAATTATTGTAATGAATCTGAATATAGTAATATTGAATTGTATAATTATATTTAAAACCTATATTTAAAAGAATCGAACTTTATGAAGAATTTTTAAAATAAAGAGGGGGGGGCAGTGGGAATCAAACCTGGGACCTTAACATTGGAAGTCAAAGTGCCAACTGTCTGAGCTAATTTTACCTACAATGAGTTACAATATAGTAGCAAAACTTATGGAGAATTTCGAGTATCATCCTAAAATTTCTTTTTCTTTTTGCCACTCTTAACAGCTATGTGAACACACAACTTTTATATTCACAACATCTAAACAAACCACCTTTCAAATTACATATGTTTCATTGGCCTTCTTGTATGATTAATAGTAAGAATCTGTACCTTCAGTTTCATGTTAGTGAATTTATATAATGAAGTATTAGGTGTACATACATGGAATTCCAGTACATCCATAACAAAAATCCATATTCAAATGAAATATTGTGTCAGAATGTCGAAGGAATCAGTAAAGAACTGCGGGAGACTGATGGGTTTGAACAAATGAACATTTACATTTTATGTTCCTCATTTCATATGTATATGTTAGATGTACACCACATGGAGTTCCAGTAGGTCCACAACAAAATCTCATATTCAAATGACAGATTGTGTCAGACTGTCAAAGGAACTAGTAAAGAGCTTTAGGAGATTGATGAATTTGCTCAAATGGACATTAAATTTTTAATAGAATAGATTTCTACATTATACTACAGCTACAGCAAGATAATTTTTCATGGCATTACTCACTCTGAGACAAAACGGTGGGGAGGGAGGGGGGATAAACAACATGCACCATGAAGGAATGGGATAAAAATAACTATGTGATATATAGTAAATCAAGTGATTAAAATATTAGAAAAACTTGATGGTTATTTCAGGAGAAAGAGCTTCACAAATAGAATAAGTCAATAATGCATTGGTCCATGTCAGGCCTTTATGCAATCTGGTATAAATATTGTCATTACATGATGCAGTAGTTGGATGTCCTTTGATATTGTGCACAGATGGCTTGCATTGACGGACAACCACAGTGTAAAATACTACTGCCACACTCGTGTCATGTCTACCTTGTTGTGTTAGCGTATGTATGTGTGTGTGTGTGTGTGTGTGTGTGTGTGTGTGTGTGTGTGTGTGTGTTTGTGTTTGTGCTTGTTTGCCTTTCCTTTTATCCCCTTAAGATAAGTCCTTCCACTCCTGGGATCGGAATGACTCCTTTTCCACTTCCTTAGAACCCGTAACCTTCCCTTTCTCTCCTCCTTACTTCCTCTTTTTCCTGAAGAAGCTGCCAGCGGTGGTGAAAGCTTGTATGTGTGTTTGTGTGAGATTTTATTTGTGTCTGTCGACAGGCCTATTTTTTACATAAATTTATCCCACCAGGAAAGTTTCCTTCTATAATTTTTATAAATTTATCCCACCAGGAAAGTTTTCCTTCTATAATTTTTATATACTTATTGTTAGATGTTGGCAAGAACACATTTGATACTGATGTAACAACTTTGCACAATCTTTTCAGGCCAAATGGCGATATGTTCAAATCGGTGGCAACCTTGGACATCGGGACGCGATACTTCTACGATGCGGAACAAATTCGGCAACGGATCTACGACCATATCCGTAACTACCGGTCCCTGGGCAACATCCCAGCAACTGCCGAGGGCTTCACCTTCAAAGAATTCAGTGGTACGTACTCCGCAGTGCTTTTGGCAATTAAAGAGTCTATCCAAATTCTCTCCACCCTATACTGTATTACCCTATTTATCCAAGCCAAATGCTCACCTACACTTCCCATCATTTAGGTATCCCATAAAAATTTCTCTTCCTTTGTAGGTGCCACTCCCTACACAGGAAAGAGGGTGTTTTCACACTTCATGTGTGGCAAACTACTCCCATGTATGTTTGCTTTGTTATTATCCTGTCATTCTGTCTTCAGAAGGCAACCATTTTTCATCATGAAATTCTTGTTGCATTTTACACTGAACTCATATCTCCAGAACAATATTTTCCATAGGGAAACAACAATGAATTCTGTCCTATCAACTGTAAAAACAAAATAGGTGAATTGTGCAAACAATACACCAGAATGTTCAAATGTATCACTTCATGGTCATATCAACTTATACAGAACATTCTCTCCTGGTTCCACTTTTTTCAAGTGGGTTAATATCATCTTAAGCTTTGAGATGAGTGTTCTTCATCTATTGACATCACTTGACAAGGGCTGAAGAATAAATTTCAAGGATATTTAACTACTTAATATAGCTGAAAACTTGAGAAACTATTATTATTAATCCAGTAGAAAAAATACAAACTTCTGGAGACCAGAAACAAAATTTTCATATGCAACAAACATAACTAGTTGAAAGTTGTCAATATGTTACAACAGCAGACAAATATGCTGGCAGATTATACGGTAACATCAGTCCTTATTTTAGTATATGTCATCTCTAACAAATAAAAATTCTGTTCTTGCAAATATGGAGACCCCATTTAATTAACAGAACTATCAATTCCATTGTGATAATGCACAACAGTAATGGAAATTCCTGACTGTAATAATATGTAAAACAAAGGAGAGACAACAACTGAATTATGGTTGTCTACCAGTGCATACAGACATGTGCATAGGTCTACAAGAGGTATACAAGAGCTTGAAAGGTATGGTAAAGTAAATACAGTTTTAGATTGTGTGTTTCTGTGTGTCATATGTTAATCAACTATAGGGCAGTTGCCATTCCTTTATTTATTTATTTATTTTTCCAAGTACAACATCTAAAAATGGGAGCTCTCTCTCCTTCTCAACCTCAACAGAAAATGTTATGTTGAGATTGACACTTTCTTATAGTCAACTACTGCAGTGTATTCATGCCACGAGGTCATATCACAAATGTATTATTGACATAATGCAGGAACCAAGATGGATACAATTTTGGTAGGTAAAAACTTCAAGTTTATCCTCTGAAGAAAGAAATACAGTGCTTGACACACCATCATTGTTTTTTTTTTCTCATTACCGATCCTTCTTTTCTATATTTTATGTCCACTGTTTTTTAATATAATCACCCTTTTTTATTTATTCAGTAGATCAATAGTAATTACATTCCAATATAAATTATAAAATAATGTAGTGTATGTACTTGTATTTATTTACTAAATACTATTATTTTACTAGTCTTTTATAATTTCTAATTCTGTTTTATTTTCTTTTTCTTTCCCCCTCTCCTCCTTCCCATGCACAAAATCCGTAACATTATTTGCACATATGCACCACTGATTTCCATTTTAATAACGAATTTTAAATCATTTAACATTCCATTAATATATTTTATGCATGACACTTTTCTACCATACCTGCACAATTGTTTATATTTCATTGTTTCTGTTTTAATCATTTCGTGCATTATCCTGCATGTTGTTTGTTTCATTTCATTTATTTTAACATTTTGGAATATTACAATCCACTGGACACATTAATGATGAAAATTATAAATAATTTTGGTTATTCATTTTGTTGAAATTACCTTGACTTATTGATGATCGTTATACCACCCTCTTTCACATCATACTGCACTATATTGTAATGCACTAAATTACTCTTGCAATTTCCTGTGTCTGCGTCACTTATGGTACATCCGTCTTCTGAATTTTGGCTCACATTATATATGAAATGTATCTGTTACCACCACATGATTAAAATGGTCCAATCATATTTTTGTGCTTAAACTGACTGATTTCAATTGGTATTATTACATACAATTGTCACAATGGTAACACAAAAATGATTGTAAAAATTGCTGTCATTCTGCCCACTCTAAATGATGCACGATGAAAAAACTACATTTTTCTATTACGAAATAAATTATTGCCAACTCTTCTATATATTTCGACACATGTTCCGTACAAAAATGAATATTTATCTCACACCTCAAAAATTAAATGATATACAAAATTTCCACTTCACGTTACTGATTTGCCCCTGTGACTCACTTGTATCTTACATTCAATTTTACATTATCACTAACCCCCAAAATCTGTCTTAACACAATAATCTGTCATTAACTTTATGGTATCCAAAACACCACCATTATTATTACATTAAAAACACTTGTAACTTGTCCTTACAATGATATTACTACCAAATTTTACTAATATCCATTTTGACGTACAATCTACAAACTCTTACTACAATATATAATTTCCTGCTTTCTTTCAATGAATGTCATCTCGGCAATGTCTACATCCCCATTCCCTGTTGTAATTCAACAACGTGTCACAAAATCCGTCTTCTACGCATTACATTTCTAACCGACAACCGCGTCTTACCGACGCCAATTCTCCTCCACGATCCTCACTCCGAACACCCTGTACCCGTTCCACAAACACTCAAAACCGAAGGACAAAACGGTGCACGCCCCACCGAATGCGCCCCCCACGAGCTGCCCTGCCGCAGCGGCGAGTGCCTGCCCGCTTACACGCGGTGCAACGGCAGGGAGGAGTGTCAGGACGGATCCGACGAGGCAGGCTGTCCGCCTCCGACGGTCTCAGGTACGTGTCGACTGGGCCACTCTCTCTGTTTACCTGAAAACTCAGTGTCACTGTGGTGAGCAGCAGTTCTACTCATTACACTGTCGTTACGGACGAGGCACGACGGTCGCCATCTTATGTAATAATGGTACAAATAATAGTCGTTATTTGTCTCTATAAATTTACAATCTTGAAAATAGTCATCATTTGAACATTCAATGTTATGCCATAAATATAATGAATATATACAGAGATTATAGACATTAAATTCCTAGCAGGAAATATATATATATATATATATATATATATATATATATATATATATATACGTAAAAAATAGATGAACACTTACCAGGCGAAGGGGCACAGGCAGTAATAGCAACAAATAAACACACATATATATATATATATATATATATATATATATATATATATATATATATAAAATAGAAAAGAGATGACTTACCAAAAGGACGGGCTCATCGATAGAAACAAATAAAATAAAATAAAATAAATTTACACACATACAAGCTTTCGCCACCACTGGCAGGTTCTTCAGGAAAAAGAGGAAAATAGGGGAGGAAAAAGGGAAGGATATGGGTTTTAAGGAAGTGGAAAAGGAGTCATTCCAATCCCAGGAGTGGAAGGACTTACCTTAGGGGGAAAAAAGGAAGGTAAACAAATACACACACACTCAGACATATCGAAACGCAAACACACTTAGACAGACATTTGTATGTGTGTGTGTGTGTGTGTGTGTGTGTGTGTGTGTGTGTGTGTGATATATATATATAGATGGAGATTACTCACCAGGCGAAGGAGCACAGGTGGTGATAGTAGCACAAATAAAACACACACACACACACACACACACACACACACACACACACACACACACACACAAATGCAAGCTTTCGCAACCCAGTTGCTTCTTCAGGCAGAGGGGAACGAGAGGGAAAGGAAATGATGATCGTTTTAAGGGAGGGAGTAAGGAGCCATTCCAATCCCGGGACAGGAAAGGCTTACCTGGGGGAAGAAAAGGAAGGTAAACAAATACACACACACCCACACAGTTACACAGACACAAACACACCTAGACAGACAGTATGTCTGCCTAGGTGAGTTTGCATCTGTGTAAATGTGACAGACAGACAACTGGGTTGCAAATATATACAAAGAGTACATGTGATATGTTGGAAATCACTGTTACTAGTATACAGAAATACACAGAATAGTGCTATGAATCTTGGATTTAAGAGAAAATACTTTTTCACTTTGCCCTTTAGAAAATTCTTTGGAGCTGACATATTAGTTAACAGCCTGTTTCAGAAGTGTCTTCCAGCAGCACATGGGCTGTGTTCTGTAGCTTATTTATTACTCGGTTAAAAAATCTGAAACTTTGTATCAGGGCAACACAGTTGAAAGATTTGCATGAACATGTAATATTGTGAGCAGTAAATGATTCCTTTTCTTCATGTGCCAGTAAAATATAAGCTGGTTTCAACGAACAATGTTTTCCGGGCTAAGTACATTTGCTCTTGCATATGAATACAGTATGTGGAAACTGCACCATTAAAAACTGTAAATATATTGTTCATGTTCTACTTTAATTTACAACCATTTTTGTACTTTCTCACACTTAACTCCATTTTATAGTAATGGAAAGTTCAGGTTGGAATTAATAGTATAGTAAGGACAGTTTACAACTCACCGCAAAGACGTGGTGACGAGCTGTGACAGGCACATACAAAAGACACACACATACAACACTTTCAGCTATCGGCCATGGCCTTTGATGGTTGTATGACTGTGTGGTGTGCCTGTGTGATTGCGTGAGTGTTCTATTTTCTGAAGAAGGCCATGGCCGATACCTGAAAGTGTTGTATGAGTGTGTCATTTGTATGTGCCTGTCTCAGCTCGTCGCCACATCTTTGTAGTGAGTTGTAAACTGTCCTCACTATATTATTAACTCAATTTTAACAACTTTCAATAGAGTTGATAATCTCCTTTTTTCAGTCTTGTCACAGAATGTAATTCACTGAATTTGCTATGTAGCCTGAGCAACTAATTCATTTTAAGTTTCAAAGGCAAAATAAAAAAAAAATGCAACAGTAATTACACAAACGTTTTCACATGTTATTAACAGGAAAGTGCTAAAACAATAAATTTTAATAACACTCAGTATCATCCTTTCACACTAATAAAAATTTATAACTTCTGATGGCCAAAGTAAAGAAGATATAAAATGCAGAATGGCTATAGGAAGAAAAGCGTTTCCGAAGAAGCAAAATTTGTTGACATCCAATATTAGTTTAAATGTTAGTAAGTCCTTTCTGAAAGCATTCATCTGGAGTGCAACATTATATGGGAGTCAAATGTGGACGATAAGGCGTTCAGACAAAAACATGATAAAAGCTTTCGAAATGTGGTGCTACAGGCGAATGATGAAGATTAGATGCTTACCTAATGAGGAGGTGCTTAACAGAATTGGGGAGAAAAGGAGTTTCTGGCATATCCTGACTACGAGAAGGGATAGGTTGGTGGGACACATTCTGAGACATCAAGGAATTGTCAACTTAGCATTAGAAGGAAGTGTGTGGGGTAAAAAATCATAGAGGGAGACCGAGGGAAGAATACAGTAAGCAGATTCAAAAGAATGTAGGTTGCCATATGTATTCTCAGATGAAGAGGCTTGCACAGAATAGGGTAGCATGGAGAGCTGCATAAAACTAGTCTGCAGACTGAAGACAACAACAACAACAACACTGAAATTGTAAATATTCAATCTGTGACAAGTAAGATTGTTCAATAACAATTCTGTCAACAGCTGCTAACATGGAGTTCTCCATTAAAAGAGAGGAGTTATGATGAAACAGATGTAAATTAAAATATAACAGAATATGAGTGATATATTTACAATGCATTTAAATAGATTGGTTCTTAACATAGATAAAAAGGCAACAGCAAATATCCACAGAAGGAAGCAGCTTCTGTTTCACATTGAATACAAACAAACAAAGAATCTTTTACTCCACTTGATATTACCACTGTGAACAAAAATCTAGAAGAGTATGAGAAACCTATTACTACACAATTCAGAGCATAATACAATCACAAAATTGTAATTAGAAACATGGTATCGTGAACCTGTCTTGAACGAAACAAAAACAAATATGGAAGACTGTAAATCATCCAAAAAGAAACAGATGAGAGACTGTCATAACCTTGCGGCATTACAAGTGACTGGGAGGCGAACCAAAGTTTCATGCCCCCCCCCCCCTGGTTTAAATGTCTGCTTCAGTGAAGACTGCACTAGAGTAATAGGCTATTGATTGAATCAATAAGTAATCAATAATCTTATTTTTCTATTTATGAAAGTGTACTTTTTTTTTTTTTTTTTTTTTTTTTTTTTTTTTTTTTTTTTTTTTTTTGTAGAAATTATTAATCTTCATTCCACCCACATGAATACATCTTAGTTACAGCCTCATAATGTTGCTTAACCAAACAATCACATCATGTTTGGCACCAATATTTTTATTATTCTAGTTTTGTTAAAATGTGTTCAAAACTGTGGAACAATTTATCCAAAGGAGTGAAATGAGTAGAGCTGCTGTTATGACCCACACTCAATCAAAGTTTTCTATAAGTTGTCTTAATCTATAGAATGATTTCTGACTGCCAGAGGTTTATAACTCTGAGACATTATACAAAATCAATATTTTTTTGTCTATTTGAATAAAAAATAAATTTTGCACATTATTAAAACATAACCAATATCTCTCATGAAAGTTCAAATTAGCTCTTTCATATGCATATATTATTTTTTTGGTGTTACCTTTGCAGTCAATCTAATTTTGATACATGTTTATTCCTGAAAATATTTAATTGTAGGTATTATCAGGTGATTGTGTAATTTCCAAACTCTCTCTGCTTTGATGCACAGAAAAGTGTTTGCTTCAATGCAAATTAAATCTGTATTAACTATTTTAGTTCTATCAGTAGTTTTACAACTGAGAAACTATTGCACTGGTTTCGGTTCTGATTCCTTGTACATGAGACTGTGCTGCTGTAGAATAGAAATAGTTTCAGCAATTTTCTTGCTAATGTAGACAGTTACCTGGTGAGCGTTTTATCAGTCTCAGTATCTTAAGTCTATGCAATTATATGGTAATTACCTGTAGAAGATCACTGGTGATGGTATCTGTTTTATTTTGAATTTGGGTTACTAGTTTTAAAATTTTACTGTCATTAAAGTTTAGTGTTTTCTGTTGCACTATTTGTGTAAATATGTTCCTGCATATTAACAGCTTAAATAAATTTATATTTAACTGTGTATATACTTACAAAATAAATATTAACTGTTTTGTACGAGACTGTAATAAACTGAATGAATCTGTGTTAGTGCATATTGAAATGAAGAACTACTACTACTACACGAATTGCAAAGACATCTTGAGACATGTTGCTGCAATTCAGGTGTTACTTCAACTGTGGAAACAATTAATCGATAAATAACTGTAACTGTACTTATGTCACTTAAAATTAACATTTTAAATAGTGCTGTACATATTTAAAAACAGAGACTCATATGTATAACGACATCAAAATACTTTATTATCCTCTTGTGATTAACATAAAAAGAATGATTGTCATGTGATGTTATGAAGACTTTGATATGATTTTTTAATTATCAGTATTTTATCTTAATACCACTATAAGAAATTGAAACATGTCCTTGAATTAAGTTGCAAATGATTTTGTATCAAAGTCTTCTACCTAGGTAACAAACTTACAAAAATCAATGTTACATGTTTTGTTAACAATAAATGTATCAAACCTCAGTCCTCAGACAAAATATCCATCTCTGTGAAGTCCTGAGAAAACTAACTTAACCAATCAAAAGACACTAAATTCCACCAAATCCTCTATTCATTTATGTATCTATCATTTGCATGGTGTGAGAAATTAGTAACAACTTGTCAAACAGCAACATGTTCAAAAAATCTGTGGGATCAAAAGTAAACTATGCAAGGAGCATGAAGAATGTGAAGGGAAAAAGTCATAACCATACCTTATAATGCCAGTAGAAATTTGTAACTAGTTGAAATGAAATGAGCGTACGGCTTTCTTGGCCAGGAGAACCCTTGCGGGTTTGTTCGGCTGCCTTAGTGTAAGTCTTTTTATTTGACGCCATGTGGGCGACTTACGTGCCAATGATGATGAGATGATGATGATGATGATGATTAGGACAACACACAACACCCAGTCCCCTGCTGGGAATCGAACCCTGCTCCCCTGCGTGGTAGTCAGCGATGCTACCACTGAGCTACAGGGGCGGACTGTAACTAGTTGATACAAATTATTAAACAATGTTCTCCAATGGACACTAAAGTTTGGAATGACATACAGCTCAACATGGTGAATGAAAACAAAATCACATCAACAATTTAGAAAACGTCCCTCACTTTGTTTGTATGATTAAACAGTTTACTTGAGACACAGATTTTCCCCCATAGACTGAAATAATCTTCTCTCACTTCCTATCTTACGAATATAAATATGCAAGTTTTGTGATACCTAACAACAATTCATATGTAAAATATGTGAGGGAAGATACAGTAACAGCTCTTTGCAGAATATATGAATATCTAATACATAGCTACTATTAAATATTTATTTATTTATTTAGTTTAGTTTAATACATTTGAACACACTTTTTTAAACCAAAACTCAGATTATCAGAGGGGGATGGCAGTAGGACAACATTATATTGATGAATTTGATCCTGTAAAACATATCATCTCAAAGGTAGAAAAATCCAAAAGTGGGAGGCACTGGAGTTTTTGCCCCCCCCCCTATTGATTTTACTTTTGTTATTCATTTATTACATAATTTTTAATAGAAAATTTCCCTGCAAAAACACAGCTTAGTACAGATGGCATTACGTCAGTTTCTTGGTTTTCTATAAGAGTTATTGATAGAGACTTCCATTTGTAACAGGCAGTGAAATGTCAGTTCGAAAGACTGAAACAGGGCCAAATTTCACTTATTGTTATAGTTATTTCTAACACTGGTGACTAAACAATCAATGTTTAATAGTTTTATTTCAACTAGTTGCACTATTTCTGCATTTACAAAACAATATTTTTGTGTTATAACTTGATGTTATCTCACATTTCACACCCACTTTTAATCATAACAAGCATGATTAACCGTGTTTTGATACTTCAGTGATTTTAGACAAACTCACTTCAGTTAATTGGTATGCATCCATTCAGTAATAACTCTGCAAGAAATGGTCAGCTTAAGAATGTAAACATAATATTTTCATTTGAAGGGCCCCTAATTAAGGAATATCCTCATAATAATAATTTAAAAAAAATAATAGGTACAAAAAGTAGAGATGGTTTAACTTAGCAGGTGAAAAAGTACAGGTTTGTTGATAGAGACACAAAAACACACAAACATACAAATGCTAAGCTTTTGCAACACAAGGTTGCTTCACCAGAAAAATGGAAGGAAGGAGGGGAAAAAGGGAAGGATGCGGGTTTTAAGGGAATGGATGAGGAGTCATTCCAATCCCGGGAGCAGAAGGATTTGACGTAGGGGAAAAAGGACACGTAAACACACACACATGCCCTCACACACATATAAATACAAACACACCAAGGCACACATTAGTAAAAAGCAAAGAAGTTGGACAGAGATGCCAATTGAGGCAAAGACTGTCCAGAGATCAAGGCAAAAATGTTATTGAATGGTGGGTTGGAATTTGAAATTAATGGAGATTCAGACCAGGTGGGCAATGGGAAGAGAGAATATGCTGAAGGGCAAGTTCCCATCTCCGGAGTTCTGAAAGGTTGGTGTCAGTGGGAAGTATCCAGATAACCTGGACGGTGTAACAGTGTGCTCTGGACAGAGCTTCTGCTGCGACTGGAATCTCTGTCCAACTTCTTTGCTTTTTAAAAATGTCTGCCTTGGTGTGCTTGCGTGTGTGTGTGTGTGTTGTGGGTGTGTGTGTTTACCTGTCCCTTTTCCCCTAAGATAAGTCCTTCAACCCCCGAGATTGGAATGACTCCTTACCCACTCCTTTAAAACCCGCATCCTTTCTTTTTTCCCCCTTTTTCTGATGGAGCAACATTGCGTTGCAAAAGCTTAGCATTTGTGTTTTTGTGTGTTTTTATTAGTGTCTCTATCAACAAACCTGTGTTTCTCTCTATAATAAAAAAAATAATAGATTGTAGATAACATTTTCTGAGCCACAGTCAGGCATGTACTGTTCAAATGTTGTTAAACCTATCGCACTCAACTGCACGGTTATTAGTTACAAACTACTTAAACTAATGTAAACTAACCTAAGGACAACACAAACATCCATGCGCAAGGGGGGATTCCAACCCCCGATGGCAAAAAGCCGCACAAATCGCAGCACGGCACCCCAGTATGCACGGCTAATCCGTCGCGGCTGTGGCATGTAAAACAGACAATCAAATCGACACATCACGATCGCATTAAATTTTCTGCCATGGCATTCATAGGAAAAAGAAACACATACATTTACACGCTTACTCAGACATGACTGAAGCACACATGACTTTAACCACCTTCTTTGGTCCCTCTAGCACAACAAACATTTGACAGCGATTAAAGAAGGAAGCGGGGGGGGGGGGGCAAGCATGTCGATTAAGGGTGGGGATGGAACGTCTGTGTTGCATGACAGATTGTAAAGCCTCTGATAGGCAGAACTGTAAGATGTAATTTGGAATGCTGTAAAGGAAAGGAACAGGAGAGTCAAAAAGAGAAGGTGTGTATATGTAAAAATAAATTGAAGAAATATTAAATAAAATACAAAATAGGCAACACACAGTTGGAAGAAAGATATGAACTTGAAAGAGATACGGGATACTGATTGGTGGAGGGGGGGGGGGCACTATTAGTCACAGGGTGCAAGATGATAAGTTATCTTAGGTTGAGGCCAGAGCGGTTGCAGGATTGTGTTGAAGGGACAAATCCCATCTGTACAGTTCATAAGAGTTGTTATTGTTGTTTTAAGGGGTCTAAACATCTAGGTCATCAGTCCCTCATATGAGCTGTTGCTGGAGGGTTGGATCCAGATGGCCCAGGTAGTGAATCAGCCATTGTGTTCAGCCCCATGCTGTGCCACAGGGTGGTCCATCTTACTCATTTTCACAGTTTGACCGTGGACATTCATCCTTTTGGACAGCTGACTGGATGATAGTCATATCAATGTAAAAGGTTGTGCAACGATTGCAGCAAAGTTGGTACATCACATGGCTGCTACGACAGGTAGCCCAGCTTCTGATGGGGTAGGATAATCCTGTGACGGGTGGGTTGGACAGGTTGTTTAGTGGGGATTGTAGGTCACAGATGAGTACAAGCACCCCATTTACATGGGCTGCCAAAACCAGAATTTGTAATCCAATTTCCCAATTCCACTTTTGGTTGGTCATGTAAACACTCCAAAATCGATTCTGGAAATCCGCTTCTCTAAAGCAGTTTTCCAGTTCCACAATCGATTTTTGTGCCCATGCAAACGCAACTGTTTTTGAAGCGTTCTTGGCTTGTCAGATTGTGTTTTCTTGTTAAGAATTTTCGGCACATATGGAAAGAGTGATATTTTCTAATGTGAAATAAAAGTATAAATATTAGAGTGTACATAAATCTGTGTATTTAAATAAAGAAAAATAGCGATTGTGCAGTCTAAATAAGGAACTGAATCAGCTGTTTTCCAGCCACCATTTTAAGTGAGCTATGAAATCCGATTCAGTCTATGCCCTGTAAACATGACAGCGAAAAACGGTTTACAAAAATTGGTTTTCGTCTTCCGGAAGACATGTTCCATGTAAACGTAGTGAAGTTGTGCCAAAACAAGCTACAATACCTTTTAAAATTCTACGGTCCTTCCCAAACCCTCTCACCCAAATCCATCTCCCTCCTCACCCTAACAGCATCCCAGAAGACTACCTTCTACATGCTCCCAAATATACACAAAAATAATTCTGGACACCCAATTGCCCCTGGTTGCTGCGCTTCCACTGAAAGAATGTTGGCCCTCATTGAACAACACCTCAATCCATTGGTTTGAAACCTAGCCTCTCACACCCAAGACACCAACAACTTTTCACCGACCATCCGACATCCTCACCCCTTTACTTCCTGAGTCCATACTTATCACTGTTGATGCCATTTCCCTCTTCACCAATATCCCATACATGCCCATGAGATTGCTGCTCTCTGTATCCCTCAGACTAGAAGCCCATTATGTCATTCCTAATAACCCTTACTAAATCCCATTAAAAAACTACTCCTTTGAAGAAAAAGTAAAGTATACAATCAAATTTTCTGCACAGACATGGACACCCATATGGCACCCTCCTATTTATATCCTGTCTAGAAGAAACCTTCTAGCCTCCAAAAACCCGAAGCCCCTCATCTGGTTCGAGTTCATTCAAGATATTTTCATGACTTGGACTTACTGCCAGGACACCATATCCTCATTCCTTCACAATCGCAACTCCTCCTATCCAACCAGTTTCACCTGGTAGTCGTCAACTTGGCAGGCTACCTGCTGGGTGCTAACCCCACCTCACTGGTGGTTCCACCCACACCACTGTCCATACTAAACCTACTAACTCCCAACAGCACCTGCACTTTGACAGCTGCCGTCCTTTCCCGTACAGCCTTGCTAGCCGTGAAGGGCAAATTTGTAGTGATCGAGAGTTCCTTACTCGATATGCTGAAGGCCTCACAAAGGCATTCACATACAGGCAGACATTATCCTCCTGTCCTAGTCCACAAATTGATTTCCTGTGCCATATCCCCAAACACCACCAATCCTCCCTCCAGTCCTAACAACTAGTCAAAAAGGAGTGTCCCACCCTGGTTTGAGACAAACAAACCACATCCTTCATCAGGTCTTTGACTGTCATCTTGTCCTGAAATGAGAGATACCCTACCAAAGATCCTTTCAATTCCTATTAAAGTGGCGTTCTGTCAGCCACCCAACTTCCACATCTTAGTCTATCCCTATTCCACTCCAAATCCAAAACCCTTACCACAGATCAGATCTATGTAAAAATCCCCAATGCAATACCTGAGCAATCATCGACCCATCACTTCTTATGCCAGTCCCGTCACAGGCTTATCCTACCCCGTCGGAGGGTTGGCTACCTGTGAAAGCAGCCATAAGATTTATCAACTCTGCTGCAATAATTGCACAGCTTAGTAATTGCTATTACTACCAACCAGCAGTGCATTAGGACGAATGGACACCACCAAACTGCGGAAAAGCATAAGATGGGCCACCCTATGGCATGGCTTGTAGCTGAACACAACACATTTGATTTCAATCGTTGCTTTACAACATGGGCCATCTGAATCCTCCTCTCAACAGCTCTTCTGAACTGTGCAGATGGGAGTTGTCCCTTCAACACATTCTATGGTTCCACAACCACAGTGGCCCAAACCTAGGGTAACTTGGCACCCTTACCCCCCCCCCCTCTCGCTAATCCTGTATCTATTTCCAATTCACAACTTTTCTCTCTTCCACTGTGTATTGCATTTTTATTATTTTATTTATTTTTATTTAATATTTGAATATTCCTTTAATTTAATTTCACACACATACCTCTCCATTTCGGCCTCCCGCATCATCCCTCTACTGAATTTCAAGAAGCATCTCATATTGCCATCTATCAGAGTCTTCTGTAATACAATGTGAAACATTCCATCCCCACCCTTACCCCTCCTCTCCCCTCTACTTCCCTCCTTACTCAATGTCAAGATGCACATTGTGTTGGAGCAGCTGGTTATGGTGGTCATGTGGCATGGTTATGTCTGACAAGGGGAACACCACATATGGTACCACAGAATTTTGATGAGTCACATGTATATTGTGCGGGAACTCCTCCAGACCACCAAGCTAAAAGGATTTGTTCCGATGCACCTCGGTTTCCACGAAAATCGCAATCAAAGTCCAATGCGTAGCAGCTCTACCTGTACTGAGTGACCAGGAGCACGTGAGCTATCATGGTGTAATTAGCAAGGCGCTAGCCTGTCGCGCATACGACCCGAGTTCAAATCCTGCCTGGAACCAATTTTTGTTTCACCTGTCGGACGATTGATTGTGCATAATTACATGCTTTAATAGCTACTCTTATGTTAATCTTGAGTAATTGGTCGCGATAATAGCTTATGTTAATTGTTCAATATGTCATGTATTGTGCACAATTATTTTATTTTATTCGCTATTTCGAAGCATAGTTTTATGGTGACTGAAAGATCAGTAAACGATCTGTAGTTATGAGCTGTAACATTTGTGCAGCATTTGCTAACTGCGTTTACAGTCCCCGGCCCCACAGTTGTTACACCGTCGAATGCGTCCCAGCGGATCATTACGCCGCAGCCAGGCAGGTAGTCATTCATAGCGTATCATTCACATGTAACTGTAATTACCTGATATAACTTTATCTTTGCAATAAGAAATAAGGAATATAATTATACACAGTCAATCACCAAACAAGTGAAAAAAAAAAAAAAAATATGTGAGCAGGATTTGAACTCGGGTCGCATGTGCGACAGGCTAGCGCCTTGCTAATTATACCACGCTGGCTCACGTACTCCTGGTGACTCAGTACAGGTATAGCTGTTACGCGCTGGACTTTGATTGTGATTTTCGTGGAAACCAAGAAACATTGGACAAATCCTTTTAGCTTGGTGGTCTGGAGGAATTCCCGCACAATATACCTGCGACTCATCAAAATTCCTTGGTTCCATACTTGGTGTTCCCCTTGTGAGTTATTACGTGAATGTATGTGTATTTTTTTATGATGGAGGCCAAAGACAAAAATTTAAGATAGTGTGTGAATGTAATTGACTATTTAATGTGCCTGTCTGCGGCTTTGAGATTATGATGAGTTGCAATCTATTCTCTATTACTGACATTCCATCCAGGGATTTTCCAGTGCTAGACAAAAAATAAATAAATTATGCTCTCTTGGTAACCCTCTTGTCAATGAGCTTTGTTCTTGAAATCAAAGCATCTGAAAACATACCCTTATTAATTTTTCAATTAACAATAATTTTTCTGGAGAAAGCTGCTGGCAAGAAAGTGTCAGTGAAAACTATCATTGTCTTGAAATATTTTCATTGCTTCATCATAACTGATTATGAGCACTCATTGATATTGTGAGGCTGTTGCAGACAAACTGTGAAGGATCAAATATCAGATAAAAAAACACAAAGAATATACATGCATATCCAAGTATGAACTGAAATGTGTTAGGCCTAAATAATTATCCTCTTCCTCAACTGTGTATATCACCCAGACTTTCCAGTATTTAAAAACATAAAAAGTCTACATGGATTGTGAATAAGATGTTCATAATTGTTGCATATAAAAATGATTCTTTATAGATCATAGATTATGTACATATTTTTTTCACAACATGTTTTGGCAACTGCCATCATCAAATCCAGAAGTAGTTCCTACTAAACAAAATTTGCTGTCAATGCTTATATAACCTATGACAAAGGGGACAAGGTTTTACTACACATTGACTCAAGTATTGTATGTGAGATTCTGAGTTTTAATGATGATGGTAACCAAAACTAACATAATTTGATGTCCAAATGTGTAAAACATTAATATGAATGAATAAAATGTGAAATCATTGAAATGAGATTAATTTCCCAAAAATGCTACTAAATTAATAATTTTCAAAGGTCTGTTTTTGAACAAAAATATGAAAAATCAAAGAAACTGCACCAGAAAACTTGTTTTGCTATCAATTTGGTACTAACTGTATTTTATTTTGGTGGTGGTTCCTAACTCACATTCACTGTATGTATGAAATGGCCTCTCGGAATCTGTTTTAACTGCACCTGTAATTTGACCGTGAGAATGATTATTGTTAAACTTTAACAATAATGTCATTAAAACTAACTTGTGAAATTGTTGGTGTCGTACTGTAATTGTTTTGTAAATGGTGATCTGGAAATGTGGATAATGTATGGGTGACGGTGCTTTGTACGCTTCCTAAACCCACTCGTCTCGCCTCTAACACACTTACCAGTCTGTGCTTCACTGCGACTGTATTGTGTTCTGTGTTTGTTTTTGTGAATGTTTTGTCTTTGTTGTCCATTTTGGGTTTAGTGAGCTGTTTCTTAATGCTGTATCACCTTTCTCTCTTTCCCTCCACTTTTCCACCTCCTTGTGACCTATCCCCATTCACTTATATCACAATATCCATTGCATTTATTTTTGGTAATATGCATGAAAATTAACATTATTGTTTGTTATCTATCGGAACTCTCTCCCATTTCACGTGCTTCTCATTCGTATTGGCAACTTCACTGACTACTCGCACCTTTCATCCGTTACCTTTCTCATTGTATAACAATGGCATCCCTTTTACTATCTTCAAACAAATGGTATCATTAAATGTATTCGTTACATCATGACTTGATAAAAATTTATTTTATTTCATTAATTTTTAATTTCATGCATTGATCAAACACCTGTTTTTTGTACTTTTATTTTCAACTATTTTGGTCTATAATGCTCCTCTGTACAAAATCTATCCAAACAATTTATTTTATATTTGATTATTGCTGAAAATCACATTGTGTATGGACACCTGTTATTGGATCTTAATGTCACCTATACTGATATCGTCTTCTGCTGTCACTGTATTCAATACTTTTGATACAACACTATTACATGTCATTTGTGTTTTCCTTACATCAACATATCCTTATTGCTCATGATCATCTTTCCTTACAACTGTTATTGTTATTCTCTTGCACTCATATGTTATCTTTCACTGGTTCTGTATCTTATCAACTACATTGCCCACATTTTTAATTTACAATTTGCATCTCGTATTTTAACATTTTTCCATTTTTCTCGCTATGGAATATATTAACTGCACGGACACTCCAATGCATCCCCTCACCCTGGCAACACCTCTGTCAAACCGTCTGGGCAAAACACAGCTCCAGTTGCTCGTAGCTCACCTGCTTACCCGGACACAACTACTACCACCACAACCACCACCACCACAACAACCACCACAACCACAACCACTCCCGTCCCGACACCTCCCGTCTACCCGAGCGAGCCCGAAGCGTCGACTCCGCGCGCTCCCGAGGCGCGAGAGTTCGAAGGCCGCGTCGTCGAATCGGAAAGGAATCCTACGACGCTTCCGCCGGCATTCGAGGACGAGTGCCGCGCCGACGACAAGGTGCGCTGCGCCGACAACTCGCGCTACATCTGCGCCGTGCAGCGGTGCGACGGCACCGAAGACTGCCGCGACGGATCCGACGAGTGGGACTGCCCCGGGCGGCAGACCACCACGTCCACGACGACGTCCACAGCTGCTCCAGAGCCAGAACCTACTGGTACTGCTCAGCACAGATGGATTAACATCAGTTTACCAGGAGATCCACACTCTGTAGTATCCTACTGTATCTCAAAATACTCACTGTTCTTATAATTTAAAAGAAACCGCAATTGGTAGGACCTAATTATTCCGTACTTTGTCTTCTACAAGTCTTGTTTGCTCATGTAATGGTTGGAAAAAGACTTAGTCATTTACATTTTGAGAAAAGAAGTATTTTGCTCAACCTAAACTATGCAGTATTTTTTAAAAAAATGCAATTTATTATCACTGTACAGACCGAATAGCTGGTTATAGCAAATTTAGAAAAAGACTTACATTATATGATAACTAAGGGCCAACAATTATTTAAAAAAGACATAAAAAATGTCAGAGTCAACATTAAATACAGTCATTACACGTTAGACTCAACAGTGGACACTGTTATGAGTTAAAATAAACAAATAACTGTAACCAGCCTCTTGCTGATCAGTTATTTGTTTGTTTTAAACGTTACTTTAAATTTTTTACTTCCAAAAAATTGGTAATTTTGACATCCCCTATGTCGTTTTAGTAATGTTTAATGCAGGGACAATGACGAATATTTTGACTAACGATAAGTAGATCTTATTCAATAATGTGTAAAATAAGTTAATGTAGGTATGAAAGTGAATATATTGCAATTGTATACAATGTCGAGCTTAACTCGTACAATTCTTTCACGGAATGAGAGATTTCAGAAGTATTTTAAATCTGTAGCCATCAATCGTTTTCAGAAACAAAAGAATTTAGCTGACAATATGCCAGCAACAAAATTGATAATGTAATTCTGTAAAAAATCAAGTTTTTTTCCTCTTTCAAGTAATATTCTTGGCAGATAAATCTTCATTCCTTTCACATTATTTGCTTTTCCCACAATGGAAAATGTAGGAATGAAAAGGGTACACTGACAATCACCGAGAAGATGACTTGCTGAGTTGCAGAGAGACATGACAAAAATATTATACATTTGAGCTTTTGGCAACAAAGCCTTTAGAAGGAAGGAAAAAGCACACATTCACAGCAACACACGTGTCACTATCTTTAGCGAGAGTTTTCTTACTGAAAAAGATTTGCTGGCCAAGGATTCAAATGGTACCAGTCTCTTTGTTGTACCTGTCTGCAACGCAAAAAAGTCATATTTATGGTGAAACAGGTTATCCTTTTCATAATATTATTTATTTTCACAGCTACTGTTCATATTGTTGTTACAGTTTTATTTTCTGTGCATATACTTATGTGTAACAGTAGTAGTAATAGAGCTTGACAATCCTGAGTTTCAATCCGTGAGGGCAGTGAAACTGTTGATGGTGTTCCATCTGGAGCAAGTTGATTTCAGGCTGTCCCTTCTGCTATTTGCTGTCATCAGTCTACAAATTTAACTGGTTTGTATATTTTCCATCTCTGCTACCATCTACAGCATCTGAGCCAACAAAATGTACAAATTCATCTGCTTCCTCTGCGAAGATTTTCGACGTAGCATACGTTGAAACATTGGTGCGTTAGTTTTAGGCTATTGTGTGCAGATGTAATGTATGTTTGGAGCTCAAGAACTTTGAGCCCCAGCAAAATTTCATAATTGATAATGATGTAGGAGATTCCTCAAACTCTGAATCAGCCAAATTGATGCAAAACCAGCTCCAAATAATGGCTAACACTACAGATGCATACACAGAAAGGTCATGTGCGAGATGGGGTATATTGACGTGTGACCACAATAATGCCTGGAAAAAAAAAAACTGGTACTGCCGTTTCAGAATAGATGGCATGTCCAACAGAATAACACACATAATTATAATTTTAACAATGGAAAATTTGATAGGAAAGTCAATAATGGAGGATAGGTAACAACTCACCATAAAGATGCTCACTGAGCTGATGACAGACACAAAAATAGATAATCACATTCACACAACTTAAATTTTCAGCCACGGCCTTCATCAGAAAAAGTAACACACGCATTCATGCAGTCACTCAGACAGCTATACACACACAACTATCATGTCCGGCCACTGCAGCAACGCAAGCATCTAGACTGTGAGTGAGGTGGGTAGTGGAGGGGGAAGTATGCTGTGTAAATGTGGGGATGGAAAATTTCCGTGTTGCATTATGGACTGTAAAGGCTCTGATAGATGGAAATTTGAATTGCGGCAATGAATACAGAGAAGGGAAGGAGCAGGAAAGGATAAAAGGGAGGTGTAGAAGAGTATGGGGAGGGAGTGATAAGTAAAAATAAGAATAGGAGAAAAAGGGAAAAATAATGTTAGGAAAAATAAGAAACTTTGTTTTTCCTTTTTTGCTGTTCCCATCCAATGAATGGATCTTCATCAACAGTTTTACACACCCTGTATGCAACAGTCTAGTGGTGAGAAAGTGTACATCCATTCCCAGATTTTTAACTGGCTGCCTTTGAATTTTTTTAAACATAGCTGCTACGGTCAGTGACCATTAGAATGTCAAAGGATAAGAATGCAGCCCTCGGTCACAAAATTAAAATTCCTTAACCTGGTTTCGGCAATAACTACGATTGCCAAAAGCAGGTTACGGAATTTTATTTTTGCGACCGAGGGCTGCACTTTTATCCTCATGGCTGCCTTCGAATTAACTAGACGAGCTATTGTTTACCAGAGGACGCAGTGAAATCCCCCCAAAACGCCCCATCATACTAATGAAAGTTCCCCACGTGTTCCGTCAACTGCGTTTCCTCCTCCACGGCATCACCAGCACTCACTCCGATGCGTGTGCCCTTGCAGAGTGTGCGGTCGGCGAGTTCCTGTGCGACCTCAACCGGTGCATCCTGGCGTCCCAGCGCTGCGACGGCCGGAGGGACTGCGACGACGGCACCGACGAACACGAGTGCCCCACGCAAGGTAAGTTCTTCGCCTGCCGCGACTCGCAAAGCGCTCGCGCCGGCTGCGGTGCATTCCGTGTCGACACACCTCTGTGCCGATGGCTCGAGCACACCCGGTGGTCGACAGTGCAAGCGCCCCGCATTTCTGGTTCTACAGCTGTCTGCTGCACTGACGCTACAGGAGTCATCTGACAGTCACAGTGGAACCTCTCGTTGCTGTTGCGACAGGCGCCGACGACTTTACACTTGGGAGAGACAACGCTTAGTTTCTTTTCAACAGCTGTTTTGCACAGCGTTGTATGTATCGACAGGTCACTTTGTCATCGTTGTGGTCTCACTAGCAGCATCAGAACTGGTACGCCCCATCCGGTTCTTTATTGCTACTGCTTTTCTGTGTTGACCAAGGTATCATATTCTCAAACATGTAAATTCAGTTCCACTTTTGTGCAATTGATCATTCTTTTTATTGCAGAAACATGATTCAGCACATTTGTGGCATCATCAGTGGGTAATGTTTTATTCTGGTCTCGGATTTTTTTTATTTCATGCTTCCTAGTTTTTGAAAGATTATTATATGCAAAGAACATCCTTTTTTGACAAATGTTTCTACGACACACTATGAAATAGACGGAAATTCAGTGGATAAAGCTGTTCAAGGGCTAAATATAATTTTTTATTTATAACTATCATTCCATCTACATGATCAGATTGGCTACAGAGCCTATCCGTAAGCTGGTCAGTCACAATGGTTGATGCTCCCTTTGTATATAGACGTTATCAATCCTGACAATCAATGTTGTTTCTCAATCTCAAACTTTCAAATATTCACAACATATCGGCAGATTCGCAAACACGTTAAGGAAATTTATATCCTTTAGTAATCAAGAGAAATTATCAACAATGCCTTCACCATGTCATGTAGATTATTTGTATAAATGTATGTTAGACAATGGACTGATAACCTATGTTGGAAAATAGTTACTGAAATAAATGGGAAACAAGGGTGTCTTTATAGTTGATAAACATGTTTTGCATAATACTGAATCTAATTAAAATTGGGCTTAAAACATTTCCTACATGTTGTGCTCTTTAGCTTTTGTTCTACAAGACCAAGTCCATACAATAGTGTAAATATGAGCACAGGCATCCACCACAATTTTTCTAATGCATGGTAGGAAAGTTTTAAAATTTCCATTCTTTATACAGGGTGACCCAGTTATTATGTTCACCCGAAATATCTCTGGGATAACAGCAGCTATTGCAAAACGAATTTCACAAGTATTAATGTAAGGTAGGGGGTAATGAATGTAAATGTTTTTGAAAGATTCTCAAACAAAAGCATATGTATTTTTTTAACACAAACATATGTGTTTTTAGATAGACACCCCATATTATTTCATCAGCAATCTACAACATGACAGATCACATAAACAATGACTTTGATTGCATCACAATATGACAATTACATCCCGAGGTATTGCAAAGTGAAATTGACGCTTGAAATACGCAACACTTGTGGCTAGCCATTATGGGCAGCATGGGGTTCTTGCTCGAGTTTCAGGATGTGCGCTAGCCGCACATTTTGTGTATTTCAAGCGTCAACTTTGTTTCGCAATATCTCGAGATGCATATTGCAATGCAATCAACACCATTGTTTATGTGATTTGTCATGCTATAGACTGGTGCTGAAATAATATAAGGTGTTCCTTTAAAAACACAAAAGTCTGTGTTAAAAAACACGTATGCTTTCAGTTTAGAATGTTTCAAATTATTTACATTCATGAGCCCCTGTGTTACATTGATACAGGTGAAAGTCATTTTACAATAGTTGTTGTTGTTCCAGAGATATTTTAGGTTGTCAAGATAAATGGGACACCCTGTATATAAATGAATGTGTCAGTCTCAAGACACATCATAAGGCAATAACTTGTATAGGAGACACAAGAATGTCCCAGAGAATGAATAACAAATCTGCATGTCATTTTCCAGGCAAGAAGATGGGTGTGGGGGAATAAGTGCCCATTTTATTCCACCTGTTGCTGAAAACAATGCACAGAACTTCTTACTTTAGAGCAATGTAATGGTGCCGATACAAAATGTTTTAACGTATCTCTCTCTACAGTGATCAATGGATAAAACACTTTGTATTTCCCAGGCTCGAGTCAAACACAACCTACTGACAATGACACAAATGGGCCAAAACATGTTTGAGAAATGAAGAAGATGGTTGGTTTGCATAATAAGTGCAACAAAATTCTAATAATTTAGTCTGAAAACAGGACTGCTGTTGAGGATTTTAAAACCAGTTATGTTTCTTTTGTTCTGAGATAACCAGTCTTTACTTTCCAATGCTCGCCAGTGCCACACATAAAGAGATCTTATATCTTGTACAGTACCAAATAGGTAGATTCTTGTCAATTTTCTGATGTAATTTTTCAAGGACGGAAAGTCGTAGCCTAGTTTTACGCTAGTATTCTCTTATGGGTAAAGACAAAGTTTTCTTCAAGGGAGAGGCCGAATGTGTAAGCCATTCCTAGAAATATGTTTCCCAAATTGTGTTTATGTAAGTAAATTTAATTCTCTTGAGCCATAAATTGGAATCTCGGCTACCGGAAGAATGGAGGTTAGCAGATGAAGCAGCTCCCTAGAAGCAAGAGGCTATAGCAGAAGTTCCTAAATATGATGCAAAAGGTGAGTCTCCATAAAAATGAAACAAATTTCTTATTTCTTGTTTATTTCAGAGTGTCAAAATACATTAAATGGCGGCAGTTAAAAATTTCTGATGGACCAGAATTCTGACTAGAATTGCTCATTCCTCAAGTGGTTAGCCATAACCGCCTCAGCCACCGGGCCACACTTCCCCTCTCACCTAAATTCTCCACTTGCCACAGTGAATTGATTGATGTGTTTGTATTCAGACTGGGATGCACAAGCAAGATCTAACACCTAGCTGGAATGTAGGTACAGCAATGTGCAAGAGGAACACTGAATTGGAAACACCACAGTAGCAGCGAGAGGCAGGACGGGAAGTGTGGCCGGGTGGCTGAGGCGGTTAAGGCAAATCACTCGTGAGAAGTGGGCCATCTGGAATGGAATCCCAGGGCTAAACTCTCTTGACACTCTGCTCTCATTCATGGAATAATCCAAAAGTTGGCAAACCCTCTGCTTGTATGTATGGTACCCAGGTGGTTGCCGGGAAATACATTTATATACTGCAATAACAACTGTCTCGATTTCACCGTGTTTTATTATTCTTCAATGATGCGTTTCACCCTTTAGCAGGGCATTATCAGATTATAAGGCATTCTCATTCATGTGAGATCTTATGTTGGTTTCAGGTAAATGAACATTTCCGACATTTGTTTATTTTTTTGTAGCCCTTAAAAGAAATGTTTGTATCTGTAGACAAAGACAAGCCCATGTTTACCCACATGGGTGGTGGGTAGGCACGGTAATGTACCACCGACTTGTACATTTGTTTATTTGATTGTCTGTTTTTATTACTGGTTATCAGTGTTGGATTTTATATAAAACATCATTAATAGCAAGTGTTGCATATACAATTATTTGTGACTGGCTAATCGTGCATGTGACACTTGCCGTTAAGCCACTGGTGTGATGATGTATATATAAAAGTGAAAGACTTGTAACCAGTGATAAACATAATTTGCAACAGTCGTGGACAATAAAATAAACAAATTAAATCAAATTGCCTATCCGGCTCTGCACAATGGAAATACCTTACAAGATATGGCAATCTCTGTAGTATACCTTGAGATCTAGGTTAGATTGAGAGGCAACACACTGTTTGTGAGTTGGCGAAACCGATGAATGTGAAATCCGAGAAGTTGTTTGTGGTGACAGACTGATCTTTAGCGTGGCACGATGTCTAGGTTGCAGCCCTATCTAGACTTTAACGGAATCACAGTCCAGCACACAATGTTGCCAATCACTTTATTTTAATGTCCTGTCGGATATTTCAGTTAAAATGCAATTAACATTTCACTGGCTGTTTCTTGTCTAGTAGATGTTGGTAGTGGCACAAATATCGATGGGAGGTGAACACAGCCAGTCAACAATGGCGTTCAGACAGCCAATAAGAATACATTTTTTGCTTTGTAAACAATTATATATACCACAAACAAAACAACATTGTAAATGTTACACAGCTTTATACTATAAATGTTATTGCTGCTTCTTTCACTGGCAGAAACTGAAGCTGTTTTAGTGGGTATTGTCTTCACAGAAATCATTGGGTGCTGTGAAATACTCGTAGAAAATAGATTCACATTTTTGAAGACCTACAGTGTAACTTGATTGTTAACTAACTGTGTTTCATATTCAAAAAACAGCTTCTTAACAATGCATTTAGCCTATATATCAAACAAGAGGGATGATGAATGGCCAAAATTTTCAAATGTGTGTAGCATAAAAAATTATAGACTGCACTTTCATCAGAGAAGAAATTGTTGGAGAAGAAGTACACCGAGAACCATTCGCTATGCATCGATATAACAATTTCTATTTCAGTTACCCAACTTTAACTGGAAAGTCTTTTTAATTGATCATCAATGTATTGGTGAGTGAATGTGCTTAATTTTAATTGCAAAAAACAATCTGTTATACCCAAGTAGTGACTGGTTCTTGATGTACTTTTTCAGTGTACCATTGGTAGCAATTTTTGCAATATATTACTAATAAAAGATAATTCTTCCCTCAACACCAAACTGTTTACACAGGGAAAAACATAAAGAAGTGTTCTCATTGTGTGCCTGAACACCATTTATGATTGGCTGTCCTTACCTCCCATCACTCATCTTGCTGCTACCAGCATCTACAAGTCAAACAGCAGCCAGTCACATGTAAACAGCTTTTTAACCAAAATTCATATTTCATGGTTGGTATTCATTCTTTTTTTACATGACTCAAAGGACAGACAAATACATACATACAATTCCCATAAATGAATTATAACTAAAGCAATATTTTCTGGCTGTGGAATACTATGGCAATTTTAATTGCCGGGAATGGAACACAAAATATATTTGTTTGTCACTCTTTTAGCAAATTATATTCAAATCATAAAATTCTTCCCATCAGTGACTGAAATGGTAGTGGGTTGCCAACCAATCAGCACTAGAGAAGTGCCGCCAACACTGGATCTGACTGTATGCCCGACTTTAGACGAGTGGAATAGTGTGTGATATACAGTAGCATATTCAATGACAGATGTACTGCGAATGCAATGGAAAGAAAATCTGAGCACAGAGGGCGTGAGAAAAAATGATAACTTAACCATGAAAATAGTTAGCATTGGCCTAAATCCTTCCTTCCAACCAAAAAATATTGACTGACTCACATTTATTGTGATCCTAGCTATATTTGGTTTTATTATTCACCGTTTATGATAATTTCTTTTCCTAGATATTTACACCTATGCCTCTGCTACTTCATTAGTTGTCAGTTTATTCCAAAATTCTTTTGCGTGAACAATATCATAAGCCTGATCTTGTATTGTAAGGAAGCACTTCACACTAAAGATTACGCAAGTGATAAGGAGTATAGTAAAAAAGAGATCATCAGGAAATTTTAAATATTTGGCAAAATGAAGTCCACTTGCCACTAATTATGCTAGTTTTGTGAAATAATTACTGTGGTGATTTTGAAAACCCTTTCATTAGTGATATATTGCTACACAGTCTCAGGAAATGAGTATTAGTACCGGTATAAGCCTCATTACAAAGATTTTGATAGGCATGTAATAAAAGATATTACACTATATTTCAACTTAAGTGTTAGCACATCATACAGTTGCTACTGACTCAAAGCTCCTGATAGTAAACAAGAAAATAATTGGTATTTCCTCAGTCTGTTGAAGTAATACTGGTAAATAGACTGTGCGCAAGAATATTATCAAGTGGGTAATACATACGGTACTCTAGAAGAAAATATTTTACTTGCAGCAGCAGTGTAGCAGTGTGATGATGTTGACAACAATTGTTAACTACTCTTTGAAAACGTATCACATAAAATGGGGAGAAAAATCTTTCGTGTTGCTAATGAAATAAAAAATTAATGCTGTTCCTGCCCTATGGTTGACAGGTTCTTGTGTGTACCTTCGTTGGCTCAATAAATTAATTATAATTGTAAAGCGAATATTTCGTTGCCAACATCAGCACACTAAGCCGTCGCTGCCGTAATTAAAAGTTAACATATACAAGCAATAAGGCAAAGGCAAACAAAGACTAAAACTGTAAATCTTTGTGGAATGTACAAGCAAATTACAGAATGGGAATGGGGCAAGTTCGCCTAACTGGTTTTATGTCACAGACGAAGTTTTGTAATTGCAAAATACAAAACATGAAAACTATCTACCTATAAATTGTATTATTTGAGTTTATTAAGTTGCCTGTAGAAGTTAATAAAAACTGATCAATAGTGTATTATTACCATTCGTCACCTGTTCAACAGAACTGTACAGTACGCGTGAAATATAAACATCGGAGCTAATTTTACTAAGTAAGCTTATATCCATGAACGTGACGAAACTTGCATGTAGCTGTGTATTATATTACGCAAACATCAACACATAGGATGGGAACGAAAGGAATTTTAAGAGTTTGGAAACGCTTTGGAACGGGAGAAACGCATTCGGCGCCAAGGGAAACAGGTTATTCGAAACTTCGCGTCAATATTTTCTGAAGAAATAATGCAGCTTCCAATTTTTCGGTATTTTCGGCGTAACTTTTTCTTTACAGAAACTACAAGCAGAGATCTTGGTTTCTCTATTCTACGCATCAACCAGATAGAGAATGAAACAAAATAATTAAAAAACCAAAAGAAAAACCACGTCACATACCGGTACCTTACAAGAAAAAAAATCTTCCTGAGAAAGAAAACCATTTTCTTCCCTTATTAACGCGTCACGTTTTTAATTCGTATACTACTGTTGCCTATGATACAATGTAACTACAAGAAAATTTCGTGGTATCTGTTGTGTAAATATATCCTTAAGTTGCCCTTCGATCCTGTCGCTTAAATTATCTTTTCGTATGCTTATGTTACGTTTCTTTCCAAATTTTGGAATGCGGAATATCGTTATCAAATTTACATTGTAGAGAATAGAAGACTCCCAATATGGATTAACAACGTACGCAAGAACTTGATAATTACCTTTTGTTTTAGATGTTAACTTGCTCGCAGGTATCGTCCAGATATTAATGTTAAATTCTTCTAAATATTAAGTACACTTGCCATTCCTCGTTAATTCCTATGACGTATTTGAATCACACTTAATTATTCCTTTGTTGGAAAGAGAGAGAAACAGGAATCCATAGATGATTTATTTTCTTATTATTATTATTATCTGTGACTACGTAATCTTAATTTGTAGTCCATATACATATTGATAATAGCTTTATTTCAGAATCATCTCAATCATAATCGCGTTGAAGGTGGAAAATAAATTGTTATTACAGCCGCTAGTTCGGCGACTGCCGTACAATTTACAATATCAAAATGGCAAGAAATGCTGTAGTCCACTGTAGTCGGGACTGGTAATCGAAAACTGTGCTGCTCTTTCTCGAAAGGGGATCATCGATTCGTCAGTCGACAGTGTTTCGTTATCGACGGAACGTTTGAACCGACGCGACACGTGCTGCCATCTATGCGGCACTTTCGCGTACTAAGGCCAAGGGTTTCATTTCAGCGCACCTCTCTTACACACTAGCCAACATTGTTTAATCTAATAATATAAAATAAACTACCTGAAAACCCGGCGCTGCCCGGGTATTTATTTATTTATTCCTGCCTTGAACTAGTACTTTACGCGTTGTCTCCTTTTATCTCTACAAACCTTCGTTTCTCCAGGATACTATTAATATTTCGTGTTTATTTATTTGTGTTGTACTGCATAATTAATTAAACCCGTGAAAATGAATGAGTTGTAAAGACTCACATAGACTCTGCAGCGAATGAGGTCGCCCTTGTAGTAGACGTTCGTCTTGAGCACCATAATCGCCGCCATGAAGACATATACGGTATTTGTAGACACGTTTCGCTTGAATCTACAGCGAAATTCGCCCTGTAGTTTCGTTTTCAAACAGCTCAGTGGTTATGACGGCGAATCTGCTGATCAATGTGTCGTTCAGTTACATAATATTGTTACTCCTTTTAACTGTATATTTGGATATTGTTTGCGAAATGTGCTGCGAACAAAGTAATGAAGATCTAACAAAATGCCAAACGTAACGCTGTACCTATTTACGGATGTCACGTTTATCACGTAATATCTCCTGCATTATGTGTCCTACTAAAAAATTATTTGCCAGGTTCGTAGAGTGGAATATTAGGAAACTGCCAGCGAAATGTGTTGTAGTACATTACAACCTCATACTTATTAGGGCGAATTTTCATGCGTTTCATTATCTTTGATGTCATAGCACCTGAACTATATGTCGTAATACGATATTACTTCGAAGGTACCTCCAGTGGTGTATACGTAAAATGTCTGCAAAATACGTACGTCGCCAATAGAGTTGGTAGGAAAGACGTTATATATCAAAACGTCAGTCACGGTCTGCACGGCCACTACGCTCGGGGGTTCGAATCCCCCCTCGGGCATGGATATTTGTGCCGTCCTTAGGATTAGCTAGTTCATAAGTAGTTTGTAAGTTTAGGGACTGATGACCCCATAGTTAAGTCCCATAAGCTATACAAACATTTGATATCAAAACGTCATGCTGATGAGGCGGTTTTTCATTAACCTAGTTGTTTATAACTCCATATCTCATGAACTGTGTGTTGTACTATGATAAAATTTCGATCGTACGTTCAGTGGTATGTGTGTATAGTATACTGTCTGAAACATTTCTCGCGAATACAATTAATAGTGTACGAGTAATAAATTGTAACGTCATGCCAAATGCCGTAATTTTACTGCATGAACGGCGAAAAAGTAGTAAACGACAAACTTCTTTTCCTTTAATCATTTTGCTGGGGTTGTCAGAGAGAAAAAGTTTGCTGAAGGTTTGAAATTATGTTCAAAGTTTATTGCACATCGCTAAATGCTATACTTCTCAAAATCGGCTTTGGAAGAGTTCAAATTCAGTGTTTTCTGTATTAATATAGTGAGGTAAACACGAAAATATGTGTTTTAAAATTTTTGGTCGAACTATTGATTTTTTATGTCTTGTAATTCAAGCACAACACAGACGTATGTATCAACGTATTTTATTACTGGACATTATTTTGTTGATAGTTAACACTGCCATATCAATAATAATCTTCGCGACAGCACCAAAGACAAATATACCGGGTGATCAAAAAGTCAGTCTAATTTTGAAAACTTAATAAATCACGGGATAATATAGATAGAGAGATAACAATTGACACACATGCTTGGAATGGCATGGGGTTTTATTAGAACCAAACAAAAGAAGTTCAAAAGATGTCCGATAGATGGCGCTGGACAGCAAAACGCCAGTGACAGCTACCGTGACGGGTGAGAGGTACGCCGATATGTTACAGAATCGCATCATCCCCAGCCTGGCTGATAAACACCTGCTGGAACGTACGATTTTTATGCAGGATGGCGCTCCACCCCATATTGCTAGACGCATACAAGATCTCTTGCGCGCGTCGTTTGGTGATGATCGTGTGCTCAGCCGCCACTTTCGTCACGCTTGGCCTCCCAGGTCCCCAGACCTCAGTCCGTGCGATTATTGGCTTTGGGTCACCTGAAGTCGCAAGTGTATTGTGATCGACCGACATCTCTAGGGATACTGAAAGACAACATCCGACGCCAATGCCTCAGCATAACTCCGGACATGCTTTACAGTGCTGTTCACAACATTATTCCTAGACTACAGCTATTGTTGAGGAATGATGGTGAAGATATTGAGCACTTCTTGTAAAGAACATCTTTGCTTTGTCTTAATTTGTTATGCTAATTATTGCTTTTCTGATCAGATGAAGCGCCATCTGTCAAACATTTTTTGAACTTTGTTTTTTTTTTTCGGTTGTAATAAAACACCATGTCATTCCAAGCATGTGTGTCAATTTTTACCTCCTTATCTACACTATTCCGTGATTTATTAAGTTTTCAAATTTACACTGAGTTTTTGATTACCCGGTATATACAGGGTGTCCCAGCTATCTTGTCCACCCAAAATATCTCTGGAACAATAACAGCTATTGGAAAACGACATTCAACGGTATCAATGTAAGGCTGGGGCCCATGAATGTACATATTTGGAAAACATTGTAAAACGACAGCAAATATGTTTTTTAACACAAACTTTTTTTTTTTTTTTTTTTTTTTTTTTTTTTTTTTTTAATAGACACCCTATATTTTTTCTTCAGTAATCCATAGCACGACAAATCACATGAACAATGGCGTTGATTGCATCGCAATATTCCAATTACGTCCCGAGATATTGCGACGCGACGTCGACGCTTGAAATACGCGAAACGCGCGGCTAGCGCACGTCCTGAGACTCAGGCGAGAACCCCATGCTGCTCAGGACGAGCGCTAGCCGCGCGTTTCGCGTATTTCAAGCGTCAACTTCGCGTCGCAATATCTCGGGTTGTAATTGGAATATTGCGATGCAGTCAACGCCATTGTTTATGTGATTTGTCGTGCTATGGATTGCTGAAGGAAAAATATAGGGTGTCCATTTAAAAAAACATAAGTTTGTGTGTTAAAAAACACATTTGCTTTCGTTTTAGAATGTTTCCAAATATGTACATTCATGGGCCCCAGCCTTACATTGATATTGGTGAAAGTCGTTTTCCAATAGCTGTTATTGTTCCAGAGATATTTTGGGTGGTCAAGATAGCTGGAACACCCTGTATACGGAGGAACTAGTGAAAACGGGAGAGAAAGCTGCCTCGCTGCAGAGACTTTTCGTTGATTTTTCTCCCATTAAAAATGATACATATATATATATATATATATATATATATATATATATATATATATATATATATATATGAAATTTGTGTGCTGCGCGGCAGGTTTTGCTGGCGCTGGCGTTGGCTGGGGTCCCCTTTATCAGAGCTGCGGAGAGCGGCGGATGTGGAAGCCGTGCTTCTTGCAGCGGCGGAGTGTAATTTGCGATTATAATGAGGCCGCGCGGTTCGGACGGTGCGTTTCGCGGGGCTGGAACCCACCCCACGTTTTTACGACTCGGACGCTGAGGTGCCCTGGAGTCACCAGGAAACGCCGGCCGCGGTGGCCGAGGGGACTGCGGAGCGCCAGTCACGGTCTGCACGGCCACTACGGTCGGGGGTTCGAATCCCCTCTCGGGCATGGGTATTTGTGCCGTCCTTAGTGTTAGCTAGATCATAAGTAGTTTGTAACCTTAGGGACTGATGACCCCGTAGTTAGGTCCCATAAGCTATACAAACATTAGAAACATTTTCACCAGGAAATCACTGCTGGGGGTTCTAGCAGGTCTGCGGACAGCCGCCCTAACGCATCGGCTGTTACTTGCTACCAGTCACAGCTCCGAAAAGGCTTCATGTATTTCAGATCCAACTAAATACATCGCCTGCAGCACAAGTACTTCTCTACTGATAGCTTTAAAGCTATAAAAGTATAAACTTCGTATCAGACGAGTGAGGTGAACTGGTACTCCCATTTTATTGAGTACATCTACATCTACATAGGATCCTCTGCAAATCACATTTAAGTGCCTGGCAGAGGGTACATCGAACCACCGTTATACTATTTTACCTCCCATTCCATTCTCGAATAGCGCGCGGGAAGAATGAACACCTGAATCTTTCCGTTCGGGCTCTGATTTCCCGTATTTTATTCATATGATCATTTCTACCTATGTAAGTGGGAGTCGACAATATGTTTTCGCATTAGGAGGAGAATGTTGGCGATTGTAGTTTCGCAAGTAGCCCACGCCGCAGCGATAAGCGCCGTTGTTGTAATGATTTCCATCCCAGATCCTGTATCATTTCCGTAACGCTGTCTCCCCTGTATCGTGACAATACGAAACGAGCTGCCCTTCTTTGGACTCTTTCGATGTCCGTCAAACACACCTGATAAGAATCCCACACTGGGCTGCAATACTCGAAAAATGGACGGAAAAGCGTAGGGTATGCAGCCTCTTTAGTAGTTCTGTTGCATGTTTTAAGAGTTCTGCCAATAAAACGCAGTCTCTGGTTCGCCTTTCCCACGACATTATCTACGTGTTCTTTCCACTTTAGGTCAGAAGTAATTGTAATTCCTAGGTATTTTGTGGAGTTTACGGCCTTCACACTTGATTCATTTATCATGTAAGCAAAGTTTAACGGATTTCTTTTCGTCACATAATTTGTAGTTATCAAAGCAGTCAAAGGATTTGGCATAATTAATAAAGCAGAGGTATCCATCTTTCAGAAATTCTCATGCTTTTTTCCATTCGGTGGATTATCGAGTTCCTCGGTTACTTTCATTTAGAATCGTTGGTCGGCCTAGCTGGCGGAGAGCGTGTAGGACAATGCGGGCGTACAAAGGTCTGGCAGCCGGGTGAGTGGCGGAGGGTGCTTTGGCCCCGTGCTGCCTTGCTATCTGGCTCCGCCTCTAAATACCCGCCACTCGACCCCTTATAGACGAGACGAGCCGCAGATACTGGCTAAAGCTCTCTGCTGGGGCCACTACTCGTGCTGGAGGAAGAGCAAGCTGCCCCTCCGATAGCAAAGCAAATGGAAGCAACACTTGACCAACAAAAAAAGTATCGAGGGCCACGCCCACAGCATTTGTCGACGTGGAAAACACGCACGAGCATGTCAAGTAGTGACCACACTTGCTCGCAAGTGTCACAGCACTAGGCGTAAGCTATAAGGAAAGACAGATGATAGACACTCCTAAACTGAAAACAAAACAAAAAAATACTTATATAGTGTCTGTTCTTCTCGGACATGACGAAAAAGAACAGACACCATATAAGTAATAATACTGTAGTAAATAAATACTGCAAGCAGCCACAAGAATTTTATAAATCAATTTGTTGCATCGTTACTAGTTTCGGGAATGAGCGCATGTTTTTATACTAAACCTTGTAACCTAATGGATTCACATAACCTTGTTATTTTAGGACACCAATGTAAACCTGATATCGGCTCTACCCTCTGAAGATGGGCTCAGGCCGGAAACTAGTAACGATGCAACAAATTTATTTATAAAAATCTTGTGGCTGGTTGCACTATTTATTTACTACAGTATTATTATGAATACAGTTGCGGTATTGTCTAACCAAAAATAATGGATCAAATAATATAAGTGATTGTATATCTGTCCCAATGACAATTTCAACAGGGACGCATTCATACGCACGATCCCTTGCGGGAATCAAGTATAGGCTGCCAGCAAGCGAAGAAAATATGAAATGTCATATATATATTATTGACAGCCTTAATTTTAAACTAAGTACATTGAAGTATATGTTTTACCATTATTCAAACCGTACACATATATGATATGTTGAAAAGGAGTATGGTACAAAGGTATATTTTTTCTGGAAGGCAGCGGAATAGCCGAGCGCACCAAGGCGCCTAGCTGCGGTGCGCTCGGCCGTTCCCCTTTGGAGTTTCGAGTCCTCCCTGGGTATGGGTGTATATTTCGTCCCTAGTTGAAGTAGTTTGTAAGTCTAGGGACAAACTAAGTCGTTGAGTCCCATAAGATTACAAACATTTGAATATTTAGAAGGGGGCGGAGCCGAAAACTCAAACAGTGGCCTGTGACCTCCTCCAGAATCGAACCCTTGATCCGCCTCTACCCCACCAGCTGTTATTCCAACTGCAATGCGTGTCTTATTGCGTTAAAGTTTTGACACAAGATGATATCTCTTAATGAATAGATTATGGCAACGTTTTAAACGTTTAAATTCCGTCGATAATAATCGCTCGATATATTGATAATCAAATTTTTGTTGGCTCTTGAAATCGTTAGATCGGGAACAAACTGCTACTCGTTTCGGGAACAGCATTTTAGTAATGGCTCTCTATTACAAACGATTCACAAACCTCAGCACGTAGTCAAAGCATGTCCTGAAAAGTACTCTCAAGTGTACACTTGACATTTTCACAGCGGTTTGTAAAATTACCCGGACGGAATGCATGACTGTGCTCTTCCAGAGATACTACGCACTCGGGGTGACGTGGTCGGATGTTAAAAATAGCCTTCGCGGAGACTACCACACTCAATCCCGAAAGAAATAAAACGAGCGGCCACTCGTGGCGCGGCCGACACGTTTGCTCTCTCGAGCAATGTTTACCGTTGGCGCGTCCTTGTTCCGTTTAGATTCGTTAGTACGCCACCACACGCCTAGACGAGCCGCGAGCCGTTGCGTGTTCAAATAGAGGAACGTTCCCGCGACCGCAGCAGCATCTAGCGGCGGCCGCGTCAACTGCGCCGGCGCACGCTCGACCTTTTTAAAAAGCTCGCGAGCAAACAACCGCGGTATTAAGACTGACCGCCGGCGTAAACTGTGCGATTAAAGGAGGCCTCGAGCAATGAAGCGAAACGGTGCGCCGGATATTGGTGTCAAAGACTATTAACTCGCCGGGATAACCTTATCACGGCCGGGAGTCGCGTTCCACAGACGTTACGCAACGCTCTTGGCGCCAAACCGAATGCGTAATATCTCTGGTTATAGACGTTACAGCGGCCGATGAATCGACCAGGGAGGTATGGGGCGATGTTTGCCGACTACGTCACAACCCGTTAGCACGTCTCGGAGGGAATGAGAGGAATTAGCCGGTGATTTCGCCACAGCATTTGCTCAGCTGCAGTGCATGCAAGTGAGCGCAAAATAACACGCATATCGGAACCTACAACTTAGATGCAGTTCGCTTAGTCCTGTTGTAAGGCGGCGAACTTTTTCAAAACTCAATGCGGAGCATTTCGAGGATGTGCCAGTTATTCTGAAACTTGGAAAGAAATTTATGCGAGCAGAGTAGGCCTACACACTTACTTTTAAAGTAAAATTTCTAACATGATTGACATTTTATTCTTAATTTTCAATCTTTATTTACAGTTCACAAATATTTTCTCATGCTCCTATTTTGAATTTTATAGTCTAACAATTTTTTACATATTCTTCCTCCGTTATGTTTTTCCGATCGCATTCGTTGTCTGTACTACTTTTATTTGTTCCAGTACTTAGAGCATCGTACTCCATACATTGAGATAAGTAGCTTACTTGTGTTTTGCAACAATCTCGAATTAAATTAGATAAAAACTATTTTTAAAACCATTTGAACTATTCTATTATAGAGGTTCTTTCGATGAAGTGCAGAGTTTAATTGTGCCTACTACATTCGATGCTCACTTACTTTCCCTGTTGCATTTTCAGAATTTCACCACCTTTTTATTTCTGAAAGAAGTAAGATGAATACTGATAATTGTTTTTGCATGTCAGATTTTAAATATGATTAATACAGACTGTGTTAATATTACATCATCTTTGGCACCTTGAGCACCGAAAAATATTCCATTACACCTATTGAAACGTACTTAATAAGGTACATAAAATATGCCAAAAACATAATTTTTAGTAAGTCATCCTATCACCAAATACAGTACCATATTAAAATAAAAACAACTTCCACTGCTTGCGAATTTATCATTTTGAAATTGTCAGATGTGATTTTTTTTTTTTTTTTTTTTTTTTTTTTTTTAAGACTGTCATTTACTAGTGGATCAAGCATCAAGCATTATGAAGTTGACTTGCAATCAGTATGACACAGCGTGTCGTACGCAAAGGTATGGGCTTGTGCTCTTAGATCCACAATTTTAAAATTACTGGAATGTGAGACTTTCATGTTGCGGGTCATTTTCAGTGATTATCCCAATGCGGAACAACGAATCCAGATGCGATGTAGGACGGTTGGCCGCCTTATCCTGTTGTAATAATGTTCTAATGTTTGTAGAGCTTATGGGACTTAACTACGTGGTTATCAGTCCCTAAACTTACAAACTACTTATGAACTAGCTAATACTAAGGACGGCACAAATGTCCATGCCCGAGGGGGGATTCGAACCCCCGACCGTAGTGGCCGTGCAGACCGGTACTGGAGCGCCTCAGTCCCCTCGGCCACCGCGGCCGGCCCTGTTGTAATGTTGCTTTCGTTTTGGTATGGTGTTGTCGAAAACATTTGGATTAAATTCCGCTTATGAGATGACATGAAATTTGGAATAGCTGCAAGGATTAAATTTTAAAATCGGAACAGTGCATGTATAATACCGGCATCAGAAATTAGCGGTAGTCATTGTTAATGTTAACACCCGAAAGCACTACACCAAAGAACGCTGGAAAAAAGTTACCTTCACATGCTGGATTAAGTCTTGATGATCTGTACATCTTTTCTTGCACTGAAACATTGATGAAACTTAACTTTCCGCCGTAAACTGATTGTTGGTTATCTCAAGCTTTGGGTAAAAATGTTTCACGATCGTTTTATTATCACAATAGGTGAATAAAATTACAGAATATCGTACTGCGTCGGATAAAAATATTAATTACAAGTTCTGAAAATCAAATCAGTATACATTTGAATGTAAGCAAAAGTCTAGTTTGAACTAAACTTATGCATCCTCGTAGCGAACCGTAATAATGACGAGGCACCGTTTTTCGGTTGATGACAGATTGCTGAAAACAATCAGTAAAAATTAGTGGGAATAGGTACAGGCATTTTGAATTAAAATATTTGATATCAAACTGGTTTATTAAAATAAAATAACAAATGGAGCTGAAAGAGGTGACGTTCATTCAAGTATTGCAGTTAAAACGCGACTGCTTCGTTCTCTCTCCAAGCCGGAGAAAAATTTTGACAGTTGGAAACAAAGTAGTCAGAGGTATAGGTATATTGAAGTGAGAACGGATACGCAAGCGACAAGGGTCGCAGATATAATTTAGTAAAAATATTTAATGTATTGCTTCACTATGCAATCCACGTTCACTTGAAGCTGCTTCTGTATTTATAAATACGTCTACCTCCCAGATGCATACACTTTACTGTAATTAAAAAAGTGACGTTTCGTGTGCTTGATGTTTCCTGGAAAAAAAAAAAAAAAAAAAAAAAAAAAAAAAAAAAAAAAAAAAAAGAAGAAGAGAGAGATAGACCGTCCGTCAATATTGTGGTCATCAGAAATGGAAGATTTTATCCTTAATCGTAACCTAAAGATGTCGCAAATATCTTTTGTCTACAATTCGATTAATTACCTACTGTTTTGCTCCACAATCTACCCATCTAATCGTCAAAATTCTGTAACCTTACATTTGTTTCTTCTCGTACGTTTCACATCCGTACAATACTAGACTCAAATACACCCGTCCCCCCGAAAAGACTTTCTAACACTTACACGTGTATTTGATAACATACAGCTTGTTTCAAGACGAATAATACAGATTTAAGAGGTGGGAGTATACATGAATCGCAACAGAAAATACCATATAACATGTATCCAGTTTTTATTCAGTACAGACATAACAATGAGTTCATTTTCGTTTCGCGTGTTGGTACGATTGATTTAGTTTGCTGTTGGCTGTTTATCGAAGGGTGATTCTATTTACACTTCGGTAAAATCAGACGTGACGTCATTATGACGTAACCACACTATCGAAGACGGCTGGAGCCATGATCGATTTGTGTGGTCGTTCTAGACGCAAAACTGCGGTTGCAATTGTAGCAGACGAATTAAAGGAGTAGCTGATAATATCTTCAGTTGGTAATGGTATATTCATTACAGTTTCGGAAGCTATAACTTTGCTTTCTTCTTTTTTTTAAAGTAAGAAGCTATAAACTTTCCGAAAAAGGACCTACACTCTGAGCTCTGAAACGTTATTCAGCCAAATCTGTTGATGTCATTGTGACCCATTTGTGAAGGTTGTGTTTAAAACTAATGGAAACTTTTTCTTGAAGCGGAAAATGCTACAGAGTTGCATTGTAGTACGGAGTCTACGTTAAACTAAGAGGACAAAATACGGTTACCAGGCTATGAAGCGACAATGTGTACTTGGACATGTCAAAATATGCGGCATAAAAAAACAACATATAGTCGCCGTAGGTATATGTATGTTTTCGCCGAAACTATAAATCAAATGAGCTGGATATAATACAGTCATTTGTTACAGAGGCTCTGCGAACATCAGGTAAAACATTTCGTAAAACTGGGTACTCATCTACCGCCAAGTTGCTGCAACATGCTAGTTCATTTCTTTGAAAATGTGTGAAGTTTGTCGTTCTCTAAGGCTCGGTCTGCGTTATTTCTGACATAATTTTCAGTTTACATTTACTGAAATTTCCGTCAGTGCTTTCCAAAACATGATATCAATATTAAGTAAGGCCTAGTTTTGTCACTAAACTACGAAGGAAAAAAGTAAGCAGTTCAGAAAGAATGTCGAATTAAGCATGTTATCCCACCGAAAACCAGCGTCTCGAACGATCGCAAAAGTCGATGCGCCGCTCTTCTGGACATCGATAGTGGGGATACGTCATAATGACGTCACGTCTGATTTTACCGAAGTGTAAATAGAATCACCCTTTATCGAATGCCAGCATTTGACTGTTCTTCTTGAAGTTATGAAGTCGTGCTTTAGTTTACATTGGAGTCTTTAAAGGGCAAGTCTAAAAATAAAATAAGATACAAGATTCGATTTGATACTTCGGATTATGAATAGCGCAACCCTCGTAAAAGAAAGCAAATACGACCTCAGCTACACTTGGTGTTATCAAGAGAAGGCAAAAGTTCATGAAAACATGAAAATCAACTTTGAAAGTCCTCATGTGCCTTTGCTTTAAGTATTTTTACAACATTTGCTGTATATCTGTACCCAATAAAAGTTGGACACGTTATGTGGCATATTTTATTGCAATTAGTCTATACATCCACCCGATCCTGTATAGCATAAAATGCAGTGGTTCCACAGTAAGGAATAATCACTGATTTCGTTTCAGTGCGCAGCATTGAGTGTAATTTCTGGCGCCTTTAGCCATTCGTGAGTTTTTCCATTCGCTTCAGCGCCTTTTAAAGACCTTTTTTTTCCCCTAACTAATCGTTTCATACTTCCTAATAGCGGATGGTTGCAACTTATACAAACCCGATGCAGCGCTTCGGCAGGGCGCTGGTTCACGCAGTCAGAGGGTGATGCGACGTTCGTGTTAACGGCCGTGTTCCATGCGGCGCCGGCTAATTCGAGTGCCAAAGATGTTCCAAACGTCAGCGCATTCGCGTCACGCGCGCCATCTGGCAAACAAGCGCGACGCTCTTCTGTCCGCCGCCGACGGGCGCATTCTTTTGTTTCGTATTCCGCAGCCTTCCCTCGCCACCTCAATTTTTTGTTTTGGTTTTATTTCTTGTGCTGACCGCGTCCTCGCCGACTCTTTTAATATATTCCCGCCATTCTTTTGTCTTCCTTGAACAAGATTTCGAATTTCCGGTGCGTTCGAGTACCGTGACGTGGGACGCGGCTTTAGAACAATCGAACATCGGCGCAACAGCGGGCGTCTTTTGTTTCAGAAGGATTTCTTCCGTACTGCGTGATTTTATTAATAATCTTTATTGAATAAGATAGGAAACAGCTATTACTAGTTTCAAAGTCATCTTCAGATGTGAAAATAATTATTAAAGGTTTGAAGTGACAATATTTCGCAATAATATTAACAAAAATAATTACTTAAATGTTCAAAATTTTAGCGGACCAAACTGTGTGGTCCTCAGTCCGTAGCTTACAAACTACTTAAATCTAGGTAAACTAACCTACGGACAAACACACACACCCATGCCCCAGGGAGGACTCGAACCTCCACGGCGAGCAACTGCGCGCTCCGCAGAGAGACGCTTTAGACCGCTCGGCTACTCCACCGCGGCAATTACTTAAAAGTTGTTAAGAAATAGCCTATAGATTAAGTAACAACTTGCAGTTTGTAAATAAAAGGGTATTTTAGTTGTAACATTCTCAACCAATGTGACTGTAAAATACGTCAGAAAACGTTTAAATGGTTATGATCCAAAGGCAGGGACGCGATGCAACGTATTTACAGGTAAAACGCACCCTGCAGTAGTATTTACAGTATATAAATGCGAATTATGCTAAAACAAAGCTGATCCCTGGCGTTCCCCTGGTAGTGTTAATACTAGTCCCGTGCAGTCCTCTCAGAGTGCTTCCGGATGACGCTGTCGTTTATCGTCTAGTAAGAGTCATCAGAAGACCAAAATCAGCCGCGGAATGACTTACATTAGATATATCTACAGTGGGAAAATTGTGAATTGACCCTCCACATGAGCACTAAAAGGAAACCGCTGAACTTCGCTTCTAAAATAAACCAGCTTTTACCTCCGACTTAGCTCGCGTTGATGTCCTTGCTTACGTGTAAAATACCACCGAAAGTACAATAATTTGGCAACTTTGTTCTGAAGTTCTGACAAGGTTAATCACTATAAAAGAAAAGTTTCATATTTTCCGGTTTAAATATAAACCGCGGTAAATACTGTAAATGTTCAAATGTTTGTAGAGTCTATGGGACTTAACTACGGGGTCGTCAGTCCCTAAACTTACAAACTACTTATGAACTACTATACAACTAAGGACGGTACAAATATCCATGCCGGAGGGGGGATTCGAACCCCCGACCGTAGTGGCCGTGCAGATCGTGACTGGAGCGCCTCAATCCCCTCGGCCACCGCGGCCGGCTAAATACTGTCCTCTTATTGAGATGAAAATAAGGATATCATTAAATACGACAAGGAAGTCTGTTACATCGTGAGTAAACCGCTCAACTGAACGAAACTATACGTTGTACAACGTGAAATTATCCGGGATTCAAATGTTATCGGAATCGCTTCGGCGGACTGAAGATGCTGTCGTCTTGTGTGACCATTGTAATCATCTTGTTGAATCGTGTTGCACAAGATATCAAGCATTAAAAGTATTTCAATAAATGTGGTAAATTTCAAACATCAAAGAATAAACACACATATTTTCCAAGGAGTGTTCAGGCGTCTCAGAACATGGAAGAGAAACTTCGATGTTCAGCTGTTCCATAATTCGAGTTATATACTTAAAATAAACAAATATGTTCAATTACACACTTTCAAAAGTAGTCTATGTTATTGTTCAGCGTTCAATCTCCATACTTAATTTCAAGAAACCGGTTAGGCGGTTTTGTCTTGAAAGCGTAACAAAACGTTCAAATGTTTGTTAAGCATATGTGACTAAACGTACAAACTATTTACGAACTAAAGACAACACAAACTATAATTAAAGACAACACAAACATCCATGCCCGAGGGGGGATTAGAATCCCCGACGAGGAACGGCCTCGCGCTTCGGAGCCTAGCGCCTCAATGCGCTCGGCCACTCCTCCGCGGCGAAAGCGTATGTAACAGACAGAACTTCTTTCGCATTTATGATAGCTATATGATATGGATAAATCAAATATGAAGGCCGTAAATTCAGCGAAATACCTAGGAATTAATTTTTCTTTTTACAATTTTATTGCCGGCCGCGGTGGCCGAGGGGACTGAGGCGCTTCAGTCACGGTCTGCACGGCCACTACGGTCGGGGGTTCGAATCCCCCCTCGGGCGTGGATATTTGTGCCGTCCTAGTTCGTAATTAGTTCATAAGTAGTTTGTAAGTTTAGGGACTGATGACCCCGTAGTTAAGTCCCATAAGCTTTGCAAACATTTGAATTTACAATTTTATTTACAAGCATATCTTCAAGCGTCGGAAATTCAGTTCGGAATAGAATTCCGTAGAACTGTGGTGTACCACAATGGTGTTCACTCGAAGAAGTCTTAAACCACACTGTATAGAAAAAAAAAAAGCCTCTAAAGTTTTGAGTGCAGCACATGCGTAAGTCATATGCGTTCTAAGGCGCCTTTCTGCGGAGCGCTCGGTTGCTCGCCGTCAGAGGTTCGAGTCCTCCCTCGGGCGTGGCTGTTTGTGTTGTCCTTATCATAAATTACTTACGTTAGTTTAACCAGTTTGTAAGCCTAGGGACCGATGAACAGCGTATATATACTCGTCAGCCTAGGCTGTTCTGCAACAAGGTCGAATATATCATGTGGTAGCGTCTACACCGGTCACCTGGGGGGATCGCGGTTCGAACCTGCCTTGAAGCAGCAATTTTTTTTTTATCTGCCTGAAACTTCCTGACCGCCTGAATGTTTGTATACAGGCAACAACTACGCTTTTCCATGAAGAAACCGGTTCCCCGAAATTACAATGAATATTTATAATCTCTCCACAATATCGCCTAATTTAATAATAAAATTGCAGTGACCATAGAATTTAATGCTTTTAATCTACCTACATTAATTGGGAAATGCGTTTGGGATTATTCGACTTTTTAAAAAGAAAATATCGTAATTAAAAAATTAATTATCTGCAATCGTATTTTCATACATGAATTCAAGTTCTTTATGGCGTAATTGATATTATTTTGTATGTTTAATTTCATTTAAAAAATTGTTACAATTTTTTTAAAACAAATAACCAAAATAATGATTTTGCCGTAGGTAGAATACAACTCAACATCCTGAAGCTAATCTAACGCGATACTGTTTAGCTTCTGCGTTCTGCCGGCGTAGACAACAGTCTGACTAGTGTATAAGACTAGCTTAATTCCCGCTACTTCGCACGCGCAGATTTGATGGTCGTTTCTACTTCTGAATATAAATTTTCATAGATTTAGCTTAAAAATGCTTTCCTAATCAAGTATTTTCATACACCGTGCCACCCCTTATCGCACCATTGATGGTAGAATTCAAAACATCCCGAAACACATTTTTATTTTTATTTTTTTTATTTTTAATTCTAACCATGGTTCCAAATCCAAGTTTTCGCATTTCTAGCATCAAAATAATCTAAGTATCACCCGTAAAAGATTTTCCCTTATTTCACCCGCTTAATGGTTGAATTTCGAAAAATACCAAAACACGTGTTTTTAAAATTACAGTAAAAAAAACTAAATCCGAAGTTTTGTATTTCTTGCTTCAAAATTGCTTAATTTAAACCCCTTAGGAATGGGAATATCGAAAAATCGCTCATTGCCTAGGCATACAGTGTAAGATAAACAAGACTAAAAAATTCAAGTTTCTATCGTCTATAGATTCACTTTTTAGCGACGTTTTCTCTCTTTTAGGAACGGATCGAGAATGCGAAATTTCTTTTATTACGCTTTGGCATCTTTCTTGGTAGTTTTACCTTTCAAACTGTAATATGCACTTGTTTTTCTTTATTCGTACGTTTGATGCAGAAACACAACTGAAGAATGTGCATCACGTTTCGCTGACGGCTTTCAACCACTATATCTTCCAACACGGAACTGCTATGGTGTACAACGGGAGACTTTCTACTACTATAACACAGAAAGATCGTTCGTCTCCATTGTGTACTTTTTGCCGAAGAGCAAGATATTGACACCCTCACGCTTAAAACTATGAGTGGACGTCCTTTATATATACTACTAATACGAAGTCTCATCCGAATCTGAATTTCTCCTTGTTAGAGATAATTCATAGATTTGACGGGGAAAAAATGTTGAAGTGTTTGTAAAGTTATGGGGCGTATCTGCAGTATTCATTGGCCGCTAAACTTACAAAGCTTATCCTAAGAATAACACACACACACACACACACACACACCCATGCCTGATGGAGGACTCGAACCCCCGACATGGAACAGCCGCGCGCACGTAAAAATGTTCAAATGTTTGTTAAGCTTAAGGGACTTAACTGCGGGGTCATCAGCCCCTAAACTTACAAACTTCTTGTGAACGACCTTATACTAAAGACGACACAAACATCCATGCCCGAGGGGGGATTCGAACCCTCGACCGTTGCGGCCGTGCAGACTGTGACTGGCGCGCCGCAGACCGCTCGGCCACTGCGGTCGGCGCGCGCACGTAGCAAGGCGCCTTAGTGCGCACGGCTGTTCGTCGTGGATCATGGATTTGATGTATTGGTGACTTCGTTATGTTTCTGTAGTAGTTGTAGTTGGTTTCTACATGATGCTTATGACGTTGTTATTATTGTAAAGATTTTTTCTTCATTTAAATGTGACCTTGTTGGGTGGTGTGGTACAGTCCTACACCCCACCGCCCTCGCCATCGCTGTACCTTGTTATTTATTTATTTTGCTTGGTATGCACTGTAGATGTAGATGTACAGCGCCGAAGACATCTGACATTTTTTTGGTCGTCAAACCGCGCGTGGATACAAAAAGAGACGTCGGTAAGGATAGCCTCTCCCTCCCCCAGCCGCTCCGACTGCACTTAATCAAGACGAGCGACCCCGCCGCGGCACAATAGCATAATAGAGGGTGGGCTGGGCTGGGGGTGTAATCAGATACCGGGCGGCACGGGGGCGATTGCTTTCGGGGGCGGAAGTAGTTGAGGGGTTTAATTCTGAGAGCGGGGCTGCGTTATTAACAGGGGGAGAATCTGGCCACAGACTAGAGTCTGCAGGCACCACGGGGCTGCTGCCTCGTACCGCATTGTGTCCAGAACAGAGGGTCCCGAATTGTTCTCAAAATACCACAACAACTATTTTTGCACTTTCCCCATATTGAGTATAAGCAGTAGCACTGATAATAAACTTTTTCCTGTGGCCGGGATTCGAACCCGCTTTCATTTGGTTTCTTTTTTCTATAGGGTGTCCCAGCTATCTTGTCCACCCAAAATATCTCTGGAACAATAACAGCTATTGGAAAACGACTTTCACCGGTATCAATGTACTGCTGGGACCCATGAATGTACATATTTGGAAACATTCTAAAACGAAATCAAATGTGTTTTTTTAACACAAACTTATGTTTTTTTTAAATGGACACCCTATATTATTTCTTCAGAAGACCATAGCATGACAAATCACATAAACAATGGCGTTGATTGCATCGCAATATCCCAATTACAACCCGAGATATTACGACGTGAAGTTGACGCTTGAAATACGCGAAACGCGCGGCTAGCGCACGTCCTGAGACTCAAGCGAGAACCCCATGCTGCTCAGAACGAGCGCTAGCCGCGCGTTTCGCGTATTTCAAGCGTTAACTTCGCGTCGCAATATCTCGGGATGTAATTGGGATATTGCGATGCAATCAACGCCATTGCTTATGTGATTTGTCACGCTATGGATTGCTGAAGAAAAAATATAGGGTTTCAATTAAAACAACAAAAGTTTGTGTTAAAAATCACATTTGCTTTCGTTTTAGAATGTTTCCAAATATGTACATTCATGGGCCCCAGCAGTACATTGATACCGGTGAAAGTCGTTTTGTAATAGCTGTTACTGTTCCATATATATATATATATATATATATATATATATATATATATAGGGAGACGACCTTATGCTGAAGATGTGAACCCTTCCTCCGCCCTATTGTTAAGTTTTGGAGAAGTGTTCGTATTGTAGCGCTAATGTTTTATGTCACTTAAACAGGAATAAAACGTTCGACGGTTTTGCCATGATGTACAACGTATTAAAAAAGTGAAATAACAATGTTCAAATATTTTTATAGCTTATGGGACTTAACTACAGGGTCATCAGTCCCTAAACTTACAAACTACTTATGAACTAATTAAGACTAAGGACGGCACAAATATCCATGCCCGAGGGGGGATTCGAACCCCCGACCGTACTGGCCGTGCAGATCGTGACTGGAGCGCCTCAGTCCCCACGGCCAACGCGGCCAGCATAAAAAAATAATAAAAAAAAGTTGAAATTAACCGTTAAAAATTAAGCTTTCAAATATATTATGATGAGTATTTATTGCTATTTATTCAAAAATGTATATTGTTTGAAAGCACATACTTTGTAGTGACTGTCAGTTCAATGCCTTAACGGGAAGAGGGTCGACTTAACGCATAGTTTTAACACATAAATAGCATTCCAAAACTGTCCAAGATGGCGGAGAGGCTTCAACTGACGTGTGTGTTCAGCAGAGATAATGCCATCTCCCTTTATTCTAACCTCCTTGCATGAACCATATGACGCCAAAATATTCATGTAACTGTTTTTTATTCTTCTGATGAAGTTGTCCTTAGTGACAACAATACCTAGGTCAAGTATCTTAAAACTACGCAACCCTTTGGGTGTTATATAAAATTGTTAATAATAACTGGATTACGGTTGCTGTTAACCAGCCACGTTCAAAGTTGTACGTTTCTTTTTCCCCTTCTTTTTCTGACCCTTGCGGTCGCTGATCTGTTCGTTGTTGTCCCACATGTTCTTGGCTAAGATTTTTTATTTATTTATTTATTTTTTTTTAACTCAGAATGCGTTCAGCCTTCTGACCCAGTCCCTGTCCGGAATTGAACCCGGAACCACGACGTGGAAGTCCGCTACGCTGCCGTCTCATCTACAGGGGCGGATTATATTTTTATACACTATCCAGTACACTATTTATTATATTTTTTACTTATTTGTTTTGCAGGTAAATCGATGCTTTGCGGTCGTTAGTTCTTGTTGTTCGTTGAGATCTTCGCTCAGCTTTTTTACTACAGAGGACGCTGAGCTCTCTGACCGGACGCGCTGAGCCATGGCGGCCGGCTTTTTCTCGTATTGATTATAAGGAGAGGCATTGAATTAAAATTTTGTGCTGTGGCCGGAATTCGAACCCGGAACCCCCTGCTTATACCGCTCAGCTAACATCGTGCTGTGGATAAACGGACTACACGGATTGTTTTCAAGGACATCTCCCTCCACGCCACATACTTTATTTCTGTTCCCCTTGAAATACGTATCAAATTGCCAAGGTGGTCCCGGGTTAGAATCCCGGCCAAAGCACAAATTTTAATTCAATGCTTCTCCATATGTTCAATACCTTTGGTATAACGAGACTGTCATCCCATTTACATGGGCTCCCAAAACCGGATTTCGTAAATCCACGCCGCGGTGGAGTAGCCGAGCGGTCTAAGGCGCCTCGCTGCGGAGCGCGCGATTGCTCGCCATCGGAGGTTCGAGTCCTCCCTGGGGCATGGAAGTGTGTGTTGTCCTTAGATTAATTTACCCTAGTTTAAGTAGTTTGTAAGCTACGGACTGATGACCACGCAGTTTGGTCAGTTTGGTACGATAGATTTACAGACATTTGAACATTTTCGTGAACCCATTTTCCAATTCCGCTTTTGGTTGATCACGTAAACACTCCGAAACCACTTCTGGAAAGCCAATTCTGTAAAGCGGTTTTCCAGTTCCACAATCGATTTTCGTGCCCATGTAAACGCAACCGTTTTTGAAGCGTTCTTGGTTGTCAGATTGTGTTTTCTTGTTAAGAATTTTCGGCAGATATTGCCAGAGGGACATTTTCTAAGGGGACTGATGACCGAGTTGTTTAGTCCCCTCTAACTCCTCACAACAACAACAACAACAACATTTTCTACTGTGAAATAAAATTCAAAATGTTCAAATGTTTGTATAGTCTATGGGACTTAACTACCGGGGTCATCAGTCCCTAAACTTACAAACTACTTACGAACTAGGACGGCACAAATATCCACGCCCGAGGGGAGATTCGAACCCCCGACCGTAGTGGCCGTGCAGACCGTGACTGGAGCGCCTCAGTCCCCACGGCCACCGCGACCGGCTTGAAATAAAACTATAAATATTAGAGTAAGCATGAATCTGTGTATGTAAGTAAAGAAAAATAGCGATTGTCCTGACTAAATCATGAACTGTATCAGCTGTTTCTCAGCCGCCATATTAAGTGGGCTAGGAAATCCGATTCGGGCTGTAACATGTAAACACAACAACGAAATTATGTTTTCGTCTTTTCGAAGATGTGTTGCATGTCAACGAATGTCTCAATGTTTGTCTCAATTAAATTATCGTTGATATTTTTTCGTATTATTGAGGAAAATTAAAATTTATCACAATTGGTTTCAAAAATAATAAAAAATAAATCGGACTGGCGTGTTTTACGACCCACTTTAGATTTTACAGTAGTTTCGTGTTTTTATTTATTGTTTGCAAATCTGTTCAAAAAATGTTCAGATGTTTGTAAATCTATCGAACCAAACTGCGTGGTCATCAGTCCGTAGCTTACAAATTACTTAAGCTAACTAAGCTAAGGACAAGACACACAGAAACAAACACACACACACACACACACACACACACACACACACACACACACACACACACACTCGCTCTAGGGAGGACTCGAACCTCCGACGGCGAGCAACTGCGCGGTCCGCAGCGAGGCGCCTTAGACCGCTCGGTCACTCTAACGCGGCAAAGATGTAATATGTAGTTTCCTACAATATAAAAATAAGAATAACCTCAATGTATAAGGTTAAAACTGTAGCCTAATACAGACTGGATAACATACGGCACATGCGTAGGACGCAAGTGTTCAAATCAAATGTTTGTAAATGTTCAAATGTTTGTTAAGTCAAACTAATCTAAGGACAAAACACACACACACGTAGGGAGGACTCGATGAGGAGCAACCGCGCACTCCGCAGCAAGGCGCCTTAGACCGCTCGGTCAATCCACGGCGGCGATGTACGTGTTTTTCTCGGCTGCAGAGCGTACGACTGAGGGCCTAAATGAATTAAGTACATATATTCGACTGACAGAACTGAAGCAGTGCTTATAAGAACAGAAGAGTGTCATTTGAAATATACACGTTGGCTGCAACATGAACTGCTAGACTGGTTGTAGGAAAGATTGTAGGGAAAGAGAGGAAGAGTCAGAAGAAGACTATTCGGCATGCTGGGGAAAAAAAAATTCCATGATGCGGCACAGGATAGAAAGAAGTAAGTGCCGAAATTATAGCCGTCACAAGACAGATATGACAGACGTAGCCTAGCAAAAGAAAATCTAGATAATTCGTAACGGTTATTTGCGACTCGGTCACTGTTCTAACCGCTCATTTAAATCCATCGCCGCCCATTAACAAACAGAGCGTCGAGAAAATATGTGCAATTTGCATGCCGGACAAGTTTTTTACCCTTCGCAACTCTTCTGTTTTGTTCTTCGCGACAAGATTCAGGTCACTAATAGATTGAGCAAGTTTCGATGTGAGCATGACTAATGGTATCACTGGCTTTGCCAGTAAATGTTTACCGCCTCGACAGCACGTCGTGAAACTGCTTTCATACGACGCCGTTTCCCCTGCTTGAAGTAGCGAGTTATTAAAAGCGCGTTTTCCGGCGGCAAAGAAGGAGCATACATAAATCATCACCACGTCATTACTCCTCGGGGTTACGCTGTTACGATATTACACATTTAGGGTTTGCAGTCACTTTTCAGGCTTCGTGTAGAACGTGCAACTAAACCGAAAATACGAGGCGCGTCCAGAAAGTAAGTCCCGTTTGGTTATATAAAACGAACTGGCACAGATACAGAAAAAATATTGATTGTACAAAAATCTACAACAGTAAAACTACTTTTCTACATAGCTTCCGAAATTTTGTAGGCAATTGTCATAGCATGGCACAAGCTTTTGTGTGCCTTTTTCATAGAATGTTGCCGCCTGTGTATTTAGCCATGAGGTAACATGTTCTTTCAGCTCGTCATCATCGTTAAAGTGTTGTCCACCAAGGACAGATTTTAGTTGTAAGAAGAGGATTACTGTCAAAATATTTTTTTTTTTTTTTTTTTTTTTCCTTTCACGATAATGCCTGACCTCACACACCGATTGTGACCAAACAATTCTTACGGAAATTTCAGTGGGACCTGTTTGATCATCCTCCATACAGCTCGGACCTCTCTCCTAGCGACTTTCATCCCTTCTTACACCTAAAATCTGTCCTTAGTGCTCAACACTTCAACGATGATAAAGAGCTGTTACCACATGGTTGAATACACAGGCGGCAACCTTCTGCGAAGGATGCATGCAAAAATTTCAGGCACGCTATGAGAAGTGCCTACAAAATTTCGGCAGTTATGTGGAAAAGTAGTTTAACAGTTGTAGAATTTTGTACAATAAAGTCTTCTGTATCTGTGTACAATTTCATTTTATTACCAAACGGAACTTACTTTCTGGACGCGCCTCGTATCTGTTTTATTTTGTCAAAGAAGCCTTTTTTTCATAGTTTAAATGTTAGGCACTTTTAAAATATGCCTGTCTGTCACTAAACATGTTCTGTGTTTCTTTTTCGTAATAATGTCATTTTTTAAAAAGTTCGTATTGGGCAGAGAATATGAATCCATGTTTAATTGCGAAATGCGCCAAACAGACCGTGAATTGAGTCTTTCCGCGTCATTACGGCGTATCGTTCGTAGCAGTCCACGCAAAGATGAAGCAACCAGAGGGAATTTAAAACTGCACTCGGCCAGTTTGTAAGTTTTGCGCCTGCGGAACGCTTCGCTAAATCCGTCATATTTCTCTGGCACGAACTTTAACAGCGGCATAAAGCCGCCAGCGATCTGTTGTGGCAGTGGTGGGTCGCGAATAAAACGTACAAACCGGGTCGCCGACCGATTTTCTGTCCTCGCTTTATTATCATCTTTACTTCCTTTTTTTTTTATTATTTCCTCCCCGTCTTACCCTTCGCGGTCGCTTTATTATTCAGCTATCCAGTTCCTGGTACGATGAGGCACGGAAGTTATTTTTTTTTTTTTTTTTAACCGCTCGACCTGCCCTCTGTTTAAACCGGAATAAAGAATGCGGCCCGCATTACATTAATGCCGCGCTAGACGTCGCCACGAAATATTCCGCGACCTGAGAGCTTTCCTCTGTCGCCGGTAGATGTCACCGGCAGCGCTCTTCCTTCCTGCTTTTACCTGTATCTTGATACGCGACGTTCTCTCTCTCTCTCTTTCTCCATTACTCTCGCATTTCGTCTCCCTCTGCTGTCAGCGTCTGTGTCGTCACGAATTCGCCCTCTTTCCGGTGAGTGTTTCCACAGTTCGTTTTCGCTCCGCGCGACGTTTAACGGCCGGCGACAGTTGACTGTTGAGTGACGTAACACTGCGCCGACAGTCAAATGTTCCCTCACACCACCGCGACAGTCAAATGTCCGCTCGTAGCAGCCGCCCAGCCAGATGAAGATAATATCTACATTATTCTCTATACGGGCAGAGCAGAAATGCTAAATTAGCTGGAGTCGTTCTGTTCAGAAGCGCGCAAGACTTTTATACTCACCCCTCGGGCTATAATTTCAACATTTTTATATCATTGTTCTTCTTTTAATTTTCAACTCACTTTGAAAGAACTTTTGCCGCGTTTTAGAGTCATTTTCTCTGAAGAGTCCATTACACTTCATCGCGGTTAAAAAAACTGATGAGTGCATGGAGGTGTGAAATGGCGTCAACGTATGTCACTCGTAATAATAGCTCCTTCTCCTACCAATTATCCTTCTCTTCCAACGCGTCTCTTTCGTACTGGGTAACCAAGACAGCTTAACGGAATTTACTTAGCGGTATTAAGGTAACGGGAAGTAGCGATCTACTGCTGTTAGAGCAATAAGGATATTCTGCCCATTGAAATGTAGAACGACAACTTTCATCGTTTTCAGTTAAAATGCCTTTGAGCAGAGGTAAGATATGCAAGTGACTGCCGCGGTGACATGGCCGAGGGCTCTAAGGCGCATTGCCGCGGAGCGCGGAGTTACTTCCCGTCGGAGGTTCAAGTCCTGCCTCGGGCATGGGTGTGTTGTCCTTTAGCATAAGTTAGGTTATGCAGTTTGTAAGTCTTGGAACTGATAATCCCAGTAGTTAAGTCCCATAGATTTCAAATATTTGAATTTTGTAAGTTATTCCAAACTGTTGTATGCATACAGATACTAAAGACTGTCAATAATTATTTAGCACTTGCTGCCTCGCCAGACATTATTCTACCCTATTTTTTCTCTAAAACAACACTACATAGATTTTTTTTTATGTTAATAAGTCTTCACCGAGAGACTTTGTTATGTCAAAAGTTATTGGCCCTTCACAGTAATAAAACGAATTTCAGTGTGCTCGGTTGCACAGGGGTAGAGTGCCAGACTACAAATCCAAAGGTCGCGGGTTCGATCCCTGCCAGGTCCTAGGATTTTTATCTGTCACTTTCCACCTCTTTCACCTCTTGCAGTACTGCTCATGTGAAAAATACCGAGTAGCACCGTGGTTCGGAACCCACGTTAAACTGTAGGTCCCCCCATAACTGGCTGGGTAAGTCAGTTAGAAAGGTCGGAGGAAGGCAACGGCGTACCACCTCCAAACAGGACCATGCCTAGTAAAGCACTGTGGTGTTCAAACCAATCTTCGGATTGTTGACTGCTTTACCTTTAACTTTATTTATAGATTTGTGTCTCCATAATGAACAATTACTTAGAAACATAAGTTTTCTATTTTGTGCATTGCAAGACTTTAGTAGTAGTAGTAGTAGTAGTAGTAGTAATAATGTGGTATTTTCATTGTAATGCCTAATGGTATACGATATTTTTTTGTTTGATTGCCTGACGATTAGTAACACATTTGTCGATTCGTTTTTGTTTATATAGATTATATCGATAGTATGACATTGAAACGAAACAACATTACCACGAATATTATTAAAACTGCTAGGTAAGTGAAGTCATTTAAATTTCCATTTCGGAACGCTTAAATTTTTCGATAAATACGTTTTCGCCATTGTTCTTTGTAGATTAGGGTGGTTGTTAATCAACACTCTTGTAAATTTGATAGAAAATTATAAAAAGTACTCAAATTCCACACTGCACACTTCAAAACTCTTAAAACACTAATTATATCGTAATGTAACATTTCAATTAGCAAACGATTTTTTGTAACACAGTATTAACACGAAACATTCAACAGACACACGCAATAAGAAGACATCATACAGACTGACGCCAACATGATGATCTCTTCGACCCAAATTGCTGTCTTATAGGCGGCATGGGTCTAAAAATAAAAGTGCTGTTTTTTTTTTTATTTTCCTTGTAATTTTTACGTTGTTTCTCCCCATAACAAACTTCCTTGTGCTTTACCAAAAACATTAAAAAAATTTCGCGAATTGGTCGAGCCTTTCTCGAGTTTTACGCTTAGCAACACATTTGGCGATTCATTTTTATTTATATTTATATAGATTTCAAATATTCATCTGCACATGGGGCAGTGCAATGTTTGGCAGTTTTATCGGGATCAGAATTCTGAATATTCCTCTCTGTATTGTTGCAAACACTGATCAGTTATGTTATCTACACTTTTAAATAATTTGGATGATGTGCGCTTCTTGATGACCCAACGCAACCCAGAACATACAAATATTACGTTTTCCCTGCACGACATCATGAGTGTCATTTCATGACGCTGGCATTATTCGTATTCGACTTGTGCCGGAGTCAGAAATTGCCTCTAAAACTACTCTCTGCTGGAACGAAGCAGCTGTCCCTAACTAAATACCCAGCTAGATGAGTTTGCAAAGTTGTATCGACAATGGTTTTCCTACACCAGCAAATGTCTCCTAGGTATAGCGCTTAACGTTTGAACTTCAAACCACACCATTCCAGGAACATTTCCTAGTTCAACCGATTCGTTTGATTCGATGTGGCTCAATGAAGCCGCCTTCTCAGAAACATTCGCGAAAAAGTAAAAGAAGAAGTGGGGAAACAGGTAGAAATCCATTACATCATAAATTTCTATTTTCATCATCACCATTTGCGAGTGATTTCGAAATGTGATATCTCCTCTCTAACGGATTTCCTCAATAGCGTTGTAGGTCAGTGATAAGCCACGTAAAGGATAATACATCGAAAAGAAAATTGACCTAGGAATATGAAGAAGTATAAATTGTGTTCGCGACTGACATAAATTCAGGGCGAGACAGTTGAAATTTTTCCCACAAAGCATTCTTCAAGTAGATCAGTACACTAACTGAGGATTTCGTTATTATTCCGCGTCTTTTCTTATCATAATCGTACATTATGGACGATAACAAACGTACCTAAAAAATTTGATACGAGAAAGAACATTACAAATCGTTATAAACACGTATTTGTGTCACTTCGCCGGCCGCGGTGGCCGAGGTGACTGAGGCGCTCCAGTCACGGTCAGCACGGCCACTACGGTCGGGGGTTCGAATCCCCCCTCGGGCATGGATATTTGTGCCGTCCTAGTTCGCAAGTAGTTCATAAGTAGTTTGTAAGTTTAGGGACTGATGACCCCGTAGCTAAGTCCCATAAGCTTTACAAACATTTGAACATTTGAACAAACTCTTCTTCCCAGATAAAAGCGATTGGTAGAAAAATGACAATTCTATGAATGATCGTGCCTTTGTGTCTAAATATAATCTGTCACTTCAAACCAGGATAGACTCCCCTGTCCCTGCTCTCTTTGCCAGACAGAATAACTCTTCCTCAAAAACAAGTTAAATTACGCATAGTACATTGCGCATCTGACGATGTAAATTCGCAATGGTTTTACAAATAAAAGTCATACAAACAGTGAAGTGATAATTAAATATGGAGAAATACAGCAAAGGTTGCAGTAAGCTCGAGGTAATAACTCGCGAACGCCCGGGAAACCCGTGAAGAGCTCCACAATCTACGGACTTGGCTGAAATCCGAGAGCCGTACACCGAATCCCGGATATTCCGAGGCGAGCGAGAAGTTCCGTCGAGCGGCTTCCGATGTTGGGCGGGTATCTCCGCGAAATGGCAGCGGCACAACTTGGCGCCGGAAACCCTATCTGCCGCGCGCTCCTAGAGATCCCATTTCCCTCCATCAAACTTGCCTAGCGGCGCCAAAGAGTTCCGCTCGCGAAGATACTGCTACACGCCGCTCTTTATTATTGTTGTTCGCGCTCGTGCGTTTTAACAGCTTCCGGGAGGCGAACAGCGGCTATCGTAAACCGTTTCTCGCTGCCGTGTTTACACGTTAAAGCCTTGAGCAGATCTGATATCCCAATCAAATATGGCGTCTGGGAAACAAGTGTGATTTAGTCAGCACAATCTCTAGTTAAATTTTAATTTAAACATTAGAAGTTGACAGCTCAGTCCACAGTCTAATATTTATACTTCTTCCAGAAAAAAAAAAAAAAAATGTCATCTTGTCATCTGCCCCGTTAGCCAAAATTTCTCAACAAGACGAAACATCACAACACATACACGTTTCAAAGCTGGACGAGAAAAATCGACTGTGGAAATGGAAAACCGCAACTGGAAGCGGATTTCCAGAATAGATATAGGAGTGTTTACCTGACAATCGGTATACAACATTTGGCTTAGGAAGCTCCATCTAAGAGGTGTTGATTCCGTACGACTATTAACATTGCTTTTATTTTTTCCTTCTCGTTTCCTTTTATTTACTAATTTCATTTTAAATTGTGTCCACTACAATTATTTACCTTAAAAACAAACAGAAAACAACAATGTTTTAAAGAAAATTTTCGTTTTATTCCACAAACCCTTTTAAGGGATTACACTCTTCCCTTCAGGTAATTAGTGAATTATATCACATCTGCTTATTCCAGATGTCTTTCGTATGAATTTGTTACTACGTGTCAACTGCCGTCATTATATGGCAATGAATGCATGGATTATAACGATAAACGACATAAACGTGCACTTCAGTCTCTTATTGAAAATTATAATAAAAACATTTGTACCACTGAATACTCAGGAAACGTATGTGAAACATTTTTCCTTTCTGGCGGTCTAGAGTCAGATAGAATTTTTTGAACGAAATACCCGCCATTTGACGGTAAGTAATTGTTCATTTATTGCACAACCATGACTGCGTCCGTTGTAGCTTTTCTCACGTGTCCAAATGTTTGTTAAGCTTATGGGACTTAACTACGGAGTCATCTGTCCCTAAACTTACAAACTACTTATGAACTACTTACGAACTAGGACGGCACAAATATCCATGCCCGAGGGGGGATTCGAACCCCGACCGTAGTGGCCGTGCAGACCGTGACTGCAGCGCCTCAGTCCCCTCGGCCACCGCGGCCGGCTCAAAATTATCTCCCATCTTCACAGCCAGAAGACGTGAACAACAATAAAGTGTCTACGTTACCTTTACAAAAACTGCTGAATATTCCAACTACAGTGAACTTGTTACTTGTGACAAGAACACACACCATTTTTAAATATGCAATACAGATGACGAAAACCATTTTGGTGATGCAAATTTTAATCGTTTGACAATGTTCTTATACTTCATTTTCACAAGTAACTTTTTATTTTATTAAAAATAGGAGGAAATTGTATATATATATATATATATATATATATATATATATATATATATATATAAAAATTGTTTCTGAAGATGACATAGTTCATCGAAACCGGTAATAAAAAACCAACAAATAAACTAGCGGTCTTGGCTGAAGTAAGTGTGATTTATATAAATTTTGATCCCTCTCCACAGGCATAAAATGCCACTTAACTTCAACATTTGTCAGGCGACCTTTACCACCTATCTTCTTACCGTCTTCCAGTACTAGTTGTGACATTTCTTTTAATAATCTCCTCGACCTGGACCCCCATTATCATAGAGACATGCCAAATATGTTGTAATTTAGATGTTGTAACAGTACGATAGTAGGGTTGTTCTGCGCATGCCCAGTCTTAAGTCTTGCTGTCAGCGTCCTTTAAAAAAAGAGCGCCAGGAAAACAATCGTAACTCACGAAAAAAATCATCGTATTTACACCAAACAAAATCTGTTTTACGCACGAAATACCAGGCATTTCAAATACGATAAAATATAAAAATCGATTATTTGAGCCCGCTTGCCTTCCGTGTGCCCTTAAAGCCTCCTCGAACGATGGGACGAGTGTCTAAATTTACAGGTGGAGTCAGCTGAAAAGTAAAGCAGTTTTCAGGCCTGAAAACACAGGACTGGCGTGCTAGCTCAGTCTGCGACCTTTACTGACTCCACTACATTCCGATAGATTTGTTCTATTCTGTTACCTAATTGGAAGACGCGATGCGTCCTGTTCAGCTCTACATCTACATAGATACTCTGCAAATCACATTCAAGTGCCTGGCAGAGGGTTCATTAACCACTTTCATAACTATTCTCTACCGTTCCATTCTATAATAGCGCGCGGGAAGAAAGAACACCTAAACCGTTCCGTTTTCGATCTGGTTTCTCTTATTTTATTGGCATGGTCATGTCTCCCTAAGTAGGTGGGTGCTAGCAAAATATTTTCACATTCACAACTAAAAGTCGGTGATTGAAACTTCGCAAACAGATCACGCCGCAATGAATAACGTCTTTCTTTTCATGACTTCCACCCCAATTCGTGCAACATTTCCGTGACGCTTTCCCCCCCGTAACGTGATAAAACAAAACGAGCTGCCCTTCTCTGAACCTTCTCAATATCTTCCGTCAGTCCCACCTGGTGAGGGTCCCACAAGGGGCAACAGTACTCCAGGAGAGGACGCACAAGTGTGATGTAGGCAGTCTCTTTGGTGGAGCTGGTGCATCTTCGAAGCGTTCTGCCGATGAAACCTAACCTTTGGTTCGCCTTCCCCAAAATATTTTCTATGTGTTCTCTCCAGTCTAAGTTGTTCGTAATTGTAACTCCTAGGTATTTGGTAGAATTTACGACCTTAAGGTTTGACTGATTTATCGCGTAATTGAAGTTCAGCGGATTTCTTTTAGTGGTCATGTGTATTACTTCACACTTCTCTTTATTTAGTGTCAAATGCCAATTTTCGCACCATGCAGAAATTTTGTCTAAATCGCTTTGCAGTTGCTTTTGATCCTCTGTTGACTTCACTAACCGATAAACGACAGCATCATCCGCGAACAGTCTAAGGGAGCTATTCAGGTTGTCTCCTAAATTGTTTATAAACACGAGGAAGAGTAGGAGACATATAACGCTTCCCTGTGGAACGCCAGATATCACTTCTGTTTTATTCGATGACTTACCGTTAATTACAACGAACTGTGTCATTTCTGATAGGAAATCGTGAATCCAATCGCACAATTGGGGAGATATTCCATAAGCACGCAATTTCATTAGAAGCTGCTTTTGGGGTACAGTGTCAAAAGCCTTCCGGAAAAATCAGAAATATGGAATCGATTTGAGATCCCTTGTCGATGGCACTTAACACTTCATGTGAATAAAGGGCAAGCTGTGTTTCGCAAGAACTGCGAACTGCGAGCCGTGTCCAGACTGACAGAGACTGGAATGTCTAGGAGCAGCCGAGTAGACCTCCTGGGGTGGTTTGTCTGCGCTGCTAAACTCTTTGGGCAGATCGCGTGTCCCACACAAACAATTAAGGCGCACAACTTCTGCCAACTTCGCTCCCCTGCAGGCCGAGCTCGTTAAGTTATCACTTAGAATACACCGCCTGACATTTTGCATGCTACTGTTTCTGTCTGACGGTGCATTTCCTTGCGTCGCTTGAACGTTTACATTTTGCGAGTTTGTAACCCGTTTTGCATACTCGGCCTCTTTCGCGGTGCATTTCCTGACGTCGCTTTAAAGGTTTGCATTTTGAGAGTTTGTAAGCCTGCCACGGAAACTTGTGTCGCTGGACTGTTTGCAGGAACTGAGCCTCAAACTGGAGAATGAACTAAAGGCTTTTCAGAGATCATCAGTCCTATTTCACAAACCGCGCTCGACGTCTGATGGAAATTCGCACAAATTTTTGATTAGATTAATGCTCGTTCCGTAGACCATGAATACGAGATTTCGTAATGATGTGGAACGTGTCTCTTTCGGAAAAGATAACATTGTGTTTTTTGTTGTTGTAATAATTACTATTTTTTTTTCAAAGAATAGAAATGCTTCCCTCGGTCGCGAAGATACAATTATTTAATCTGGTTTCGGCAATAACTATGATTGCCTTCATCAGAAAATATAAATTAAACCTGTAACATGAGATTGCAAAAATTATAAAACAGTCAGTTTTTTAATGTAAGTACTAATTTCATATAGAGCATTCAAGCAGTACTTAAAAATCACATAACTTAGCTAATAATAGTTAACGAGACAGCTGTAAAGCTTACGTCATAAATTTTTAAAATGCCTCCGTTTACACATGCAGACTCTGTTGCCTAGTTGTTCTTATATTTCGTTTGGAAAATTTGCTACACAAGCTTTGTAGCTGCCTTGTTAATTTTTTTATGTGACTTGTAAGTACAGCTTCACTGCTCTACATCAAATTAGTAACTTGTTATCTGCAGGACCCACAGTGTTAGTGACGTCGTACATCGACATTTTAATAATAAGAGTTATATAATTCCAACACTGTATATTCTTAATTCATATTAGTTACACTATAAGCTTATTTCGACTTAAAGTTCATCTTCAGGTGTTATGCTGTACATTTCGATATTATTGTGACGTGATACATTTTATTATTTTTTCCTTCTTTTTTTATATATACATATATAATATTAATATCACGTAACTTATAATATTGTGCTGTCATGCGAGATCTTTATCAAGTTACGGATTTTAACATTTATTTGACACCTCTACGGAGATGACAGCATATGTTTTACATATTACATCTCTGTCGAAATAAGTCGAAATAAGCTTATAAGTGTCACTAATACGAAGTAAGAATATACAATGTTGAAATTATATAATTCTTATTATCAAATTAGTACTTACATTCTCCTTTTATAAAAACTGACTCTTGTATAAATTTTACAATCTCATGTTGTACGTTTAATTTATATTTTCTGATGAAGGCAATCATAGTTATTGACGAAACCAGGTTAAATAATTGTATCTTCGCGACCGAGGGTTGCAATTGTATCCTTTGACGTTTTAACGGTCTCTGACAATTCGCAGCTATGTTTAAAATTTTACCATTTTTTAAAAATAAAATTCCGAAAATCCATGTATAAATTCATCTACTCTGAGTACAAGCAGTTTGTTTTTTTAATACTAGCTGGCTATCTGTCAGACACTTGACGTTATCTGATAAGTCGCCAAAGACTTTTGTGGCAGCATAATTCACTGTAGCTTCACAATATATATATATATATATATATATATATATATATATATATATATATATATATATATCGTTATTAACAATCCGACCCACCCAATTCAAAAGTAATAGCAGTGTGCATAGCTACAACGCTAGGAGGAAGGGTGATATTCACTATTCGAGGTTAAATCTAACATTGGCACAGAAAGGGGTGAATTATGCTGCCACAAAAGTCTTCGGTCCCTTACCAATTAGCATCAGAAGTCTGACACATAGCCAACTAGTATTTAAAGAGAAATTAAAAGAATTTCTGAAAGGCAACTCCTACATTTTACATGAATTTTGTAGATAAAGCTATATCCCTGACTAGTGTAAATAATTCCTTTGTCGCGCTGTTACTTTTGAATTGCGTTTTGTGGCAACTGTGAATAAGTCTTTGCAGAATGATCTTAACTGCACTCCAGAAATTATTCTAATTACACGCTTTTGGGCGACGAATACTTTCTTGATCATCGACGAATTACCCCAACATATGTTGCCATATGAAAGCAGTGAATGAAAATAGGCATAGTAAGCTAATTTTCCGCGTTGTTTCTCACCGTGCAACAACCCTAATAGCACAAGTTGCTGAACTAAAATGTTTCAGCAGGTCATCAATGTGCAGCTTGTAATTCAGTTTACCATCAATGCACAGGCCTAAAAAGTTTGAATATTCCACGTCAACTGCAGACGTCTGCTTACAGACTATACTCATTTACAGTATCATGCCATTAACCTTATTAAACTCTATACACTGTGCTTTATCAAAATTTCATAAGAGTCCATTTGCAGAGAACCATATAAGAATTTTCTGAAAGACATTATTTACAATTTCATCAGTTAATTCTTCAATGTTCAAATGTAAATCTATCGGACCAAACTGCGTGGTCATCAGTCCGTAGCTTACAAACTACTTAAACCTAGGTAAACTAACCTAAGGACAAACACACACACCCATGCTCCAGGGAGGACTCGAACCTCCACGGCGAGCAACCGCGCGCTCCGCAGCGAGACGCTTTAGACCGCTCGGCTACTCCAACGCGGCAGTTAATTCTTGTTTGTCCGGTATGATTACTATACTTGTATCATCAACCGAAAGAACCAACTTTGCATATATATATATATATATATATATATATATATAGAGAGAGAGAGAGAGAGAGAGAGAGAGAGAGAGAGAGAACAGCAAAGGACCCAAGATTGAACTTTGTGGGACCCCATTCTTGATAGCTCGGCAGTTTGAGGAATCAGCTGATGTTTGCATTTTAAGTGAACCACTTACTTAAATTTTCCGCACTTTTCCAGTTAAGTATGAATTAAACCGTTTGTGGACTGCCCAACTAATACCACAATGTTTACGCTTATCTAGAAGAATTCCAGAACGATTCAATCGAGTGCCCGCCGACAGGTAATGTTGTAAATACTTTTGTGTCTTAGTCTAATGTTTTATTACTTCTACCGTAAAATAGTTCTCTTCCGTAACTGTGTTAAGTTACAGTAATGAAGTAAAATGTAACAGTTACAGCATGGAAGAATAACAAAAAATTGCTTTACAACTGGACATTTCACTAGGCGAAGTTGAGCACGGCGTAATGCCTGTGTTTCCGTTTGTTCGCCAGATTACGAGCGAATTACATCCAAACTGAATCCCCATTTGATGGAACGGCGCGCAGTCCGCGGCACGCAGCAGGTGTGCTAATATCTCTGCCGCCCGCTGCCTCGGCCTGTCATTACCGCCTCGCTGGTGATTCGAAACGCTCGTTGGAACTCCGCTTCTGGAGATCAGGCGGCCGCTTAATTCTGATTACGTTTCACAATTACCGGGCGCTGCCGTTCGGCCGGTCCACGCAGTTGCGCCGATAGCCGCTAGCGGCGCCGCCGTCGCCGGTGCCGCATCCGTTCGTTTTTGATGACGTCACAGAGCGATGACAAACGCAAAGCGACAGGCGCGCCGCCAACTGCTGCCACGGCCTTGTTTTGTTTCTCTCTCTTTTTCCATTCCTGTGTCTCTTCGACGAGTCGCGGGATTTTCATCTCGTTGCAATTGTAGCGGAAATGCATTTAGGCGTTCTCATCTATTTACAGTCGAGTGGTTTGGTGATATTCCGCGTCGAAACACATCTTTCTGTGTAATTTTCGCGGGAAACGATTGGTACCGCTGACGTATCGGATAAATGACGGACTGCAGCGCTTGTCTGCACACATTGAGGTCACGTGGTTCAGCAGGCTACTTCACAGAACGTTCTTCTATCTCTGTAAGGAGCAAATTGTTGCACACGACAACGATATATTAATATTGACTACCTGAATACTAGCTTTTCGAGGTGATCTGATAGATTAATTATTTACTAGAAGACCCGTGCGAATATTACAAATTCAAATGTTCAAATGTTTGTAAATCTATCGGACCAAACTGCGTGGTCATCAGTCCGTAGCTTACAAACTGCTTAAACCTAGGTAAACTAACCTACGGACAAACACACACACCCATGCCCCAGGGAGGACTCGAACCTCCACGGCGAGCAACCGCGCGCTCCGCAGCGAGACGCTTTAGACCGCTCGGCTACTCCACCGCGGCGCGAATATTTCACACCGTTAGTTGAATGACAAAAAAGTTGGGAAAATGGAAGTAAATTTGAATGTTCACACATTGCCTTCTTCAGAATCAATCAATGCAAGTATTTAAAAGCGCAAATTAAGGAGCTTGAGCCGGCCGCGGTGGCCGAGGGGACTGAGGCGCTCCAGTCACGGTCTGCACGGCCACTACGGTCGGGGGTTCGAATCCGCCCTCGAGCATGGATATTTGTGCCGTCCTTAGTCTTAGCTAGTTCATAAGTAGTTTGTAAGTTTAGGGACTGATGACCACGTAGTTAAGTCCCATAAGTTCTACAAACATTTGAACATTTTAAGGAGCTTGATCCGCTGAGTGTTGTTAGGTCAAAAAGAACTGCGTACCTCAATTAGATCCGAAGATATCGTAAAACAAACCGATTAAAATATTCAGTGCAACGACAGAACGATACCGCGTTTGAATAAAAGGATGGAGAGACTTAAGTTAATTCTGATACTTGATGACAAATCTGCGAATTAATAGCTTTCGTTTAAAACGAAAATGAAGGAAATTGGTCGCATAGGACGGCCTGACCGACTGACTTTAGTTTACAGCAAGGACATCTCCATAAGAAATATACAGAAGGAAATCGCGTTTGAATATAGAAAAAGGAAGGCGAGAGTTAAGTAAATTCTGATACTTGATGACAAATCTGTGGATGAATACCTTTCCTTTAAAACAAAAATTAAAGAAATAGGTCGGGTAGTTTGGTATGGCCAAAAGACTTTAGTTTTCGTAGATTCTTTTCATATGTAAGATGACCGTTTGAATGGGCTACCCAACCATCATCTGGTCGTATAAAATTACGCAATGTGGTCACACAACGGTATTTAAAAAACTGAGATGAAATAGCATAGTCGAAATATAAAATACAAGGGCCGGCCGCGGTGGCCGAGGGGACTGAGGCGCTTCAGTCACAGTCTGCACGGCCACTACGGTCGGGGGTTCGAATCCCCCCTCGGGCATGGATATTTGTGCCCTTCTTAGTTGTAGCTAGTTCATAAGTAGTTTGTAAGTTTAGGGACTGATAACCCCGTAGTTAAGTCCCTTAAGCTCTACAAACATTTTTTTAAAATACAAGGGTTAAATCATCAACAAGTTGTATGAGCAAACAACTTTGTATGACGGGCAACCACAGCTAAAATATTTATACATATTTAAGAAACTTTCACACAATTAAAAATTAGTTGTTAAACTTGTAATAGTCTGAATGAAAGTCCTTGGTCCACTTGAGCAGCTGTTATTTTACTGGAGTCGTGAAGACCAGCACAACCGGTTTCGCAACCTACAGTTGCATCTTCAGGCGCTTTTTAAAAGTTTTCCATTAAGTCATTTGTGATGGATAACGGGGTTAATGGTTAGGTCGTACCGCAAGCACCTTGGCTCTTTTCGTTCATAATTAAACCCATGTGTTTCATATTTCGACTAAGTGGGATTTTCCACAATGGAGCACATACGCACTTCTCCCCTAATTAAATTAATGTAGTTGACGCCGTTTTCCGTGCACAGAAACTCAGAATACCAGTTTTAGCGCTTAAGAGATAATTGTTTTGTGATGATGGTCATAGTGACTGAAAGAAACATCTCAGTGTATAATGAGTGCCATGAACTATTTTCGGCGAAGATATTGTCCTCACCTAACTCGAAGCCTCGTTGAGCTGTTTTATTTTGTGAAATCACTGAAATTTGGACACTGTATTTCATGAACCACCGTTCCATTATAGAAAGATGTCAATTTGTACAGCGAATATCGACTACGATATCATTTAATGTCGCGCCGGAGTAGCCGCGTGGTCTAAGGCGGCATGCTACGGACTAGACTTGCGCTCAATAGTTCGCTATTGGGAGCGCTCACTTTAGTTTGCGGTTCTGTCGCGAACTAGTTCGTTCTTTTAGTTCGTCCGCTCCCAGTGACGGCTGAGCGGCGTGGTCTGCGCATGCAGGTGGAGGGAGAAGTTCCCCCACCTAGCTGCTTCATGCGCTTGCTGCTTGAGCCGCTAACGAAATCACGCAGACCAAAAGAAACAGTTTGTGGATAATTTCTCGCGTTTAAGCTTGGAGTTATCTCTATATCTTGGCACTACGGAATTTATTAGTCAGATATTACAGAGTGCAGAATACATCAAAACGGAAATTTTGTAGCACTGAACTGTGTAATCTATCAGGCAGACGCTCACCTCGAAATGGCTCTCACCAGGAGAAGGCAAACACGTGATTTTTAATTCTGCTGCGCGCCCTCTCGCTATTGCCCGTCGGTCTTCGGAAAAGAATCCAACGAACTAAGAAGCGACATACGTTTAGCATAATAGTTCGCTACCGGTAACGCATGTTTTAGTGCGCGACCGATTGCACATATTTTAGTTCGCGACCGGTAACGCATGTTTTAGTGCGCGACCGATTGCACATATTTTAGTTCGCGACCGGTAACGCATGTTTTAGTGCGCGACCGATTGCACATATTTTAGTTCGCGACCGGGAGCTCTCCTTTTAGGTCGCAGCTCGGTCGCGAAGTAGGTCGCTCGTTTTAGTTCGTCCGCTCTTCGTCCGCTCTTCGTCCGCTACTAAAAGAGCTCTTTCGTTTGTTAGATCAGCTTTTTTATATAATGATCAGTGTTGCCCAAGCGTGTGTTATTATACGTAATTTTGGGCAATTAGACATCAAATACTTAAGAAAATAAACCAGTTATTTACACGACTACTTTGCATACAGAGTACTCTTAGTATTTTATTTTTAAAATGAATGTATTTACTTATTTAATAGGTCACTAAAGGAACATTGCCTACAAAATATGCTAAATGCGTCTATTTTCGTGAATAAAAATGCACTTTTGAGGTCTCTTTACTTCTTTACACTATGGAATGAGGGTTCTGGGTTATATTTAGACACTGGTGAATACGTCAGAAAAGTAAATTTGTGGCAGTGAACTATGAAACTACAGCTGAGCTGCATCTCAGCTCGAAATGACGGCAACTGGCAGAAGGGAAACACGCGATTCTGCGCGCTCTCGTGTCCTCTCGCTGTTACCCGTCAGTCTTCGCAAAAGCAGCTGGCGAACTAAGAGGCGAGGGATCTGCGAACTAGTTGGCGTAGTTCGCCTGTGGGAGCGCTCTTCCGAACTAGTTCGTTCGCGAACTACACAAGACTACTACGGACTGGGCGGCCGCTGCCGCCGGTGGTTCGAGTCCTCCCTCTAGCCTGGGTGTGTGTGTGTATTGTCGTTAAGTTTAAAATTTTCCTGCCCATGGGGAGGGGAGGCGAGAGATTTGCGAACTAGTTGGCGTAGTTCGCCTGTGGGAGCGCTCTTCCGAACTATTTCGTTCGCGAACTACACAAGACTACTACGGACTGGGCGGCCGCTCCCGCCTGTGGTTCGAGTCCTCCCTCTAGCCTGGGTGTGTGTGTGTGTATATTGTCGTTAAGTTTAAAACTTTCCTCACCATGGGGAGGGGAAAAAAATGAAGAGTCAACCATAACAAAAAGGAAGTTCAAGTAGTTTGTAAGTCTAGGGGCTGCTAGTTTTGTCCAACAGGATTACAACCATGTGAATACTTATCCTTTAAAGAATTTCCAAGTAACTGCAAACCTCAGATAAGGAAATTTCATCAATGTCAGAAATGTCACTGATGCAGCAAGAATGTTTGTTTCGCCATATACCGATAACTCAAATTCATCTGCTATCTTTATAAGGTACTCAGCACCACTGACATTTTACTCCTGTTATTAAAAAATAATAATAAAAATAAAATGAAAGAAAGAAAAAGTGCCTGCTGAAGATTTTGCAAAGGAGAATCGAAAATAAATGGGCCAGCATTGTATATCCAGATGTGTGTGTGTGGCACGGCGGGCATGTCAGAGACAGAGTCACTTTTATGTACGCGCTCAGATTTCCTGTCCCGACAGTATCGGAGGCAGAAATAATACGTCAGCACTTTTCGGTTGGGCCCTGACGGCTGGAAATTGGCTGCCGCCAGGTTGCCGGCACTGGCCGCCTCTCCTGTTTACCCTTCCGGCGGGAAAGTAGATCCCCGCGCGCCAGCAGAAAGGTAAATATTTTTCCAGAACGTTGGCGCACCTGCCCCGTCGGCTGAGCCGTTCGCAGCACGGGAACATTGTATCGGTGGGGGAATCCCCGTGGCTCGAGGCTTTATTTTTCCAAGGTTGGCTGCTCTCCAGTTTCAGCCGAACGGCTGAAGCAATACCCGCTGTCGGTTCCCACGGCTGCCAACTTAAACCTGGCGCCGATAATTCCGGCACGTTTTCGCCACGAGCACTTTGCTAAGGGATTCTGTCGGAAGTCACATCGGCGTGGATGCAGTGGCGGCGTGTTAGGCTGAGCGGGTGGCGTGGCAGAGCGCGCTAAGGCGCCTTGCTGCGGAGCGCCTGCTTGCTCCCCGTCGGAGTTTCGAGTCGTCCCTCTTCATGGGTGTGTCTCTGTCGTCCTTAGTTTAAGCAGTATGTAAGCCACGGACTGACAACGTCAGTAATTAAGTCCTATTGAACATTTGGTGGATCGCTCCATGACGGGCTTGGTGATAAACGTCAGCTATTTTGTCGATCAAAGATCGGGGCCACGGCGGAATAGCCGTGCGCGCTAAGGCGCCTTGCTGCGGTGCACCTTCGGGGGTTCGAGTCCTCCCTCCAGCGTCCGGCATGTGTGTGTGTGTGTGATTTGTTCTTAGGGTAACTTAGTTTCAGTAGCTTGTAAGTTTAGGGATTATTTAAGTTAAGCTTATGGGACTTAACTACAGGGTTATCAGTAAAGTTTAGGGATCAAAAAATGTTCAAATGTTTGTATAGTCTATGGGACTTAACTACGTGGTCATCAGTCCCTAAACTTACAAACTACTTATGAACTACTTACGAACTAGGACGGCACAAATATCCATGCCCGAGTGGGGATTCGAACCCCCTACCGTAGTGGCCGTGCAGACCGTGACTGGAGCGCCTAAGTCCCCTCGGCCACCGCGCCCGGCAGTTTAGGGATCATTGCATTATTTACTTATTTATTTTATTTTTAAAGAAGTGAGACTGGTTAGTGGCAATAACTTGTTATATCCGCGCTAGAGATTTATTTTTGAAAACGCTGTCGACGGAATGATAGAAATATCTTGAAATTGATGTAAAGTTTTCTAGAGCACTGGTTCCCAATCCATATCTACAGAAATACTCTGCAAGTCACATTGAAATGCATCGAACCGCTTTTACATGTCTCTACAGTTCCATTCTCTAATAGCTCGCGGCAGAAAGGAACACACCTAAATCTATCCATTTTCGTTCTGATCTCTCTTATTTTATGATGATGATCATGTCTTTCTATGCAGGTAGGCGCTAACAAAATATATTCGCATTCGGAAGAGAAAGTTGGTGAAAGAAATTTCGCAAATAGATCTCGCCGCAACGAATCCTTTCTTTTAATGACTTCCACCCCAATTCGAGCATCATTTCCGTGACACTCTCTCCCGTATATCGCGACAATACAGTACGAGCTGCCCTTCTCTGAACTTTCTCTAAATCAGTCCCACCCGGTGTGGATCCCACAATGCGCAGCAATACTCCGAAACAGGTCGCACAAGTGTAGTGTAGGTAGTTTCTATAGTAGAAGTGTTGCATCTTCTAAGTGTTCTGTCAATGAAACGTAGTCCCTACAATATTTTCTATGCCTTGTTTGCAATCTTTCTTGTGATTGAACCCACAATATATATATATACTCATATTACCAAACAGCTTATAAAGATAATAGCGGTCACTCTACACCTACATCTCGCAGTTTGCAAACTTTTTCTGCCCTGTATGGACACCCTGCCTTTTGTGTACATAATTTATTTACGAATTCCTAACTTCAGATGTGCGAAAAAAAATTCTTCACAAGAATATATACGTCATAATTGATAACAACATCTCCCCCCCCGCCCAAAAAGAAATTAAAAATAAATAAAATAAATCTGACTACGGGCATGCAGCAGCAGACCGAAAATACAGAATTCCTCCACTCTCTCTCTCTCTCTCAGCCAATGAAGCGAACAGGATTAAGCTTAAGCTATGTGAGGATAATTCTGAATTTTGGTTGCGACCTTCCCAAATGTGAACCACTATCGAGGATCCCCATTTACAACTAATAGACCCCCAAATTATTTTTTAGCTGGCATGAACCCTTGCAGGTTGGAACAGACCCGTGAGGGTCTATATAGACCACTTTGGGAACCACTGCATCATTTTAAGAAGGTGATACAGATATCAATTTAATACAAATAAACAATCCCTGAGACGGAATTTAGTCTAAAATATGTCAAAGACATTATTATCGCACCACACATTTTAATTGACTCCTTCAGATTTATCAAACATTTTCAGAAGGGTTTAAAACATCTTCACCTCCGAGAACATGTAAATTAAAACGTTTCTCGTCGAAATGCAAAATCAGTAAAAATGAATGGTCAACATCTTAAAATATACGTCACAAAAATGGATCGTCGCGTTAGACTAAAGGTAAAACATGACTGTCTCTCACGTAAGCGTCAGATAAACTAAAGTGAGAGACACGCTCAAAGGCCCTTTCTCTTAGGGGAGTCGTTGGAAAACAACTGCGAGTTTGAGTAATAGTGGGCAGGGAAAGTTGAGCGTTTGTATCTGATGAGAGGCATACCTGAGTAGTCCGAATATTTGTGGTGAACAAAATGTTCAGATGTTTGTAAACCTATGGGAGCAAAGTGCTGTCTATTGTCATCAGTTCCTAAACTCACAAACCATTCAAAATAAGTTATGGTAAGGAAATACACACACACACACACACAAACACACACACTCACACTCACCTATGCAGAGGGAGAATTGGAACCTCCGACGGCAACTAACTGCGCGCTCTGCAGCAAGGCGCCTTAGAGCGCTCGGCCACTCTACAACGGCTTGTGATGGCTGTGTCACATCTCCATCTACATGGACATCTACATAGGTACTCTACAAATCACATTTAAGTGCCTGGCAGAGAGTTCATTAACCACTTTCATAACTTTTCTCTACCGTTCCATTCTATAATAGCGCGCGGGAAGAAAGAACACCTAAATCGTTCCGTTTTCGATCTGATTTCTCTTATTTTATTGGGATGGTCATGTCTCCCTAAGTAGGTGGGTGCTAGCAAAATATTTTCACATTCAGAAGTAAGAGTCGGTGATTGAAATTTCGCAAACAGATCACGCAGCAACGAATAACGTCTTTCTTTTAATGATTTCCACCCCAATTCCTGCAACATTTCCGTGACGCTGCCCCTCCCGTAACGTGATAAAACAAAACGAGCTGCCCTTCTCTGAACCTTCTCAATATCTTCCGTCAGTCCCACCTGGTGAGGGTCCCTCAAGGGGCAACAGTACTCCAGGAGAGGACGCACAAGTGTGATGTAGGCAGTCTCTTTAGTGGAGCTGGTGCATCTTCGAAGCGTTCTGCCAATGAAACGTAACCTTTGATTCGCCTTCCCCACAATATTTTCTATGTGTTCTTTCCCGTGTAAACTTCGTAATTGTAACTCTTAGGTATTTGGTAGAATTTACGACCTTAAGGTTTAACTGATTTATCGTGTAATTGAAGTGCAGCGGATGTCTTTTAGTGGACATGTGTATTACTTGACACTTTTCTTTATTTAGTGTCAATTGCCAATTTTCGGAGCATGTTGAAATTTTGTCTAAATCGCTTTGCAGTTGCTTTTGATCCTCTGTTGACTTCACTAACCGATAAACGATAGCATCATCCGCGAACAGTCTAAGGGAGCTATTCAGATTGTCTCCTAAATCGTTTATAAACATGAGGAAGAGTAGGGGACCTATAACGCTTCCCTGGGGAACGCCAGATATCACTTCTGTTTTACTCGATGACTTACCGTCAGCTGGCCGCGGTGGCCGAGGGGACTGAGGCGCTCCAGTCACGGTCTGCACGGCCATTACGATCGGGGGTTCGAATCCCCCGTCGGGCATGGATATTTGTGCCGTCCTTAGTTGTAGGTAGTTGATAAGTAGTTTGTAAGTTTAGGGACTGATGACCCCGTAGTTAAGTCCCTTAAGCTTAACAAACATTTGAACATTGAACTTACCGTCAATTACAACGAACTGTGTCCTTTCTGATAGGAAAACGTGAATCCAGTCGCACAGTTGTTGAGATATTCCATAAGCACGCAAATCCGGTGGTGAGCGCAGCTGCCTAGCAAGCAGGAGGCCCGCGTTCGCATACCAGCGTTGGCAGTGAGTGAGGTGAGTTGTGCGGTGCTGCGGCAGGAGGCTGGGCCCGGTGTCTCTCCCGCCGCCTTACTCTATAAACTCCGGGGCGGCGGTGGAGATTTGCGACCCAGCGAAGGCGAGGCCGTGGAAGCCGAGCGCGTTAACCCGGCCGTAAGGCGAGCCGGCGCCGCGGCGCGCGCCACAGTCGATACCGACGACCCGTTTCAGACATCGACCGGTCGATCTGCCGCGGCCCTCAACGCGCGCGGCGGAGGGCCGGGCTGTGGGCTAGGCAACAGGGGGGGCCTTCACGCCCGCTCGTCAGACGCGCCGCCGTAATTCGGGCTGTTTTTCTGTCAGCAGGCTGGCACCGCTTTGATCTGAGCCGCCGCATCCCGCAGTAGAAGGGCAAGCAGCGCCAACTCTGTAACACATACAGAGGAGAAGCCCCCCCTAAACCACTGTCCTACGCTCCCCACGTAGTTCCGTAAGATGCTAGCAGGTGTCAGACCGTTCCCTGGCTTCATACCGTCACCATACTAGAGGCACTACTAAGGGTGCCTCTCGCACATCAGAGGGTAGTGTCACAGAGTAACATATACAGAGGAGAAGCCCCCCCCCCCCATAACCCACTGTCCTACACTCCCCTCGTAGTTCCATAAGATGCTAGCAGGTGTCAGGCTGTTCCCTGGCTTAGTACCAGTAGACCGCACTAGAGCACAGAGTAACATATACATAGAAGCAGCCCCCCTAAACCACTGTCCTACGCTCCCCTCGTAGTTCCGTAATATGCTAGCAGGTGTCAGGCGGTTCCCTGGCTTAGGGTGCCTTTGGCACGTCAGAGGGTAGCGTGGAGGGGAGGCTGAGGGGAGAGCTCGTGCCGCCTGCCACGAAGCCACGGCTGTGAGGGGAGGTGGTGGTGGGGGCAGCCGCTACCTGCCGCCTGCTCTGGCCAGTTTAAAGGGCTGCAGCGCCATCACGGGACATGTTACGGAACTGCTGGAAACCCTCCCTCCCCACACCCCCGAGCGTAGGACCGGGTGTTACGGAGGTTTCCCGTCTGTATATATTTGTCTGTGGCTACGCGCACGACCAGTCTGTACACTCAAGAGGTACTTCCATCTACTCGCTGAATGTAGGATTAAAAAAAAAAAAAAAAAAAAAAAAAAATGAACCTCGCATACCCAACATCCAAACAAAACATGCTCTCAGACCGATCATTAGTGCTACCAATTTCCCAACATACAAAGTACATCTACATTTACATATATACTCCGCAATTCACCGTAAGGTGCGTGACGGAGGGTACACTGTACCACTACTAGGCATTTCGTTTCCTATTCCACTCCCAAATAGAACGGAGGAAAAAACAAGAATGCCTATATGCCTCCGTACGAGCAAGATCGTACTACACTCAGCTTCAAATTCCGGCCCTCTAAATTTCCGCAACAGAAATTCACGAAAAGAACGTCGTCTTTCTTCCAGCGATCCCCAATTGAGTTGCCGGAGCATTTCCGTGACACTCGCGCATTGGTCGAACCTACCAGTAACGAACCTAGCTGCTCGCCTCTGAACCGCCTCCATGTCTTCCTTTAAACTGATTTGCTGCGGGTCCCAAACACTTGAGCAATACTCGAGACGTGGTCGTACAAGCGTTTTATACGCGGTCTCCTTTACAGATGAAGTACATCTTCCCAAAATTGTCCCAATAAACCGAAGTCGGCTGTCCGCCTTACTCACAACTGTCCTTACATGCTCGTTCCATTTCATATCGCTCTGCAATGTTACGCCAAGATATTTGAACGACGCGACAGCATCAAGAAGCTCACTACTAATGTTGTATTCGAACATTATGGGATTGTTCTTCCTACTCATGCGCATCAGCTTACATTTTTCTACATTGAGAGCTAGCTGTCATTCTTCGCACCAACTAGAAATTTTGTCTAAGTCATCCTGTATGCTATTACAGTCAGTTACAGACGACACCCTCCCATGCACCACAGCATCATCAGCAAACAGCCACAAATTACAACTTGCTCTGTCCATCAGATCATTTATATAGATAGAAAATAATAGCGGTCCTATCACACTCCCCTGAGGCACGCCTGACGATACACTCGTCTCTGATGAACACTCGCCGTCGAGAACAACGTACTGCGTTCTATTACTTAGGAAGTCTTCCAGCCAGTCACGAATCTGTGAACCTATTCCATAAGCTCGTATCTTCGTTAGCAGTCTGCAGTGTGACACCGCGTCGAGCACCTTTCTGAAGTCGAGTATAGCAAGAAGTAGCAAGATATCTGGCAAGGCTGACTCTTATGTAAAATACTCACGGCATTTTATTGAGAAAATTGAAATACTAATCCTGGCTCCTGTTTTGACATTGTGTCATTGTTCACTATGATACCTGTCAACGAAATTATGGCGTATATAACGGATCTTTTCCCAGGAGATTTGACTGCTCTTTTTCGATACTCACTTACCTTGAGTCACTTCCAATGGGATGGTGAGTTTTATGAGCAAGTTGACGGTGTCGCAATGGGTAACCCGGTAGGTCCTGCAATTGATAATTTTTGCATGGAAAAATTCGAGAGTCAGCTGTGGAAAAGTCAAATAAGGAACCGAGTCGTTGGTTTCCATATCTGGATGACACAATCTTTGTTTGGTCACGCGGTAAAAAAGCAAATATCGAGACTCCACTGTATCGAGTCCAGTTTAGTTATTGTCTAACTTCCTTTAATTTTTGTTTTTTATGTAGAAAATGTCACAACGTGGAGAAAAAGAATCCACTTTGGAAGAACTTTAATAAAAGTAGCGTCGATTTGTCTAAGCCTCTTCGCATCCCATTTCATGTACTTGGAGTCCTTGTTAGGCTGACACACACACTCAAGAAGGCTTAGTACAGGCAGGGGATCTTGAAAAATGTGGGAAAACTAGGGATTTGTGGTGTAACGTAAGTATACAGAAATTTTTGCAAATATTCCGTACCGTTAGTGGAAGGACAGAAACGTTGGGAAACGATGGAAGTGAAGTTCAATTTTCACGCTTAGCTTTCTTCAGAATCAATGAATGCAAGTGTTTAAAAGCGCAAATGAAAGAACTTCATCCGCTGAGTATTGTTTGGTCAAAAAGAACTGCGTACCTTAATTAGAACCGAAGTATTGTAAAAAAAATTAACGATTAAAATGTTCAATGCAAGGACATAACGATACCGTGTTAGAAAGAAAATGGTGGAGAGACTGAAGTTAATTGTGATGATGATAAACCTACGAATGAATCGTTTCTTTTAAAGCAAAAATGACGGAAATCGGTGGGATAGAACGGCCTAACCGACTGACTTTAGTTTACAGCACGAAATATACAGAAGAAAGGCGAGAGTTATGTAAATTCAGATACTTGATGACAAATATGTGCACGAATCCTTTCGTTTAAAACTAAAATGAAAGAAATCGGTCGTGTAATTTGGTCTGGCTGACTGACTTTAGTTATCATGGTATTTTTTTTTTTATGTATAAGATTACGCATGTTTCGGTTACGGTTTCGGCCGAAACTAGAAGAGCAGGCCAATATTCGGTTACGGTTTCGGTTTCGCCTTCCGAAAACCTTTCATTACTTACTACACATGATGTATTGTAATGTCCAAACCGTGAAAGTGGACTAGACCGAGTTTGTGACAGTTGCGGGGAAAGGGAATGTGTAGACACTAGCGGGGAGACCCGGACGCTGCAGGTAGTGAACAGGGTGTTCCAGAAGTAGCGATACACCACCATACTCCACGCCCTCCAGCCGCTACCTGTGCCGTATTCAGGGAAAGGCCCACCGGACCGGCCGCGCAATTTGTGACACAAATTACATGTCTGATAATATCAATTTAATGCACAGAAGTATGAAATCACGTCAAGACTACTTCCTGCAAACATTTCGACCAAAAAAAAAAAAAAAAAAAAAAAAAAAAAAAAAAAAAAAAAAAAAAATTGGCACTGAGTTTAGAAAAACAAAATTCCGGTATATTGGATTTTAACATTTTATCAAAAAATGAATGTTACTACAAGAGATACAGCCATTCAAATTTACGGGCACCATAACGTTTCCCTTCCTGAGTAAATGAGCTGCTTCTTGTTGTTTCAACACCGCAGTAGCCTTTTTCTTGAATGTTCTGAATATAAATCTTCACACAGACTTCTTGAGGAGGAGATTGTAAACCACTTCCTATTACCTTAGACCTTTTTGACTGTACTGAACAGGAGTTCCGCGTATTCCGTAATTTATATTTATACAGTTAACAGGCAATGTAATTTATAACCAACTCTTGGCTGCCAATTTCGCTTCATTTTTCCTAGAAGTCTTGCAACTTGTTTCTCCCTGTTGGGTTATGCCAAGTTCGGAGTAAAAATGGTTCTATATGACGGTGATAGAAAATAGAATTTATTTTTAGCATTTTTGGGTGTGTGACATTCCCTTACACATTCCGTATTTCATACATTTATTAGATGTATTTGTAATTCGAATACAGCGAAATCGTTTTGGGGTCTCGAATAAACACTTCAAGTATGTAAAATACTCATTGACTTATTATTAACGTTTTTTAATTGAAGGTTTGAGGTTGCGTCTCCTACTAAAAAGCATAGTAGCTATTTTTAAAGAGATAGAAGTTACGTGATAGGGGGGTTAGCTACATAGCGGTCAGTTACATCAACGTATCTGTGCAGAATGCCTAATATATTTCTTGCTTGCACAGGTGTCTTGATATGCTTAGTGTTCTGAATAATATGCTTTTAGGAGGTATGATTGTTGAAAGTCATCGTCTTGTAGTAGCAGAGAATGTCTTAATAACTCTCCAAACATTATGACTGTTAAAATACCGTTTTGTTTTCAGGAGGAACACTCAACGAATTAATATGTAGTTAGAACAAGTTTCGTGTTATGTTGACAGTGCTAGACTTGTTGGTGTGCCTGTAGCCAGGAAAAGCCATCAACCGCCCCAAGGGCCCCGCAAGTGTCACTCCCCGCAAGTGTTCCAACCCCCTGTTTTGACAATGAGGATTTAATTTTTGTAGTGGCCTCGGCATCGGAGGGAAGTTTGTGGGGTAAAAATGACAGAGGTAGATCAAAAGAGAAATACAGTAAGCAGATTATGAGGAGATGAAGAGGCTTGCTCAGGATAGGGTAGCGTGGAGAGCTGCATCAAACCAGTCTCCGGACTGAAGACCACAACAACAACAATATCAGTGACGTTAGTGAGGGCTGACTTGCGTAGCTTTGTGAAATCCCATTGTACCTGTATCTGTGGAACAGGGGAAGGAACGAAGGAAGGAAGGAAGGAAGCTTAGGGTTTAGCGTCCCGTCGACAGCGTGGTCATTAGAGACGTAGCTCACGCTCGGAATTTTGGGTAAGGATGTGGAAGGAAATCGGCCGTGCCCTTTGAAAGGAACCATCCCGGCATTTGCCTGGAGTGATTTAGGGAAATCATGGAAAGCGTAAATCTGGATGGCGGGAGGTGGATTTGAACCACCATCCTTCCGAATGCGAGTCCAGTGCGTTACCACTGCGCCACCTCGCTCGGTGGAACACGGGAGTGACCGCTGCTTTTTAAAGTGTTTCTGGGTCATAGGGCGGTAGGAAAAGGGCGTTTCTGCAGCTACGGCGTCGGCTTTCACTTCTCGCAGCCAGATTAAAATTCGCGCCCAGCGCATTCACGGGAAGCGGGGACACTGCGGTCTGAGCGCATTGTCTGCCGGGGAAGCCCCGCGTCGCCACTTGTTAGCAGGAGTGCCAACCTCGCGCACTCCGGCCAGATTAAACCCCGTATTTAGCAGTGGCCGCGGAGGTCAGAACACTTCCCGCGATGGATTCACAGGCGCGGCGTTTGTCCTGGGCTGCAATCTGGGTTAAACACTTCTGACTCGCTACACAACGCTTCTGCTATGGCTCTCATACTGACGTCGCACCTAGCAAACCGCGGGTTTCGTAAGCTGTGCTTTCAAGACAGTGGCACGAATCATTTACGGGGCAATGGAAAGAATGATACAAGTTGATCGGAGATATATTCTCAGTTCTAATATAGCAAATTTCCTTCAAAACCTTCTGTCCAGCTTACCTTTTTCTAATGACATCTTGCGTGCTCTGGATGAAGGCAACAGGCAGACTGCACATTTCTCGATTTTTGAAAGGCTTCTGACGTAGTACCGCCCTAAAGACTGATAAAAAAGGTACGAGCTTAAGGAAAAGGCTCAATGTTCCCAAGTGGGAACTCCAGGTGGCCAAGCGTTTAGGAAATAAAAGGGAGTTTGATACGGATCTATCATCATACGCACGCACCTTACCAGCGGTTCCGCTGAAGGCGTGTTTAGTTCAAATGTTTGTAGAGCTTATGGGACTTAACTACTGGGTAATCTGTCCCTAAGCTTACAATTTACTTACGAACTAGCTTATACTAACGACGGCACAAGTATCAATGCGCGAGGGGGAATTCGAATCCCCGACCGTAGTGGTCGTGCAGACCGTGACTGGCACGCCGCAGACCGCTCGGCCACCGCGGCCGGCGAGGTGTTTAGGAAGCAGTGTTTGGCTCAGAGGTAAAAAATTCCAATTGAGGAGGTCGCGGGTTCAACTCCACCTGGCGGCAAATCTTTTTCTGCTCCTTGGCAATGCGTACACACACGTATTGTTCCCGCGGGGATCGTGAGGACGAGATTAGATTAATTACAGCACGCACGGAGTCATTTAATCAATCATTCCTCCCACGCTCAGTACGTGAATGCGATGGGGAAACCTCTAATAGCTGGCACAGTGGGACGTATCCTCTGCCATGCACTTCACAGTGGTTTCCAGAGTATACTGGTGTAGATGTAGATTGACGTCACGATCAAGCGCAACGTCATACAGGTTATTTTATTAATTTACTAGCTTAAACCCGCGGCTCCGCTCGCGTGTTGGTTTATTACGATAGATAATGCGTGAAACGTCAAATCGATTTTTTAAGAGATGTATTAAAAGAAATTTCTATTTTACTGCTTTATTTATTTATTCTTATATTTGCTTATTAGTATGCTTCTCCTTACAGAGAAACAGCTTGAAGACACTGTAGCACGAATAGACCAAAGATATGGTCTCTGGCATCACGTTTCGCTGTATGTAACCTCCTTGCTATAGAGTCGCAAACGTCATCGCTGGCCTTCAGTCCGATTTTTTTAATAATCTGACGACTTTCAACCACCATAACTTCCACCCCCTTATAGCTATCGGGATGGAACTGCTATGGTGTACAACGGGAGACTTCGGACAACAATTACACACAGACCATTCGTTTGCGTTCTGTAGTTTTCGCTGCAGAGCGAAATATTAACATACACACACGGAGAATTTTATATACACCGATAACTTTCCATCCCAATATACTCCATCTTTTTATCATAATCAACCCTCAAGCAACAACGCAACCAATAAAACCATTTTCAAAGAGTAATTATTGTTCCGCATTTCTCGTTATATTCTTCAAATTACTAAATATCTATCAGATCGCTATAAAATCGTGCCTAAAACCTTCATCAGGTAAAAATTAGTGACTACAAATATTTTAAGTCTCTGCGTCTTGTCGTTCGGGCGTGATAAGCATACACCAAACAGACATTAATATATATAGGAAAATAGCTATCCGATCGCCATAAAACCGTGCCTAAAGCCTTCCCCGAGTAGACATTAGTAACTGTACAAATTTTTAGCTCTTTATGTCTTGTGGTTCAGACGTTATAAACATACACCGAACAGACATTCACATTTATAGATATAAGCAAAAGAACAGAAAGGTCATTGGATGAAAAGCGGGACTAGAAACATTTAAAAAGGGACTGTAGTTATCGCGTACTTGAGGACGTCGTGTATGTAAATCGATACTTCCATTGTTTCGTAATTTATCGATTAGATTACATGTACCGGGCTGATATTCATCGAAGAAATAATTTTAACCACATATTGCACACGTTACATGTCTTTTTTAATGGTCAAAAAAAAAAAAAAAAAAAAAAAAAAAAAAAAAAAAAAAAGTTGATTCACATTTTGGAAATAGATTCTTCCATCGCACAGTGCAGCAGCGAACCACGCGTAACGCAGCACGTCGCTGAATACTTGCGGGGACAGCTGGTGATGTGTAATGGGCTGTAGTTTGATGCAAGCTTCTCTGGAAGTGATTTATTCTTCTTTCTCTATTAGGTAAGGGCAGTTTTGAAACTTTTTTTTTATCAAATTTTTTACCTGACGATCAAAATATACATAGCATGGTTGCACTAGTGGCGTACATCTGGGGGGAATTACTTTGATACTGCATGTTAGCAATCCGTCTTCATCTTGGAACAATTCGTCATATATTTGTGGATATTTGCACCTTATGGACCGTACACAACCCCACGTTTGCAAGATAATATGCTTGTTTTAAATAAAGACGTCCCATCCTGATGTTGTGCACATATAAATACAAAATAACATATATGATGTTGCGGTTAATTGTGAAATCAGTAGTGTACGCATTGCGAAGGAGCAAGAAAATATTTGACACCGGTTGGAATCGAACCCGCGACCTTCTCATTAAGAATCCGCTCTTTTACCGCCTTTATTTATTTATTTTTGTTTTGTTCTGTAGGTAGATCTATGTTCTCCGGTAGTTCGTTCAGTTCTTTCTTGTAATATATGGCTCAGCTTTTTTATTACAGAGGGCGTTCAGGAATCTGATACGGCGCCTGGCTGAACTGCGTGGTCATCAGTCCGTAGCTTACAAACTGCTTAAACTAAGTAAACTAACCTACGGACAAACACACACACACACCGATGCCCCAAGGAGGAGTCGAACCTCCGACGGCGAGAAACCGCGCGCTCTGCAATGAGGCGCCTTAGACCGCTCGGCAACTCCACCGCGCTATAAACAGATGTTTGTTAAGCTTAAGGGACTTAACTGCGGGCTCATCAGTCCCTAAACTTACAAAGTACTTATGAACTAGCTTATACTAAAGACGGCAGAAACATCCATGCCCGAAGGGGGATTTGAACCCCCGACGGGTAGCGGCCTCGCATATCGTAGCATAGCGCGTCAATGCGCTTGGCCACCTCGCACGGCAAGCTGAGCCAAACACCATTCTCCTAAACACGCCGTCACAGGGACAGTTGATAAGATGCATATGGTGATAGATCCGAAAATGAGGAAGAGGAAGGCGGATGTTTGGGATTCTTTATTGGTTTTTGCATTAATTCGCGCTACTAAGGTAATAAAGAATGCCTCAACAGTTATTTCACATTATTATATAGGACCCGAGCTCTTCCAAAATCAGCAGTCAGAGGAATACAATAATGTTCAAATGTTTGTAAATCTATCGGACCAAACTGCGTGGTCATCAGTCCGTAGCTTACAAACTACTTAAACGTAGGTAAAGTAACCTAAGGACAAACACACACACACACACATGCCCCAGGGAGGACTCGAACCTCTACGGGGAGCAACCGCGCGCTCCGCAGCGAGGCGCTTTAGACCGCTCGGCTACTGCGTGGTCATCAGTCCGTAGCTTACAAACTACTTAAACCTAGGTAAACTAACCTAAGGACAACACATACAGCCATGCCCCAGGGAGGACTCGAACCTCCACGGCGAGCAACCGCGCGCTCCGCAGCGAGGCGCTTTAGACCGCTCGGCTACTGCGTGGTCATCAGTCCGTAGCTTACAAACTACTTAAACCTAGGTAAACTAACCTAAGGACAACACACACACACACATGCCCCAGGGAGGACTCGAACCTCCACGGCGAGCAACCGCGCGCTCCGCAGCGAGGCGCCTTAGACCGCTCGGCTACTGCGTGGTCATCAGTCCGTAGCTTACAAACTACTTAAACCTAGGTAAACTAACCTAAGGACAACACATACAGCCATGCCCCAGGGAGGACTCGAACCTCCACGGCGAGCAACCGCGCGCTCCGCAGCGAGGCGCTTTAGACCGCTCGGCTACTGCGTGGTCATCAGTTCGTAGCTTACAAACTACGTAAACCTAGGTAAACCAACCTAAGGACAAACACACACACCCATGCTCCAAGGGAGGACTCGAACCTCCACGGCGAGCAACCGCGCGCTCCGCAGCGAGACGCTTTAGACCGCTCGGCTACTGCGTGGTCATCAGTCCGTAGCTTACAAACTACTTAAACCTAGGTAAACTAACCTAAGGACAAACACACACACCCATGCTCCAGGGAGGACTCGAACCTCCACGGCGAGCAACCGCGCGCTCCGCAGCGAGACGCTTTAGACCGCTCGGCTACTGCGTGGTCATCAGTTCGTAGCTTACAAACTACGTAAACCTAGGTAAACCAACCTAAGGACAAACACACACACCCATGCTCCAGGGAGGACTCGAACCTCCACGGCGAGCAACCGCGCGCTCCGCAGCGAGACGCTTTAGACCGCTCGGCTACTGCGTGGTCATCAGTCCATAGCTTACAAACTACTTAAACCTAGGTAAACTAACCTAAGGACAAACACACACACCCATGCTCCAGGGAGGACTCGAACCTCCACGGCGAGCAACCGCGCGTCGCAGCGAGGCGCTTTAGACCGCTCGGCTACTCCACCGCGCCGGAGTTGCTACTTGGGGCACTTCGGTGCCTCAGCACGCCCTACATGTGCCGTAAATTTGGACGAATTCGTCGGTGGCGAGAGCGCGCCTGTTTGGTTACGGCCGCCGAGCACTAGCGCGCGTGACGTCACTTCCGCCAGCACGGCAGCTCGGAGCTGCGGCAGTGAGCGCTCGCGGGCGCCCCCGCTCGCTGGCAGCGCCTGCTGCCGCTCATATCCGGAGTTCCCTTGCCTTGCCGTCCCTAGGCTAGCGTTCCATCAGCGCGGGCAACAGGTGCCTGGGAGCCGGGGTGTGGGCTTTGCTCAGGCGGCGGTCCACCCACCCAACTCTGCGCCCGTGTTTGGCCAGGGCGGATCGAAGCACGCTGCGTGTGTGTGAGTGTGCCCCATTTAGACGGCACGCGTCTCATCGCCGCCGTATGGAACGCTTCCCCGTCGCCGCACACACACACACACACATACACAGTTGTTAGGACAGTTCCCGGCACAGGCGAACGAGCTGCGGAAATCCCGGAGGAACTCGACACCGCCTCGTCCTGCAGGCTGGAACGTGACGTTCACGAAGTGCCTGCTTGCTATCACGATTGACAGAGAGCTATAAACGTACAAGTATGTAAGCTGATGCAGTTCTGTCCAAAAATTGTATTTTTTGTATCCCATCCTCGTCGTCACTTTTGTGTCCCAGACTCGTCGCCGCTTTTGTGTCCCAGCCTCGTCGCCGCTTTTGTGTCTCGTTTCCGTCGTAGGTGTCGGTGGCCGAGTGGAATGAGACCGACACAGGAATAAAGATAGCACGCTGGTGCAGGTACGGAGGGGAGCAGCCAGACACTAGAAACACTAGAGTAAATTAGAACGAGATATATATTGCACAGATTTTATACAATACTTAACTTTTACATAGATCAGTACTGCAGAGTGCTGATACACAGTTGAGCTAGAGGCCTTCCTAGTGCCTATACGATAGCCAAGTCTTCACTGGTGCCTACCTGATTCCGAAGTGTTATCTGGTTCCTATCTCAGTCCCAAGTGAACGATGTAGTTCAGTGGTGGCCCCGAGCGGAGTTGCAGCAGAGGGCGCTCGTGGCTGACGTCGTAAGAACGCCGCGCCGTGCGTGCATGGCGGCGCGCGGCGAAAGTAGGTGGCGCGCACTTTGGACTTGTGCGACACCACAATCATCATTATCAATTTTAACGTAGTGAGGACAAGTGATATTATGAATCTGAAACTTTTCTATAAGCGCCAAAATTTCATAAAATAGATGTCTCCGATGCATTATGAATATCTGGTGGCCAGAAAAAATAAGTAATGAGGAGCTCTGGCGAATAACAAACCAGGTACCTATAGAAGACCAGAAACGGGAGGTAAGGTGGGATATACGCTGAGGGAATACCTGCAATAGATAGAGCTATTGAGAAAAAAATCGCACTGACGTGTTTTACGGCCCACTTTAGATTTGTAATTTTATACGTTTTTGCCAACATTTTGGACCTAAATAATAATGTAAATAATAAAAAATTAATTAATAACAGTGTCTGTAACCGTTTTAGGAAAAAAAAATTAAGTAGTGGCGGGTACCGAAACACCGACCTATAACGTCACAGCCCAACGCCTTGACCACTACGCTACGGCTATCAATCAATCGATGAGTCCTTTAATCTTTTCATTGATGACAGACATCGTAAACAAGGGGCGCATCTTGCATTGGCCATGGTGGTTTTCTGGACTTGAGTCTGCTGGTAGCTATATTCCGCAGGTGATTGCACGGAAGTCAGTTCTAGTGAGTGGATATCTTGTGGAACTCTCTTATTGTTTCTCTTCTTACTGATGGAGGTGCAATATTACGCAATACAGGCAGCTACGGAAGTGGTTTAGACTTTGTTGTGCCACTGATTATTCTCATAGCTTGATGCAGTTGGACGTCGACTGTACATACATGTGCGCTATCCTTCCATACTGGAGCACGGTATTCTGCCGTGTAGTAAAGTAATGCGAGTGTAGTAGTACGAAGAGTATCTGCGTTTGCACCCTATACTGGACGAGCTAGTTTTCTTATTATTACTGCACGCTGGACTAGCCTGTAACTGGACTCCCAACCATGAACGTACTGTCTGCAGTGAAGGCTTTCACGACTGGATTTCTAATTGTTGATAATTCTCCCGTTCCTAAGGTTAGGGTCAGAGCTGCGTTGGACACCTCAGAGGTAGGGATGGCGGTTATTGCTGAAACAACCGGTTTTCGGTTATACCGGTTCTTTTCATCTCCAGTTTAACCGCAACGTAATACTTGCTCAAGATAACCGGTTTTTTAAATAACCGGTTTTCGGTTTTTTATTGCTATTATTTCCAGTAGAGTTCGACCGAAACATATTTTGCGGTCGAAACAGAAACGGTAATCGAATTTTCGGTTCTTCTAGTTTCGGCAGAAACCGAAACTTACGAAATTTAGTTAAAATTTAGGTAAATTTACGTTATACGACAAATCACGAGTCTTTCCATATTTTGCAAGATCCCCTCCCAATACTACGCCTTCTTGAGTGTGTGTAAGCCTAGCCAGGAGTCCGTAGAAGACGATATACGAAGCATACAGCTTTACTGGCCTAGTATTTCCATCCGGCAGTTGCGAATATTGAGCCAACCACTCCTTAAGTTGGACTTGTGAGCCAGCGCATACGAATATCTTGTTGTACACACACACACACACACACACACACACACACACACACACACACTATCTTATGAGACCTAACTGCTTAGGTCATCGATCCCTAGACTTAAAAACTACTTAATCCAAGTTAAACTAACTTACGCTAAGGACAACATACACACCCATGACCGAGGGAGGAGGGAGGACTCGAACCTCCGACTGAAGCAGCCATGCAGTCCGTAACATGGAGCCTCAGACCGCACAGCTACCTCGCGAGGCACCACATGATCAATGTTACCTAAACCCATATTGGTTATTAAAAACTCGCTCGCTTTCAAGGAATCACATTAATAAAAGTTGTTAGCACAACAATATGATAATACATTAAAAGTTATTCTTCTGAGCTTATAGTACATCACTTACGTAACAGGTATATGAATAGAATTTACCTTGTCTTCCTAGAAACATTTTGGATGCTTTCCCCTTAAATGACACAGCATCTTTGTAGTATATCCACCAGCTTTTAGCTTTTTAAAGCGAATGGAGCGTTGTACTTCGTGAAGTACTTCCACATTCGGGATGGTGCCATTTAAGACACAACCGATGTCTGGCGACGACAGCAAGGAACTGCCGCGTGACCAGACGGAGGCAAGTCTCGTACACTGCCGGTGCACGCGCGTCGTCTAATAGGCCACGCCACACGGCAACAGCTGCGTCGATGCCTCAGTAGCTGCACCAGTCCTTAAGTTCTTATGCCACGCGTTTCTGACTGCCGGGATTGTTCTTAAATTATCACTGGTGGCTTTTCTTAGTTTCTGCGATGACCTAATATTTCACAGCCGTGGAAATTTTAGGAATAACCCTAAATATTACGGTCTATTTGTTTTAATTTTTTAAAATTATTAAAAAAAATTGTGAACCACTATTACTGCAGTGACCTAATAATATTTCACAGCAGTGGAAATTTTATGAATAGCCCTAAATATTAGGGTCTAGAAGTTTTAAATTTTTTAAAAATTATTTACAAAAAACACATTTTGAACCATTAGTACAGGATGTAGTCGTACCGGTTTTTTTTTACCCGGTTCTTGGCAGTAATTAAAAAAAACGGTTACAACCGACACCAAATAATACCGAAAAAACGGTTATTCAAAACTAAAATACCGGTATCGGTTTTAACCGGTCGGTTTTTCCCATACCTACTCAGAGGTGCTGAGTCTTGCCGAGTTATGAGTCGGACGTCAGAGAGCGGCTTACTACATAAAATGGGCGTGGTCAGGTTTTCACGTGATGAGCAGAGATTGACTAGTGGCAACCGATAGTTAAGTTTCATCTGTGACTATCTCTGCTGATAGTATTTATGCCAGTCTCCGAGTAGTCAGTGAGCGAGACCCAGCACCTTCGACGGTGTCCATCACAGCTCAGGACGAAACGTGAAGAACGGAAATGTTTGATGGGCCACGGCCGTAGACGCAGGAGACTGGTCGACTGTAGTGCGCCCAGCGCCCCGCCACCTGTGGGTGCGGCCCGCAGCCCCCGGCGGGCAGGACGACCCCGTGCCCGCTCGGCGCCGGCGCCGGCGTCTATATTTGAGCGGTGACGGCGGCTGATGAGCAAAGTGTCCGCCGCCGGCTTCCTCATTAGCAGCGGCCGCGCAAGCCAATGAACCGCCGTCTGCCCACCCAGCACAAGATTGCCGCTAAACGACTCACAACTGCCACGCTCGGCCTCTGTGCAGCCTTCGCTCTGGCCCTGCACTGCTGCCGCGAATCTTAACTGTAGCAGTCACAAAGTTCCACAACACACTCTACCACAAGGCAAGATTCTAGAACCAGCGAATCGTTTGGGCCTAAAAAGGTAAAGCAGTCAACAATCCGAAGATTGGTTTGAACACCACAGTGCTTTACTACGCTTCGTCCTGTTTGGAGGTGGTATGCCGTTGCCTTCCTCCGACCTTCGAACCGACTTAGCCAGCCAGTTATAGGGGGACCTACAGCTTAACGTGGGTTCCGAACCACGGTGCTACTCGGTATTTTTCACATTAGCAATATTGCCAGAGGTGAAAGAAGTGGGAAGTGACAGATAAAAATCCCAGGACCTGGCGGACATACATCTATTTGTCCCGATGGAATGTTACGGTCGATATATAGCAGAACACCGTACTGGATTGATTTGATTTGATTTTTTCAGGGAAGCCAAAACAGTGTCGGTCCAACCCGCCACTGCCCGCACCGAAACTAAGTTTATTGTGCGGTATCGCTCCCTGTATATCTCGTAAAGCCAACCAATGCCCTTGAACAGTGCAAGGAGTCCCTTTACCAGTTCTTTATTAGACACAATTCCTTCGGGTCTGGTTGTCCCAAATGTTCTGTGCCTTTTACTCTCCAATGCAATGCATTCGAAGATTAGATGTGATGCAGTTTCATCACCGTCATCACAGATCCTACATTTAGGGTCCTCTTCTGTTATTCCCATTGTATGTAGCTGTTTTTTGAAATTCCCATGGCCTGTCAGCAATCCAACCAAGAGTCTAATCTCTCTCCTGTTCAGGCCCAGGATTGCAGAGCTTCTTTTAAAACATGGCTTTGGCATCATTACCTTGCCATGTTTTTGTCGATGGACTTTGGTCCAATATTGTACGTGCTGTCTTCCGAGCCAGTTACGTAGCTCCAATTTGATCATTGCCTCCGTGATTGTCAGGACAGGTTCCGGTCCAATAAATGGAGTCCCTGCCCCCATCCTGGCTAATCTGTCGGCATTTTCGTTGCCATTGATCCCCGAGTGGCCACGGACCCACAATAGGTATACTCTATTGCTTTCCCCTAGCTCCACCAGAACCCTGTGACATTCTGCAACAGTTTTAGACCTTGTTGCAGGGCTGCCTGGCTGTCTGAATAGATATTGATGCTACGATCTTTGTAGCACCTACGCAAATTCTCCTCCACACACGCCCTGATGGCAGTGATTTCGGCCTGGAATACTGAGGCCAGTTTCCCTAGAGAGATACGCCCTCCAGTCTTGGCTGCACACCATATACCCCAGCCTCAACACCTTGGTCTGATTTCGACCCGTCAGTGAACCAGACAATATTCCCCGTACGGTGTCGAACTATTTTCTCCCACTGCTCCCTACTTCCAATTGTTATATTGAAAGGCTTGTTGAAGCAGTATGGGGTTATAATATAGTCGGCTGGCATTTCCCCAACCTTTCCTATATTTGCCTCACTCACTATTTTAGTGTGTGATTCTGGATATCCCAAAGAGTTCCAGTTGTTGCCAGTTTTGAGTCTGTATGCACCAGCCGCTGCCTTCATCTTGACCCAAAGTTGTAATGGGGGCATATCCAGCATGGTTTCCATCCCAGCAGTTGGTGTGCTGCTAATTCCGCCTGTTATGGCTAAGCAGGCTAGTCTCTGCACCTTACCAAGCTGCTTAGCAGCAACCTGCTGTTCTACCTTCTTCCACCACACGGCCGCCCCATAGGTGATCCTGGGTCTAATCACCGTAGTGTATATCCAGTGCATACCCTTGGGGCTCAGGCCCCAATATCGTACTGGATACTTCGCGTCTCCTACAGCCATTTTCCCAGTTTGGAAACTGTAAGATACTCTACCACGTGGTTCAGTATCGGGTTTATACACTCTTTACATGAATTCGAAGTCTTTAAACATTTCGGCCGTTACAGGGCATTGAAATAAATCCAGTGGCAAAGATGTAAATTTCTGTTGGACCGGGATTCGAACCCGGAGTCTCGCTTTCAGACAGCGGTCGCCTTAACTAATTAGGCTATCCTGGTACGCTTCGCTTCCAATTTAGCAATTCTTCTCCTGACCAACGTAATATTACGGCATTAGTACATGATTTTTTTCCGAGATCGATGTGATATTACGGCAATTGCTGTTTCTTCTTTTTCGCGACTGACGTAATTTTATGTCATTTGTCGTAACCTCTTTCACGTCACCGACGTAATATTATGGTGGTAAGTGTTTGATTGATGAGTGCTTTATTATACCTACCACAAGGATTACGTATAGGACCGTAATGCAGTGTAGAATGCGAACCTTCCACAGTAGTTGTAGGTGTGGAGGGGGCAGTAATGAGGATGTTGTCGGCCGCGGTGGCCGAGGGGACTGAGGCGCCCCAGTCACGGTCTGCACGGCCACTACGGTCGGGGGTTCGAATCCCCCCTCGGGCATGGATATTTGTGCCGTCCTTAGTATAAGTTAGTTCCTAAGTAGTTTGTGAGTTTAGGGACTGATGACCCCGTAGTTAAGTCCCATAAACTGTACAAACATTTGAAACATTTTGGTGTGCCTGTTGAGTGCAGCGGTAATACCGCGTATGTGGCGCGTGTGTGGGCCGAGTGTGTCGGTGTGAGAAGCGTGTCAGGCGGCTGAGAGAGACCAGAGCCAGCGTAGAGGCGAGGCGCTGGCGGCCGCGCTCACGGCTCACGGACTGCGCTGCGCAGTCTCAGCGTGGGAGGCGCGAGGCGTGCCTGGCGGCTGGCCAGAGCCCGCAAGCTGCAAAGCTGCGAGCTCTACTGGCGAACTGTACTCCACACGGTACCCGGCACCACTGATAGCTACTCGCTTTCCTATTCCACTCCCATAGAGGGCGAGGCCAACACGAATGTCTGTATGCACCCATACGAACCCCAATCTCTCTGATCCCATCCTTGTGGTCTTTACATGAAGTGCAGGTTATCGGCAGTAGAATCGTTCTGCAGTGCGGCTCAAATTCCAGCCCTCTAAATTTCCTCAACAGCGCCTTTCGAAAAGAACGTGGCCTCCCCTCCAGTTGAGTTCCCGCAGTCGCGCACTCATCGAACCTACCAAAACCTGTGTGTGTTGGCCTTTCCGATAATCTGTATGGCCCAATCTGCCATTCCCCCTTTTGAAAACTGACACGTCAAGTAAATTCACTTTTCCGTCTTTCGTCTTCCACCGTGGGACGACATTAGCGGACGACGGCAATCGGCCACTACGGATTTCGCGCGCATGTCAAAAACATCTGACGTCACACCTCTGCCCTCGTAAACGGAGTTCGTCTTCAGTAGTAGCGAACCAGGGTGTGTATCGGACATTCAAAGTGCCACGATCCGCCTTGAAAATGTCCTCTCCAGTCGGAAATGAAACGATGGGTTTCAATAATGAATACGTTAAGACCACGGCATTTGATTTGATTTTCCCATGGAATCCAAAACAGTCTTGGTCCAACCCGCCACTGCCCGCACCGAAACTAAGTTTATTGTGCGGTATCGCTCCCTGTATATCTAGTAAAGCCAACCAATGCCCTTGAACAGTGCAAGGAGTCCCTTTACCAGTTCTTTATTAGACACAATTTCTTCAGGTCTGGTTGTCTCAAATGTTCTGTGCCTTTTACTCCCCAATGCAATGCATTCGAAGATGAGATGTGATGCAGTTTCCTCACCGTCATCACAGATCCTACATTTAGGGTCCTCTTCTGTTATTCCCATTGTATGTAGGTGTTTTTTGAAATTCTCATGGCCTGTCAGCAATCCAACCATAAGTCTAATCTCTCTACTGTTCAGACCCAGGATTGCAGAGCTTCTTTTAAAACACGGCTTTGGCATCATTACCTTGCCATGTTTTTGTGGATGGACTTTTGTCCAATATTCTACGTGCTGTCTTCCGAGCCAGTTACGTAGCTCCAATTTGATCATTGCCTCGGTCCAATAAATGGAGTCTCTGCCCCCATCCTGGCTAATCTGTCGGCATGTTCGTTGCCACTGATCCCCGAGTGGCCAGGGACCCACAATAGGTTTACTCTATTGCTTTCCCCTAGCTCCACCAGAACCCTGTGACATTCTGCAACAATTTTAGACCTTGTTGCAGGAGCTGCCAGTGATCTCAGGGCTGCCTGGCTGTCTGAATAAATATAGATGCTACGGTCTTTGTAGCACCTACGCAAATTCTCCTCCACACACGCCCTGATGGCAGTGATTTCGGCCTGGAATACTGAGGCCAGTTTCCCTAGAGAGATGACGCCCTCCAGTCTTGGCTGCACCCCGTATACCCCGGCCCCAACTCCTCGGTCTAATTTTGACCCGTCAGTGAACCAGACAATATCCCCCGTACAGTGTCGGAATATTTTATCCCACTGCTCCCTACTTCCAATTGTTATATTGAAAAGCCGACGGCATAATAGCCCGGAAATTTTTTGTAATATTCACCTTTCCGGCCGTTAAAGTTTACATTTTACAATAAGAATAAAGGTGGATCTTGAGTGATAGAATAGGTATTGGTATCGAGCAGTAAAATAAAGGCTTACGCTAAGCTGTACATTGCAAGGTGGTGAAACAGTGTCGCCGCGGTGGAGTAGCCGAGCGGTCTAAAGCGTCTCGCTGCAAAGCGCGCGGTTGCTCGCCGTGGAGGTTCGAGTCCTCCCTGGGGCATGAGTGTGAGTGTTGTCCTTAGGTTAGTTTACTTTAGTTTAAGTAGTTTGTAAGCTACGGACTGATGACCACGCAGTTTGGTCCGCTAGATTTACAAACATATGAACATTTTGAAACAGTAATTAAAACTTCCGGGCTGAGAGGCCGTGGTCGAACAGTAGAAATTTCTTCCCCTGACGTTTCGTCGCCGGCTGCGGGCAACATCATCTGAAGTGAGTCGACTCACCTCAGAAGATGTTGCCCGCAGCCGGCAACGAAACGTCAGGGGAAGCCTCTCATCCCGGAAGTTTTAATTACTGAAGACGCCGGCCGTGAAAGCCTACACGTTATGATTTTGAAACAGGTTTGGCTGGAAAGTAGGAACAGCGTTTTGAACTGGGCGGACGTGATACCCAGGATTTTTTTTACTAAACCCAAATGTTGCTTCTGTTCTCGGTATGATGAGGAAGCCAGTGCCGGACGCGGGTTCGAACCAGAGAGAGTGGTCCATAAATGCGATTTGAATGCGACACCGCGCCGCAATGTTCGTTAGCGACGTCCCGCAGAGCTACTGCCGTAAACGGGGGCGGTGTAGGGTTGCTCGCGAGAAGGGCGGGGGTTGTGAGGGGAGCGAGCGTGGCGGGCGCTAACGACGCGGCAGTCGACGCTGCGCCGCGCCCGTGTCCCGTTTCCAGCGCGGCGGGGGCGGCGGGGGCGGCAGCGGTGCCTCTAATGGGAAATGCGAAGCGCCGGGGGCGGCGGGGGCGGCGTCTGGCCCCCACAGCCACCGGGGGTCACACCAGCCCGAGACAACAGACACATCCAGGAGCACAGCCCACACATGAATAAGTCTTACACTAATATATTCCGGGTGATCAAAAAGGCAGTATACATTTGAAAACTTTATAAATCACCGAATAATGTAGGTAGAGAGGTAAAAGTGACAAACATGCTTGGTATGACATGGGGTTTTATTGCAAAAAAGTATTGCTAGACGCGTGAAAGATCTGTTGCGCGCGTCGTTTGGTGATGATCGTGTGCTCAGCCGCCACTTTCGTCATGCTTGGCCTCCCAGGTCCCCAGACCTCAGTCCGTGCGATTATTGGCTTTGGGGTTACCTGAAGTCGCGAGTGTATCGTGATCGACCGACCACTCTAGGGATGCTGAAAGACAACATCCGACGCCAATGCCTCACCATAACTCCGGACATGCTTTATAGTGCTGTTCAGAACATTATTCCTAGCTATTCTTGAGGAATGATGGTGAACATATTGAGCATTTCCTCTAAAGAACATCATCTTTGCTTTGTCTTAATTTGTTATAATAGCGTTGGCCGCAGCCTCGAAACAAAGACTGCGTGCCAAAGCCGCCCGACGTCTAGCGATTCAGGGCTAGCGAGAGCTCTGGCATCCCACAGTTAACACACTGCACCGGCCACTCGGCTAGCGTTCGCGGCCTCTCGCTGTGACGTAGGCACGGCCTCCTGTTCTGCCAGCACGCCCTGTAGATGAAAGCCTGCGCACGACGTCACAACATGGCGGCGGTCAGAGGCTTAGAGTCCTCTGAGAGAGATTGTAAACATTAGCAGTGCACGCTCTTTATACTGCATTCTTTCGTTCAGGGGTGCATTTATTACGTAAATTGGTGTTGTGTACGGTGTGGTCGCTACGCTGGACGATTTGTGTGTGTGAGAGCAACGTGTGATCTCTTTATTACTGACAAAATGCCATCTGGCTGTTCTGTGCCGAAATGTAGAGGAAATTACGACTGTGGCCCAATAGTTACCATCTTTAAACGTCCGGGGAAGAGTAAGCTAATGGGGGTGGTTGAGTAAATAAAATGAATCGCAATATCCCACGGTAAACAGTCATCACTTAAAACTCTTTTATAAGGTTAAACAAAAACGAAATCTTACTCATTAACTTGAAGAAGGAGCCAAATTATCCATTTCTTCTTCTCCGCCGGCCGCGGTGGCCGAGGAGACTGAGGCGTTCCAGTCACGGTCTGCACGGCCACTACGGTCGGGGGTTCGAATCCCCCCTCGGGCATGGATATTTGTGCCGTCCTTAGTGTTAGCTAGTTCATAAGTAGTTTGTAAGTTTAGGGACTGATGACCCCGTAGTTAAGTCCCATAAGCTATACAAACATTTGAACATCTTCTTCTCCGGACGTTTAAAGACGGTAACATTTGGGCTACAATCGCAATTTCCTCTACATTTCGGTACAGAATAGCCAAACGGCATTTTGTCAGTAAAAAAGAGATCAGACGTTGTTCTCACACACACAAATCGTCCAGCGTAGCGATCACGCCGTACACAACAGCAATTTACGTAATAAATACACTACTGAACGAAAGAGTGCACTATAAACAGCGAGCACTGCTGATGTTTACAGTCTTTCTCAGAGTACTCTAAGCCTCTCCCCGCGGCCATGTTGTGACGTCGTGCGCAGGCTTTCTTCTGTAGGGGGGGCCTCGTGTTCTGTCGCTTTGGCACGAGCCGCCGCTGTCTGTGGAGAAGGCGCGGCGCAGCCAACAGGTGTGACGTCACGCGGACACCTGTGTGGAACTGGCGCCAGTGGCAGTGGCCTGGCGCCAGTGGAGCTGGCTTCTGCCGAGCGAAGCGCCGGGCACCCGCCCTGCCGCACCGACAATTTCTTCCGTCCGCTATAACATTTTGTTTGTAGACACGTGTTTCCTGAACTTTATAACGATTATATATCTATATCAACAAATAATACAATCCCCTGAGACAACATTGTCTCATTATAGCAAAGGTATTAAACATAACGAGAGGCACTGAATTAAAATTAATGCGGTGGCCGGGATTCGAACCCGAGACCTCCTACTTCCTAGGTAGGTGCTTCAGACCACTTTTTTTTTTTTTTTTTTTTTTTTTTTTTTTTTTTTTTTTTTTTTGTTAACCCTGACGACTAAACATCTCGCCTGCTAAAAAAAAGAAAGGTCTAGTGCCACCGCCACTTTTACCCTATACTAATGAAAGATTAAGCTAAGGGAAAGGATAGGGCTAGAAAAAGAGAAAAAAATGTGTTATTTTATTGCTTCTTTTTATTATTTTTTTTTTTATTTTTTTTTTATTTTTTTTTTTTTTTTTATGAAAGTATGACACTCACGCGCCATTTTGCCCAGATGGCCAGTGCTGCACAAAAGATCAGTTGATCGACAGTTTATACGATTTTTTTTAAACGTATATTACAGTAGAACTAAGGGAACTCTTTCATGGCAGTTACGTAAGGAATATAAAATAGTAAAGAAGTAAACACAAGAGAGTGAAACTGAAGGTACTCTTCTGGTATTAAAATGATGTCTATTCAAAGTATCTGAAAGCAAAGTTTTTTTTTTTTTTCTTGTCCCAACTCTTCATAGCGATGATCCGAGTACGTCTTCTCGTATTACCATCAAGATCCGTGTTCTGTTCTAATTGCGAATCAGTGATCATTGCCTCATCTTCTCTTACCCGGGACCCTCCAGGTATGAGGGGGATCATTGAATATACTACCTAAATAATTAGCAAAAGTCTGTCGATATCTAGAAAAGTACTGCAATTCATCATGTCTTTCCTGTAAGAAGATCCAAAAATCAAGGACATCTTTCAGACCGTCACGAAAGAGATAATACACGGAGAGTCCTTTTATCCAGTCTATTGTCTGTGTCTTTGATTGAGGAAAGTACGTTTGGTCCGGTTGTAGGAGCATTTTAGGCTTGATCACGTGTGGTGGCACTCTGAGATAAAAGGCAACTATCTTCCGGATTAGAAGCCACACGTCCGCTGAAGATCCGCATTCCAGGCGACCACTCAGCTAACACCGCATGGCAGCCAAAGCAAACTACTCGGATTGTCTTAAAGCACGTCTCCCGCCACACCACATAATTTATTTCTGCCTCATGTTCCCTGTGAAATGCGTATCAAATTGTTTCAAGGAGTTGTATTATTTCTTGTTATTTGTATCACCTCGGCCTTAGGAACAAGACGGGATAGTTCCTATTCGCGTTCTTTGCTGGGGTGCTATTCCAATATATCAGAGCCCTGGCAATTTGATACACATATCACAGGGAACATGAGGCAGAATTAAGGTATGTGGTGTGAAGGGAGACGTGCTTTTAGACAGTCCGTGTAGTCGCTTTGGCTGCAACGCTGTGTTAGCTGAGTGGTCTAAAGCGCCTACCTAGTAGACGTGTGTAGCGACTGATGACACTGTAGTTAAGTCCCATAAACTGTACAAACAACACCTAGTAGAGGTCTGCAAATCGCCGGTTTCGCCCGCTCGTCCTCGGTCCAGTGCGCAACGCTCGGCGGTGGCGCGCCGAGGGTGTTGACACTCTGACGGGGCTGCGTGGGGCGGGGCGGGCACAGACCGCACAGCGTGGCGCTGCCGCTGTACTAACAAGCAGACCTACCCAAGTCTCTCTCCGATTTTAAAGAAATTTCCATATGTTATAATACATGAAAAACTGTGCGACACGTATTTTTTAGCGGCCGAGAAACATATATACGGGGTAAAACGGTCCCTCCAAAATTGTCGCTAAAGTAGAAACATGGCGATAACTTAGAGACTAGAGAAGCGATTTTAGAGATTTTTGCTATGAAAGTATCTTTTGATAAAAGACAAATTCCATAGATTCAACTTCAATTAAATCAAAATAATTTTTGAGCACAAAAATTGGTCGCTTTAAGGTTAGCTGTCCCCCTTATTGTCACTCCCCCTGCAATGTACCGAGGCCGATCTCTTATCAAGAGATACTTCATACCAAAAATTATTAAAATTGCTTCACTAGTCTCTAAGTTATCGCGATTTTTCTATTTTAGCGACAATTTTTGGGAGGACCGTTTCCCCACTTAATTTTTTTTCCGCCGCTAAAAAAATACGTGTCCCACAGTTTTACATGTATTATAACATATCCAAATTTCATAAAAATCGGAGAGTGACACTTGGATAGGTTTCCTTGTCAGTAGCTACGGCAGCGGCTCTGTGGCTCTGAGGTGTGGGCTGCTGTTGCGTCTGACGCACCCCCGCTAACTAAAGGAACTAAAGTCAGTTATGCTGTAGACGTGTATTCCTGTAACTGTAACATCATTATACCGCAAACGAGACAAAAAGGTTGTTTCCACCAACTACAACATTTGGAAGCAATGTAAAGGATCCAGAGAGAAACTACGAAAAGAACAACGTTTTTATTGCAATGCACAAAAGTGAATGTTACCGTACAACAAAGTAATCATCGAAAAGTAAGAACATTACCCCCAAAGTATTCATTGGTGGCACTGTAATTGCAATGTACTGTTAAAATATCATTGACACGTTGCAGATCGAGTCTCCTATCAGAGATCAGGTTCCCTGCCGCACTGAAAGTGCGTTCACTAGCTGTATTTGAGGCGGGCACACAAAATACTCTTTTTGCAAATACAGCTAGCTTAGGAAAGTTCGTGCTAAATAAAAGACCATCTCATTGGTGGATTGCGCCTCGCGCATTTCACAATCCAGCCATTCCGAAAACATGCACTTCATTCTTTTGGCTGGTGCATCCGGGTGACATTCTTCATAAATAAATAAAACACAGATATCACTGAAACAGCAGGAGCACCATAAATTCGTACAGCTGTGTAAAGTAAACAGTTGGAATAAGAGGATTTAAAACAGTTATATGAGCATTAGACCGGCATATGACCCTGACGACGGAAGAAAGTGCGGATCCTATATCTTGCACAAAAGCTTGCATACCTTCTTTATTATGTAGATAAAAAAGACGACAGTGGCAAGGGGGATATACGAATGTTGCAACTGGAAAAATTCCCGTTAAGGACTCACTCGGAAAAGGTAGCGGCGCAGCAACCACGCACAGTGTCAAAATGCTACGGGAATGTGTACTAACGGGGTGCAACAGAGATCCACAAAACTAACCTAACGGGTAGACATCAATATCGTGTATTTAATATCAATATAAAAGACAGACGAAGTATTCCAGGACTTGAGAGTGATAAGAGGAATGGATATAAAATACAATCACTTCCTCGATAAGACGGCAAGTAACACCTACCACTAAACGGGCACTAACAGTCCACAAAATTTCGAGGTCAGTATGTATTCTCTAGCGTGGAGACCGGGGCAGAAATAATACGTCAGCGGAGGTGATGCTTGTATGACTGTGTTATGTGCCTGTGTGATTGCGTGAGTACTCTATTTTCTGAAGAAGGCCAAGGTCGATAGCTGAAAGTGTTGTATGTGTGTGTCTTTTGTATGTGTCTGTCGCAGCTCGTCGCCACGTCTTTGCGGTGAGTTGCAAACTGTTCAAATGTTTGTATAGTTTATGGGACTTAACTACGGGGTCATCAGTCCCTAAACTTACAAACTACTTATGAACTACTTACGAACTAGGACGGCACAAATATCCATGCCCGAGGGGGGATTCGAACCCCCGACCGTAGTAGCCGTGGAGACCGTGACTGGAGCGCCTCAGTCCCCTCGGCCACCGCAGCCGGCGTTGCAAACTGTCCTCACTATATTATTAATTCCAACCTGAACTTTCCATTATTATATAAAGTACACATTTGTATTTTAATAAGTACCAGAACTTAAAATCAAATATGTTAACTCAAACGACTTGAAGTCTCTTATCTTTAAAGCAAAACTTAGCACGATACACTTTTAGAACTATCAATGAAATTCTTCCCGGTATGAGACCGCGTCGTCATTTTATAAACTTTACCGACGTTTCGGCCACTGTTGCAGGCCGCCTTCATCAGAGTCTGTGTCTGACACAGACCCTGATGAAGGCCGCCTGCAACAGTGGCTGAAACGTCGGTGGAATTTATAAAATGACGACGCGGTTTTACACCCGGAAGAATTTTATTGATAGTGACAACAGCCGCTGAAGCCTACGTTTGCAATTTTAGAACTAGTTTGCTCCAAAATAAAGGTCTTGATCTCAGATTACCAAATTTTTCCTTAATATTCGCTGTAGATGTGATGAAACGATTAAAAACTTAAGTTCATTGTTTACTTAACGTACTATCATACGACGTCGATGTACAGACCGGTTCCCTTGATCATAAATGTTAATTTAACAGCGTTGTGCATAGCGCTGCTACTGCCAGATATAACAGGCCTACAATTGCGGCGCTCGCCCGGTTGGCGCTACTCTCCCAATACACGGCTCTAACGGAACTGAAATCGCAGCGCTGCAGCGGAGATAAATTGAAACGGAACTTACTTTCTGGACGCTCCTTGTACATTCTCTAATAGCTCGCGGGAAAAAGGAACACTTAAATCTTTCTGTTTTCGAAGTAATTGGTCTTATTTTATTGTGATCATCATGTCTCCCGCCGGCCGCAGAGGCCGAGCGGTCTGCGGCGTGCCAGTCACAGTCTGCACGGCCGCTGCGGTCGGGGGTTCGAATCCTCCCTCGGGCATGGATGTCTGTGCCGCCTGCAGTATAAGCTAGCTCATAAGTAGTTTGTGACGTAAGGACTGATGATACCGCAGTTAAGCCTCATAAGCTGTTACAAACACAAAAACATCATGTCTCCCTATGTAGGTGCGTGCTAACAATATATGTTCGCATTCGGAAGAGAAGGTTGTCGAAAGAAATTTCACAAACAGATCTCGCCGCAACAAATAACGCCTTTCTGTTAATGATTTCTACATTTCGCTCAGACAGTCGCCTACAATGGCGGCGCTCGCCCGGTTGGCGGTACTCTCCCAATACAGGGCTCTAGCGGAACTGAAATCGCTTGCGTTGTTTCCGTGACAGTCTCTCCCCTATATCGCGATAGTACAAAACGAGCTGCCGTTCTCTGAACTGTCTCTACATCGTCCGTCAGGCCCACCTGGCGTGGGTCCCTCAGTGCGCAGCAATACTCCACAATAGGTCGCACAAGTGTATTGTAGGCAGATTCTTTAGTAGAACTGTTGGATGTTCTAATCGTTCTGACAATGAAACGTATTTTATGTGTGTTCTTTCCAATTTACGTTGTTCGTAATTGTTACTCTCAATACAATTATATATTTTTGACGACATTACAGCGTTTATTTTTAATGAAATAAATCGCAGTTTGCAATCACTTATGGCTTCTCGGTACTACGTTTAGACGTAATACCAAAGTGCGGCGAATGACAATTTGTGCCCGTGCGGGGACTGCCGACTGCCGACTGCGCCAAATGTCAGGGACCAGCAGTCCAGCACCAGCACCAGCCGTTTGCTGTGGGCCGCCTGGGCGCACGATCGACGGAAACGCAGCCACTTGTGAGCCAGCGGTCTGACGTAGCTTATACTGCAGACGGCACAAACATCTGTTTCCAAAACACAGTGACGCCGCTACGTCAGACCGCTGGCTCACAAGTGGCAGTGTTTCAAAAAATGTTTCAAATGTTTGTATAGTCTATGGGACTTAACTACGGGGTCATCAGTCCCTAAACTTAAAAACTACTGATGAACTAGCTTATCCTAAGGACGGCACAAATATCCATGTCCGAGGGGGGATTGGAACCCCCGACCGTAGTGGCCGTGCAGCCCGTGACTGGAGCGCGTCAGTCCCCTCGGCCACCGCGGCCGCAGTGCTGGCCTGCTGGTCCCTGACATTTGGCGCGGGCAGTCGCAGCACGGAGCCCGCCTGCCGCCTCGCCTACATTTCGCCCTCTGCCCGCCGCCTGCTGAGTGGCAGATGCGTCTGCGATTAAGGCGGCCACCGCGGACGCCGCCACGTCACGCTCGTCGCTGTCTGGACGCACGCCAAACATGGGCCGCGGCCTCTGCTCACACTAGAAACACGATCGTGCACATGCAGCCAGCAACAGCATCAACTGCACACGTCTCTAGCCGATGCTTTCACGTACAAACTACTGCCAACACTTCCTCACCTTATATACCAGGATGGTCGTCTGAGATGCACAGAATCTGTTGTAACTGACATCGAGTAAAACACAAGTGTTATCTGGCGTTCCACAGGGAAGTGTTTTAGGTCCCCTACTCTTCCTCGTGTTTATAAACGATTTAGGAAACAATCTGAATAGCTCCCTTAGATTGTTCCCGAATGATGCTGTCGTTTATCGGTTAGTGAGGTAAACAGAGGATCAAAAGCAACTGCAAAGCGATTTACACAAAATTTCTGCATGGTGCGAAAATTGGCAATTGACACCAAATAAACAAAAGTGTGAAGTAATACACATGACCACTAAAAGAAATCCGCTGAACTTCAATTACGCGATAAATCACTCAAACCTTAAGGTCGTAAATTCTACCAAATACCTAGGAGTTACAATTACGAACAACTTTGACTGGAGAGAACACATAGAAAATATTGTGGGGAAGGCGAACCAAAGGTTACGTTTCATTGGCAGAACGCTTAGACGATGCACCAGCTCCACCAAAGAGACTGCCTACATCACACTTGTGCGTCCTCTCCTGGAGTACTGTTGCCCCTTGTGGGACCCTCACCAGGTGGGACTGACGGAAGACATTGATAAGGTTCAGAGAAGGGCAGCTCGTTTTGTTTTATCACGTTACGGGAGGGAAAGCGTCACGGAAATGTTGCACGAATTGGGGTGGAAATCATTAAAAGAAAGACGTTATTCATTGCGGCGTGATCTGTTTGCAAAGTTTCATTCACCGACTTTTAGTTCTGAATGTGAAAATATTTTGCTAGCACCCACCTACTTAGGGAGACATGACCATCCCAATAAAATAAGAGAAATCAGATCGAAAACGGAACGATTTAGGTGTTCTTTCTTCCCGCGCGCTGTTAGAAAATGGAACGGTAGAGAAAAGTTATGAAAGTGGTTAATGAACCCTCCGCCAAGCACTTAAATGTGATTTGCACATTATCTATGTAGATGTAGATGAACAAAAATTGAGTTCCTCGGGAGAAACAAAGGTATTAAGTATAAAGAGAGTCACTGAATAAAAATTTGATCTGTGTCCGACATTCGAACCTGGGACCTCGTGCTTACTAGGCAGGCACTTTAGCCCTTTCAGTCCCTGCACGCACATTTTCCGGCTTTGCTAGCTTCATTTCTTTCTGATTCACGCTAGGAAGGAAGGAAGAAAGTTTGCGGTTTATCGTTCCGTCGACAGCGTGGTCATTAGAGACGGAGCTCATGCTCGGATTTTTGCGTAAGAATAAGGAGGGAAATCGGCCGTGCCCTTTACAAAGGAACCATCCCGGCATCTGCCTGGAGTGATTTAGGGAAATCACGGAAAACCTGAATCTGGATGGCCGGGAGGGATTTGAACCACCATTTTAAAATAAATACCTTAGAGACCAATGTGGCAAATGTATCACAACCCAAAGAAACCATCAAATTCATAATATAACATCTCTGTAAACATATAACATCTATCAAATAGAAAAGTCAATTACATAAACGACTTTCTATAACTGTGCCCACATAACATCAGTTAGAGGTACATATGTTATGTGTAGCAAAATAAAATGTAAGTACAACATTTGTCATTATGCAAACCTAGTATATTCCATTTAAAACATCGTATTAATAATTTTGCAGACTACTTGACAATGCCGTACTGTGGGAAACAGCGGTACTGGATTAATAAAACTATTAGCAGCATTAAAAGTAAAGTATTAATTTAAAAAAGGCATATTACGAAATATTCAACGTTGCAGGTCCTAATTTGAAGGGAAAAAATCGCACTGACGTGTTTTACGGCCCACTTTAGATTTATAGTTTTATAAGTTTTTGCAAACATTTTGGACCAAAATAATAATGTTAAATAATAAAAAAACTATTAATAAGAGTGTCTGACACCCTTTTAAGGAAATAAAATTGTTGTGGCGGGTTCCGAACCACTGACATTCAGCGTGACAGTCCAACGCATTGCCCACTACGCTACAGCTAAGAGTTAGTAATTCCGTTTTTTAATCTCATACTATTGATGGCCGTTGTTAACTGATGCTAATATGGCATTTGTAGACACTAGATTATCATTTATCGTACGAAGAACGACGTGTTTTTGTTAATTCTTCAGTGCGCCATTGCTCTGAAATGAGAACGTGTAAGTTACAATAAGAAAATCATCAAATACCAAACGCAAGATGGCGTATGCCAGAGAGAGTTCTGGGCGAGGAATGTCACGTGACATCTGCGAACGGCTGGTTTTCGTTAATTTAATGGAGGGTGTCAAATCTCCGATATTTTTGTAAATATTCTCAAAGGATACGAAATATGAAATAAAAATAAGGGAACAGAGTTATATAGAATTTTCTCCTGTACAAATTCGTTTATTCAATTTTCGCGTCAGATGAACGGTTTATCTGCAATTAAAATTACATTACAAACGGCTTTTCTTCGTATTACTAACGTATTTCTTGTCCGAAATATTTCAAAAAGCGACGTTCTGGTCTCTGTTGGCCAACAATTATGTCTGTAAAATTTGGTGCCGATCGGTTGAACGGTTCGACCTAAAAAGTGCGAACAGGTTACAGGCAGACAGACATCGTCAAATCGCCGTTATTTTTGCGAATACCACTGAAACGATTGAAGATATGAAAGAAACGCAATAGAGCGAAGTTCTACAGAATTTTCCCGTCTATCAATTTGGTTATTCAATTTTCGTGTCATATGAACGGTTTGTTTGCTATTACAATTATATTACAAACGGCTTTTTTTTTTTTTTTTTTTTTTTTTTTTTTTTTTTTTTTTTTGCATTACAACCGTATTTTTTGTCCGAAAAAATTGAAAAAGGGAGGTTCTGGTATCTTGCGGCCTATAATCATGTCAGTAAAAGTTGGTGCTGATCGGTTGAACGGTTCGTCTTAAAAACAGGGAACACGTTACGGACAGGTAGACAGACATACATCCCAAGATGGCTGTTATATTTGCAAATATCTCTGAAACGGTACGAGATATGAAAAAAAAAAAAAAACTGAAGAACGTTGTAGAGAATTTTCTCCTGTCGGCAGCAGTGGCCGAGGGGACTGTGGCGCTCCAGTCACGGTGTACACGGCCACTACGGTCGGGGGTTCGAATCCCACCTCGGGCATGGATATTTGTGCCGTCCTTAGTCTTAGCTAGTTCATAAGTAGTTTGTAAGTTTAGGGGCTGATGACCCTGTTGTTAAGTCCCATAAGCTATATTCTCCTCTACAAAGTCAGTTATTCAATTTTCGTGTCAGATGAATGGCTGAGCCATTATTTTGATTTGAATTTATAGCTGCCAAAAGACGATCGGAAAATCCCACTTTTAGTGTTTACTACCGTAACCTAAAGTGGGTCAAAACATTTGTACGTTTGATGTCCAAGTGAGAACAGGGCCGGTCGCGGTGGCCGAGGTGACTGAGGCGCTCCAGTCACGGTCAGCACGGCCACTACGGTCGGGGGTTCGAATCCCCCCTCGGGCATGGAAATTTGTGCCGTCTGTAGTCTTAGCTAGTTCATAAGTAGTTTGTAAGCTTAGGGACTGATGACCCCGTAGTTAAGTCCCATAAGTTGTACAAACATTTTTTGAGAACAGGAGTGTGAGGAATAGTGCGGATAAAAGTGGTCCCAGTACTGAACCGTGGGGAAGAGCTAGCAGATGGCATCCCGCGGGAAGGAGGCGGGTGCTTTTAGGGGGTGACGTCACGCGGCTGTCACCGCGTTTGTTGCCAAACTTCTGGCGACAGGCGCAGACCTGCAGGCGGTTTTGGGCGGTGAGGTGGCGCCACGGACATGTATTAATAGACTGGCAATGCCCTATACCGTATCATTGGTGTCAGTGAAGTCGCCCCGCCATATTACTATACTATAAACTAGTAAGCATTCGTGTGTGTAATTACAGAAAACAGTCGTAAAAATATGAACGAACTGGCGTAACTACGTTGTGTTTAGAGTTTTGACATATGGGAAATTCGTGTGTTGTGTATGGCTGTAAATTTTTCAGCTGCAGTAAGCTTCGACACATTGAGTAATGAGTGGCATTGATTTGCTGTTATTATTAATCTTACCAATTTAATTCAACTTCGGATTTTATTTCAGTAGTGTTGGTCGTTAGAAAAGTGTTGATTATCGTGAATTAGCCGTATCCTTATTATTTTGAGAGTCGTTACGAAATATGTGCCTTATTATTTTGAGAGTCGTTACGAAATATTTGACACATACTATACGGTGTCACACCACGGATAGCGCATTGTAAGCATCGTTTACCATTTATACTGTCTTCTTAACACAACATAAGCGCATGTACCATTATAACCGTTTGTAATTCCGCCTTGTAATTTTGTGTAAATTCTGTCACGCAGATAATCTGAAGATGCCTTGCGAAAGGACGAAACGCGTCGTTAACTAATAAAAAATTTGCAATCAAGACGGTTTGAAGGAATATTTGCCGGCCGCGGTGGCCGAGGTGGCTGAGGCGCTTCAGTCACGGTCAGCACGGCCACTACGGCCGGGGGTTCGAATCCCCCTTGGACATGGATATTTGTGCCGTCTGTAGTCTTAGCTAGTTGATAAGTAGTTTGTAAGCTTAGGGACTGATGACCGCGTAGTTAAGTCGCGTAGGTTGTACAAACATTTGAACATTTGAAGGAATATTTATTCTAACTGATTGCTGTTGTACACCATGGATTGGAAATCATTTTTATGTAGGCCTGTATGTTAAATTCAACTATTGCGGAAGTGTCAGCTCAAATGCAAATCATATACAAACGAACTCGTAAAGCTTACAGCGTCATATCGTGTCAGAAGAACATAGCAGTACCGCACGGAGACTTGTTGACGTGAGGTGAGGCAAGATGTCGGCTTCAGGCTGCCGGCTTCAGCCGCAGAGGCACGCCTGCCCGCCTGTGGGTGGCGCACGCGCTGCCAGAGACGCTGCCGCCGCCAAGCGCGTGCAGACCGCGAGGCCGCGTAAACACGGTCTGCGGAACAGCGGCCGCGCTGTTTATCCCCCGAGCGCACTCGGCCAGCCGCTGCAGCCTGCAGTCTGCGCCGGCACGTGGCGGCGGGTTCTTTTCCTGGCGCGGCGCCTCGGCCACGCCCGTCCACAGCGGTCCGCGGCGGTCCCGGCGCTCGAATCGCACACGCTGGCCGCAGCGGCCGAGTTTCCGGGAGACGGTCTGCAGCTGCTTGCTGTCGTCTCGGACGAAGAAGGGGACATTTTTATCCAATGTTCAAATGCCTGTAAATCTATCAGACCAAACTGCGTGGTCATCAGTCCGTAGCTTACAAACTACTTAAACGTAGGTAAACTAACCTAAGGACAACACACACACCCATGCCCCAGGGAGGACTCGAACCTCCACGGCGAGCAACCGCGCGCTCCGCAGCGAGGTGCTTTTGATCGCTCGGCTACTCCACCGCGGCGAAATTTTTATCCATTATGTGTCAGAACCTGCGACTGAATCTCCAAATAGCTTTCAGAAATCACTGCAACCACTCGCCTTTTCTATTCTCAATGGCGATTTATTGAACCGTGACCGGTTTCAAGTTGCCTAGCAGCTCATCGTCAGACGGTATATACAGGATGAGTCACCTAACATTACCGCTGGATATATTTCGTAAAGTGCGCCTCGGTTGCACAGTGGTAGAGTGCCAGACTACAATTCCAAAGGTCCCGAGTTCGATCCCCGCCACGTCCTAAGATTTTTATCTGTCACTTTCCACTTCTTTCACCTCTAGCAGTATTGCTGATGTGAAAAAATACCGAGTAGCACCGTGGTTGGGAACCCACGTTAAACTGTAGGTCCCCCTATAACTGGCTGGGTAAGTCAGTTCCAAAGTCGGAGGAAGGCAACGGCATACCACCTCCAAACAGGACCGTGCCTAGTAAAGCACTGTGATGTTCAAACCAATCTTCGGATTGTTCACTGCTTTACCTTTATATTTCGTAAACCACATCAAATACTGACGAACCGGTTCCACAAACCGAGCGTGAGGAGAGGGGCTAGTGTAATTGGTTAATACAAAACATAAAAAAATACACGGAAGTATGTTTTTTTAATACAAAACTACGTTTTTTTGAACCCCGTTAGTGTTGTTAGCACATCTGAACATATAAACAAATACGTAATCATTGCCGTTTGTTGCATTGTAAAATGTTAATTACATCCGGAGATATTGTAACATAAAGTTGACGCTTGAGTACCACTCCTCCGCTGTTCGATCGTGTGTATCGGAGAGCACGGAATTAAGTAGGCATCCGAAGGGAACAGTGATGTACCTTAGGTACAGAAGAGACTGGAGCAGCACATTACGTCCACATGCTAACACCTTTATTGGTCTTTTTCACTGACGCACGTGTACATTACCATGAGGGGTGAGGTACACGTACACACGTGGTTTCCGTTTTCAATTACGGAGTGGAATAGAGTGTGCCCCGACATGTCAGGCCAATAGATGTTCAAAGTGGTGGCCATCATTTGCTGCTCACAATTGCCATCTATGGCGTAATCAATGTCGTACACGCCGCAGTACATCTTTTGTAATGTCGCCGCAGGCTGCCACAATACGTTGTTTCGTATCCTCTGGGGTTGTAGGCACATCACGGTACACATTCTCCTTTAACGTACCCCACAGAAAGAAGTCCACAGGTGTCAGATCAGGAGAACGGGCTGGCCAAGTCATGCGTCCTCCACGTCCTATGAAACGCCCGTCCAACATCCTGTCAAGGGTCACCTAGTGTTAACTGCGGAATGTGCTGGTGCACCATCATGCCGGTACCACGTACGCCGACGCGTTTCCAGTGGGACATTTAATTGTAAGGTACATCACCGTTCCCTTTGGATCCCTACTTCATTCGGAATACAGTATTGTGGCTGCGAGCATTACAGAACAAATAGGCTGTGGTATAGGAAAGAGACAGCGTGGCGAATGGAGATTTGTGTGTGGCGGGAGACGTGCAGGGAAGAGTCCTCTGCAGTCGGGCTGGTCACTGTGTCCTGGTGGCGGAGTGGTCAACGCGTCTGCCTAGTAAGCGGGAGATCACGGGTTCAAATCCCGGCCGGACACAAATTTTCAGCTCGCCGCGGTGGCCGAGGGGACTGAGGAGCGTCAGTCACGGTCTGCACGTCCACTACGGTCGGGGGTTCGAATCTCCCCTCGAGCATGGATGTTTGTGCCGTCGTAGTTCGTAAGTTCAAATGTTTGTATAGTCTATGGGACTTAACTACGGGGTCTTCAGTCCCTAAACTTACAAACTCCTTAGCAACTACTTACGAACTAAGACAACACAAATATCCATGCCCGAGGGGGGATTCGAACCCCCGACCGCAGTGGCCGTGCAGACCGTGACTGGAGCGCCTCAGTCCCCTCGGCCACCGCGGCCGGCAGTTCGTAAGTAGTTCATAAGTAGTTTGTAAGTTTAGGGACTGATGACCCCGTAGTCGAGTCCCATAAGTTTTACAAACATTTGAACATTTTGAACAAATTTTCATTCGCCACAGTTTGGTACTCTATCTAAGCCTAATACAGTGAAGCCGTAACATCGCAAATTGCGATTTATTTCGCATACCCTAAATACGGCCCTCTTACTTCGTAGTGCAGTTTGACTTAGCGATGAAATTTGAGTTTATTTATTTATTATTTATTTATTTACTTTTATTTGCGTCTCAAAGCACTCTATTCACTTTCTCGCAAATTGTGATGAGAAATCAAAGAGGAGTCGAGGTCACTCGGGCGCATTCGCAAGCGGCCGCGGCTTGTAGCGCCTTCAGCTGTCCGTCCCCCCACCACGGCGCCGCCGAGCGCAGCCGAAGAGCGGCGGAAACGGCCGAGCGGGCGGGCGCCAACGCGGCCGGCATTCGAACGGGGCGCGCCTCAGTCGCGAACTGACTGGCGACTGCGCTCCCGCCGCGTCGCAGCAGTCAGCAGTCAGCGGTCAGCGGTCAGAACGACAGCCACTGTGCTCTGTCTGTCTGACTGACGGGACGGCGAGTCTGCCGCCAAGGACCGCGCAAACTTTTTCTAGCTTCAGTATTTATTATTTTTAAATAATTTAAGCCAAGTAATCAGTAATTCTAGTCGTATTTACCGCATTCTAGTCAGTGCAAATAAAAAAACTACTGCCGAAGTAGATATTTGGCCCGCGGCGGAAACTTGCTATGCGCACCGCCTGAGGTGACACAGCGGCAGGAAAGATGGGCTGTTCCCCGGCCGGGAGACGGCGGTGGTCGTGCCGGCAGGCGCTGGTCGTGTCGGCGATGGTGGCGGTCGCGCTGGTCCAGCTCGCCGACGCCCAAGGTAAGCAGGCCGCCCGGCGTATCAGCAGCGGCTGGCCGGCCGCTAATATCTGCCTGCCCGGCCAGGCCGCGCTAAAAGACAAAAATGCTCTCCCCCTGTACCAAAAAGGAAAGCTGCTCCCAGCCCGACTGGAAGCATCTCTCCTGATCGTCTGCGCGCAAATTACACCGGTCCCGTGTGTCGTGGCAAAACCTGATGGCGCAGGAGTGGCAGCCGCACAAGTACATTCATAGCATCTCTCGCGGCTGAATTATTCTGTCATTAGAACTAAAAATAGTATACAAGTTGGTCATTTTAAAGTTTGTACTGCTCTTAATTTCACAAAATAACAGCCAAGACCGCAAATTCTCTTTTTACTTAGATGACAGGTTTTGGCAGGTTAAACATTGGGAACAGTGGCGTAACTATGGGGGGGGGGGGGAATGAGGCGGATAGAAACCCCCCACCCAGAACCCGAAAAGACAAAAAAAAAAAAAAAAAAAAAAAAAAAAAAAAAAAAAAAAAAAAAACAACAACAACAGGGAAATTGAATGACAGCAATCTGGTAAAGGTAAAGATTTGAAACTTGGGCTGTTTTACCATAAGCTTTCATTGGAAGGGAGTGAATTAGTTTCTTCAGCGGGAGTGGTAGATGGTAGTCTGTCTGGAAACTGACTAAAATTTTGCTCGGCAAACAGATCTATTCCCCTATTCCCCCCCCCCCCCCCAAAGCCAAGTCCTAGTTACGCCACTGATTGGGAATGTCTGTAGCATAGCCACATCAGCCAGGAAACACTAAAAAAATCAAATTTTTTTGCCAACACTATTTCCATAATGACATGTCAATCATAGTGTTGGTGAAAATCTTCATTTCTATTAAGTTTTCTCTTTGCTCTATTGTATATTAAAGACAAATCTGAGGATAGCAGTACAACCTACCAAAACTAGTTTATATATATAGTCATCATAGTCAACACTATTTCCATAATGACATGTCAATGATAGTGTTGGTGATAATCTTCATTTCTATTAAGTTCCCTCTTTGCTGTATTGTATATTAAAGACAAATCTGAGGATGTCAGTACAACCTGCCAAAACCAGTTTATATATGTAGTCATCATAGTCAACACTATTTCCTTAATGACATGTGAATGATAGTGTTGGTGATAATCTTCATTTCTATTAAGTTTTCTCTTTGCTGTATTGTATATTAAAGACAAATCTGAGGATGTCAGTACAACCTGCCAAAACCAGTTATATATGTAGTCATCATATATATCATACAAATCATGCCTAGCTTAGTTTCAGACAGCAACATACGTTTCACCGCCAAAATGATGTGTGTAATACTGATTTATCATGATAAATAATCAGCCATATTTGTAACTATACACGTACTTCAGATTACACAATCGATCACTACTGGTTTCGGGACCTTTAAGTGCTGATTGAGTATCTAAGGATCCCACCTATAGTTACAAGTGGGGTAGATTATTCACCATAACAAATTGCCTACAAAGAGCATATCATAACGATCTCTCGACTCTTAAAGTGAAAGTATCCCACCTACAATATTATTTTACTTGATGAGCTGCTGTATTAGCGATGTTTCACGTTCGTTCGAAAATTTTCAGCCTTTGAACATGTTACGGAAGACCCTACTTTGTAAGGAAAACTTTGTTAAGACTTTTGTAAAGGAAACTCCGCAAACAGCTGACACTGTAGCAGTTCTTAAGCAGGCACTGTCGGTTTCGAGACCTAGAGCGTCATCATCAGGTGGATGTCAATATTAAATGCTCATAGCCGGAACGCCCGGAAAAAAAAATCTGTACTAAACAACCAGAAACAAGCTCTGGTTGCTTCCTGACGATCCCAACGTACAGATATGACATTTTGATACCAGGTTTTCACTAACATATGCACCTGATGATGTGGATGTGGTCACGAAACCGGTGGTGCCGGGATGAAAATTGCTTGTGTGGCCGCTGTCAGCGGAGTTTCCACTGTAAAGATGTGCTTCCTCAGGGGCGGATGCCCTGAGCATCTGTAATCCGTTGTAACTGCTCCTTGCAGGGAGCGAGACAGTTTTGGGCAGAGCCAAGTGCCTTGTGGAATACAAGCCTTTTCTGGTGGACGCGATCAACCAAGTGCCTCTGTATTGATTTCTTCCGCGCCTTCTCTTGCTGTATCGATGGTGTTCAACTGCAACCTCGTATGTCAGTTTGTTCATGTAAGAACACCATGGAAAATTTTTACTTAATTTATTCCTAGAAAATTATTTTCCCTGATATTTTCATGGAATATTTTATTAATGAAATAATTTATAGTGATAGTTATTTTTTTATTTGCTATCGAAATAATTGTAAAAGAACAAAGCTTATTTCACTCTCCTGTAAAACTAAATTTTTGACATATGAGGTTGCTGTTCAACACCATCGATATACTGACTGGAATAATGAAAGAACCTGTTTTCTAATGCACGACCGAAGAATTGCGTTGTATGAGATGAAAGTTGAAAAGTTCTGGAAATAAGTGCCAGACACTTTCAGTATTGTCTACATTTAGCTGCTTATTTATCGCTCAAAAATCGTCATTTCTCGCCGCCGAGCACTGTATTCTTCGCTAGAATATTTGGAGACCTGTCTACCATTGGAGCGCTTGCAGATGCCTTAAAAACTTGTGGGTCGCTGAAGCTGTTTTGTAGGGAATCCACTTTGTATGCAGAATTTGGCTATGGCTACAAGTAATTTTTACTGTGAGCAAAAATACTTCGGCCATTTTAGTGCCGTGAGGAATACCAGAAGGTACGCGTTCAAGTGTAGCGCGAGCATTACGCTTCGGAGTTGATACTTCAGCTTTCTGGACAGCAAAGTTTAATTCAGAGTTTTCAACCCTATTCCGATTAATCCGTTCTTCAATTTTGGAAAAATATGCATCAGTTGTCGTCCTTTACATTAGTTAAAGCGTGAAACACATTCGTGGAATGGAGTCAGCAAAATATGAGCTTCACACATTACATTGCCGCCGTCTTCGTAACGTTTTCTTTCCAGCACGATTTATCGAAATCAAAATAATTTTAGTCCGACTACTGTTTCCTATGGGGTGCCACACCTTCACAGAACGAATACTGATGAATCTTGTATACTGCGTTTTGCCCTTTCGACATAGCTTTTCTGTATTTGAGGAAATTTTAAGCAATCTGTCGTAAGTATTATTTATTGATAGATCTAGATTTCGACCACTGTATGGTCATTATCAATGCATAAAACACCTCGACCTCCATCTTGGAGGTTGCGTTGGTACTGATGCACAACGTGGAGGTCGAGATGTTTTATGTGATTTAATAGTTTTTTAAGCATTGATAATGACCACACAGTGCTCGGAATCTAGATCTGCTAATAAATAATGCTTTACGACTGATTGCTGAAAATTTCTACACATCAAATACATTCGTTGAGCACAAGTTCCACCACGGAATCAAGTCTGATGGCTTTTCTGTTCGAGAGCAGTTAATGCGATGTCCCCAAGAAACAGCTGATGCGGTGAGCAGTTGTTTTTAATTTTTCATTTAAAATAAGAGAGAGAGAGGGAGCGGAAAACATTTCTGATAAATGCAGTTGCTCTCCTGAAAGTACCTCATATTGTACGTGCCCGGAGATTCGAGTTCTCTCTATACTATACATGTAAGTAGTATATCTGTCGCTTTCAACGCGGTAACAAGGAGTGTACTATTGATGAGAAAGCTCTTTAGTTATGAACTTTCAGCTCATTAAATCTTTCGGTAAAATGTCTCTTAATAAATCGTATTAAATGTGTTGACAACGTCGTTTGAACTACAAAAATGTATTCAAATGTTCAAACGTTTGTTAAGCTTATGGGACTTAACTGCGGGGTCATCAGTCCATCAACTTACAAACTACTTATGAACTACCTTATACTAAAGACAGCACAAACATCCATGCTCGAGGGGGGATTCGAACCCCCGACGGGGAAAGGCCTCGCGCATCGTAGCATAGCGCCTCAATGCGCTCCGCCGCGGCAAAAATGTTTTCAAATTGGAGTTAAATGCAGACTTTTTTTTCCTTAACTTCCTATGATCGAGACATTTGTGGTATTTCCCAATGGAGGTATTAGTTCTGCAATACATGACGTATTCGGAAAAGTGACTTAGTTCGGACTCAACATTCACACTCTTAGTCGTCAAGGGAATAACATTTTGTAAGCAGTGTTTGCCCTTTTCGGGGACTCGTTGCATTCTGAGTACATCATGCCCATTTTCTTGGACTCAACAATTCGTCCTTCGCCAGAAAATAGTCTGATATTCCTTTAAGAATATTACTTCTATAGGATAATTCTTGTAAAGAAGAAAACAGCAAGGAGCCACTATAAATAATGGTATTAAAGTAGCTCCGTTACGGGTTTCGAACCTAAAGGTCATCATTAGTGGGGTTTTGACGTCCAAATACATTTGTTATTGCCTACATCTGGGTTCTGTTCCGAACAGCCGCTTGTGGCAGAATATTCTTGGGATGGTAGTGCCCATGTCAAGAATATTGCGCTACAAGGGGTTAGAATCAAGAAGTAGATAATAACAAATATATGTGGTCGTCAACAGTCGTCTGATGATGAACCTTTAGGGTCGGAGCTATTTTTTAAATATAAATAGCAATATTAGTAGAGGTTGCGTGCTGTTTTCTTCTTTGCAAGGATCAACCTGTATTTTGGTACACAGCCACAGGCTCAAAATGCCAGTTTACGAGAAAGTAGACTCCATTTAGTTTTTAAAATTTAAGTGTCTTTCTCAACAGTGCCTTAGAGCTGTATACAGACAGCCCACGTTAGTCTCGAGAGCTCCGAAATATACCGGAATTGTGATACGGAGATGAACAGTGTCGAGGGGAGAAATTTCTGTGTCTGCGTTTCAAGGCAGATCAGGGAGGGCTACGAGCAGCGGATGTGCTGGTCTCAGTTATGGTAGGGTCGTACCCGTTAACAGGCCGCTGAAAGAATGCTGGGCGGGTTCCCAGATTGCGCTTCCAACTCGCTGCAATCCGATGCTAGGCGTGCAGAAACCTGAAGGACAGATCAAACCGTTTCTTACGCTGTCTCTAGACACAAAGGCTTCACATTTGCCGCGTTAGAAATAATTTAAATGAGACGCATTGAGTTGTTAAAATTTATCATGAATATCGACCGAAGCAGTGATTTAATATTTGTATCAAGGGTGAGATTGCAACATTCAATCGCACTAACCTCTACACCACCCTGGCACTGTGGCTATCGCTCCTGCAGTGACAAAACTAGTTAGTTTCCCGCTTCCCTCACAACAAATGTTGCTGTTTCCTGCAAACGTAGTTAATCCGTACTGCTACGGTGGTGTAACGGTTACCGCAACCGCCTAGCGACCAGGAGGCTCGGGTTCGAATTCCAGCTTTGGTACAAATTTTACCTTAATGTCTCAACCTATACTAGTTCAGTTAAAAATAAATTCTGCAACATTTTTAATTTCTCGCCAGCGAAGTTCTGGAAAGAAATCCAGTTGGCACCCCTGCACAGGCCTGTATTGAATGTGTAATTGCCGTAAATTTCATTATTTTATATGTGTCAGTTGCTGTACAGTGGTGTGTTGAGTAGAATGTTGCGTGGCACAGTTTGAGAATTTCGAAATGGCAGAGGCTTCTGCGTCAGTTTTGTATGAAGCCCGAAAAAAGCTTTACACAGATGTACCAAATGGTGCGGGAAGTGTGCTTAAGCTTTGGTCGGCGTCACGAGTGGATCACGCGGTTTGAAAATGGTCGAACGGAAGTTAACGGTGAGCTTCGTCGAGACGTTTGCCGATGTCCGGAACGTCAACGTAATTGTGCGTGCAGATCGAAACCCTGACTGTCCATGAGATTTCAGACCATGTCGTGAAATCCTGACTCAGATGCATTCAGCACTAGTGCGTAACTTTGCTTCTGAAATATAGAGCTGAGGAAGACCCTAGCGGATAGCGTTAATGGCTCCTTGCGTCTTCCATGCGACGCGCGCTTTTGTCAAAGTTCCAAGACCAAACGTTCCGTGAAGAGTCAACCAATAAATTGCTTCCTCCTGCCTATATCTCGCGAAGCGACCACAGGGGTAAGACCAGAGATACTAGGGCCCACACAGACTAGAAGAGCGGAAGTGACAATATACGCTAAATGTTCAAATTCAAATGTTCAAATGTTTGTATAGTCTATGGGACTTAACTACGGGGTCATCAGTCCCTAAGCTTACAAACTATTTATGAACTAGCTAAGACTAAGGACGGCACAAATATCCATGCCCGAGGAGGGATTCGAACCCCCGACCGTAGTGCCCGTGCAGACCGTGACTGGAGCGCCTCAGTCCACTCGGCCACCGCGGCCGGCTCCCTGTCTCTATCCTCTCCCTTCGCCTTCTGAAAGTGTTCATATCTACTATCTGTCATTCGCTAGAACTATCACTTGTTCCTCCTATTTCACATTCTTCTCTGTCAGTCTCTTTTCAATCTCATGACTGTTACCTACGATCTCTATTTCGATGGAATTAACTCCTGTTTGTGTAAATTTTACTTTCCGGTCTCTCTGACTTCTTCTTGATCTTCTTAAACTATCCATATAAAATGTTTACCGACTTTGTTCTCCAGAATTAGCACCTCTTTCCCAATCTGCCTTTTGTTAGCAAACTTTCCATATCTGCATTTCCCCCTCCGTTAAACTCGGCACTCTATTCTCCTATTTAATTTCACTCTCTGTTACCCTATATTGTCTTCTTCTCTTCCATATCTTGACTGGTACTGCCTGCGCACCTTTCTCGACAATTAGCACATGTCTCTTACGCCTTACTGCCTTATTCCCTCTTTGTTGCTACATATTACTTTCTTCACCTGAGCCTCTTCTCTTGTAACTGCCTGCATTGCTTTCTCCAGAATTAACATCTCTCTCCTAATCCTGTTCTCATTTAACTCCTGTTGTACATCTACACTCTAACTTCTTCCTTTTCTCCACACTTAACCACCCTATTTTCCTATATTATTCCCGCTTCTTTTGACAGAGAACTGCATTGTCCTCCTTCATGTCTTTAAATTGTACTGCCTGCTCTACTTTCTCGAGAATTAGCACCTGTCTTCCATTTCTTATCGTCTTCTTGCTAAACTTTCCTTATCTAACGCCTGACTTCTTCCTTCTGTACCCTACTCTATTTTACCTCCCTTTCTCTTACTATTGCCTGCATTGCTTTCTCCAGAATTAGGACCTTTCCCCTATTCTGTGTCATCAAACTTTGTGTATCTGCACTCTGACTTCTTCCTTCCTCCACACTGACCACACTATTGTCCTATTTTATTCTCCCTCTCTCTTAGTGAGTGCTGCATTCTCCTCTTCCATCTCTTGAACTCCTTCACTCCTTTCTTCGGAATTATCATCACCTCTTCTTATCATGTTCTCATTAAACTTCCTATATGTACTGTTTGACTTCCCCCTTCCACACACTCCTATTTTACTTCCCTCTCTCTATGTATTGTGCCATTCTCTATCCTTGCCTTGCCCGGCCTCTCTGCTTTCTCCTGAATTAGCACTTTAACACTCTATCTTCGTATTAAACTTTCTGTATCTTACACTCTGACTTCTTCCTTCTGTTGCACTGACCACCCTAATCTGCTATTTTATTCCTGCCCTCTCTTACTGAGTGCTGCGTTCTTTTCTCCATCTCTTCTACTCCTTATCCCGTTCTCATTAAACTTTCTATGTGCGCTGTCTGACTTCTTCCTTCCACACGTTACTATTTTGTTTCCCTCTCTCTCTGTGTATTGGCCGTCCTCTATCCTTGCCTTGCCCGACCACTCTGCTTTCTCCAGAATTAGCACTTCTCCCCTACCCTACATACTTATTAAACTTTCTATATCTACACTCTGATTTCTTCCTATTCTCCTATTTTATTCCTGCTCTCTCTTACTGAGCGCTGTGTTCTAGTCCTCCATCTCTCCTTCTTCTTATCGCGTTCCCATTAAACTTTCTATGTGCACTGTCTGGCTTTTTCCTTCCACACTTTACTCTCCTATTTTACTTCCCTCTCTCTCTGTATTGTACCCTCCTCTACCCTCGTGCTGGCGCTGTGTTTTCTCCAGAATTAGCACTTCTCTCCTACCCTACATTCTTATTAAACTTTCTATATCTACACTCTGACTTCTTCCTATTCTCCTATTTTATTCCTGCTCTTTCTTACTGAGCGCTGTGTTCTCCTCCTCCATCTCTCCTACTCATTAAACTTTCTATATGCGCTGTCTGACTGCTCCCTTGCACACTTTACTCTCCTACTTCACTTGCCTCTACGCATTGTGGCCTCCTGTACCCTCGCTGTGCTCTCTCCAGAATTAGCGCTGCCACTTAGCAGCCGCTCTCGGCCGGTTGCGCAGGCCGCGGCGTTATCTGCGGCATCGGCTGATGTGTGGGACACCGCCGTCCACATCCACATCCACATCCTCGCGTGGCTTTATGGCGGGGAGCCGAGCCAAGGCACACAGCGCATCAGCTGCACAAATAGTCCGCCCGCAGACCGCCGACCGCTTCACTGGCCCACTGAGCCAATCTCTGCATGCTGCAAAAATGCGCGCGTGCTCTATACCTTAAAATGTACGCTAGTACCTCCCACTGGAAATGCCACAGGTTATAAATATCTCCATCTGCACGAAGTTAGGAAGAAACAAATTGCATTTTAAGTGCGGCCTATATTCATGGTCATACGAGGCGCGTCCATAAAGTAAGTTCCGTTTCAATGTATCTCCGCTGCAGCGCTGCGATTGCAGTTCCGCACACGCGCTGTAGACGACGTGTATCAAGGAGAAGAACGTGCGCCATTTGGAGATCGCTGTCAGTTACGTACGCTTTGTTGTGCTCGTTTGAAATGTCGGCGTCGATTGAAAATCCCGCCGCCTGTGAAATCAGGTCGGTGATTCGGTTTCTGAATGCGAGGAAAGTGAAACTATGTGAAATTTACCGGCAAATTTGCGACGTTTATGGACCAAATGCGATGAGTGATTCGATGATGAGAAGATGGGTCCGACAGTTCAATGGCGGGCGTAGTGATGTGCACGATGAAGAACGAAGTGGGCGTCCACCTTTGGTTACAGAATAACTGGTTCACGCGATTGATGACAAGATCCAGGGAAACCGTAGGTTTACAATTAGTGCTCTCGCTATGGACTTCCCCTAAATTTCTCTGTTTCCAACTGGTTGAAGACACAGGTGGCAGATTTCTATGAAGAAGGTATACAAAACCTGGTGCCACGCTATGACAAATGCCTGCAAATTTCAGCAGATATATGGAGAAGTAGTTTAAGAGTTGTAGAATTCTGTGCAATGAAAATTTCTTCTGTATCGGTGTACAATATCATTTTATTACCAAACGGAACTTAGTTTCTGGGCGCGCCTCGTAGATAATATTGACAACTCCGTGTGTCTCGCGTAAATTATTTGTTGTGCAGCAAACGTGAGGTTCCTGTCGCTAGAGACGGCGTCAGCAACGGTTTGATCTGTCCTTCAGGTTTCTGCACGCCTAGCATCGGATCGCACCGAGTTGGAGGCGCGAGCAGGGAACCCGCCCAGCATTCGTTCAGCTGCCTGTTAGCGGGTACGTGCCCTGCGACATGTGTATAAGAACTACTCATATCCCTCCCTGATCTGCCGCGAATACATTTTTGTAATTGAAACGACGTCTGACAATAACGTTCGGTATATATTACTGTTAAGATTAACGTAGACGAACTATGAACTACACTTAACCTTACTAACTTCGAAATAGTTTCTTCGCTAAGTTCTACGGCATGCTGAATGTCAGCAATATCGGAAAATCTCTTTATTCCAAAGCGAGTTAGATTCGAGGTAATAGGAATATGTGTGTGGGTTTTTCAAGTTGCACCACCCCGTTTTTCGCAAAGTCAAATGTTCAATTGTTTGTAAATCTAATGTACATAATTGCTGCGTTATCAGCCCCTACGCTTACTAACTACGTAACCCTTTAAATCACAGTGTAGCTGATCAGCTACGTACCTTATTTTTCCCATTATCTCTCAAACTGATCAAAATTTTACCACAATTTCATTTGTAACTGTCTGTATACATAGCGTTACATATGCCAGTATCTCGTCCTAGAAATTATAAGTTGCAGAGTGCTACCGAGTCATTTCGAGAGCTCCACTGAGTTACTCCTAAGATGTGCGTTTGTTTGCTTTATTCCTTTGCCATGTAAAAGTATTCAATCACATACTACTGTTGCATTATGAGTTAATTCTGGAAATATGAAAAGCATAACGGTGACATTTATTGTATCGGGTACATGATGGAAGCAGTATATAGCTGACCACCTATGAAATTTTTGTTGCTAGTAATTAAACTGTAGGTCCCCCTATAACTGGCTGGGTAAGTCAGTTCCAAGGTCGGAGGAAGGCAACGGCATACCACCTCCAAACAGGACTATACCTGTTAAAGCAGGTGGGTTTGACGGAGAACATCGAAAGAGTCCAAAGAAGGGCAGCTCGTTTCATATTGTCACGATACAGGGGAGACAGCGTTACGGAAATGATACAGGATCTGGGATGGGAATCATTAGATAAACGGCGCTTGTCGCTGCGGCGTGGGCTACTTACGAAACTCCAGTCGCCAACATTCTCCTCCGAATGCGAAAATATATTGTTGACTCCCACTTACATAGGTAGAAATGATCATCAGAATAAAGTACGAGAAATCAGAGCTCGAACGGAGAGATTCAGGTGTTCTTTCTACCTGCGCGCTATTCGAGAATTTAATGGGAGATAGTATGAAGTAGGTTCGATGAACCCTCTGCCAGGCACTTAAATGTGATCCCATGCAGATAGCGATCTTCGGATTGTTGATTGCTTTACGTAGTGCATGTAATGTTATGGTCTTCAGTCTGTAGACTGGTTTGATGCAGCTCTCCACCCTACTCTATCCTGAGCAAGCCTTTTCATCTCCTCATAAGAACGGCAACCCACATCCACTTGAATCTGCTTACTATACGTGTCTCTTGGTCTCCCTCTGCGATTTTTACCCCACACACTTCCCTCCAGTGCTAAATTTACGATTCCCCGATGTCTAAGAATGTGTCCTACCAAGCGATCCCTTCTTTTAGTCAGGGTATGTCAAAAATTCCTTTTCTCACCAATTCTGTTCAGTACCTCTTCATTAGTTATGCGATCTACCCACCTAATCTTCAGCATTCTTCTGTAGCACTACATTTCAAAAGCCTCTATTCTCTTCCTGTCCGCACTGCTTATCGTCCATGTTTCACTCCCGTACAAGGCAACACTCCACACAAATGCCTTCAGAAAAGACGTCCTTACACTTGAATTAATATTCGATTTTAGCAAATTTCTCTTTTTCAAAAATGCTTCTCTTCCCATTGCCATTCTGCATTTTATATCCTCTGTACTGCGACCATCATTTGTTATTTTACTGCCCAAGTAACAAAACTCATCTACCTCCTTTATTGTTTCGTTACCTAATCTAATTCCTTCAGCATCACCTGATTTTCTTACACTGCACTCCATTACCCTAGTTTTGCTCTTGTTAATGTTCATCTTGTAGGGACCTTTCAGCACACTGTCCATTCCGTTCAAATACTCTTCCAGGTCCTTTGTTGTATCTGACAGAATTACTATGTCGTCTGGAAAAAGCAATGTTTTTAATTCTTCCCCCTGAAGTTTAATTCCTTCACCAAATTTGTCCTTGCTTTCGTTTATAGCTTGCTCAATGTACAAATTGAACGTAGTGCGCAAGAATTTTAATTTTGTTTCAGTATTTTTCTCGGTATATACGCACTATAGATTAATCGTGATATTTTTATAGCTTCAAATAAAAAGTCATGCATTAGAGAGTTAAACTAGCGTTAAGTAACTTACGCTAAGCAAAACACACACGGACACACATGCACTAGGGAGTACTCGAACCTCCGGCGACGAGTAACCGCATGTTCCGCGCAACAAAACGCCTGTTTCGCAGAACTCGGCGGAACGTTATTTTCAGAGGATGTGTATGCAGTATGAGACGGCTGTAACACTTTGGTGTGGATTGTGAGAGAGAGATTACTAGGAGAAGGCCCTGCTCGGTGTGTTGTTATGGACCGGTGGAGCAAAGCCCCCAGAGATAGGCGGCGGGCCACGCCCCTTGGCGCGCCTGGAGGCCCGCTACCCGCAGCGCGGCGGCGGCGAGCGGGCTGCGGCGTCAGCAGGCGCCTGCTTAATTATGCAGGGCAGAGGGTCTCTGCGGGGAGGAGGCCACTGAGGGATGAGGCTGCCAACATAGTCGCTACCTGTCACCGCAGCCGTCTAAATCATTTCACGAAATGCCGAATTTCTCACATTCTCACACCTCTCTACTGCATTAAGGGGAGATCAAAGTGGTGGCGTATGAAAATCATTGCCGGACGACACCTCGGACCGCTTTTCGTGAGGTATTCCCTTAGCATTTGGCAATTCAACTGTACCCAGTGGTGTAACTATGGGAGGGGGAGGATGAGGGGGATAGAACCCCCCCCCCAGAAGCCCTCACCAGAAAACAAGAGAGAGAGAGGAAAAAGAAAAAAGATATCGTTTAACAGCAATCTGGTAAAGGTAAAGATTGGAAACTTGGGGTGTCTTACCATAAGCTTTCATTGCATGGGAGTGAATTAGTTTCTTCAACGGGAGTGGTAGATGGTATTCTGTCTGGAAACTGAGTAAAATTCTGCTCTTCAAGCAGATGTATCCTCCCCCCCCCCCCCCCCAAAGCTAAGTCCTGCTTACGCCACTGACTGTACCTAATACTGTTTTTGAGAACATCACAGATTTCATCATCAAAACGGCGACCGGGGACCCTGTAGATCCTTACCTCACAATTCCATAGAAGGCGATCTCGTGCACTTTGGATCCAGTTGTTACGGACTCCTAGCTCACAAAGGTCTTTCTTCAGCTAGTCCACCCATCGCTAAACTATATTTTGAAAGAAATTAAGTACGATAATACTTTTTCTTCTCGTGATTTCTACGTGTGCCAAATACAGGGTTAAATAAATAATTAACGCAGCAAAGACTTTTTTTTTTCTTTTTTTAAATTTTGGGGTTTGCGCTACTCTATTAGGCATCTGATGTAAAGACACCTACCTTAGAGAGCCAGTCCCAGTGAAGCGTATATTTGTAGGCTACGGGCCGAGGCAACTGTCTCTACGTTTACATGCAACACATCTTCCGGAAGACGAAAACCGATTTTCGTAAACCGTTTTTCGCTGTCGTGTTTACATGGGTTAGCCTGAATCGGATTTCCTAGCTCACTTAATATGGGCCGGCCGCGGTGGCCGCGGGGACTGAGGCGCTGCAGTCACGGTCAGCACGGCCACTACGGTCGGGGGTTCGAATCCCCCCTCGGGCATGGATATTTGTGCCGTCCTTAGTCTTAGTTAGTTCATAAGTAGTTTGTAAGTTTAGGGACTGATGACCCCGTAGTTAAGTCCCATAAGTTCTACAAACATTTGAAGTTAATATGGCGGCTGGAAAACAGCTGATTCCTGATTTAGTCCTCACAATCGCTATTTTTCTTTATTTAAATACACAGATGTATGTTCACTCTAATATTTATACTTTTATTTCACGTTAGAAAATATGTCTTTTTCCATATGTGCCGAAAATTCTTAACAAGAAAACACAATCTGACAAGCCAAGAACACTTGAAAAACGGTTGCGTTTACATGGGCACGAAAATCGATTGTGGAACTGGAAAACCGGTTTAGAGAAGCGGATTTCCAGAATCGATTTTGGAGTGTTTACATGACCAACCAAAAGCGGAATTGGGAAATCGGTATACGAAATCCGGTTTTGGGAACCCGTGTAAACGGGGTGTGTGTGTGTCTCGGCGTGTCGAGCTGATAATCCCAAAAATGTTCAAATGTTTGCAGAGCTTATGGAACTTAACTACGGGGTCATCAGTCCCTAAACTTACAAACTACTTATGAACTACCTAAGACTAAGGACGGCACAAATAACCATGCCCGAGGGGGGATTCGAACCGCCGACCGTAGTGGCCGTGCAGAGCGTGACTGGAGCGCCTCAGTCCCCTCGGCCACCGGGGCCGGCACATAATTCCACAGAAGGTGATGTTGTGAACTTTGGATCCAGTTGTTACGGACTCCTAGCTCACAAAGGTCTTTCTTCAGCTAGTCCACCCATCGCTAAACTAAATTTTTGATAGAAATGGTATAAATGTGTTCACATTTAAGTAAGATAATACTTTTTGTCCTCGTGATTTCTACGTGTGCCAAACACAGGGTTAAATAAGTAATTAATGCAGCAAAGACATTTTCTTTGGGGTTTCGTCGTAGTCATGTGATGTAAAGACAGCTACCTTGGAGCACATGAAGCCAGTCCCAGTGAAGCGTGTATTTGTAGTCTACGGGCGAGGTAGCCGTGTTTGCCTCGTCGTGTCGAGCTGGTAGCCCCCTAACAGGTGGCCCCCGCTATATTAGCGAGCGCGCAGGAGCCGTCCACAAAAGCGCGCGGCCTTAGCCGCCACGGCGCCGCGCTGCTCCAGCTCCCCACACAGTCTTTGATCGCGCCGCGTGCGCCTGACGTCATAGCGGCGTGCGCGTGTCGTGTGTCACGAGCAGCAGAGGCAGCACTCGCCGGCACTTGGCGTCACCTCACCGCCGTGACGTCACAGACCGCGGTAGCTCAGTGGGGCGCGGGTCCGGCCTCCCCGTGGAGGCGACAACCCTCGTGGCCTCAGCCAGTGAACAAATTAACAGCTCTCAGCTGCATTCATACGCCGCATATCACCACTGCCGTAATACGTACCACGATCAAAACGTGTAAAACAAGTGATATCCACATTACAAAATTAACAGCAGCAACAATTAAAATTCGTGCTGTTGGCAATATTTTTTCCTGAGTAGTGGACCCCTTTTTGAACTAACGTAAATGCTTTCAAGTCCTTATGTAGATCATTTTTATTCCTAGTATTGTGTGAATGAACTGAGCTGCTTGTTGGGAAAAGGGATATATTATTTATGACAAATTCCATTAAGGAATGAATGCCGGCCGCGGTGGCCGAGGGGACTAAGGCGCTCCAGTCACGGTCTGCACGACCGCTACGGTCAGGGGTTCGAATCCCCCTCGGGCATGGATATCTGTGCCGTCCTAGTTCGTAAGTAGTTCATAAGTGTGGTGTCGCACAAGTACAAAGTGCGCGCCACCTGCTTTCGCCGCGCGCCGCCATGCACGCACGGCGCGGCGTTCTCACGACGACAGCCACGAGCGCCCTCTGCTGCAACCCCGCTCGTGGCCACCACGGAAAGACACCAGGCACTTCGGACTGAGATAGCAACGAGTTAGGACCTTCGTAATCAGATAGGCACCAGTGAAGACTTTGCTATCGTACAGGCACTAGGCAGGCCTCTAACAACTATGTATCAACATTCTGCAGTACTATGTAAAAGTTAAGTATTGTTACATTCTGTGCAATATATATATATCTTTCTAATTTACTCTAGTGTTTCTAGTTTCTGGCTGCTCCCCTCCGTACCTGCACCAGCGTGCTGTCTCTATTCCTGTGTCGGTCACATTCCACTCGGCCACCGACACCTACGACGAGGCTGGGACACAAAAGCGGCGACGAAGTTGGGACACAAAAATAAGTACTTTGTAAGTTTAGGGACTGATGACCCCATAGTGAAGTCCCATAGACTATACAAACATATTTTTCAATTAATAAATATACTTAGAGACAGTAGTTAATATACCCAGTTCTTTAAAGAGGCTTCTGCAGGATGTCCATGAACTTAAACCATAAATAATACGTATTACACGCTTTTGGACTCCACAAATGTTCAAAAATCTATCGGACCAAACTGCGTCGTCATTAGTCCGTAATTTACAAACTACTTAAACCTAGGTAAACTAACCTAAGGACAAACACACACACCCATGCCCCAGGGAGGACTCGAACCTCCACGGCGAACAACCGCGCGCTCCGCAGCGAGACGCTTTAGACCGCTCGGCTACTCCACCGCGGCGCTTTTTACTGACTTGAAGAGTTACTCCAAAATATTATACCATATAACATTGTGGAATGAAAGTAAGGAAAGTATACGAACTTTGTTATTTTTATGTCCCTTATGTCTCATATCACTCCTATTGAAAATACAGATTTGTTGAGTCGTTTCTGCAGTTCTGTGGAGTCAATGTTTCTCTACAGTCCCATTCTCTAACAACTCGCGGGGAAAACGAACATCTAAATCTTTCCGTTTTCGACCTGATTTATTTTACTATGGTGATCACATCTGTCTATGTACGTGGGTGCTAACAAAATATGTTCGCATTCGGAAAAGAAAGTTGGTGAAAGAAATTTTGCAAATAGATCTCGCCGCAAGAAATGACTTCGTTCTTTTAATGATTTCCACCCAAACTCGTGCATAATTTCCGTGACGCTTTCCCCCTGTAACGTGATAAAACAAAACGAGCTGCCCTTCTCTGTACTTTGTCTCAAATGTTCAAATGTTTGTTAAGCATATGGGACTGAACTACGGGGTCATCAGTCCCTAAACTTACAAACTACTTATCAACTACCTTATACTAAGGACGGCACAAATATCCTTGCCCCCGACCGTAGTGGCCGTGCAGACCGTGACTGGAGCGCCTCAGTCCCCTCGGCCACCGCGGCCGGCGAACTTTGTCTGAATCGTCCGTCAGTGCCACTCGGTTGGATTTTAAATGCTGCATTAGTTGCTGTACACCAGGGATCGGAAAGCTTTTTATACGAGTGACAGGTTGCCGTGTCTGCCTCTGTAAAGCTGTGTACGTTAGAGAATGCTTCGCTACTGGAGTACCAGAAAAACTGGAGGAGTGAGAGCAGGAGGTCTGGCCGGTAGCGGGAAACGCGCCAGCATTCACAGCCGGTATTTGCTCGCGTCGCGTGCTCCTCCTCGGACGCACACGCGTGAGAGCGCGCGCAGCGGAAAAAGCGTGCGAGGAGACGAGTGCTGACCTTCCGGCCGGCCAACCGCAACCACAACCACAACCAGCGGCCGGCGCCGGAAGTTGCCCCACACGGCTCCTCCCGGCGAGGCGGCGGGGCGTGCCAAGACACCGCAGGGGCCTCAGCCCGCAGAAAAGATAGTTCCTCTAAACCCAGCAAACGCCTCAATGCCGAGCACACCAGTCGTCTACATGCGATACTCTGCAGATCACATTTAAGTGGCCGCGGTGGAGTAGCCGAGCGGTCTAAAGCGCCTCGCTGCGGAGCGCGCGGTTGATCGCCGTGGAGGTTCGAGTCCTCCCTGGGGCATCAGTGTGTGTGTTTGTCCGTAGGTTAGTTTATCTAGGTTTAAGTAGTCTGTAAGCTACGGACTGATGACCACGCAGGCTGGTCCGATAGATTTACAAACATTTGAACATTTTGGAAATAAATGCAAACGTAAGCTTCAGCGGCAGTTGTCACTATCAATAAAATTCTTCTGGGTATTATACCGCGTCGTCATTTTGTAAACTTTGCCGACGTTTCGGCCACTATTGCAGGTGGCCTTCATCAGGGTCTGTGTCTGCCGACTGTACGATCGCTTGGTGTTTATATACCAGCGGATGAAGGAGAGGAATGGGGCGTAGGTTATCCTTTATTGGTGGTTATATTATTGCACGCCATTGGTGGAAAGGGGCGTTGCTGATTGGTGTTTTAATGGCTGGTTTTTTCATATGATTGGATGTTGTATTCTTCTCCCTTATTGGTCAAAAAGGACGTCTCCTATTGGCTTTTGCATTAGAACTTGCTATTGGCGGAATGGACCTGGGAGAACGGACAGCGGTTGTGCCGTGCCGCTGTTGACTTGTCGCCTGGCGCAGACGGCGGCGGGCCGGTGCTCTGCGTGTTCGCGGCCGCTGTGGTCTCCGTACCAGGGCAGTCTGCAAGAGTCATTCCGCGCGCGGTGCCGTCACGTAGCGTTGCAACTGCTGTGATGGCAGCCAAGACGCCGGCAGCCTGTGGCCACCCTCCCTGTTCATATTGGCGGGACGCTTCGCTATTTCTATAGCCTCTCTAATCTTCCTCCTCGTTGAGAAAGGTTGTATTGCCAGCACGCGGGCCTCACCGAAAGATAACTTTTTTCCGCACTGATTGTGGTGCTCGGAAACCGCTGACTTCGTGTGCTGTCGAAGCCGTATGTACCTTTCATGTTCCGAAAGCCTCGTGCAGATTGCTCGTCCGGTCTCTCCTATGTAGACCAGCCCACACTCGCAGCTTATTTCATAAAGTTTAGAAAATGACGACGCGGTATAATACCCAGAAGAATTTTATTGATTTTGGAAATACTTTATTTCAATTCATAACCAGTTTGAGTAGACATTGCTACCATCCTGAGCTGCTGTATACAATGTGGGGAATTGGAATGAAAAGGTACGGAACGTCTCAACTGCCAGGCGGGTTGCATGTTGCCACTTTGCGATAAGGCAGTCTAGGAATGCGAAGCGCGCGTCGTCATCTCCCGCTGAAGAATTCAAGGCTGTGCCGTCAGCGGGAAAGGTGATGTTCGCCGTCTTTTTACACGCCCGAGAACCGATAGCCATCGAATTCCTGTAGCAGGTAAGAGCGATTAACTGCGGCGTGCACTGCGAGGCAGTCGGTATTCTCCGGAAGTCCGTGAAGGGCAAACGCCATGGGCTGCGCACGGAGGGACGCTGTAGCACGATGGGCTTCAAAAGACGGTTTCCAGCACGTGTATGTCGTAATATTTAGGCGAATAGTCCTATGTTCTATCGTATTCGGCCTTGGTAGCGGCGGCGTCCAGTGCGACATATCCTGTTGTGTGGACTACACGGTAAACGTCGCGAGTCCGTCCTTACACAAACAACGCCGTTTCGAAGGACGAATACGATACGGGAACATATCTGTGTCTCAAAACTATTCGCCTCAATATTACGATATACACGTACTTGAAGGAATGTTTTATTTTTTGGATAAGCATGTGGGAAGAAAATCGGCTGTGCCCTTTACAAAGGAACCATTCAGGCATTTGCCTGGAGCGATTTAGGGAAATCACAGAAAACCTAAATCTGGATGGCCGGAGGTGGATTTGAACCACCGTCCTTCCGAATACAGTCCAGTCTGTTATCACTGCTAAACCTACTTCGCTCGATGCATATATTCGTATTTTTAAGCCTATCAGGTTACGCAAAAATTTTACGTACGGTTCGATTTGAAAAAAAAAAAAAAAAAAAAAAAAAAAAAAAAGCACAAGCATGAAATGTGGTGTATCTAAGTAGACCCAGTCGCTGCAATTCACTGTCCAGACGGCACCTTAGTATCTATTACAAACAGTTCTTTTCAATTTTTTTGTGGAGCATCTTTCACGATCTGCCTCCCAGCTGGAACGTTCAGACTATGAGAAGTTAATGTGATGTTCTTGTTGATACGAGTCCTGAACGAACGGAAAACGGAACCTCTACAAAAATTATCGAGAATACAAGTTTGGATGTTCCCCCCACTGAAGGCGTTTGAAGAAATGCATGGAGAGAACAGGACATAGAAAACTTAAATAAATAAAAGAAAATTACAATAAATAAAAAATAAATGAATAATTGCAAATAGTCCTTCCCATTCCGTATATTTTCCTCCTATCCGTTGGTGTATCTGGGTTAGTTTGATTTGGGATATGCCGGCGCCGGCCGCGGTGGCCGAGGGGACTGAGGCGCTTCAGTCACGGTCTGCACGGCCTCTACGGTCGGGGGTTCGAATCCCCCCCCCCTCGGGCATGGATATTTGTGTCGTCCTTAGTTGTAGGTAGTTCATAAGTAGTTTGTAAGTTTAGGGACTGATGACCCCGTAGTTAAGTCCCTTAAGATTAACAAACATTTGAACATTTGATATGCCGGCCGCGGTGGCCGAGGGGACTGTGGCCACTACGGTCGGGGGTTTGAATCCCCCTCGGGCATGGATATTTGTGCCGTCCTTAGTATTAGATAGTTCATAACTTACGGACTGATGACCCTGTAGTTAAGTCCCATAAGCTATACAAACTGGTTTTTTTTTTTTTTTTTTTTTTTTTTTTCAATTTGTGATAGATGTAGACAGGAGCCAACGCCTGAAGAGGTACAGTTATTATTATTATTGGTAGTAAAATGACCATGGGGAGGTTGTTCTGGCCGTAAAAAAATGTCGAAACTAAGAGAAAAAAATTACGCTTGGGGCGACACAAGGGGTGTTACGACTTAGCTGGCTCACCCTGTGTAAAGAAGATGAAGGGCGTATGGCCGCGCGGGAGTAGCCGAGCGGTCTGGAGCGCCACGTTACGGATCGCGAGGCCTTCCGCGTCGGAGGTTCGAATCTCCCTCGGGCATGGATGTGTGTGTTATCCTTACCTTAGTTTAACTTAGTTTAAGTAGTTTGTGAGACTAGGGACTGGTGACCAACGTAGTTGGGTGCCATAGGATTACAAACGTTTGAAGGGTGTATGCATTCTTGTGCTGGTAGAGACCTTAAAACTCCCTGGCTGGGAGAGGGTTGGTGTTACACCCTCTTCGTGGTGTGAGGCAGGTTGAGCGCGTCTAGAAGTATCGTCCCCTCAGCCGTCAGAGCTAGTTCGCTCTCTTCTGTTGGGACAGCGCGAGGTAAACAGGCCCACTCGGTGTTCGGTGATTAATACCACTGCCGCGTCCATCGGCGCGAGGTAGCACGGCCGCCCAGTGCGGCATTAAGCCCGGATATATATTTTGTTGCCGTAATTGGTCGGTAAACAGCCGCGTCCAAACACAGATTAATTTAACCCGCTGCACGCTCGGCCGATGCCGGTTATTGCGGCGTACCGCATGGCTCATCGGCCAACCAGCAGGCTCCCCAATCACCCGGCAGACCACCGCCTCCTCCCACAAGCCTCCCTGCGCCTCCACTTCACCACGCCACTGCCTAGCCGTCAATTAGCTCGTCTGCACTTCGCCATCTTACATGTTTTCCTTTTTCCAGCCAAAATTTTATTAATTCGTGAACAAAAGTATTTCTTTGCATATTTCTACTCATAATGGTTGGAACAATGTATATGATTCTACATCTGTATGGGACACTCTGTGAATCACATTTAAGTGCCTAGCAGAGGGTTCATCGAACCACCTTTATACTGTTGATTTCCCATTCCACTAACGCGTGCAGAAACATCCCCTGAATCTCTCTGTTCGAGCTCTGATATCTCGTATTTTATTCTGCTGGTCATTTCTACGTATGTAACTGGGAGTCAACAATATATTTTCGCATTCGGAGGAGAATGTCGGCGATTGTAGTTTCGTAAGTAAGTCCACGCCGCAGCGATAAGCGCCGTTGTTGTAATGATTCCCATCCCAGATCCTGTATCATTTCCGTAACGCTGTCTCCCCTGTATCGTGACAATACGAAACGAGCTGCCCTTCTTTGGACTTTTTCGATGTCCTCCGTCAAACCCGCCTGATAAGGATCCCACACTGGGCTGCAATACTCCAGAAATGGACGGACAAGAGTATTATATGCTGTTTCTTTTGTAGTCCTGTTACATGTTTTAAGAGTTCTGCCAATAAAACGCAGTCTCTGGTTCGCCTTTCCCACGATATTATCTATGTGTTCTTCCCAATTTAAGTCTGAAGTAATAGTAATTCCTAGGTAGTTTGTCGAGTTTACGGCATTCACGTTTGCTTGATTTATCTTCTAAACAAGGTTTAACGGATTTCTTTTCGTACTGACGTGGACGACTTCACACTTGTCGTTATTTAGACTCAATTGCAAATTTTTAGACCGTACTGATATCTTATTCAGATCGTTGTGCAGCTGGTTTTGCTCTTTAGATGATTTTAGTAGGCGGTAAATGACGGCGTCATCTGCAAACAACCTAAGAGAGCTACTTAGATTTTCCCCTAAATCGTTTATGTAAATAAGGAACAGCAGAGGACCAATAAGACTACCCTGTGGAACGCCTGATATCACCTCTGTTTTAGTCGATGCCTTACCATCGATTACTACGAACTGTGTCCTCTCTGACAGGAAATCTACATCTACATCTACATACATACTCCGCAATTCACCGTAAGGTGCGTGGCGGAGGGTACACTGTACCACTACTAGGCATTTCCTTTCCTATTCCACTCCCAAATTGAACGAGGAAAAAAAGAATGCCTATATGCCTTCGTACGAGCCCTAATTTCTCTTATCTTGTCTTTGTGGTCTTTACGCCAAATGTAAGTAGGCGGCAGCAAGATCGTACTGCACTCAGCTTCAAATTCCGGCCCTCTAAATTTCCTCAACAGAAATTCACGAAAAGAACGTCGTCTTTCCTCCAGCGATCCCCAATTGAGTTGCCGGAGCATTTGCGTGACACTCGCGCATTGGTCGAACCTACCGGTAACAAACCTAGCTGCTCGCCTCCGAACCGCCTCTATATCTTCCTTCAAACCAATCTGCTGCGGGTCCCAAACACTTGAGCAATACTCAAGACGTGGTCGTACAAGCGTTTTATACGCGGTCTCCTTTACAGGTGAAGCACATCTTCCCAAAATTCTCCCAATAAACCGAAGTCGGCAGTCCGCCTTACTCACAACTGTCCTTACATGCTCGTTCCATTTCATATCGCTCTGCAAGGTTACGCCTAGATATTTGAACGACACGACAACATCAAGAAACATACAACTTATGCTGTATTCGAACATTATGGGATTGTTTTTTCTACTCATGCACATCACCTTTTCTACATTGAGAGCTAGCTGCCATTCTTCGCACCACCTAGAAATTTTGTCTAACTCATCCTGTATGCTATTACAGTCAGTTACAGACGACACCCTCCCATGCACCACAGCATCATCAGCAAACAGCCGCAAATTACAACTTACTCTGTCCATCAGATCCCCTATCCAGTCACAAATTTGGGCCGATACACCATAACCACGGGATGTGATTAAAAGCCGTTTGTGAGGTAGGATAGATTGCCTTTACCTGACACCTTTTTGTGCCGGAAGATGTGACTCGTGGAAGAAAGAAACGTCATCAGATATTTGGGTGTTGTGGCTGGGGGTGATATAATTACGGGAGACAATTGCCGCACGGCCAGGACATTGCGGCGTAGCGGCGCGTGGCGGACGATGCGTTATTCAGGACACGAAATGACGACCCGCGCAATGGGCGACCGCGGCAGCAGGCAGTTAGGGGCAGCAACGCCACGCCCACCGCGGCAGTGATCATCTGTGCCGGGGTTTCAATCAGGGGGAGGACGGAAGGTCCGTAAAGCAGCGGAGATGGCCGCGCTAACGACCGTCGAGCGCGGGATTACGCTTCCGCATCGCGGATTAATCCCGACCCCACCCGGCGGGGTATCGGGTCCAGCGAGCCGGCCGACGGCCGACGGCGTCTTCCCGCCACTTGCGCTTCCACTGCACTGGACTCGTTCTAAAGGCAAACCAGTGTACAGCACTGCGACACCCTTCTGTCATTTCATTCCATTCCATGGTGGTGGTGGTGGCGGCTGGTGCAGCAACAGTGTTGAATATTAAAAAATGCTCAGTCTCTGTTGCAGTATTTTATTTTCCAATTACGCGTTTCGCGCTGTTAGCGCATCGTCAGACTGGAAAAAGACAAATGTTTTGTTACCGTCCGTGTACCTGGCGCGCAGCTAATGAAGATACGAGCTTATGGAATAGGTTCACAGATTTGTGACTGGCTGGAAGACTTCCTAAGTAATAGAACGCAGTACGTTGTTCTCGACGGCGAGTGTTCATCAGAGACGAGTGTATCGCCAGGCGTGCCCCAGGGGAGTGTGGTAGGACCGCTGTTATTTTCTATCTATATAAATGATCTGATGGACAGAGTAAGTTGTAATTTGCGGCTGTTTGCTGATGATGCTGTGGTGTATGGGAGGGTGTAGTCTGTAACTGACTGTAATAGCATACAGGATGACTTAGACAAAATTTCTAGTTGGTGCGAAGAATGACAGCTAGCTCTCAATGTAGAAAAATGTAAGGTGATGGGCATGAGTAGAAAAAACAATCCCATAATGTTCGAATACAGCATTAGTAGTGAGCTTCTTGATGCAGTCGCGTCGTTCAAATATCTAGGCGTAACATTGCAGAGCGATATGAAATGTAAGGACAGTTGTGAGTAAGGCGAACAGCCGACTTCGGTTTATTGGGAGAATTTTGGGAAGATCTACTTCACCTGTAAAGGAGACCGTGTATAAAACGCTTGTATGACCACGTCTTGAGTATTGCTCAAGTGTTTGGGACCCGCAGCAGATCAGTTTAAAGGAAGACATAGAAGCGGTTCAGAGGCGAGCAGCTAGGTTCGTTATCGGTAGGTTCGACCAATGCGCGAGTGTCACGGAAATGCTCCGGTAACTCAATTGGGGATCGCTGGAGGAAAGACGACGTTCTTTTCGTGAATTTCTGTTGAGGAAATTTAGAGGGCCGGAATTTGAAGCTGAGTGTAGTACGATCTTGCTGCCGCCTACTTACATTTCACTTAAAGATCACAAAGAGAAGACAAGAGAAATTAGGGCTCGTACGGAGGCATATAGGCATTCTTTTTTTCCTCGTCCAATTTGGGAGCGGAATAGGAAAGGAAATGCCTAGTAGTTGGTACAGTGTTCCCTCCGCCACGCACCTTACGGTGAATTGCGGAGTATGTATGTAGATGTAGATGTAGATGTAATGTGGCTGAGGTGGGTAAATTTGAAAATTCAGACTTACTTGGGCGGAGATGGAGCCACAGAGCTATCTATAGCTGTGGAGGAGGAATCTTAACAATTTGTGTTGTCATTGGGCCCCTGCGAAGAGGTAAACGTACAAATTACGTAAGGGTTATTTGAGCTAGAATAATTAGGGACTAAAGGGGTGTGGTATGGAAATTAATGGAGCGCTTTTATATGATAAAACTCAACATAGCAGCAGAGGAGTCGCTGTCGCGGCAGGTCCACGTTTACAACTGGTAGCACCTCCTTTGCACAGTGATAGAGTGCCAGACTACAAATCCAAAGGTGGCGTGTTCGATCCCCGCACGCTCCTAGGATTTTTATCTGTCACTTTCCACTTCTTTCACCTCTGGCAGTATTGCTCATGTGAAAAATACCGAGTAGCACCGTGGTTCGGAACCCACGTTAAACTGTAGGTCCCCCTATAACTGGCTGGGTAAGTCAGCTCGAAGGTCGGAGGAAGGCAACGGCATACCACCTCCAAACAGGACCATGCCTAGTAAAGCACTGTGCTGTTCAAACCAATCTTCCGACTCTTGACTGCTTTACCTAGTATTTTTAATAACTGCGGAACATAAAATAATGCGACCGTTAAACAGAGCGGTATGGGCAGAGTTAACACTCTGAGACAATGAGCGGCTAGAGATGTTTATGACGTGAGGGAATGAATCTTGTGAAATGATACATGTTGGTATGAAACAATAACAAATGAATGAAAACGAAATTATTAGAGGCCTGAGGGTGGGGCGGGAGAAAGATGTTGCGAATTGTCTGTCAGAAGGGGGGTCATTTCGGAAAAAGATGGATAACATGATGTCACATTAACACGTTCGGGACGGGACGATTGACTGGTGATTTATTTTCAGTTGTGAAGTAAATTGAATCTCACGTGGCCAACAGTACGATATATACCAAGAAGAATAATTATTCACCACGATAGCAGTGTAATTCTGACGTCACGCCACTGCGGCGTTCGCACGTCGCTGGGATAGATAGTGCCGTTGTAGCACGCAAACGCGCGTAAAAAACAACCACCAACGAACCTGTATCTACATCGCAAATTATTGTTTTCCTGTTTGAATTCACGTTTTTAAGGGTATATTTTATATTCTAATCTATTTTGTAACGTTACTAATTTTTATTTTTACTTTTCATGGGATACTTCCCGTTCGCCGGCCGCGGTGGCCGAGGGGACTGAGGCGCTCCAGTCACGGTCTGCACGGCCACTACGGTCGGGGGTTCGAATCCCCCCTCGGGCATGGATATTTGTGCCGTCTTTAGGATTAACTAGTTAGTAAGTAGATTGTACGTTTAGGGACTGATGACCCCGTAGTTAAGTCCCATAAGCTATACAAACATTTGAACTTCCCGTTTAAATTTAGACACATGAGTTTCAGAAATTTTTTGAACAAGTAATAATTGGATGTATTTATTATACAGAATAATAGCTATGTATAAAAACAAATGTAAATACACGAAGAAAACCAGTAATCGAAAGAAAATCACTTCCACTTATGTGTATACATGTGTATTCAAAACAAACCTACATTTCAAAACATACTATAGGACATACACGTCCAGAACGTAGCCAAAGGTGTTTCGACTGCCTCCCCAATTTCCTAAAAACGCCCAGGCCCATGCTACCCCTGAAAAAAAAATCGATATGTCCCTGGGAAATTGGTCTTATAACTTACCTTTTAGAACGAAAGATATCCAGATGGTGGAATAATGAAGATGAACATTGTAAGAGCTGGATAAAATCACTTGACTAACTCACGGACAAATCAGCCTCAATGACAGCAAAACTGTACTGAGGGCCTTTAAACTGTGTTAAGAAAAATATACAGCGGACGGCAGAAACTTAACTGGCCCTTTCTTATATTTACACAATTGGCACATACACTACGTTTACATGCAACACATCTTCCGGAAGACGAAAGCAGAATTTCGTAAACCGTTTTTCGCTGACATGTCACAGCCTGAATCCGATTTCCTAGCCCACTTAATATGCCGGCCGTAAACAGCTGATTCAGTTCATGATTCAGTCAGCACAATCGCTACTTTCCTTTACTTAAGTACACAGATTCATTCTCACTCTATAATTTTATTCCTCGGTAGAAAATGTCACTCTGTCTATATGTGCCGAAAATTCTTAACAAGAAAATATAATCTGACAAGTGAAGAACGTTTCAAAAACGGCTGGGCACGAAAATCGATTGTGGAACCGGAAAACCGCTTTACAGAAGTGGATTTCCAGAATCGATTTCGGAGTGTTTACATGACCAACCAAAAGCGAAATTGGGAAATCGGTTTACGAAATCCGGTTTTGCGAGCTCATGTAAACGGGATGAGTGATAGATTACTTTTATATTAGTATTTTTTTTTTTAGTGTGTGTGTGTGTTTCGCAGCGATCTCCGTCGGCCTCGTATACACTTATGTCATAAAATGTTATTCGATGTGCCTCCGATCGGCACGAACCTAGAATGACGGATGGAGGTTCGAGTCGTAACGTTTCTTTAATTGTACAAATAATAATAGTAATCTTAAAATCTTTAAAGGAGCAACTAATATATATATATATATATATATATATATATATATATATATATATATATATATATATATATATATATACCCACCGCTAGGAGCGCTAGTGTCGTTGCAACTCTGAGTTGGTAAACGAGTGAGTAAGGACAGACCAAAACTTTTGGCTCCGTCCAATGAGAACTCGCTACCTGTCAGCCAATGAGATCCCGCGTGTTTCTTAACCGGAGATTCGGGCGTTACCTTGTTTAAGCTTTACCGTACCTAACTTTCACTTTAAAAAAGTGATCTGTAACGTTGTCGTAAGAAGGTTAGGTACAGGTCAAACATGAATGTTTTTATTAGTACGTGAATCTCCGTTTGAGAAACACGCAGCATTTCATTGGCTGACAGCTAGCTTCTTCTCATTGGCCGCATCCAAAAGTTTGGTCTCTCCATAGTCACTCGTGTTGGTAACAAGTTTCACAGCAATCACCCCGTTTATTTGGGCTTCCAAAACCGGATTTCGTAAACGGATTTGCCAATTCCGCTTTTGTTTGGTCATATAAACACACTAAAATCGATTCCTGAAACCGTCTCTCTGAAGCGGTTTTCCAGTTCCACACTCGATTTTCGTGCCCATGTAAACGCAACCGTTTTTGAAGCGTTCTTTGTTTGTCAGATAGTGTTTTCTTGTTAAGAATTTTCGGCACATATGGAAACAATTATATTTTCTAATGTGAAATAAAAGTATAAATATTAGACTGAACATAAATCTGAGTATTTAAGTAGAGAAAAATAGCTATTGTGCGGACTACATCAGGAACGGAATCAGCTGTTTTTCAGCCGGCATGTTAAGTGGGCTAGGAAAACCGATTCAGGCTGCGACATGCAAACACAACATCGAAAAACGGTTTACGAAAATCGGGTTTCGTCTTCCGGAAGATGTGTTGCAGCCGAGGGGACTGAGGCGCTCCAGTCACGGTCTGCACGGCCACTACGGTCGGGGGTTCGAATGCCCCCTCGGGCGTGGATATTTGTGCCGTCCTAATTCGTAAGTAGTTCATAAGTAGTTTGTAAGCTTAGGGACTGATGACCCCCTAGTTAAGTCCCATAAGCTATACAAACATTTGAAGATTTTGAACATTTTTTTTTTTGGTGTGTTGCATGTAAGCGTAGTGAATGTGTGGACTGTGGCAGTAAAGTTTAGCACAATAACTGCAACTGTTTGTGGGGCCAATAATACGTAGCCTGCCAGTGAGGTGGCGTGGAAATAGCTCTGTTATTAGGAACTCAGGCACCCGCTGAGGCTGTTGAGAACAGTGTGGAGGCGCCGCCTTGTATAGATTGGTTCCGCTTCCGCGCTGCGCTGGGAGCAGCGGAAACGCCAGTGACACGCTAGAAGGCGGCGGTGGCGGCTGCTGCTGGATTAACGCGCAATCACGTAAGCTGCGCTGCGCTGCGCTATCCGCACGCCATCTTGCCGCGTTTATAGCCACGCGCGTCCGTGCCCAGGCATCCGCCCCTAGCTGTCGATAGCCGCCCGTCTGCTTTTAACGGCGCGCGGGGAAAGGGTAGGATAGGATAGGATAGGCCGCCCGCGCGCAAAGTAAAATACCCACCGGCAGATCGCCGTCGAGCCACAGTCTAACATATACAGTCACGACACTCCCACAGATTTTTGTTATACACTGCGACAGCAGCGCTCCAAGCGGCCGGCAAGCTACATTTCCGAATACAATATTGCATGAGTGCGAATAGTATAGTTGATATTGATTTCAATATAATTTTTACGTCAGGAAAACGTATGTAGTGTCATAAAAATAGGCAATAATTTAAAAATAGCTCCACCTTTGTCTTTCTTAGGTTTCCTAAGAGCCGGCCGCGGTGGCTGAGGAGACTGAGGCGCTTCAGTCACGGTCTGCACGGCCACTGCGGTCGGGCGTTCGAATCCCCCCTCGGGCATGGATATTTGTGCCGTCTTTAGTATAAGGTAGTTCATAAGTAGTTTGTAAGTTTAGGGACTGATGACCCCGTAGTTAAGTCCCATAAGCTGTACAAACATTTTTGACTGATGACGCCGTAGTTAAGTCCCATAAGCTTTACAAACATTTGAACATTTTGTTTCCTAAGATCCCTGACACGGTACGAAACGGTACATTACAGCACAGTTTATTTACAATTACCTTGTAACCTACAAGCTTTTACTGAACAATCTCATTTAGTATTAAAATTAGAAAAATCGCCTGGAAACACCAGAAGACCTGCCCTTTGGCAGAAAGACGTCCCTTTTCTACTAAAGAACGTTAACACTTCTTCACCACAATTTCAGTAAAAATCGATGACGGTAGAACGCGGGAAACGAATACAGAATGTAATAACTACAGTATTTAACCTAATAAATCAGTCGCCACAACTGAAAGATAAAGCCACAGACCTGACGAGAAAACGGAAAAGGCAACCAATCTGTCGTCACCAGAGAAGAACCCACTTCTACAATTGTTGCTACAACTTAACCACAAACGGCAAGAATCTTCAAGACATTGTCTTCTTAAGCTAAAGTAATCACACTCAAAAGAATATGAGCGTATGAGAAAGACGAGTGAAGCCTACAAATGTGCGAATCATTAGACGTCATACCGAAAGGACACATCTCAAAAAGCACTTTGTCATAGGAAGAAATTTATGTTTGTCTTATGTTTGTAATCTGCTTACTTTAAGCGGAAAAAGCTGCAAATATACACGTGTTCGTAAGTATCGGTTCATGACGAAGTTCTTCGTTATACCACTGAATCAGTTAAATTCGGCTGTTTTTACATTAGTTTCCGTATTATGTATGTCTGTTTCTGTTTTATTAATGTTTGTAACTCAAAAATTATACTATCTATTTTGTTAATTATGCACACAAATAATCATAAACAAACGTCACTACTTCGGCAGCTTGCCCACCGCTAGGAGCGCTAGTGTCGCAGCATCTGTCAGCTGGTAACAACTTTCACAGCAGTCAGTGTCGCGACTGTGTATGTTACACTGTGGTCGAGCATCATTTCATTCGGCTCCGTCCGTGAATACATCAGCAAACAACAGAAGCAGCGCAGAGATTTTGTGCGGTAGCCACTGACAAGGTGGATCATTACGAAGAGCGGAAAAAATAAAATAAAATAAAAACTGCACGAACTCAACAGCCTACAATAAACTTTAGCTTTTAAAGAAGCTTTACATACATCTCCAAATCAGATTCCTGTTAACAAAATTCAATTCATCATTGTGTATGACGTCGCTTTCGTATCTCTCGTACAACGATATAATTTTGCCCATAAATTTAGTTATATATTTGTCTAGAACAGTAACTTGTGTTGCAGTTACACTAGTAAACAAGTAATAAATAGAAACTTCCTGGCAGATTAAAACTGTGTGCCGGAACCGGGACTCGAACCTCGGATCTTTGCCTTTCAGAGCGCTTGCCCGAGAAAGGCAAAGGTCCCAGATTCGAGTCCCGGTTCCGGGACACACTTTTACTCTGCCAGGAAGTTTCATATCAGCGCACACTCCGCTGCAGAGTAAAAGTTTCATTCAAGTAATAAATTAATTCACTCGAAATGCTATAGTTTCACTGCTTCAACAGCGCAAGTGTAGTTACCGATGAAAAAAAATGTTTTCTTTCATAATTCTGTGGGTGTTGTGAGCAAGAAAAACGATCGAAAAGTTATAAATTATGTACATAGTTTGTTGCAAGTCGTTAAGTGCTCTTACTCCGAAATACTGGATGAATATAGTTGGTATAATTTTCACATCATGGGTCACTTAGCCTCTAGACATAATTTTAATATGTTACACTGTGTTGGATATGTGTATGAAAAAGGATGGCGCAAACTTACACAGTTGAAAGTAAACGATAATAGAAGCAAAAATGTCCCATTAACCATATATATATATATATATATATATATATATATATATATATATATATATATATATATATATGTCTGTGTGTGTGTGTAACATTTTGTGATTTTTAACATACTTTTCGCATAATTAGAGCTATTTAAATTCACACACACACACACACACACACATATATTAAAAATAGGTATATAACAACGTGCAACGTTGCGTCAAAATTTCAAACCATTCCTTCAGGACCTTTTGCAGAATTTGCGGTTAACATCATCTATATATAAGTACAAATGCAAATGTTCGACGGTTCAAAATCTGAAGTCTCGGAAAATTCTTCGTAGATTACGTTTTTTACCGGTTGCTTTGAAATTTTTACACAACGACGCATTGTAATAAATTCTTTCTTTAATGTGCGATAATTTGTATAAATGTATGTATGACATACAACCTCTGACAATAACAGTTGATGAACTAAAGTTACCTTACTGCCCTTCCATAATCTATGCATCGCTCATACATGTCTTGGAAACTCTGCACAAAGCCTTCCTTTGGGATAGCTAGTCTTTTGTTTTTATTACCTTCTGACTTAAGGTTCACCGCTTGTTTATAATTTCATTATTTTTTAATTGATGATGAAGGCAATTCCAGAAATTGCCGAAATCTGGTTCTATTTCTATCGGACATCGAAAGGGTCCAAAGAAGGGCAGCTCGTTTCGTATTGTCATGATACAGGGGAGACAGCATTACGGAAATGATACAGGACCTGGGATGGGAATCATTACAACAACGGCGCTTATCGCTGCGGCGTAGGCTACTTACGAAACTCCAGTCGCCAACATTCTCCTCCGAATGCGAAAATATATTGTTGACTCCCACTTACATAGGTAGAAATGATCATCAGAATAAAATACGAGAAATCAGCGCTCTAATGGAGAGATTGAGGTGTTCTTTCTTCCCACGCGCTATTCGAGAATGGGATGGGAGATAAATAGTATAATGGTGGTTCGATGAACCCTCTGCAAAGCACTTAAATGTGATTTGCAGAGTATCCCATGTAGACGTAGACGCAAAGTTTGTTTTGAGTAATTTAATTGGCGGTATTTATTCAGTAATAATTTCTTCTCCTTTGACGTCACTGCTCAAAGCTGGCGTGTTGTATCCCGTGGTACAGCAACCGCGCGAGTGCAAGATGCACATCGCACTCACAAAGCGTTATGAAATTAGGCGAATTACAAGTGCGTGTTGCCCTGTACTCCCTTTAGCATTAAAACTCACACAAGGTGCGGCGATGCGTGTCCTGCCACCGCCGGTCGTTGAATAAACTCCATCTGAAGCGACAAACCCGCCGCAGCCTTTGTTGTGTCGGCGAAATGCCAGACCGCGAAACAAAATGTCGCTACAGCACGGGGCCCGCAGAGAAGCGCCGTGGAATTTTGCTAAACGGGCAATTTTCTGTCTCTCGTCGAGCGTGCCAGCTGTTAAACATTCCCAGGTGAGTCCGAAACAGTGCGCTGCATTTGCGCCGGATTCATAATTTATCCATCACCGCCCTATTGCGCGTTTCCGTTATTTCTGACGATACTCATTTGTTCCCCGCGATCGTCAACCAGCGCTGCTCGCGCAAAATGGCGGCGGCGGCGATAAATAATAACAAAAAGAGGAAGAAAGTAATAATAAAAAAAAAAGGAGGACTCAAATTGAGGGCGGATGCGATCCCGGGAAATTATTCATCGTCTCGCTGGACAGTTGAGCTGATTTACGATGCGCGGATGCGAAATGCCAGAGATATTCCATAATTAAAATCCGCCGGTCGTTAACGGAGATGGCCGCCGGCTAATGAACACACGCGAACCGTATATCTCTGGCGTCGCACGGTTGCTCTCTGTGTACACTTACTAGAAACACATTTTTTCCAGAAATTTAAACAAAGAAAAATCTTTCGGTGGATATACCGGGTGATCAAAAAGTCAGTATAATTTCCTAATTGTTGGGCCTGCAGCATCATATATGTCGTTGAAAGACTTTGCAATAAAGTTCCGGATTGCTGGTTATGTTTTATTTAATACTGCTACAGCTGTTTCAACAGTTTGTCGTTCTCAAGCGCGTCTACGATGTTTGGACGTTAAATGTTTACATCTGGCGTAACTGTTGCATAAATTACATGGAAATATACACGTATTTAGTTGTTGTATACGGTTTTTAGCTGTCAGGTATGATGCAGCTTTTTACGGTAAAACTTTAAATTAAAAGAAAACGTATATATTTTTTTCGTAATTTTTAACAGCTTTGCCAATTATTATTATTATTATTATTAATTACGAAAAAAATATAAAAGTGTCAACAGATGTCAACATTTAACGTCAAAACATCGTAGACGCGCTTGAGAATGACAAACTGTCGAAACAGCTGTAGCACTATTAAATTAAAACATAAGCAGCAATCCGCAACTTTATTGCAAAGTCAGTAGAAATTTGAAAACTTAATAAATCACGGAATAATGTAGATAGACAGGTAAACATTGACACACATGCTTGAAAGGACACAGGGTTTTATTAGAACAATAAATAAATAAATAAATAAAAGTTCAAAAAACGTCCGACAGATGGTGCTTCATCTGCCCAGAACAGGAATAATTAGCATGACAAACCAAATTTGGTTGAAATCGGCCCAGTGGTTTAGGAGGAAACGAGCAGCATTGTCGTTTGGTGGAGCAGTTTTTCACACATCCCTATGACGTCACATGTCGTGAACTATGTGTTGTACGTGATCCTAACACTTACGGTGACCATCCTCATGGATTGAACCTTACGTGTGCAAAACTTCATAAAGATTGGAAGAGAACTGTAGAATTGCATAGAATACGTACACACAAACAAAGCCGCGGTGGGGTAGCCGAGCGGTCTAAAGCGCCTCGCTGCGGAGTGCGCGGTTGCTCGCCGTGGAGGTTCGAGTCCTCCCTGGGGCATGGATGTGTGTGTTTCTCCGTAGGTTACTTGTGTTTTTCTCGACTTCAAAAAGGCGTTCAACGCGGTACCACACTGCAGACTGCTAACGAAAATACGAGCTTATGGAATAGGTTCACAGATTTGTGACTGGCTGGAAGACTTCTTAAGTAATAGAACGCAGTACGTTGTTCTCGACGGCGAGTGTTCATCAGAGACGAGTGTATCGTCAGGCGTGCCCCAGGGGAGTGTGATAGGACCGCTATTATTTTCTATCTATATAAATGATCTGATGGACAGAGTAAGTTGTAATTTGCGGCTGTTTGCTGATGATGCTGTGGTGTATGGGAGGTGTCGTCTTTAATTGACTGTTGTAACATACAGGATGACTTAGAGAAAATTTCTAGTTGGTGCGAAGAATGGCAGCTAGCTCTCAATGTAGAAAAATGTAAGGTGATGCGCACGAGTAGGAAAAACAATCCCATAATGTTCGAATACAGCGTTAGTAGTGAGCTTCTTGATGCAGTCGCGTCGTTCAAATATCTAGGCGTAACATTGTAGAGCGATATGAAATGGAACGAACATGTAAGGACAGTTGTGAGTAAGGCGGACAGCCGACTTCGGTTTATTGGGAGAATTTTGGGAAGATGCACTTCACCTGTAAAGGAGACCGCGTATAAAACGCTTGTACGACCACGTCTCGAGTATTGCTCAAGTGTTTGGGACCCGCAGCAGATCAGTTTAAAGGAAGACATAGAGGCGGTTCAGAGGCGAGCAGCTAGGTTTGTTACTGGTAGGTTCGACCAATGCGCGAGTGTCACGGAAATGCTCCGGCAACTCAATTGGGGATCGCTGGAAGAAAGACGACGTTCTTTTCGTGAATTTCTGTTGAGGAAATTTAGAGGGCCGGAATTTGAAGCTTAGTGTAGTACGATCTTGCTGCCGCCTACTTACATTTCGCGTAAAGATCACAAAGACAAGATAAGAGAAATTAGGGCTCGTACGAAGGCATATAGGCATTTTTTTTTCCTCGTTCAATTTGGGAGTGGAATAGGAAAGGAAATGCCTAGTAGTGGTACAGTGTACCCTCCGCCACGCAGCTTACGGTGAATTGCGGAGTATGTATGTAGATGTACCTAGGTTTAAGTAGTTTGTAAGCTACGCACAGATGACCACGAAGTTTGGTCCGATATATTTACAAACATTCGAACACAAACAAACACAAAAATCACAAACCTACGGATACTGTTCTTTATAGATAGAGATATAGCGTGCCCAAGACCGAGGAGGAATGAGTCTAGTGCTGTGCGGACGGTTTTTCGGCGAAGCCTTCAGTTCTCCGGCGGGCTCTTTCAGTGGTTAAGACAGACAGAGAGAGAGATATAGACTGTGTGTGTGTGTGTGCGTGTGTGTGTGTGTGTGTATGTGTGTTAATGGGGGGAGAGAAGGACGGAGATTGCGGCGTATGAGCGCTGATGAGGCGACCACGCGCATTCCTCGTGGCGTGCGTAACGCACAGAAGGGGCACTTGCTGCGTGTGTGCGTGCGTCGCCCAGGGAACGCCAATTACAGCGGACGCAGTAACTCGCCGTCCGCAGATAGCAGGCTCAGCGGCGAGGCTGCTTGGCCAGCCAGCGCTGGGCCGGCAAACGGGCGCCTGGGGAGCACGAGCAGCGCGGAGGGCAGGCGAAGCGCAGCGAGCTCATACTCGCAAGGCACCACGGGCCTCACTAGCACTTGGCTTTGGGAGGGGGGGCGACATGCTTCAAATGTTCAAATGATTGTTAAGCTTATGGGACTGAACTACGGGGTCATCAGTCCCCAAACTTACAAACTACTTACGAACTCCAGAATGAAACTTTCACTCTGCACCGGAGTGTGCGCTCTGCCTAAGCCATGTCTCCACCATATCCTTTCTTCCAGGAGTGCTAGTCTTGCATGGTTCGCAGGAGAGCTTCTGTGAAGATTGGAAAGTAGGAGGCGAGGTACTGGCGGAAGTAAAGTTGTGAGGCGGCATCGTGGGTCGTGTCGGGATAGCACAGACGGTAGTGTGCTTGCCCGCGAAAGGCAAAGGTCCCTGTTTCGAGTCCCGGTTCCGGCACACAATTTTAATCTACCAGGAAGTTTCATACTTATCAACTACTTACGAACTAGGACGGCACAAATATCCATGCCCGAGGGGGGATTCCAACCCCCGACCGTAGTGGCCGTGCAGACCGTGACTGGAGTGCCTTTGCCGCGGTGGAGTAGCCGAGCGGTCTAAAGCGTCTCGCTGCGGAGCGCGCGGTTGCTCGCCGTGGAGGTTCGAGTCCTCCCTGGGGCATGGGTGTGTGTGTTTGTCCTTAGGTTAGTTTACCTACGTTTAAATAGTTTGTAAGCTACGGACTGATGACCACGCAGTTTGGTCCGATAGAATTACAAGCATTTGAACATTTTTTTTTTTTTTTTTTTTTTTTGAGCGCCTCAGTCCCCTCTGTCACAGCGGCCAGCGGGAGGGGAGAATGGATCTACTTAACAAACAAAATTTTACTAAAATTAAAACAAACTTTTTAACACAGTTGTTTTACGAAATTACGTTTCTAGAAAGCATAATGACTGTATTTTTTTTTTTTTTTTTTTTTTTTTAGAATAAAACAAACGTAGTAGATTGGAAGACCCTGTCCTTCTAATAACTGAAGTAAAATAATCTATATCTATAAATGTGAATGTGAATGTCTGTTCGGTGTACGTTTATCACGTCCAAACCACAAGACATAAAGAGCTGAAAATTTGTACAGTTACTAATGTCTACCCGGGGAAGGCTTTAGGCACGGTTTCATGGCGACCGGATAGCTATTTATCTATATATAATGTTAATATGTGTTCGGTGTACGCCTATCACGTCTGAACGAAAAGGCGCAGAGACTTAAATATTTGTGCCGGCCGCGGTGGGCGAGGAGACTGAGGCGCTCCAGTCACGGTCTGCACGGCCACTACGGTCGGGAGTTCGAATTCCCCCTCGGGCATGGATATTTGTGCCATCCTTAATTGTAAGTAGTTTGTAAGTTTAGGGACTGATGACCCCGCAGTTAAGTCCCATAAACTATACAAACATTTTGAACAGAACGCAAACGAATGGTGTGTATGTAATTGTTGTCCGAATTCTCCCGTTGTACACCATTCCATAATCTTTGCACTTAGTGTTGATTCCACCGTAGCATGTTTGTTTATTAAGCAACAGTACAAAAGCAAGAAGCGCACTCAAGCGCCCGAAACCGGTCGTTAAAGTTAAAAATAAATAACCGCAAGCAACTGGTTGCTGAATTTTGTTAATTTATAATCTGAACAGTTGCTGAAATGGATAAAATACTTCAATTGTCAACGTACCGCAGTTTAAAAGAAAAGTCTCTAGGCGGGGCTTGAACCCCCGCCTCTCTGTTCGGAGTCTACCAACTAGCCCACGGTAGCGCAACGTTATAAGCTCTCACAGTTATGATTTTCCTCTGCTGAGTAGGTTAGTTGTTACTTATTGTTATACACTCCTAGAAATTGAAATAAGAAATTCATGAATTCATTGTCCCAGGAATAGGAAACTTTATTGACACATTCCTGGGGTCACATACAACACATGATTACACAGACAGAACCATAGGCACATAGACACACAGGCAACAGAGCATGCACAATGTCGGCACTAGTACCGCGTATATCCTCCTTTCGCAGCAATGCAGGCTGCAGTTCTCCCATGGAGACGCTCGTAGAGGTGCTGGGTGTAGTCCTGTGGAACGGCATGCCGTGCCAGTTCCACCTGGCGCCTCAGCCGGACCAGCGTTGGTGCTGGACGTGCGGACCGCGAGAGACGACGTTTACATGCTCAATGGGAGACAGATCCGGAGATCTTGCTGGCCTGGGTAGTTGACTTACACCTTCTAGAGCACGTCGTGTGGCACGGGATACGTGTGGACGTGCATTGTCCTGTTGGAACAGCATGTTCCTTTGCACGCCTAAGAATGGTGGAACGATGGGTTGGATGACGGTTTGAATGTACCGTGCACTGTTCAGTGTCCCCTCGACGATCACCAGAGGTGTACGGCCAGTACGGGAGATCACTGCCTAATCCACGATGCTGGGTGTTGGCCCTGTGTGCCTCGGTCGTATGCAGTCCCGATTGTGGCGCTCACCTGCACACGCATACGACCATCACTGGCACCGAGGCAGAAGCGACTCCCATCACTGAAGACGACACGTCTCCATTCGTCCCTCCATACACGCCTGTCGCGACACCACTGGAGGCGGGCTGCGCGATGTTGGGGCGTGAGCGGAAGGCGGGACCGTAGCCCAGCTTCTTGGTCGCGAACGGTCCTCGCTGATACCCCAGGAGCAACAGAGTCCCTAATTTGCGGTGCGGTCCCCTACGGCACTGCGTAGGATGCGACGTTCTCGGCGTGCATCCGAGCGTCGCTGGTGTCCGGACCCAGGTGGACGGGCACGTGACCTTCGCTGACCACTGGCGACGACGTCGATGTACTGTGGAGACCTCGCGCCCCACGTGTTGAGGAATTCGGCCTCCCGCATGCCCACTATACGCCCTCGCTCACAGTCCGCCAGCTGCACACACGGTTCACGTACACGCTGTCGCGGCATGCTGCCAGTGTCAAACACTGAGACGGAGCTCCGTATGCCGCGGCAAACTGGCTGGCACTGACTGCGCAGCCAGCGCCGTCCGACGGCCAACACCGCGGATTGTTGGTGTGTCCGCTGTTCAGCTGTGCCGGGCCGTGCGTCTGATCATTGCTTGTACAGCCCTCTCGTAGTGTCCGGAGCGAGTATGGTGGGTCTTACACACCGGCGTCAATGTGTTCTTATTTCAATTTCCAGGAGTGTAGTTTAAGCACGTTCTCCTGGACGCCAGCTCATAGCACGAGTTGTATACAAGTTTCGGCTGATACTCTATCGGTATACAACGTCTGGTACCGATCTGAGTGCCTGGCATCTGAAGGTTAGGGTGTGAGAGGCATTCTGCACGTGTGGTGGAGTCCCGCTGACCGCAGCCACGTTCTGCCGGCACGTGTAGTTGCGACCCGATTTGAACGTCCATGTTCACCCCGCGGGACACGTTGACGATGTGTTCAGACCACAGCTAGGCCGGTATTACACTATCAAATTTTCTTTGACAAAGAATCTTTGTCAAAGAACATTGGACGGTGTAATATGGAACTTTCGTCAAAGTCGGCTTTGCTCAAAAATTCTTTGATCAAATCTAGCAACTAACCGTAAATGTGATCAAAGAAAGCGTTCGTCTTTTGTTAACTGCGGTGAGAAATGTGACCACTTGAAGCGTTAGCATCGCGGTAGCAGTTTTTGACGCAAGGGGGTTAAGTTTATCTAATTGCTGCATACATTTAGTTGTTGCGACGACACGCAATACGAATTACGTGGTCACGGTTTCAAACTACTTTTGACATAGTTTCAAACCGTGACCACGTAATTCGTATTGCGTGTCGTCGCAACAACTAAATGTATGGAGTAATATAAGGCTGATTACAAAATCCGGCTGCATCGAGCCGAAAACTAGATGACACTTGCAGAATTCATTAGCGATAAAGTGAGTATTGGTTTCACGGTAGACTAAGTAAAAAAGAAGGAAAAAAAAAAAATTAATGGCTTCCGCACCACTTTTGTAGCAGAGAAACCAAAAGTACATAATGACAGTGTTTAATTCCCTGCATATATTTATTCAGACAAATACTATTTACATGAAATATATTTACATAAAATATGAATACCGTATGTCGAAAGTTTTTGTTCACTGCAGGCGTGACAGAGCACTAGCGAAAGGGAAACAGGGCACAGCCTCCTGACCAGCGACGAATGTACTGGTTCGACCTCTTAAAATTTTTAGAGCAGAATACCACTGCAGACGCAAGCGTCACCAATGTTGTCAGTCTTCCAAATGTCTAGCCGTTGCACTTAGTTTAGGCGTACATGCAATCATAGTGTATAGATATTTATAAACTACGGAAGCAACAGCTGAGGTTAATAACCAAGGAGGCTTTTTCTCAAAAATGTTCAAATGTTCAAATGTTTGTTAAGCTTAAGGGACTTAACTACGGAGTCATCAGTCCCTAAACTTACATACTACTTATGAAGTACCTACAACTAAGGACGGCACAAATATCCATGCCCGAGGGGGCATTCGAACCCCCGAACGTAGTGGCCGTGCAGACCGTGACTGAAGCGCCTCCGTCCCCTCGGCCACCGTGGCCGGCGAGGCTTTTTCTAACCTTGTTAATAACAGATATTCATCCGCCATTTTCGATGCATTTTGGCAGATTCTTGGTCAAAGAAAATTTTGATAGTGTAATGTCCCCTTTTCACCACAACAAAGATTCTTCGTCAAAGAAAATTTGATAGTGTTCAAAGTTCAAATGTTTGTAAATCTATCGGACCAAACTGCGTGGTCATCAGTCCGTAGCTTACAAACTACTTAAACCTAGGTAAACTAACCTAAGGACAAACGCACACACCCATGCCCCAGGGAGGACTCGAACCTCCACGGCGAGCAACCGCGCGCTCCGCAGCGAGGCGCTTTAGACCACTCGGCTACTCCACCGCGGCTTTGATAGTGTGATACCGGCGTAACGTGCACGTGGTGTGCACGTGCAGCTGCGTGCCCTCGCGACAGGTGCGGCTGACCCCACCAGCCCTGCCACCTCCTCCTCCGGCCCTTGAAGGGATTCCGCGCTAAGCCTCGACGCACGTCGGCTTCTTGGGAGGAGGCATGCGCTCAGCCGGCGACCTCTGCTGCTGACCCCCGCACTCGTCTCGCTGCCTGCATCAATGCTCCTTCCACCCTCTCTGTACTCACTGCCGCCAGTTCCTGAAAACACTTTGTGTCAATAGAAGCGACGGTTCGCAACCTTCCTCTGCTGTGCATTTATTCGTTTCTCGAATATAAGGAGAGGCAGTCAATTAAAATTTGTGGGGAGGCCACGACCTCCTCCTTGCTAGGTAGGCGCTTTAGACCGCTCGGCTAATACAGCGTTACGGACAAAGCGACTACACGGACTGACTTAAAGCACATCTCCCTCCACACCACTTACTTCGATTCGGAGGGAGACGAACTTGAAGACAGTATGTGTATTCACTTTGTCCGTGATGCTACGTTACCTGAGCGGTCTAAAGCGCCTACCTAGCAAGCAGGAGGTGCCGGGTTCGAACCCTGGCCACAGCACAAATTTTAATTCAATGCCCTTACTTACATTTAATACCTTTACTATAATGAGACAATGTCTGTCTCAAGGAACAGAATTATTGTTCATATTCGTTTCTTGTATCAGTACATCTCACTCTTCGCTAGCTCAAAATGTTCAAATGTTTGTTATGCTTATGGGACTTAACTACGGGGTCATCAGTCCCTAAACTTACAAACTACTTATGAACTACTTACGATCTAGGACGGCACAAATATCCATGGCCGAGGGGGGTTTGGAACCCCCGACCGTAGTGGCCGTGCAGACCGTGACTGGAGCGCCTCAGTCCCCGCGGCCACCGCGGCCGGCTCGCTAGCTCACTGGATGGCTCTAGGAAGCAGTGGGCTGTGCCCCAGCGGTCAGACCGTCAGCTAGCGATGGCGCGGCACGGACTTCTACTGACGCCTTGTATGCAGGCGGTACCGCGGTGGAGCAGCCGAGCGCTCTAAGGCGCCTCGCTGCGGAGCGCGCGGTTGCTCGCCGTGGAGGTTCCAGTCCTCCCTGGGGCATGGCTGTGTGTGTGTTTGTCCTTAGGTCAGTTTACCTAGGTTTAAGTAGTTTGTAAACTACGGACTGATGACCACGCAGTTTGGTCCCAAAGATTTACAGACATTTGAACATTTGATTATCAACCCACAAGCAAGAATGCAACGAATAAAACTATTTTCAAAGAGTAAACATAATTTTCTAAGAGTAGGTAATTATTGTTCCGCATTTCCCGTTATATTCTTGAAATTACTAAATATCTATCAGATCGCTATAAAACAGTGCCTAAAACATTCCTCGGGTAGACATTAGGAACTGTATAAATATTTAAGTCTCTGCGTCCTGTAGTTCGGACGTGATAAGCGTAAATCGAACAGACATTAACATTAATGTATATAGATGAATAGCTATCCGATAGCCATAAAACCGTGCCTAAAACCTTCCCCGGATAGACATTAGTAACTGTACAAATTTTTAGCTGGCAGAATGAAACTTTCACTCTGCAGCGGAGTGTGCGCTGATATGAAACTTCCTGGCAGATTAAAATTGTGTGCCGGAACCGGGACTCGAAGCTGGGAAAGGCAAAGGCCCCAGGTTCGAGTCCCGGTTCCGGCACACAATTTTAATCTGCCAGGAAGTTTCATATCAGCGCACACTCCGCTGCAGAGTGAAAGTTTCATTCTGGAAACATCCCTTAGGCTGTGGCTAAGCCATGTCTCCACCATATCCTTTCTTCCAGGAGTGCTAGTCTTGCGTGTTTGCAAGAGAGCTTCTGTGAAGTTTGGAAAGTAGGAGGCGAGGTACTGGCGGAAGTAAAGTTGTGAGGCGGCATCGTGAGTCGTGTCGGGATAGCACAGTCGGTAGAGCGCTTGCCCGCGAAAGGCAATGGTAACAAGTTCGAGTCCCGGTTGGGGCACACAATTTTAATCTGCCAAATAGCTGTTTATGTCTTGTGGTTCAGACGTGATAACCGTACACCGAACAGACATACACATTAATATACATATAGATAAATAGCTATGCGATCGGCATAAAACCGTGCCTAAAGTCTTCCCCGGGTAGACATTAGTAACTGTAGAAAGTTTTAGCTGTTTATGTCTTGTGGTTCAGACGTGATAACCGTACACCGAACAGACATACACATTAATATACATATAGATAAATAGCTATGCGATCGGCATAAAACCGTACCTAAAGCCTTCCCCGGGTAGACGTTAGTGACTGCACAAATGTTTAGCTCTTTATGCCTTGTGGTTGAGACGTGGTAACCGTACACGGAACAGACATTCATATTTATAGATACAGATTGATCACAGTGTTGGAGTTATTGCGGGGCCACGAGTCCCCCCTTCCTTGGCTGGTGTTTACCGTGTCCAGGAGCGGCGCCACGTTGCCACTGGTGAGGCAGCGTGTGTGTGGCCGCTGGTGTTGTGAGGCGCTCAGCGTAAGGGGCAGGCGCGCCACGGCCTGCGAATACGGGATGAGGCGGCCGCCACGACACAGCAGCTACTGCTGCTGCTGCTGCTGCTGCTGCATGTCACAAGCAACACAGCACCTAGCAAGCGCATGATCACGAGGCTTTAGTCTCTTACCAAGAAACCGTTATCCCTGGAACCGCTTCGGCTGTCAGGTTGTTACGGTCCACACGGATATTTCGTCGCAACGCCACCTGTCACCAGAATGTGCCTGCGGCTATTCTTGTTCCAGTAAGCCGGAGGTAATGCGTCGGTCGAAATGTTCAAATGTTTGTACAGCTTATGGGACTTAACTGCGGGGTCATCAGTCCCTAAACTTACAAACTACTTATCAACTGCCTAGTACTAAGGACGGCACAAATATCCATGCCCGAGGGGGGGGATTCGAACCCCCGACCGTAGTGGCCGTACAGACCGTGACTCGAGCTCCTCAGTCCCCTTGGCCACCACGGCCGGCACTACTTATAAACTAACTCATGAAACTACTTATGAACTAACTCATAGTAAAGACAGCATAAATATCAATGCCCGAGGGAGGATTCGAACCCCCGACGGGGGACGGCCGCGCGCACCGCAACACGGCGCTCCAGCTCGCGCGGATTATCCGCCGCGGCAATGGTTCGGTCAGGCTCGAGCACATGTATGTGCGCACTCCATCGTCAATCATACGACCAAAAACATCATCTAAAACAAATTCACCGATATATATAGGCATATATTCACACTCCTTTTCATATATATATATATATATATATATATATATATATATATATATATATATATCAGTTGATACGAGGCCATTAAACCATATTATATATTCCCTTCTTAGTTTAATGGCCTCGTATCAACTAATATATATATATATATATATATATATATATATATATATATATATATATATGAATGAAAAGGAGTGTGAATTTTTGGAAGATTTGTATCAGCATTTCCGATCAGTATGCATATTTACATAAAGTCGTGAAATTCCCATCCGTTGCGAGCCTGTGCGAGAAGCATGGGACGTACAAAAAGAAGTTCTACATCTACATGGGATACTCTCCAAATCACATTTAAGTGCCTGGCAGAGGGTTCCTCGAACCACCTTTATACTATTCATCTCCCATTCCATTCTAGAATAGCAAGCGGGAAGAAACAACACCTGAATCTCTCCGTCCGAGCTCTGATTTCTCCTATTTTACTCTGATCGTCATTTCTACCTATGTAAGTGGGAGGCAACAATATATTCTCGCATTCCGAGGAGAATGTTGGCGATTGCACTTTCGTAAGTAGCCCACGCCGCAGCGATAAGCGCCGTTGTTGTAATGATTCCCATCCCAGATCCTGTATCATTTCCGTAACGCTGTCTCCCCTGTATCGTGACAATACGATTCAGTATTGGTCGTTCGGATTCCTGACATAATCTGTCACAATCATCTTAAACGACGTCTCTTAGGTAGAGCCTACATCTTTCAAACAGGCTGTATCCAGACCAGAGTACCAGACCTCGAATTCTCACTGTTACCTTACACGTCATCTGTGAATCTTCAACGACATCACAGCTCTGTACGATGTCGGTTCTCGCCACTTTGTCAAAAATGTCCCAACTGCCGCGGTGGAGTAGCCGAGCGGTCTAAAGCGCCTCGCTGCGGAGCGCGCGGTTGCTCGCCGTGGAGGTTCGAGTCCTCCCTGGGGCATGGGTGTGTGTGTTTGTCCTTAGGTTAGTTTACCTAGGTTTAAGTAGTTTGTAAGCTACGGACTGATGACCACGCAGTTTGGTCTGATAGATTTACAAACATTTGATCATTTTGTCCCAACATCTGCATTAGACGGGAGAAGTTTCGAGTCGTGAGTAAACTGCGAGAGCTGGCTATCGGCAGCCTCGGCTACAAGCCGGCATAGCAGCCGAGCACAATAGGCGCGCTGCCCGACACCGCGCCATTCACTGCTGGCTGATCGCGAGGCACAAAACAACGCACAACAACGCGCAACAACGCAGCGCCGTGATGGATCACCTCCTGCAGCCAGACAGCGCCGCCCGTCGTCACCCGCTGTGGCAGTGGTCACCGCGGTGATGGACCATTAGCGGCACTCGTGAAAGTGTGCAGTCGTCCACATGAGTACGAAAAGAAATCCGTTAAACTTTGTTCACAAGATAAATCAATCAAACGTGAATGCTGTAAACTCCACAAAATACCTAGGAATTACTATTACTTCAGACTTAAATTGGAAAGAACACGTAGATAGTCTCGAGAGAAAGGCGAACCAGGGACTGCGTTTTATTGGCAGACCCCTTAAAAGATGCAACAGAACTACTAAAGAAACTGCATACACTACGCTTGTCCGTCCATTTTTGGAGTATTGCAGCCCAGTGTGGGATCCTTATCAGGTGGGTTTGACGGAGGACATCGAAAGAGTCCAAAGAAGGGCAGCTCGTTTCGTATTGTCACGATACAGGAGAGACAGCGTTACGGAAATGATACAGGATCTGCGATGGGAATCATTACAACAACGGCGCTTATCGCTGCGGCGTGGTCTACTTACGAAACTACAATCGCCAACATTCTCCTCCGAATGCTAAAATATATTGTTGACTGCCACTTACATAGGTAGAAATGATCATCAGAATAAAATACGAGAAATCAGAGCTCGAACGGAGAGATTCAGGTGTTCTTTCTTCCCGCGCGCTATTCGAGAATGGAATGGGAGATGAATAGTATAATGGTGGTTCGATGAACCCTCTGCCAGGCACTTAAATGTGATTTGCAGAGTATCCCGTGTAGATGTATATGTTCCCGCGCGCTACTGGAGAATGGAATGGGAGATAAATAGTATAACGCTGGTTCGATGAACCCTCTGCCAGGCACTTAAATGTGATTTGCAGAGTATCCCGTGTAGATGTATATGTTCCCGCGCGCTACTGGAGAATGGAATGGGAGATAAATAGTATAACGCTGGTTCGATGAACCCTCTGCCAGGCACTTAAATGTGATTTGCAGAGTATCCCGTGTAGATGTATATGTTCCCGCGCGCTACTGGAGAATGGAATGGGAGATAAATAGTATAACGCTGGTTCGATGAACCCTCTGCCAGGCACTTAAATGTGATTTGCAGAGTATCCCATGTAGATGTAGAAAACAGTGGGGAGGGGGGCGGTGTTATTGGCAGCGGAAGGTAAGGCCGGATTCGTATAATTAAAAAAATCATGAACAGTGGTAGCCAAAGTTGTTACAGTGATGGGAGTGCTGAGCACTTCACCGCAGCGTCAACAAGGCCTGAGTACTAGACGCGACGTACCGGGTGAGCGTTGAAGTCGACGCAGAGTTTGGCAGCTTGTAAACATGCACTTGCGTCGGATAGACATATACTACATTCCTTCAGTAGCGATCAAATGGACTAAAATCGTGAGTGCATCAGTCGTCACGCATACAACAGCGAGACGACTAGCTCTGACGATGATCTCACCAGATATCGAAACCGGTCACCTGAACTAATAAATTGTTAAATTTCGCAAAATAAACTTCGCTCTCTTCCAAACAAGGAAACTGTTTTCCAAACTGATTACTTTAAGTAGGTTATAACCTAGATACTAATAACCAAGCAGTTGACTCCCATAGATTTACGAACATCTGAACAGCTATCCGGCATCTTCAGGTGGTTGCACCTTGATCGTTGCCCATCAGTGACACTTGACTTGGTCCAACCACTTGAAGTTGTCGAACAGTTCCTCCGAGGAAATATCGTAGGATTTGTATAATGTCATCCGGCGGCAAAATGGTGAACAGTATTTGCAACATGTGCACCAAGAACGGTTGAAGAGTCAGTCTTTTAATGTTTTCTTGTGCTCGTTGGCGGTCTGTGAGTCTTTTCATGTTATTTCAGATCTGACCAAAGACTTTCGCGATTGCATAATTCACCCCTTTGTTTGGCCAAAATTACATATATGTGCCAAATTTCACGAGGATTGGACATACGGTGTTAAAGTCTCTACTAAAGTACGGCTTGCACCGTACTAAATATCATGTAGACACTGCTGTTGCTCTTCTGTTGAGGATCACGTGTCCAAAATTTCATCAAGGGCGGAATAAAACTATACATTGGTGACGGAGGGTTTTTTTTTTTTTTTTTTTTCGTAAAGTGGTGTGCGCCACGCACCGTACGAATTATTAAGAGCAGCTTCTTTTCTTCTGAAGCTGAAGTGTGGAAAATTTTATCTGAATCTGTAAATGACAAAGTTGTTAACAGGACGTTGAATCTTAATCTTCGTTACTTCCGCATTTCAGCGTGCGGTTATGTTTGTATCTGAGAAACAAAATCGACAATTGTGGAACGTCTGATGGAAAGGAGAGGCCGGCCGCGGTGTCCGAGCGGTCTGCGGCGCGCCAGTAACAGTCTGCACGACCTCTACGATCGGGGGTTCGAATCCCCCCTCGGGCATCGATATTTGTGCCGTCCTTAGTCTTAGGTAGTTCATAAGTAGTGTGTAAGTTTAGGGACTAATGACCCCGTAGTCAAGTCCCATAAGCTATACAAACAAACATTTGAACATTCTGTACTCCAAGGGACCGTTATCGGGCAGTGGAAAACTTTAGTATAATTTGCATTTGGTATTGTTTGGGTAGTGTATGCGGTAAGGCAGACGTTGTAGGAGGGCAGACACTTGCTGTGGCATCACAGGTGGGACGCTCACTCTCTGCTGTCAGTGAGAGACGCTTCGGCCGTGAGCTGGGGTCGCAGTAGCCCTATGCGCTGAGAGCTGGTGGCGCGTATTCTTGCTTTATTTCGCTCTCCCCTCGGCCTGCTGCTTTGCATAACGCCTCCATTAGGTGGCTGGCCGGCAGCCAAGGCGTGGTCGCCCGCTCAAGACGCAGTGGACACTGGATCCCTGGCCCTCTTCACGAGGGCCGTCGTGTCCCATCCATTCTCACCGCTCTCACACTCACAACCAAACCTACACAATGAAATAAATCGCCACTACGGTCGGGGGTTCGAATCCCCCCTCGGGCATGGATATTTGTGCCGTCCTTAGTATAAGGTAGTTGATAAGTAGTTTGTAAGTTTAGGGACTGATGACCCCGTAGTTATGTCCCATAACCTATACAGACATTTAAACATTTTTTGGACGGTAAACAGGGGACGGCTGTGATCGGCTGCCTCACGTGCAGCGCTAAGCACCTCGTGCACTCCCCCCGCTTAGCTAGCCTTTCTTTAATAGCTACCTCCCTACGGCCGCCAGCTGAACAGCCAGTGTATGTGCCTATGTGCCTCCCCCGCCCCCTTGTGAAGCGATGCGCGCCGCCCTGGGCGTGTCTTTCCGCGCCGCTTGCCGCGCGCCCTAGCGGACTGGATCGGAACCACTGGTCACGCCCGACAGGCGGGCCCATCTCCGACCTCTTCGCTGCCAGGCCACACGTGACAGTCCACGTACCCGTGAAGCGAAAGCCGTGTAGCTGCTGCACCGTCCCTCAACGACATTTCTCATTTCTCATTCACACACATGACAAATACGCTCACAAGCCAACAGTCGCTCTACGCATTTATTACAGTTGCACAACTACTTTCTGACAGCGTCGCCTGCCGTATCCCCCTTTATCCCCCCTCCACCACGCGGATCCTCTATGATCTCATTCCTTTCCCCCGATTCGTTCTCTTTATTGAAGATCTCCGCCTCCGTTACAGACCCGCCTAATCCTCTAGTCCACCCCCTCCTCTCTGCACCTGGTCCACTGCCGCGCCTCCACCACTGTATTCCCCCTGCTCTCCACTTGTCCACCCTCCGGATCCTTTCCCGTGGCAACTTCCGGACCCTCCCCCTCCCGGATGATGCCCTCCGACCTGACATCTACCCTTCATACCAGCTGTGGTCCTTCCCCTTGCTCCCTCTCCCCCTTCTCTCCCTTCCTGTCCCTTCTCCCGGATCCTCCTCTTACCGCCCCCCCCCCCCTATCCTTCTTCCCCGTGGCTTCCTGGGACATCATCCCCCCCGTCCCTTCCCTACCGGCTCTGTGGCCCCTCCCCACCCTCTCCCTCTCCTCTCATCCCCTTTCCTCCCACACCACATCTTCAATGCTGTCAGTGCCCCACCATCTACGGAACTTCCTTTGTGCTTCGACAAGTGTGGTGAGCTTTACATTGTTTTATTTTACAACAGTGGACGGCCAACCCGCAGCCGACACCGTCAGTTTTAACCTGTGGATTTCTCCGAGTGTGTGTTGCGTTTTTTTTTTTTAACTTTAAATAGCGGACGGTCTCACCATGGCCGCCACCTTATGCTCATTTTAATTGTGTGTGTACCACTGACTTCGAGCAACTGTTTTTATTCACCACTTTCGCCGTTCCAAGTGTTTTATGTCACCACCGTTTTCCTCCTTTTCATGTACTTTGTTTTATCTCCATTTTAAATCACCGTTTTATGTCTGTATTATCTCCAAAATTTAATCTCCTTTGTGTTTTTAAGTTTCTCTTCGGTCAAATTTTATTTCTGTAGGCCGAAGAGCGCCAGTTAGCGCTGTCGGCCCGCCCCTTTTTTAGGGGAATTAAAATTACGATTAAAAAAATAGTTTGTGACAGCAAATCGCAGGCAGTCATCATCGGTCGTAGCACCCACTCGTACCGCCACCACGACCTTAACCCCATGACCGTCCCATCCTGAAATACCTCGGCCTCAGCCTCCATCGCCCCCTCCCCCGCACCTCCCGCCTCAACCTGCTCAAACCGTTCTCTGACGCGCCCTTTCCCCTGCAGCTTCCATCCCGCCAGGATACGCCTCCCCCGCCTATTGTCGTCCCTTCAAACCCTGGCCTCCGCCTCGCTTACCGCATCCGCAGGCCACACCCGACACCTCTACTGTCGTCTCCATTGCTGCAAAAGCAGGCCATACACGGTACTAACGCCGACATTGCGGACGCTCTGGTGACTGTACTCACGAGCGTACGGTTCTGCCTGTGTCATCGTGTGTTGTAGACAACCTCAAGAATGAGCTAATATAATTTCCCTCCGCTGGGTCGACGAATTCATGGTGTTCTTTTTTCATTTTCCACTGTAGTTACTGCAGTCAAGTGAACAGGTGATTGATTTAGTATTTAAATACAAATATATAATCTCTAAGACGGATTTTCGTGTCAAATATGTCGAAGACTTTTAATGATAAATCTGAAACATTGAATTAAAATTTGTGATGCGACCAGACCTCCATGCTTACTAGGCAGACGTCTTGCTGCTAGCCCACCGCATCCCTATTGGTTAAAGCGCCTGGGAATAGACTAAGCACGATTCCCTTCACGTCACAAACTTTAATTCAGCTTCTGTGTTCCATAGAACATTGCCACTACTGCCAAGGCTCTCCGTGCAGTGGAATAGCACCTCGGCAATGGGCATATAGGAACATCCCTGTTTAAGGTAAAATAAATATCAATGTAAATAGAAATAAACATTCCATGCGACCGATTTTCGTCTCAAATATCTATTTGTTGAGAATATGTATGCCAAGCTTGTCGAATATTTTATTTTATTTTAGATGACCGGTTTCGACAATCTCGGCTGTATCTTCAGATCTGCCAACTTTTTATTTTATTTTTTTAAGAAAAAAATTAAAAATAAAAGAGCCCCTGAGTGACATGGTGGGTAGTGGTTACATTTCTGGACGTTTCCGCCGCCGCTGGTCCGGCGTGCAGAGCCTGTGCGCTTGAGCCACGGCACTTAGCGACCGGCTGCCTTCTCCCCTGTTTAGACGGCCGGCGCTAAAACTGAGGCGGACCAACCTCCCAGGGCCCCTACGTCAGCCAGCGGCACCACTCTACGCATCTACAGCGAGAACTGGCCACTAGCTAATAGTGTCTACCGTCACTGCAGGCACAACCGTCTACAACGGGAGAGTCCTGCGACGTCTCACCGACTGACCTAGCCAAAAAATGTTCAAATCTTTATAAATCTATCGGACCAAACTGCGTGGTCATCAGTCCGTAGCTTACAAACTGCTTAAACCTAGGTAAACCAACCTAAGGACAACACACACAGCCATGCCCCAGGGAGGACTCGAACCTCTAAGGCGAGCAACCGCGCGATCCTCAGCGAAGCGCCTTAGACCGCTGGGCTACTGCACCGCGGCGCTGACGTAGCCCCGGGTAGTTTACCACTCGGTGCCAAGTGTAAACGCGTCCCCCCACCCTCGCCTCTGCGATGTTCACTCCTACGAAATCCGGAAAAATATTAAATAATTGTATGGAAAAGAAACTATCGAGTGATACATCTAGGTCTATTGTTAATTATTTCTTGAACCTGTAAGTAAATCACATTTTTTTTGAAAATGGGTTATTAATGAAGCGCTATAAGCAACCAATTATCTTCGGAATGATATATTAGTTTACAATCTTAACTTAGCCCCTTCAGTCCTGAATTATTTGAAACATTCCGGCACCGATGCACAAGAGCATGAAGACAGGTATCAACGTGAACATCTCGTTGGGAGCACAATTGAGTAAGACATATTCATTCACGACCGATAAGAATGTTAAAATTCTGCGACAGACTCTTCACTTGGTACTTCGGTTGACGAAATCTTGTTAGGCATCTTCAGTGATCTCATCGTAATTAAGAAATAAACGCACTTACGGCCGTGAAACGTTCTTTTTGTCATTAAAAAAATGAAAGATACAAAATGGCTAACTATTACACCGTCACGCCTAGTTTCTGTAGTGTTTTAACTTAGGTTGACGAAATCTTGTTGGACATCTTCAGTAATCTCATCATAATTGACAAATAAAGACACTTATCGGTGGTGGTACGTTATTTTTGTCATTAAAAAAAAAACGAAAGATACAAAATGGCTGCCTATTACACCATCACGACTGGTTTCTGTAGTTTTTGAAGAGAGTTCCTCACAGCCATAGACATTTCTGTTGCATTGGAACACAAGTTCAGAATTCCGTAGTGAGCACCTCCGTCATGATTTTTCTGACAATTTTTTTTTTTTTTTTTTTTTTTTTTTTTTTTTTTTTTTTTTGAGGGCCCTCCGATTGGAAATTGAGTAAAAGGCGTACACACACACAGTGTCCACAGACTGACAATGGCTTGCACACAGTACAAACACTGCCTTACATGTGGATTCCACTACCACAGTTGAACTTGGAAAAAGATGGGACTAAAAGAAACATTGTGTAAGACTATGGATGCAGAAGCCAGTGTCGGACGTGATAGACCACAGCCCCATTAAACCCAGAAGTCGGCACAAAGGTGCACGCCAACTTTGGCCAATGGACCCCCCCCCCCCAACCCTTAAACTACGACGAACCCCTTGTCCAAACCCGAGATATTAGGACGTTTATGTGGCTCACTGTTTCTTATTTGACGTTCTATACAGGCCCCCTCCCCCCCAGTTCCTCAGCCGCCGCCCCCGCGCCGCCATTAAGCAGACAGGCGGGATGCCGGGTCTCGCCTCTGCTCGGCTCTGCTCGCCGGGAAATTGACGGCCAAACGCAATTTGCGTGTCGGCCGGTACGCGGCTAGGCGCGCCATTATTGCATTTGCCCCCCCCCCCCTTTTCTGCCCTGACGCCTGCTCGCGCCACTCTGATCCGGCTGCACGTACTCCTTCCCATCTGCCGACCCCAGGACATCACCACCACCACCACCACCAGCAACGCCGTGCGCCCAGGAGGTTCCTGCAAGGCCACGGCTAGCAGTCGCGCAGAAATGACGTGTGTGTCACCACTTCACACCGGCACCTAAAACCGGATTTCGTAAACCGATTTCCCGAATCCGCTCTTGCTTGGTCATGTAAACACTCCAAAATCGATTCTGGAAATCCGTTTCTCTAAAGCGATTTTCCAGTTCCACAATCGATTTTCGTGCTCATGTAAACGCAACCGTTTTTGAAGCCTTCTTGGCTTGTCAGATTATGTTTTCTTGTTAAGAATTTTCGGTACATGTGGACAGAGTGACATTTCCTACCGTGAAATAAAAGTATAAATATTAGAGTGACAATGAATCTGTGTAATTAAACAAAGAAAAATATTGATTGTGCTCACTAAATCACGAACTTAATCGGCTGTTTTTCAGCCGCCATATTAAGTGGGCTAGAAAATCCGATTCAGTATCTGACATGTAAAGACGACAACGAAAAATGGTTTATGAAAATCGGTTTTCGTCTTCCGGAACATGTGTTGCATCCAAAAGTAGTGTGTGTGTGTTTGTGTTACAGTCGGAAAGAGAGGAAGCGATAACGGAGATCAAAGAATGACAAAGAGACAGGAAGACGAGTAAAAAAAAAAAAAAAATTAAAGAAAAAAGAGGGAGTAGCAAGGAACGAGAACGGTACAGGGACACGGACAACAGAGACTGCCAGAAAGAAGGAAGACAATAGAAAGAAAGAGGAGCAGATGAAGGAAAAAAAGATACTCAAAACATTGAGACAGAGACAGAAAAACGAGTTAGAGAGAAGATAACAGACAACAAGTAACAAATAAAAAGTGGGAATAAGTGACGCAAGAGTACGATAGAGGGACACAGAGAAGACAAACACAGGGCAGTGCGAGAGTATATATATTAGAGAGATAGAAAGGAGGATGAATACAATAGAAAGAAGATGAATGGAGAAAGAATAGATTTAATAGTGAAAGAAAAACGGCCAAGAAAGAAAAAGGGGAATAAGTGAAGAGAGAGAGAGAGAGAGAGAGAGAGAGAGAGAGACAGAATAGTGCGAGAAAAAATATACGGGGGAGAGAGAGAGAGAGAGGAGGCAGACAATAGAAAGAAAGAGGATGAAGGAAAAAAAGTGACAGAATAGATAGACTGAGGTAGTGGCAGAACAAAAGAGTAAGACAAAAGATAACAGGCAAGAAAGAAGGGGAATAAGAAAGAGAACGATAGAGGGAAAGGAAAAGACCGAGACAGAAAGACTGCGACAAATACACATGTCACAGGAAACAGAAAGAAAATGGAAGAGATTAAGGAAAAAAAGAGAAAATTAGACTTGTAGGGTTGAGACAGAAAAACGGTACAGAAGGAAATGGGTAAAAAAGAGAAGAGGGGGTGTAAGAGAAAAGGAACGGTAGAGGGAGAAGAAGAACGACACAGAACAGACAGAGTGTGAGGAAAAATAGGAGTGATTAGAGAGACAGAGAGGGCGGAAGGGGGTGAATGTAACAGAAAGAGGACAGGCAGACTAAAGAAAATAAAAGGTAAAATAAGGGATTGAGAGAGGTTGTTGAATGAAAATTACCATAGAGGAAATAAGACACACACACACACACACACACACAGAGAGAGAGAGAGAGAGAGAGAGAGAGAGAGAGAGAGAGAGAGAGAGAGAGACCCACAGAGCTACTAGATGAAATATGCAAACGGAAGTTCTTTCTTTGTTTGTATTTATTTATTTTTTACTTTGATAAAGCTAAAGTGGCATTGTACCCACTGCATGTTCCATGTCAAGCAAAAGAAATACACTGGCTCCATTACCTCACAGCTAGCGAGCAGGGGTGTGGCGCGCCTCTTGTACAGTGTGTGGCTAGGGGTGCTGTTTCCGATCCTATTGAAGTTGCGATGACGACAGCTGGGTCTTGTAAAAAACGCCGCTGCTGCAGACCTGTGCCACTTCAATGCATTACGCGCTACTCCGGATTCTCATGGGTCTCCCCAGTACTGGCTGGATGGCGTCTCACAGCTCCATTGGCGATCGAACCCAGGACCTTTCCTAGTCCACTACTGGCGCGACGTATCCAGCGTGTTCGTTAGTAACATCGACCTGCCGAAAGTCGACAGCTACGTGCTATCGCAGGTGTGTCGATGCTAATCTTATCGCAATCTGCTCATTGCCTTCTGTGCGCGGAAATCATGATCTGTTACGGGGGCTCGCATAACACCGAAAACTATGCTACTGTACAAGAAAAACACCCTGTTACAGCAAAACACTAACCTCACAGCCACGAACTTAGCTCCAATGTATAAAACAAATCCGTTTCGCGCATCTCGGCACTTTTTATGTCCTTGTGCCGTGAAATAAATTAATTTTTCAGGTGCATGAGGCGGAATACGTCGATGTTGCCTGCATAACGTGTCGCGAATAGAGGTGCTATAGAAGACGCGATTAATTTGCAACATCGTTGTTGATGTAAAAGTTCACTTTCACAAACGCTTATTTATATTTTATTTATAGGGCAGTGTTAGGGAAAGAAAGTTTCGGAAATGTCGGAAATCGTGTGTAAACTTACAGAGAGGAAATGCTCCTGGCCAGTATGTGGTGTACAAGACTGCAGAACTCCACTTAGGGGAAACTCCTGGGGCGAAGTTGGCGACGCTGAAATGCTCCGCGAGCTGTGTCGAACGCGTTATAGAGAAACTGTCATGGCCGCCACCAGAAATGATGCAGTGCTTTACCCAGGAAAGAAGTCAGGCGAACTGGCCGTCTGGTAGCGGCCACGAGCCACCAGCAGTACACGGGACGAAGTATGGCGCAGAACGAGAAAAAGAAAAAGATTATATATATATATAGATATAGATAGTTCTTTTTTTTCTGTGCGCGAAACGGTTGCAGCGGCGGAACCAGAAGGAGCGTGAAAGTCAGCGCAGGCTGCGGAAGATGTAGGAGAGAACGATAAAAGGAAAAACAGGGGCTATTGGCAGCCCTGGTTGCCCCTTTTGACTGAGTAGCCGCGCTTAACGGCGGCCAGCGGCGGGGCATCATTCAACTGTTTGGCAGCGGCCTGTGGTGGGGGAAGGAGCAGGGCTGCCAATACTTCACGTGCCTCCACCGGCAGTTTCGCGGCTAAAAGCGCCGCCGAGAACGCCCCGCACTGTCAATTGTTTCCTCAGACAGAGAGAGAGAGAGAGAGCGAGAGAGATCCGTTGCGGCAGAGAAAATAAACCGGCGCTCATTTGTTTTCACGTCTTCGCCCGGCGCTTAACCTCACAAGACTTCCCAGCCGGCGGGTTATCTCTCGGCGCTTACTGGCGTTTCTTTGTTCGAGCGTTGACCGCGGCGAATCCTCCGTTTTAAAACGAGCCAAGCGCGTGAAGAGATGCTTACAAAAGTGTCAATAAGGGCTCTCTAAGTGAACCAAACAGGAATGTAGCAGCTTCGTTCTTGGAAAAAATAATAACAAACATTGTTGTGCGTTTTCATTGTTGCTAAACTTGATTTTTTGTTGAGTAACTTATAAATAATTTCACCAATAATAGACCACTCTCAGAAATGCAGCTAAAAGTCGGAAGATTTCGAAAATTGCGAATGAATAATTGATTAATATTATGTCCGCGGGACCATCAAGAATGGGCCGCTTGGTATGAGTTGTCTTGCTACGGACTGGGCGACCGTTCCCGACGTTAGTTTGAGTAGTTTATAAGCGTATTAACTGACGGGTGTTGTGGTCCAATAGCTTCTCAAAACATCTTGGGAACATGTTCCAGCCGTGAGGGAATGGCCGAGCGCATTGAGGCGCTATGCTGCGATGCGCGTTGCCGTTCCCCGTCGGGAGTTCGAATCTCCCCTCGGGCATGGATGTTTGTGTAGTCTATAGTTTCTACACAGTTTGTAAGTTCAGGGTCTGATGACTCCGCAGTTAAGACCCATAATCTTCACAAACATTCGAACATTTTGAAGAGATGTTCCATAGGCATTTCAACAATGCCCAGAGTGCATTTCATTGTTGAGTGTCACCTGAATTCAGTGAAGTATTGGGACCTCCTTCGAAATTTCATAGCCGGCCGAGGGGACTGCAGCGCGCCAGTCACGGTCTGCACAGCCACTACGGTCGGGGGTTCGAATCCCCCCTCAGGCATGGATATTTGTTCCGTCCTTAGTGTTAGCTAGTTCGTAAGTAGTTTGTAAGTTTAGGGACTGATGACCCCATAGTTAAGTCCCAAAAGCTATACAAACATTTGAACATTTTTTTGAAATTTCATATCTTCCTATTTTTGAAAGATTTAAGAAAATACGAAATTTTGTGTAAATATTCCGAAGTTTTTCGATTTTCCGGATATTTTGATTGAATCCCCGAATTTTCTTAATCTTCCTGTTATCCTAGATGGTATAGCGTTTCCTTCTCGTGATGACGTGTAATTAAGGGACCATAAACTCATTGGATGTATACAATCAATGCTCACTGATGATATTACAAGTTCAGCTGTATGGATAACTCAGGACTTGATCAATATTATACAACATAATAGTCATTTTGAGTTAAGCGAAGAAGCGGAAAAGAAAACTAGGTCCCAAATGAAAGGGCGTTAGAAAGAAATTTGGCTATGTCAGTTGCAGTTAACTTGAAGCATTCGAAGTGGCTGAAGAAACTGTTTGCTACTTGGATTTATTTACCGGTTGATAGGCGTTTACAATTTATATCGTAGTATTATATCGCCAAGTATCCTGTTGTCATAATCCATTAATAACTTCCGATACAACAATTTTGTTGTGGCAAAAAATAGACGCATTCTTTGTCTACTGAATTACTGAAACCAGTATGTTGACCGTAAATTCATGACACGAGATAGTTTTATTTTCACTCCCCCCCCCCCCCTTTTTTTTTAATGAATGACAGAGTTCCTGGTGACAAAATAAAAAATAATGATAGTCTACTAATTTTGGGCTTTTTTTCAGAATGATAGACTTTCTGAAGTTACTTCTTTAACTTCCGATATTTTTATATTTTTAAGCTTCATCTCCCGAAAAATAAATTTCGGACTTCTCAACACTGAGTGTGTCGACTGCAACTGAAAATGAGGAAAATCGTGTGTGGGGCTGCTTTACAAACATTTTCATCAAAACAGCACTGGTTGAAGTTCACTCGTATTGTTGCAGTCAGCGAGTATTTTGCAGGTTTCGAGAGAAGAGTTTGACTTATCTAGTGGCTAAAATTTGTACGTTCTGACACAGAATATTGTGTAAAGTTCATATCAGTGCTTTAAGTACTCTTTCTCGTCTTCCAAATAGTACCTGCAAGTCATATGGAATGATGTATCGCAGCATCTAATACTTCGGAAATGCAGGCAGAGAAAGAATTTGCGTAATATGCGCAAACACCAGACAGGAATATCATGAACAGGAACTAAGGATTCGGTCAGACAGGATTGTGGCCAGTCCATGAGGTTCATCGACGAGACCAGTAAACGAGATGGAAGGGGGATTCAGGGAGCAGCAGAATGGATTTTATTACACTTCCGACAGAGGCAGTAGTGAGGACAATTTCTGAGATATCGATCATTGCACAGTGGAGGAACGTTTGGGGGTAAAAATCATACATTAAGCGGGTACAATGGATGTGGTTTGCCTTACTTATTCAGACTTGAACATTGTTGCACAGGACAGGGTAGCGTGGAGAGCTGCATCAAACCAGTCTGCGCTATGAAGATTGCGACACTTTACAGCATTCCTCTTCAGCTACGTAACGTGAAAACTTGCGAGAGATACATGTCGGTACATCTTTGAAATTCTATGTATGTAATTACTTTGATGCTTAAGTTTCGAAACACATAATCCGACAATTATTCTTTTTATCGCTACAAAGTAACAAAACAATCCGCCAGTGATAAAAAACGCTACAATCTCTGCATCACTGAATATGCTGCAAAAGCATGTTGCTGCGGTAATGCCTTTCAAGTCCGGTATCAGCGATGAGTAAGTGAGCAAGTTATTAAATTTTTGTAATTATTATTGAACAAAGGAAAAGTCCTGTAAATACAACCTGGATGTAGAACTCTGATCATACAACCGCAGACTGCCTACACGTTCATGTGATTTACTCGTGTTTTTGCAAAGAGGTTAGAATAAAGGGAGATGGCATTATCTCTGCTGAACACACACGTCAGTTGAAGCCTGTCCGCCATCTTGGTCAGTTTCGGAATGCTATTTCTTCGTTAAAACTATGCATTAAGTCGAACCTCTTATTGTTCAAATGTTTGTATAGTCTATGGGACTTAACTACGGGGTCATCAGACCCTAAACTTACAAACTACTTATGAACTACTTACGAACTAGGACGACACAAATATCCATGCCCGAGTGGGGATTCGAACTACCGACCGTAGGGGCCGTGCAGACCGTGACTGGAGCGCCTTAGTCTCCTCGCCACCGCGGCCGGCCCTTATTGTTAATGCATTGAACTTACAGTCACTGCAAATTATGTACTTCCGAACAATATACTATCTTGAATAAATAGTAATAAATACTCATCATAATATATTTGAAAACTTCATTTTTAACGGCTAATTTGCACTCTTTTAATACGTTGTATATCATGGCAAAACCGTCGACATTTTATTCCCATTTTAAGTGGCATAAAACGTTAGCTCTACAATACGAACACTTTTCCAAAACTTAGCAATATTGCGGAGGCAGGCTTCACTTTTTCAGCGTAAGGGCGTCTCCTTGTATTCTGACCTCCTTGTGTTATTGTATTGCCCACCATATTGTAATTTTGGAAACGAATTTCAATCGCTTTGTACGTCACGAACAATTGCTTTCTTTCTTCTTGTTTTGTTTTTAGGCTATATCATTTTGCGATGTAGCAGGCTGGTTTTGTGAAAGTAATCGAAATGTATTTTCTTTTCGTCTTCTAGTCACAGTTCGTAGCAGCCATATTGTAATTTGGCACGAACTGAAATATGAAGGTTTATGGCTGGCACACTCAGATAAGTAAACTTAGACATTCACATAGGAAGAGATCAGTGGTTTGATCTCATGGTCATTAGAAAGGTTCTCTTCTGGTATCACTAACGACATTTGAAATCTGTCGGCCGCGCTGGAGTAGCCGAGCGGTCTAAAGCGTCTCGCCGTGGAGGTTCGAGTCCTCCCTGGGGCATCGGTGTGTGTGTGTTTGTCCTTAGGTTAGTTTAAATAGGTTTAAGTAGTTTGTAAGCTACGGACTGATGATCACGCAGTTTGGTCCGATAGATTTACAAACTTTTGAACAACATTTTCAAATCTGTCAGTTCTAGAATTTTGTGCTCATATTATACATGGCAGCTATTCGACTAGTTTTCGTTATTACCAATAAAGCTAAATGAAAATATACTTCAGGAATGCTGACGACATTTAGTTACTCGTTTGAAACACGGCATTACGACTTTAAGACTAGGATCAAGTTAAAATTAATTGTACTCGCGGTAGACGGCCGTTGCATCTCTGAGAACACATTTAAATAAAAAGAGTTCGCAGCAATGAATTCGTCAAAGTTGAATTTAACACTTCGAAACTATACGGAAGAAATAATTCCTCCACTCGCCTTTATAATTAAGGCATTAGAAAACATTCTTGGACATTTAGCATAGAGCATCCGATAATGAAAAGAGAATTGTGATCGTTTCAATCAACGAGCAACTTGCTCGATTTCTTTCTCAGGGGGCTATTCAGAGAACAGCCCTTGGAATGCTGTAATTTGAGTAGGAAGTTTACGGAAGAGTAAAAGTGAGAAAACTTGAATTAAACTTCTGATTTCATCCTCGCCCGCTGTAACGGACTTGTTGCCCGCTAGTAATCTTGCGGAGACGCATAAACGGCAGAAAGTTCCCGGTTTTTATTTTCGCGGTGGCTTCTCCGTTACTGAGGCGACGCACGCCATTAATCTTTCACGGCGCGCACATTATGTCGCCGCTCGACCGGTTCCGCAGCCGGCTGGAAAATTATGTGCCGCTCCTGCGTTCGACCGCAACAATTAGGCGCCATATTAGCAGAACTGGGTCGCCGCGCTGTTTAGTCCCGCGACACGGGAGACAGATGGCTCTGGCGTCGGCGGCCGCGCGCATGCGCATGCGCACAACCAGTTGCCCTCTGGCCTGGCCGCACTACAACGCACCAGCTTTTTAAACTGATATTTCAGCGTTCGCGGAACGAAGCTCGCAGACTTTTGCACGCGCAATAAAATTTCGTTTTCGCGTTAACACAATTTCGCGTCGGGGCTATCGCTCTTTCCTCTTTCGGATTGGAATGGGGGAAAATGAATGATACTATGGATGCGTTTCAACACATCGGCAATATTTCCACAGTTCTTTTGCTTTCTATTTTACCTCGAAACGAAATATGTGTACCGTTTACATTATTTTTAATCCAGCGTCACTACAGGATACTTTTATCTCTCGTTACACTAGACACTCGCTTCGATAATATTGCAATCACTGAACAACTAACATGATTTGCTCATGGTTAACATTGCCCAATACCGTGGCCAGGTCCCTATTTCAGATAATAATTGAGAGGATTTAAGCGCTTAAAATAAAAGTCAAATGTTTGTAAATCTATGGGATTTACCTTCTTTGGTTATTAGTCCCTACGCTGACAGACTGCTTTAAACTAAATCAAAAATTAACCGAAGGACAACATAGACACCCACGGCCGCGGGAGGACTCGAACCTCGTACGGCGAGCAACCGCGCGTTCCGCAGTAAGGGGCCTTAGAACGCTCGGCCAACTCACTGAGTGGTACAAACAGACGTCGGTGTTGTTGAGGGCACCATCATTATATAAATACTCGAACACGAAAATACAAGTACCATTTATCAATATTAATTATACAATGAGGATAACGAAGCTTTATAATTCGTTAGGGGCCTTGTCGCAGATGTGATCAAAACAAATATCACGTGAGTACGTAGCTGTTAAGAGGAAGTGGATGTTTTCATATCTAAAGTGAGTAAGACGGACAGTACAAGTCTAGGAATTACATTAAAAAATTGAGTTTCGACCACAATTCTGGTTTTAGTAATTATAAAGGTATTGTCAGTATATTTTTGCTGAATTTGTGATTTCGTTGTCAGTGTATGAAGTATTCCGATAGCAGTCAGAAAAATACCCCGAAGAATGGCACTTGCAATAGTGACCGAAATGTCCGGCAGTTATTTTAAAAGTTTAAAATGCGGTCACAAACCGAGGAGGATTGTAATTATTGACAGTACAGCCAGAGTATGTATGTGTGTACTTGTACTTATAATTTCGATCGTTTTCGAAACAATTTCTCGTCGAAACCCTCTCCAACGCTTGCTTTCAAACACTCAACGAAAAGCTTTTTCGTTTCGAGATTTTGGCGTCAGCATGTTTGGTTTGACAACTATATATATAGGCATGCACGTTTCAACATTTTATAAATCTTTATTGTATTCGATTACTCTAATTAAAGATCAGTTAATGAATCAGACATTTTGTGTCAATGTATCACAGATAGTAGTCTGAATGAGAGGCATTGAATTAAAATTTATGTCATAGTCAGGATTCAAACGAAGGACCACCTGCTTACTAGGCACGCCCTATACCACTAAGCCACTGTGACTTAATGGATATATGACTCAAAGGATTTTCTTAAGCGACGTCTCCCTCCACAAACTTGAATTCTGCCTCATGTTCCGCTATGTAAATATGTATCAATGTTTGGATTGTGGAGGGAGACGTACATTAAGACAGTTTGTGCAGTGGCCATGTCCATTAAGTCATAGTGGCTTGATGGTTTTGCACCTGCTTAGCAAGAAGGTCACACGTTCGAATACTGACTGTGACACAAATTTTAATTCAATGTCTGTCCTTCAGATAAATATCTGTTATATATATAAAGGTATAACTTTTTAAATGGAACAATAGTTTTTTCTGTCGTGTATTTGATTCGTTTAAACCATCTGCGTCCAAATCAATTTAAACTACATTCCTATCACTGTTAGTTTAGGAGCTACAAGACTTCAAAGTTCCGGAGGCGGAGGCTGCGATAGCGTAGCTGACTGGCCGAGTGGCTATCCCCTGGGGCACGGCCCACTGTCTCATGACCACCAGCCAGTCAGCTACAGAGCAAACTCACTTAGTAAAACACTCTGTATATCTGGACAAGGATTTATTATTTGATATTTAAAGAAAAAAGCAAGAACTTCCCATCAACTTTTATTGTTGGGGAGCTATTCCACTATTGGAGTGCCGTGGTGACATTGATACGCATTTATATAGGGGAACATGAGGCAGAATTCAATATGTGGTGTGAAGGAAGAAGTGCCTTAAGACCGTGCGGTCACCATATCTATTTATTCATGGTGGCTTCGTGGTGTAGCGCCTCCTAGTAAGCAGGAGGTCTTGGGTTAGAATCCTGGTCATGGCACAAATTTTAATTCAATGCCTTTCCTTTAGATTAATATCTAAGTAAAGAGTTTACTTTTCTTGTGGGGGACGGCTGTGGACTATATTTCGAAGGAGTTTAAGTGAATGTGTAAAATGTTGTTGTTGTTGTGGTCTTCAGTCCGGAGACTGGTTTGATGCAGCTCTCCACAATAGCCTATCCTGAGCAAGCCTCTTCATCTCCACATAAGAACGGCAACCTACATCTGTCTGAATCTGCTTACTGTATCCATTTCTTGGTCTTCCTCTGCGGTTTTTACCCCACACACTTCCCTCCAACGCTAAATTCACAATTTCTTGATGTCTAAGAATGTCTCATACCAATCGATCCCTTCTTTTAGTCAGGGTATGCCAGAAATTTCGTTTCTCCCCAATTCTGTTCAGTACCTCCTCATTAGTTACGCGATCTACCCACCTAATCTTCAGCATTCTTCTGTAGCACCACATTTCAAAAGCCTCTATCCTCTTTCTGTCCACACTGCTTATCGTCCATGTCTCACTCCCATACAAGGCAACACTCCATACAAATGCCTTCAGAAAGGACTTCCTTAGATTTAAATCAATATTCGATGTTAACAAATTTCTCTTTTTCAAGAACGCCTTTCTACCCATTGCCATTCTGCATTTTATATCATCTGTACTGCGACCATCATTTGTTATTTTACTGCCCAAGTAACAAAATTCATCTACCTCCTTTATTGTTTCGTTACCTAATCTAATTCCTTCAGTATCACCTGATTCTCTGACACTGCACTCCATTACCCTAGTTTTGCTCTTGTTAATGTTCATCTTATATGCACCTTTCAGTACACTGTCCATTCCGTTCAATTGCTCTTCCAGGTCCTTTGCTATCTCTGACAGAATTACTATGTCGTCAGCAAAACGCAATGTTTTTAATTCTTCACCCTGAACTTTAATTCCTTCTCCAAATTTCTCCTTGCTTTCCTTTATAGCTTGTTCAATGTACAAATTGAACAACATTGGAGAAAGGCTACAGCCCTGTCTTACTCCCTTTCCAACCTCTGCATCCCTTTCATGCCCTTCAACTCTGACAACCGCTGTCTGGTTTTTGTACAAGTTGTAAATAACCTTACGCTCCCTATATTTTACTCCTGCTTGCTTCAGAACTTGAAAGAGTTTATTCCAATCAACATTGTCAAAAGCCTTCTCCAAATCTACAAAAGCCAGAAATGTAGGCTTGCCTTTTCTTAATCTACCTTCTAGGATATGCCGTAAAGTGAGTATTGCCTCCCGTGTTCCTACATTTGTACGCGTAGACAAATGTTGCGGACGGAGTTCCGGAATATCTTGAAGACTGTTGCTAGAGGAGGATGCGCGCGCATCAGCCTCCCCCGCTGCAACTGTTCAGCTCGGACGCTCTGGACTTGGGCCTACTGGTGTCGGTATTTTCTATTCCCCGGCTGACGGGTAAACGGATACTGGCCAAGCATTCAAAGTCCCCTCACAGCGCCCGCGGAAAGGCCAGCAGCGCACGTGACGGAATTCGCTTCTTAGCCGGCAGATGTCTCCGGCTGCATAGATTACCGGCGCCGGCAGTTGTTCGACTGTCCGCGCCGACACTATCGATCAATCGCGACGGCCGCGCTGTCGACAGTCGACCTCGCGCTGTTCCGCCGCCCCATTCAACCTTTCCCCCGTAGCCTCGGCTTCCATTCAGGGACCCGCCTTTAATAGACGCTTCGTTCATCGCCCGCACGCAACGCCGCATGGCGGTGTGCCGATCAAACGACATCGCAGCCAAACTCATTTTTCAGTGGCTTCCTAATAATAGACGTATCGAACGTCAATGGTGGGGCAATTCATTCCCGTTCCTACGCGACGTCTTTTCGCCTGTAATATAAATCATGACGAGACGTTAAGATCCGGCCAGCATTTCCTTTTAGCGGAAGTAATAGCGAGGGTTCCTCAGGGTTGCGTTTTTGGGCCACCGGCATTTCAGGTCACTCGTAAGTGACTACACCGACAATGTGTGTTTTGAAATGTCTTGGTGAGTAAGTGTATATGTCAACGGCTGTATGATGTATTATTACTAATAATATTTATTATTATTATTATTATTTATTTATTTATTTTGCGTCTTAGCGGACTGGAAAACGCCCTTGTGGCGAGTTGCAAACTCCAATCTGGATGTCCATTGTTTGAACATTTTCCCTTTAACTCTTATTATTTGAGTATCGTATTCTGTGCAAGAGGTTGAGAAGGGCATTTCGAAGCGTGCATCCTTTATTCTTGTGTCGGTCTCTTTCTACTCGGCCACCGACACCTACGACAACCGGCGGAAACGAGACACAAAAGTGGCGACGAGGCTGGGACACAAAACACGGAACCGTCGGAGCTGACATCTTTCTGCATACTGGAAAAAACGTGGCCGGTATAGCATCGCGACTGTGGCCGCCGTGTGGAATGGTACGTGGCTAGCGTGGAGTGCATCCAGACACGCATGCCACGTGCAGTGCGGAATGGCCTTTAGGTAAACGCTAACCGTATGTCAACGTGAAATAGCTCGAATCTTTAATTCAGCGCAAAGTTCCTAGTGATTGGAAAAAAACGCAGGTGACTCCCGTGTATAAGGAAAGAGAACTGACCCACACAATTACAGGCCAATATCGTTGACATCAGTTTCATGTAGAATTTTGGAGCATATTCTCAGTTCGAATATAGTAAATTTCCTTGAAACGGAAAAGCTTCTCTCCATGAATCAGCACGGGTTTAGGAAACATCGTTCATGTGAAACTCAGCTTGCCCTTTTCTCACATGACATCTTGCGAGCCATGTACAAAGGGCAACAGGCGGATTGTGTTTTTCTCGACTTCAAAAAGGCGTTCGACGCGGTGCCACACTGCAGACTGCTAACGAAGATACGAACTTATGGAATAAGTTCAGATTTGTGACTGGCTGGAAGACTTCCTAAGTAATAGAACGCAGTACGTTGTTCTCGACGGCGAGTGTTCATCAGAGACGAGTGTATCGTCAGGCGTGCCCCAGGGGAGTGTGATAGGACCGCTATTATTTTCTATCTATATAAATGATCTGATGGACAGAATAACTTGTAATTTGCGGCTGTTTGCTGATGATGCTGTGGTGTATGGGAGGGTGTCGTCTGTAACTGACTGTAATAGCATACAGGATGGCTTGGACAAAATTTCTAGTTGGTGCGAAGAATGGCAGCTAGAAAAATGTAAGGTGATGCGCATGAGTAGAAAAAACAATCCCATAATGTTCGAATACTGCATTAGTAGTGAACTTCTTGGTGCTGTCGCGTCGTTCAAATATCTAGGCGTAACATTGCAGAGCGATATGAAATGGAACGAACATGTAAGGACAGTTGTGAGTAAGGCGGACAGTCAACTTCGGTTTATTGGGAGAATTTTGGGAAGATGTACTTCACCTGTAAAGGAGACCGCGTATAAAACGCTTGTACGACCACGTCTTGAGTATTGCTCAAGTGTTTGGGACCCGCAGCAGATCGGTTTGAAGGAAGACATAGAGGCGGTTCAGAGGCGAGCAGCTAGATTTGTTACCGGTAGGTTCGACCAATGCGCGAGTGTCACGGAAATGCTCCGGCAACTCAATTGGGGATCGCTGGAGGAAAGACGACGTTCTTTTCGTGAATTTCTGTTGAGGAAATTTAGAGGGCCGGAATTTGAAGCTGAGTGTAGTACGATCTTGCTGCCGCCTACTTACATTTCGCATGGTGATCACAAAGACAAGAGAAATTAGGGCTCGTACGCAGGCATATAGACATTCTTTTTTTGCTCGTTCTATTTGGGAGTGGAATAGGAAAGGAAATGCCTAGTAGTGGTACAGTGTACCCTCCGCCACGCACCTTACGGTGAATTGCGGAGTATGTATGTAGATGTAGATCAGCTGCATTGTCTACATCCGAGCCTGTCGCTTTGCGTTGCATACCCTACTGGAAGAGCTTGAAGACACAGATGGTGTACTTGTGAGTGCCAAGTTACGGGCACCTCCGGCTGGTACTAACGCCACGCCGCGTGCTGTGAGGTCCTCAGAGCGGCCGCTATCTGGCCACGTGGCCACGTAAGCCGCAGCTGCCAGTGCCGGCTGATAACGCCCCCAGCGCGCCTCGAGGTCACACCTGGCAGAGTGCGGCCGCGCAGCTCCTGAGGCGCGGCGCGGCCCCCAGGGCTCTATTCTGGGCCCTGCACTACTGCGCACTTTTGCGCGGCTGCCGAGATTGCCGCCCTCAATCAAACTGAGCTACACTCGCACCACCTGTCCGGAGGAACGGACAGGCACATTTGAAACTGGGCGTCTTCGGGTGCGCAACAATTCTGTAACGAATCTAGCTCTAGGCATTGATCGTCGTCTGAGGTTCCAGTCCTCCCTCGGGCACGGGCGTATTTGTTGTCCTTAGAGTCAGTTAGTTTAAGTAGTTTGTAAGCGTAGGGACTGATGACTAGAGTAGTAAAGTTCCATAGAAAAAAAATAATTCTAGCTCCCATTTGGGAAAGAACTTCCGCCGGCCGCGGTGCCCGAGGAGACTGAGGCGCTCCAGTCACGGTCTCCACGGCCACTACGGTCGGGTGTTCGAATCCGCCCTCGGGCATGGATATTTGTGCCGTTCTAGTTCATAAGTAATTTGTAAGTTTAGGAACTGATGACGCCGTAGTTAAGTCCCATAAACTATACAAACGTTTGAACGTTTGAAAGAACTTCCTTCGCACGGCTGAATAGAGTAGTAATTGTCGGTAAGTCGTCGAGTAGAACAGAAGTGACATCTGGCGTTCCCCAGGGAAGCGTTATAGGTACCCTATTCTCCCTTGTGTTTATGAACGATTTGCCGCGGTGGAGTAGCCGTGCGGTCTAAAGCGTCTCGCTGCGGAGCGTGCGGTTTGCTCGCCGTGGAGGTTCGAGTCCTCCCTGGGGCATGTGTGTGTGTGTTTGTCCGTAGGTTAGTTTACCTAGGTTCAAGTAGTTTGTAAGCTACGGACTGGTGACCACGAAGTTTGGTCCGATGGATTTATAAACGTTGGAACATTATTATTATTATTTTTTTTTTTTACGTACGATTTAGGAGACATTCTGAATAGCTCCCTTAGACTGTTCACGGATGATGCTGTCGTTTGTCGGTTAGTGAAATCAACAGATGATCAAAAGCAACTGCAAAGCGATTTAGACAAAATTTCTACTTGGTGCGAAAATTGGCAATTGACACTAAATAAAGAAAAGTGTGAAGTAATACACATGACCACTAAAATAAATCCGCTGACTTCAACTACACGATAAATCAGTCAAACCTTAAGATCGTAGATTCTACCAAATACCTAGGAGTTACAATTACGAAGAACTTTGACTGGAGAGAACACACAGAAAATATTGTGGGTAAGGCGAACCAAAGGTTACGTTTCATCGGCAGAACACTTCGAAGATGCACCAGCTCCACCAGAGAGACTGGCTACTACACACTTGTGCGTCCTCTCCTGGAGTACTGTTGCCCATTGTGGGACCCTCACCAGGTGGGACTGACGGAAGACATTGAGAAGGTTCAGAGAAGGGCAGCTCGTTTTGTTTTTTCACGTCACGGGGGGGGGGGGGGGAAGGAAGCGTAACGGAAATGTTGCACGAATTGGGGAGGAAATCATTAAAAGAAAGACTTTATTCATTGCGGCGTGATCTGACTGCGAACTTTCAATTACCGTCTTTTACTTGGGAATGTGAAAATATTTTGCTAGCACCCACGCACTTAGGGAGACATGACCATCCAAATAAAATACGAGAAATCAGATCGAAAACGGAACTAATTAGCTGTTTCCAGAATGAAAGTTTCACTCTGCAGCGGAGTGTGCACTGATATGAAACTTCCTGGCAGATTAAAATCGTGTGTCGGAACCGGGACTCGAACCAGGAAGCTTTGCCTTTAGGTGTTCTTTCTTCCCGCGCGCTATTAGAGAATGGAACGGTAGAGAAAAGTTATGAAAGTGGTTAATGATCCCTCTGCCAAGCATTTAAATGTGATTTGCAGAGTATCTATGTAAATATAGATGTAGATGTAGGCCGCGGTGGAGTAGCCGAGCTGTCTAAAGCGTCTCGCTGCGGAGCGCGCGGTTGCTCGCCGTGGAGGTTCGAGTCCTCCCTGGGGCATGGGTGTATGTGTGTTGTGCTTAGGTTAGTTTCCTTAGGTTTAAGTAGTTTGTAAGCTACGGACTGATGACCACGCAGTTTGCTCCGATAGATGTACAAACATTTGTAGATGTAGAGAGCAGCGCGCAGACGCTGTAAGAGATTCGAAGCCAGAGAGTCGTGGGTTCACTTGCCACCTACAGGGGGAGTTGACGGTCCGCAGGGCCTAGTGGCGCCTTGCTGCGGCCACACAGTGGCGGGTGGCCGAAGCGGCCGGTCAGAGGTGAGCCGCCCGCCCCTTATCAGCAGCCGCACAGGGCGCGCCACAAGCGCGCTACAGGGCGCCTCGCAAGTACAGCGTCTGTCCTCACATTAGAATGCGACAGCGCTCGTACAGTGGCGTCTACCGTACAGCCTGCTGCACTCGCGCGTCTTCCTCATTGATCTCTATACTCTCTGGATGATGAACTTCAGCTGTGTTAGCGTGCCAGCCATATATCTTCATATTTAGTTTCTTGCCAAATTCAGACATGCCTGCTATGAATCATTACGAGAAAAAGAGAAGAAAATATGTTTCCATTCCACTCCCATAAAAGCCTGCAACATCGAATATTGGATTAAATTGCAAATGAAGAGGTAAGCAAGCAATTTTTGTCACGTAATGACTGATAGAAATGCGTTTGCCAAATTCAAACATGGCGGACGGTGCAAAATCGTGTGCATAACATATGAATGCGCAGGCACGCTACAGTTCTGTGCTCAGACACCAGAGTCATACATCCAGTTTGCATAGAGATCACTGGTCTTCCTCTTCATTTTATGCTCCCTGGCCTACACGTACTGGCGGAAGCGCTGTTTGGATCAGTTCAGGCTCTTCGGTGCCACAGCGCAGGTCCGTAGCACGCCTTGTAGCGCAGTGGCATTGCTGAAGTGAAGTCCATCAAGACTTTCTTTTTCTCGGCCAAGTTCCAACTTCTAATATTAAACGTTCAAATGGCTTGCCAATTCAGCAGCATGTATTGTACCTACCGACCTGAATGAGGTTGAGAACTTCATATTTGCGATAGGCGATCTTCTTTTGAATTGAAATTAATACGATACCAAGATGCAATTTTTTTTCCTTTACATGTTTTGACGACTGGTTTGGGCACAATGAGGTACCACGTTCTCGTGTAGTCGAGCATTTATGTTAAGGCACAAATGCTGAAAGATACCAGACCACCTCAGCGTGCCCTAACCAGTCGTCAAAACAAAACAAAAATTGCACTCTTGCCACGATATTGATTTGAATTTTAGCTGAGGACTACCCCTCCCAGCCTCGAAAACAACTAAAGCCCCCACCAGAAAAGAAAGACAAAATATATTGTCTACAGTGCTGGTTTCCCGTAAAAGTGGCAGTCACGGTCTCCAAGGCCACTACGGTCGGGGGTTCGAGTCCCCCTTGGGGAATGAATATTTGTGCCGTCCTAGTTCGTAAGTAGTTCATAAGTAGTTTGTAAGTTTAGGGACTGATGACCCCATAGTTAAGTCCCATAGACTATACAAACATTTGAACTTTTTTTTTTTTTTTTTTTTTTTTTTGAACCGTAAAAGTGGTTGTATACAAAATGCTATGGCATGATGTAATCCGTACAATGATGACCATTTTCATGGTAAAGCAGCACTGTATATAGTATTTTGCTCTGAACATTACCGTGTACTGCATGCAGTGGCCGACTAAGGGTGTTCGAGGCCAGGGACAGACAAAATAAAATTATCTCCCCTCCTCCCCCACCCCGTCCTCATTTGCAAATAGATAAAAGGTAAAGCAGTCGACAATCCAGAGATTGGTTTGAACACCACAGTGCTTTACTAGGCACGGTCCTGTTTGGAGGTGGTATGCCGTTGCCTTCCTCCGACCTTGGAACTGACTTACCCAGCCAGTTATAGGGGGACCTTCAGTTTAACGTGGGTTCCGAACCACGGTGCTACTCGGTATTTTTCACATGAGCGATACTGCCAGAGGTGAAAGAAGTGGAAAGTGGCAGATAAAAATCCTAGGAGCTGGCGGAGATCGAACACGCGACCTTTGGATTTGTAGTCCGGCACTCTACCACTGTGCTACGAAGGCACACTGCAAATAGATATTACGCTTAGATATTCCACTGGAATTGGAAACAGTGACCTATACGAACTGTATAACTGCAGCTGCGGAGGAGAAGCAGGCCAAAAAAACAAAGAAGAAACATGTATAAATACGAATTTCGCCAAAAATTGCAGATTGTCAGATATATATTTCTTTCGATGGTTGTCCAGGCAACGTCGTGAGAATGGTACTAGGTAACTTCACTCGCAAGGAACTGACGGTATCGTATGGCAAAAAATTCGTACTCTTTCCCCCGAGATTGTATTTGCGATCTCTTCTTGTTAGTACAAAATCTGTCATTTCAGGCTTCGTGTTGTTCCTTACTGTATTTTTAAGGTAGTTCTAGATTTAGTCTTGTGTTTTCTTATATGTTTACAGTATATGCACAAATAAATCTACAATTTTACGGGATATTCATTTCGCATTTACGTTCGTCACGCACAGACTTGAATTTCGTAATACAGCAGACACTTAAAAAACGAACCGTAATTTCTGCAATCTTAAGCAGCACACTCAGTTCCGTTCACTGGTATTTGACTCTGTTTAAACCTTTGATATACTAGTAAGATTTGTGACGAGCTTAAACAGAACGAAACACCAGTGTCTCGATGAAATTAGGCCTACTGGGTAGAATTATAGAACACTGGAGCAAATAAAATATCTGGCTAACGCTGTGTTTTCACCGAGTAGAGTACTGTATGCGGGGCACAAGTTTTAATTGTTTCACAACTGCGGCAGGAAGCTTTTATTTATTTATTTATTCCTGCGGCCATCAGGAAAATCACGGGAAACCAAAATATCCGGATGGCTGCACATGGATTCGAACCGCCCTCCTCCAGAATGAGTGCCCTCTTGAGACTCAGTTCTAAACATTGAGAGCAACCTGTCGATTCTGAAGCACTTTCAGATCACGCGTCAACAGCCGATAAGTGTGCAGTTTTCTGGGGCAGATGAAGTATGGGGCTGCTACAGAGAAAGCGACAAGGAGTCCCTTTGTATCGCGCCTGCTTGCATCCAGTACAGCGAAGCCTTGTTGCGGAATAAAAAAATAAAAAATAACTGCGAATGACTCCCTTTATCGGCACGGCTTCGTTGATAGCGCGTCCCGAATAAGGCTACCACCCAAGGAGCCGGCCCAATTAAACGGAAAAGAGTTCGAAAAAAGGCGAAGCGGCTTTAATCTCGGCGGGCCCGCTGTCAGCTGTCATCGCCAGCGATTATAGCGCGGCGCGGCGACAAACAAAAGACGAGCGGTGGTCGCAAACAACTGACTGCGTGTGGGAGGGCACGCGGGAACACGAAAAAACAACGGCAGATCGCACTGGATGACAGTTTCGCGCCGGAGGAAACGGCAGCGGGATATTTTTTTAACAGTTCCAGGCAGGCGGCTATAAATAACAGGCCGCAGACGGCTGGAATGCGACGCGGCTAAGTGGCGCCGCCGCCGCCAGGGGCGCTGATGTCGCCGCTATGTGGAGCGCCTCTGGTCAGAGACCTTGAACCCGCGCGTTAACACGACAATCTGTCAGGCGCGACGGATTCGCGGACTGTTACGTCATCGGCACGCGGGCGGGATTGCAGACGGCTACAAAAGGAAGGAGACAGAGGGGAAAAAATGTCAGACGGGAAGGAAGAAGCGGACAGAGGAACGCGTCGCGGATAACGAGACACCCGATCGCCGGAGCGCGATCGACTGCGACGCGCCAGTCGATAGCGACATAGCACAGCCCGACTGTCTTCTTTTTTTCCCCGTATGCGGCTGTGTAAGTGTCCAGTTACCCGCGGGAGCTAGCCCCGCTGCTATCAGTGAAAGGTCAAGGCAGCTTTCGCAATGAGCATTCATTCATAACTATTAATATTCTGGCCTCCCTCACCGATCGCTAAAGAATCGACTTCCTGCGTGTAAAAAACTCCAAACCTCTCACACATTAATCCTTAAACGGAAACATGGGTCGATAGTACATTATTAGAAACATCCGGTCTGACAGACCGGATTTTTTCCTCAATATTTTTTCATATATTTATCACCTTTTTTATAATTTATTAATGTGTTTAGGATGATATTTTGTAGTTTTAAAATGAAACATCAAATTCAGTATTAAATAAGTTTTACTTGTTCAAAATTAATGAGGTTATTGTTCTTGTTGGTTCCACTGATTTCCATAGAAAATCTTTTCTGTTCTTTTTCCCAACAAAAATTAGTTGCATACCGTTTTTGTGTTCCACGTGTATTGTCACCAACTATTTCCTGTTTATCTTCCAATACATTGTAATAATCGTCATCATCATCTTCATCACTACTGTCACTATCAGCCTGTTACCATCATTTTTTCTTCTCTCATCGTCTTTTCTTGCGTCAGTAATTCCAAAGTCAGAATCAGCATCTGAGAAATAATTTTCCATCTCAGATTCACCACCGCTCTCCTGCAACCATTCTGGAAGTTTTTTTTTTTTTTTTTTCTCAAAATTGGCATCGCTACATCGGATTCTCTCATACCTCGCGCTTCTCGTAGATATACGAGTGCCTTCTGAAGCATTATCCATCATGGCCTCTTCTAAATATACAAAAAAAGCATATTACACAAGAAAAGACATAATAGAAAAAATAAAATGAACGTAATCCGGTCCGACAGACCTACAGGTTTTATAAAATCAATGCTTACTTAACAGCCAGAAGCCACAAACTGGACTACAATGCTTCTGCCACGTATATTATTTAACAATGTGAAGGTTCTGTAGAGGGGATGGTCGCAAGCAGAACAGTGTTGCCACAGGCCACATTATAAAAACCCTAACGGTCTCTCAGACCGGTGTTTCTGTTTAAGGGTTAAGTCCGTGTGGGTAATCGAGCATCTGATGTAGGCGCTACAGGTGGGGACAGAGCTGAGAAAAGGCTGCATATGATCTTAATATATATTAAGATGTTTGTGCATATATTTCACTCTGCAGCCAAAACTGCACATCGCAAACGAATAGTGTTTGTATGTGCTAGTATGTATCAGTCTCCCATTGTGCTCTATGGTGATACAGGGTTGATAACGGTAACGGGGTGGAATATATGTTGTTTATCTTACAATGTAGGCATTAGCGATTTTTCTATATTCCCATCGCTAAGGGAGTGAAACAGGGAATGAATAGCTTTTTGAAAATACGTTGCTATTACATTACCGACCTTTTAATTCTACGTGTGTCAATATTTTGCTCTTCGGCGAAAACAACACAATGGAGACAAACGATTTCTCTTTGTTGTTGTAATACAAAATCTCCGTTGTACACCATAGCAGTTCCGTGTAGATAGCTATAAGATGGTTGGAAGATATACTGGTTGAAAGTCGTCAGCTTATATAAAATTCGAACTGAAGACCAGCGATGACTTTTGACACTATAATAGAAAGAGATTATATACAGCGAAACGTGATGCATATTCAAGACAGAAAACTGCGCTGAAATGAGATTCTACAGACGATAGAAACTTGAAATTTGTAGACGTGTGTATCTTACACTGTAGGCATTAGCGATTTTTCGGTGCTCTCATACCTAAGGGGGTGAAGTAGGGGATGAACTGATTTATGAAAATGCCATTAAGGCAATTTTGAAGCCGGCCGCGGTGGCCGAGGGGACTGAGGCGCTCCAGTCACGGTCTGCACGGCCACTACGGACGGGGGTTCGAATCTCCCGTCGGGAATGGATATTTGTGCCGTCCTTAGTTATAAGTAGTTTGTAAGTTTAGGAACTGATGACCCGTAGTTAAGTCGCATAAGCTATACAAACATTTGAACTTTATTTATTCATTTATTTATTTTTTGAGCAATCTGAAGCAAGAAATTCAAAACTTGGGATTGAGATTTTTGATTGTAATTTTAAGAACTCGTGTTTCAATATCATTGGAAATCCAACCATTAAGGCCAATTGACACTGTCCGTCACCGGACCGTCCCGTCACGTCAAGCTTTCTCGCGAAGGATGTTTTGACGGAACGGCCGTCTGCTAACATCGGAAGTGAACCTATTTTCGTCATGCGAATTAAATTTAGCAGTCGACGATTGCACTGTTTATATGCAAATAAGTCTTTATTCTGTCTTTTTAGGGGTAAATCTCAAATTTTTCATGACGACTTCAATGTTTTTGGCAATTGAATGTCCCCTAAAATCCAGGTCGGACATCTGAACCAAAAAAATGGTTAATGTTACTTAACATCGTAACAGAAAAGACCGAAGCAAACTATTTATTTTAATAAGATTGTAGTTTGATTACGCATTTCTCATTAAATAACATTTCAAATGAAAATGTCAGTTCTAACGAAAGACAAAAATTCAGTTGTTTACGGCGGTATTAAGAATGTCAGCGGGCAAATCGTAACGGATAAAGTAAACAGGCGCTAGTTATGCTCTTATAAGTATTGTTTCATGTTTTCGTATGTTTATTTTTTGCTCTTGAAAATAGATGTCGATGTTTTGAAATGTTGTTTCAGTTCCCAGTAAGTTGGCCAAAACCATACACTGTAAAGCTTTATTTGGACGTCGATAACATTTAGCGTCGTTGTTGCCTCAATTCTGGTATTAAACTATGACTTTCTACATAACAGACCGCCACTCATAACTTCACTTTCTACATCGCGTATTTAGATGGGCGAATTGACGTGACGGACACGGACGGACAGTGTGAATACAACTTGACGTGACGTGACGTTGACGTGACGGACAGTGTGAATTGGCCTTTAAGCAGTTGTAATAAGGGAAAATCTCTTCAGGGTGCTACTGAGACTATTTTGACGCTAGCAATGTGAAGATGTAGCGTCCAGCAGTTGGCGGCCCTGCGGGGACTCCCCGGCCTACCTGGCGCCACCCCGCGACGTCTCGGCGCCCGGCTGTCGCTCCCCCCCTCCCCCTCCCCCCGCCGGCGGTCGTATATCGATTGTTCCGCCACTCTGCCGTCCTCCGCAGGCCGCGCGCCCGCCGACAACTGAGCATCGCAATCGCCACTTCTTGCGCCTCAGGGGGGGAATCCCCTATTTCAGCGCGACGCAAACAACGGCGGCAGCAGCAGAGCTGCCAACCGACACGCGTATCGCGTGTCAGCACAGAGACGCGTGCAAGATTAATTTGCGGGGCGGTTTTAACATCGACAAAACAGCAGCCAATCGCTGGCCGTTCGTGAACCTCCGATTGCCTAGCGCCTAAGGCTGCTACAAACCCGAGCTGTACTTCCGCCATTTTTCCCCGAGCTGTAGGAGTTGCCACGTTCCGGACGAAATCATGCGTTACCTCGCCTTTCATTAAACTAGCTCAAATGTTCAAATGTTTGTAGAACTTATGGGACTTAACAACGGGGTCATCAGTCCCTAAGCCTACAAACTACTTATGAACTAGCTAATAGTAAGGACGGCACAAACATCCATGCCCGAGGGGGGATTCGAACCCCCGACCGTAGTTAAACTAGCTCACACTCGCATACTACTCACGGTATGAAGGGGAATTTTCATCAATGTCTTCAAATGTTCAAATGTTTGCAAATCTTATGGGACCCAACTACAGGGTCATCAGTCCAAAAATTTACAAACTACTTATGAACTACTTACGAACTAGAACGGCACAAATATCCATGCCCGAGGGGGCAGTCGAACCCCCGACCGTTGTGGCCGTGCAGACCGTGACTGAAGCGCCTCAGTCCCCTCGGCCACCACGGCCGGTTCAATGTCTTCGTTAAGAACTACACTACATTATTATTATAGTCTTATTTAAGGCAATAATTTATAAACAGCATAAACTGATAGTTTACGAACACGCGCTTTCTCACGACTTACGGAATTTTCGACATGCGAGGCACTTTTTTTCTGTTGAAGTTAGGTGAACACATTAAGCGAATGAAATGTGCAAAATACATCAAATTTTCATCGTCTCCAAACAGAAAGTCTGTGAGAAATAAATAACTTGAGATAATGTCAGTTAAATATGACGCACTGGGATCCGCCCGCCCGTCTAGTAGTAACACGTCTTCCGTATTAGAGCTCCTAATAATTAGGCACATGTTGTTACTGCATAACATCCATACTTGAAGATACTGGGACTGACTTCTTTTAACCCAGTAAATTTAATAGTTGCACACTACAAAAGTGCTGTGTCTCTATGTAATATGCAATTTCAATTTTTCAGTTATATTCTAAATACCTCAATACAGAGTCTTTTTATTATGTGAGGAAATCAGAACAAGTCAGTTCGTTAGCTAGTGAAGAGATCCTTGCTATCTGTCATTTTCAAGTATTCTCACATAAAATCCTCATTAGATCTAGTAACTTACGTCCTGTTACTGCTAGGCTTTAAACTGAAGGAAATGAAACTGCTATTACGTTTTGGAAACTGAGTAGTAGTTCTGAAACAAAATGGACAAGAAGCAAAGAAATAAACATTTGTGAGTGACGAATAAATATCTGCAAATCGAATAATAAATCACTAACTTCACTCGTTTTCATTCTACAACTATGTATTTCCTTGAATAACGCGACAGTTAATGAAGTTATGCGTAGTAACCATGTGGCAAAATACTGCCCTCTTTGCATGTTATCATTTGGCAAAATATCATTTTGATGCCTCTAACCGTGTATGAGATACGCAATGATTCATTCTGGCTTTATCGCTATCGGAAATGAGTGCGATAAATCAAATAAAAGTTTAGCGGTATGAGTGAAAGGTAAAGATCTCCTCCTAAGTCGAAAATAAAATTCAGTCCATTAGGAAAGTTTCCACCGCAGCAACATGTGGTACAACAAGGACCACCCCTGTCACAGCCGCGGCGGATTAGCCGTGCGCACTGGGGCGCCGTGCTTCGGAGCGCGCGGCCGTTCACCTTCGTTGGTTCGAGTCCCCTCTGGGGCATGGGTGTGTGTGTTTGTCCGTAGGTTAGTTTACCTCAGTTTAAGTAGTTTGTAAGCTACGGACTCATGACCAAGCAGTTTGGTCCGATAGATTTTCAAACATTTGAATTTGAACAACAAAACAGGGACAATAATTTGTTAGAATGCGCAGATAGCCACTGAGTCGTGCGTCATCGACATCCAACTAGCCAGGCTTTTCCTACTTGTTTCCTTGCAAGAAATAATGTCCACGTGAGTAAACCGGTCGGTACGTGTAACCTTGTACGCGCGTCGGTTGCAAATGTGCTGAGAAACAGTAACGCGGATACAGAAAATAAGCATCCTCGTGGCACCTTCCGCGCCATCACAGGAGATTGTGAAAGGTGTTGCACAAATTATTAGAACAACTCATCTCTGCCAAATACGGCAACATCAATATTGAATTGAGAATTGTCGTTACACAGAGTACGAGCCCTAATATCTCTAATCTTATCGCGAAAGATGTAGAAAGAAAGATGTCTCCCGAAAGATGCTCTTTACGCGAAGTGTAGGTTGTCGGCAGTAGAATCGTTCTGCAATCCGTTTCAAATTCCGGTCCTCTGAATTTCCTCATCAGAGCTTCTGGAAAAGACCGTGTCCTCCCCTCCAGTGGAGTCCCCCTGACACTCGCTCACTGGTCCAACCCACCAGCTACGAACCTCGCCACCCGCCTCTGAACTGCCTCCACTGTGTGTCCTCCTGTAGACCCATCTGCTGGGGGTCCCAAACACTCGAGCAACACTCGAGACGCGGTCGCACAAGCGTTTTACACGCGTTCTCCTTTACAGACGAATCACATCTTCTCAAAATTCTGCCAATAAATTCTACCATTTGCCTTCCCCACGACTGTCCTCGTATGCTCGTTCCAAGTTTTTAATTGACTCCACTCTGTCAAGCAGCTCACTACTGACGCTGTATTCCAAGATTACGGACTTGTTTCTCCTATATCTACATCTACATGATGTTACGCGGCAAATCACATTTAAGTGCCTGGCAGAGGGTTCATCATACCACCTGTATACTATTTATCTCCCATTCCATTCTCGAATAGCGCGCGGAAAGAAAGAACACCTGAATCTCTCCGTTCTAACTCTGATTTCTCGTATTTTATTCTGATGATCATTTCTACCTACGTAAGTGGCACTCAACAATATATTTTCGCATTCGGAGGAGAATGTTGGCGATTGGAGTTTCGCAAGTAGCCCACGCCGCAGCGATAAGTGCCGTTGTTGTAATGATTCCCATCCCAGATCCTGTACCATTTCCGTAACGCTGTCTCCCCTGTATCGTTACAATAGAAAACGAGCTGCCCTTCTTTGGACTCTTTCGATGTCCTCCGTCAAACCCACCAGATAAGGGTCCCACACTGGGCAGCAATACTCCAAAAATGGACGGACAAGCGCAGTGTATGCAGTTTCTTTAGTAGTTCTGTTGCAACTTTTTAGGGTTCTGCCAATAAAACGCAGTCTCTGGTTCGCCTTTCCCACGACATTATCTACGAGTTCTTTCCAATTTAAGTCTCCTCGCTGCGGAGCGCGCGGTTGCTCGCTGTCGGAGTTTCGAGTCCTTTCTGGGGCATGGGTGTGTGCGTTGTGCTTAGGTAAGTCTACCTCAGTTTAAGTAGTTACTAAGCTACGGACTGATGACCACGCAGTTTGGTCCGATAGATTTACAAACATTTGAACATTTTGAATGGACCCGGCGACCCCCAGTTTGGGAACGGCTGACCTAGTGTATGAAGACTAGGAAGCTGACGGCTTGATGGCAGTTCGCAGTTACCCGGCGCCACAGAGTAACATATACAGAGAAGAAGCCCCCCCTAAAGCACTGTCCTACGCTCCCCTCGTAGTTGCGTAAGATGCTAGCAGGTGGCAGGCCGTTCCCTGGCTTAGGGTGGCTCTGTCACGTCAGAGGGTAGCGAGGAGGGGAGGCTGAGGGGCTGCCCGCACCCCTGAGCGTAGGACCGGGCCCTTACGGAAGTTTCCCGTCTCTATATGTTTTGCCTGTGCCGGCGCCGACTGCCCCTTTGGCGGTGCCCGCGTCCGCCTGCCACGGGGCTTAATTCCGCGCCTTCTTAATCCTCCTCGGGCTGGCGTAGAGCTTAACGCCGCCTGAGGCGCGTTTGAAAGCGGACGCTCGCGCCGCTAACCCCATTACCCGGACGCCTCGCAGGCCCAGTTCGGAAATTCTGCGCCCAGATTGGCCGCGACGCGCAGGCGTTTACCCAGCGGGCCGCCATCTTTGAGTAATTAGTGCGCTAATTGGCCGCGGCGCCACCGTCGCTCCGGGCGATCGCTCCTGTTTTATTTTCCTCCCTGCCGCCTCCCACGTCTCTGTCTTTTTCTGCAGCTGCTCCATATTTCCGTCGCCTCTAATCAAGCGACACCCGAGGGCCGGCCCAAAATGCGGTTAGGTTGGCAGCCGTGACCCGCAGGGGGTTCCCCCCGCCTCGTTACCGCAGCGGGAGATTCCGTGATTGCGTTTCTCCTCAATATTGTCGTCTCCGAGATAACTTTGTCCTCTTCGAGGCGGAGGCGTTCGTCACGTGTGCCGAGAGAAGTAGCGGAGGTCTTTGCGGGTTTGTTTCAGGAAGGGGGCGTCCCACTTTGCAAACGCACCGCGGGTGACTGCAGTAGCATGCGAGATGAGTTACGGGAAATTTCGAGTTGGTGCGAGGAACGGTACGAAATGTACAAAAATGTACGGTGATGAAGATGGATTTGTTTATAAATAACAATACTGCTATGTGATTCTTGAAGTTTTCCCGGCGGACATAATATTCCATCATCTTTCGGGAGTGCACCCGCAGACGTTGAGAACGTGAGTTCTTGAGTTTTGGACTCGCCTTGAAGATGGCTGTACGGTTTGCAGCCGAAATATCGGACGAAGAATTGTCGCTGACCCGGGTGTACTCCCGAAAGATGATGGAATAAAACAATACTGCTACCAGTCCCGATTTTTTTTTATTATTTATTTAGTACGACGCGTTTCCAGAAATAATTTGCATCTTCAAGTGCGTTGTTTGCGCTGTTTCATATTATTTACGATGTTTTGAGTTTATGAGTGCCCGCTTTAGTCTGCTGTCGTTGCTGTAATATATAAATACGCCCTATTATACTCTATGATTATCTTTATACCGAGTTAATGGCGGAATTTTTTTAAAAGCTTCTTACTTACAGTTTTCGTCTGGTCCATCTGTAAGTAAAAAGCTTTAAAAAAATTCGCCATTAACTCCACATAAACATAACCATAGAGTAAAATCGGGCATATTTATATATATCAGCAACGACAGCAGACTAAAGCAGGCACTCACACACTCAAAACATCATAAATAATATGAAACAGCGCAAACAACGCACTTGAAGATGAGAATTATTTCTGGAAACGCGTCGTGGTAAATAAATAAAAATATCGTGACTGGTTGCAGTATTGTTATTTATAAAGAAATCCATTTACCCCACAGTCGCAGGCCTTTAAAAAAAATTCTAATGGATAAAATCAAAGTGCTGGGGCACGGCCCACTGTCCCATGACCACCAGCCAGTCAGCTACGCTGTCGTAGCCTCCGCGCCCTAAACTTTGAAGGGTTGTAGCTCCCGAACAAACAGTGATAGGAATCGTAATATGACATTTTAATAAATGTAATCGCCTTTACTGCTGCTTATTCGCTTTATTTAATTGTCCACTACAGCTGTTTCGCCGTATTTGGCATTGTCAAGTGGTTGTCTATTTGTTGCCAATATACACATAGCATCTGTACCTCTATATGGTTTTAATAGGTACTTTCTAAGATGCTGTGTGTATATTGGCAACAAATAGACAACCACTTGACAATGCCAAATACGGCGAAACAGCTGTAGTGGACAATTAAATAAAGTTATAAGCAGCAGTAAAGGTGATTATATTTATTAAAATGTCATATTACGATATACTCACTGCTGCAGGCCCATTTATGAAAAAAAGTTATAGTAATGTAGTTTAAATTGATTTGGACGCAGATGGTTTAAACGAATCCAATGCACGATAGAAAAAAACTATTGTTTCATTTAGAAAATTATATCTTTGTGGTGTAACTCTAAACTACGTTCATAGCTCCGCAGAAAGTGTAACATTTCTTGTGTTGACCTACCGCATTAAAATTTCCCGCCACCTATTATTTTATAAGTTACAGAGGCAAACACACTTAGTGAAACACCCTGTATATGATCCGTGGAACAAGTATTAATCTTATCTGCCGGGCGCGGTGGCCGAGGGGACTAAGGCGCTCCAGTCAGGGTCTGCACAGCCACTACGGTCGGGGGTTCGAATCCCCCCTCGGGCATGGATATTTGTGCCGTCCTAGTTCGTAAGTAGTTCATAAGTAGTTTGTAAGTTTAGGGACTGATGACCCCGTAGTTAAGTCCCATAGACTATACAAACATTTGAATCTTATCTAATCTACACGGAGAAGAAATGTAATGTTCGCCTGTTGTTCGAGTCTAATGCTGCGCGAATAGCGTAACTGGCTGCAGATGGCGGAGTTTCGCCGTCTCCTCAGCGAGCGCGTCGGCCGCAGCCCGACTGATTCCCGGAAATCGATCGACGACCTCCCGGAAGCGATCACTGCCATTCACCACCCTGCGTCTCGCACCCCTCACCCCCGCTAGGTTTTCGCGTCCGGGTAGTTTTTTTTTCTGCTCCCCCTTTTATTTGTGCCAGTGTTTTTTTCTCCCTCGTCGCCACCCACGCAGCTCCGGAGATGAATGAATGGAAATTCAATTTGCGAGACAGCTCTCCCCCAGTGCCCCGGATTTCTGTGGAAGACACAGCGGACACCGGCAGCGGAAAAAAGCGCAGGGGTGGGCGTATTAAGGGGATGACGTCGGGGGGAGGGGGAGGGGGCGTGTTCTGAGAAGCACAGGGCGCGCATACTGCCACGCCCAGACGAAATCAGCCAGGCTCCCGTTCCGCTCTGCTAGCTTCTCAGAAGGCGCTAGCGCCAAGCCTGAATCCCGACACCGTGCTCAGCCCTCAGGCGGAGGGAAGCGAGCACGGTCGACTACCCAACTGACTCGATTTGCCGGTAATGACGATTTCTGGTACCCAGCCACCAGCAACTGGGACAGTGGCACCCAAATCGGTACGTTTTCTTCGACTCTGGTATAAAGCTATGACAACATTAGGATTCCTTCCTCTTAGTCGGCCGCGGTGGCCGAGGGGACTGCGGCGCGCCAATCACGGTCTGCACGGCCACTACGGTCGGGGGTTCGAATCTCCCCTCGGTCATGGGTATTTGTGCCGTCCTTAGTTGTAGCTAGTTCATAAGTAGTTTGTAAGTTTAGGGACTGATAACCCCGTAGTTAAGTCCCATAGACTCTACAAACATTTGATTTTCCTTCCTCTTAAAATGTTCGTCACGAAAGTTTTGACACTTGGAATACTGGTTTCGGTCAGTGATAGACATCTACAGATTAATAGCGAAACAAACTGCAACCGGTACAAAATCGACAGCCGGAAAAAGCATTACGCTGATACATCCTGGCAATACTAAAACGTCTCTCACGAAATTTCACCCTGGGCACATTTCCACTGGTAAAAAATAGACGAATATGAACCAGCATAAAACTTTGATTCTAATTCTTTCGCTTCCTTTCATACCAGTACTTCTTTCTTTTCTCTGAAACTGCTCGTCTCTATTTAATTGTACACATTCCCTTTGGTCGAGGTTCTGTTCACGAGGGTCGTCCACAAAGTAAGTTCCGTTTGTATTTGTATTCGCGGCAGTTACGCTGACTCCAGGAGAAGACATGTTGCCCCATTTTCAAATCGCTGCTGACGACGCGTGCTTTGTAGCGCTTCTTTTGAATATCAGCGGCGTGTGAAATGAGATCTGTGAGTCGTTTTCTAAATGCAAAGGAAGTTAAACCAAAGTCATCGGCAAATTGGCCGAGGTGCCCGAGGGGACTGAGGCGCTCCAGTCACGGTCTGCACGGCCACTACGGTCGCGGGTTCGAATCCCCCCTCGGGCAAGGATATCTGTGCCGTCCTTAGTATTAGCTAGTTCATAAGTAGTTTGTAAGTTTAGGGACTGATGACCTCGTAGTTAAGTCCCATAAGCTTTACAGACATTTGAACATTTGGAGCTCACCACGACGCACTGGTGGCCGTAGCTCAGCTGTTGGTCATTACTGCAGTTTATTCGCGACCTCGTGAACGTCAGCACGTAGCACGCATTGTACCGGAGCTTTTTGGTTGCTACTCTGGCGATAACAACGTTTGACACCAGTCTGACTTTTTTTACATAAAATCTCGGGCGAACTGCCGGATGTCAGTAACTTCCTGCCACGATATTTCGGCGCAGAGTCTTCTGGCCATCTTCAGGTGAGTACCGCCGAAGTACTTCGGCGGTACTCACCAGAAGATGGCCAGAAGACTAGGCGCCGAAATATCGTGGCAGGAAGTTACTGACATCCGGCAGTTCGCCCGAGATTTTATGGAAATATCAATACGCCGGGAAAGCTTTAAACATCACACCAATCTGACTGTCTAAAATCTAACGGTTTGCGTGTGAGAGACATTTATGTATCGGTAGTATACGAGTAATCGCGCGCGAATTTCGCTCATCGTCATTTAATTCTATAAAATGTAATGGGAAAATACAAACCACTAGTTATTTAGTGTGTTTATAAAACTTATTAGTTTCAGATATGAACAGTGAAAAACTGAACTAAAGCCAAAGTTTCAAAGTGATTACAAAGGAAAGTCTTACCCGTCAAGTGTGTGACGTGAAACGGCGGTGAGACTAACATGGGAAAGAGGTGTAGTTAGCGTCTATGTGGTAAAGAGTAGAGGGTGCTGGCAGGCTAGTACAGCAGAGTTCGCGCTCTCGCACACTATGCTGTAGTGGTGGGTGGTGAGGCGCTGCCAACGTTGCGGCAGAAAGAGTGTGTCCCGCGGCAGTTGGCAGCGCCGCGCTGCTTAGGCTGCGCTAATTCATCAGCCCGCGCAGTGGAGGCTGCCCTTCAGTGACGTGTCCTACCGCGAGTAATTTCTTTTTCTTTTTTTAATGTTTCCGGCCGGCGCTACTGTCCGCCCGCGTTGCCTCACCTCGGGCAGTTGCCTGCCTGGCTGGCTGTCTTTGTTCTTCGCGCCGCGCGTTGTTTTGGGGTGTGTTTGGCGAGCCGCCGCTGGGTGCGAAAAACTGCGCACAGCCCACACACGTGTTGCACGCGCACACACACACATCCACACGTGCGCTGCCTGCACAGGCCGCAGACCGCTGCCTCCACACGTACACCTGCACTCTGCAGTCCACAGGCCGTCAAATCGAACGTCCGACACCGTTATAAGTCGCCCTACGTGCGGATAACACACGTCCCAACCATTACCATTTAATCGAAATTGTTACAAAAATTGTTAAAAATTAACCCTTTACGATCGGAGGGGTTCAAATTCCCATTTTCAGGTTTAAATAACAATCGGTGTAATTAGTTTTTCCTTTTTGCCGGCCGCGGTGGCCGAGGTGACTGAGGCGCTTCAGTCACGGTCAGCACAGCCACAGCAAAACGGCATTTTGTCAGTAAAAAAGAGATCACACTTTGTTCTCACACACACAAATCGTCCTGCGTAGCGACCACACCGTACGCAACACCAATTTACGTAATAAATGCACTCCTGAACGGAAGAATGCTCTATAAACAGCGTGCACTGCTAATGTTTACAAGGTCTCTAAGCCTCTCACCGCCGCCATGTTCTGACGTCGTGCGCAGGCTTTCTTCTATAGGGGGTGCTGGCAGGGCCCACTACGCCGAAGCAGCGAGCCAGTGAGCTACGCGCGAGCAACCTACTCTGCCTGACGTCACACCAGAGCGCCGCGGCCTTCTCTGTAGGTGGTGGAGATTATGCTCGGCGCCGGCGGTATGTGTTGTGACGTCATCAGGTGAGGCAAGGCTAGCAGGTGTTGTGGTCGTGGCGTGGGCGGGCCTGTCACAGCACGCCTCAGACCATAGACCATAGATAATATAGACTGCGTGTGACGTCATTACATCTAAGTCACGTGACTCGGGGCAGGAAACCGGTTTCATCACTACGAGTAATGGGAAATAAAGCTGAGAGTTGCAGTTCTTATTCTTTGTAGCGGAAATTAAGCGTATATTTTAACAATGAAACGTATTAGCGTTTTCTTATTACATCTTTAGGTGTAAAATAGGGATTATTTCTCCGCAATTGCAAGAGTTAATGCGATAGCTACAGTTTTTACATGCGCTTATAGGAAACGTGTTGGACGTCTTTTTACAAGCACCAGAACATTGTTGTCGTTGTACTGTGAGTCTTTTAGGCTGCATTTTACACAGGAGTAGAAGATCAAATATTAATTTGAAAGGAGCATCAGCTTCCTTACGATTCCTCAACAACATATGTAAAATATTTCGTTGTGATTTTATAAGAAATGAAACCTATTTGCATCCATATTTTAACAAAATACAACCGTTTACATTTTAAGACTTTTGGCACAGACCGTGATTCCGAAACGTAAAGCAACCAAAGTATTGGCTGTTTACATTGAATAATAGAGTAGTGAGGACACATCATCGATGCACTAGCCAAGAAGTGACTTCATGTGGAAAATAAACAGTCTGTATGAATGTTCAGTTTTGTATGACGTTATTGTAAGCAGATTTTCAGCAAAAATGACGTACTTGCTGACATATAAACTTGTTCAACAGCAGCTTAAAGTATTTTTCCGTCGATAATCACATTCATAAGTTACAGAAATTAAAAGATACATAGCGTAACACAAACACCGAAGATATGTAATTATGTTGTCGTTATGGTCTTCAGTCCGGAGCCTGGTTTGATGCAGCTCTCCACCCTACTCTATCCTGAGCAAGCCTTTTCATCTCCTCATAAGAACGGCAACCCACATCCACTTGAATCTGCTTACTATACGCGTCTCTTGGTCTCCCTCTGCGATTTTTACCCCACACACTTCCCTCCAACGCTAAATTCACAATTCCTTGATGTCTAAGAATGTGTCCTACCAATCTATCCCTTCTTTTAGTCAAGGTATGCCAGAAATTTCTTTTCTCCCCAATTCGGTTACGCGATCGACCCACCTAATTTTCAGCATTCTTCTGTAGCACCACATTTCAAAAGCCTCTATCCTCTTTCTGTCCACACTGCTTATCGTCCATGTTTCACTCCCATACAAGGCAACACTCCATACAAATGCCTTCAGAAAGGCCTTCCTTAGGCTTAAATCAATATTCGATGTTAACAAATTTCTCTTTTTCAAAAACGCTTTTCTACCCATTGCCATTCTGCATTTTATATCCTCTGTACTGCGACCATCATTTGTTATTTTACTGCCCAAGTAACAAAACTCATCTACCTCCTTTATTGCTTCACTACCTAATCTAATTCCTTCAGCATCACCTGATTTTCTTACACTGCACTCCATTACCCTAGTTTTGCTCTTGTTAATATTCATCTTATATACACCTTTCAGCACACTGTCCATTCCGTTCAATTGCTCTTGCAGGTCCTTTGCTGTATCTGACAGAATTACTATGTCGTCGGCAAAACGCAATGTTTTTAATTCTTCACCCTGAACTTTAATTCCTTCTCCAAATTTCTCCTTGCTTTCCTTTATAGCTTGCTCAAGGTACAAATTGAACAACAGTGGGGAAAGGCTACAACTCTGTCTTACTCCCTTTCAACCACTGCATCCCTTTCATGCCCTTCAACTCTGACAACCGCTGTATGTAATTATATTGCTTCTAAAAATAACCGACAATACGGTACTTTTCACCTGGGCACATGTAAACACGACAATCACTGCATTAATATTAACAATATGATGAAATTACATTACCATTACTGCTAGACGTGTAATACAAATACGAGAAGTCGGTTTATTGTTAAAATCAATGCATGATATCACCCGTAAATGAGAAAAACTGTTGCTCATAATGAGGAAAACTCGGTCACGTGACTCGGGGCAACTTTCGATGTCGGTTTCAATCCAGAACACAGCAGAGATAGGTACATGCGCAGTCTATGTTATCTTTCGTCTATACCCGGGCCGCTGAAACATTGCACTTGACGTTTCGCGTTACGGCTAGTTAAGTTGGCTACTCTGCTTTAGCGACGTTGCAACACTAGCCTCTATACACACAGCAGACGAAACGGTTTTCAATTGCATCTCGTAAATGTAAAGAGGTAATAAAAGTGCATATAATAATTCGTTCTTGAGCAGCAATTAATTAACGGCGTATTAATGGAGGCCAGAGAACAACGCGCACACTTTCAATAACGGAGCAAAGCAGTATAGGAAATAAGCGTTGGATCACGACAGATACGAAATAAACAATAATCAACATAGTAAGTTCTCTCTCTACGTTTTATAATCAATGATTTTCACTCACCAATTTACGGCGACAATGGTACAATTACATCCAGCTAACCATATTGACTGTTGTCGTCGCTACCAAAATCGTTTGCGCTGCCACAGTGGCAACAGCTTTCATGCAACAGCTTTTCGACCTCTGTTATTGTGAAAGACTTATTGTTCCTTAAGTAATACTTCACATCACTCCACACCAATTTTATAGGGGTAAAACGGCTGTGAAATGGCGGCAGATTTATTTCATTGTGACGCTGCTCCTTTGAGATTTCGTCTACTGCATATGTGGCTGTAATGGGCTTATTTTGTTTCACGAGCGAATATAAAAGAAGTTTTGACATTGACATATCTACAGCAATATTTCTTTCTTTTAACCACTACACCATAACTTCTTTCCGATCGTTTGAATCGAGAATGAACTTCCTGCTCAGAGCATAAGCTTCGAAGTTTTTATTCAAACGAAACTGAGAAATTACTCACAAAACGTCACAAGAGAAACGTCTTTTCGGTGACATTATCCAATTACTTGAACTCGGAAAGTCAAGTTAAACCACTCGCAGTAAAACAAATCCCAGAGAAAAAAGCTCACACAACGTAAACACGCGATAAACACGATACACAACTGAACAAAGCCGGCAACGCGGGAACGTTGACGTGACGGCACGTGACCACCGGAAGTGTTTAGCGCGCTGTGATTGGCTCGTTCCCAGCGACTAGCGCCTCGCGCTTCTTGATCTTCACTTGTTATTTGTAAACGTCGAGTGCCCGCGGTGTATGCCTCAGACGCCGCCACGTCCCGACCGAGCGCTCCCCCTCCCCTGCAGCGCCACCTGTTGGCCACAGTGACCGGCGCCGGCCCTGCCCACCTCGCACGTGTCTGGGGGCGCGCCCTGCTCGGCTGCAAGAACCGCAGCACTGCCACCAGTAATTAGAGGCTCGGCGATTAATAAGTAATTACCCGGCGATCGAAACACAATCAGCCGTAAGCCGCTTTGGGGCGTCCAATTAGCGCGGCGTTATTATTTGGCGGCACACTGTGCCACTGGTCAGGGAACGCTAGCCTAGCCACGCCTGCCAGCTGCTGCATTCCTAACAACATCCCAAATCTGAAGCAAGCAGGACTCAAATATAGGGAGCGGAAGGTGTACAAAAACCAGACAGCGGTTGGCAGAGTCGAACGGCATGAAAGGGATGCAGTGGTTGAAAGGGAGTAAGACAGAGTTGTAGTCTTTCTCCATTGCTATTCAATTTGTACATTGAGCAAGCTATAAAGGAAAGCAAGGAGAAATTTGGAGAAGGAACTAAAGTTCAGGGCTGATGACATAGTAATTCTGTCAGATACAGCAAAGGACCTAGAAGAGCAGTTGAACGGAATGGACAGTGTGCTGAAAGGTGCATATAAGATGAACATTAACAAGAGCAAAACTAGGGTAATGGGGTGCAGTGTAAGAAAATCAGGTGATGCTGAAGGAATTAGATTGGGAAACGATGCAATAAAGCAGGTAGATGAGTTTTGTGACTTGGGCAGTAAAATAACAAATGATGGTCGCAGTACAGAGGATATAAAATGCAGAATGGCAATGGGTAGAACAGCGTTCTTGAAAAATGGAAATTTGTTAACATCGAATATTTATTTAAGCCTAAGGAAGTCCTTTCTGAAGGCATTTGTATGGAGTGTTGCCTTGTATGGGAGTGAGACATGGACGATAAACAGTGTGGACAGGAAGAGGATTGAGGCTTTTGAAATATTGTGCTACAGAAGAATGCTGAAGATTAGGTGGGTGGATCGCGTAACTAATAAGGAGGTACTGAACAGAATTGGGGAGAAAAGAAATTTCTGGCATACCTTGACCAAAAGTAGGGATAGATTGGTGGGACACATTCTTAGACATCAAGGAATTGTGAATTTAGCATTGGAGGGAAGTGTGTGGGGTAAAAACCGCAGAGGAAGACCAAGAGATGGATACAGTAAGCGGATTCAGACAGATGTGGGTTGCCGTTCTTATGTGGAGATGAAGAGGCTTGCTCAGGATAGGGTATTGTGGAGAGCTGCATCAAACCAGTCTCCGGACTGAAGACCACAACAACAACAACAACAACATCCGAAATCACATGTATCCATATTTTAAAGAAATACTAATAGCGAACCGCTGTACAGGGTGTCCCACTCAACTTTTTCAGCCGGGATATCTCTGAAACTACAAGAGATACTGCAGAACGACCCTCACGACCATGAACGTACGTCATGGGCTTATGATAGTAGCTACAATGAGACACTCTAAAACGTAAAGAAGTGCTATTTTCAACACAAACTTATGTTTTTTTTTTTTTTTTTTTTTTTTTTTTTTTTTTTTTTTTTTTTTTTTTTTTTTTTTTTTTACATGGATAGCCCATATTATTTCTTAAACAAACAACAGTTCGAAAAATCACAAAAAGAATGGCGTTGGTTCCATGGCGATGCGTCAATTACATCCGGGCAAACTGCGAACCGAAGTTGACGTTTGAAATACGTGAGGCGCGCTGCTAGCGCGTGTTCGAGACTTCGAGTGAATTGTGCTGGAGTAGGCCGGCTCGACCCCTCCTCTTTCCCGTACACGTGACGTAACTAATGGACGCCCCTAAGTAGGCGACTCGCCTGCATGGGTAGGGCCTGCCCTGCTAAAAAGTATAATAGTATCCTTACGGGAGCCTTCTCTCACAAGGAGACAACATGGGTGTCGAATTTCAGAACTTCAAGTTTACGGCACGTGAAGTATAAAACTTAAATAACAACCAGTCACAGCAATTCGACGGAACTCTCAAAAATTCTCGAGAAAATCGACTTAGAAGTTTTGGAGGTACACGTAAGTAATGTAAAAGGTAAAGCAGTCAACACTCAGAAGTTTGGTTTGAACAGCACAGTGCTTTACTAGGCACGGTCCTGTTTGGAGGTGGTATGCCGTTGCCTTCCTCCGACCGTCGAACTGACTTACACAGCCAGTTATAGGGGGACACGTAAGTACCAATAACTAAAAGAGTTGCACCGTCTGTTGCTGTAGCTCAGGTGGTAGCGTTCTAGGTCCACAAGCATAGGGTAGGTGGTTCCATTCCTTCAGAAACTGATTTTTATTATTATTAATTTTCGTTGTTAGAAATCATACATATTTGTAATATCTAACAGTAATATTTATGAAAAATGCCCATATTTTTATTTATTCGTAATTTTCTATATTGTATAAAAGAATCATGATTTCAATCAAAAAACAAACGTTACATTTTTTACAGTATCGACTTCACCATTAGCTCAAAATGGTAGGCTTTGATTGCTAAGTTTGTGAGAGATATTTTTTCGTCGTTTCCGAATTTAGTTTCCTAAAACACTTAGGGATCTCTAATTCTGAGTATTGTTTCAGTTTTAATGTCTGTGTAGACGAAGCTGAACACCTTGTCGTGGCGTAAAACGATGGTTGTGTAGGGTAGCTGCTTCGAAAGCCATTAGAAGTAACTATGGAGAAGACTTTTCAAACGCTGTCGTAGCTCTTTACAAACTTGACAATCAAAGACTAACGTCGTCAACTAACAGGCAACCCGATACTGTAAAAAATGTGACGTATTTTTTTTCATCGAAACCATTATTTTATAAAATATGCAAAATTACTAATAAATAAAAATGCGTCAATTTTTATAAAAATTACTGTTTGATATTGAATTGTTTAAGTATTCGAACACTAAGAAAACAAATAAAATTGTAAATCTGGTTTTGCAGGAATCCAACCATCTCCCCTGTAGTTGTGAGCCTAGCGCACTACAACCTGAGCTACACCAACACTTGATACAATGGCTACTTACGAATTTTTGAGAGTTGTATCGAATGACTTTGCCTGATTGTTGTCTAAGTTCTACACTTCACGTACCGTAAAAGTTAAAAAAATTCTAAAATCCGACACCCTTGACGTGTCTTTGTCAAGACATATTCGAGCAGATAAAAAGATACCTGGAGACATTTCTGCTGACTTTTGGAGGTTGGTTGCGTTTCTCCAGGATTCTACCGACGTTTACACGGTAGGCGTATCATTGATGCAACTTCTCAAGAGCGAACAAGCCACTTGTACGGCGAAATGCCAAAAATGTTCAAATGTTTGTAAGACTTATGGGACTTAACTACGGGGCTATCAGTCCCTAAACTTACAAACTACTTATCAACTACTTACGAACTAGGACGGCACAAATATCCATGCCCGAGGGGGGATTCGAACCCCCGACCGTAGTGGCCGTGCAGACCGTGACTGAAGCGCCTCAGTCTCCTCGGCCACCGCGGCCGGCTATATGCCGCTACAGACTGCTTAAAAGGGATGGCGGTTATCGCTGAAACAACCGGTTTTCGGTTATACCGGTTCTTTTCATCTCCAGTTTAACAGCACCGTAAAAATTGCTCAGGGTAACCGGTTTTTTAAATAACCGGTTTTTGGTTTTTATTGCTATTATTTCCAGTAGAGTTCGAACGAAACATATTTTGCGGCCGAAACAGAAACCGTAATCGAATTTTCGGTTCTTCTAGTATCGACCGAAATCGAAATTTACGAAATTTATTTAAAATTTAGGTAAACTTACGTTATACAACAAATCACTAGTCTTACCATACTTTGCAAGATCCCCTCCCAATACTACGCATTCTTGAGTGTGTGGAAGCCTAGCCAGACGTCCATAGAACACTATATACGAAGGATACAGATTTACTGGCCTAGTATTTCCATCCGGCAGTTGCGAATATTGAGCCAATCTCTCCGTAAGTTGGACTTGTGAGCCAGCGCATACGAATATCTCGTTATATACACGACATATATAAGTTACAGTCAGTAAATAAACTTCAAACAGTGCTGCAGAAGTATATCGAAAAATAAAGTCACAGTTCCGATTAACAGTATGATTGTTGTCAGTGTAAATTTATGGAAATTGAACTAGGAAAGCTGTGTACCACATGATCAAAGAATGTTCAAATGGGTGAGAGTTCTTATGAGACCTAAATGCTTAGGTCATCGGTCTTTAGACTTACAAACTACTTAATCTACGCTAAGGACAACATATACATTCTTGACCGAGGGAGGAGGGAGGACTCGAACCTCCGACTGGAGCAGCCGCGCAGTCTGTGACACGGAGCCTCAGACCGCACGGCTACCTCGCGACGCACCAAATGATCAATGTTACCTAAACCCATATTGGTTATTAAAAAGCGCCTCGCTTTCAAGGACTCACATTAATAAAACTTGTAAAAGTTAGTATTCCAAGCTTAGAGTACATCACTTACATAATAGGTATATGAATCGAATTTACCTTCTCTTCCAAGGAACATTTTGGATCCTTTCTCCTTAAATGACACAGCATGTTTGTAGTACCTCCACCCGTTTTCAGCTTTTTAAAACAAATGGAGCATTGTACCTCACTGCTGCCGTACTTCGTGAAGTACTTGCTTACTCGGGATGGTGCCATTTGAGACACAACCGATGTCTGGCGACGACAGCAAGGAACTGCCGCGTGACCAGACGGAGGCAAGTCTCGTACACTGCCGGTGCACGCGCGTCGTCTAATAGGCCACGCCACACGGCAACAGCTGCGTCGATGCCTCAGTAGCTGCACCAGTCCTTAAGTTCTTATGCCACGCGTTTCTGACTGCCGGGATTGTTCTTAAATTATCACTGATCGCTTTTCTTAGTTACTGCGATGACCTAATATTTCACAGCAGTGGAAATTTTAGGAATAGCCCTAAATATTAGGGTCTACTAGTTTTAGTTTTTAAAATTACTTACAAAAAAAAATGTGAACCACTAATACAGGAAGTAGTCGTACCGGTTCTTTTACCCGGTTCTTGGCAATAACTAAAATAAACCAGTTACAACCGACACCAAATAAATACCGAAAAGAACCGGTTATTCAAAACTAAAATACCGGTATCGGTTTTAACCGGTCGGTTTTTTCCATCCCTACTGCTTAGTTGACATCGGTCGCACCGCGGCGCCTCTTGTATGATTTTTTGGTCTTAAGTCGAGTATTTATTTTCTGTTTGTTCATTAAGTTTACTTTATTTTATTTTTGGGAGCTGCTTTCCCACCCGTTGTTGTTGTTTACGCGAGGCGGAATGGACTTCGTACCCGTACCCGCTAATAGGGGGAGGTTTCTGATGAGGAGTGGGGGCAGCATGTGGGCGGGGCTTACAGTCAGACCTCTCGCAGCTCCCAATTAACTGCTCGCCCGCCAGCTTGGCTCCCTCGTAAGCCGGCACAAAACTTCCGCGCGCAGCTTGCGTTGCGAGCCTGCGTGTAAAAAAGCCCCTGTCGCCTCCCACGCAACTAATCTGCTTACGCCGACCAAAGTGCCTTCATTTTCCCCTCCACAACAAAGCCAATTTTCCTCCCGCCAATAAATCAACCAACGTATCCGGGCTAAGATTTTAGGCAACCAAAAGTTATATACAATTTGTACAAAATCCAGACAGCAGTCATTGCCGCGGCGGAATAGCCGTGTGCACTGAGGCGCCATGCTGCGGTGCTCGCTGCCGTTCGCAGTCAGCGGTTCGAGTTACAAAAAAAAAAAATCTATCTTTGTTATGGTTATGGGACTTAACTGCGGAGTCATCAGTCCCTAAACTTACAAACTACTTACGAACTACCTTATTCTAAGGACGGCACAAATATCCATGCCCGAGGGGGGATTCGAACCCCCGACCGTAGTGGCCGTGCAGACCGTGACTGGAGCGCCTGAATCCCCGCGGCCGGCAAAAGTAGTACAGAAAACACAACTGATGTGCTTTTGTAATTTTGGCTGTAAAGCCTCAAAACTGCATCAGATCGCAGTCCATAGCGACTATCTCAGCTACTAATATTCCAACTTTCTCCTTCCATTACTCGACATAGATTGGGAATTGCAAGAAACTTGATATACAATTTCGGTGACAGTAATTCCGAAACGATGAAAGGCAAAAGGTATAAATTATCACTTACGCCATTTTCGCTGTGCATGACTTTGATTTATTACTTCTTAAGCCCTGACTTAGCTCTACATACATCACACATACCGATGAGCGCACCAGCAAACTGATAGCGCACGCAGATGACGAGATGTGAAGTGTGAGACCCGGGACGCCGCCGTGCCGTCTCAAGTGAATCTCGTCGTCACGCATGCGTCAGTTGCTCATCATCGGCGCCGTCCTGTGTTTTTTTTTTCCGTGTTAAGTGATACAGTGCGAGAAAAAACCAGAAACGTGTTTGCAAATGCGTTCGTTCCTCTTCCCGCTGCGGCGGTCCGCAGTGTTTAGACTCGCCAGAGATGCTGCAAACAAGCTGTCAAGTGACAGCTGACGATCGCACTTCCAGAGGAAAAACATCTCTGGCGCTCTCTGATGTTGTTCCTCCCGATTTGTCGCTGACGACGCGGCGCACTCATAGATTCGGCGAAACGCAGAAAAACGGCCGGCCAGCCGTCGGTTCAGAAATAGGGCCGGCAGATGTCAGGCGTGTCGCATGTCGCATGTGGCGGCGGATGTAAACACGCGGTGGCCGGTAGATATCGCTGGCTGTGTGGGACCAGAGGGTTTTTTACGTCTGTAGCTGAGACGCCTACGCTAAGCGCTCTGCTGGTGTCGGGTGTACACAAGGCTGGGCCCTGCCTGAATCATCGACCTTGCAGAGCGAGCACTTGGCGAATGACTAACTGCACATCGCGCCGGCTGAATCTAATACCCAACTCCACAACTGCTTCTTAACCACTCATCATACGGCTGTTAAGTCTCTCTCTCTCATATATCTTCTTTGATTATATGCGCTACCTAACTTTCAGCGCCTTTCCATTACTTTACATCCTAGATGCTTACATATCCTTCTTTTTTAGTGTCCCCAAAGTATATTTCTGACGTATACAAGACTACTTGTACTCAGCAGTTCTGCTATTAGTTTCTCAGTTTTCTCATTTTCGCTACTTTACTTTTTCCATTTCCGTGTTTTTTCTCCTATTTGCTTTCAAATGTTCAAATGTTTGTTAAGCTTAAGGGACTTAACTGCGGTGTCATCAGTCCCTAAACTTACAAACTACTTATGAACTAGCTTATACTAAGACGACACAAACATCCATGCCCGAGGGGGGATTCGAACCCCTGACTGTAGCGGCCGTGCAGACTGTGACTGGCGCGCCGCAGACCGCTCGGCAACTGCTATTGCTTTCAATCCGTCTTCTTCTGACATTAAACTGTTCACGCCGTGTATAAAACTCAAATAATGGATGCCCTGCACTCAGAATCACAGACGGGCCCTCCCCCCTTTCTGTTTTTGTACTGTTGTGTGCAGTAGTTTGTAATTGCAAATTTATATATTAATCACGCTCTTTTAAAAAAAAATGTTCAAATGTTTGTAAAGTCTGTGAGACTACTTATGAACTAGCTAATACTAAGTACGGCACAAATATCCATGCCCGAGGGGGGATTCGAACCCCCGACCGTAGTGGCCGTGTAGATCGTGACTGGAGCGCCTGAGTCCCCTCGGCCACCGCGACCGGCCATGCTCTTTTCAGAATGTACTTTAACTTGGTACAACAAGGTATAAAATTGCGACGGTAAGCTTCATTTATAAAATTATTTTACTTAAAACTGAGACCTTACTTACAACTGTCGCAGTAGGCCTGTAGGCAGAATTTCGTATGCGGCGGGGGGAGGGGAGGGGGAGGAGATCAGCTAATTATGTCGTACATTCTAAATTGTGAAACTTTACAACCTAAGTTGAAGTAGAGTCGCAGATGTACTTCAATAGGGACAGTATTAAATTTTATTCAATACAAATCTGTTTTACATCACACTTTTCTTTACTGTCAATTGCCAATTTTCGCGCCATGTAGAAATTTTGTCTAAATCGCTTTGCAGTTGCTTTTGATCCACTGTTAACTTGACTGAACGATAAACGACAGCATCATCCGCGAATAGCCTAAGGGAGCTATTCAGATTGTCTCCTAAATCGTTTATAAACACGAGGAAGAGTAGGGGACCTATAACGCTTCCCTGTGGAACGCCAGATATCACTTCTGTTTTACTCGATGACTTACCGTCAATTACAACGAACTGTGTCCTTTCTGATAGGAAATCGTGAATCCAATCGTACAATTGGGGAGATATTCCATAAGCACGCAATTTCATAAGAAGCCGCTTGTGGGGTACAGTGTCAAAAGCCTTCCGGATATCCAGAAATATGGAATCGATTTGAGACCGCTTGTCGATGGCATTTAACAGTTCCTGTGAGTAAAAGGCAAGCTGTGTTTCGCAAGAGTGATACTTTCTGAATCCGTGTTGAGTATTGGTTAATACGTCGTTCTCTTCGAGTTCCGCCTCTAATGACCAAGATGTCGACGGAGCGTTAAAGCCTTATCTTCCTTTGACTCGTCTTTCTAGGTTTTTTTTTCGGAGTTTTATTTTAAGCATGCGACGTTAAAAGCTGGTTGTGCGGTGGTTGCTGTCTTGAGGAGTGCGTGCGACTGACGGTAATGCGGAATAGTTTGCGAGCAGAATCTGGTGTCTGGTGTGTCGGTGATGATGAAATAAGATGCACAACTATAGAGCCGGGAGGCAGCCGTTGCATCAGCAGCGCCGTGGGAGTGGGCCGCTCTGGTGACGTCACGTGTCCAGACACCTGCTGCTCAAGGCGCTCCGCGAGGAAACAGCGGATGCTTGTCTCAACAGGCCACACCGACGCGCCAACGCCCGTTCCTTTCCAACAGACGGCCCCTCCTGTTTATAAGAAGCGCAAGATAATGGGTCTCGTAATTACACACCAACATGGCGATTGTCAGTAGTGGCACCATCAACCTTGCATGAAAGAGTGTATTTGGTGCTGATCAAGAACAAGACAGACCCTGGGGGGTCCTGTTACAGTAAAACCAGTACCGACGGCAACGCAACACGTCGGCTGCACTCGTCGGAAGAAGACAAAATGTTTTTCAGAGTTCAGTCACAATAATTACACATAACAGTAGGAACAAGTGTCGCTCAATGACACCACTACACGGCCGGTCGCGGTGGCCGAGGAGACAGAGGCGCCCCAGTCACGGTCTGCACGGCCACTACGGTCGGGGGTTCGAATCCCCCCTCGGGCATGGATATTTCTGTCATCCTAGTTTGTAAGTAGTTTGTAAGTTTAGGGACTGATGACCCCGTACTTAAGTCCCGTAAGCTTAAACATTTGAACAACACCACTACACATGCACGTTAAGGAGACAAACGTCACCACAGTGATGTTAGTAAATTTACTGCGGTTATCACACAAACTAATTTAAAGTGACTGAAGGACAACACACGTTTTCATGCCCCAGGAAAGACTAGAACCCCCGACGGAGAGCAACCGCAGCTCTGGAAACGTTGTCGGCGTCGCTAGATGAATGGCAGTGTACTGCAGACGCCCTCAGGGGACTCTTGCTGACCCAGAGCCGGCAGGCAGTAACTCGGGCCCCGACACAGAGCCCCGCGGGTCAGCCCCCTGGCGGCCGTTGGGCGCCAGTCGGCTGCACAGAGTTTATTTAAGACAAGAGGGGAAAGAGGCCGCCTCTGAAGCGCCCAACTTGGCTAATTGCTCGCCGGATCCTGTTCGCCAACTTGCCCCGCCGACAGGTGGAGCTATCGTCGAGACTGAACTTAAAAGCCAATTTACTGCGCCCACCCCCGCAACAACGCCACGCCTGCTGTTGGCGTCTCTGCCCTCATCGCTGCCTTCTCCACGGCCCGTAGTAAATCTCAATATCACTGCCTTAATTGACTAGCTAAGCCGCAGCTCGCTCGGTTCACACAAGCCAGATAATTTCCATCAGACGCAAAGCAGCATAAAACCTCAGGGATGCGTGTTAGGGCCACTATTAATCACATGCTGGGTACACTTACAGCCCCTTCACTAAAGGCCGCTTCTGAATCTCTCATCATTCCTTCTTCGTCAGCGAAGCACTGCAACAAAAGCTGCATCTGTCATTTCCTCTGGCTTCCACGTTTCATTTATGGCGGCATTTGAAAGCTCTTGACTACGCAACCCCGGTACCAAACGCAGAGACCGTTCGTGCTCGTACTGTGGACGGCTGTGATACAATACACCAGCGCATCAGGGATTCCGTGCGACGGAGGGTGGATGCATGTATCCTCGCTAACGGAGGACATTTTGAACATTTCCTGTGACAAAGTGTTTCAAGTCACGCTGGTACGTTCTGTTGTTGTGTGTTTCCATTCCACGATTAATGGGATTTGAAGAGAAGTAATAAAATGAGCTCTAACATGGGAATTAAGCGTTTCCGGACACATGTCCACATAACATATTTTCTTTCTCTGTGTGTGAGGAATGTTTCCTGAAAGTTTGGCCGTACCTTTTTGTAACACCCTGTATATCGTGAAGAGCAACGGGCCCACGACACTCCCCTGTGGCACACCTGACTTCCGTCTTTCTTCGGAAGACTTCTCTCCATTGAGAATGACATGCTGCATTGTGTTATCTAGGAAGCAAAAAATAAACATTGTGTAGCCTACCTCAGGGATGTGTCTAACGGCCATAACTGTTGGACAGCCTGTTCATAATGCTAGCTTTGTACAGCCCCCCTTACCACGGACCCACAGTGCAAAATTTGCCCTGGTGCTGGTTCCCGTAGTTCTGTTAGAAATATCGCCATGACTCCCACAAGTGTAGTGCAAAAGTCCGAGGAATTCTTAAATGTTTTCAACTATTGATTTCTACATTTGTTACTGGCGCTAATAGCTTTAACAACAAATATGCGGTTACATGCGTAGCTGGTTATGGTGAGCGGTTTTACAGTAAGCTTAAAGCCGGTATGACGGGCAGCCCTGGTCCGGGCACGCAGCCCTGAGGGACGCCCCTGGCGGCGAGCGCTGTCGATGGCGGCGGCTCTCGATGTATCGATGGGGTCGACTCGTGGCGGTCGAGAGCCCGCCAAGGTCGAGCGGCCATCGGGGCAGTTCTATTATGCGGGCCACAGGGAAGAGGCGTCGACGCATACAAGCCCCAGTCAGAGGGACCACCTATTTCGGTGACTAGCATACCACATGAAATGGTCCACATCCGTCGTAGTTACCTTCAGACCAATAACATCGTCCGAATTGCGACAAGGGATGGCGGTTATCGCTGAAACAACCGGTTTTCGGTTACACCGGTTCTTTTCATTCCCAGATTAACCTCACTGTAAAAATTGCTCAAGATAACCGGTTTTTTTAAATAACCGGTTTTCGGTTTTTTTAGTGCTATTATTTCCAGTAGAGTTCGACCGAAACATATTTTGCGGCCGAAACAGAAACCGTAATCGAATTTTCGGTTCTTATAGTTTCGACCGAAACCGAAAATCACGAAATTTAGTTAAAATTTAGGTAAATTTAGGTTATACGACAAATCACTAGTCTTACCATACATTGCAAGATCCCCTCCCAATACTACGCCTTCTTGAGTGTGTGTAAGCCTAGGCAGGAGTCCGTAGAAGACGATATACGAAGCATACAGATTTACTGGCCTAGTATTTCCATCCGGCAGTTGAGAATACTGAGCCAACCACTCCGTAAGTTGGACTTGTGAGGCAGCGCATACGAATATCTCGTTATATACACAATATATATTAAGTTACAGTCAGTAAATAAACTTATCAGTGGCGCAGAAGTATTTCGAAAAATAAAATGACAGTTCCGACTAACAATATGATTGTTGTCAGTGTAAATTTACGCAAATTAAACTAGAAAAGGTGTGTACCACATGATCAAAGAATGCTCAAATGCGTGTGAGTTCTTATGAGACCTAACTGATTAGGTTATCGGTCCCTAGACTTAAAAACTACTTAATCTAACTTAAACTAACTTACGCTAAGGGCAACACACACACACCCATGACCGAGGGAGGACGGAGAACCTCCGACTGGAGCAGCCATGCAGTTCGTGCCAAGGAGACTCAGACCGCACGCCTACCTCGCGGCCGGCCGCGGTGGCCGAGGGGACTGAGGCGCTCCAGTCACGGTCTGCACGGCCACTACGGTCGGGGGTTCGAATCCCCCCTCGGGCATGGATATTTGTGCCGTCCTAGTTCGTAAGTAGTTCATAAGTAGTTTGTAAGTTTAGGGACTGATGACCCCGTAGTTAAGTCCCATAAGCTTAACGAACATTTCAACATTTAGCATTGTACCTCACTGCTCCCGTACTTTGTGAAGTACTTCCACACTCGGGATGGTGCCATTTAAGACACAACCGATGTCTGGCGACGACAGCAAGGAACTGCCGCGTGACCAGACGGAGGCAAGTCTCGTACACTGCCGGTGCACGCGCGTCGTCTAATAGGCCACGCCACACGGCAACAGCTGCGTCGATGCCTCAATAGCTGCACCAGTCCTTAAGTTCTGATGCCACGCGTTTGTTGCGCATTTCTGACTACCGGGATTGTTCTTAAATTATCGCTTTCCTTAGTTACTGCAATGACATAATATTTCACAGTAGTGGAATTTTTAGGAATAGCCCTAAATATTACGCTCTACTAGTTTTAATATTTTGAAATTATTTAGGCCTACAAAAAAACACATTTTGAACTAAAACTTCAGGAAGTAGTCGTACCTGTTTTTTTACCCGGTTCTTGGCAGAAATAAAAGAAACCAGTTACAACCGACACTAATTAAGTACCGAAAAAAAACGGTTATTCAAAACTGAAATACCAGTATCGGTTTTAACCGGTCGGTTTTTTCCACACCTAGGTAGGAGCGTGTAGCTTCAGCGAGAGGCGGTGTCAGGACGGCCAGTGAGGCCTATCGGCAGCCAAGTGTAACGGGAGCCGTGGCGCCCCGCAAGCTTCCATATAGGGGCCGGCGGTTCTGCGGCGCCCGGCTACTGCGGAAGGCAGCCCGCTGTCCACTCACTCCACACGTGCTTCCTCCGAAGGCTGCACGTCCTGTCTGCTAAACACGTGAGGGATCAGTATTTGACGCACCTTCGACAGCGCGGTCGTTACAGGCGGAGCCTACGATCGGATTGTTTGGGTAAGGGCGAGGAAGGAAATCGACCGTACCCTTTGAAAGGAACCATCACGGCATTTGCCTGGAGTGATTTAGGAAAACCACCCAAAATCTGGAAGGCCGGAGGTGGGTATGAACCACCGTCCTCCCGAGTGCTAAACACATTACTCATGAAACTTCCTGGCAGATTAAAATTGTGTGCCGGAACCGGGACTCGAACCTGGGACCTTTGCCCTTCGCGGGCAAGCGCACTACCGACTCTGCTATCCCGACACGACTCACGATGCCGCCTCACAACTTTACTTCCGCCAGTACCTCGCCTCCTACCTTCCAAACTAGCCATGTCTCCACCATATCCTTTCTTCTAGGAGTGCTAGTCTTGCATGGTTCGCAGGAGAGCTTCTGTGAAGTTTGGAAAGTAGGAGGCGAGGTACTGGCGGAAGTAAAGTTGTGAGGCGACATCGTGAGTCGTGTCAGATAGCACAGTCGGTAGTGCGCTTGCCCGCGAAAGGCAAAGGTCCCAGGTTCGAGTCCCGGTTCCGGCACACAATTTTAATCTGCCAGGAACTTTCAAAAATAATATTTATTGTACAAAAATCAGATTGAGTGCCAGATAGGAGGAACAAAGTTAGAACAGGTAGACAGTTTTAAGTACCTGGGATGTATTTTCTCACAGGATGGCAACATAGTGAAAGAACTGGAATCGAGGTGCAGCGAAGATAATGCAGTGAGTGCTCAGCTAAGATCTACTCTCTTCTGCAAGAAGGAAGTAAGTACCAGGACTAAGTTAGCAGTGCACTGCTCTATCTTTCGACCAACTCTGTTGTATGGGAGTGAAAGTTGGGTGGATACAGGTTACCTTATTCACAAGGTAGAGGTTACAGATATGAAAGTAGCTAGAATGATTGCAGGTACCAATATATGGGAACAATGGTAGGAGGGTGTCCATAATGAGGAAATCAAAGGAAAACTGGGAATGAACACCATAGATGAAGCAGTTAGAGCGAACAGATTGAGATGGTGGGGTCATGTCACACGCATGGGAGAAGCGAGGTTACCTAAGAGACTCATGAGCTCGGCAGCGGAGGGTAAGAGATGTCGAGGTTGACGAAGAAGAAAGTACATAGGTTCGGTGCAGAATGATTTTGAAGTAAAAGGCGTAACATAAGACGAGGCATCAATGTTGGCATTGAATAGGGGATCATGCAGGAATTTTATTAGAGGTACTATCTCGAGACTGAACGCTGAAAGGCATAATCTGGGGTGTCGCACAAGTCTGAAGTGCGCGCCACCTACTTTCGCCGCGCGCCGCCATGCACGCACGGCGCGGCGTTCTTACGACGACAGCCACGAGCGCCCTCTGCTACAACTCCGCTCGTGGCCACCACTGAACGACATCGTGCACTTGGGACTGAGATAGGAACCAGTTAACACTTCGGAATCAGATAGGCACCAGTCAAGACGTGGCTATCGGATAGGCACTAGGCAGGCCTCTAGCTCAACTATGTATCAGCATTCTGCCGTACTAAGCTATGTAAAAGTTAAGTATTACTAAGTCTCTAAGAAATATAGATCTCGTTCTAATTTACTCTAGTGTTTCTAGTTTCTGCTGTCCCACTGGCTGGTCACCTCCTACCTGCACAAGCGTGCTATCTTTATTCCTGTGTCGGTACTTTTCTACTCGGCCACCGACACCCACGACAGAAACGAGACACGAAAGCGGCGACGAGGCTGGGACACAAAATAATCAGTCTCTAATGACGATGATGATGATGATGATGACAAAATTAGTAGTTTGGGCTTTAGTCATGAAACGCACAAGTGCAAGTTCATTTGCAACTAGGGATTCAGGAAAAGAGTGCTGCCGTCGCTGGGCCATTAGCCGTGTGCTGGCTCTCCACGCCGTTCCGTGACAAATATAGCGACAAATGTAGCGGCCGCTCCGATACCTCTGCTGTACACGTATACACTGTACGTATGCGTGTGTGCCGGCTAATGCATTCCGTGCCCGCGCGGCCCAATAAAATCGCCGATCCACGCGGCACGATTATTCCGGGTTCGGCGTTCCTACGGGCCAACTGCGTTCCGTCCACCGGCACAAGTTAAAGGAACAGACAACAAGCCCCTCACATGTGCGCACCATCTCACCACACGTACATGTACAGGCTGTCCCACTCAGCTGTTTCACAGCATATATCTCTCAAACTACAAGAGATATTGAAAAACCACTTTCACGGCCATGAACGTAAGGCAGGGACTTCTCTAAGTAGGCACTACGACACGGCAAGACTGGCACTCGTGGAAGAAAGGATATGGTGGAGACATGGCTTAGCCACAGCCTAAGGGATGTTTTTCCAGAATGAAACTTTTCACTCTGCAGCGGAGTGTGCGCTGATATGAAACTTCCTGGCAGATTAAAATTGTGTGCCTGAACCGGGACTCGAATCTGGGACCTTTGCCTTTCGCGGGCAAGCGCACTACCGACTGTGCTATCCCGACACGACTCACGATGCCGCCCCACAACTTAACTTCCGCCAGTACCTCGCCTCCTACTTTCCAAACTTCACAGAAGCTCTCCTGCTAACCATGCAAGACTAGCACTCCCGGAAGAAAGGATATGGTGGAGACATGGCTTAGCCATAGTCTAAGGGATGTTGCGAGAATGAAACTTTCACTCTGCAGCGGAGTGTGCGCTGATATGAAACTTCCTGGCAGATTAAAATTGTGTGCCGGAACCGGGACTCGAACCTGGCACCTTGCAGCACACAATTTTAATCTGCCAGGAACTTTCATAACAGCGCACACTCCGCTATAGTGCAGAGTGAAAAGTTTCATTCTGGAGTGCCGCGGTGGAGTAGCCGAGCGGTCTAAAGCGTCTCTCTGCGGAGCGCGCGGTTGCTCGCCGTGGAGGTTCGAGTCCTCCCTGGAGCATGGATGCGCGTGTTGTCCTTAGGTTAGTTTACCTAGGTTTAAGTAGTTTGTAAGCTACGGACTGATGACCACGCAGTAGCCGAGCGGTCTAAAGCGTCTCTCTGCGAAGCGCGGTTGCTCGCCGTGGAGGTTCGAGTCCTCTCTGGGGCATGGCTGTGTGTGTTGTCCTTAGGTTAGTTTACCTAGGTTTAATTAGTTTGTAAGCTACGGACTGATGACCACGCAGTTTGGTCCGATAGATTTACAAACATTTGAACATTTTCATTCTGGAGTGGAGAGTATTTCGTTTGCTAAGTGAATGTCCAGGGTGTCCCACTCAACTGTTTCATCCCAGATATCTCTCACACTACAAGAGATATTGAAAAACCACTTTCACGGTCATGAACGTAAGGCAGGGACTTCTCTAAGTAGGCACTATGACACGGCTTTTATAACCAGCGGAAGGCATGTTCAAGCTAACATAACACGGCTCCGACGACAACTAGACAGAACTTCTGAATGGTGTAGGCTGAATAAAGTACAGCTCGATGCAGCAAAAACCACGGCGATCTATTCCTGCAGGAAACGACCACAGATGCCAACTAACCTACGACTTCGTGGACAGGTCATCCCGTGGGGAGCGCCGGTCACGTACCTGCGAGTTACCCTCGACAAGCACTTTTTTTCTCCACGAACATACTGATAACTTGCGACCTAAGGTCTATGCAATGGCCAAAAGCTTAATGCCGTTCTTTCTCAGCGCAGAGTTGAACACCACTACCAAACTGCGACTATACAAAGCAACAGTGCTATCCGAAATGTTATATGGCAGCTCAGTCTGGGGCCTAGCTAGTGCGACCCAAATCTCAAGACTTCAAGTTATCCAGAATAAGACGTTACGATGGATCCTCAGAGCTGGCCGTTACACGAGAAACGTGGACATCCACCAGGAACTCCATATGGACACACTCATGGAGGCAATTAAGAAGAGAACGACAAAGATACACAAGAAAATAGATCAACTTAGGGCAACAGTACACAACATCTAAACCTTAGGAATGACAGCTCCATAGGTGCCACGATCGTTAGTTACCTGAATAAAGCGTTTTATTATTATTATTATTATCATTATTATTATTATTTTAACTTATGGGACTTAACTACGGGGTCATCAGTCCCTAAGCTTACAAACTACTTATGAACGAGCTAACACTAAGGACGGCACAAATATCCATGCCCGAGGGGGGATTCGAACCCCCGACCGTAGTGGCCGTGCAGACCGTGACTGGAGGGCCTCAGTCCCCTCGGCCACCGCGGCCGGCGAATAAAACGTGTTAGTAAGAAGATGTGGTAACGTAATTTACATTGTAACCTTCATGTGAATTACTCGACAGTGGAACTACGTACTAAAATCAAGTGGGGCACCTTACGGACCGACATACTGGCCCTTAGAAGCCTACCCCCAAAGTTTATTGCAAAATGAAGTTATCATTAACCCACATACCTCTGTAATCCCAGGAAGTGTAAGTCGCCAGTTGGTGATGGGACTTCATCTACCTTAGTCACTATGAGACAGTCTAAAACGTAAAGAAGTATTATTTCAGCGAAATGGCTACCACATATTATTTCTTAAGCAATCAATAGCATGGAAAATCACAAACAGAATGGCGCTGGTTGCATCGCGCTGCGTCAATTACATCCGGAGAAACTGCGAAGCGAAGTTGACGTCTGAAATACGTGAGTCTCGCTGCTAGCGCGTGTTCGAAGCTCAGACGTGAGTTCCGCTTGAGTCTGGGACACGCGCTAGCGGCGCGCCTACTAAAGTCTGGGGCGAGCGTGTCACTGTTTGTATTAAGAGACCGTCCCCGCTAAAATTCACAAATGAATGTTCTGTTTTCGTTTTGGTTACAAAATAATTTGACTTAGCAACGAGACTTATTACCTTCCTTTCCTCTGTTACAATGAATTGCAACTGACACGTAATGCAATGATCTTACGTAAATGTGGTTTTGTTTGATGCGCAACGGATAACACTTTAAATTGTACAGTTGTTAATAAGTTAACAGTAATTAAACTCGTAATTGATCTACACATTAATCTCGTGTGTGAGAAGCAACGCGAGCAAACTAAATGTTCAGATCTGTTAGCGTGCACCATTATACCAGTAACCAGACTATACCAGCACAATTCGACTGCGAGAGCCAACACAAAGAGCGTGCTACTACAGTGATAATTTTGTTATTTGAATTAACAGGATACCAAACAAAGATATTTGATATTAATTAGATACCAAAATCACTGCACTTGATAATGTGCCTATCTGCACAACAATTACCATACAGATTCAATGTAATAAAAAATGTCCTACAAATCTGGTAATGGTTTCAAGTCTCACTCACTGCAAATATTTCTCATCTCTTTACGTGGTCTACTTCTCTTCTGATCAGACAAATCACTTTCACTGTTACTAACATTAACTGACTTAATAATCTGAACTTTCATAAAGACTGAGAAAATCTCTAACTATGAACTTTACTGCATTTATGAACAAACTACTTCCTGCTCTCATTAATAGACCAATTTATCGTGACAAAATCCCTACATTGCACTGTTCTAATTAGCACATTAATTTACAAACACAATAATTATGCAACACTATCATAAGAAACAATGATCAGGACAGATCGTAATTCAAATTGGTGAAAGGAACGAGGAACTGGTAAAATGACTCAGGGATAAATGATAAATGCGAGCTGCACTAAACAGTTTTCATTAGCAAAAAGACAAACCAACTACAATATAGGCTACATACAGGCTACCAGACATAACAATAGAAAAGTACAAGTTTACCTTATTTGAGACAGATTAATTTCCATACAAAAATTTCAATCTGCCGACTTGGCTGCGACTTTTCAAAACTGAATTTTTACTCTTCGAGTCTAACACACACACAGACTAATTGGACAGTTCCACGACTACTGCTCGTCTACTCAACTCTACCATCATCAGACATCGACTCTCCTGCACGAAGGACACACACCGACTCTCTAAACGGAACAACTGCGAGTGCAAGACATACTCCAAAGATCAAACAAAGTCTTTGTTTTACAGCAAAGATATGAAAATAACGAAAGTATGTTACATCGAGTGCGCCTCGGTGCCGGGCGGCGTGGCTCAGCGCGCCCGGTCAGGGGTCTCAATGCCCCCTGTAATAAAAAAGCTGAGCCAACAACTCACCGAACAAACACGAACAAATACGATCAGCGTCCGCAACGAATAGAACTAACCATAGAGAAAAAAAAAAAAAAAAAAAAAAAAAAAAAGTGGTAGAGTGCCAGACTACAAACCTAAAGGTCGTGGGTTCGATCCCCACCAGGTCCTAGGATTTTTATCAGCGACTCTCCACTTCTTTTACCTCTGGCAGTGTTGCTCATGTGAAAAATATCGAGTAGAATCGTAGTTCGGAACCCACGTTAAACTGTAGGTCCCCCTATAACTGGCTGGGTAAGTCAGTTCCATGGTCGGAGTAAGGCAACGGCATACCACCTCCAAACAGGACCATGCCTAGTAAAGCACTGTGGTGTCCAAACCAATCTTCGGATTGTTGACTGTTTTTTTTTTAATGTTATATCGATTAATGAAATGGTACAAAATGTTACATAACTTTGTTTTGTACAGAATTATAGCTTAGGTTTTTGTAATACAAACATGCTCAAGGCTGTATGACAGGCGAAAATTAAGTGAAAATTATTTTGCGTACTCCTTTCAAGGTGCCAGTGCTATTTGACCCATCCACACATTGGACCAACACTGTTGGCGACAACGTTGGCTCGAATGTGCGCTGGTGTAAACAGGCGCTTTCCTCACTTACAACCAAACATGTGCCACGTGGCCGCCTGCGCCTGCGGCGGTGCCAGCCGATACGTCACACCAGCCAATTAGCGATGGGGCGAGCACAGCTGTCTTCTTATCGGCAGCCAATTAGAGCCGCTCCATCGGATCTGCGTGGCTCTACGCCGCCGACCCTCATAGCCATTTTTCGGGCCCCCGCTGCTGCCGCCAGCTGTTTATAAGGGCGCCACGGCTGGGCGAACCTCATTTTCTGAGCCTCGCCCCTGCCTGCTATTACCACTGCGCCATTCCGGCCGCCTGCACTCGAGATCCTGCCGAGCGTTAATCGCCTGCGATTCGTGACACCCGATCAGGTCGCGACATTCCCTTCCCTCCTCTCAGCTGATCTCTTCAGCAGCACTGCAGTGTCAGCTGACTCGGTATTCTCGGTGAGGGGCCGCATCAGCCACAAACACCCTGGCGACCCCCTTGTCGAGGGCGACACTCGCAAGGAGAGGACGCCTACTCCTAATCTCTGAAAATTTTGACCAGTTCGGCGAAGTCCTATCCTTGTCAGAGGACCTCCCACTATCTGTACCAAATGCAGCTCTCCGCTGTCCACCTGAATGCTCACTCCTTCCGTCGCATTTTCCGTGCCACATTTCGTACCCTCTACACTCTATCGATATTTGTATCTTACCTGCCTGAAACGTGCTGTTGTTGTCGTCTTCAGTGCGCAGACTGGTTTGATGCAGCTCTCCACGCTACCCTGTCCTGTGCAAGTCTCTTCATCTGAGAATACGTTCGGCTACCTACAACCTTTTTAATCTGCTTACTGTATTCGTCCCTAGGTCTCCCTCTACGACTTTTACCCCACACGCTTCCTTCTAATGCTAAGTTGACAATTCCTTGATGTCTCATATGTGTCCAACCAATCTATCCCTTCTCTTAGTCAGGATATACCAGAAACTTCTTTTCTACCCATTAGTCATGTCATCTACCCATCTAATCCTCATCGCTCGTCTGTAGCACCACATTTCAAAAACTTCTATCATTTTTTTATCTGAACTCCTTATCATCGATGTTTAACTGCCATTCAATGCTACACTCCAGTCAAATGCTTTCAGAAAGGACTTCCCAATATTTAAACTAATATTGGATGTCAACAAGTTTCGCTTCTTCAGAAACGGTTTCCTTCCCATAGCCATTCTGCATTTTATATCTTATTTACTTTGGCCATGAGAAGTTATCTTGCTACCCGAATAACAAAACTCATCTACCAATAATACACCTGAAGCAGCACTGATGGACATTTTTACTTCACAAACAATTTTTAATATATTTTAAAACAATTTTGGATGACTTTTGAACACACGTGAAGAAATAACCTGTTAATATTCATAAGTCAATCTGATAAGCCTACGTTCATCCAGTCGGAAATAGTGTTATGTTCTCATTTCTGAAAAAGCTACAGAATATAGGCGAAACTCAATTTATATATATATGTATATATATAAAAAGGCGTAATTGAGACGGGTTGTGTACACAGCTACTAGATTCTGAAAATGATCCGTAAGGTTAGAAAGATAAGAAGAAATAAAACTAAACATTCGCAATTGTTGGCGGACGCTAAAAGACAGTAGATTGCTTTAAGTGGTTTACATTGGGTCGTTTGCTTGGGCTGTGTGAGTGCGCCCGCAGAACAGCGCGGCCTGTTTTGTCTCGCTTCCGAGAAGACAAACTTGTAAAGTGCGCAGACAAAACTTTGCGGCAGATAAGCGGCCAGTAGAGTGTACAGGCCGCCCGCTGCGTCTACAGCCGCGCTGCTGTACACTGTACAGTTGCTGCCCGCTGACGTCACCGGTCACAGGTCACGTCTGCAAGCCATCCCACCAGAGAAAGGGCAGCCACTTTCGACACGCACCGGCACCTACCTAGTAAACCGATACGCCACCGCCGAGAATCAGGCGCACACGAGAGAGAGACCCAAAGGCGTGTGGCGGAGAGCACTTTATCACCGTCACAGCCTTATTTCACTGTTCCTGTCATCTCGTCGCGGGAATGTATCTTCTGTCGATATAGATGCACGATTATACAGTGTATTTCTCTCTAAATGGTGGCCGCGGAGGAGTAGCCGAGCGGTCTAAAGCGTCTCGCTGCGGAGCGCGCGGTTGCTCGCCGTGCAGGTTCGAGTCCTCCCTGAGGCATGGGTGTGTGTGTTTGTCCTTAGGTTCATTTACCTAGGTTTAAGTAGTTTGTAAGCTACGGACTGACGACCACGCAGTTTGGTCCGATAGATTTACAAACATTTGAACATTTATTGCCCGCCGCGATGGCCGAGGGGACTGAGGCGCTCCAGTCACGGTCTGCACGGCCACTACGGTCGGGGGTTCGAATCCCCCCTCGGGCATGGATATTTGTGCCGTCCTAGTTCGTAAGTAGTTTGTAAGTTTAGGGACTGATAAACCCGTAGTTGAGTCCCACAAGCTTTACAAACATTTGAACATTTATTCTAAATTGTGAACTTCCTTTAAAGAAGATGCATCACGAAGGGTTGCTGGCTATCGCCTTTCCTCTCAGACAGGGAGTTTCACTCACCTGCTCATCTGCTGTCCTTGAAGCGTAAAGGCGTCGGACGTCTTCTCTTGGCAGGTGTTTCGTCGCCTTATTCAAGATTTATTAATTGAAAAAAGATACAGCATGAAACAAATAGGCAGAAGTGTGCTGAAGTCTGTATTCATAAAGATACGACGAATTTGAGATAGCCCTGTTGCATGTTTAATATTATTTCATAAATAAAACTATTTTGCCACGAAGCCACCTTGCTCGAGGACAAGGAATTACTTAATAATTATTTTGTCAAGAATCTTAAAACAAAAAACAATAAAAAACAATAAGATGCTTGTAGAGATTATCTGATGATGATGAGGGCTTGACCCTTGAAACGCGTCATATTTTAGTGTTTTTACACGAGCATACCTGACAAAATAATTAAGTAATACAACCACGGCCGCGGTGGAGTAGCCGAGCTGTCTAAGGCGTCTCGCTGCGGAGCGCGCGGTTGCTCGCCGTGGAGGTTCGAGTCCTCCGTGGGGCAGGCTCACATCCATTATGGGTATTATTAAATTACTTAATAGTCAATAACTGAACACACTTTAAAACAGATACCTTTGCAGTCCCTAGAGAGAGCGGAGAGTGGTTGAATCAGAGAGAATGTTGCTAGCCATGCAGTCGTAATACTAAAACCAGAGCTTGGGCCACACAGTACCTCACTGTAAACTGAATGCTGAGTGTACCGGATGCTTCCACTCGCCCACCATTGTAACAGACGCGGACGGTCCTCAAAGTCACACTTTGCTAATACGCCGGTAACTTCCGCCCTAGACTGTCCGCGAAGTGGATACTTTGAAGCTCTGCAACTGAATGGCGGTGCGTGGCTGTCCTCCGAACAAGGCACCGCAGTGTGCTTCCCCTGTTCTAAAGTAGTCCCTGTAGGCAGGGGAGAGGAACCGTTGTGGAAGCTTAGCCCCTGTGACTCGCACACACAGGTTCACAGGTTGGCACAACTGTTTGGAGCGCGGGACAAAGCTGGTATGCCTCCGCCACTGGCCGAGGGGACTGCGGCGCGCCAGTGACAGTCTGCACGGCCACTACGGTCGGGGATTCGAATCCCCCCTCGGGCATGGATATTTGTGCCATCCTTAGTATTAGTTAGTTGATAAGTAGTTTGTAAGTTTAGGGACTGATGACCCCGTAGTTGAGTCCCATAAGCGATACAAACATTTGAAACATTTTTTGTCTACTATTACACGCTTAATTGCAGCAGAGAACAACACACGTACCCTGCCTGGCTGTCTGAATAGATATAGATGCTACGGTCTTTGTAGCACCTACGCAAATTCTCCTCCACACACGGCCTGATGGCAGTGTGGCGGTTAGGTGCTGAATCCCTGTTGCAGTAATTTTTGCCGGCAGTGTGTGGCTCGCTGACTTCCGGATGCAGTAATATTTTGCCGTCAGTTTATGTTCCGCTGGGGGAGTCTGCCCTGCCGCGCTAACGTCTTCGGCATTAACATGAGAATGGCGGCGCTCTTAGCACAGATACGGACGGCCACTCTTCGCTCGCAGCCACCTGCGTCTGTGTGAGAGGAAGGAGGTAGGGAGGTAGGGAGGGTCCGGAGGGCGCCGGCAGACCTCTCCCTCTCGTAACGCGATATAAAAGTCCCGCCTCCCTGCGACAGCCATCTGCGGCTGTTTCGCGCTACATTACCTCGCCGGCTGAGGCTTCCCGCCAGAAACCTCGTTTAAATTCCAACTGTGCCCACCACGCCTAATTAATTATTATCTCTGTGGGCTTCAAATGCTTTCGCAAACATCACATACAAAACAAGACCACAAAAGTTAGTCCCGCAACTATCATTTTTTTTTAAAACAAAAACCTGCATCAATTCTTCTCTATTTCTCTATATGTCTAGCTGAACCCCGCTGCTTCGCATGCGTAGGCTGGTTGGTCTGCAAAAAATTGTTTCTTTTTAATCCTGATGAAGAATCCATATCTTAAGTTTCGTAGTTATAGCTTGAAATTTGAGTAAACAGCAACATATTTTTGAAAATCAATTTTTTACGTCCTCTATTTTACCCCCTTATTGCTCGAATTTCAAAAAATGCCGAAACACGTGACTTTTAAATACGAACCCTGAATTAAAATCCGAAATTTCGTAGTTCTAGCTTCAAAATTGACTAAATAGCTACGTATTTTCGGAAAACACCCCCCAGTCCAATTTAACCGCGTCGATGGTTGAATTTCCAAAAAACCGAAACACATATTTTTTAATGTCTAACCAACTATACAAATATCAATTTTTGCAGCTCTATCTTCAAAATTTGTATCAATAGCAACGTGTTTTCAAAAAGAATTTTTGATCCTCTATTTAACCCTCTTACTTATTGAATTTTCAAAAATACTAAAAATCATGGATTTTTAATCCTGACGAAGATTCCATATTCGAAGTTTCGTAGTTGTCGCTTCAAAATTGCCTAAGTAGCTACGTATTTTCAAAAAAACGTTCCATCCCCTATTTCACCCCCTTACGGACGGAAATATCGAAAAATCGCTTCTTAAATGACGCCTACAGAGTAAGATCAACACCCTCCACAAATTTAAAGTTTCTGTCTTCAGTGGTTTGGGCTGGGCGATGATGATTCAGTCAGTCAGTCAATCGCGACACTTCCTTTTACATATAGAGATTTACCGTGCTTTCACATTTAGAGTTAAGAGTGCGTTGTAACTCTACTATGTACGTCTGTGGCTTGTTGAATGCTGCAAACAGACTCTTTAAACAAAAGTACGAATCACTGATGAAGAATCTGTGTCTCCAAAACTTATTCCGGTACAATAAAAAAAAAGGACACACTGTCACAAAATTCAGTCATCGGGGCACTCCTACTTAAATATACTCATATACCCATTGCATCAATGCGGCCGGTATATATATATATATATATATATATATATATATATATATATATATATATATATGTTGTTGTTGTGGTCTTCAGTCCGGAGACTGGTTTGATGCAGCTCTCCACCCTACTCTATCCTGAGCAAGCCTTTTCATCTCCTCATAAGAACGACAACCCACATCCACTTGAATCTGCTTACTATACGCGTCTCTTGGTCTCCCTCTGCGATTTTTACCCCACACACTTCCCTCCAACGCTAAATTCACAATTCCTTGATGTCTAAGAATGTGTCCTACCAATCTATCCCTTCTTTTAGTCAAGGTATGCCAGAAATTTCTTTTCTCCCCAATTCGGTTCAGTACCTCCTCATTAGTTACGCAATCCACCCACCTAATCTTCAGCATTCTTCTGTAGCACCACATTTCAAAAGCCTCTATCCTCTTTCTGTCCACACTGCTTATCGTCCATGTTTCACTCCCATACAAGGCAACACTCCATACAAATGCCTTCAGAAAGGACTTCCTTAGGATTAAATCAATATTCGATGTTAACAAATTTCTCTTTTTCAAAAACGCCTTTCTACCCATTGCCATTCTGCATTTTATATCATCTGTACTGCGACCATCATTTGTTATTTTACTGCCCAAGTAACAAAACTCATCTACCTCCTTTATTGTTTCGTTACTTAATCTAATTCCTTCAGCATCACCTGATTTTCTTACACTGCACTCCATTACCCTTGTTTTACTCTTGTTAATGTTCATCTTATATGCACCTTTCAGCACACTGTCCATTCCGTTCAATTGCTCTTCCAGGTCCTTTGCTGTATCTGACAGAATTACTATGTCGTCGGCAAAACGCAATGTTTTTAATTCTTCACCCTGAACTTTAATTCCTTCTCCAAATTTCTCCTTGCTTTCCTTTATAGCTTGCTCAATGTACAAATTGAACAACATTGGGGAAAGGCTACAACCCTGTCTTACTCCCTTTTCAACCAATGCATCCCTTTCATGCCCTTCAACTCTGACAACCGCTGTCTGGTTTTTGTATATATATATATATATATATATATATATATATATATATATATATATATATATATATATATATATATATTTCAAAATAAACGAAAATGCACCTGTGCCGCTTTAGCTGTATTCTGATCGTCGTTTATTAGGTCGACAACCGGTTACGCGCCAACATACGTCCATCTCCAGCTGGTGTAGATATTATTTAATAGGATCATAAGAAAACTACGAAGCCCTAACTATCCATTCACGTAGAAATGGATTACAGCTACAACGTTGGGACTCTGTAAATTACTTATGGCCCAATAAAAAAATATAAAAAATAATAATAATAAAAGAAAGATACTACCCCCTGAAGACCTACTTGTGGCTTGTAGAGCTAATAATGTTGTTGTTGTTGTGGTCTTCAGTCCTCAGACTGGTTTTATGCACAGCTACTCTGTCCTGTGCAAGTCTCTTCATCTGAGCCGGCCGCGGTGGCCGAGGGGACTAAGGCGCTCCAGTCACGGTCTGCTCGGCCACTACGGTCGGGGGTTCGAATTTCCTCTCGGGCATGGATATTTGTGCCGTCTTTAGTCTTAGCTAGTTCGTAAGTAGTTTGTAAGCTTAGAGACTGATGACCCGGTAGTTAAGTTCTACAAACATTTTTAATTTTCTTCCTCGGAGAATACGTTCCGCAACCTACATCCTCTTGAATCTGCTTACTATATCCGTTCCACGGTCTTCCTCTACGATTTTTACCCACTCGCTTCCTTCTAATACTAAGTTGACAATTCCTTCATGTCTCAGAATGTGTCCCACCAATCTATCCCTTCTCTTAGTCAGGATATGCCAGAAACTCCTTTTCTCCCCAATTCGGTTAAGCACCTCCTCATTAGTTACGCGATCTACCCATCTAATTGTCATCATTTGTCTGTAGCACCACATTTCAAAACCTTCTATCATCGTTTTGTCTGAAATCCTTGTCGTCCATTTTTCACTCCTGTTCAATGCTACACTCCAGGCAAATGGTTTCAGAAAGGATTTATTATTATTATTATTATTATTATTATTATTAAAATGTTTGTAAATCTATCGGACCAAACTGCGTGGTCATCAGTCCGTATCTCCATACTGTTGCGCCATATCAGAATACAGCTACGGCGTCACTATTAACTCTGCAACGATGGACTTCCGAAAGACACTACCTTAGTACGCTCGTATTTGAGCAGTGCCGTAGGACGTAAATTTTCTAAATATTTCTAGAAAGTATGTTCCGTCCCTTTTTCCCTTAGCTTTTATTTTAACAACTGCAGTGTCTGGTTGGGCTACGAACGCGCGCACCAATAAGAAAAAAAAAAGAAATGAAAACTTGCGCGCGCGCAACAGAAGCGGGCGAAATTATAATTTGTAAATCCCGCCGGTCTGAGGCAAAGGCAAAGATTGCGCGTGAATATTCACGGCACGAGGAATGGGCCATCTTTAATGACCGCGGCGCGCCAAAGGCGGGAAACAAAAAACGGCAGAAACAAAACGCTGCCGCCGCCCGTCCAGCCGCGCCGCGCCCCCTCTTAACGACGCTGACAAAACACTGGCGGAGAGGGGAGAGGGGAGGAATAAAAAATAAAGAAACGCGGCCGGAGGCGCGTTATATATGGTCATCCATACATATTCCTCTTCCGCGGGAGGAGGGAACTGCGTTGTTCGCCGAGTCCTACGCGTGTCGTAATTGTGCCCGCATAATAACGGACGTTGCACTCATTTTCGGGGATGAAAACGGGGCGCGATTGCTAGCTCCCGTGTTCGCAATTTTTTTTCCTCGGTACTATTCTCCCTCCCACCGAAACCTAGATGAGATTTCGGCGCCACCGCGATGCCGAATATGCGGTGCTTCTTAGCAAAATTTCGCCGCGCGCGGTAGAGACAGAGAGAGAGAGAGAGAATATTAAATTTCCGTTCCTGCGCGAAAGCTGCTGTTTCTGTGCCGGAAAAGTGCGCCATCTTCCCGCGCGGTTTGCGGCTTCCCTTAACCTTGGCTCTACAAAAACGTAAATATGTGCTAGGTTTTCATTCGTCCAAGCGTAGACCAAAGATAACATAGACTGGGCGTGACGCCATTACACTGAAAGCAACATCGAAGTCACGTGACTCGAGGCAAGAAGCTGCGGCGATCGGGAAAAATTTGCGGATTGCGCGGCCGTTCCCGCCGGAGGTTCGAGTCTTCCCTCGGGCATGGGTGTTTTCTCCTTCGCATAAGTTGCTTTGTTTTGTCAGTTTTTGTCTCAGTAACAAATAATTCCAAAATCATGCTGCTGTCGAAGTATGCTGATGCTATGCTGGCATTCGAACAGTCGAACAAGAAGCCGTTTACGTCATTCCGAGCCCGCCGCGGTGGCCGAGGAGACTGAGACGCTCCAGTCACGGTCTGCACGGCCACTACGGTCGGGGGTTCGCCTCTCCCCTCGGGCATGGATATTTGTGCCGTCCTTAGTCTTAGCTAGTTCATAAGTAGTTTGTAAGCTTAGGGACTGATGACCCCGTAGTTAAGTCCCATAAGTTATACAAACATTTGAACATTTTTGAAAAGTAATGCTACGTTATTTTATACCCATCACAATTATCTTGTCTTTTAGAAAACTATTCATTTTATTGAATACACTATATAGCGCACCATATATTTTATAAAATTGACATCTTTAACGTTTTACAGTTAATAGGCTCTTGCCAACTGGGGTACACTCTCTTTTTATGCTGTTTTAATTTATGATTAATAATTTTTAACTAAGACGAATATTGTAAATGCATTGTTTTTAAAGGTGTAATATTTCATTCATCCCTGTAAAAGTCACATTTTAATCTATTTTGAATTTTTTCCTTTGCTGTTTACAGGTTCGTAAAAGTCGAAACCAGTTACCACTTTGTGAATAATAAAAAATTACGGACTAGGCTATTCTATCAATTTCAAATAACTTGTTTAAATTTCATGAATTTTAACCATTTGCTTTATGGCTGACGAGGACGTCAATGAACGGCAAGTCTTCCTCTTTCTCCACCTGCACCACCATCTACATCTCCATGGGATACTCTGCAAATGACATTCAAGTGCCTGGCAGAGGGTTCATCGAACCACCGTTATACTATTTATCAACCATTTCATTCTCGAATAGAGCGCTGGAAGATAAACATCTGAATCTCTCCATTCGAGCTCTGATTTCTCGTATTTTATTCTCATTATCATTTCTACATATGAAGTTGGGAGTTAACAATATTATTTTCGCATTCGGAGGAGAATGTTGGCGATTGTAGTTTAGTAAGTAGGCCACGCCGCAGCGATAAGCGCCGTTGTTGTAATGATTCCCATCCCAGATCCTGTATCATTTCCGTAACGCTGTCTCCCCTGTATCGTGACAACACGAAACGAGCTGCCCTTCTGTGGACTCTTTCGATGTCCTCCGTCAAACCCACCTGATAAGGATCCCACACTGGGCTGCAATACTCCAAAAATGGACGGACAAGCGCAGTGTATGCAGTTTCTTTAGTAGTTCTGTTGCATCTTTTAAGGGTTCTGCCAATAAAACGCAGTCTCTGGTTCGCCGTTCCCACGACATTATCTACGTGTTCTTTCCAATTTAAGTCTGAAGTAATAGTAATTCCTAGGTGTTTTGTGGAGTTTACGGCCTTCAGTTTTGATTGATTTATCTCGTAAACAAAGTTTAACGGATTTCTTTTCGTACTCATGTGGACGATTTCACAGTTCTCATCATTTAGAGGTAATTGCCAATTTTCACACCATACTGATATGTTATTCAGATCGTTCTGCAGTTGGCTTTGATCTTGAGATGATTTTACTAGACGGTAAATGACGGCGTCATCTGCAAACAACCTAAGAGAGCTACTTAGATTTTCCCCTAAATCGTTTATGTAAATAAGGAATAGCAGAGGACCGATGACACTACCCTGTGGACTTAGATCTTTCAAAAATCAAATGTTTGAAAATCTATCGGACCAAACTGCGTGGTTATCAGTCCGTAGCGTACAGACTACTTAAACCTAGGTAAACTAACCTACGGACAAACACACACAGCCATGCCCCAGGGAGGACTCGAACCTCCACAGCGAGCAACCGCGCGCTCCGCAGCGAGGCGCTTTAGACCGCTCGGCTACTGCGTGGTCATCAGTCCGTAGCTTCCAAACTACTTAAACCTAGGTAAACTAACCTAAGGACAACACACACACCCATGCCCCAGGGAGGACTCGAACCTCCACGGCAAGCAACCGCGCGCTCCGCAGCGAGGCGTCTTAGACCGCTCGGCTACTGCGTGGTCATCAGTCCGTAGCTTCCAAACTACTTAAACCTAGGTAAACTAACCTAAGGACAACACACACACCCATGCCCCAGGGAGGACTCGAACCTCGACGGCGAGCAACAGCGCGCTCCGCAGCGAGACGCTTCAGACCGCTCGGCTACTCCATCGCGGCAGGACTTGGCTCTTGTCATGGACTGTCCTGCCAACCCGCATCTCGCCTCTGGTTGTGATCATCGACAGCTGCGTCGTATTACGCGCGTGAGTAGGTGCCGGTTAGGCCGTGGGCTGCTTCCCACTCGGCACAGGTGCAGTCGCCAGCGTGGCGCAACCCGCGTGTTGTCGGCGCTACTGGTGAGTGACGTCACACGTCTGACGTCACTGGCGGCCGGCCGCCGCGGCAGGTGCGACGGCTCAGGCTGCAGGGCGTCCGCTCAGCAGGCAGTGACTGGCGACCCCGCTGATGCGGCTGACCTCTGCCTCATCGCTAGACAGCCGGGGGCGCTGCCGTCATCTCCCAGCTGCTGTCACACAAGTGATGCAGTCAACACGCTGACTTCACCACTCCTGCGACCAGCCTCAGAAAAAAATAAAAATAAAAAGTACACTCGGCGGAGAAAATATTAGTCATCTCGCGAGGTTGCTTTCGAGTGGCGTGGACAGCTGCTACCAGCCGGCTGGGCTGACAAAGTCCTCCTCTTGTGAAATGTGGAGGCGTGACACAACGGGAGGCGGGTTTCTCAAAATACCTGCGACAGACCTTGGAAACACAGCAGTCTTATGTAAGCCTCGAGTATGGCGATGACATGTGTACCTCCCACAATACACCGGGCCGGCCGCGGTGGCCGAGGGGACTGAGGCGCGCCAGTCACGGTCTGCACGGCCACTACGGTGGGGGGCGCGAATCCCCCCTCGGGCATGGATATTTATGCCGTCCTTAGTGTTAGTTAGTTGATAAGTAGTTTGTAAGTTTAGGGACTGATGATCCCGTAGTTGAGTCCCATAAGCGATACAAACATTTTAAACATTTTTTGTCTACTATTACACGCTTAATTGCAGCAGAGAACAACACACGTACCCTTGAAGAGAAATGGACGAAGAATGAAGCTTCCGAAACCGCACCACACATTCACATAAGCCGAGTTGTTTCCAGAAGACGGCGTCATTTACCGTCTAGTAAAATCATCTGAAGATCGAAACCAGCTGCAGAACGATTTGAATAACACATCACTATGGTGTCAAAATTCGCATTTGAGTGTAAACAATGAGAAGTGTGAAGTTGTCCACATGAGTACGAAAAAGAAATCTCTTAAACTTTGTTTACGAGATAAATCAATCGAATGTGAAGGCCGTAAACTGCACTAAATACCTAGGAATTACTATTACTTTTAAACTGGAAAGAACACGTAGATAATGTCGTGGGAAAGGCGAACCAGAGACTGCGTTTTATTGGCAGAACCCTTAAAAGATGCAACAGAACTACTAAAGAAACTGCATACATTACGCTTGTCCGTCTATTTTTGGAGTATTGCTGCCCAGTGTGGGATCCTTATCAGGTGGGTTTGACGGAGGACATCGAAAGAGTCCAAAGAAGGGCAGCTCGTTTCGTATTGTCACGATACAGGGGAGACAGCGTTACGGAAATGATACAGGATCTTGCATGGGAATCATTACAACAACGGCGCTTATCGCTGCGGCGTGGGCTACTTACGAAACTGCAATCGCCAACATTCTCCTCAGAATGCGAAAATATATTGTCGACTCCCACTTACATAGGTAGAAATGATCATCAGAATAAAATACGAGAAATCAGAGCTCGAACGGAGAGATTTTGATGTTCTTTCTTCCCGCCCGCTATTCGAGAATGGAATGGGAGATAAATAGTATGACGGTGGTTCGATGAACCGTCTGCCAGGCAGTTAAATGTGATTTGCAGAGTGTCCCACGTAGATGTGGAGTGCAGTGTATGTGTTGGTGAACAGAGCCCCACTCGCTACAGCCCTGTGCAGAGTAAAACGCGCCTCCCGCCTACAAAGAATCCCTTGCAGAGCTCCATTAAGGTCTGAGGGATGGCCGCAAAGTGTTTAGCATCGCCGCGCAGGATTTTAATTAAGGGCGAGGGCAGGAAAGTTGTGGAGCAGGTATGTAGGAGGCGGCGCGGAGGAAAGCGAGAAAGGCCCGCCTGCGCGGTACATCACCGCCCAGGGCCGCCAACTTGCGCGCCCGTCGATAAATTTACCCAATATCTGCCGGCGCGCCGCGCGCAATTTCCCGTTGTTAGGCGCCGGTTTGCATACTCATCCTCGCGGCTTTTTTTATTATTATTATTTTAACGCTACGGCCTTTCTAAAGAGCTCTTTTATTGCGCAATATATAACCTGTGTAAATAAAAATGTAAATGTCGGCTTGTTCAAAAGCGTTCATCTTGGAAACTTCTTGACCGATTGCTTCGAAGTTTTTACACAACCTTCTGTTCTAATATAGGAGAGTTTTTATGTACCTATTTCTTTAATGTCTGACACGTAACCTGTATGTGTGTGTGTGTGTGTGTGTGTGTGTGTCTGTGTGTGTGTTGCCGTAATTTTCTGCGAATTATTGCTGAACGTTAACCTGTGATAAAACTCACATAAATTATTACATGACACATATTACATAAGTAGGTATATAAAAACACGCTAGTCTTACAGGGCAACTTGTGTCAAAATTTCAGAACTTGTCCAGATTTGTGATTAGGAACATCTACATACATTTTCTATAGCGTAAGGTGGTGCAATTTCGATCATTTTGGACAAATGTAATTGTAACTGCAAATATATGGAGAAAAGAAATAATTTTAACTATGGCACTTGTTCTTGAAGGTTTAATGAATATTTAACACAAATATTAGAAAATTACAAATGTTAGTATGAACACAAAAGAAGGTTACAGAATTGAGAGAAATCGATAGGAAATGTACCACACTAGGTACAATTATGATCACTTCCTCGTACAATTTTGATCACTGACTTTTTCAACATAAAAAGCACTTTTTCCTTCGGGCAGCAGCGCATACTTCGCGGCACCAAACGTTGCAAATAACGAATTTACAAGTGCGTGGAAACTAGAAATTTTATAAGAGCGCGTTCGACGAAATAGCTCCACGTCCATCTTAACAGGAAGAAATTCATATCTCCGTAGCGGAAAGTGTTGTATTCTTGGAAAAGACAGGAGGAGCTGTAGAAACCTGTTACACTACAACGCCACACAAAGGCAAGTGCTACTACGAACACTACGAGACTGAAAACTTGTGTTGATCGGAATTGTAGCTATATCGAAATTGTACCACCTTAGCCTATAACTAAAAATGTAAAAATGTCCATTTTCGGCAGAATGTTTGATTGGGACTGCTAGGAATGTAACACCCTTGCCTGCCCAAACCTCCCTCATCAGTCGTCGCCGTCTTTGCCGAGAATGATTTACCTTGTTTTGACGTAGCGATATTTCCGTCGGGTCTTGTCAGCCGTTATTCGGATGTTTTCGTGACGCTTTGCAACTGCTGCCAACTTACGTGTTCCATCAATGTGTGGAGTTACAGTAGTCATTACGCAGTGATCGCATCGTGATACGGAGAAAGCTTGCGTCTGTATTACAACGAACATGTTTTCAATACTGTAACTGTGATGTGAAGTTTCAGCAATGAAGCGATTTTTAAGCATGGCCGCTCCTTCTACCGCCAAGTATAACGTTAAGAAACCTAAGGCAACACCTAATCGCAAGGAAAATGAAGGTTATTTACAATTTCGCTTTGCAGCAAAGGCCCCCAACGCGTTTTATGCTTAGAAATGCTTTCAAATCAAAGCATGAAGCCTTCTCTGTTCAAATGATATCAAAGTTCTAAGCACTCTAATTTAGTTGGTACAGTTATCGATTGTTTTCAAAGGAAATCTGTGTTTTGTAATAAATAATCCAAATACATGGCAAATTTTATTAACACTGATAATAACTTGATAAAAATCCTCGAACCAGGCTAGTTACAGAATTGCGAAGTAATGTTCAAAATTAGTATGAGAAACTACGTAATTTAATTTCATATAATTTCCTACAAATAAGTATCACATGTGAACAAAAGCACTCAGGAAAAAAAAAAATGCTTCTACAAAATCTTGTTTTCTTGTGTGACACATTTCTGCCATGCATATTAGTTGATCGGCACGATGGAAATATATATGTATATTGTTAGCACTGAGACCGATAGTAAAACCCTCACCACTGTGGCATCTGCACTGCCAATAATCGCACGGACTGAGGTCTGGGGACCTGGGAGGCCACGCATGGCGAAAGTGGCGGCTGAGCACACGACCATCACCAAACGACGCGCGCAAGAGGTCTTTCACGCGTCTAGCAATACCTTTTTTTGTCTAATAAAACCCTATGTCATTCCAAGCATGTATGTCAACTTTTACCTCTCAATCTACATTATTCCGTGACATATTAAGTTTTCAAATTTATGCTGACTATTTGATCACCCAGTATATAACGTTCTTGTACGAGGGGGGCAGGAAAACTAAGTTTAAAATTGTTACTATATGTTCACTTTCAAAAATCAATCACACTCTTAGTTCAGTTCCTGCTTAACTTGAAGTTTGTATTAACAGTTAATATACTTGAGCTTGCCACATCTCAAACTAAGTCAATGTTAAATTCCATAAACCATTAAATTATCTTCTTGACGGAGTTCAATACTTTCAATAAATCAAATTCATCTTTTTTCCAATAATAATACACACATTAAATAAACGATCTAATAAATTCGAAATTATTTTCAAAACACCTCAATTATATTTATTGCCGTCTGAAATGATACAAGTCAGCTAGAGCAATGCTCGCATAAATGTTAGCTCGTAACGGCAGACAAGAATGTAATGACATTTTATTTCTTCTTTGCCGGCCGCGGTGGCCGAGAGGACTGAGGCGCGTCAGTCACGGTCTTCACGGCCACTACGGTCGGGGGTTCGAATCCCCCCTCGGACATGGATATTTGTGCCGTCCTTAGTATTAGCTAGTTCATTAGTTTTTAAGTTTAGGGACTGATGACCCCGTAGTTAAGTCCCATAAACTCTACAAACATTTGAACATTTGAATTTCTTCTTTGCAAACGATCGACGCGCGGCACTAGAGAAGGCGTATCCGGAGTCATAGCCCCGCAGCCGTTTCGGTTGTTATCGATAGTGACCACACACAGCAATCACTACGTTTACATGCAACACATCTTCCGGAAGACGAAAACCGATTTTCGTAAACCGTTTCTCGCTGTCGTCTTTACATGGCACAGCCTGAATCGTATTTCCTAATCCACTTAAGATGGCGGCTGAAAAACAGCTGACTCAGTCCCCGAATTAGTCGGCATAATCGCCATTTTTCTTTACTTAAATACACAGATTTATGCTCACTCTAATATTAATACTTTTATTTCACATTAGAAAATATCACTCTGTCCATATGCGCCGAAAATTCTAACAAAAAAAAAAAAAAAAAAAAAAAAAAAAAAAAAAAAAAAAAAAAAAAACCCTGACAAGCCAAGAACGCTTCAAAAACGGTTGCGTTTACATGGGCACGAAACTCGAGTGTGGAACTGGAAAACCGCTTTACAGAAACGGATTTCCAGAATCGATTTTAGAGTGTTTACATGACCAACCAAAAGCGGAATTAGGAAATCGGTTTACGAAATCCGGTTTTGGGAGCCCATGTAAACGGGGTGAATGTTAGCTGCGGGCGGGGTCGACGTTGGACGTTGCCCTTGTTCATTGCGGCCTGGATAGCCAATAGGTGAAGGCGACCGCTGGCCCGAAGTGGGAAATCTGAGTTCGAATTCCGGTGCACCTCAAATATTCAATTTTGCCATTGAATTTATTTCAACACTCTGAAACGCTCGAAATGTCTCGATATTTCGAATTCGTAAAATTACTGTCGACCAACGGTGTCAGTTCCTTCGGACATGTCCGAAAAGAACAGACACAATATGAATAACTGCAAATTACGTTAGCAGCGTGCTTTTAGTACGGTATAGAGATGGGATAACTGAAACATCTGACGGTTTCGAAACCAATGAAACCGTACCATCTGTGGTTTCGAAACACTGTTTCGAAACCATGAAACCATGTATGTTTTATCATGAAATATTCGTTCTAGGAGGGCAATATTTTTCACTATGTGGACAAGGTTACATATAAGAACCTGTCAACCATAGAGTATATATTTACTTCTTGGTCTGTACGAAACATGTTGATAAAGATTTTCTCCCGTGCTGTTGATGTTGCCAACATAGTCACACGAGGCCACCGGTATGGTTGGTAAAAGTTTACCCCGGTAGGAACTCACAAACGGTACGCATATTACAGTGATAGATCATAAATGCTACTTTCTATACATACTAAATAAATTATAGGGAATAAAGGGCACACTAAATAAACACAAGTAATGCTATGGAATTACAAAAATAATAAAGTAAGAGGCAAGTTCACCACTTGTACGTCTTGGCCGTTACACCACCGCCGCAATTCCTTTAACATGAGTGTCGAAAAATTATAACGACAGTAGGTAACTTTGTTTTCGCTCGTAAGAAACTAACTATAGTATAAAATCTTTCATTTCAGGCTTCGTGTTGTATCGTATTTTTTTAAAAAATGTTGTTTCACTCGTGTGTTTTTAATATCGTAGCTACACCCAGAATTTCACTGGTTATTTCAATGCAAATAGTGAACGTTGTTTTATTGTTCTTTTACATTTATAAAGCAGATATTATGTCATTTCGGAATCTTGATTTCAGTAGTCATAAGCTGAGAACTCATGAATATCAACTACTATTTGACACTCTCTAAATGGTTTATATACTAGTAAGTTATATGTGTATCTGTGTGGAGCTTCAGTAAAATGAAGCACCACATTTCGATACCAGTAGTCTGTTCCGCCTTTCTGCATTAGTGGTTTGAAACACCGGTGTTGTGAAACCGACACGAAACCGTGAAACTGCCGTGAAACCGACACGAAACCGTGAAACCGACAGGAAGAAACGGTTTCAGTGTATCGTATCGACAATCGACCGCGAATGTGATCCGAAACAGAACGGAATGAAACCGCAAGGTTCGAAACCGTGAAAGATGCCGGTTTTGAAACACTGAAACTGTTGTGTGTATCGAAACCTGGTTTCGAAACCATGAAACCGTAGCCAACTCTAGTACGGTAGGCAACTTCATTATTTTTTCACGCAACGCGAGGGAACGTTGGAAAGACGGCGCGTGCCGGAACGCACACATTTTACACGCGCGCTCGCGGGTAATTGTAGAGAGGAGCCTTACCTCCGTGCCGTGCCGCTCCCTTTTTACGTCGACCACATAAATCCGCCACACGGAGCCCACGCGCTTGGCAATTTAATTTCGACACCTCGAAATGAAAATGTATTTCCGCTGCAGCGGATATAAAACGGCCTCTAGAGTAGGTGAAGAGGGAACAAAAGAGGTTAAAAAAAAGAGCGGACAGAGAGAGGAGCGCAACGTGTGTAGCGAGTGCGGGCAACACTAGACGGCGCCATAGCGATTTGTAATTCAGCGCTCAGCTGTTTTGCTAACCCGACGCCGCGCCGCGACACCGGAGCCATCTGGCGGCCGGCCCGGCCGGCGAGTGCGGCGCGGCGCGGACAGAGGGCGCGGCGGTCGCGTTTCACACGGCGTGTGGCGCCTCTGTGATCGCGAACGCGACACCGCCGGAATGCCGACAGCGTTTGATCTCTGGCGGTCGCGTTTTTCATCTCTGGCCGTTGTTCGAAACGCGGTGTACGGGCGACGTGTGGGGCGGAATTGGCGAACGGTGAAGGATTTCCGTTTTGTTTCCAATTATCATCCGGGATATACCCGGGCCGCTGAAACATGGCACTTGACGTTTCGCGTTACAGCGAGTTAAGTTGGCTACACTGCTTTAGCGACGTTGCAACACTAGCCTCTTTACGCACGGGTGATTCTATTTACTAGAGATGGGAAAACTGAAACTTCTGACGGTTTCGACACAAATGAAACCGTACGATCTGTGGTTTCGAAACCATGAAACCGTGAAGCAATATATGTTTTGTCATGAAATCTTCGTTCTAGGAGGGAATTATTTTTTACTATGTGGACAAGGGCACATACAAGAACCTGTCAACCATAGAGTATACATTTACTTCTTAGTCTGTACGAAACATGTTGATAAAGATTTTCTCCCGTGTTGTTGATGTTGCCAACATAGTCACACGAGGCCGCCGGTATGGTAGGTAAAAGTTTACCCCGTTAGGAACTCACAAACGGCAATACAGTACGCATATTACAGTGATGGATCATAAATGCTACTTTCTATACATACTAAATAAACTATAGGGAATAAAGGGAACTCTAAATAATCACAAATAATGCTATGGAATTACAAAAATAATAAAGTAAGAGGCAAGTTCACCACTTGTACGTCTTGACCGTTACACATCACTGCCGCAATTCATTTAACATGAGTGTCGAAAAATTATAACGACAGCAACTTCGTTTTCGCTCATAAGAAACAGACTCTTTAACACGAGATTAAATATGCGATCTACCCTTGTTAGTGTAAAAAATGTCAATTCAGGCTTCATGTTGTATCTTATTTTAAAGATTGTAGTTTCACTCATGTGTCTTTAATATGTTAGATAAACCTAGAATGATCGACTTGTGTGGTCGTTCTAGACGCAAAACTGCGGTTGCAATTGTAGCAGACGAATTAAAGGAGTAGTTGATAATATCTTCAGTTGGTAATGGTATATTCATAACAGTTTCGGAAGCTATAACTTTGCTTTTATTTTATTATTAAAAGTAAGAAGCTGTAAACTTTCCGAAATATGACCTACACTGTGAGCTCTGAAACGTTATTCAGCCAAATCTGATGTTGTCATTATGGCCTATTTGTGAAGGTTGTGTTCAAAACTTATGGAAACTTTGTGGAGGTTGTGTTTAAAACTAATGGAAACTTTTTCTCTAAGCGAAAAATGCTACCGAGTTGCATTGTAGTACGGAGTCTACGTTAAACTAAGAGGACAAAATACGGTTACCAGGCTATGAAGCGACAATGTGTACTTGGACATGTCAAAATATGCGACATACGAAAACAACATATAGTCGCTGTAGCTATATGTATGTTTTCGCCGAAACTATAAATCAAATGAGCTGGATTGTTAGAGAGGCTCTGCGAACATCAGGTAAAACATTTCGTAAAACTGGGTACTTATCTACCGCCAAGTTGCTGCAACATGCTAGTTCTTTTCTTTGAAAATGTGTGAAGTTGTCGTTTTCTAAGGCTCGGTCTGCGTTATTTCTGACATAATTTTCAATTTACATTTACTGAAATTTCCGTCAGTGCTTTCCAAAACATGATACCAATATTAAGTAAGCCCTAGTTTTGTCACTAAACTACGAAGGAAAAAAGTTCAGAAAGAATGTCGAATTAAGCGTGTTGTTCCGCCCGAAACCAGCGTCTCGAACGATGCAAAAGTCGATGCGCCGCTCTTCTGGACGTCGATAGTGTGGATACGTCATAATGACGTCACGTCTGATTTTACCGAAGTGTAAATAGAATCACCCCTATACACACAGAAGACGAAACGGTTTTCAGATGCATCTCGTAAATGTAAGTCATTGAGCGATAAAAGTGCATATAATAATTCGTTCTTGAGCAGCAATTAATTAACGGCATATTAATGAAGACCAGAGCACAACAATGCACACGCTTTCACGACGGATACGAAATAAGCAAAAACGAAGATAGTAACTTCTCTCTCTACGTTTTATAATCAGAATGATTTTCACTCACCAATTTACGGCGACAATGGTAGAATTACATCCTGCTCCCCATCTTCACTGTTGTCGTAACTGGCAAAATTGTCGTCATCACCAACACAAATCATTAACCGTTCATGATTACTGCCCGAATCAGTTTCTCAACGTGCTCGACCCGGTTTTTTTTTTTTTTTTTTTTTTTTTTTTTTTTTTTTTTTTCTCCAAGATGCAGCATCCACATTGGCAACAGCTTCATGCAACAGCTGTTCCACCTCTGTTATTGTGAAAGACTTATTGTTCCTTAAGTAATTCTTCACGTCACTCCATACCAATTTTATAGGGTTAAAACGGCAGTGAAATGGGGGCAGATTTATTTCATTGTGACGCTGATCCTTTGTGATTTCGTCTGCTGTATATGTGGGTGTAATAGGCTTATTTAGTTTCACGGGCAAATATAAAAGATGTTTTGACATTGACATATCTGCAGCAATATTTCTTTCTTGTAACCACTGCACTATAACTTCTTTCCGATCGTTTGAAGCGAGAATGAACTTCCTACTCAGAGCATATGTTTCGAAGTTTTTATTCATTTGAAATTGAGAACTTACTCAGAAAACGTCACTAGACAAACGTCTTTTCGGTGACATTATCCAATTACTTGAACTCGGAAAGTCAAGTTAAACCACTCACTTAAACAAATCTCGCCGAAAAAAAGCACACACAACGTAATCACACGATAGAGACGATACACAACGTTGTTTACGGTAGCACTGAACCACAGAATAGGGAGTATACAGAACGGAAAGCTGGAGGCGGTGCCTTTGATCTGTATGTTACCAAGCGTTGCGCTCGACGCCATATTGAAAAGCAGTAAACGCGGAACTACAGCCACTTAGTACTTTAGCTGGAAATAGACTTTTTACGAACTGTAGCTAAACTCACCGACTTTTAAAAAAGGAAACAGTTTTTCATTATGCTCTCCTCTATTTTGCGGCCTGTTCTTGCACCTAATTGTAATCCAACGAAAAAAAAGTAGGCATAAATTTTAATACAACTACGAAAATGTACGATGGAATCAATGGTCGTTTTATTTGGTGCTTATCTCCAGAAAAATCCCAAGTAACGCGAAGTTATGTTAGGGAAATAAGTTATAAACAAGAAAGTGACTTTACAACTGCCAGGTTTTATTTGACACGAATAAATTTGCACAAGTCAGACTTGGCAGTACAACGTGATTACACAGAAGTAATAACGTCTGCGCATGTATAAAACTGTTAAATTACACACAAATGGAGGACAGGTAGCGTAAACACAAAACTACAAAACAAAATTACTCTGTACTTGTCATATTGTGGCACACATTGTTTCAGTTACAGCAAAGGAAAAAAGTATTCATTTTCCTCTTAGTCTTTCTTGTCAATATGCATTCACTAGAACATTACATACCATTTGTACCTCACAGATGGGTCACTTTTATCACCTAGAAATTTTTTTCAATTTTGGTTTTACATTTCAAGTCTCTGTTTGTGAACTTCAAGAAATAGAAAATTCTCACTCCGACAAAATATATTGGATAATATATTTTTAAGTAAATAAGCTCTCCTTGCATTCTCAGTCAGTTTCTTAGCACTGGAAATAAATATTGCCTTTAAAACATACCTATATTTTATATTTTACTTATGGCAGTGATGTAGTTGTGTTTCAATGTTGAAAAAGTTGTATTTGCTTTAGGAGGATAATTAATTTAGTCATCGGAGAAGGGCATATAGAAAAATCTGTCAACCATAGGGCAGGAACAGCATAACATAATTATTACCCTTAATCTATTTGTTCCAGTATCCGAAGAGCATTCGTTGACAACATTAGCACAATACGCCTCCATTGCCGTAAGTAAAATTTCACCTGCCTAAGCAGCGTAGAACAAGGGGAGGAGGCAGGATGAGTGTCATCGATTTGAATGGTTCGGTTTTACTTACGGCAATGGAGGAGTAATGTTTAAATGTTGGCAACATAATGTTCGTTTTACGAGGACAATTACTTTACCGACCACAGAAAGGTAGATACAAGAAACTGTCAACCATAAAGCAAGAATAGTAACATTATTCCCCTTATTCCATTTGTTTGAATATCGTAACAAGGAGAGGTCGGGCGAAATCGGCGGGTCCCAATTGCCGACCTCCCCTTGTAAGAGGATCAACGGTCGTTAACATTAGCACGCTACGCCTCCATTGCCGTTAGTAAAATTTTACCTTTTGCATTTAAATTATGTGAAGGTGAGCAGGTAGATGAGCCTTAAAAATTCCTGAAATATCTCGCCTATGTGGGCAATCGGAAAAGGGAACACACGCGCAAAATGTTGAAGTCCCGCTACTTACGCACTATTCTTTGTCTTTCATTTTATATTATTCCCTGCGACGTTAAACTTATAAAATATAAATGTACTTCAACATTTCGATGCTGTTGAACTGCTACAGCAACAGCAACAGCGAGAGTTTTCGACAAGAGAAGCAGCAAGGCTACTTTTAATAATTATGCACACATTGCTCTCATTCGAAACTGACAACATTTAACTTTTACCACACATATAGCGACGTTCACTAACCGTTCAACATCTTTTGGGAAAGTGAAGAAGCTTATATCCTTATTCGTATGAGAATTATTGTGGCAATTAGGTGCTCAACACCATCGGCCGCCTTTTCCTTTATAGCTGCTCGTAAAAAAAAAAAAAAAAAAAAAAAAAAACGGAACAGCTACACCTACTGACACACAGTTCTTTCTTTTCATTACACGAAATACTTGTTTGATTTTATGCGATTCAGGCAGCTAAAATACAAATTAACAAACAAAGACGGCGAATTACCAAGCTACAGAGTAGGGAGTGATCACGCGTTTACTGCTTTTCAAGATGGCCGATCCCGCGCATGCGCACTAAATTTTGGACGACAGACTGCAGCGGGAGTTTCCTTTCTGTGTACTCCTTATTCTGTGCCTGAACAAAGCCGGCAACGCGGGAACGTTGACGTCACGGCACGTGACCACTGGAAGTGTGTATCGCGCTGTGATTGGACCGTTCCTAGCGACTAGCGCCTCGCGCTTCTTGCTCTTCACTTGTTGTTTGTAAACGTCAAGTGCAAAGTTTCAACGACCCGGGTATAGGTCTCTGTGACAAAAGTGTGACTGTTTTATGCTTCTTGTTATTATGCTGCTGTTGACGATAGAAGAAACAAAAGCACTTTATCTGGAAGTTCGGGGTTCGTTACATGTGCCATCCACACGCTCTTTGAAACATGTAAAATGTTTGTTATTGTCCCCAAAAATTCTCAATTTGTAAACATTTTTTTAAAAAATGTCACGAGAATAGAAGCGAAAGATAAATGGATGCACCATACACTACAATTGTTTGCCATCTTTGCAGTGTCGCTATTAATCCCGATGATTTTCTTTCTAACTTAATCAACAAATCACATAGTTAGTAATGCATAAAAAGGCTTAGAGAGTCTTGAGTAGCATCTGGACATCACGTTTGATGTACCCTCTGCCAGGCCATTTGACTGTGAATTGGAGAGTGGTCATATAGATGGAAATGAATACGACTGTAGACATCGTGTCCATTTATTCTCACATTCGGATTCGAATCCTAGTCCAGCATATATACAGCGTGTCCCAGCTATCTTGCTCATCCAAAATATCTCTGGAACAACAACAGCTATTGGAAAACGACTTTCACCGGTATCAATGTAAGGCTGGGGCTCGTGAATGTACATATTTGAAACATTCTAAAACGAAAGCTTATGTCTTGTTTTAACACAAACTTATGTTTTTTCAATGGACATCCTATATTACTTCTTCAGCAATCTATACCATGGCAAATCACATAAACAATGGCGTTGATTGCATCGCAATACGCCAATTACTTCCCGAGATATTGTGAAGCGTAGTTGACGCTTGGAATACGCGACTATCGCAAGTCCTGAGACTCAGGCGAGAACCCCATGCTGCTCAGGACGAGCGCTAGCCGCGTATTTCAAGCGTCAACTACGCTTCACAATATCTCGGAAAGTAATTGGTGTATTGACATGCAATCAACGCCATTGTTTATGTGGTTTAGTCTTGCTATAGATCGCTGAAGAAATAATATAGCGTGTCCATTAAAAAAATAAGTTTGTGTTAAAAAACACACATGCTTTCGTTTTAGAATGTTTCAAATATGTACATTCATGAGCCCCAGCCTTCCATTCATACTGGTAAAAGTCGTTTTCCAATAGCTGTTGTTGTTCATGAGATATTTTGGGTGGACAAGATAGCTGGGACACCAACATAAAATATTTCTGGAGCTATAGGTTACATGAAATACAGGTCCTCCCTCCCCTACCTTTTTATTAGTTGCTACTCGCTTCGAGTGTGACTGAGTTTTAACCGGTGTCTACATATAAAAAAGCTGTTATCAGCACATAAAACTTGTAAATTAAGTTTTTAAACAGTTTTACTTAAGCAGTAAGATCTTTTTAAATTGCGTTTTAGCTTTGTGCATATGCATTTTTCGCGTTTTTTCATGCTATTGATTCGCCTATCTGGTAGTGGAAGTATATAGTGGTGAGAAGTATGGGTTGCCTTTAATTTTGTTTTTTATGTAAATCGATTTATAGCTACATAGCATTTGGGATTGTGTTTTGATAAAACTCTTATTGGTGATATATAGTCCAGTCAAAACAAAAGACGACAGTAACTTTCACGCACATTATAAATCCATTTCACTCAAAGATAAAAATTTAATAGGCAAACCAAAGATATGTATCCTACCTGGATGTATATCTCTGGTGTATGACCCAGTGTTGCCAACCTGGTTCCATGGAAAGAAGTAGACGCGAATCCTAAAAGGAAGGAGAAGAAAGTAGAATTTCGAATGGCAATGCTGCATAGATCTGAATGATGATGACAAAAATCCAGTATTTTTTTCAAATTTTCCTGGCGCATATTAAATTCCCTGATATTTACGTCTGAATATTATTTATTTATAGTGTATCAAGTCGAAGAAATAATTTTTTTCTGTTATTAAAGCATGTAGAAGAAGCACTTACAAAACACGTTAGAGTCAGCTAAACTCCGGCTCAGTAGAAAGATCCTTGTACAAACAAAAGTCTCACAGTTTTGAAGACTCATTGCAGTGATAGCATGGCATAATCGCTTCGTAAGGAAAAAAACAAAAAACGGAGAGCTGCTAGGGGGAATTTGGAAATCCGGTTTTGTGAGCCCATGTAAACTAGGTGTCTGATAACGATATGCTTTCTCAAGTATGACACACAGATCGATAATATAAAAAGATGAAAAGGGAAACAACAGTAATGTAAAACGTTACCGAAAAATAGTATTTATGATATTATTCAGTAACAAAAAAATTCAATAAAACTTAATATTGCATTGTTTATGTATTGATAGATTTATGTACTTATAACAGCTTACATAGGTGGCGCTTGAAAAATGTTCCAAACTGATAGCAACCAATAAAAATAATGTATATACGAAATAGATTTCTAGTGATCAATAATTACTAAGAATTTCATACACCATAATAGTTATGGTTTGTTAATATGTAGGCTAGGAATTTACAACCATTTGAGATATTGTTTTTATAATCATCGTGTGTAAGAAGGTTTTTTTTTCGTCCTGCGAAACGTTGGCAGCGCTGGGAAGTGCACCCCGCCAGCCAATGGGAAGTCTGGAGGCGGCGGTGCCTTCGGAACTCGCCCAGGCAGTTAATTTAAATGGCGCAGCGGCCTCTGCCAGATCTGTCCCCAGAGGGCAGCAGCGGCGGCAGTTACTGCGCATGCGCGACGCCCGGCCGTCAAATGGGGCAAAACAGCTGAGGCGGCGCGGCGGGCCGTTTGTTAGGCTGGCTTGCGGCCGTTAGCGGGAGAAGTTCTCGGGTGTTGCGGCCAGGCGGCAGGCGAGCGATAATTAAACCGAGGCGCGCGGCGCGGTAATGGCGGCGAAACACAATAGGGGCGCCGCGCCGCGCCGCGCCCTAATGCGAAACTGAGACGCGCCGCTCAAGTGCTCGTAATCAGCAGGGCTTCTTCCCGCTGTCGCCGCCTGCGTGTAAGGGTGCGAGGTGTGTGGAAGCTGCAATTAGTGCAGTCTCGAGTCTCGAGGGAGCGGTAGTGTGCTGCTGGAGCAGTGAACTTCATGGAGACGTTCCAGCGTATGCCAGTCTTGGATATTTAACATTGCAAGGAAAAGTAGTAGGGAAAAATCGCATATAGTTGAGGGGAGAAAATGGAATTTGGTTGTTCTTGGTCAAAGTGACATAGAGCCAGATGGTAAATCGATAACGCTGTGGCAGTAGGGTTGCCAGATATCCGGGCGCCGCCCAGAGTGCCCGGGTTTGGAATGAATTCTCCGGGTCTACGGGCCAATGACTCTCATCTCCGGGCTTCAATGTAACCTTCATCTCAACTTTTCTTTTTAACGACGCTTTTTAAGTACTACGCTCATGTAGCGACGATCTACATCGAACTTAACGTAACTTAAACTAAGGACGAACACAACATCCATGCCCTATGGAGGGATTCGAACCTCTGGCGGGAGCAGCCTCGCGCATCGTGGCAAGACGCCTCAGTGCGCTCGGCCATTCCCAGCCGGCTCCTCTCTAGTAATTATGAATAACTTTATATAAATGTCAATTTCTTATTGCAACAAAACGCTACTTTTCTATTCTTCCTTTGAAAACTTTTCATTGTTGCGTTAGTAGTAATCTGCTAGCGCATTATTAAGCAAACACTGTTGCGGCAACGTGTCAGCTGGCGACGTCTATAATTTGTGTTCGTTCGTTCATTGTTTATCAGTTTACCGGCAATTTTTGGAATACTTGGATCATGTGTGAATAGACAAACTTACATTAATTCTGATGAGTGGCTACAAAAAGTCGATACTGATGAGTGTATGTGTAAGTGTAGAATAAGCAGTATCTCATTTACTGTTAAGTACGATGGAGTGAAAGCTGTGAATAAACATTTACAATCAGAAAGACAGAAAGCGAATATTACAAAAGAAGAATCAGTCGCTTCTCAATTTCTTGCCGAAACAATTTTCTGCAGAAGACGACAATCCTGGTTTGGGGGGGGGGGGGGAGGTGGTCGCAGTTGGATGGGGGGGGGGGTGAATTATTGGTCAAGGGGGAGGGAAGCACGTCTGGTCTCCGGGTCTGCCTCGTGTTCAATCTGGCAACCCTATGTGACAGTGTTAATATATACAAAAATTGAGGTGTTTGTGCCTATATTTCATTTTGCAGCCAAAACTACGCATCACAAACGAACACTGTTTGTATGTGGTTGTAGGTGTCAGTCTCCCATTGTGCAGTACGGTGGTAGAGGGTTGATAACGATAACGGGGTGGAAGATATGGGAGTTGAAACTTAGCGACTTATATAAAATTCTACGTGTGGGTGTCAGTATTCCCATCCCTAAGGGGATGAAATAAGGGATGATCGGTTTTTTTGAAAATACGTTGCTATTAAGGCAATTTTGAGGCAACATATACAAAACTTCGGATTTAGATTTCTGATTGGAATTTAAAAAACACGTGTTTCGATATTCTTGGAAATTTAACAATTAAAAGGGTGAAATAAGGGAAAATCTTTTAAGGATGGTACTAACACTATTTTCATGCTAGAAATGCAAACATTTGGATTTGGAACCATAGAATTTCGGGATGTTTTGAATTCTGCCATCAACGGTGCAATACGGGGTGGCAAGTTGTATCAAAGTACTTGATTAGGAAAGCATTTTTAAAGCTACACCTATGAATATTTATATTTAGAAGTAGAAACAACCAACGCAGACCACCAAGTCTACGCGTGCGAAGCAGCGGGCATTAAGCTAGTATTAAACAGAAAGAGAAGTAATGAAAAACACTACTGTATAGTTAATGTCGGCTTAGAGGTGTTTTAGGAATCTGTTAGGCAAATTTGAGATGCGAGCGGAAGCGGTAAACAGTATACCTAGAGATGAGGTGACTTGCACAAGGTGACCATGAAAGCCGTTTGTGCAGCCGCGAACGTAAAACCTGTGAATTGGCACCGGCTGTATTATTAAACGCCAGAGCAGAGGCCGCAACACGTTGAAAGCGCAACTCTTATTTCAGCGATAAGAACCGAATGTTAGTGGCCAATATAGTTGGTAATGAGTGTGGCTGGTTTCAGTTTTACAATTGCAACAAAGTTTCATGCACAAAGAACTCAGACGTCTACAATCGAAAATTATATCAACTGTATTGACAGAATATATGTCATCAATTGAATGGAATGGAGAGTGTCTTGAAAGGAAGATAAAAGATGAACATTAACAAGAATAAAATGAAGGTAATGGAATGGAATGTCAGAAAATCAGGTGATGCTGAAGGAATTACATTAGGTAATGAGACAATAAAAGTACTAGATGAATTTTGTTATTTGGGTAGCAAGATAACTTCTGATGGCCGAAGTAAAGAAGATATAAAAGGCAGAATGGCCATGGGAAGAAAAGCGTTTGTAAAGAAGCGAAACTTGTTAACATCCAAAATTAATTTAAATGTTAGGAAGTCCTTTCTGAAAGCATTTGTCTGGAGTGTAGCATTGTATAGGAGTGGAACGTGAACGATAAAGAGTTCAGACAAAAAGGCGATGCAAGCTTTTCAAATGTGGTGCTACAGACGAATGATGAAAGTTAGATGGGTACATCACATAACTAATGAGGAAGTGCTTAACCGAGTTGGGGAGAAAATGAGTTTCTGGCATATCTTGACTAAGAGAAGGGATAGATTGGTTGGACACATTCTGAGACCTCAAGGAATCGTCAAGTTAGCGCTAGAAGGAAGTGTGTGGGGTAAAAATCGTAGAGGGAGACCGAGGGACGAATACAGTAAGTAGATTCAAAAGGATGTAGGTTGCTGCCGCGGTGGAGTAGCCGAGCGGTCTAAAGCGTCTCGCTGCGGAGCGCGCAGTTGCTCGCCGTGGAGGTTCGAGTCCTCCCTGGGGCATGGCTGTGTGTGTTTGTCCTTAGGTTAGTTTACCTAGGTTTAAGTAGTTTGTAAGCTACGGACTGATGACCACGCAGTATCCGAGCGGTCTAAAGCGTCTCGCTGCGGAGCGCACGGTTGCTCGCCGTGGAGGTTCGAGTCCTCCCTGGGGCATGGGTGTGTGTGTTGTCCTTAGGTTAGTTTACCTAGGTTTAAGTAGTTTGTAAGCTACGGACTGATGACCACGCAGTAGCCGAGCGGTCTAAAGCGTCTCGCTGCGGAGCGCGCGGTTGCTCGCCGTGGAGGTTCGAGTCCTCCCTGGGGCATGTGTGTGTGTGTTTGTCCGTAGGTAAGTTTACCTAGGTTTAAGTAGTTTGTAAGCTACGGACTGATGACCACGCAGTTTGGTCCGGTAGATTTACAAACATTTGAACATTTTTGAATGTAGGTTGCCGAACATATTCTCAGATGAAGAGACTTGCACAGGACCGGGTAGCATGGAGAGCTGCATCAAACCAGTCTGCGTACTGAAGACCACAACAACAACAACAACATGTCATCAACTGCGAATGGGCAAAGGTGAAAATGTGTCGCCAGCCGGGATTCGAACCCGGGTCTCCCGCTTTGTAGGCAGTTGCGCTGACCACTATACCAGTGGGGAAACAGCGATCACCCCACTTGCAAGGACTACCTAAGCACCTAGATATCTCAATGGATCCGCTATTTATTTTGGTCAGTGTAGTCGTGTATGTCTAGAGAGTGATCAGCTGGGCAGTTTGGCGGCTTAGGTGTACAGACACTTATTCTTTCCGTATGAAGGCACGGGTAGCGCGTTAACAACATCCCACCGAGAGGAGTCGTTTCCCACAGCACAGCACAGCAGCGCCTGCTTGTTTGGCCAGACAGGCGGAGTGACAGGCGGCCCGCCCCTGCGTTTCGGCTATTTCGGCGAGTGATGCAACTGGCCATCTCCAGCAGCGGCAGTGCCAGCGACACTTTGCCTGACAGCCTCCGCTCCTTCTAACTTCCTCACACACACGCACTGTCCCCGTTCCGTACGGGCCCCTGTCATAAAGGACGAGCTGCTGCCTCAAGTTCACGCTACAGTCGCACTACTTCACGGAAACTAAACGTAACAACCAAGAGCAGCAGGCAACAGCGTCAACTCCATTCCTCGAGAGGCCTACCGGGTACCGACCGGCCGCCGTCTCATCCTTCGCCTGATGGGGTACGGAGTAAAGCTCTGTATAGGGAAAATATGGCCATCCTTTTCCTAGGGATGGCGATTATTGCTGAAACAGCCGGATTTCGGTTATACCGGTTCTTTTCATCTTCAGTTTAACCGCACTGTAAAAATTGCTCAAGAGAACCGGTTTTTTAAATAACCCGTTTTCGGTTTTTCATTGCTATTATTTCCAGTAGATTTCGACCGAAACATGTTTTGACACCGAAACAGAATCGTAATCCAATTTTCGGTTATTAGAAACCAAGGAGTTTAGAATACTGGGAGGCGCCCTTACACTGAAAAAGTGAAGTCTCCGTCCGCCATATTGCTTAGTTCCGAAGAAGTGCTCGTATTGCAAAACAGATGTTTTATATCACTTAGAACCAGAATAAAACGTCTGACTGCGATGTACAACGCGTTAAAAGAGTAAAAATTAGCCGTTAAGAATTAAGTTTTCAAATATATTATGATGTGTGTTTATTACTATTTATTCAAGAAATTATATTGTCTGAAAGTACATACTTTGCACTGACTGACAGTTTAACGCATTAACAGTAAGAGGCTCGACTTAACGCATAGTTTTCAAATGTTCAAAAATGTTCAAATGTCTGTAAAGCTATCGTACCAAACTGCGTGGTCATCAGTCCATAGCTTACAAACTACTTAAACGTAGGTAAACTGACCTAAGGACAACACACACTCCCATGACCCAGGGAGGAATCGAACCTCCACGGTGAGCAACCGCGTGCTCTGGTTTTCAAATGTTCAAACGTTTATATAGCTTATGGGACTTAACTACGGGGCCATCAGTCCCTAAACTTTCAAACTACTTATGCACTAGCTAACACTAATATCCATGCCCGAGGGCGGATTCGAACCCCCGACCGTAGTGGCTGTGCAGACCGTGACTGGCGCGCCGCAGTCCTCTCGGCCACCGCGGCCGGCCACATAGTTTTAACGGAGAAATAGCGTCCCAAAACTGATCATGATGGTGGACAGACTTCAACTGACGTATGTGCTCGGCATGGATAATGCCATGTCCCTCCTTGTTAGAAGCAGTGTCGGTGCGAGCGGCTGCGTCACTTTGCTATAGTCGGGCCGCCGAAAGAACGACCCTGACAGTTCGCGCACGTGGGCCGCAGAGGGTGGGGGACACTCAACCACCAACCTGAGCCCTGGAATTCGTGAACGTTGCCGGGGTAACGGGGCCGCGTTGCCACCCTGCCACTCAAGGTCGCTCAGGGTGGCGTGCTTCAGTCGCTGCAAAGCATCTGTCGCGTGTCATCGTTTGTCTCGTGTTACAAAAACAAAAGCCGAAAAATCATTTATGAAATTGATAAAATTGCTGAAGAAAGTGGTCATAGACTGTTGTGGCTTCCACCATATCATTGCCATTTCAATGCAATAGAACCCGTGTGGGCTCAGGTGAAATCGTAAGTTGCAGAAATAATAAACGTTTTTCATTAACAAAAGTGGAAATCTTAGTTCGTGAAGCATTGGGCAGTATTACTCCCACAAAATGGAACAATGTTGTCACACATACGTGGCACATCTTAGAAGAGGCATGGGAACGAGAAGGTATAGAAGATGAAATATATAAACAAAATTCTTCAACTAGCGAACTTTGGCTAAAGACTAAATGATACATTATATTTAATGGACTACTGGGACATATGAAGCTTTAACTCGACATATATTTCTAAACCTTTTCTTTTTAACTGAAAAAGAGTGTTTTTCATTACTTGGTGATTGTTCTCGTTCGTTCACGCTTTAGTAGTACATAGCAACGGTCCCAAAATTTTCGGACGTGGTATCCGTATGCCGGCGACCGACACGGCGTAACGACAAACAGCCGCGTAGCAGTATCGGCAACATAGCCGCTAGCTGTCAGAGTCGTTCTTTCGGCGGCTCGACTATAGTCCCGAGAAGGGGGCGTGGCAGCAGTGTCGCTGCCCGCTTCCACTCTGCATTCCCGACTGGTCCGTGGTCGCTGGGCTTCCGAGGCCACGACTGCCCAACTGGGCCCCCCGGCAGGCCCCAGACGGCCGTGATGATGATGATGATGGTGGTGGTGCTGCCAAGTTTGGGCAGGGCCAGCAGCCGCCGCTGGCCGGCAGATAAGCGAATGGGCCCTAATTGGCGGCCTGGCACAGCGCGGGCACGCTCCGCCCGCTCCCATTCTGGCGCGCCGCCTCCAGGGCACTCGTTGCGCAACAGTTGGCACCACTGCCGACTCCGCGCCACTCGGCGCACCGCTCGCACACGCAGCTACAGACGCGGCCGTAGCCAGAGGGCGGTTCCTGCGATCCCAACCCCTCCACAAATGTCGGCAAAGATTGCAAAAATGGGACCATTCTCTAACGTGGCAAATGTTCATGTGTTTGTAAACCTATCGGACCAGATTAAAATTGTGTGCCGAAACCGTGACTCGAACCTGGGACCTTTGCCTTTCGCAGGCAAGCGCTCTGCCGACTGTCCTATCCCGACACGACTCACGATGCCGCCTCACAACTTTACTGCCGCCAGTACCTCGCCTCCAACTTTCCAAACTTCACAGAAGCTCTCCTGCGAACCATGCAAGACTAGCACTCCTGGAAGAAAGGATATGGTGGAGACATGGCTTAGCCACAGCGTAAGGGATGTCTGGAAAATAGGAGGCGAGGTACTGGCGGAAGTAAAGTTGTGAGGCGGCATCGTGAGTCGTATCGGGACAGCACAGTCGGTAGTGCGCTTGCCCGCGAGAGGCAAAGGTCCCAGGTTTTAGTCCCGCATCCGGCACACAATTTTAATCTTCCAGGAAGTTTCATATCAGCGCACACTCCGCTGCAGAGTGAAAATTTCATTCTATCGGACCAAACTGCGTGGTCATCAGTCCGTAGCTTACAAACTACTTAAACCTAGGTAAACTAACCTAAGGACAACACACACACACCCATGCCCCAGGGAGGACACGAACCTCCACGGCGAGCAACCGCGCGCTCCGCAGCGAGACGCTTTAGACCGCTCGGCTACTCCACCGCGGCCCAAAAGTGGCCCTCACATGTTCAATAACATTGTCAAACCGTCAATATATTGACCGTCTCAGGACGCGTATTGACATATTGTCAATACGTAAAATGTTGACGAGAAGCATTGATGGCCACCAAAATATTTTCATCATTATAAATACACCGGGTGATCAAAAAGTCACCATAAATTTGAAAACTTAATAAATCACGGAATAATGTAGATAATTATGATAATTATGTTCGTAAAGGTTATGGGACTTAACTACGGGGCCATCAGTCCCTAAACTTACAAACTACTTATCAACTAGCTTATCCCAAGGACGGCACAAATATCCATGACCGAACCCCCGACCGTAGTGACCATGGAGACTGTGACTGGAGCGCCTCAATCCCCTCGGCCACCGCGGCCGGCAGTAATGTAGATAGAGAGGTAAAAATTGACACAAATGCTTGGAATGACATGGGTTTTATTGGAACCTCATCTACCGTTATCGGGCCTTTATTCTTCGAGGAACTGCGTGATTCTGGTTTAATAACTGCTACCGTGACGGGTGAGAGGTACGCCGATATGTTACAGAATCGCATCATCCCCAGCCTGGCTGATAAACACCTGCTGCAACGTACGATTTTTATGCAGGATGGCGCTCCACCCCATATTGCTAGACGCGTGAAAGATCTGTTGCGCGCGTCGTTTGGTGATGATCGTGTGCTCAGCCGCCACTTTCGTCATGCTTGGCCTCCCAGGTCAGTCCGTGCGATTATTGGCTTTGGGATTACCTGAAGTCGCAAGTGTATCGTGATCGACCGACATCTCTAGGGATGATGAAAGACAACATCCGACGCCAATGCCTCACCATAACTCCGGACATGTTTTACAGTGCTGTTCACAATATTATTCCTCGACTACAGCTATTGTTGAGGAATGATGGTGAACATATTGAGCATTTCCTGTACAGAATATCATATTTGCTTTGTCTTAATTTGTTATGCTGATTATTGCTTTTCTGATCAGATTGAAGCGCCATATGTCGGATATTTTTTGAACTTTTTTTTCTTTCTTTTTTTTTCGAATAAAACCCCATCTCATTCGAAACACGTGTGTCAATCTTTACCTCTCTGTCTACATTATTCCGTGATTTATTAAGTTTTCATATTTATACTGACTTCTTGATCACCCGGTATGACAGAGAAGCATATGAATAAATTAACCTTAATGGCTTTGAGCATAATAATTAAGACTCTAGGATTTATGACACAAAATTTTGTTGTAGTGGTGAATCGTGTGATGTGTGGAAATAGACTGAGAATGTCTCGTTTGCGAGTATGAAACGTTAGTAACGAAATTAATAAAATTTTGTTAGGCAAATATCAACCAACTTCCATTCACAAAAAAAAATGTTCAAATGTTTGTAAATCTTATGGGACTTAACTACGGGGTCATCAGTCCCTAAACTTACAAACGACTTATGAACTACTTACGAACTAGGACGGCACAAATATCCATGCCCGAGGGGGGATTCGAACCCCCGACCGTAGGGGCCGTGCAGACCGTGACTGAAGCGCCTCAGTCCCCTCGGCCACCGCGGCCGGCTTCCATTCACAATGCAAATAAAGAAAACAGTAGCAGTTAGTTGTTATTTTAATAACGGTGGGTCACGAAATTTTGTTTTGTCATTGAAAACCAGTGTCCGGTTTGTTTCTTTGGTATTAATTATTAGCCAGAATTTCTAATGATGTTAGGTTTCTGTCCTCAGTTCCCCTATGGAGTACATCACATTTAACATAAAATTATAACTTTCACGCCAGGAAAAGCTGAAGTTACTAAAATTCTAGTAATTTCATCACGTTTAATGCCATAAGAATGAGATTCGTTTCAGTATAGTACAGATACTGATGTATGGAATGGCAGAGAACATTCCGCTAAGCCATAGTGTGCTCCAAGGTAAACCGAATCAATGGTTTAAAATTCGATCGAAAGCGTAAACTTACAGAACTCGAATGTAACGTAGGATGCTAGGATCAAAGCGCTAGAGGCGCATTGTTGAATAAGTCCAGTTTGCAGAAGTCAGCTGACAGCTCCGCATTACACAACAGCCGTGGCTCTGTTATGCGTACTTTACGGTGTGTAAAGAATGTACACCCTACAGTTTCAGGCTCACCTCGTCTACCAGTGGCACTGGCGAGTTCTCCCTAACAGCAGGTACTTCGTTGTCTTTCAGAGATCTCTTTCCATCGCCTGTTCAGTTTCAAGACTTCGTAGTTTGTCGAGTTGTATGTGTTCTATTTATCCGTACACTTTCTTGCTTCTTGGTTTCGTCACGAGAGCAAAAAGAATTGTCCTCACTCACTATTCCTCTTTCTAATTTGCACTCCGCACTTCTCATGTTTTGCACTCTGCTTGTCTTGGTAGCACTGCTTCTCCTGCACACACTTACCAGTTCGGCTGTCCTTTTTTTTTTTTTTTTTTTTTTTGCGTTCATTGTCATGTCTCTTGCAGCTTGCGTCTCAGCAGTCCTGTCCAAGCATTTCTCTTTTGTTTATAACTGCAGCATTTATTTCGCGCGCGTTTGTGTGTGTTTACTTGTATTTGTAAATATTGCTGTAGAGCTGCTACCATTTGCACATTCTGTGTTTATTTTATGTTTTTGCACAATTTTTGTACATATTGTAATTGTGATGTTGCTGTTCCTGCTTTCTTTATGTATAATTTGTTGTAGATTATGTTGTGCATGTATATAGATTTCGTTCGTAGTTAATGTGTAGTTAATGTCTCCTGGTGTTGGTCTAACTATTATTACTACTGCATTACAATGGGTACTTAAACTGGTGTAGACTACACTACTATTAGTGATAATTCTAGGGGAAATCGTAATATTTAACCAACATACCCGTGACGAACTTAATTACTGTAAAACAATTATGGTAAGGCTAACATGTACAGAAAACATTGGGATCCGTCGGGAATAATTTTTAATTCCACTGACTTTTAGAACAAATGATTGGTGTCTATAACATAGTGATGTTGACGATTTAATAACTTTAGTCTCCCACCTCACCATTCCATGTACATATGTTACCCTGTCTGAGCTAATATCTCTGGTGTTAAGGAACAATAACCAAATTAGAATTGTGTTTCAGACATGTTCTTTAATAGACGCACAAAGCCGTGTTTGTAATCCATCACTAGAGTTCATAGATTGTCTCTATTAGTTGGGCCTACATCACTGATCACAAACTCTGCACTTGCCCCTTAAACTATATATTGCTTTTATACCAACACAAAATTAATTTTTGTACTCTATATCGGGCTCAAGGTTTATTACAGAACCACACTCTTTAGTGAGACTTCCGCTGCACGGACGGAAATTGTATGCGATATTTACCTTACTGCAACATAAAATTCGCTCATTCAGCCTACATTATTCCATCGGTTTTGAGTATTCAGATTGAGGTGTGACAATGACCTTACCAACGCCGCACAAAACTCACTGGATATTGGCCACTGATGTAAGCAACCTTTGTATGTCTTCACAAATACGAAGAATACTTGCTATTATTTTTTTGTATGTTTAAACTGTATGCCGTCTTCATTCATAAATCTTTGAAAACGTTTTGGTACAATTACATACTGTATAATATAGTGTGGCATCACTGTCCAAATTATTAAAGTTATGGTGTGTGTGTCCTTTTAGTTCAGTAATGGTCTGAGACTTTTGAGAATAAACAGAGTCCTTGACGACACTACACTGTTGAAAAATTTCCCTTTTGTAAAATGTTACAAGCCTGCACGTTTCGGTGAATTTCCATTGTCAAATACGCGTCTAGGTGTGTGCATCTAGTGACCCACTGTCGACTTTCCGTTTTTATATTACGATTACAGACACGTGTTTGTTATATAATTTGTAGAAAATTTCCGTGATTAATTATTTCGACAGTTCGAGTACATCTATGTAATATTTCCATAATAAGATATTCATCTTCTTGATAACACACCGCAGCCACAGTTCAAAAATCTTTACTAAGTACTCACGACCGGTTTCGCAAATTAAATTTGCATCATCAGGTGCTTATTTCATTCAGGTCTTAACCATATGTTACTTTGACCTTAAACTAGCTGATCCCCAACATTATTCTTGAGTTGTAACCAACTTGCCTACATATGATGTTGTTGTGGTCTTCAGTCTCTACAATACCCTATCCTGAGCAAGTCTCTTCAACTCCACATAAGAACCGCAACCCACATCTGTCTGAATCTGCTTACTGCATCCATTTCTTGGTCTTCCTCTGCCGTTTTTACCCCACACACTTCCCTCCAACGCTAAATTTACAATTCCGTGACGTCTAAGAATGTTTCCTACCAATCGATCTCTTCTTTTAGTCAAGGTATGCCAGAAATTCCTTTTCTACCCAATTGTGTTCAGTAACTCATCATTAGTTACGCGATCCACCCACCTAATCTTCAGCATTCTACTGTAGCACCACATTTCAAAAGCCTCTATCCTTTTCCTGTCCGTACTGTTTATCGTCCATGTTTCACTCCCATACAAGGCAACACTCCACACAAATGCCCTCAGAAGGAACTTCCTTAGGCTTAAATCAATATTCGATGTTAACAAATTTCTCTTTTTCAAGAACGCTTTTCTACCCATTGCCATTCTGCATTTTATATCCTCTGTACTGCGACCATCATTTGTTATTTTACTGCCCAAGTAACAAAACTCATCTACCTCCTTTATTGTTTCCGTAACTAATCTAATTCCTTCACCATCACCTGATTTTCTTAGACTGCACTCCATTGCCCTAGTTTTGCTCTTGTTAATGTTCATCTTATATGCACCTTTCAGCATACTTCCAGGTCGTTTGCTGTTTCTGACAGAATTACTATGTCATCGGCAAAACGCAATGTTTTTTATTCTCCACCCTGAACTTTAATTCCTTCTCCAAATTTTTCCTTGCTTTCCTTCAAAGCTTGCTCATTGTACAAATTGAATAACAGTCTAGAAAGGGTACAATCCTGTCGTACTCCCCTCCCAACCACTGCCAAAAAACCATCTATAAAATACCTTCTGTCCAAAAAGTGGGCCTCCGTCGACATGTATTAAAAACCGAATAAAACCCCATACCTAAAACAGTAATATTCATCTGTTTTGTGAGCGACAGCTTCACATAGACAGATGTAGGTGGATAGGTGTTAAAGAAGGTCCGTGGGTTTACAGATTAGCTGATATGTCTCTACAGTGAACGCCTTTTGGGACACCTACATCTACATGAAGCCGTCGCTCACAAGACAGTCGAAAATCTGATGATGGAAATATTTCCGAAACGCATCATATTAAAGTGCCTGAAGTGTGAACTTCAAACAACTGCCACCTATACGGTTTCTCTGCAGCATTACAGATTAATACTTTCGTTACCACAGTGATAATTCGGAAAGTGTGTCCCACAGATTACACTTTCAACAGTTCACGAGTTTGACTTTTGTTTGCATTGCATTGTATAGCAGCTTGACAAGGTACACTTATCACCTTTTGGTGTGAACAAGTCAGAGCATTAAGACCCTCTATTGTGGTACGCTTTGTTGCTTTTGCGCCACATTATCCTGTCGCGGTCGCCAGTAAAAGTTGCTCCGGAAAACTGCCGTGCCGTTCTGAATGCGATTTGAATCAAGCGTACTCTCACTAAAAAGTACATGCGTGTCGGTAACATAGTTGTTATTCGTGTTGCACTAATTAAAATCGGGTGGATAACCCTAAGAAAGAATAGATTTTTGATAGCTGTTCGCTCATCAGTCACAGAACTTCATCACATCTCAGACACTTCCATTTTTGCCACAGTCCTGGCTTCACTTACCTACAGAGCTTCCTCACATTAAAACTGTTTGGCACCAGTTGAGTTCTCTCGACCACGAATGCCCTTTTGGTGCCAGTCTACTTATTATGTCCTGCTTGTTTCTAGAAGAATTCTTCACTTTGTCTTCTCTTTGATCTCAAATTTTGTTGATCGCTTCACTTGTAATTAGTTATGCGTCTTTCCGCTTTACTCTAAATTGGACTATTCACTCCATTCAACAGATTCAAATGTTCAAATGTTTGTAGAACTTATGGGACTTAACTACGGGGTCATCAGTCCCTAAGCTTACAAACTACTTATGAACTAGCTAATACTAAGGACGGCACAAATATCCATGTCCGAGGGGGGACTCTAACCCCCGACCGCAGTGGACGTGCAGACCGTGACTGGAGCGCCTCAGTCCCCTCGGCCACCGCGGCCGGCCATTCAACAGATGGTACAATTTTATTCTTTACTCTCACTGAAGACGTCATCAGCGAGTCTGGCTCTTAGTTCTACTCATAAACCCTCCTCTTATTTTCGTCATTGCTTCTTTCAAGTATAGGTAGGATGGTACGGCCAGAAGACTGTTTGGTACGCTGTGCTAATGATGCTCAAGCGTGTCTGCAAGTAATTTGCTCATAAAACTCAACAATCCGAAGACTGGTTTGAATACCACAGTGCTTTACTAGGCATGGTCCTATTAGGAGGTTGCCTTTCTCCGACCTTTGAACTGACTTACGCAGCCAGTTATAGGGGGACCTACAGTTTAACGTGGGTACCGAACCACGGTGCTACTCGGTATTTTTCACATCAGCAACAGAAAGAATTGGAAAGCGACAGATAAAAATCCTAGCACCTGGTGGGGATCGAACCCGCGACTTTTTGATTTCTCATCTAGCACATTACCACTGTGCTACGGAGCCGCACTCATAATGCAAACAAATTACCTTAAAGTATGTTCAATTATCCTCTGTGGGATGTGATCACTTATGTGGTTTCCATATGCCCACTCACAAGAGACACTTTTTCAGGGCCATACAATATCGGTACTTGCCCTTCCTCTCTCTTGTAGCTAAGTCATAATGTGCGTGGTAAATCTTTTCACATCAGATTTGGTTCTCTGATATTGCTGACGAATGTTCCAATGTTTGTAAACATATTGAATCAAACTGCTATGGTCATCAGTACCTAGACGTATAAACTACTTAAACTGACTTACGCTAAAAGCAATACACACACACACACACACACACACACATGCCCGAGGGAGGACTCGAACCTCCGACGGCGAGCAACCGCGCGCTCTGCAGCAAGGTGTCTTAGAGCGCTCGGCCACTCCACCGCGGCTTATTGCTGACACGTTAAATCCGTGTATTTTGTACGTTCTGTCGCCAGTGGAAGAAGGGTTGTCCGCAACTAATAGCAGGTTTGAATAGGGCATCATGAGTCCCAGGTTGGCTCAACGGGGAAGAACTCCTCCTGCATCAAGGTTCGAGTTCTGTATTAACACACGGTTTTAGTCTGCTTAAAAGTTTTGCTATAAGCACCTGTCATCTTCGTCGGCACGTTGTATTTGCCGTTCATGAAGTCTGTAGAGCATGTCTCAGTTTTATGCTTGTATTATCCGTTCACTTTTACAATTGCCGTTTTAACTTAAGGCACTGTGAACTGTGGACGTTTTCTCCGATTGACGCACGAGCGGTACCGCACAACTACCTTCAATTAAAATGCAAACTGGTTCTTGAACTGAAGTTGCTACACATGAAGCATATAAAACAAATGGAAATTCTGTTAACTCATTCTTGTAGGAAAAAAAGAGAGGGAAAAAACGTATCGAAGTATTCAGTAAGAATATCAAACTGTTGTTCTACTGAAGCGAACGTGTAATAAATTTGCTATGAATACATTCTTCTACAGCAAATCGTATGAAATTAAAATAAAACTGTTGTTTTGCGACCCAATAACTTGAGCATGTAGCCGTAAGAACATTTGCCTTTAATATATTATTGTACAGTAAATAAAAAGCTTCGTGTACGATCTAATAACTGAGAAGTCCCTACTGGGAGGATCGACGTTTTGAAACCATAACTATGTTTTACGCTGATGTAGTTGCTCATTATTGAGTAATTAGATAACTGGTGAGCAAACGCAGGTAAACAATTTTGGAATTTCACTTGAGATACTAGAGATTTTTGTTATAGAACCTTAGCAATGCCAGTTGCCACAACATAGTGGATAGTATAAACATCAATTTAAATACAAATAAACAATCCCTTAGACGTATTTTCGTCTCGAATATGTCAAAGACATTGATGATGAATATGAAGAATTGAATTAAAATTGGTGGTGCGACAAGAATTCAACCCGGACCTCCATGCTTACTAGGAAGATGTCTTACCGCTAGACCATCGCTCCACTAGAGATTAACGCGCCTCAGAATAGTCTAAGCACGATTTCCCTCGCGTCACAAATATGACCATTGAGGAGGTGTTATTCCGCTGCATGGAGAGCCTTGGCAGTAGTGGCAATGTTCTATGGAACACGGAAGCTGAATTAAAGTTTGTAACGTGTAGGAAAATCGTGCTTAGACTATTCCCAGGCGCCTTAATCGCTACTGATGCGGTGGGCTAGCGGTAACACGTCTGCCTAGTAAGCATTGAAGTCCCGTTCGATCTCCAGTCGCATCACAACTTGTAATTCAATGCTTCATATTTATCACTAATAGTGGATAGTGTGTGTGATTATTCAATTCAATTCAATTATTTGTATAGTCTATGGGACTTAACTACGGGATCATCAGTCCCTAAACTTACAAACTACTTATAAACTACTTACGAACTAGGACGGCACAAATATCCATGCCCGAGGGGGGGATTCGAACCCCCGACCGTAGTGGCCGCGCAGACCGTGACTGGAGCGCCTTAGTCACCTCGGCCACCGCGGCCGGCTGTGTGCTTATTGTCAACGGTATATAGATTCGAGTAACGTCACATTCTCGAATATTTTTCATTTCCAAATCTTTATATAAATTACTTCGATCGTTGTTTTTATTCATTTAGTTGGTTTAAACGTCTTTTATTTATAATAGTAATAATAATAAGATTGACGTAAATAAATCTAAGATAATATAGAAAAGTAAAAGGACACACAAGGATTCCAAATAAATAAAGAATGACAGGAAGAAAAATATGACCTAGTGACTAAAAGGTTCATACAATGTTTGAAATAATGTGAAAAATGATTCTGACTAAAAACCACATTTAAAGCAATTAATCGATAAAAATTGTGATCAAAGTCTTTCCGATAAAGAAATGAAAATAAAAGAATAAATGTTGAAGCATATAACAAGATCGTACTGCACGTTAAGTAGACGAGATATCCACTGCGCTACGCTAGCTACTCGAGAGGGCGAGCAACAGCATTATTTATTAGAACTACTCCACCTGTACGTACTGTTCGATTGCGTTTATTTGCGTGGTGCCTATGCATTATTATTGTAACTTCAACAGACGCTAAGAATACGCAATCGTACTGCCACAATAACGTGACTGTACAATGCCAAGCCACGCGAGTCGTCGTGTCCTGTCGAGTACTGTCGGCCATCTTTGGCCCCATCCGGCCATAAACAAAGTTTAGTTACGCGTTCTGCCATCGACAGTTGTGAAGTGAACGGTTAATACATCACAATAAATTTTTGCAACACTCGTTAGTCGTACGATTCAGATGAATTATTAAAGTGTACATGGGATGCCCATCCCCTGACATTGCAGTGTTGTGCAGAAATTATTTTGTTGTATGCAAACGAGGACGACGTAAGGTTGTTCAAAAGAAATCGATGCAGTCACCATCGTGAGCAAGTGTTCAGGTAAAGTGCAGTAGTAGTAATGTATATAGATATACAGTTAGACCTGCACCGGGAGTTGTGTCTGTGTTGCTTCTGTGGAGCGGTGTTTGTGTATAAGCTAATCTGTGTAGATGCTTCATAACTGCCAACATTAAAACACGAATAAACAAAACTCAGCGCTATCAAATATTGTATGTATTTCAAGTGTCACAAAGCATTTTTCCGACACCATAGACGAGAAAAGGAACAGATAAATGCGTGGGCTCCAGAATGACTTTATGGGAACTCCAATTTTGTAGACTAGAGTAATTTACAGAGGATGAGGGAGGTTGTTTGGAGATATATAGAATTTAGAGTATTGAAAACGAGGGTACGGAAGTGGTTTGTTAGTCTGGTAAAAGTTCATGAAATGAGATTTTTTATTTTTTATTTTATTTTTATTTTATTTTATTTTTTTTTTTTTTTTTATCTGTGAATTTAAAAGTGGTCGGACAAGCACTGAATACGACGCGTCCTGCATTTGATGTCACCACAGAGGAGACCAAAGTGGGGGAGGTAAGGGGTACCAAACCTCTCCCCCCCTCCCCAGATCCATATCCGTGGAGCTTCTTTTATTTTCGCTCACAACCTGTGTTCCAGTTTTAAACGTTGGAACGGCGGAACGTTCAATTACGGATATTTAGAATACTGATGAAATTTTAAGAATGAAAACTCCTCATCCCCCCCCCCCCCACAGAAGACCAATGGACCCTCATCCACGCTCAAGACAACTGAACCCCCCTTCAGACCAATAAATTGTCTGCATGCCTGGACAAAGCCCAAAAAAACCATGTTAGTGCCGCACAAAAATGTGTGATTCCTGATGCTGTAGGCATCGGCAGTCAAAGCATTGGACGTTACTTGGAGAAAGGCAGAACATTAGCTGGATGCTATATGATTCATTGCTGCATCATTTAAAACTTGCACTGCTAGGGGAAAAAAACCAGTAGTCAAACAAAAAAGTGGTCTTTCACCAGGATGAATGACCATCCCACACATCAGCGACTACAAAGAGCAAAAGTTCATCATTTGGGCTTTTAATTGTTTCCTCAACCACCGTATACATGAGATGTAGCACCAAACCGTCTCCCCGTTTCCCATCTTGAAACTTTGGCTTACTATGGAGAAAATTGCATCAAAAGATGAACTGATAGTCACAGTCAATGACAACATTGTACAGTTGGACAGAACCATTTTTGTGGTGTATGAAACACGTGGAGGATCATTGGATTTAGTGTCTCTGCAAATGAGACTGTTGAGAAGCAACATTAGTTGTTACCAAAGCGAACATTTTTTCTTGGATTTTTACCAGACTTATCAAACCATCCAACTAAGGAAAGATGTATATTAAGTGGAATCGTGACCTAATGTCTAGTCATGGAATATTAAGAGAAGTCGCCATGCTAATTTTGGAGCAGAGAAAAACGTCAAGTCTGTACCAGTCTTCCTTCTTTTTGGGGGAAGTAGGCAGACAGTTAAGTGATTCACAACTGAGGGCAAAGACTGGGCAATGGTAGACACCTCAGCCTACAGGGTGCATCAGATTGAATACAACACTCGAGCTATCGTCAGTTCGTCCACCATCATTATTAGCAGTTAAAACCCTAACTTGTGGGCCTCACACATGCCTGACACCCGATGGGGCTGGTGGTGGCAGCTGTCGATAGCTCGAATCTCTTATTCAGTCTGATGCAGCCTGTAGGCTGAGAATATTTTATCGAAGCGTGGCGCTGTGAAAATTAGGCATGACTGCCAGTGGTGCCCATAGGGGGGAGGGGGGGGGGGTCATGACGCAAATTGCGTCATTGAAATTTCTGGCGTGGGGTGGGGGGATAAAAATTAGTACTTTTTGGCCAGCTTGAGGGGGGGCTTTATAAAAAATTTACAAAACATGTAATAAAGATATTTAATTTCAATATTAAATGGTAAAATAGGACCTAATATCTCGGGTGTGTGGGGGGGATGAGTCATTGGCTAAGAGGGGAGGGTGAGCACCTCTGAGGACGGCCATGGGATCGTACAGGAATGGCTTATTTCTCTGCACCAAATACTATGGTGTCAGGTTGGTAGCTTTCTCTCAGAGTCTTCCTGAGCATTTCCAACAGTGATGTGGAGGAGTGCTCAGACCACGGTCTTCACAATATTTCGCCCAAACCTAGAGCAGCCGGTTTTTCTCCAGTGCAGCGCCGTGGGAGTTAGGTAGGAAACTCCAGTGCACGGGCGCCTGCATTGCTTCCGGGAACAGTTGTAGTGGTAGGAAACGACTGGCATCGTGCTGAGTTTGGGAACTGTGAACGTTGCACAGTGTGTTTCAGAATCTTCCTGTTATTATTCATGTTGCACATACTTCAGGTCTGTGTTGGTAGCATATATTTGGAAGCTTTTAGTTGGGCTTTATTGAGACTCTTGGTGTCCTATTGTTTATATTAGATATTTTGTCTGCTACCAACACAGTAACTGGCGTGGCATCAATAACATTAAAAAGACTCTGAGCAACATTTATCTATTTACGAACTCAGCACAGTGTTAGTTCTTGAAGGAATATAGTCACAGTGGTGAAATTGCTATTTTATTAGTCATAATACCCTTAACCCTTTTGGGGTTCATCAGATATATGAACAACATCAGTCCATATATGTAAAATAGATGTGGTGAACCATTGTGCCCCACAGCTGTTTTATGTATATGATGATGCCCCAAGAGGTCGAAACACATCATAACTAGTAAACCACTATTTTCGCAACTGTGGCTACATTCTTCCAACAAATCCACAACCGGTTTGCCGCACCACACTACAGCCTACAGTGGAACCAGTTTTACAGTGCCGATAGTCAGCTGCTGTAGCTACTTGCGGCAGGCCGCAGACGGGCCCGTCGGTGCAGGTGGCGCTGTTGTAGGTGCGGCCACTTGGCAACAGTGCATGCAGGGGGGCAGCCCAGATAGGGTCGGAGGACGCGATATGGGCGGAGTTGGCAGGACACAATATGGGTGGAGTTGGCAGGGGAACCCCACGGTGTTATTAATGTTGGCAGTGGCAGGGCTGTGTTTGTGTTTGTGTAACGCGCGTTTGTGGCCCGTGCAGCGCCCCCCGAGGACAGCTTCCGCTGCGACGACGGCACCTGGATCGAGTACTTCAAGCGCTGTGACTATGTAGACCACTGTAGCAATGGAGAGGACGAGCGGGGCTGCGGCGAGCCGTCAGGTGAGGTCTGGCAACGCTGCTCTCTGCTGCCGTGTGCTGGCAGGTTTATTGCACTTCCGAGCCCAAAGAGGGGTTTGTGTCGGTTACAATTCTGACTGGTGGTCTTATGCATGGCTATAATCACATTCGTGAATGATGGCAGGTCATACAGTCAACAAACAAATTGCAGGGTTGCCACTTTCAAGACACACAAAGTAAACACTTTTACTGCTCTAAGGTAGCATCTATCCTCCAAATATGCCACTCCCATGCTTAAGCAGAATCAAATGTCTGGGAGAGAAGAACGAAATCACATGGTATAATTAGTCACAGACTGTCACAACGAAACACACTGATTCACGCAAGTACAACTAACACACACAAATGCACACACATAAGGCTATTCTTTCCAATGCTTGTGGTGAGACTGTAACTGTGTTGATGCAAATAGCTATCAGTGATGTGTGTGGGAGGCAGCAAGCAGAGTTGAGGAGGAGGGGAGGGGTTGAGGGGTGTGGGTGGGGCAAAGCAGTAACACTGTGGTGAAGACTCCAGTGGTCAGAGGTGCGGCTCCAGTCACTGGCTGCAGAAAAGCGTGAGGAAGGGGAATGGGAAGAAAAGGAGGCGAACAGAGGATTGTATTGATGGGATGGGAGGATGGGAGGCATATATAGGGTAGGTGTGTGAGCTGGGAAGAGGAGAGGTAGTGGTGGATGGAAACTAGCGAAGGCTGAGGCCTGAGGGCTAGTGGAAATGTAATATTCACTGTAGGGAGATTTCCCGGCTGGCAATTCACAAAAGCTGGTGTCGGTACAAGGGATTTAGATGATGCAGCCTGTCAAGAAACTGAAGTGAACCGTATCTTGTTGGGCAGTACGTTCACCAACTGGGTGGTCCAACTCTCTCTTGGACACAGTTTGTTGTTGGCCATTCATGCAGACAGACAGCTTGTTAGTAGCCAAAGCTGTACAGCGTTTGCAGCTCTATTTTTAGATGACATGATCACTTTCACAGGTAGCCCTGCCTTTGATGGGACCGGACTGGAGTAGGTGGTGGAGGGATGATGTATAGGTCTTACACCTGGATCTGTGGGAGGGATAGGACTCGTGAGGCAAGGATCGTAGCAGGGTCAGAGTGGGGTGGACGAGGACACTACATAGGTTTGGTGGGCGGCAGAATACCAATGTGGGAGGGATGTAGAGGACAGTCGGTGACCCAGTGCTTATTTCTGAGCAGGAAGAGAGGTAGTCGAAACCCTGGTGGAGGAGGTGACTCCACCTCTCCAATCGCAGGTCATGTTCTTGTATGCCTCAACTCACAACAAGGAGAATAACATTTCAACAAATAATGTGATCACGTTTAATGCATTCAGTAACTTCAACACACTCAGGAGAATGCACACTACAGAACACCTGTTGGCTGTTGGACAACACGAATTAGGTTTCACAGAACAAGTCCAAAAACGACTGCCATCATTCCTGACACCATCTATAGTTGCAGATGTAGCACGGCAGACGAATCAGAGCAATGTGCCCAAGTGTTTTCCTAGCACCAAATGAAAATGGAGCAAAAGACGAAATCAGATGGTTGTAGTGTAATAATTAAAGACAGGCAAATATTAGTCACCCCTCTCAGATGACCACACTGGTGACTTTGGAGTGGTTTCAGTAGTGTACAATTACTTCCAGACTACCAAATGTGATTTGGAATTGTGTACATTAGACAGTACACGTGGCTAAAAGGTGGAAATCTTCCGATGTACCCATGGCCAGAGTGTGAATGAGAGTTGCCCTATTGGTTGTTGTATCAGTGGTTTCTGCATGATGTGTCTACAAGAAATGGTGCAACAATGACAACTTCGTAACGTGATGTATCAGCATTGGTGATGGATACACCCCAAACAGCAGGGACCAGAGGCGAAGGTCTGGACTTGCCAGAGTTGGTTCCAAACCAGACAGGAGATGCTGCTGTCAGTTAATGCAGCTTCACCTCGATCACTTTGTAAGCCACTCTTGGAAAAATAACTGCCTTTAGTCAATGTTCAGAGTGTGGCAACTGGTGAAAGTAGTTTTGCACAGTGGCACACGTACACATGGTTGCCCACCTTCATTATTCCAGAGACTGGGCGATGGCTAAATTGACGCATGTAGTGATGACTAATGGGTCGCCTGGACTCCTCTATTATTTCTAAAAATGATGTGAGATGTTGCGTGTGGCAGCAGCCCAATAAGAACCATCATTTTGTGGAGGTGTTTCCTGGACTACAATCTGTGTAAACTGTCAATCAGGTTATCGTGAGCACAGATGTTTCGGTGTACTGTGACAAGTCGCACCTTCACTTTTACATCTTTATGATAAGTATATGCACCTGGTTGGCCGCCATGTACTGGGATGGGGAGATAGGGCAGCCATTCTTCTAACCTGCCTGGTGGCTTAACCAAGCAGTGCTGGAGAGCCTTGGTTCTTAAGATGTTTCCCATCTTCCTGGGCGAATGCAGAGTGGTTTCTCTGTTGCACCTCGGGGACACTGTGTCAGCAATAGCTGTGCAAAACATTTTCTCCGTGTCCACACTCACCAGGATTTGTATCACAGACACATCTCAGTGTACACATCTGAGAAGTGACCCTGGGGCTTACTCCAGTGAACAAACCGCACAACAATCTTCTCATTACGTGTGGGCATCAGTGGCGTGGGGGACCACTATGAACTATTGTGGGGCAAAGTCTCACGTTCTCTGCTTAAACTCAATTCAGTGGTGAGTATGCTGTATACAAGTGAATTTCTAAGATGACAATGGCAGTGTCTATATGGCTGTAACACATGTGTTTGTGTTTGATCTTGTAATAATTTTGTAAATAATTTGCTGTTAATCCTGTATTTGGATGAGTGGATGAAACAGCAATCGACATCCCCAATCTACAGAATCCAAGCCCCAGTGAGAAAATTAAGCCCCGTATGGGGATCCTAGATGAACTTGTGGTACTTCTTCCTGACCGAGTCCCTTACCTGGGATACAGTGTTGTTACACTAAATTAGCTTCACGTCTCCTGGGGGTTACTAATGTTTTGTCTGGGTGCCTTCCACCTGCGTAACGCATATTATCCACAGCACCAAGGTAGCTCGCTGGCCACTGGCTGGTTTACCAAACTGGCGCTCGATGAGATGAAATATGAAATAATCACTTTTTCATCTGATTTCGTGTTGCTGCTTCTGTTCCAAAGTCTGCCAAGAAAGACGTTTTATTACACTTTACACTGACCAGCACGAAAGAGAGGGCATTGGGATTCTTTGAGCAGAAATTCTGGGTAAGTGCATGCACTCCACTGTACATGGCAATAGCCTCTGCATACTTTGGTACTTCTCTATGCATGAAAGTGGTACGCCACAAAGTGGATTTTATCCTAATCTTCACGATTCTACGGTAAGTAAGCTGTGTACACTTCAATAATTCTACATTGTAATTCTGTATTCTGTGTGACATGTGTTATATGGTACTTTTCGCTTTACAATATACTATTAAGATCTAATCCTCCAATGAGAGATGGAGTGTGGGGATTATTGGATGCTTGTGTGTCTGCAAGTCGCTGTTGGTCTTTCCTGCTTAACCTGGCGCTTGTCATTCTGTCTGTTGTTACGTCTGCATCTATTTTTGTGTTAATTACCCACACATCTGCATGGTCCTCATCAGCAACAAGGATAGCTCTGTTACGGCAACTTTACCCGTTCGTTAATATATTGCTCCCGTGCAGCGATTGGTGAATCAGCTGTGTATCGCAAGTTGGCAGTGAACTGTGGCATATAGTCCGACGAATATGACAAGAATATTTTTATCTCAACCGCACCATGGATTTAATTGAGCAACTGTACTGAGTAGTTTAAGGTCTGAAATATTTCTTTGGGAAACGTCAGCCACGCGCTGGTGCCTTCAGGATTCTTCGTATTGACTGTTTGGCAATCTATTTACCTTCGGCAGTGAAGTGAAAAGAAGAAGGAAGATCACATAACAGTGCATCGTAATGCACTATTGCTGTAATTGCAAGCATTACAGGGAAACTGTAATGTAACAGGAAAATGGGAATGGCTCTCATGAATTGCTGCTCATTGCATGCAGCAGACAAGCCTATAGGTATAGGAGGCGAAATAAAAATAATCATTTAAAAATAAAAATTAGCAATCTTTATGTCTCATAGCCAATTTTTTCTCAATTTTTTTTTCTTGTACTCGCAGCAAAGTAGATTAGTACTAGCGGAGCAGCTTATCCTTCATTCTACATTTTGAAGCAGTCAAAATATTGCAAAATATTGCACATTTTTTGTTGAGCAGTATGCAGTTGAATCTTAGTAATTCTGTAAAGATGTCTGCCCTATACTGGTTTTGAAACTTGTCATTTTCTTGCAGTGCTGTAGTAAATGATGTTTGTTTAGAAAGTTACATAAATAATAATGATAGATGACACATGTGCATTCACCCTGATCGCACGCTCGGCCTGCTGGCAGCCCCTCCAGTGTGCTGACCTGTCCCCTCTAACAGCCGCCGGCCTTACTAACTGTCTCTCTGTACTAACCTGCTAACTTTCAGACCTGCATGCGGCGCCCAAGAAGCACCTGTGCCCGGACAAGACGCAGTTCATGTGCCAGGACCGGTCGTGCATCGACATCCGCTTCCTCTGCAACGGGGTCGCCGACTGCCCGCAGGACGACAGCGACGAGTGGGGCTGCCGTAAGCAGACAGATATATGCTGTGGGCACACCGACCTCCCCACCATCCCATCCCTCCTGCACTGTGGCCCAATCGCTGTGGAGATCCAATTCACTGCGACCCAGTAGAATCTGCAGACACTGGACCCATCGTCTGGACGTGCATCCAAAACTTCCCACTACATTATCGCGCCAGTGACAGTAGTGACCTGATGGGACTACTTGCTCGATAACCCACTCGACCTAACCTGCTTCGTCCCCAGTGGAACTCTCAGCAGCTGCATCCACTCAGTCAGGCTCATGTCCAACCGTCTTGACAGCCTACCCCTCCAACACTGTGGCTCCAACGATCCAGTGGGGCACACACCTTACCCCATCATGTCTCCAGTAGAAGCTACAGTTGCAAAAGACTCTCCTGCTGCGCATTGAAGTCATCCATCACACTACGCCATCATTTCCACCTTATGTTGCCAATGACAGTATGGACCCATGGATTCATCAACATCTACATCTACATACATACTCCGCAATTCACCATAAGGTGCGTGGCGAAGGGTACACTGTACCACTACTAGGCATTTCCTTTCCTATTCCACTTCCAAATAGAACGAGCAAAAAAAGAATGCCTATATGCCTCCGTACGAGCCCTAATTTCTCTTATCTTGTCTTTGTTATCTTTACGCGAAATGTAAGTAGGCGGCAGCAAGATCGTACTACACTCAGCTCCAAATTCCGGCCCTCTAAATTTACTCAACAGAAATTTACGAAAATAACGGCTTCTTTCCTCCAGCGATCCCCATTTGAGTTGCCGGAGCATTTCCGTGACACTCACGCATTGGTCGAACCTACCAGTAACGACCCTAGCTGCTCGCCTCTGAACTGCTTCCATGTCTTCCTTTAAACTGATCTGCTGCGGGTCCCAAACACTTGAGCAATGCTCGAGACGTGGTCGTACAAGCGTTTTGTACGCGGTCTCCTTTACAGGTGAAGTACATCTTCCCAAAATTCTCCCAATAAACCGAAGTCGGCTGTCCGCCTTACTCACAACTGTCCTTTCATGTTCGTTCGATTTCATATCGCTCTGCAATGTCACGCCTAGATATTTGAACGACGCGACAGGATCGAGAAGCTCACTACTAATGCTGTATCGAACATTATGGGATTATTTTTTCTACTCATGCGCATCACCTTACATTTTTCTACATTGAGAGCTAGCTGCTATTCTTCGCACCAACTAGAAATTTTGTCTAAGTCATCCTGTATGCTATTACAGTCAGTTGCAGACGACACCCTCCCATACACCACAGCATCATCAGCAAACAGCCGCAAATTACAACTTACTCTGTCCATCAGATCATTTATATGGATAGAAAATAATAGCGGTCCTATAACACTCCCCTGGGGCACGCCTGACGATACACTCGTCTCTGATGAACACTCGCCGTCGAGAACAACGTACTGCGTTCTATTACTTAGGAAGTCTTCCAGCCAGTCACAAATCTGTGAACCTATTCCATAAGCTCGTATCTTCGTTAGCAGTCTGCAGTGTGGCACCGCGTCAAACGCCTTTTTGAAGTCGAGAAAAACACAATCCGCCTGTTGCCCTTCACCATGGCTCGCGAGATGTCATGTGAGAAAAGGGCGAGCTTTCACATGAACGATGTTTTCTAAACCCGTGCTGATTCTTAGAAAGAAGCTTTTCTGTTGCAAGGAAATTTACTATATTCGAACTGAGAATATGCTCTAAAATTATACATGAAACTGATGTCAACGATATTGGCCTGTAATTGTGTGGGTCAGTTCTCTTTCCTTTCTTATAAACGGGAGTCACCTGCGCTTTTTTCCAATCACTAGGAACTTTGCGCTGAATTAAAGATTCGCGATAAATGCAAGCTAAGTAGAGGGCCATCATGTGTCCAGTAGAAGCTACAGTTGCAAAAGACTCATATGCTGGGCACTTAAGTCATCCATCACACAAGGCCATTATTTCCACCTTATATCGTCAAAGACAGTATGGATCCATGGATTCAATACCTCAATTACCTGTGCCACACATCCCGTTGGATCTCCAGTAGAAATTCCAGTATCATCAGAATCCTCAGATGGACACACATCTGAACTTACCCAAAGTCCATCGCACACTGTGGTTCCAGTGGCCACAGTAATGGAATGAGACAATACCTCAACGACCAAGGCATTCTGAGTCAACTGATTATGCAATAGAAGTTACAGTATTGAACCATACCATACCATCATCCACCTCTGGTTTAGATGGACATGTTGCTCCACCATTACCCAGTATCCATCAAAGACTACTCCTCAAGGACCTACCTTTGCATATGGACCTAGAGAATGTGACTATCTTTCCATACTGTGATATACTTAATATAATCTATTACCTCCACTCCCAATCAGTCATGCTTAAGAAGCTCTTCACAAAAGCTACCACTCATATAAAAGCACATAACTGTTTCAGTACTTAATCCTTCTATCTGTAATTTCATTATGTGCCTTATACTTCACACTTTATAAGCTTTTTACCCAGTCTTTTCCATACATTAATATACCACTGGAATGATTACCTATCTCTGCCAAACCCAGAAGCTTTCTTAAAAGAAAAAAATAAAGCAAACTGCACTGCCAAGGCACCATTTTTTTTGTAGAAAAATACTCCTTTGACACTCTCATTATGCAACATAGTAGATCACAAATTGACTTGGATTATTATTTCCTATTCCCTTTTTTGTTACTTGTATAAGCTATGTTAATATCAATTATTTTTACAACTTATGCTTTTTTGCACGCTCTTTGTCATGTGTACAGTGAAGCACCAATTGAAAACCTCTGTAGACATAAAAAAAACATACATTTCATTTTGCTAAGTAAAAATGTATGTATTGATGACACCATTTCAATAATTGTAGCCCTAGCCCAGTTTTTCTTTTTTATAACTATGTAATGCAAAAGTCATTCCTCCTTATATTAAATCAAGGTTAATGTATTAACATTTAAATTATAGAAACAAAAAAAAGTAACTTTTAACAATGAAAGGTAAAATTTAAGTCATTGCATGTAATCATTCCGAAACAATATATATATTTTAGGGACAATTACTTCGATTTCTAAATTTGTTCCTGCAAAGAGCGTCACACTAGAAAGTTATTTTCTGTTCTTAATTTTTTATTTTTACTCTTTCTTGCGAGAAATACTCCATATGCTATTTCACGTAATATATGAATGTAATGAACTGAAATATCGCTACCTTAGTTAATGTCTACATGGTGTATCTTTGTAGATGACTTATCATTTCATGTTCGAATATTCGTTTCAATAAGTCAACATAGAATATTGTACAGGTAATAATTAGTCATTAAAATTTCTGTGGAAATAGTTTAAATGCATGCATTTCACTTTTAAAGGAACATGGTGCTTTTATAGTGCATGCTGTTAGCGCCTTGGCAACTGTACATATTGATATATTTTGATGTAAATGATTTTCTTTTATAAGGTTACAACTTTTGCTGGGAATATTTGTATGATATGCTTACAAGCAATGTAATGAGGTGGGGGTAGAAGTGTTCATATTACATTATTGAGTAAATGTGTGATTATTATATGGTTAATATCAGGATGGATTTTTATAGGTTAGTAATTTTAAATTGTGAACATTAATATAAAATACCCTGAACAATCCCAGAAATTTGTGAACTACCTTGCAACATGTTATTTCTGACAAGAAACACTTGGTTAGTCTTATTGCTTGGCCGGTTTCATATTTAGCGAAACATTTTCTGGTTCCTAACGCCAAAATTCAATCCAACAGAATATTGTACTGTCCAAGCTTATTTTGTTGGGCATTTGCTTAATATTGGCATATTGTGTAATCATACTTAGTGTATGAAATTTATTTCTAAATATCTAAAGCAGCAATTAGTAGCACCCTAACAAAATGTCAGAAGTACTGGCAGTCACGAAATAATAACAATGTGGTCACGTTTTCAACAGTCATTAATAATATTGCAAACACGTTAATACTATTTTAATATTGACATTCTTGCTACTTGAACATATATCTCAAGGTGGAGAAACTCACTGGGGATTGACCCCAGACCTTGGCCCCAGACACTGACTACAGACCAAAACCCAAGAACCTCATCCCAGTACTGTGAATATGAAACCTTAAACCCCAGACCGTGAAAACTGAAACTTCAATGCCATATCCCGATAACTCAGATCTTAAAAACCCATACCGAAGATCTCTAGTAGCTGAGTGCCTGCATCTTGAAAATTCAGACTGTATGAACCTGGAACACACGGCTATCAAAAGCAAGCCCTTGCGGCACGTAGTCCTCAGATTGAGACCTTGAATCGTTGATGGTGAACCACAGATCTTCATCCATGGGTCTTGATTCTTTGACATCGACCCAAGAACCTTGAGCCATAGAATTCATATTACTTATCATTGAACATGGACACGAATCATAGATTTGAGATCTCATCTTTAAAGACCAAACATTGATTAATATACATTGCTCCATAAATACTGAGCCACACACCTGTGAAACTCCATCCCCCCTCCCACTCACACCTTGGCGCATCAGTTGCACATCCCAAACCTTGATACCTGAACTGTGAACCCAACATCTTCAAACCTCGACTGTGAACCCCACAATGTGTAACTTTGACCATGAGATCTGAACAATGGAGCTCACATCTTGAAAACTCATCTGCAACAATGTATCCTAAAGCTAGAAGTCTCCACTATCTACTTCACAATGTGTCTCTATGAGAACTGAACTATGAAGCCAACACCTTGAAACCTGAACTGTGAACCCCATGCCCTACATCTTGAACCATCGATTTTGAACCACACGATGTATCGCTATGAGAACTCAACTATGAAGCCTACATATTGAAAACTCAACTGTGAATCCAACACCTTCTAACTATGACTGTGTACCGTACGCCTTCAACTCACGACTGTGAACCATGTGCATTTCTGATCATGAGATCTCAGCCGTGAAGCCCACACCTTTAAAATTCACCTAACAAGTCAATATTTTCCCCCCTGTGTCCCCTACACCTTGAAACATCGACAGTGCACTGTTATCTCTGACAGCGAAAGCCCAAATGTGTTGTACAATAGCTTTTTACTTTGCTATGTGACAGTATTAAATCTGGAAGCAGTAATTTAAAATCTCAGGAATTTTTTGGTACTTTAATTTGTAGTGCCCACCCATTTTCCAAGTATCAGGTGATCAAAAAGTCAGTATTAATTTGAAAATTTAATGAATCACGGAATAATGTAGATAGAGAGGTAAAAATTGACACACATGCTTGGAATGACATGGGGTTTTATTAGAGGAAAAAAAAGTTCAAAAAATGTCCGACAGACATCTGATCAGAAAAGCAATAATTACCATAATAATTAAGACAAAGCAAATATGATGTTCTTTACAGGAAATGCTCAATATGTTCACCATCATTCCTCAACAATAGCTGTACTCGAGGAATAATGTTGTGAACAGCACTGTAAAGCATGTCTGGAGTTATGGTGAGGCATTGGCGTCGGATGTTGTCTTTCAGCATCCCTAGAGATGTCTGTCGATCACTATACACTTGCGACCTCAGGTAACCCCAAAGCCAATAATCGCACGGACTGAGGTCTGGGGACCTGGGAGGCCAAGCATGACGAAGTTGGTGGCTGAGCACTCGATCATCACCAAACGACGAGCGCAAGAGATCTTTCACGCGTCTAGCAATAAGGGGTGGAGCGCCATTCTACTTAAAAACCGTACGTTCCAGCAGGAATTTATCAGCCAGGCTGGGGATGATGCGATTCTGTAACATATCGGCACACCTCTCACCAGTCAAGGTAGCAGTTACTAAACGAGAATCACGCAGTTCCTCGAAGAAAAAAGGCCCGATAATGGTAGATGAGGTTCTGATAAAACCCCATGTAATTCCAAACATGTGTGTCAATTTTTACCGCCCTGTCTACATTATTCCGTGATTTATAACGTTTTCAAATTTATACTGACTTTTTCATCACCCAGTATAATTGCGTTTTCTACTTCTCCCCTCCTGCCCCATTCCCCCTCAAATAAAATTGTTGACTGCTGATTTGGTCCTGACTATGTAACCATCCTTAATTTCCAATTAGCTGTTAGGGGGTACAGCGGATTGAATATTTAGATATTACTGAGGTCAGGTTACTAGCATACCCTAGTGTGGCCTGTTGAGCTTGCCAAAACTGGCAACGCTGCGGCAATGTTTCGGCGTGGCAGTGTGACAGCATCCTCAGGTGGCTCGTTTCGTGTTTCAGCCTGCGACCCACGCACGCAGTGGCAGTGCAACCTGGGAGAGTGCATCGACCAGCGGCTGGTGTGCGACGGCAAGCGGGACTGCCCCAGGGATAGCTCAGACGAGGAGAACTGCCGTAAGTCCAGCACTCGCTACTCCTAGAGTTTGTGTTGGCAAGAGTCGGCTGCTGCCCTGCTTCTCTAGTATTGTACACTTTCCACTGTGTAGCCATTGTCAAGCGTGTAAAGTAGATCACTGGTCCAAAGGGTCGTGAGGTCGGTTTTATACCTGACACGTATGCGGTGTGAACACACTTGATACAGTGAGAAAGGTAAACAACAGACGTACACTCAAGGTGGTTGCGTGCACTCCACCATTGAGCTGTAGGCATGTTGGGCAGTGGGCATGTAACAGAGATTGTCAACGTTAACTTCCTGATTGTTGGGCCTGCAGTGAAACACATACCTTGAAATGTCACTGTAAGGAACAGACCAATATCACTGGCAGCCCAACATCTGGGGAAGAGGACCGGGGTTTCTGCCCCAGGCAGCACTTGCAGATGGGAATGATCTCAAAGGTGAGGAGCCTCTGATGGAGGGGTTGGGGGAGGGGAGGAGGCAGAAAACGTCGACACTGATCACTGCTTATAGCTTTATTAGTGACGACATGTATATGGGGGTAGGGTTACTGCCCCCCCTCAAAATAATGAATACAGAGAAAAAAAATAAGTATGTCATCTGAAGTATTTAAGGAATAATGCATGAACGCATCATCGTGGTAAACAGTCACACTTCCCACTATGAGTGATGGGAGTGGGGCGTTAGTGGTACGAATTTTTTACCCTTTTTTAAAAAGCTATATTTTTTTGTTTAATGTCAATAAACAAGCTTGATTTGAGTAAAGTAAAAGGTGTTCAGTGCAAATTATCCTCTGAATATGAGCAACAAAACCGATACAAAATATCATGGGGAGTCTACTTAAAATTACTTAACATATCTTTACATTAATCTTGGTCTCCCCCTCCTGTAAATATATTACATATTGACCAGTGAGTGGCATACAATAGGTTTTACGAAAGTCAGCCGTATCAAGTGCCACGGTTTCTTATAACTATAAAAATTACCCACACATGTTTTTCTTATTATTTTTTGTATCTTAATTAACAATATTATGTATCAAATAATAAACTGATTTCCAGAGATGTATGTTGTATCAGTATATCAAAGACATTGAATAGAAGGCGAGTTATTGAATTAAAATTTGTGCTGTGGCCAGAATTTGAACCCAGAACCTCCTGCTTACTAAGCAGTCACTTTAGCCACTTAGGAATTATGGATGACGCAAATGCACACAATACCCAAAGCACATCACCCTCCGTAACACCAATCCTGCCTCGATATTTCCCTATGTAACTGCTATCAATACCCACAACATAGGATTGTTCATAGTTATGTTCAATGCTGGAATGCTATGACGCTATTGAAGAGCATTGGTAATATTGGTATGAATTACATAAGGGAGTGTTGAGCCAGGTTAGAAGAGTGTGTTGTGGAGGTAGGTGTGCTCAGGATATTCCGTGCAGTCACATTATCCACATTGTCACTTTGACTGTGGGGAAAAGCATCTGCCTACTAAGCTGACGATCAAAGGTTCGAATCCCAGCCAGGGCACAAAGTTCAATGCTTTGCATTGCCTTCTATTTAATATCTTTGAAATAAGGTAATTTTAATGACTCTACATTGTCGTGTATATATAACAGCTGTAGTCACTCTCTTACATAATTTAATGTAATTTTCATTACCCTTTGCTTATACATCTGTTTCCGTGTTGTTATGCTTTTATGCAGTATGATGTGGTGTTTCTTCACACAAATTTTAAACATTTACTTTATGCGATTTTACGACAGTTGCACCATAGACAGTTAAAGACATAATCATCTCTGAGCAAGATGTGTAATTATCTAAATATAAAACATGTCTGTTGGTAGAAAATTACATAAAATAAATTGCTCTGAAAACAAAACTAGATTTTAATGAAAATATGCATACGAAATTTTAAGAAATATATCCGTTTTAGACATAAAAAAAGTCATCTTCACAACTATATTGCATCTGAGAACCAAAGTTTAGATTTGACTATTACTACAAAAATATGAAGACATTATTATCTTTGATCATAGTCTAAAACTCTGTAGGTGTTAAACATCTTTTTATAAGATTTTCAAGCCTGTTTGCAACTCACTTCTTATAACGGGCCAGTTTTTCTGTGAACTCTGCCTGTATAGCTCAATAACCAATGCACAATTTGCATGTACCACAGTTCAACTTCGGAGGAATGGCACAGTTCTTACTTGCTGCAGTTGATAAACCTAGAGCATTTTAGCGTTAGTAGTTTTCTACCTCTTAAGTACTGTGGTACTCACAAAGTGAGGTTAGTTCTGTCAAACTATACGCATCAACTATATTTTGTGTGTGTGTGTGTGTGTGTGTGTGTGTGTGTGTGTGTGTGTGTATAGAGAGCTGTTTTTAAAAACTGTTTTACATAATTGTTTCCATCTAGCCCATGAAAATGTTTATCACACAGAACAGCATCTGCTATAAACTAAATACCACTTCAATACACTTTTTTTACTTTGAACATAGGATGCTTTTTTTTCATGCAGTACTCATCCTTAAGTGCCATAGGTTCTGCCTGTATAAGTCTGCACTGTTTATACTATAGTTTTACAAAATGACATTTAACATTAAAAAACCTTCTTTTCAAGAAATAATACAAAAAGTCAGCAGAATTCTGAAGGAATTTGAAAATTTTGAATGTTAGCCATCTCTGTCCCTTCATAACAGCCTTTTAATTTCATATTTTTAGCAGACTTAGGCCTACTTTTTCCAGATACACTGTACAGTTTAGAATATGAACTGCTTTATGTTGCAACCACTTTGTACATGCATTGGCATGCATGCATGTTTGCACATATACTGCTGATTAATTTTCAGACCATTTGTGGCAATGCATGATTCAATAATGTGCCATACTGTTGCATCCAACAATATAAAACACTAGCAATATGTTCTGGAACACAGATAGCTTGACGTAACAGATTGTATTAATCATATTCTTAATATTGATGGAAACAAGTTAATTGGAAGTTCAAGAAAACAGCAGCAGTTGTACATACTATGCTTGCTAGCACTCATACTGCACCTGTAGTGTATCATATTAAGTTTTAATCATTCCATTCTTCGGATCACTTATGAGTGTCTAATGGGCGAATAAAGAGGGCGTTACAAGGCCTGTTGCTAGCTGAATCTGGCAGTCAGCAGAACACTGTAGGCGTAATGTGTGTTGTAAGTAAATGGGAGCGGTCAATGAGGTATTGTGATGCAAGTTGAAAGTCAAATGGGGCAGTCAACAGCCTTGCAAGTCAAATGGGACAAACAGCAGGGTCTGCAACAGGTGTTGCAAATTAAATGAGGCAGTTGCAAAACTGGTGGGAAGCAAAATTTTCGCAAAACACAATAAAACAATTGGAAACACTTTGTTATACAGGATAATATTGTAATGAAAATTCTGAGCAATGGCATAGAAGAGTCCAACAGTTAAACAGCTATGATACTCAGCAATTTTTAATGGCTTCATATACACTGCTCAAAACAATTAAGGGATCAGGTGAGATATCATCTCTATATATAAAAGGAAGTGTCCCGATTGACTGACTGACTGACTGACTGACACATCATCGCCCAGCCCAAACCATTGATGATAGGAACTTGAAATTTGTGGAGGGTGTTCATCTTACTCTGTAAGCGTCATTTAAGAAGCGATTTTTCGATATTCCGTCCTCAAGGGGTGAAATAGGGGATGAAACTTTTTTTTTTTTGAAAATACGTAGCTATTTAGGCAATTTTGAAGCTAAAACTACAAAGTTTCGGGTTTTAATTCAGGGTTCGAATGTAAAAGACACGCGTTTCGGCATTTTTTTGAAATTCGACAAATAATGGGGTAAAATAGGTGAGGCGAAAAATTTATTTTCAAAAATGTGTTGCTGTTAACTCAAATTTTAAACTACAACTACGAAACTTCGGATATTGAATCTTGGTCAGGATTAAAAATCCGTGATTTTTGTTTTTTTGGAAATTCAACAAGTAAGAGGGTTTAATAGAGAATCAATAATTCTTTTTGAAAACACATTGCTATTGATACAATTTTGAAGTTAGAGCTGCAAAAATTGATATTTGTATTATTGGTTAGACGTTAAAAAATACATGTTTCGGTATTTTCGGAAATTCAACCATCAACGGGGTTAAATTGGAGAGGGGGGTGTTTTTCGAAAATCTGTTGCTATTTAGGCAATATTGAAGTTAGAACTACAAATTTTCGGATTTGGATTCGGGGTTCAAATTTAAAAGACACGTGTTTCGGTATTTTTGGAAATTCGACCAATAAGGGGGTGAAATACGAGATGCAAAAATTAATTTTCAAAAATATGGTGCTGTTAACTCAAATTTCAAGCTATAACTACGAAACTTAAGATATGGATTCTTCATCAGGATTAAAAAGAAACAACTGGTGCAGACCAACCAGCCTACGCATGCGAAGCAGCGGGGGTACAGCTAGTAAACAATAAAAGTATGGTAATGTATTTCATTTAGATATTGGTTACAACTGTGATTTGTGTGTGATAAAGTACATTATTTTGCAAGCACTACTCTTTACTTGAAGCTGACATGGCGTTTATTTAGAGCGACATGCCTTGGGGCTGCCGTAATAATCAAAAAGTTATTCTCGTTGCCCTCTAGTATGGTATGTGATCACCTCGGACTGCCAATACAATTGCACACATGTGTGGCATGGACAGTGTGGTTATCAGTCAGCTCTTGAGGGATATTTCACAGTTCTTCCATGACATGAATACGCAGCTCTACAACCGTTGTGGGAGGAGCTGGCCTGGCTGCAATGTGCATCCCAGACATGATCAATTGGATTTAAGTCTGGTGAACTAGCTGGCCACTGCATTCGTTCATTTCCTTCAGCTTCGAGCATGTTGTCCATCAGTGCAGCTCTGTGGGGACGAACGTTATCGTCCAATAAAAGGAACCCACCTCCTATTACACGAGCATAGGGCAGAACAAAAGCTCGAAGCATTTCGTCTCTATACGTCTGAGCAGTCATAGTGTCATTCTGAAATACATAGAGCTCCGTACATTCGGTAATACGGCTCCTACCCACAACATTTGTCCACACCCATGATGTGGCAATATTTTCTGAACGTAATGTTCACACATACCTTTCTTCAGAATCAATCAATGCCAATGAAAGAGTTTAACCCGCTGAGTGTTAGGTCAAAAAGAACTGCGTACCTTAATTAGAACCGAAGATATCGTAAAACAAACCGATTAAAATGTTCAACGCAAGGACAGAAGGATACCGCCTTTGAATAAAAATAAAGGCTGGAGAGACTTAATTCTGATACTTGATGACAAATCTGCGAATGAATACCTTTTGTGTAAAGCTAAAATGAAGGAAATCGGTCGGATAGAACGGCGTGACCGACTGACTTTAGTTTACAGAAAGGACATCCCCCATGAGAAATATACAGAAGGAAATCGCGCTTGAGTATAGAAAAAGGAAGAGGAGAGTTATGTAAATTCTGATATTTGATGTCAAACCTGTTAAAGAATACCTTTAGTTTAAAACAAAAATGAAGGAAATCGGCCGGGTAGTTTGGTCTGGTCGACTGACTTTAGTTTTCGTAGATTATTTTAATATACAAGAGGACTAGCTGTAAACCCTGCATTGCCCGGGTGTTTATTTATCCCACACTCTGGTAGTCCACCTCCCCTTCCCCCCTCTCTCTGCATCCACACCTTTCTCTCCCATCTCTCTGTTGGTTTCCACCTTCCCCTCTCTCGGCAAAGTTTTCTGCAAGGTACCCTCTGTCATGTACCATACAAACATTTACGTACCCACTGATCTTCCCCTAGGTTCGTCGGGCTCGGTGGTTTTGGGGAAAAGCGCTCGACCGGAAACCGAAGGATCGTGGGTTTTAAACTCGGTCGGAACTCGGATTTTTTCAGTCTGCGTTTTAACCAAACCTTCACCTCTCAACGATGTGAGGAGTCGCCATAAACGACACGTGGTTCTGATTCAACGTTAAGCTGTAGGTCCCCTTACCGTTCCTTTTCCCGGTTGGATAACTGGGGTAGGCTAGGAATACGCAAGTCGCCGAAGTGGCGTCCTATTGAACGACTTGCACCAGGCCAGTGAGCCAAACGACATTATTATTATTTTCTCCTTGGTTTAAAGGTCATGTCTGAAAAAAATTCATAAAGATTGGAGCAAAACTATGCATTTTGTAAAATTCCGTAAATTTTATACAGTCAGTGACATTCCTCTCGTTTTTAAGGTAGAGTGTGCAAAACTACATCACTATCGGAACATTGAAAAACGCAGTTTATTGTTCTCAAATATTCCAGTTTTATTTCATTCAACCCTTGTTTTGAGAATAAAAAAGGATCTGTGAAATCGGCCGAGCTTAGGTATGACGCGACAAAGGTATTTAGGGACCAGTTTTTATGTTGCAAAGTACCCTCCCCATGCACCGTATGAAACTTAAGGTAGAAGGTGACCTTCCTTTTGTTTTGAAGGTCAAGCGTGCGAAATTTCGTGAAGATCGGAATGAAACTGTAGATTTTATGTCTGTAGGAGATGTATGCTCCGTCATGCACCTATCACAAAATACTTTCTTAGCTGACGTTTTCTACCTATAAACTACACTCCCGCCAAATTTCAGCTTCATAGGTGAAGTAATTTTCGAGATTTCGTGTTTAGTCAGTGAGTGAGTGTCCTTTCGCTTTTATATTTTTATGTACATAGAGATTAAGAAAACAGTTCTGCTTAATTTTCGGTGCAAGAGAATTAAGGGAGACTTGCAGACAAAAATAAATAGTAACATTCAAATCTGTATTGCTAACTTTGATTTAAGGTTATGCCTGATGCGACAGTTTTACGGCATCTACAGCGAAAATGTTGTGAGCGGTAGACTTCTCTTTCGCTTCATAAACGTCCGAAATTACATTCAAACTTCATTGCAGGCCCCTAACTACTCCCATTTTCCAATAATTGGCGCATAAATCTGGGTATTGTTACATGGTGGCCTCTCATTATTTATGATGTCATATCTCCTGAACTATGACTCGTGCTCTTTTGTTTTTGAGTCACGGATCTTCGAGGGCGTACTGTGAATAGTTCACCGATGTTTCATTGCAATCGAATGAATGGTTTATGATCAGTTAGAGGACATACAAACATATATATCCCTCTGTGTCTGTCCCACTTCCAACCTTCCTATTGCTCTTCATGCTGTAGCTTCGGTAAGTCACATTATTGTTGCATTGCATTACCTGCACACTGCACTGTCTGAACCCAACTTATAGTGTAATTTGTTTGGCCGAGGTATCACGAGTTAACTACAAAATCCTCCGCAGCAACTTTCTATTATTAGCACCACCTCGGTTGCCGTAATGGTGCTGTCTCCACTCTATAGAACCGACAGAAAGACGTTGAAACATTTTACTTCTTTCCTCCGATCACAATACTACAGAACCTAGATATCTCAACTGATCCACTAGTTGTCTTGACCAGTGCATATATATTTTTGAATAGAAGTAGATCAACTCTCTGAATACAAGACACCGAAATAAAGACTTTCCAAAGACTGTAATTCACATAATACCTTATGTAAAAATGTAGGCTTTCGCGGTCATTAGTGTTAAAATTGAAATTTTTCTAAGTTCTTTGCCGCGTCATGACGATATATTTCTCCAACATTTCGGATCCGTTACATGAGCATTCTTCAAGAAATATTGACTTGTTGACTCCTCTGTCTGTGTTACACAGCCAGTAGAAAGGGAAGGAATAACGTAATTGGTGTTTCTGATAGGTGGAAATAGAGGAGGAAGTTGAGCTATTGCTGTTGCATCAGTAGTTCTGATTGGTTAGAACCAATCAGAACCACCGATGCAAACACCAATAGCGCATCTTCCTCCCGTATTTCCACCTATCAGAAACACAAATGCAAGCACCAATAAAATTACTCCTTACCTTTCATCCGGCTGTGTAACAGAAACATAGGATTAAACAAGTTACAGGGATCCGAAACGTTGGAGAAAGATATCATTATGACGCAGTAAATAGATCAGAAGAATTTCGATATAATACCTTGTTGATGTAGAAGGAATGGAAAAAGAAGTAAGGAACTATTGTGTGAACAGCACTGTAGTGGTAATACTTGAATGGTGGCAGTAGACAATGGAGGTAAGAATAAAGGGAGATGGCGCTACGTATCCCAGCTGTACTGTGCTTTGAAGCCATGGCCGCCATGACAGTCTGACTGAAACACTGACAGTCTCTTGTAGCTGTGCTCCGTATTTACAATCGCCAATTGTATCATTACTCATGTAACGCCCTCAAACTGGTTGTTTCAAGTTTTTGTTTAAAATAAAATCTCGAAAAACGAAAAAAAATCGCGTTTATTCTATTCAAAAAATAGTTGTTACTACAATATTACCAATCACATACGTGAGTTCTTTCTTTAGGTAATCTGACGATCGTCAGCTAACATAATTCGATTGAGTGAACCGAAGCCAGATTTACGAGCACAATGTCGATATCTTTTCTTTGTGTAGTAAGCTTCATTAATTTTGAAACTAGGTTTTGCTTTCGAAACCATTGACTTAATTAAAATCAAATTTATATTTTATTCCTTATTCATACGTAAATAATATGTTAAGGGGGGGGGGAATAACTTCAAACTTTAGGAAATCGAAAATCATAAGAGAAAAATATGCTACATTACAAGTAAATATGTGTAGGTTCGTTTACAATAAAAGTGGTAAAATCATACGTTGCCGGGCCAGTTTACACATGAAATGGTATTTCCTACGATTTCGCGTCACAGTAAGAACGATTCGTACACATGAACATGACACAAGTCACCATAACAGTGCAAAATCCTTGCAAAAACGACCGACAAGCGTGCACAAACAAGGTAAATACGGCAGTGTTTTGGTCGGATCAAGATGGCTGCCCTTGGCTTCACAGCTGTGGCGTCGGGGCGCCTCCGTTTATTCTTACTCCATGCAGTAGAGGGCCGTGAGGGAGTCTGGCGCCCGGTCGAAGACACTTGTTGGGTAGATGTCAGTAGCGTCGCGCGCCCAGCCCAGCCCCCTCTGGCAGTGTGTTGAGTGTGTCCGCCCCCGCAGCGCCGCGGCAGTGCACGGAGGGCGAGTTCCGGTGCAGGAACAGCGGCCGCTGCATCTCGCAGGCGCAGCGCTGCGACCGCCGCTACGACTGCGGCGACGACGACTTCTCCGACGAGCAGAACTGCCGTAAGTCGCCACCGACCCTCTCTAACACCTACGGGCCTGTCTGCTAACCCTGAGCTGCTGCTCCTTCTCTATCTGCTCTTTACTAACATTAGCGAGCTTCTGTCTGCTCCAATATATAGGCTATAATCCCTGTTTATTATTGTTTTGTTGGAGATGTGGTCCATCTGCGCTGCTAAATGAAAGCTTTTAGTTATTTTATACAGTACATATTTTGTTTCCTTTTATTTATGTATCATCCTCAGTGGTATATTTGTTATGTGTACGAGGGTGGTCAGGTAAATTTGTATGAAAGAGCGGGAAATTTTTGGAACCTGCACTGTTGTTGGTAAGCCTGATATTTCCACGGATATTGCAGCAAGTTTCCAATGGCCAGTGTTGCCAACTTGACGGTGTTCCACGTAGGAAACAGGTTACCATCAGCTGTAACCTTCATAGAAGCATTTATTTTTTGGCTACCAGTTTCAGCATTACATTCTGCCATCTTCAGGCTCCTATATCGGAGTATAAGGATCCAAACTGATTTCATGGACTTTTTGCTGTCAGTAAGATCCAACACCATCACCTGTAACGACAAGGACTGGCGCATATTCTGTAACATTTTTGAAACCACAACCAGTCACTGTTGTTGGTTTTGGATCTTATTGATAGCTAGAAGTCCACGAAACCAGTTTGGATATCGGTTTAAATGGATGTTATAATCCGATATAGGGGCTTGAAGATGGCATAATGTAATGCTAAATACCTGGTAGCCAAGAAATAAATGTTTCTATAAAGCTTACAGCTGACGGTAACCTGTTTCCTACATAATCTTGATCAGCCGCAGTCCCAGCTCCACCATCGGTGATGGATGTCCCGTCAAATTTGACGGAATTTCAAGTTGTATGACCAATAAAATTTAGCTTTGACAGGTCGTGGTTTTTCGGCAGGTATTATTAGATATTTACTTTTTTAGACGGATATTGCTGGGATCATACTGCTTCCTGACAATCCAAAGCCTCATACGGCCAACAAATTCAAATGGGGAGTTCTTGGCCACCCTCCATCCAGTTCAGACCTCTCTCCCTGTTATATAGCCATTTTTGGGAAAATTTCTTGGATGTAAACTTGTTTCACCAAACATGAAACAGTGCCCACAGAAAAATTTGACGAGAGCTTTCGGAAAATTTAGTTTCACTCTTAGGAACAAAGAGAACAAAGGACACACACAAGACCAGGAAAAGAGGCCATGCAAAACTGCAGAAGCAAGCAAAGATGTCATGTATGCCCTAGAGATAAGGACAGAAAAGTGAAAGTACACTACTGGCCATTAAAATTGCTACACCAAGAAGAAATGCAGATGATAAACTGGTATTCATTGGACAAATATACATCGTACTAGAACTGACACGTGATTACATTTTCACACAATTTGGGTGCATAGATCCTGAGAAATCAGTACCTAGAACAACCACCTCTGGCCAAAATAATGGCCTTGATACGCCTAGGCATTGAGTCAAACACAGCTTGGATGGCGTGTACACTACAGATGCCTATGCAGCTTCAACACAACACCACAGTTCATCAAGAGTAGTAACTGGAGTTGGATTATTGTGATGAGCCAGTTGCTCGGCCACCATTGACCAGACGTTTGCAATTGGTGAGAGATCTGGAGAATGTGCTGGCCAGGGCAGCAGTCGAACATTTTCCATATCCAGAAGACCTGTACAGGACCTACAATATGCGGTCGTGCATTATCCTGATGAAATGTAGGGTTTCACAGGGATCGAAGGAAGGGTAGAGCCACATTTCAAAGTGCCATCGATGCGAACAAGAGGTGACCGAGACGTGTAACTAATGGCACCCCATATCAATCACGCCGGGTGATACACCAGTATGGCGATGACGAATACACGCTTCCAATGTGCGTTCACTGTGATGTCGACAAACACACAGCGACCATCACGATGCTGTAAACAGAACCTGGACTCATCCGAAAAAGGACGTTTTGCCATTTGTGCACCCAAGTTCGTCATTGCGTACACCATCGCAGGCGCTCCTGTCTGTGATGCAGCGTCAAGGGTAACCGCAGCCACATTCTCCGAGGTGGTATTCCATGCTGCTGCAGAAAACGTCGAACTGTTCGTGCAGATGGTTGTTGTCTTACAAACGTCCCCATCTGTTGACTCAGGGATCGAGACGTGGATCCGTCGGTACAGCCATGCGGATAAGATGCCTGTCATCTCAATTGCTAGTGGTACGAGACAATTCAATTCAATTGTTTGTACTGTCTATGGGACTTAACTACGGGGTCATCAGTCCCTAAACTTACAAACTACTTATGAACTACTTACGAACTAGGACGACACAAATATCCATGCCCGAGGGGGGATTCGAACCCCCGACCGTAGGGAGTGGTACGAGACCAATGGGATCCAGCACGGTGAGCAGCAATGTCGCGATACGATAAACAGCAATCGCGATAGGCTACAATCCGACTTTGATAAAAGTCAGAAACGTGATGGTACGCATTTCTCATCCTTACACGAGGCATCACAACAATGTTTCACTAGGCAACGCCGGTCAACTGCTGTTGGTGTATGAGAAATCGGTTGGAAACTTTCCTCATGTCAGCACATTGTAGGTGTCGCCACCGGCGCCAACCTTGTGTGAATGGTCTGAAAAGCTAATCAATTGCATACCACAGCATCTTCTTCCTATTGGTTAATTTTCGTGTCTGTAGCACATCATCTTTATGGTGTAGCAATTTTAATGGTCAGGAGTGTAGCTTTTTTGTGTAAAATGTGGTAGGTCTGCATGCAATGATCATAGAAAAGAAAAATTTGCATAGCTTGTTTCTCTTAAAGAACAATTTCCTAATAATTGTTATCCAATTACTGTAATGCGTTTATAATTGTGTTAATAAGAATGTTAATGACTTTAAACAGATCAAGTTTCGTCCTGTGAAGTTGTAATTAAGTGCAAAATAAAATTTTGGGATGATGAGTCACCACTGTTACAATTGATGTTACTGATGTAGGGTTAAATTCATGTATTTAGGTGAACTGTATTTTGAAACATCGAAAATTGTACTCCCTGTTGTACTTAAGAAACAGAGGTACTGTAAAATTCTGGGTGAAACATACATAATAAGGTCTAAATAAATCGTAAGTATAATTAAATGTATTGTAACCTTACAAACTTGCTCTCATACGATGTTTCTAATCTAAAAATATGAGAAGAACGAGAAACTTCAATAGTGTAAAAAAATGGATTCAAATTATTATTCCTTTGTTGTAAACCTCAGAAAGAGATTACAGGTAATAAGGGATCGTTCGTAAACAAAAGGAAGCGAAACATATGCATTATAAAATCAAACAGCTTTCAATTTAACTGCGATAATGGGCTAAATCTCCAAAAAGATAGGAATAATATGGAAGCAATTAAAGAACGACAGAAACCATGGAAAGGACAAACGACAGCGCGTATTTGCTTGGTTATTCATCAGGTCAAATCTGAAAATTAGTTCAAGAAAACTTTTTTAATGTTTTTTTGGTGTAATTTCGAATACTCTTCAAAATTTATCAACGAAGGTTCTTCTAGTATAATTCAGCTGCATTTAGAAACTGATAAAAAGATACTGACATTTATAAAAAGAGATACATATGCTACAAAAACGTACACAATTGGTACATCTATTGCAACTGATCATAAAACATGCCTTACCATAAGCCAAACTAACATTTTACAGGACATAGAATCGGAATACCACTATGGAACGCAAGTATTGGCGACATAATATGGCAGAACGCAACAGAATCAGTGTTCTATAAGCGTCTTCGTGACACTTCTGAATATTAATATCAATATCTACTAAGTTATATTGAGTGGAATGCACAAATAAATTTAAGCTCTTGCCTAGCCACCAATTTGGATACCGGTATCACTTCATATCTGAAATCAACATTAGTATTGTACGTTATGTGGCATTCATTATCTGTAAACATTGAACTACCCAATATGGAAAACAGCCAAACATTCCAAAACAATAACACGACATGCACCAAGAAAGTGTATATAACTACAAGTGAAAGTTACCGTTTTTTTCATGAAGTGCTATTCACATACATTGTCCACAAAAGGCGAAACATGTAACCCATGGTATGACTGCTGGATATATTATCATCCCTGGGAGTAATACTGTAGCGTAGTAGTCAGTCTGAAGTTACACACGTAGCATTTTACCTTCAAAACAGTTAATTGTTTTATCTGTATTCTTATTCGGCGGTATAAACTTAGCAGTAGTTGCTATGTTGATCCAGTGTGATTGGAGGTCATTTCATTACAACGAATCTCAATATTTCATATTAATCATCCAATCACTTGCACTACTGAAATGAATTGGTTGCTGTAAATATTGTCATTAAGTTTGATTAGTATAATATACAAATGAAATTACATTATAATTTTCCTTTTTTCAACAGTGAGTTTATACGAAGTAGGCCTACTCAAGTGGCTGACAGTACAGAATTATTATGCATTTAAATGAATTACTTTCCTGGTGGCAGAAAGGAGACAATTTCAGAATTTGTAATTTACTTCCATATTCACAGTAGAGGTGGGACTGCAACTACTGAAGAACGTTTTGACTACGGCTGTCAGTTCTTCATATTTTAGTTTTGTTTCTCTCTTTTTACTAATTTTCCTTTTTATATACTAACATATCTTTATTTTTCAGCTAGTAATCTGGCGAATTCTATTGAAACTCTGAAGACCAGTGTTTGCTTTCTGAATTTCCATTTTTCTTTTTTTTTACAGATAGAAAATTTTTTTCTTCTTTTAGCACTTCTGCAGAGTGGGCCTCGTCTTACTTCCTCATATGCCTTAATATTTTACTAACCATTTTCTTTTCTCCTTAGTTTCACTTCTCTATTTATTAAAATGTCTATTTTTGTCTCACTTTCACAGTGCTTATGTATATTTTCAGAACTATGTGACATCTCATAATTTGCGAGCAGTAACAGAGCTTGTAAGAAGCTGCTATGAAAGCAAAAGGCTATTATATCTATAATGGTTTTGTAAGAATAAGTATTAAGTTCTCTTGCAGTTTTCTGTTCATAATTTTGAAAATTCAGTTACAAGATCAGTTAATCAACTAATTTGTTTGCATGTCAAATATGTTTGTATTCACATTTGAATATTGGCATGCTATATGTTTCAACATTAACAGTATATTGACAAATAATGTATTTATTTTAAAACTGTTACAAGTTAATATTGCATCTTGATGAAAATGTGAGTAACACTGCATTTGATTCATGTGGTAATGGGTTTGTTAATGACAAAGACAAACGCCGCATCAATAACTCCACATTTATTATTTGTTCGGCTCATTTTCTGTAGCATTACATTTCAAAAGCTTCTATTCTATTCATGTTTATCACCAACATTATACTACACTACAAACACCTGTAGAAAAGATACTTATCACTTAAATTTGTTTATCATTTAAACAAATTTCTCTGTATCTCAAAAACGATTTTCTGACTGTTGCCACTGTATATCCTCTATACTTCTGTCACATACTATGCAGCTCAAGAAGCAAAAATCAACATCTATTTTCAGTACCCCCTTTGGTAATCTAATTTCCTCCCCAGCCTTACCTGATTTAAGTCTAATATACTCCATTATCTGATGTTTGGTACTGGCCTCTTTTTAAGATGCTCATCATTTTGTAAACTAATTTAGGAAATCCTTTGTCACCTCCAGCACAACTGAAGTGCCATGCTGATACTATCGAGTCAGACTGGTAAAATTCTATAGTCCCGGTACCGGGGCATGGTGCTTACATCACTTTTCATGCCGATGTTGGCAGTAGTCATGACGGTGTATGCCGAGACAAAATGGCCGGATAATATGTGCTCTGACGAAAAATTTGATAATAATAAATTTTCACCAAACTGAAACTGATTTATCTAATGACCAGTGTCTTTCATTTAAAACTTGCAGTTCACTATGTGGATGCGTGATGTAAATGAATGAGGTTCTATTAAATAATTAATGCTGTTCTTGCTCTATGGGTGACAGGTTCTTGGCATACCCTTGTCCACTTAGTAAATTGAATGTTGAAGATTTACTTGTCATCGTTACGTATAAATAAACACATCTCAAAACTACCACATACGGCGCAGCAATAAATGACGTACAACACATCATGCCGATGTCAAAAGGTTGCATTGCCAATCCAAGTGCCCTGTGGACATTCCCTGTACCTGGGTTCTAGAATTTAGCCAGTGAGACTTCTCAGACTAAGCCAACCTGTAAGTTAAAACTTCCAGAACTCGAACATGGGACCTTTGCCTTTTGCGGGCAAGGGCTCTACCACTGAGCTATCCTGACACGACTCACAGCCCGTCCTCGCAACTTTACTTTTGCCAGTACCTCTCCTCCTACTTTGCGAACTTCACAGATGTTCTCCTGCGAAACTTGCAAGACTAGCACTCCTGGAAGAAAGGATATGGTGGTGACATGGCTTAGCCACAGCCAATGCCAGGAGAACTTCTGTGAAGTTTGGAAAGTAGGAGGCAAGGTACTGGCAGAAGTAAAGTTGTGAGGACGGGTGGTGCATCATGTCGGGATAGCTCATAGGTAATGCGCTTGCCCGCGAAAGGCGAAGGTCCCAGGTTCTAGTCCCGTTTCCGGCACAAAATTTTAATCTGTCACAAAGTTTCATATAAGTGCACTCTCCGCTGCGAAGTGAAAGTTTCATTCTGGAACCTGTAAGTTGCTGGTAGCAACAGTCAGGAAGAGTGCACTGATGGCTGAAATAGCAAGCCAACACTTGCACAAACTAAGAAGTTAGAATTCGAGTCCCATTGTTGCCCAAATGTCGAACTATCAGCTATGGCAGCTAGTTTCTCTTTCTTTCTCTTGTTATTTCCTGTGGCAATCTACCCTGTTTTACAATTCCTCTACTTCTCTCACTATCAGCTACTTTGCTGTACTGGTAGCATAGTTGACTGTTTCTTTCGATGGCTCAGCTCCCTGAGCTACTTTCTGAAACACTTCCTTAATTGGAGTACACTCATTTCCCTTCTGCTGACATTTATTTTACAAGTTCTTTTGTGGAGGTTAACCGTATACTCCAACAGTATTAATCTCACCACCAAACTTTTGTGCCGACACTGACGGACGCCCACCGTCCACTGACACCGGGACGTTCAGAGCACGTGTGACACGGGCGAGTGGGCGGAGGAAGGAGTTCAGTATGTGTATGTACGTGTGTGTGCCCCTCGCAGCATGCCGCGAGGGCGATTTCAGGTGCGACAACGGCTTCTGCATCGACGGCCGGCAGCGCTGCGACGGCGTCCGCCAGTGCCAGGACGGCAGCGACGAGGCTCGATGCCGTATGCATTACCACCAAGTCTCCTCTAGTCTGCCGCTGCTTCTCCCCTGTGGTGTTGTGACCCCGTCCCCTGCATGCCAACTGCCGGGCGTCGCTCACGCGTAAAAGCTGACCGTGTCAGGTGCTGTCCTTTATACGTAATGTGATTATGTAATGTGACTAAGGGGGAGGGGGGTGGAAGGGGCCTCCAAATACCTCAATAGTACTTTTCCGAATATATATATTTTATTTTTATCGCTCTTGGCCTCTTGTTTGGGGGCCTCCACATCTCGAAAGCTATTTTTGTAGACTGTTCCGTGCATCTCATCCTGAGGAGGGGGGAAGGTCCTCCAGATCTCAAAAGTTACTTTTTTATTGTAATACATATATTTCCAAGTGGACCTTGCTCGATGGGAATTGCACAGGAGATGTAGTAAGCTGGGTATAAAGTTGGTCACTGACGGTCGATAATGGGTGACGGAGAGTGACCACAAGTTCCTTCAGGTACGCCTTATCCAACTGAAGCCACTCGGCGATCGGATCACGTTTATGTAGCTATGAGATTGTTGCAATTAGCTACCCGTGAGAAGAGGATTGGGTGATTTAGCATATCAGTCAAGAGGCAGTTACATGCTGTCAGCAGAACAGGCAGGACAGCCCAGCACAGCCATGTCCAGCACTGGCCACACGGGCTACATTTTGTTCCGAAGACGACCTACATAAGGTCGAAACCGGCCAATAAAAACTGGTAACTTTTGCAATCGAGACTGTTTTTTGTAATATTTAGGCAGTAGGGTGTCCGAGTGTTCTTCAGACCAGGAATGTATGTGAGGATACTCCATGAACTGCTTGCCCCACGAAAGTACCAATCTGGGGTTAGAACCACTACCTCTCATACAAGCATAGATATAGGCAAAAACATCCCCTGGCATGTAGGTTGCCCTGTACGATGCATGGTAGTAACACCAGGCCTTCCAGGGGGTGTACGTGCAAATGGGTTGAGGGGAAAGTGGTGGGCCAGAGGAAGGGGATAGTTAGTGGAGGATGAGGTGGACACACAGAGTTGGGAGGAGGGGATGTGCAGGAGGAAGAGGGAACAGCAGGATATTGACAGAAGGGCTGTGTGGAGAGAAGTTGTGATGGAAGCGAGAAGGCTGACTCCAATGAGTTGGGGAGGGAAGGCAATAGACAAACTGACTAGGGAGGAGGAGATACAGCTGTGAGAATGAGGTGGACAGACAGGGGGAAGCGGAGGTGTGTGCAGTGTAAGTTTAAAACATGCAGGCTAGTCAAGCCACGATGAAAAGGCTAGTACAAGGGTGAGTCAAATGAAAATTTTAAATTCGTAATAACAAATCGAAATTTTGCACAGTTATCCTGCAAGTTGGTAAGCGTGCTACAAACGGCGTGCAGAATGGTCTGTAGGCGGCAGCATAGTGCAGATGCACACACCGTCGCAGTATCAGTATAAAGATGGCCGCCCCACTTGCGACTCACACCAGGGAAGAACAGCATTCAGTTATTCAGTTTTTGTGTAGTGAAGGTGTGTAGCCTATTGAAATTCATAAACGAATGAAGGTGCAGTACGGTGATGCGTGTTTGTCACAGCAGTAAAAGTTCGCATATGGTGTGACTTCAGTGGAAGACGCTCCTCATCCAGGTCAGGCACGATGGGTTGTGACTCCACAGAACATTGAAGCAGTTGAAGCCATATTGAAGGGAAAGCACTGAGTGACACTGAATGTTACTGCAGCATGTTTACAGATTAGTCATGGGACAGCACACCACATTGTGCATGATGTGCTCTAGTTTCACAAAGTGTTTGCAAGATGGGTGCCACAGCAAATGACTCCTGAAATGAGAGAATGACATGTCAGTACTTGTGAAGAACTTCTTCGTCACTTTGAACAAAAAGGTGATGGCTTCCTTGCAACAATTGTTATTAGGGACGAAACCTGTTTTCACTTCCACCAACCGGAAACGAATAGAGCAAGCAAGGAATGGCGCCATTCCTCATCACCAAAACCGAAGAAGTTTCAAACAGAACCACCAGCAGGGGAAGTTATGCTGACTCTCTTTTGGCACGAAAAAGTAGCAATTTTGAAGCATTACGTGACTAGAGGGACCACTGTCTCCATTTCATCAGACACAGATCTCCTAAAAAAATTATCTGCAGCCTGCAATCAAATCAAATTGACGTGGATTGCTGTCAGCAGGTGTCCTTTTGCAACATGACAATTCAAGGCCCCACACTGCCTGTACAACAGTTGCAGCAATCACAGTCCTGCATTTTGCGTGTCTTTCTCATCCACCATACTCACCAGACCTTGTCCCAAGTGAGTTTAATATGTTTGGACCATTCAAAGAATCAATGGGGGGAAAGAAGTTCCATTCTGATGAAGAGGTACGCCATGCGGTGCACGAGTGGTTGCGCGGACTACCAAAAGAATTTTTTTCTAAAGGAATTTTTGCACTTTGTAAGCACTGGAGGACTTGCATTGAGCGAAGGGGAGAAAAGTGATACAGCCTTGTACCACTTCTGCACAATAAATAATATTTAACCCACGAGAACTCGCGCTTTTAAAAGTCATGCGATTGATCCCGTGTATAGCATTTTTCTGACAGTGAAAGAACAGTTTTTAATGTATTTAACATGTCTAAATAAGTATTTGTAGTTGCTTTTATAAGAAAACACACATATCTCACTATCTAAAATTGGTGAATTGCCGATTGTTTTAAAATTACTGTGAGCAAAATGCTCACACGCGAGTGCTTGCGGGTTAAAAAAATATTTAAGGTTTTCATTTGACTCATCCTTGTATACACCTAAATTTCTTCTTAATTTTACTGGGATCTGCGTATTCAAAATTATTAATTTGTGATTTTCATGGATAGCTTTCTCACAGCAGTCTGTCTGGAAGCCAGGTAGAATACATGTAACAGTCACAGTAAACGGCAGTTTGACACGGTCCGGCTAGGTCACATGTGAGCGCGCCCGGCAGGTGTGATGTGGTGTTTGGCTAACCGACTGGTTTTTGCATCCCGGTTTGCGTGTCTACTGGCTGATGTGTTTCTGTAATGGCTTGTGTGATCCTGGTGGAGTTGTCTCGTTTGTGTAGCCTACATTGCATTGGATGCCCAGAGTGTGAGTTTGTATAACATTTGTCGTTGGTGTGGAGTCGTAAATAGTGTACTAACGGGGTTCTGGTACCTCCCGTAAGTTTGGCTTTGGTTTCACTCTGTACATACATTGTTGCCTCAATTTGTGTGTAACTTTATCCACATCCTGAGGCACTTGTTAATTATAAACTCTAGTTTGCTGTATTGTTTTAGTTAAGCACGCCACTCTCCACCCCGGGGTCAGTCTGTTTTAATGTCAATTCTCAGAAATGTGTTCTCTCTTCTACTTGAACATTGTCCTAAATTTTAGTCAGTGCAGCCACAATTTTTGTATAGTAGAAATGAACATCTTCATTTACCTAAAAGAAACTAGTTTAGTAGTTCAAGAAACATCCCATATTGTGGCACATCATTTTATCACAAGACTGGATGTTACTTATTTGTGCTTCGCTCCTTACCAGTTACAAATATCAGCTTATTTTATGTAATACTGCAATTTGAATTGTTGGATGGAAATTATTAACAAAATGCGGTGGACAGGCTACCTGTAGAGGATTGATGTGTGATCCACAGACCTCATTAAACATCAGCTGTTTCTGGATGTTTTTAGAGTCCTGGAATTTGTCCGTACATTACAAAGCTGCTAACTTGTTTGCAGTCCATACTTCAGACCACTTATCGAGGTGCAAGTCAGTGCCTGTTTTATTTTTCTAGATGTCCCTTTTTTTCATTTTCTTCATTGCCACGTGCTTAGAGTTTGTTTCATTATTTTACAGGCAACATGTGGATAATACAAAAAGTGATTACTGTTCTTGCAGTCTTCATTCTGAAGACCCATCTCTGTCTTGTATGAGTCTCTAAATATCCAAAATAACTACTGCCACTCACACCCACTTCTTCTACAGTTTTTACCTTCACACTTCTCGGTTTTAACAGAATGAATGATTCCTTTATCCTTAGTATTAACCAGCCCTTATTTTAGAATTCCTTGATATACATTTTTTCTTGTAAATATTATTTTACTGTTCAACATGATCTTATATTTTGTGTATCCTTATATTAACACGTTGGCTGCCTTGTGATCGCCGGCAGCCACAGCAGGCGGTTCTGGCGTGCCTCTGACATCATTGTAGCTGTCAACGTGTTAAAAGTAGATTTTTCTGATTCCATAATTTAGTAACCTGTCATAGATACTTGAACTTTTACAGTTTTTTTTATCAGATGGAATTTGTTACACTAAATTTTCGTCTTCTACAGAGGTTTGTAAACCTGCTGTACCAACAACTTGTTCCAACAGATTGAGTTTTACTGCTGCATCAGTTATACTCACAGATAGAACAGCAAAATTGTCTATAAATAACAGTATTACCTTTATTGATTTGTATTATTACATTTGATATCTCTTTTATTACACGTTCAAATTTATTACATGCTATTTCCATTATTTATAATAATATAGTAAGGACAGTTTACAACTCACCGCAAAGACACGCCGACGAGCTGCGACAGGCACATACAAAATACACAAACATGCAACAGTTTCAGCTATCAGCCATGGCCTTCTTCAGAAAATAGAACAATCACACAGGCATACAACACAGTCATACAACCATCACCTCCAGCTGCCACACTTCGAATCTGGATGTGATGGTTGTATACACTGCACAGTGCTGGCTGTCAACATGATTTGTGCAGCTAGAACCGGCACAACACAGTTCGCAGCAGGCCTAATGCTTGAGAATGTTTGCGTATAGAATGCACGGACCCAATATATCAAACATAACAATTGTTAATATACAGGTCGAGGGAAGAGAAAAGGGACAGAAGGAAAAGGTTACTCACAACCTAGGTCACGACGTGGGGTGGGTCGGAGGTGATGGTTGTATGACTGTGTTGTGCGCCTGTGTGACTGCGTGAGTGTTCTGTTTTCTGAAGAAGGCCATGGCCGATAGCTGAAAGTGTTGTACGTGTGTGTGTGCCTGTCACAGCTCGTCGCTTCGTCTTTGCGGTGAGTTGCAAACTGTCCTTACTATACTATTAATTCCAACCTGGACTTTCCATTATTACATTATTTATAATACATTTTCAATTCCCAATATATACAAAACAAGCTATGTAATGGGTTTGGTGTAGTAAAGTAACACGTACGTCGTTGTCGTCTAAGTATCTGTGATTGGTGTGAGTGAAATGCAAATTAGTAACATACCAGTCAATACACAGAGATTTTAATTAGCCTCTATGAAGCAGTTAAAAATTAAGATAATTACAAATGTTGTTTATTCAGTATCAATGGCAGGAAGAATGGAGTCATTAATTTTGCCTCATGGAGTGGCTCAATCTTCTACTCATAGTACTAAACACAAGAACCTCTGGGAGCAGGGGAAGTTTCTGGGGGAAGTCCTAGTTTATTGTCACTGTGTTTAGGCGGCTGTTCCCTTGCACCGTGTCGTGTGTTGGGAGAGTCGCCAGCTAGTGGGGTGTCTGTCCGTGTGTGACCCCAACCCTCTGCAGTTTGCTTGTGTGTCTGGCTGCTTACTCTTGTTTGTGTTTCAGGCTTTCCTTATGGAAAAACTTGTAACCAAATTAAAGTTTTTGCCAGCGTATGCTGCTGCACATTAAAAAAAAGAATTAGTATTAGATGAAATGTTAAAAATGTCTGTTAAAATTCTAACACGTTTGTTTCCTAACGAGTGTCAGTCTAGTGTAAAATGTCTCAGTTGCTGTGTACAGTATTTGTTTTGTAGTAGTCTGGTGGAGGACTTTTATATTGATTTTTTTTATCTGTGTTTTTTTTAATGGTGTTTAACAGTAAAAACTTAAAACATTATCTATAGTTTTTCTGTAGGTTTAGTTTTGATAATTATTTTCTAAGTCTAGTGGATTATTATGATATGTATTTTGTCTAATTTTGTTTGTGTTGTTAAGTATATGCATTTATGCTAGATCCAGCTAGGAATACTGTAAGATTCTATTCAGAATTAGGGATTACTATCATCTATTACTCTTCAGTGCATAATGCTGCATCATTTTGAATTACTGAGAATGTAAAACAAAGAATTTTCTGTGACGCCACTTTCACTACGTCATTCACCTAATATCATAAATGGAAATCTGTGGACAATCTGATAGATATGTTTGCAGATGTATCACTAATTCTTGTAGATGTATCACTATGCACTAAATACGTACAGCTGTCAATATACAATATTAATTTTTAATTGACTTTTAGGTAAATAAGGGTACATCAGTAGTTCACAAGGTAGAAACACAATGTCATTTAACTTTTATATGACATCATTATTGTAAATCTCTCCTTGCCCAATTATAAATTTCTGTTGGATCTTTCTTATGTTATTTGATGGTATTAAAATGTAAAAGAAAGAAAAATGAAAAATAACTGTTAAAGGGATTGCATTTTAGTGCAAACGTACAACTGAAATATTCATAAAGTGAAGTTATTGTTCTTGTCATTACAATTGTTTCTTGTGAAGCGAAGTATGAAGAAAAATTAAAAGCAAATGATAGCTGCTTGCTTAGAACGAGCGGTGCCATTCAGTTCGGTTTGCCGGATTGAGTTTGCATGTGCTGCATCGGCGCCACCTTGCATTTCTCAGAGCTGTATCCTGATGACTGAGCTCCCACTGCACTGCTTTGCTCCTCACGAGTCTCGAGCTTGCCTAGAGTATCCTTGTGTTGATGTTTGTTGACTTTCTTGCAAGCAGGTGATGTCACTTTTCCTTAGTTGTGTGGTTTTGATAGTAGTATGTTGGCTTGCAAAATGAAATATGTCATTCATAAAAAGTTGTGCCATTTCTACACACATGTAAAGTATTGAGGTAGTCCACCATTGTAGTACCATAAGTAAGTACATTTCTAAGGGAATATGGTTGTGTTTAAATAGTAGTGTTGTATTAAAGTCTTATGAGTGGTCAAAAAGTTTTAACTATCACCTGGAAAAAAAAATCAAGCTTTAATTGCAGAATTAGGTTTCGCGCTACGCATGTTTAAATATTCACGCAACCATCCCGAGATGGTCAATTTGACAGAGGTCGCTATTGTACGAGAATTTGGACTGTTCAGGAAATATTCTATGTCGAATGTTGTACTGGAAATGTCTCCCACATAATGGTTCATATTGGAGGTTTGTCACCCGTCAGATGCGTAAAGTGGACAACTTCATCTGTCCGCTGTGCCACTTGCTTTTGGTGCCCCTACTGAAGTGCTGTGGTACTGGTTTTCTGGGATTTTATTATTTTTCACTGCTGCAGGCGAACGAGAAATTTAATTGTGTAGGCCTAGCCTTTTTCCAGGTGATAATTAAAACGGCGAATTTGATTTTCCCTTGTTGACATTCTTGTATGATAGTTCATTCGTCCATTCTTCCAAAATGGTAGTAGTAGATTTTGTCTTTGATTGGGTGCCACATATGAAAGTATCGTATATGCCAATCACAGATTTTCTTCAGAAAACATCTCATGTCTTACACTTCTAAATTCTGAATGTTAAAAAAGAGTCTATGACAGGTGGAAGAGTAGTAGTGAAAGGAACATCCAACTTTTCCTTCTGCCTTAATGTTGCCCAAGTTCGGGAAATTTATTGGGGCACTTCATCTTTCTTATTGATTGGCTCTCTTTTTCAGTGTGTGTGTGTGTGTGTGTGTGTGTGTGTGTGTGTGTGTGAGAGAGAGAGAGAGAGAGAGAGAGAGAGAGAGAGTGGGTGTCAGGATGAAAGAGCTAACTGTGACTGGAACATTTTCCACAGTTCTAGACCCACTTTTCTTGCAATCTATATTAATGACATAAGTCTCTGAAGACTTTTTTCATTAATTGTTATGTTTATGGCTGTCTTACTATGTTAAATGTTCGGTTTCTGGTCTTTAAAAAAGTTGTTCAAAAATGCAAATATCAGCAGTGTCGTGTGCCGATGTTCGACATTCCTAGTCATACCTTCCAGTCTGAGACAATGGTTTGTGGTATTCCTATGGTAGCCACCCTCTAGTGGAAGGGATTTTTATTGTGCTTGAGCCACCAGATTAAATTGTTTTTCGTACTTCATATCTGTTATTGCTGTTTTTTTTCCCACATTCTACCATTTATTATTCATGTTAAATCGACAAATATTTAGTGGCATATAGGACTGAAATAACAAAAACACATTATCACTTATATGTATTTCATATAGCTGGGAGAATATAGAATTAAATATGTGGCCGATCGGTAGGTATACAAAGTGCGAAATTTTAGTACAAATCGTTGCCACCTCTAGCAATGTCGAGTGCTGAAACCGAGTTGTCCGTAAGTCTGACTGAGCTCGGATGGGAGAAGTGGATTCAGTGGTTCATCTGTTACGCCAGATTCCACCGGTGGCGTCGGCCGGCGAGCGACGGCGTCGCAGCGACCAGAAGGGAGGTCTGGAGAGCAGGAGGTGTGGCCGGGGTCGGTCCAGCGCCCTCTGGATAAGGCTGGCCACACCAGTGTGTGGTCAGAATTCTGTAGTAGGAATGTAGCACAACGGAAGACGGGCACAGTCGCAGGCCTCAAACACAGTACCGAAGCCGATTGTGTTGTGCTGTCCACACGATGGCGACACATGTCGTAATAGCAGCAGGACAGCCAGTGTTTGTTTTGCTACATATATGTACATTTGATGTCTGTTGGTGCTTAGAAAGCTAATTTTCCAGTGTAACAGAGCTGCAAAGTAAAAGCAAACAACATGCATCATGGCTTGAGAAAGGTTTGCATCAGTTGTCTCCAAACAAGGAGAGACATGGTTAGAAACAACCAAAGCAAATAATCTCATTTATTGTTTGTTTCTTAAAATACCTATGAAGAGAAGTCATTTTAAAAGTGAAGATCAATATGTAGGATTTTTTTTTTTTTTTTTTATTTTTTTTTTTTTTTTTTTTTATGTTGCATTAGAAACATAAGTTTATTGGCGGTGTTGCCCTGTATTTGGTGACGTTGAGGTTAACGATGTGAGATGAAATTGGATTGTGCACTTGTTAGTCGGTTTACAACACACTGTCGGTCATTTCAAGTTGTAGCACCACGAAAACAGCTAGTCGAAAACCTCAAATTGTCACAAAGAGTTGAGACAGGCATAGAATCAGCACTTATGGGTGAATTTGCAAAGTATGTAGGACCATTTGCCGTCATGTATGTTCTGTGTATCAGAAAAGGTTGCAGCACAAATCACATTTGACTGTGCTCGGTCCTACCACTGTGGAATTCCAACTCACGGCAGGAGGCATTTCTCCCCATTACACGAGTTCGCTGGAGACTATCGATCTGCGAGTGATAGCTCCAGTTGAGATTCAATGGCAGTCGTACAAGCAACAAATTTTAGATTTCTTAAGTCCTGCACAAGATCTCAGCAGTTTCACGCTCGAGGGGATCGTACAGCCATGTCCTATATAATTCTGAGAAAAGGCTGGTACACAGTGAGACTGGTATTGACGCAATGGATCGCGACAAGCTCCCTGTGTGACGACCAGTTCTGTGGATCAATCTCATTGTAGGAACAGGCAGATGTGCACCAATGACAGTGAAATGACTGATGTGACATCGTATTCAAATGACTGATGTGATGTCGTATTTTCAGGCGAGTCCTCATTTTGCACAAAGCAGCACCATGTACTGTGGGCATTCTGTGTGGGAACTAACAGGGTAATGAGCATTGCCAGATTTCTTATGTTTTCAGCACCTTGCAAGGTTTTATACAGGCTGGTCAGAAACTCCTGTTACAAACTTCTAGGACTTGTAGAGGGTACCGTGTACATAACATTTCGAATAGGAACCCATGTCCGGAAATGTATCGTTTCTGTTTTATGACAGTTTCAATACAGATGTCTAACTTGTCAACAGGTGCTTAGGCACAGAGAAACGTTGCACAAGACATTGAAGAGACACCAGGTGGGATGCTTTGGAGGTACAATGTGTGTAACGACGTTGGTGGTCGCCACATCGAGCCGCTGTTGTAATGCGTCAGTAAGTTGCGGCTGGTGCCATAGATGCTGGGTTCTTGTTGTTGTCGACTAATGTAAACTGTAAGGTGTAAATTGTAATGAAAATGCGTAAGTACTAACAAAATAATTCATTATGCTTTCCAAATTGATTGCAACAATTGTAGTGGATCATGCCTCATTACATTCCTCAAGTAGAAGTGGATGAGATAATCATCTGAATTGAAACCATCATGGAATGGAAACAATACATTTCTGGAAATGGGTTCCTATACAAAATGTAATGTTCTCACTACCCTCTACAAGTCCTAGAAGTTTGTGATCCGAATTTTCGATCACCCTGTACGGTGCTATTGCTCCAAACCATGACGACCTGTGGTTGACAAAGCCGGTAATTTGGGATGAAAGTGTTACACTTCTGACATTTTAAGACCATTTGCTGTGCTCTGGCAGCACCTTCTCCAGACCTACTGGCCACAGGAAGGCACTCTGCACTGGTACCAGAGACCACTCGGCTGCCACAACCCCCCCTCCCCCTCCCACACACACATCCACCCGTGTAGAGGCAGACCAGCACGGATCGATGTCTACCTGGAGTTGCACCCGGTGCTCAGCAAGCCGACAGCCACTGCTACTTTTGGAGCTGGTAACCCTGTACACTAAAGATTCACATCTTATGCACCCCAAAACAAGCTAAGAATTTAATTGTATAACTCTCCCTGCAGTAGTGAGTACACATAAGTGAAATTTTTGTCATTTCTGTCCTATATTCAGTACAGTTTTACTGAGCATCAGTGTAGCCATAGTGGTTGGGAACCACAGCACTATTCACTATCCCTTTCCCCATCCCCCTTCAGCCTAAGCCTTTCTCTCTCTCCCCCTTTTATCTCCTCTGCTCTTCCCACTCTTCACCCCCCCATCCTCCAGCTACACTGTCGCTTCCCCCGCACTGCCGAGCGCCCCGACGGCGGCCGCCGTATCGCAGCCCTGTCCTGATCTGTGTGTGTGTGTGTTTTGCCCGGCGAGCAGCGACCGACGACCAGTGCTCGGCCAACGAGTTCCGGTGTCGCGACGGGACGTGCATCAGGGGCTCGCTGCGGTGCGACCGCACGGTCGACTGCTACGACGGCTCTGACGAGGAGGGCTGCCCCCCCAACGGTTCGTAGTTCGCTCCCCGACACCGGCACCCCGGTGAGGGAGTTCTCGGAACCGCTCGGTGCCGGGGCGCCCGTCATCTTCCGAGAGCTGTCTCTGTCTCTCTCTGTCCGTCTCTCGCTTCACTGCACGTCACTAAGCCTTACTTTTTCCTCTGACGGAAATTCCGGATGGCGCGGCAATTTCGTGCCGGTGCTGGCATTACGTACGAGCTTTGGAGGCTTGCACGGTAGACGCTACGTGCCTCTGTACGAGGTGGGCATGGCAGAAACTGGACTAGAAAAAACTGCATGTATAGGCAAACCAACTTAGGTGACGAGTGCCCAAATTTGCATGACGACCTGGGCTGCCCGTCTTAAGGTGCATGGCAGATTTTCAAAGCCAACTACTGTTTCACATACTCTCTAAATACGGCTGTCTCCAAAATAACAGTGCAGCATACACAAAATAGTTTAAGAACTCCTCTCGCCCGCGGAAAATTTGCGCCGAATTCCACTATACCTTCACCTCTTTAAAACAGCCCAAAATAATAATGATATCAAACATGTTTCCAATTCATATTGGTGACTGCTGAGAAGAACTTGTTTCACTATATACTTTTCCTTTCAATAATTTAAAACAAAGCCAGAGATAAACTAACATTTATTTTTTATTTTTTCATTTATGTTTCCATCTAAAAGTGTCCTGTAAGTGCATACTTTCTATATATCACATTAACATAAAAGCATGACAGAACTTGCATTATCAATTTTTGATTAATTCTTGTAGTGAAATTTAAATTTCTTTTATTATTTTTTCAAGTGAGTCTAGAACCTCCCTCTCACATGCTACTGACATCATTTCAAGTCATTTACATTTCCATTGCCCACATCCATGTTGGTCCATTCCTGCAATATCAGTGAATCAAGTTCAGTTCTTACAAAATTATATGCTTTGATTCGTCTGAGATATTATAGCTTTTGTAACTTTGTGTGCTTGCAAAAGCAATATGCAGAGAATTTTTGCCTCGTGCCAAAAGACAGTTTGTTTATGTTTGCTTTATTTGTTCATGTTTCAGCAACTTCTGTGCCATTTTCAGTTAGTTTTTATTTGTTATTTTGTCCCTTCTAGCACTGTACATTATTTTGTATTGTCATCCTCTAAATACAACACATAATCAAGACTGCATGCTTACAGATACGGTATTCCCACCTTTCGTTGCATTTGTTGTATTAAGACAAATTTTTCCAGTATAAAGCATTTACATGCGCATTTTATTTATTGTGCCCCAGGACACTAGAAAACAATATGAGCTGCATTATGTATCACACACATATGCTGCAATGGTACAAAATAACTTATAATGATATATTATCACAATACACTGATGAAGACAGTACAGGAGTTGGTGAAATATGCGTGGATAATGTAAAAATAAACTATCTTACATGGGTCAGTAAACTCAGTACTGCTTTTACTTTCCATACACAGAAGCTATTGATGTCTTAGCAAACTGAAAACACAGTTATCAGGCAGAAAAGTCACCTTTGTTTCTGTTGTAAAAATTATAAATATTATGTTGCAAGTATTAAACTGGCATGATAAATTACATTTCACTCTTTTAATCAATACGCACAACTAGCTCTTCATCAGCTTCTTATAATATTACCTAATAACAGATTGCATCTGCATCCACATTTCATTATAATTACAATAGATTCTCTAAATTTAAAAAAAAATGCTCTGATGGAATACAAATATATTATGTTTAGGTTATTTGCAATTCTCCAAGGTGTAAACCTAAGAGTTAATTTGATAAAATTCAAGTCCAAAAGTTTTGAAAAAGAAAAATTTGTTTCAATTCATCCTCATCCTCATTAAATCAGTTTCAAAAATTTCTTCACGTGCCATTGTATGTATTATTTTGCTGGAGAATATGATTTCCTGCTGCAGGCAATTCCTATGGCAGTCAGTGAACATAGGAACAGCTGATAACAATTCAGTTACCCCAATGTACACGGTGCTAATACAGTGTAACACCAACCCCACTGTCTGTAATAGCCTCAGTTCAATGACTTGGAAGTTCCAAAAGTTTCACGAGTAGTTTGAAATGAAACCTGCTCTGTAGTGCACACCTTCCTGTACAATCCTGAAGGAATTGCTATCAGAGTGTATATAGTGTTCACTAAACGGCTGTTGAAATACCATCCAAATGGGTCCGTACTGTCAGTAACAACTCATATGATGAAGTGTCAAGGGTGTAACTCAACTCCCATTATAGACTTTGAGGGCACAGTCCTCACACCGAAACAAGAAGAAAATGTCAAGTAAACAGAGGTTCTAAAATGCATACAGTAAGGGGTATGAGAATGCCTACATCTTTGAATACTGTCTTTTCTACTGAGCAAGCCCTTGTAGGTCATACAATATGCAGTATAGAAACTATGTTTTCGAAACTTTATTTCTGGTGTAAGGAACCTGTCCTGAAAGTCCGTGAAGAAAATCGTTTGCACCCCGTATTTTGTGCCTCGTTGCTGCCGGCTGTCCTAGGAATCGGTGGCCGAGACTATAAGCCCGCCTACTGATGAGAGTCGTATCTAGTGCTTCTCATATTGCCAAGTGGCCGATACAGTTCAGTGGTGGCCACGAGCGGGATTGCAGCAGAAGATGCTTGTGGCTGACACCTTAAGATTGCCGAGCCACGCTTGCGAGTACGTGGCACGCATTTCAGACTTGTGCGACACCACACTTTATACTACACGATGTGAGTTGTTCACAATTCATAATTTATTTAAACATCCAATTAGTGAACAATATTGAGTAGGTTTCATTTAAAATTGGCTTCCATAAGAACTAAAAATGTGACATATCCAAGTTGAGAGGTTTTGCTGTAACACACTCCAATTCTGTACAGGAGCTACTCAGAATAGTTGAGAACTTTCCTCTTTCTCTCTAATGTGGTTTTTATTCATATACCTTTTTACATTTGTTTTTCATTTTTATTTAATTTTCTGAAAAATGTACTATAAATTAAGTACTGTCTTTATCCGTAACCAAGTAGCTTTGAGTGGTATGGTTCCATGGACGTGAATAAAAAAACAAACAAATAAATGTGAACAAATCAGTAGCTGATCCATTAGTAAAAACAAGTAGCTGTGTATTTTGTGTATGCTGCACTTTTATGACAAGGGTTGGTGTCCAGGGATACCTGCAGACGTTTTGCACCCACCTGTGCATTTTTTTTAGTTTAGGTTTCCAAACATCACACCCTGCAGCTTGCTTGTGAATAATCAAAACAAGAATTTCACATGATGTGTTACAGCCTTATAAATAATATTGCACACTAGCGTGCTGGTATAGCACAGTGGTTAAGCTAAATTCCTGGCCTGCGGCAGGTTGCTAGTTTGAATCTCTTTATGATTGTCAACTTTTCATTTTTAATTTGTGCCTCCCCTCCAAACTGTCTGATGCAGTTTTTCTCTCCTCTTCTATCGCCTTACTAAGGGAGGTCTGCAGTTAATATTTTGCAACAAATTTGCATTATGTTAGTGACATTCCAAACTGGACTTTCCATGGTTATATTTTCAAAGTTTTAATGAAATAACTTTGATGCTGCTATTTACTGTCAAGCAATTTCACGAATAATTTCAATTCCTATATTTTTTTCCCAAACTCTGATGTGATTTTAATTATTCTAGGTATGCCACAGATAAACTTTTAAAAATGATCACCTGTAAGGGGGGGGGGAATAAATAAATAAATAAATAAATAAATAAAATTACAAATAATGGTGTCAAAATGAATTTTTCATTTCTTTAGATAATGATCTGCATATATTATGAACAAAATAAAAGAAATAAAAATTTAAGCAAAAGCAAGGCTTGTAAAGAAAAGCAAATTCTAATGAATAATGAAGGGATTGTAAAAAATGGGAAGTCAAACAAAGCACAGGTTATAAATAATGAATGCAATAAAATAGATCAGAATATAAAATAATAAATCGGAAGATATGAAATCCAACATAATACATAAAAATACTTGTAATCACGTGGACAAAGGACTGCAGTGGTCATCAAGCGCGCGCGTGCGCCCGCGCGCGCACACACCCACACACACACACACACACACACACACACGCACGCACATGCAAATGCCCGAGGGAGGACTCGAACCTCTGAATGGTAGCAACCGCGCAATTGCTTGGCCACTCCTGCATGGCAAACTCAAGTTTATATGGTATGGCAGAAAGTTAGAAATAATAATAATAAAACCATTTAAACTAATTAATGTAATACAACTCCTGATCAAAATTATTTCAATAAAACTTTGAAAATAAAAAGTTTACGAGGATCTGATATAGAATATGAACTCCCAAAGTTCAGCAAGTCAGGAATGTGCATTAACTACTACAGTACACCACCTCTTTTGTTAACGCTATTACTTTCTGAGTCTGTAGATGATCATGGAAATTTCTTTTCAGTTTCTTTGTGCAAACAAGGCTCAACCAAGATGAACAATTGCAGGGTGTGACACCTGGAACCCTAATGTACATCACCACATAAGTCAATGTGTAATGTCAATCTGTATCCCCCCCTCCCCCATGGACATCCTGTTGTTGATGTAAGGCAAGGCAATAAGGACATATGAAATTTTATTCAGCTAAGTAATGTTTGATATTCATGTGCCATGCATGTAGCCTTGGAAATAAGCCTCAGCTCACCGGCAACACGAAAAGCCAGCTTTGCACGCCTCTGGGTCATCCACTCACTTCAGTGTCAGTCTGGCGATAACACGTGCTAAAACTACAGGGGGCATCTTCAGTTTCTTTTATCAACTGCGTAACAACTACTTTGCGATGGCGACTGGTGGTGAACTTGGTCAGTAGTTTGTCTAAGGTAGCTCCCTGTAATATGTAGTTTGTATGATGGACTTGTCTGAGGAGTTCTCAGTCTTCTTTCTTCTCACCTCATGTTAAAAGCTCCTGTACTCACGCATGTGCAAGTGGGTTACTTAAACCAGTCCACAATTTCTGGTTGGTGTGAGGTATACTTCTGGACCTCTCTCATCTTTTCAGTAGGAGCCCTTCTTTGTAGAATCTCTAAATAAAGAGTAAATAGTTGATTATCCTTGAAATATAAATATTATTAAATGCTACCATATTAAAGCATTTGCAATGTTTACTTTCTATGCATGTTTGATATTAAAAAATATATTAAAAAATGGAGTTAAGACAATATTATTGGCATTTTTTTCACAATTCTGGTTGTGGGACTACAAACTGTTTGGCTCTGCTGGCAGATTTGCATACCTAGAATACGTCTTTCATTTTTTTCATAGTACTTCTTTCTCTATTATCAGGCTACTTATCTTTTGGTAATGCACTTAAATATCCAGTCTACCATTGAAAATTAAAACTACTTACAAAATTGGGCTTGAATTCAATACGTACTCTTGAATATGGTATAAATATTCAGGGAACTATCAACTTTACTCAGTAGCCTATTTTTGTACATGTCTGTTTATACAGAATTAAAAAAAATACAAAGCAAGTCATTCTGATGAGAGTATCATTAAGTGGTCTCATAATCTTTGACTGCGGCATGCTTGAATTATTAATTGGATGCATTCAGCTGCATAGAGAACTATTGATTATGGAGACAAATTTTTAATGTTTGACAGTTATTCCATACACTATAACGTATGACTTTCTGTTTTGTGTATATGTGTGTGCATTACTGAATGATAAGTAAATGGATAAACAGAACGCCTCGTACAGTTTTCGTGTCATCTGCATGCCTCAGAGGACTTTCCTCACGTCTGGTGATGGCAATTGGCAGCAGAAATGGTGACATCATCAGGTGGTGATTGGGTTGTAAAGAAGTTCTTGTGAAGCCTCTGTAGTGATTATACACTCTTCGTGCCCCCACCTAGGGGGCACTACTTGTTCCACTTCAGTGGATCGTTGTTCTGGTAGCCACTTCTTGTCGATCTGATTTTTCCCCACACTAGCCGTGCATCGGCTTCAGGTAATGTATGACAGCTTGCCTGCACTCGCTTGTCTCGATTTGGTCTCGTTCCCGAGGTGGCTTGCTTGGTGTCTTTATGGTAACTCTGATTTTTGCACTGATGTTTTCTGATGTGATCACAGTGCTGTGGGCTACTGAGATGTAGTAACGCAGTGTCAAACGAAAACTGACACTGTACAGAACGGACACGACTGAAACTAGCCTCGAGAATGTCGGATACACACATATGGGCCAGCCAGCTTCCACCATCCTCAAACATGACAGGTGATAGTAATCGTGTTGCCCATCTGTAGGTGTTTCGACCATTCTCGCGGCCAGCTTTATTTCTGCCACACTGTACCTCCTCAATATCGCTTCAGTCGAGGCCACGACTGCCTACTGTGTGACAGCTGTGGATGGCTTTGCTGAACGGAGCCACAATATTTGTAAAATGACATGTTGACCACAGCTGTTTATGTTATTAGCTCAAAGCTACTAGTTTTGGTTAACATACCATTCTCAAGCGCCAGCAGAGCTTAGCTGGTTGCTTAACGTATGTTACAAAATTGAAAAACTTTAAAATAACTATTTGGCATTATGCTTCACTTCCTATAGATGTTTTTCCTATGACTGATTGTTTGTAACGAATGGTACATTAACCGAAACTAGTAGCTTTGAGCTAATAAATTAAGCAGCTGTGGTCAACATGTCATTTTACAAATATTTAAAAGCTGTTAAACCCCACCTTTTCACTTTCCAAAAATGGCCACAATAGTTGTAATATGTTACAGTATGAAGCAAGAAGCCCAATAGCAAAATTTCGACAATATTGTGGGATATTTCAGAGTATTTCAGTATGAGGGACGCAAATCTTTAGTGGCTCATTACACATTAACTATGTAATTATGATTTGTTCTGTATGCCGTTGTATATATGAAAAGTGCCTTCACTGCAGTGAAAAAGCGTGGAATGGACAATCACCAAAACACAGAGAGGTATATATTAGCCAGCTGTTCACTGCCTGTACTACTAGTGTTTGGCTCGTTAAGGTACAACTAACATTACTGGGGAAAATCAGTCAGAGGCAGTACCGAGCACTAATGAATGCAATCTGGAGAACAAACAAAAAAGCAGGTGTCACTGCTGACAACAGTAAGCAGGTACCCTGAGTGAATGGAACACTTGCAATTCCAAAGAAAGTGCACAGCACACACCACGACATTTGCAGTGTGGGGTACATATTTAGTGCTCTGCAGGAACAAAGATAAAGGAGGGATAGAAATCAAGCAAAGAGCAATTACCATGTAATAAGCCATCAGATAACATATGTCCCTTAACTGATATTTTGTGAAAATATTCCTCAACCACTTCGAGACTTTATATAGTTACTGTCTGATGAGCCACTAGAGACTGTGCATCCCTTGTACTGAAATATCGCCAGTAAATCTGTAAAGAAACTGACTGGGTACTAACTACAGGTACCTCTCTATCTGCACAGTGATTGAAATGGACATTGTTACACTGTTAACACCTTGACCAAACTGGTACTCCAGCATTGCTGCGTCTGTAAAATGTGTCGACTTAACTTTCATCCTTATGCAAGCTTATTTTCGGTACAGAAAAACGCCATTCCTCCAGAAGGACAATGATGTGGGGATTTTTTGGCAGTGGGGTGAAAATAAAAGCTCAGTCGTCTACTTCCCCTGTATATTACTTCCTCTCATATAAGTGTAGTGAAATGACTGCAACAAGGAAAGCTTTGACTTGGTAGAGTGCCAGACTATGTATCCAAAGGTCACAGGTTCGATCCCCACCAAGTCCTAGGATTTTTGTCAGTCATTTTACAACTTTTTCACCCCTGTGAATGTTGCTGATGTGAAAAATTTCAAGTAGCTCTACAGTTCGGAATCCACATTAAAATGTAGGTCCTTAGGTCCCCCTTTAACTGGTCAGTTCGAAGGTTGGAGGAAGGCAACGGCAGACCACCTCCAAACAAAGCCACACCTAGGAATTTAGTGTTCAAACCAATCTTTGGTTTGTTGACTACTTTACCTACCTTTAGAAACAGGTTTGCCAGTACTCATTCTTCCCAGGAAGAGCGTAAAGGAGGGAGGGGGATTTCAGATAGTGGTACCACAAGTATTCTCTGCTACCACCACTGAATGGCTTGCGAGTATTGGCATAGATGTAAATGTCTTCTGTCTTTCACAATTCACTTCTAAACAGTGCTGCACAGCTTACATAAGGATGAAATGCATTTCCATATGAATAAAAATTTGTGATATCAGTTTGGTAACTTTCAGTTAGAGTGTTTACAGTGTTACACTTCCCCATTTATGTTAAAATGTTTCCCATAAAGTGGAGTGTCTGTCGTCAGCTGATACAGCGCACAGATCTTCCCCAGAGATGAAGTGTTGTGCAAGTCTGTAGGGTTTCATAACCACTGTCATTGAAGGTAAACTGTCTGTATCAGCTGCACCATGTTTATCTTAAAGTTTCTTCTTCACAACTGATATTTTGACCTCTCTGCTGAGGTATTGTTCACTTTTTCTCAACACTCAGCTAAGAGCTCAGAGCACCAGAAGATCGCTCTCAAAGAATTTTCTTCTGAATCTAAAGAACACTCCTAACGAGCAACAGGACTACGAAGGCTCTGTCAAAAGGGGAGTGGGCAGCCCGCACGGGCACTGTATAGCTTTTGAACTTAAGGCGTCAGTCAAACGGAAAGTGGTCGCACAAGCTGCCCGTCACGTGCGGCCGACAGGCTGCGATTTTCGACAGTGACCGCGGTGGGCAAGCGTGAGCAGTGTGGCAGAAGAAACAGAGAAATTGATTGATTTGGTGCGCCGAAAGCCTCCCCTGCACAACACGCGTGACACAGAATACAAAAATGTGTCTAAGAAGGCAGAAACTAGCAAGGAGATAGGCAGAAGTCTGAATGAAACAGGTATTAATTTATTTTTCATAATTACAAACAAATGTAAACCTACTTGTCTAATCCAAACTATTACACGAAAATGAATTTAACCAAAATCTTGAAAATTTCAGTACATTTCTGGTTTTGTTGTGTAAAATACAATGCAAGTCTAATAGGTCCTAAAACAACACACCACTATTGAACGAGAATTTTCACTACATGCCGTGTCTTGGAGAGGCATTTTTTGTAAATGGTCTTTTGAGGATCTTTCAAGGCCGCAGCTTTAGGAAAGTGGCATATTAAATAATTCTGCAATTTAAAGCATCACCTATTAACATGCGAAGCACACGGGTGCTTTTACCCAACAGTGGCTTTGGAGCCAGAATACTCGCATTTTCTCCTTGTATAAATTAGTGGAAAAATGCAGTGTTTTAAAAAAATAATGCTGTCACTGTGTCTGCTATAGCTGCCCACATCAGCAACCATGAAGTTGTAATCATGATCAACAACTCCGAGCAAGAAACTTTATCCGTACTTGCTTTTTATCTAGCTGCCAATTCAAAAATAATTGAAAAAACGTCTTCACACAACCAAAGCTCTTTGCAAAGACATAGAAATTCACCATATTATTCTTATTACATATTAATTTCATGAAACTATTTTCTTTGCTTCTTTGAAGCAAGCGAAATGAGAAGTAGAAAGTCATCCACGTCTAAACTACTGCTACGTTTATACACTCTGCAGCTGTCACACGCACTACAAGTGCCAGTCGACAACTGGAATGCCGAGCACTGCCCGCGCCGTGTCTAAAACGCGGCGGACAACCGTGCGTTGTGCCCGCACTCTGTTTGACAGAGCCTTAAGATAGTGAAGAATCTTCACAGTCAATAATTCAACCTTTTGGGAATCTTCTTCAGGTCACTCTGCTATTATCAGTTAATTTAAGACCCAAGTAACCAGTCAAAAACATGATAAGAAACAAAAACATGATAAGATGTAAGGCAATATTCCAGCTGCTGGGTTGAATAATTGATTATGAAGCTGAACACTGAGATAGCCAATGATACTGGAAGATATTACAGAGATAGTCAGCAGAGGGGGGGGGGGGAATTCCAGTTTTGTAAGAATAAATTTGATGGATAACATGGTGTGGCTTACGGATATGGAACAGGCTGTCCAATTGCAGTGCCAAAGCCCTGTTGCAGAGGTGGGCAGAAGCTTTCTGTGTGGGCGGTTGGCTAGGTGGACGCAGTCTACCCAGCCAGCGGACTACCCCCACCTTTGCACGCGGGGTGACCTGACGGTTTCCCCCGGCGACTGTGTGGCAATGTGAACAGTCTGGTCCTGTAGTCTTACATCAGAGCTGGGTACCGATTGGGTTGTGAGTGTGAAGGGGCCCGAGTGAGTCCCCGTGCTAAGTGCCCGACTGGTCCACGACAGCCCCTCCGACCGATTCGCGGCCGACGCCGCCCACGACTTCCGGCTGCCGACGGGACGAGTTCCGGTGCAACGACGGCCGCTGCCTCGGCATCTCGCAGCGCTGCAATGGCGTCCGGGAGTGTCCGCAGGGAGAGGACGAGCACGGCTGTGGTAATTCCCCGTCCTGATGTGCCCTCTCTGGTGGTGGACGTGCTGGATCTCTTACTCTGCTTCCCTACTTACTAACTGGCACTGGGTCCGGTCTGTCTTCCCATTCTACCCACATTCCTTTATCTTCTTGTCTCTCTTTACCTCTCTCAAATTTAACTGCTTATGATTGAAAACTGGGGATAGAAAGAATCGGAGTATTTGGCGTGCAGTGAGTGCAGAATTACGGAAATGAAGAACAGTGGTAAGAAGTGAAACAAAGTGATTATCGACAGAAATTCTGAGGAAGTTTTGGTAATGGCCTCAGTTCAAAGATGCAGATAGAAAACCTTACTCTGCTGAGACACTCTTTGATGTTGAAATTCCTTAGAGCTCTGAAACTCTGAAGATGTTAACTGCTACATTTCACCCGTCAACTACAATCGGGTTGGTTCTATTTTTGAAAGGATACATCATAATCCATTACTGGCTTGCTGGGCCTAGCGTAGTTTCACCAGATCCCCATTAGCCGTCACTTTTCAGGGTTCCATTACAAGAGGAGATAAAGAAATGAAGGCTGAGATGATATGCGCATGGAGAGAGAAGAGGAGAACACGATACGCAGGAAGATACACGAGCTGAAACTGGAAGGAAGGAGAACAAGAGGAAGACCAAGAGAAAAATGACTGAAAGGAGTGAAGGAATGTGTCGAGAAGAAACATGAAGACTGGACTGAGGTGAAGATGATGATGATTTGTGCTTTAGGGCACTCAACAGCGAGGTCATTAGCACCTGTGCTCAAACTTAGAGATAGAAGCAAACTGTTGCATGGTGTATGTACTTACGAAATTAGAAGTACCCCTAAAATTGTAAGGACGGCTAAAACGACTTATAAAAGGGACTAAAATTGAGGATAAAATATTGACAGATGTTTGTGGCCTGGTGAATATTTCAACATAAAGGGTGGCCGAGCCACTTTGACACACATTAAAATCTCAAACCCAATATTTTGGAAGAAGTCCAGACATTGTACAAAATATTTGGCAGTTCCTCGCAGCGTAAAAGAAAGCCATGTGTCAGCAGGCAGTGTTCGATTCTAAGATGAGTGAGGTCGATTTCATCAGCTCGTCAAGGGTGGAAGGAAGTACACTATGGATTCACTAAAGTACGCATTATTATCCACCACATCCAGCCACTGATCCTCCCACAAACCAAGGTGAAGACAGAGAGATGGTGGAAATACAGAAGATGATGGAGAGGCTTATGTTCAAAGCAGACCCAGTTAGAGGCTGGAAACTGTCCATGATAATGATGATGATGATGACTATAATCGGGTGATTTAGAAGGGCAGTAAGTGTGCAATAGGCCGAATGTTTGTTGAACTTAGACTGAAAATTTTCTACCAATGTGACTGCCGTCATATTGGAAGACACCAGTGTGCACTGCATACTCATCATGAAGATGTTCAAGTAAGAGAAGCTCATGTCCCTCAAGAATGTTTAAATAAACAACCTGCTTAATGTTCCCAGTCACAAGAATGGGTAGACCCAACCAGTGTTACAAAAACCACACCAAAAACATCACAGATCCAGAACTGTCAGAAAGTCACCCTCCACAGGCTGTAAGTTAAATACTTAATTCAGTTTCCTCTACACTGAATGTATTACATTATTTGGAAATGGGTGAGTTGTCAGAGTACAGTACAAGCTTAAGCTTCTGTGCTTATTGATGAGTTGCAGCCTGTTACAGTTGAAGACTAGTGGATAGGCGAAAAAAGGGCCAGATTGATGTTGGATCATAAAGAGAGTTTCCCAATTCAGCTCACTAAATTGCCCAGAGCAAACAGTTTACGGTTTGGATTGGAAGATTTAAATTTTAGTTGTGAAACATGGAGTTTTAACATCAAAATCAGTTCTTAATTTAGAGTTGCTCATCAAGCAATGCAAAGAGAAAATTTGGGAATTTCTTGGAGAGATAAAGAGTGGAAAACAAAAAAACTAGGCCAGACAACAGTCTGCAATGAAGGATGTGGTATGGTAACTATAATGGGATCAAAATGGAATATTTGACCTGAAGGGTGGGTGTTTGTGAGGCAGAGAATTATTCCATGGATTCCCAGAGGAATTTTGTGTTGGTGGCGAGATGGAATGAGGGTAGTGGACATCACAGCATATGCTTGAGAGAAACAGATGCCTGGTATTCCTGGAGAAGTGAGGAGGATGGCTTCTTCCAGCAGTGGAACTCATGTGGCTGACGGTGATGGTTGATGTGCACTATTGTTGCAGAATCATAAGAAGGTCCACACCTCTCGAACTTGGCCCCACCAGAATAAAGAAAACACCACAGAGACAGTAGCTGTTAGGTCTGTTCCGATAGGCCGACTGCTGCCTACACTATGGTATGAGGACTGAACTAAGGTCACGGTCATCAGTCATTCTAGCTGCTGCTGACACTAAATCGATGCTGAAGGTGCCACTACTTCTTCAAGGAGCTTCTCATCTGGCCCCATTCTGAACCTTCACAACTCAGAATAAAGTGAAGAAGTACCACAAACTGAATGCATATTGTCTTGCACTCAAGGCACAGATTCCAGTCAGTCAACTACGGAGATGATGTTGTTGGTTGTTTTGAGGGGACTAAACAGCTAGGTCATCAGTCCCTACAGAGATGAGACCCCAGTGCAGTATGCTGCCATGGACACAACTATAGGAGAGGAGCAACCACCACATGTCAAACAGTTGGGTATTCTCCCTTTCCTAAACCACAGACAAGTACCATGGTCCAGTGTCCTCCTGCCATCTTTGGTATACCTCTCACTTCTTGTAGCTCGGGGTTGTCTATGGTTTCATCTGCCTCTGTCTCAGTATTGTTCAACTGTTTACTGAAAGCTTTCACCTATATTCTCTTCCCGCAATGACAGCTCGGTCCACGCTACGGACCGTATCATTGTCTTCACTGTAAGCTTTGAAGCAATTCCACAGGTGATGTGTAGCTGTTACTTCTCTTAGAAGTGCAATTCTAATAGAAAAAAAGGAAACAAAAAAATCAAGTTTTGTGATCAATTGTTTGTTTGCAGGTACATGACCTGAATGCGTATACACACAGAAAATCTCGCACTATAGTACCTCAGTGTACCGCAATGAGCCAAAGCAAAATGTGTTAACGGGTTTTTGGCAACTGCCTAAATGTTGTAGTTGTGGTCAGACAACTCTTTTTAGCTGTCTCGATCATCCTGACACAGACGCAGCATCCACACTGTTGCCGCCGATGCTACTCCATGCAACCCACCCTATACAGTGAGATGACAAAAGTGATGCGACACCTCCTACTGCCTTCTCACATCTCCTTTTGCTATTGACTCGGTGCATAGTTGGAAGTCCCCTGCACAAATATTGATGCCAGCGCAGGATTTTATTGACGAACTTACCTCTCGATTATGTCCCATATATGTTCAAGGAATTCACATTGTGTGATCTGGCTGCTCAAATTATTCACTGTAATTGTCCAGAATGTCCATCAAATGAATCAGCGAACAATTGTGGTCCAGAAACATGGCGCAATGTTATTCACAAAAATTCCGTCATTGCTTGGGCTCGTGAAGCCCACAGGCGGATGCAAATAGTCTCCGAGTAGCCGCAAACAACCATTTGCAGTCAATGATCAGTTGGGTTGTCCCAGCGGAGCCAGTCCATTCTGTGTAGAAGTAGTCCACACCATTACGGAGCCAACACCAACACGCATAGTGCCTTGTTGACATCTCGGGTCCACGATTTTGTTGGGTCTTCAGCACAACAAGCGACTCCTACTATCAGTTCTTACAAACTGAAATCGGGACTCGTCTGAGCGAGTCACGGCCCTCCAGTCTTTTCTGGGGTCCCACTAATCTGGCTGCGAGTCCAGGAGAGGCACTTCAGATGATGTCGCACCATTAGCAGGGACACTTGAGTCGCTCATCTGCCATCACAGCCCATCGACACCAATCTGTGCCTCACTGTTCTACTGGGAATGTTTGTCATATGATGCACGCCAATTCCTGGGGTTATTTACCACAGTGTACCTCGTCTGTCAGCACCGACAACTCTACCCAATTGCTGCTACTCTCTGTCATTACTACAGGACAGTGGCCACTGTTTTGTGCGTGGTGAGAGGTTACACCTGAAATTTTGTGTTCTTGGCACATTCTTGACAGTGAGGATCCCACATTACTGAATTCTCTGATGATTTTTCAAAATGGGATACCCCGTGCATTTAGTTCTGACAACATTTTGTGTTTAAAGCCTATTAATTCGAAAGGAATTGAATACAAGGAGACGTGATGAATTAAAATTTGTGCTGTGGCCGGTATTCAAACCCAGGACCACCTGCTTACTAGGCACAAATTTTAATTCAATTCCTATTCTTATATTTGTACAGCACTTAATCTTTATCCCATGGATGATACTAAAATTGTACAACCCATCCCACTGCTGTACAAGTAAGATGGGTTGGAGGTGTTGTCAGGATGGAAGGCGAAGTGGTGAAAGCTTGTGGGCACCCTAGGAAAGGCTGGCTGATTGGCAAATAAAAGATAGGCTTCAGGTTAATATTGGCTATATTCTGAAATACGGGTTACATATCGGGACTCGCACTAGGGTCAGATGCAATGAATGAGTGCCAGTCTAAGTTACGGATTAGAAAATGGAAAAGGTAAAGGTTACGGTTCACATTGTTGGTGGCCGATACCGAACAGCCGCTAGGCGGCAGTGGACGGCGTGCGGCCATTCGCCCAACACAGAGGCTGGACCTCTGGAGTGCGTCTGTTCTGTACGAGAAATCAAACTGAAAAGAGTGAAGGAACTGATTCTCGCACCTCTGAGTTCTCCAACAGTAGCACACTTGACCAAACATGGGTGTCTGCTATTGGCTCCACGGTAGCGTGGAAACATCAGTAGTTTCAGCACGGACACCAGAAGGGTGGCACGATTTTAGAATCGGCAGTCAATACCGGTTCTGGCCAGCTCTGTCCTGTAAAGTGGACAGCCTCGGTCACGTTGCCACGGTGTGTGTCGTGGTTGAAGAACACTTGTAAAACTTAGGCGAAGTTTTGAAATAAACTTTTTGAATTATTTCCCTAAACTATTTTAGACTGGCTAGTCATCCTGTACATATTCGATACTTCTGACTGAGGAAAATGAGGGATTTTTCCCCATTCGCATTCATTGCTAGGGTGCTATTCAAATATTGGAGAGCCTTGGCAACTTAGATACGTATTTTTTTAAAGGAACATTGAGGCAGAATTAAAGTATGTCTTCTGAGGGGAGATGTGCTGTAAGACAATCCATGTAGCTACCATATTTGTAACACTGTGTTAGCTGAGTGGTAAAAGTGATGCCTAGCAAGCAGGAGGTCCCGGGTTCGAATTCTGGCCACAGCACAAATTTTAATTCAGCTCCTCCCCTTATATTCAATAGTTTTGGTATAATGAGACAATATATGACTCAAGGAATTGAATTTTTGTTGATACCTATTAATTCCCGTTATCGGTCACGATCGTGTCGGCAACCTTTTTCACGCAAATCACTGGAGTACAAAAGCCAGCTGCGACAATGCTACGCCCTCTTCCATTTGGTGTACACGATACTACTGCCATCTGTACCTGTGGATATCACTGTCCCAAAGCTGTTATCACCTCAGTCTCTGAGGGTTTGTTTCGGGCCCTCTAGTGGCATGCTGTGGTGGTTTGTTTACAGTTTTCCATGATTGCATACGCGTACCTGCAACCAAACAAAAAAATTACATAACTTGAATTCTTTGGGGCTGTACTTAAAACTTTAAGACTGTGACTGGTATATTTATGTTTTTGTCCTTGTCTGTAGATGAGCGTCTCGACTCTCTCTAGTTGTCTGTGACGTACACACTTTCTCTACTCTTGGCCTCCGTTACCTGAGACAACTAACACAAAACAATGGTTGGCTTCATGACCTCCAGTAGCGAGCTTTTGTGGGTGTCACCTTCTGGCAGTATGTCTGCATAGTTGTTCTTTGTGTTTCAGCTGCAACTTTCTTTGCTCCAGAGCTACATGCAACACTCGAAAGAAATGCTTCTCAGTTACATTTAGATAACCCTACTGTCCTACTTTATGATTTTAGATTCTTCAGGAGCCTCAGTCATGTATTATTTTATGAAGGGTTTGATTGCCACTTGACTGATTTATTTTATGAAGATCCAGATTTTGGCCTTAAGTCATTTCCAAATTATCAGACTCGGTTATAACAAGGCATTGTCAAAAATGTTGATATATACAAAAATCGATTTGCAAATCCACACTACAATCTCAATGTACACAGTGAATTTATATTCATGTGGATTTGCAAATCAATTTTTGTGTATGACGTCACAATATTCGACAATGACTTGTTGTAGCCAAATCTAATGAATTTGGTCATATCGTCTGAAGGCTGAAATCTGAATTTTGATAATAAAACAATATAAATCATGAAATGGTGGTCAAATCCTTCAGAAAATGTCTTACTGGCATCTGAATGTGGCCAATCTGACAGGTAAAAACAACACAGAGAAAAAAAAATGACTATTTGGAAACCTTATGTGAAACTTGTTTAAAAACAAATCATAAGAAAAGGAGCAACTTTTAGTACATATTATGTAGGTGACATTATTTCATTATATATTCAAAAAAGAAATAGATTGGTTGGGCAGTACTTACGTTAGCTCTGCACTGCTGATAATCACACAAACAACACAAATGGAGACAAAAAAATAAGACACTAGCTTTCGGAACTGTGTTCCTTCATCAGGTAGGAGAGAAAGGAAGAAAGAGGAAACAGCCCACAGAGGGAAAGCATGGCCTAGGCCATGAGGTGATGATGGGTGATGCGTGGAAGCCAGGTAGTAGTGCCTCTGACTTCCACACATCAATCTGATTGGAAGTATGCATACCATTATGTATATCCGTGTTTCAATTGGTGTGTGAAGTTTTATTGTTAAATGATGATGAGATGTGAAAAGTTTTATAATAAAATGTGGTATGTTTCTTATAATACATAATGTATACATTACATATTTACTTTAATGTATAAATCAAGGTAACAAATTAGGTTAAAGATTGACCAGTCACCAATGTTCTCAATCAAACGATTGTATGAAAACATGTCATGTGACAAAAAAGGTTTCATATCATACCCTATCTTCACCACCTCGTGGCCTAGGTCATGCTTGCCTTTTTCTTTCTCTCTTACCTGATGAAGGAACAAACTTCTGAAAGCTAGTGTTTTTATTTTGTTTTCGTCTCCATTTGCATTTTTTTGTGTGACTATCAGTGGTACAGAACTAAGGTAAGTACTGGCCAACAATCTACCTCTTTTGAAGAATATTTAAACATTTCAGTGCAGAATTTCCACCACTAATCGATTATTTCATTACAATGTTTCTCCAGTTGCTGCCATTAACATGTTTCATATTAATGTTGAGAGTTTTGTGAATAAAACCACCTAGATCAGCTAGTGTCAGTCTTCATTTATTACACCGTTCCGGCCACTGCAATTGTCACATCAAAATGTACAAGTTTTAATCCAAGGATCAGCACCAATGAAACTGTACTAATCACGGTGTGTTATTGATCCTCACTGTGAGCTCTGTTTTCCAACTTCATTATTTGATGTGACCATTGTGATATCTGAAACAATGTAATAAAGAAAGGAAAGAAGGAAAAGTATTCCTTGCTCTAGATGGTTTAATTCACAAAATATTCAGAATGATGGTGGATTTGCAAAGAAAATTTGCTTCCTTTATCTGAACTGTTAAGAGTGACTTCACTATTACTGAATTATTGTTTGCCTCTGATGTTATCATCTGTTATATTCCACGATGATAGATCATCTTCGTGGAATTTGTCAGAGGATAACATCTGAGGTAAACAATAATTCAGTAATAGTGAAGTCAAAATTCTGAGCAGTTAATAAAATTATTAGAACACAGCTAAGAGGTTGGATGCCCTTCGTGAAATTAATGGAAGCTATATCCAAAATGTTTGAATAAATGCAAGGTAAATGTTCTTCTGCCCTGGTGACTTGTATGCTAAGTCTACTGTGTTGGTTTCCTGCAGTTATTTTTTCTGCTTTATCTTGGTTTCTCTTTCTAGCTGTCTGATCTTAAATTAGTGACTCATTTCTAAAGTAATTTTAAGACTTGTTGGAATACTTGCTTTACTCTGAATTTACCTGCCACCTACAGGTTTTTACAAGGCTGTGATAGCCTTAGACTTAAAGTATTGAGCAGACTAGCTGCTTCTCTATGTTTCATTGTTATCTTGCAGAACTTTTAAGCTGTCACTAGCTGCTTCAAGCCATTTTCTACTATTTTTTTCAATTTATTATTTGCTAAATAAGTATTTATGTTCCATTTTCAGGATTTATGTTCTTGTCATTAGTTTTTCTTTTGAATTATGAAAAAGCTCTCTATGTAACTTAATCTATACCTTTTTTATCATCTCTTTGTAATGAATATTTAATGATGTTACAACAGTAATGAACAAATTAATTGTGATTGTGAAAGTTTGTGTAAACCGGCTCAGGAGTGTTCACACTGAAGGAAGGATCATTGCCCATCATCAGCAAATTGTATAAGTTATACAGTATATATGTGTGGTGTCTGTTCTTTTGGACACATGCGTAAAGTTGCATATATGTATCTGATGGGAGGCGTGCTTGAGTAATTCCGTGCAAGTGTGATGATCGCTGTGTCCCCAGTGGTGTAAGGGTCACCGCAACTGCCTAGAAAGCAGGAGACCCAGGTTTGAATCCTAGCTGGGTACACATTTTCAACTTTACCCATTCGCAGTTAATGTCATACATTCCGTGAATATGAATAGATAATAACTGGAGGACCAAAAGTGGTGTCTGTTCTTTCGGATATGTCCGAAAGAACAGACACCACACACACACACACACACACACACACACACACACACATTATATATAAGATTTTTGACTTACCTAAAGTACAGGCTCGTCGATAGAAACATAAAACACACAAACATTCAAGCTTTTGCCACCACTGGCAGCTTCTTCAGGAAAAAGAGGAAGAAAGGAGAGGAGAAAGGGAAGGATATGGGTTTTAAGGAAGTGGAAAAGGAGCCATTCCAATCCCAGGGGTGGAAGGACTTACCTTAGGGGACAAAAAGGAAGGTAAACAAATACACACACACTGACACATATCCACATGCAAACACACCTAGGTAGACATTTGTATATATATATATATATATATATATATATATATATATATATATATATATATGATACGAATATTAAGACGAAAAATTCCTAGCAGGAAAAATAAAATATAAAAAATAGACGAAGATTACTCACCAGGCGAAGGAGCACAGGTGTGACAGCATCACAAATAAATAAATGAATACACACACACACACACACACACACACACACAATCACAAGCTTTCGCAACCCAGTTGCGTCTTCAGGCAGTAGGGAAGGAGAGGGAAAAGGAAATGATGAGGGTTTTAAGGAAGGGGGTAAGGAGCCATTCCAATCTCGGGAGAGGAAAGACTTACCTTGGGGGAAAAAATGGAGGGTAAACAAATGCACACATGCCCACACATTCACACAGACACAAGTACAAGTACACCTAGGCAGACACCTAGGTGTACTTGTGTCTGTGTGAATGTGTGGGCATGTGTGCATTTGTTTACCCTCCATTTTTTCCCCCAAGGTAAGTCTTTCCTCTCCCGAGATTGGAATGGCTCCTTACCCCCTTCCTTAAAACCCTCATCATTTCCTTTTCCCTCTCCTTCCCTACTGCCTGAAGACGCAACTGGGTTGCGAAAGCTTGTGATTGTGTGTGTGTGTGTGTGTGTGTGTGTGTGTATTCATTTATTTATTTGTGATGCTGTCACACCTGTGCTCCTTCGCCTGGTGAGTAATCTTCGTCTATTTTATATATATATATATATATATATATATATATATATATATATATATATATATATATATATATATATAAAAGAGATGACTTACCAAAAGGACCGGCTCGTCGAGAGAAACAAATAAAATCACGCACAAACACACATACAAGCTTTCGCCACCACTGGCAGCTTCTTCAGGAAAAAGAGGAAAAAAGGGGAGGAAAAGGGAAGGATATGGGTTTTAAGGAAGTGGAAAAGGAGTCATTCCAATCCCAGGAGTGGAAGGACTTACCTTAGGGGAAAAAAAGGAAGGTAAACAAATACACACACACTCAGACATATCGAAACGCAAGCACACCTAGACAGACATTTGTGAAAAGCAAATGATCTCTGTCCAACTTCTTTTCTTTTCTTTGCTTTTCACAAATGTCTGTCTAGGTGTGCTTGCGTTTCGATATGTCTGAGTGTGTGTGTATTTGTTTACCTTCCTTTTTTTCCCCTAAGGTAAGTCCTTCCACTCCTGGGATTGGAATGACTCCTTTTCCACTTCCTTAAAACCCATATCCTTCCCTTTTCCTCCCCTTTTTTCCTCTTTTTCCTGAAGAAGCTGCCAGTGGTGGCGAAAGCTTGTATGTGTGTTTGTGTGTGATTTTATTTGTTTCTCTCGACGAGCCGGTCCTTTTGGTAAGTCATCTCTTTTCTATTTTTATTTTTATTTATCCCACCGGGAAAGTATATATATATATACAAAATAGATGAAGTCCACTTACCAGGCGAAGGAGCACAGGCAGTGATAGCAACAAATAAACACACAGACACACACACACACACACACACACACACACACACACACACACACAAATGCAAGCTTTCACAGCCTAGCTGCCTTGTCAGGCAGAAGGGAAGGAGAGGGAAAAGGAAATGATGAGGGTTTTAAGGGAGTGGGTAAGGAGTCATTCCAATCCCGGGACAGGAAAGACTTACCTTGGGGGGAAAAAAGGAGGGTAAACAAACACACACACGCCCACACAGTTACACAGACACAAGTACACTTAGGCAGACATACTGTAGAAAGCAAAGAAGTTAAGAAGTTAGACAGAGATACCACTTGAGGCAGAGGCTCTGTCCATAGAACCGAGGCAAAGATGTTAAGATTGTGGGTGGGAATTCGAATTTAGCGGAGGTTGAGACCAGGTGGGCAACGGGAAGAGAGAATATGCTGAAGGGCTAGTTCCCATCTCCGGAGTTCTGAAGGATTGGTGTCGGTGGGAAGTATCCAGATAACCCGGACGGTGTAACACTGTGCCAAGATGTGCTGGCCGTGCCACAAGGCATGTTTAGCCACAGGGTGATCCTCATTACCAACAAACACTGTCTGCCTGTGACAGTTCATGTGAATGGACAGTTTGTTGCTGGTCATTCCCACATAGAACGCTTCACAGTGCAGGCATGTCAGTTGGTAAATCACGTGGGTGCTGTTGCAAGTGGCTCTGCCTTTGATTGTGTACACTCTCCGGGTTACGGGACTGGAGTAAGTGGTGGTGGAAGGGTGCATAGGGCAGGTTTTACAACGGGGGCGGTTACAAGGGTAGGAGCCAGAAGGTAGGGAAGGTGGTTTGGGGATTTCATAGGGATGGTAGGAGGTTAGGTGGGCGGCAGAAAGACACTCTCGGAGGAGTGTATATATATATATATATATATATATATATATATATATATATATATATATATAGTTTGGTAAATTGAGGTGTACTTGTGTCTGTGTGAATGTGTGGGTGTGTGTGCATTTGTTTACCCTCCATTTTTTCCCCCAAGGTAAGTCTTTCCTCTCCCGGGATTGTAATGGCTCCTTACTCCCTTCTTTAAAACCCTCATCATTTTCTTTTCCCTCTCCTTCCCTTCTGCCTGATGAAGCAGCTAGGCTGCGAAAGCTAGCGTTTGTGTGTGTGTTTTTGATTCATTTATTTATTTGTGATGCTGTTACACCTGTGCTCCTTCGCTTGGTGAGTAATCTTCGTCTATTTTTATATATATATACACACACACTGTATAAAATATGGTTTTGCCATTTAATCTGAAATTAAATATCTTTTATTTCACATTTTGTAAATTATAGAAGGAAACTTTCCTGGTGGGAAAAATATGTATAAAAAATAGAGATCATTTAACTTACCCAACGCACAGGCTCGTTGACAGATACAAAAACACAAATAAAAACACACACATACATAAAGATTCAAGCTTTCGCAACCATTGGCCACTTCACCAGGAAAAGAGGAAGGAAGGAGGGGAAAAAGGGAAGGATGCGGGTTTTAAGGGAGCGGATGAGGAGTCATTCCAATCCCGGGAGTGGAAGGACTTAAATTACGGAAGAAAAGGAAAGGTAAACAAGTACACACATAGCCACACACATACACACGCAAACACATCAAGGCAGACATTTGTAGAAAGCAAAGCTTCATAGCTGAGTCGTGTCCAGGGTGGAGCATCATGCATACATACATCACCACACTGCTCCAAAGTAACCAGTTAGCATTTTGAAGGTGAGCTTATTTGTTGGTAGTTGTTACCTGTAGATAGTATCAGTTACCAAAACACAAAGCAACAAAACTGACACTAGCGTATTACCCCACAAAGCCTATGACTCAGAAAATTTGAGCATTTCTTTGAATGGGAAATCCTTGTTGCTGCCCTTAGGTTGGCAACTTCTGTGACCGGGCAAACTTACCTATGCTCTTTGGTAACCAACATTGGTGACTTAATGTGCCTAAGTTCTTCACTGGTCAACTATGGGGCCAGAGAAATTTACTACATTTTTGTGTCAATAACCTTCATCACTCGAGAAACGTCAGTATGTCCTTTGGTTGGCAATGTTTTGGGGAAATTAGCACATCCTTTTTGACTGACAACCGCCAACGTTCTTCAATTGGCAACGCTCACCTCGAACTCGACTAACGCAGCTCTCTCATTTCCTCTCGCAGTGACGTGCTCGCCATCCGAGTTCAAGTGCCAGGACCAGTCGCGGTGTATCGACCAGTCGCTGCGGTGTGACGGCCGGTTCGACTGCCCGGACGGGAGCGACGAGGGAGAACTGTGCAGTACGTACCACAGCCAGCCTGTGACAGCCATTTGCTGCACTAGATGTGTCACTGTTTGGTGTACTGGAGCCTGATTGAGATGGAAGATCTAATGGTAGGAAGAGGCCATGCTACCTCTTAATCTAATCATATGCCACAGACTCTTTATATTGACAGATACTTGTGAGGATGGACCTCACAAATTCGCCCAGTCCGAATTTATTTATATTTGCAAGATTTGAAACTCACTGTCCGGGTGTCAGTCACCTAAAGCAGTAAGACACGCATCTCAGAAACTCTCAAAAAACGTTGCCTTTGAAGATTTGAGATATGTATGGGCCCTTATAGCTACAAATCATTTGTACACAGTGGCCAAAGAAAAACTGCCCTGTTAACAACAAATCATTTGTACAGTTGGTAAATATTTAATTCACCTTAAGGCAGCCAACCCATAATCCCTATATAGGGCACACGATGTAAGTTCTGTGGCCTGACTTATAGAGACTAACAAAGTTGTTGGTAAGTGAGCACTGCTCATGAGAAATGTAGAAGAGTTACTACACGGACACTAATATGACAACATGAAGAATGTTAACCAACAAAAGAATAACAACCACTTCACATACATACATATAAAATGCATTATCATTAAAAAAATCAATTTTATGATTTGTGCCAAATTTTCATTTATTGTGAATACAGAACTTTCAATATTAGAAATAAACTGATGTTATTTTTATTAAAATTACGATTCAATGTTGATTTTATCAGGCTTGATTCCATAGTGGCCCTTGTGCTCAATTACTGTTTTTATGGTTTGTAGAATTTTTTTTTTTTTTTTTTTTTTTTTTTTTTTTTTTTTTTTTTTTTTTTTTTTTTCAGCAAGCAGTCGTAAATATTTAGTTTATTCAGATCTAGATTTCAACTACTTTGTGGTCATTATCAATGCTCACATGAAAATAGTTAAAACACATAAAACATTTCGACCTCCATGTTGGACCTCTAGTATGAACGTAACCTTCAACATGGATGTCGAAAATGTTTTAACCATTTTGTTGTAAGTGTTGATACTGACCACAAGCGGTCAAAATCTAGATTTGAACAAACTAAATATTTATGACTGATTGCCGAAAAAATAATTTCCACAAATCAGTGTTAATTAATAAATATTTCTGTTTATTAATTTTAATAGAATAAAGGAAAGTTTGTTTCTTGTGGAATTAAAACCACTGACTACATCATACTGCTTTAGGAAATTCAAGTCCTGGCACTAAATTTGATATCTTAAGAGTTGTGTAGTCCTTCGATATGAGTAAGGAAAGTGCTGATAAATACAGACAGAGTCAATGGAACAGTTGTATCTTGTGGATTGTGAGAAAATAGGTTTACCCTTTTAATTTGTACCAATGAAGTAACTGTCTGTTTATTAAAATACCAGACATTCCACTTCCATCTTAATCAGAGCTTTCTCAATAGTTCATGAAATTGTGCTACCGGGTCACTGTGGTAGAAGTTGTGCTGAGGTGTTAATTGTATTGCTACGGAGTGAGCAAAATACAAATGACTCACATAATAATTCATATATCATAAGGTAGGCAGGCACGACTTAACATCAGCCTATCTAGGTGTGGAACAGGTGAGTTTGGTTGCATATCTTACAAGAAATGAAATATTTACTGGTCCAGTTAACCATCTAAACACAAATGGTCATGGCTACCCACATGTCTGGTAACAACTGTCCTTTTCATACACCTGAGGATGGTCTCTTGCAATTTACGTAGAAGGAAATCAAATATGTGTCTGGTCAAATCGACTGCACCGTTCCACAGTGCGATCTTTTGCCTCATTTTGTGGTTAAGGTATCTGACCCCAAATTGCTCTTGGATTGCTTCCACTGCACTGACCCAGTAACATCCGTTATGAGTTGAGGTACACAAGGTTTGCTCTTTCACATTATGTTTACCTTGTTTTTGGATTCAATATGCATTGCACTGCAGGAATAAATAAGTATTTAGTTACCTTTGCTCTTGTATTCTGGAGTGTGATGAACTTTCTAAGTTGTCATACACAGAGGGGATGCTTTCTCCAACAATTTAAACACTCTATGTGGTTGTTTTATCTGTAAGAACTAGTGTTGTATTTTTAATTGCTTCTTCATTCAGTGCATTTATATGACCTAGAGTGATGTAATCTGTTTTTTTCTTTCCCAACTACAGATAGCACTTTCTTTACAGTGAGAAGATTATCTCGAATGTTGCAGCAGTCTAGAAATATACTTAATTATTATTTATTTATCTATAAGAGTTGTCGGGTTGTTTTATTTTTTCATGCACTTCCTTTTCTGGTTTTTGAGAAAGTGAGAAATTACTAATTGATATGAAAGGAGAATGATTGGAAGAGAGATTTTTTTGTGTTCCGTGATTGAATTCTAAGAAGCCAAGTGATCAATGTTTCAGTAGTACAGTTTACACTGAGAGAAATTTAAAGTACCAGTAAATTTTTAATAGGCCTGCTGTGAGGCATATAAAACTTAAATAGCTTTTAAAATAAGTAATAACACCTCAATAAATTTGCACACATTAAAGTAATTGTAGGACTTTTTTTACCTCTGTAAATAAAAAATCTGGGACAAAGTAAATAATGCTAATACAAATAATTGCAGAACTCACAAAAACTGGGCGACAACAGTTAATTTTGCTTAAGGCAGAGGGAAAACTAATCTAACACACTGGGACTTAATAAAAGTAATGGATTTTTTTTTTTTTTTTTTTTTTTTTTTCATGTGAAGGAAGAAATAATATTTTTACCATTTGTGTTTTGGAAGATTAATAGTTAACATTTTTATCAACAGCTCATTGAAATTGGCTGCTGAGGCATAACTGTTTAGAATAGATTTTTACCTAAAAATATGTGTCACTTGTGAGACATTTGATACTGCTGTTAAACAGTTTGAGCACTGTTTTCCTTTTTTTTGTCATACACACAATTTTGGATCCCGTTTGTCAGCTGTTGCCAACTCTTGAGAAAGGTAATGTTTTTTAAAATATTTTATTTTGCTTTTTGGCTTATAGTCAGCTAATGAGCTCTCATTTTTTATTTTTTTTTTTTTTTGATGATTCCTCATTGGTACTAAAAAACCTCACATTTTTTTTTTTTTTTAAAAAGAATAACACATTTAGTGGCAGCATGATTTGCAAAATTTTAACATTTTAACAGTGAATGAGGTTGATAGGTGACTAATGAGTTAATTCACATAGATGAGAATTCAGACTAATATAAGGAACTTTCCAGCCCTTCATCTGCAATTAACTTTATTTTCTCATACTGGTAGGTGGAAGTACAATGAAACAGTAACCTTTTTTTTTACATACCTATTGACTTACTGTGAAGCATTTGAGTTTTGCCAGTTTCATAGTTTACTGCTTGGAGGTTTGACTGGCTGGGCATGCCTTAGTTTGCTAGCTAATATTTGCACTGCATGATCGCTGCAACCACCGGCAGAACTGGTATCTACCGTTCCTCGACTCCTCACAATCCGTCCATCCCTCTCCCAATCTGTATCGTTGTTTTCCTGTGGAGCAGTTCAGCAAACTGGAGGGTCTCATTAGAATTAGTGATTTTGGAACATACTTCTGGGAGGCATTAGGAGCAGTTCCACACTGGCAGCTAATACAGAAAATACTAGCATACAACGTACAACAGACACATACAACATACACTGCTGGTGAAACAAACTTGCTATAGAACGGCAATTCCAAACATGAGGGGTTGAGGAATTAAGTGGGAATTACTGCTGTAAACACAAGTGCCATGGGAGAGTGTGGACTTCCAAACAAACACACAGCTCAAACTGTCAACATTTCCACTGTTGTGCACTGTTATCATTGTGACACATATAACACAGCTGACTGCAGCATGACACCAAATGATATGCAATTACTTTGTAGTGAACCTCTGGAGACAGAGCTTTGTCCAAAATTCTCTGAGGGTTTCCACAAACCGTCTCTATTTATTTATTTATTTTTGTTTTTCATTTACACTGAAATCTCACATTAGTTGCAAGGAGATCATAGTCAATATTTACTGGGAAAAATAATTATAATAAATGGCTAGGTCAAGCTTATAATTTGGTGTTCTGCTGCATCAGTAGAATCTTGGAAGTCTGTCCCATGGCTATGTAGCAAAGTGGGAATATTCATGGTCCTGGCAATGACACTGTACTTTAGTGTACACCATGTGTTCATGAACCAGTTAATAAGTAATTGAAAAATAACAATTTCTTAACACCATTTACATATATTTTTCAGTATTCAACATCCAGACACAAATGCAGTTGAGACTCATTTTGTAAATGTCATAACACAGTCTTAAGTATCAACAAATTCCATGAACTACGAACAAAATTTTTATAAAATAATTAGTCCATATTGCTGAACTTCGACATGTGAATTCTGTTATGCACTCCTACGCCATCTGATAGCAAGGGATTTGCTCTGAGGTGAAACAACAATTTAAGTGCCTTCCTTTGTTCCTTCTTACCTGTGGCCAAAGATGTGTAATGTCTGCTGCACCTCTGCATTTCGGTGGACACTGCTGTCATTGAGGAAGAAACTACCCCGTTTGTTCTTCACTACTTAAAGACAAGATGGTTGCAAGGAAGATCTAATCTCACCATAATATCTTTTTGACTATTCCTAAAAATACTGGTAAAACTGAGTATTCTAATAAAATGAAACTTAGGAGAAATTCTGGAGATAAGGAAAGACACATGACCATTTCTAGATTTGATTGCAAAGGTATCATTCCTCATTGACACTTTGAATCTTTTGAGATGCTCTAAAATTAAGAGATATTAAATGTCTTTGCAATCCTTACAAGTGACAAAAGACAAAGTTTCATTTTTCTAATCTCTATTGAGAAGTTGGGGAACAAATTTTTTTCTGACACTTCCTGTACCTTTTTTTCTTATTTTACATCACCTGTTTATCCACTCATACATTCTCATCAGTTTAGTGACTCTCACTTTGTTTCAAACTAACCATTCCTTATCATTAGTTACATGATTTTCAAGATAGTACTGTTTGCTGTTGGGAACCTAAAGTTAACTTAAATTATTTCATCCTTTTATGTTAATGAATTCATAAGACGGTGTGAATTGTGACATTGTGTTCCAGTTGGTAACCAAGTAGGATACCTCATAGCTTCCATTCAGCTCATCAGGACACCACAAATAACTTAACTCATTTTTAATGGGAAAGTTATATCAAGCAGTTTTTCACTCTTTATACAAGGTAACCTTCATCTTTACTAAAATTGACATTTTTCACCAGAATAGCATGTTTTTGTTGTTATTTTAATTAGTGTTCTTCCTCCATTAGTGCCACCTGGGGCAGAAAAGCCAATCGCCCCCCCCCCCCTTTTTTACAACCATCTTCCACAATGCTAAACGAACCCTGCCTGTCAATACTTGAGGTCTGCCTGACCATAGTTTAGATGTGGTTGTTACTGTGCATTTCCACTTCACAATCTCATAACCTGCAGTTAACAATTATGTTGGAGCAGCCCATTCTGCTTTTACTGCTGTTTTGTGACTGAACAATACTCCCTGCTTCCTTTTATACTTCAAAATTGCTCGGGTATGCAAATGCATAGCATTTACATCTAAGTAAACAAAGTAAATAGAGTAACAATGTCTACATTCAGCATATCAGGAAATTTTGTACACCTCATGTATAACACACTGTTTGTGGGAAGATTGTGACATGCAGTGTCTACTAGCATGCAGAACTAATTTGTGGCCGGATTTGAACCTACTAATTGTCTGAGGGACAGTTCCGTAACGTGGTCCCATTGGCCACTGGATCGTTATCATTGCTCCCGATCCCATGTCTGTCGTGCAAATGTGGAAATGACGGTTAAGGAGGGCAACAGTCGACTTCGTAGACGATGTTCTCGGCAGCGTGCAACATACTGTTTGCTGTGCCACGCAGTACTGGACAGAGACATCGGGATAGGAAACAGGTGCATAGCAGTGAGGGAAGTATCCACACGCACACAGTTTGGCAGCATTTGGAGGACTCTCTGAACACAACGTTGCCACGTTCATAGACAGAGTAGCAGAGACAGCCACTCTGACAGTGATGCAAGTAACATCACCACGTGACATAGGTCTGCCAATATATCATCTTTTTTTATGAGTACCAGTTCTGTGTACAGCATCGAGATACACATATCCGTGTGTAGAAGCTCACAGGAGAGCCATGTTGCATTTGACATCCCCAGATGTGGTGAGCACCCACCTCAATAGTACCGAGTATCACTGGGTACAAAATCTGAAGATATCTGCTTTACATAATATATAATTTCAAAATCGGGCATTACATTTCTGACATTTTTACGATTATGAAAGAAAAGAAACTAAGGAAAGAAGACTAGGGTTTACTGTCTCATCGACATCATGATCTTTACAAATGGAGCACAGGTTCCTAGTTTTTGTCAGGAATGAGAAAGGAAATTGGCTGTGCCCTTTCAAAGAAACTATCCTGGCATTTGTCTGGAGTGATTTGCAAAGATAACAGAAAAGCTAAATCCAGGCCGTCTGAGGCAGGTTTGAACCGCCATCCTCCCAAATGCGAGTCCAGTATGCTGACTACAATCCGCCTCGCTCTTTGGAGGATGTCGAATGTGCCCTCTCTCCGTGATGCTATGTTTCGACAAGATACTTCCAGAAATCGTGTTTAACATGCTGTTGTGACCTGCCTCTATACAGAGCAGCACATTCTCCAGACATCTCACCCACAGTCACAGGTTTTGAACAGACTGGCACATCACTAATGGACTCTGATGTAGAGTTGGAGTAGAAAAGAATAATGCAGCTCAGGTTGACACAATAATCTGCAAGGTTAGAGGTGTACCCTCCTGTCGTGCGCCTCCTTCCCATTATACGGTATGCACACAGTAACTGCAGAGGTGCTTTAGACTTTTCCGGCCACACGCGACCCTCCTCCCCCCCGTTCTGCCGCCCCACGCGCGCCGCCGCCACGCGCCCGCCGCTAGCCGGCTGCCTGCCTGTGGGACAGAGCTGCTGCTGGGGGGCTCTCGGTCGCCGCCCGCGCCGCCCCCGCCGTGTCTGCCCGCGCCGCCCGTCAACTGGCAGTGCGTCGCGGCGCTGCGCTGTGTCGTCCGGGTGTGCCACCGCACCTGCCTGCTGCCGCCCCCCACCTGCTGCGAGTCGAACAGGTACACAGGTACGTAGCCCCGGACACAGCACACGGCTGGCTACCTCCCCTCTGTAGGTCCCCACTCTCAAAGCCACAATCTGCCATTAACTTTGAGGATTAAATGGAGTTACTTTTGTTTGGACCGAAGTCAGAGTCATAGCCGAGGAAATATTCAGGTCGGAATATGAATTTGTGTGGTTTTTTTGCTCAAATTACAAGCCTGCGAGGTATTTACTCACAGTTGGAGGGTTCAAAACAGTACTGTCGGAGTTAGAGATGACGCAAGTGTCTTGTCGTAATCAGAGGTTACAATATTATAGTGAGAGTTATAAGTTTCAATAATGTAGCATCAGAGTAAGGGGTTAATAGATTTAATGTAAGTCAGACATTATGAAATTGCACGATCAGAGTCCAAGATTGTAAGATTGTAGCATACAGTTAGTGTGTATCAAATTACTATTTCAGAGGTGGAGGTTATGAAATCTCAGTGTCACAGTCACAGGTTACAAAATAGTAGTTTTGGAGTCACAGGTTACAAAATTGTAGTGTTGGAATCAAAGGTTATAAAACTGTAGTGTTCAAGTCAAGGGTTATGAAATTGTAGTGTTGTGGTCAGGGGTCATGAAATTGTAAAGTCAGGCCCATAAGCTTCATTATAGTAGTGTCTGAGTTAAGATTTTAATAAATTATAATGTCAGAGTCACAAGTTATGAAACTGCAATATCAGAGTCAGAGGTAGTGAAATTCTAATACTATGCTCAGAGAAGGCAAAAGTGTGATGTTAAAGTCAAAGAAAGAGGAACTAAAATGTTAGAATTGGAGGAAGTGAAAGCATAATGTATTGTTCACAGAGAGAAAAATTGCAGTGTCAGATTCAATGCCAATGAAATTGTGAATTAGGTTTCAGAAGAAACTAAACTGCAATGTCAAAGTCAGAGGGAGTCAAATTGGTATATAAGAGTTACAGAGAGTAGAATTATACTTTCAGTGTCGTAGCTAGTAACATCGTATTGTGGAAGTTGAAAGGAAGATTTAGGTTCAATGTTATGTTGACACTGTGCTCATTAGAGATGGTGTCAAAGTCGGGGAATGTGTAGTTTAAATGTTAGAGGCATTGCGATTGTAATGTCAGAACCTGATGATGCAGAACTTCGACGTCAAAGGCAATAGAATTGTCGTGCCAAGACTCACAGGGAGAGAAATTGTGATGTATGTAATGTCAGAATTGGAGATAATAACCACACAAAACCGTGCTTGGAATAACAGACAATCATAAACAGGACATGGTGTGTGTCATTTCCATGCAAAATGTTGCATTGTAACTCAAGTAACATTTTAACAGACAGAGACAAAGCAACAAGATATCAATACCATATGAAGGAAATTATATGTAATTGAATGGTGTCAGTGTATCATTAAATATTCAATTAGCAGCACCAAAAAGTCTCTACTTAAAGTACTTACAATAGTGCTAAACATGAACATACAGCAGTATCACACACCTGAAAATTCTTATATTAGTCCCCAAAGTGCAGACGTGGGATTTCGATGAAGTAGTTAAAACGAAGTGGGAGAGAACAATTTGCACACGTCACTAAAGCCATGTTATCATGTTCCACATCACTTTCACATTCATGCAGTCTAATATCAAAAGCCACACTAATTACATTTTCAAATGATGTAGGTATGTCAATGTCATACCCCGGATTTTGCCAAGCATATTACAACAAAGGATTATACGTAGGTGCAGCAAATTGACTGTAAATCACAGAGTGAAATTTCACTGTGAAGTAACGATCATGTACCTTCACTTGTGGTTTGGCACCCTGTAGTCTTAGAAAATCAGTAATCCTTCCGATATAGAGTTTACGGTATGTTGCCGAAAGAAGTAAACATCAAGAGGTGGCCATATTTTGTTGTTTTTGGTGGCAAGATTTTCAGCATAACATCTTTATTTGGGAAACTTGTATCTTGAAGGATACGATCCATATGACTGCCAAGGAATCACACAGTAGGCTGTTTTTATTTGTCACTAGCAGACAAGTGTGGTGTTTTGCACGAAAATGACAAGTACAACTGTTTTATTTATGATTGGTTGTTATTCTAAGTATGGTTTCTTGCACTTCTGAGCATTTGAAGTCAAAGGTGCGAGTCAACGGCAGTGAAACTATAGTGTATGAGTCGTGGCTTGCGAAGTTGTAATTCCAAAGTGAGAAACAGTCAAACTGGTTTGTAGTAATCAGAGGTTAGCCATTAGCTTCTTTTGCAATCAGAGGCAATGAAAGTGTATTGTAAAGTATTTTGTCAGTGGATCAAATTTGATAATTTCTTGGTATAAGCCCAATCATCATTCAGCTGGGGTATGCAGAGAATGCGTAAATTCTCAAAACATATGATCTCTAACAAAAAAAGAAGAATGAGTGAATTTAATTGTTTGTGCCACATAAAGCAAACAGAACAAACTTCTACTGCAGTCAGTCATATATCATCATAATCTAAGTATTGTACGGTTTCCAATAGTTCAGCATTCTGACACTGTTGAAGTTTTGAAATCAACTAGTAGCTTCTGGGGATGTCAGGAACCAAAATTTCAATTAATATCATTCCTCAGACCATGATTAAGAAATTGATAATAATGTAGATACCTTCTCAAAGTTTTTTAAAAGAATCTCTGTAGGATTATGTAAAATGCGTAGTAAAAATAAGCACCTGGAAATACCATCAATGTTTTGTAGCATATGCTTTTTCATGTCATAATCGTTTGCTCAGTCTTTCCTGCTATTCCTGTTTTAATTGCTGGGACTGTGTTGTAGATAAAATTGGGCCTCGTTTACTGTAAGGAAAGCCTGTCTCTGTTGTGGCATGATCTGGCAAAATAAGGTTTTGTTTGTTTGTAAAATCCTCAGTTTTTACTCTCTCTTTTCTTTTTAAATTTCTTTTCCCAAGGGAAAGTTCAGAAAGCTTACTAGGACAGAAAACTTGTGTGGAAAATTAAAAAATTATGGAACTTGAATGTCCTGAAGAACGGACAGTGGGGTTTTGCTGTTTGTGTTTTAGACCTGACCTTGGGCCACCCTCTCTTCACTGCCGCCTCACGAAGTTTAATTTGGGCTTCTTTATTTTCTGTTGTTGGTCATGTCTAGCTTCCACATCTTTTAGATACTGACTTTTTCCAACTGATCCAAAACAATCTGTGGTTACCTTTAATTATTGTGTTAAGTATTCTCAACCACTACTGGAGTAACTTACCCCTCTTCTTCTACCTTTGTGGAAAAAAATTGTTTTACACTTGTCACGTAGTACTCCTTCCCAGTTGACATGTGTTGGGTTTTTGTTTGTATCACGAGGGAGGATAGCTTTTCTTCACCGATTGTCAAAGAAGTGTACGTTTTACTTGTATGTGTAACTATGGGAGTTAATTTATTATGTTGTAAACAAAAGGAAATTGGCTACTGTTGACACTTATCAATCTCCAGATTGTAAAAAACATAAATACAATAATCTTGTTCCTTTCATTTGTCTCTGAATTGTATGGAATGTTATGCTGCTGTAATGGAGTTGCATTTTTTAAAATCGGAACTGCATACTGTTATTGATTTTGGGTTGGTTTTTGTGAATATAATAAAAGAATGATAAAATTGATACCATCAGTATCAATATCATATGCCCTCATCAGGTGAATTCAGCATATTTTATATGTATACTGCTGACTTTGTACTGAATTGGCTGAATTTAAAATATCGTCAGTTCCCTGAAATGAGAGATATTTCCACATCTTAAAAATTATTTGTCGCAAAAGTGATTGCATTCCTACAAGTGAAAGTAGAGGTAGGGCCTGCATACAACATTTACAGATGTAAGTGGATATCAGGCAAAATTACTGTAAGTACAAATTGCACATCAATTTTGAAATGAACTCTTTTTGGTTTTTAAGATCCAGATGTAAACTAAAATATGTAACACGTTTATTTTAAAGCCATTTATTGTTAGATTTGATCCTTATGATGATAGCGGCCTTCCTGCTTAGCGAGCAACTTGACTGTTTTATGCAGCTTGTAAGCTTCAAACAAGAATAATCAGTTCCGAGTGCTGTGTCCACTGTGATCAACCTACACAAATCACTAAAGAGTTTTATATGCTGTGTACAATCTGCAAAAGGAAATAAGTTTATGCCAACAAAGTGGTCTTCGGACACGGAATCAGGTTCGTCCACGACACTCCATGCACAGAACTGATTCTGTGGCTGTGCACAGCACACAGAGTTTATCAGTGACTCATGTGGACTGTGCAGAAAACTGGTTAGTGACTTGTGAATGCTGAACATATCACATGAAACTGATGAGTAACTTGTTGAGGCTTATGGTGTATAACATTGACGGTTGGCTATCTAATAGAAAGGATCTGAAGATGTTCACGGTCATTTTAAAGATAAAAGCAAATACAGACTTCAATTAAAAATATTAGAAGAATAAGTCATATGTTAAGACTGGCACAAAAGCAGGCTTTAATAAATATGTTTCATTCGGGGTACTGACGATGTTACAAATAGAGGAAACAAAACGCCTATGTAAATAAGGGCTTTTTGCTGTGAGAAATATTGAATTAGAGTATATTTAATAAGACCTGCATTATTTAAATATGGGAAATCCATAAGTCCCACTTATGATGAGACCACAGAACACCCAAAGGCTGTTCACTTAAAAACAGTGGTCCTCACGCCACTTGTAATAGGTATACGACTGCCTGGCAGTCCAGAGATTGTAAATAGCTGTGTGTTTGACGTGCTGTGTCTCGTTCCCAAACACGATGTCCCCGGTCACTTACCGTGTCGCCTCTACGCTTGCCACTCTGCCGCGGTCGTCGGCGAACAGAAATTGGTATGTCACTCTGTTTTGCCTTTTCTCTGTGCCTGTCCGCATGCCTCGGTTGTGGATTTGCTTCTATCGTAGGCCTGCTTTCACGCTTAACTACCGTCTGCTCGACTACCGGCCTGTTATTCCTACTGCACAGGTAAGTCACTCATTTCAGCTCTACTACTATAAGGTAAAATACATGTTTTTATTTTTTTATTATGATGTTACTGTTTATGTTGCTAATTGTTGTCAGTGTAAAGCTTCCAATCTCTTTTTTGTACTTGTCGAGAGCTGTACTGTTTCTTTTATTACATCTGGTGGCCGTGTTGTGGCTTTGTAATCTGCTGGAGCTCACTTGCTGTCCAGAATTTGGTGCACGTTGCGACCAATGTTTTAAAAAGGAAGGAAGGAAGCTTAGAGTTTAACATCTCTTTGACCTTCCCAGAATTTGCCTGGAGTGATTTAGGGAAATCACGGAAAACCTAAATCTGGATAGCCAGAGGTCCTACCGAACGCGAGTCCACTGTCTTACTACTGCTCCACCTTGCTCGGTCGATCGAGGTTTTGAAGGTTTCCTGTTAAATAGGATTCTTTATAAGTACGTAGGTCCGAGAGGAAATAAATATTGTAGGGAAGGCGAACCAAAGACTACATTTCATTGGCAGGACACTTACAAGATGCAACAGCTCTACTAAAGAAACTGCCTACACCACACTTGTGCATCCTATTTTAGAGTATTGTTGCACATTGTGGGATCTACACCAGGTGGACTGATGGACAATTTAGAGAAAATTCAGAGAAGGGCAGCTCGTTTTGTATTATCACGATATAGGGGAGAGAGTGTCACAGAAATGATGCACGAGTTGGGGTGGAAATCATTAAAAGAAAGCCGTTATTCCTTGCGACGAGATCTATTTGCAAAATTCCTTTCACCGACTTTCTCATCAGAATGTCAACATATATTGTTAGCACCCACCTACATAGGAAGACATGACCATCATAATAAAGTAAGAGAAAACTGATCGAAAACAGAAAGATTTGGGTGTTACTTTTTACAGCAAGCTAGTAGAGAGCGGAACTATGGAGAAATATAAAAAAGTGGTTCGATGAACCCTCTGCGATGCACTTCAATGTGATTTGTAGAGTATCCACATAGATGTAGATCGCACTGCCTCTGTGCACAAAAGTGCCTCATTATATGACACCAACTCTACCAGGTCTACACTGTTTCAAGGTGACTACCGTGCTCTTTCGTGTGTTACTAATACTTTGGTGAGGATACCTCAGTAGCTAGAGTGTCCTCTGTCGTTTTATGTGACGAACCACGTGTCACGGTTCTTCTCGGGTGTCGGTAGTAGAGCAGTATACGGTGTGTGACGGTGCCGTCGACTCGGGCAGCATTTCGTCAACTTCTGGACAGCGAGGCGCACAGCTCGCTTTCTTCCTGCGGCGTCTGCCGAGCTCCGCCCGCACGAGACTGGGCGCGGAGCTGCCTCCGGGTCTCTGTGGTCGGCGGTCCCGCCGCCAGTGCTGGCTGTGTGTGTGTCGTCTGCGGTGTTGTCGGATCTGCTGCACTGCTGCTGTTTCTGCGCCACTCTCTTTTAAAATGCTATGCCTAAATGACAATGGGGGTGTTCTGTATTTGCGAGGAAGCCTCTTTCTTATTTAATAAGAATCTTCACACTACCATTTTAACAAATGACTACCGATTTCGGTACCAGTGCCATTTACGGGCCCTAATAAGGTCGACAACGGTGCGCAATTAAAATACTCTTTGACAAATATTTTTCTGTTTGATTGCCAAAGTATGACAAGTGCTTCTCAAAATACAGTGTGGAGCAAAGGAAAATGATGATACACTCAGAGGACGATTCAGGATGTAGAATACAGCTAAATTTTCCAGATAAACTTGGGTACAGAATGATATTTTCAGTTGCAGATGACTGTTTGCTGATATGAAACTTCCTGACAGATTAAAACCATGTGGTACACTGTGATTCGAACCTGGGTCCATGGCCTTTCACAGGCAAATGCTCAAACAGCTGAGCTAGCCTGACATACCTCAGAGCTTTACTTCGGCCAGTTGTGGGTATAGACAAACTGTACAGGCAAGTCAAGGATCCAAATACTCAACCAGTGTGGTGACTTACATTATTCTGCTGGAATATGCCACTCAGTACATGATTCTGTTGAATATGTATTATTGTGGGTTTACTGTAATATATTTTTGGCACCATATTTGGCTGGAATCTGCCATTTGGTGCATTATACAGCTGGAATACAACATCCGGTAATGTGGTTACGTGAAGAGTTTGGCAACAGGTTTTACCATTCTTGTCACATACTGGTGAGTATTACTAAATCAGTCCCACTGATGAATCCGTTGGCCAACAGCCGTGCCAAAGTGGATACACCGATTCCCGTTAGATCACCAAAGTTAAGCACTGTCGGGTCTGCCGAGTGCTATTGGGAAGCGGGGTGCCCTCAGCCCTTGTGAGGCCAACTGAGGAACTACTCGATTGAGAAGTAGTGGCTCCAGTCACGAAGACATAACATTATGCCCCCCTCCATACCGCATCCATTGATGCCTTCATGCAGAGGATGACACGGTGGCCAGTCAGTACCCATTGGGCCCCCTGATGCCTGTTGGACGGAGTTTACAGATGTATTCACTACCTTTAACACTATCATTTCAGAAGTTGGAGAAGTATGTGTGTCAAGAATTACTACCTTACTTCATCTGCATACATGTTAGTGTTGATCTAAATGCCACAAACAGAAACAACTCATCACACACACACACACACACACACACACACACACATACATACACACACACACACACATACACAAAAGAAAAAAGAAACCCATTCATTTTCACATTGCATTCCAGCACTACACCATGTTATGTCTGTTGTTCGTAATATGGTATCAGCAGCTTAATAACAGGTCATTTTAAGCCTGCTTCCAGTAGTCTGTTCACAATATGACTTCTGCCTGGATTACAACTATCACTGTCACCATCCATTCATAAGAGCCTATCAGACAATTTTCATGGTGTACACCTTCAGTAATTTGGCAGTTTATTTTAGTAAAAATTGTAGCCAGCTGCTTTAATGAACCTGCTGTTCTTAATCCAACATGGATTATTATTATTTTATTTATTTAATCGGGGTGGTGGGTGGGGCATTCAGTAATTGCTCAAGCTCACACTTTCTACCACACTGCTGCCCCAAGTCAATCTTGACTCATCCCCATGTGCATTCTGACATATGATGCTCCCATACTAATTATTCAACCTTTCAAATAGTCTCAAATATGGCAATCAGCTGTGTGTCCATTTCATCTGCACATGCCGTTATGCGAGCTTCAACTGAAAAGTTTCAGTAATGTAAGGTACACTTAATAGCCATCATCTAATCAAACCATTCACCTACAATTTCAACCCTGTGATCAGGCCTTGAACACTTGAGTGGGTGCCATGTAGTCAATCCTATGCGTGTGTTGTCATATGGAAGCAGAACGGAGAGGCATCACTGCCGTTATCACATTTGGCTTGTGGACCTTGTAACTGCTTCATTTCACAAGGTGACCACATGGGTATCAGATTATAGAATTTCTTTGTATTTATGGTATGTGAAGTTCAGAACTGAAATAACTATCAGCCAAAGCCATTCGACGCAACTCAAAATTTTTTGAGAAAATTGACTTTAGTTTCCTAAAGTACACATAAGTAGGCCTACTAAGTACTAATAATTCACAGGGTTGCTGCATCTGTACATGTAGCTCAGGTGGTAGCATTCTGGCCTTGCAAACGCAGGGTCAGTGGTTCGAATCCCGTAATGGCAATTTTTTTAAAAAAAAAATTTCTGTTGTGTTCGAATACTTGCACAATTTTAATATCTAATGGTAATTTTTATGAAAAGTGCACCTGTTTTTGTTTATTCATAATTTTCTATAGTTTTCGAAAGTTGTTAATAATGATAGTTAATAAAAAAGGTTTTTTACAGTATTGGCTTCACTATTAGTTGACAACGGTAGTCCTTGATTGTTCAGTTTGTGAAGAACTATGGCACTGTGTTTGGAAAGTCATGTCCCTAGCTACTAATGGCTTTCCAAGAAGCTACCCTACTCAACCACCATTTTACATGACAGCAAGGTTTTCAACTTGACTGCATACACATAAACAAAAATTGACACTACACGTGGAATTAGAGATCCGAAAATGTTTTATATATATATATATATATATATATATATATATATATATATATATATACATACACACACATGGAATTAGAGATCCGAAAATGTTTTATATAACTGAATGCGATAGAGAGAGAGTCACAGTGGGATTCGAACCTCCGACTCTATGGTTGTAACGCCAGTACGCTACCACCTGAGCTAAACCCACAGATGCAGCAATGGTTCTAATTACTGGTACTTACGTCCACTTTACAATATTTCAAAGTCGATTTTCTCAATAATTTTTGAGAGTTGCGTCAAAGTTCTGAACTTCACATACTATAAATATAAAGAAATTCTAAAATCCGATACCTGTGAGGTCTCCTTGTCGGTCATGTAGTTTTTTAGTTGGCACTGTGCCGCTGAGGGCACCCTGTTCTAGTTGTCCTATCAATGAACAGTACCTGGTGGTAGTTGGAACTAAACAAAGGTCCACTGAATGAGTCAGACAATCTGACTGTTGGTTAGGGAAATGGACCTTAATCAGTCAGGTGGCTTTTTTTCTGCATTGAGATTAAAGATTTTAGCTGCGTTCAGTTGAGATGTTCACAATCTCTTTTTCTGTCAGTGTATTACCAAACAGACGGAAGTACCTGTCGATACAATCGGTGAAACATTTTTTCCACACTGGAAAGGCTGCTGAGCCCCACTCTGAGGAGCACTCGTCAGCTCTACTCCTCCCACCGCCCCGCGCTTCCGGCAGACGGGACGCCCCCACTGCGAGCTTGCCTTCGGCTGTGTCTGGTGTCTGACTAAAGCTAACATCACCCCGCACCCTACCCGACATACCCAGCCACGCTTCCACCCGAAGAAGTCGCTCCGTGCCCGGGAACCGACTTCACCTGCTCGGACGGCAGCTGTATACCAATAGAGCTGGTGTGCGACGGTCGTGCCGACTGCCCGCGCGGTCTCGACGAGTTGGACTGTGACGGCGGAGTCACCTCGCCGCGCCCCACCACGGAAGATCGTACCGTTACCAGCTTCACTGCAGGTAGGTCGGCAAACGGCCCCTCGTCCCGTGAACCCCGATCTTTGACACCTCGATCTGTTCCCTTCGGTCGCCTGGAGCTAGAGAAACCACTGAGCTGTTTGTCACTTACACAAGCACACAGGAACGGAAAAGAGTTGTCCACTCTTAACAGACAGCTACTCGAATACCGTGTAACACTGTTGTGTTGTTGCACGATGACCCGGGTGTAAAGAGCCCTATTGGTGTCTGCAAATGCACCTCGTTTCCCTCAGATACCATTTGCTCACTATTAAACAGGAAAAAGCACCTAATATCTGTACGTGCAGCTAGTGAAATCTTGTTGTAGCCGCTCATTTATCTCTCGAGTAGAAATTAATAATAAAATGGGGTCCAGCTATGCTGTGCCTCCAAACTTTTTTGAATTCTTACGCCACCGAGGCAATCGGATGTCTTCTCCATTTCTTATATTAAACATGAGAGTGAAAGTAGTAATTAAATAATTTCACACAACACATCAGTCTTGAAATTCTTCACTTTAATTTTTATTGTCTGTTATTACAAAGTCAAATTGTAAATACATGTGTCTGCTTCTACAGAACTTCCAACATTAACAGATCAACAGCAATAATTGAAGCAAAAGAAAATACACACATTATTTATAAGCAAAACAGAGTTTATATATCATCTATTCTGTGAACTCTCTCCACTTTCTCTTAGCATCCACTGCACAGTGAATGACTGCTTGTCATATCTGCAACATACTGCTAGGCTGCTTGTATCCAAATTAATAACTTGATAAACTCAAGTCAATCCAGAAGGAAAATGTAGTTTATTTTGTAACTACACAGTCTCGAGCTTTCATAACCTCGACAATGACCTAAGGTCAGTAAGAAAATGAGTCCAATATTTTCTTCAGGTATACCATATCTAGATTCCCGATCAGATCCTGTAGAACTATGGTGTTCAGGGAGTGAGGAGGACCAGTCAGTTTCAGAAATGTTATTGTCCCCCAGATGAGGCTCCATGACAGGATGCATTGTCATGCTGATAGTCATAGTATCTGAACCATTTCTCTACTACATGCTGTAACACTACTTCCTACATAATTTACTCTTTGCTCTACACAGGATGGTAAGTTATCCTTTGCCCCATTCTGTTTAATGTTTATCATTCTAGTTGCACTGCTAGTAGCACGTTGATTGTCTTGAGGATTCCTTTCACTAATTTTTTGTTGATGTCTCCCCACAAAGAAGTCCTTTTTGGGCACCCAACACCACTGTTAATGTCCCCTCAATGGGCAGGGTCACATCACTTTGTCCCGAAGACCATATGGTTGGTGCTTCCTCCATTAGTGCCACCTGGGGCAGAAAAGCCAATCGCCCCCCCCCCCCTTTTTTACAACCATCTTCCACAATGCTAAACGAACCCTGCCTGTCAATACTTGAGGTCTGCCTGACCATAGTTTAGATGTGGTTGTTACTGTGCATTTCCACTTCACAATCTCATAACCTGCAGTTAACAATTATGTTGGAGCAGCCCATTCTGCTTTTACTGCTGTTTTGTGACTGAACAATACTCCCTGCTTCCTTTTATACTTCCAATTCAGATGTTCTGACACAAAGCACCCAACTCCGCATTGCTTAGATGCTTCTGAATACTTCATTTAGTAATAGTGGAAGATAAACAACAACATTGCAAATCATTTTATGTACAGCTTCCTTTATATAAAGACATGGTGGACAGAGCAAGTAACATCTGCGAACCGGAATTACTTGACGCGGAATTGAAACATCTGAGTAATGCTTTATTTAAGAATGGCTAATCATCCACAGAGATATGGAGAGCATTGAGACCGACATGTAGAATTGAAAACGATGAAAAGGTTCCTGTGAAATCTAAAATCTTCCTGCCTTTTATTAAGGACGTCACTGTCCGCATCAGGAAAATTTTGACGAAACAGAATGTTACCATTATTTACAAACCTACTCAGCAGATACAGTATCACCTGAAATCAGTGAAGGATGCTCGCAAACTGCTGGAAAAAGCAGGAATTTATAGGATTCCGTGTAGCTGTGGAGACATATACGTCAGAACCACAAAAAGAACAGTCAAAAAACGACTAGAAGAGCACAAGGGGAACTTTAGAAGGGGAGAGATTGACAGATCAGCTGTTGCTGAACACGTTTTTCAATCAGGGGACCACTTTATTCAATTTGACTCAGGTTTTAGCAGCCACAAATGGATACCACGAATCACTGTACAGAAGGGCTATAGAAATTGTACAACACCCCAATAATTTCAATAGGATGGAGGAGGGCGTGAAACTAAATGAAATCTGGATTCTGGTGTTGAAGAAGAAATGTAACAATCTTTCACCATGGGACGATAATGAACAACGCCAATTGGCAATTACGAATTGCACGTGCATATCAAAAACATCTGAAGTCACACCTCTGCAGACAAGCCCTCGTAAATGGAGTTTGGCTTCAGTCATTAGGAAGCCAGGGTGTGCATCAGACATTCAAAAGTGCCACAATCCCCCTTGAAAATGTCCTCCGCAGTTTGGGACGAAACAATGGGTTTGAATAATAAATCCATAAGACCACGGCATAATAGCCTGGAAATTTTTAGTAAGTTAGCTTCATGTATTTTCTAGATAATAACTTAAAAGTTAATAATAAATCAATATCCAGAGACATATGTTGTCAATACTTAGAAGTTGTGAAGTGCTGCCACAATCAACCTCGCACGACCTTGTTGGCATCTTTATAGGAAACTATGAAAGAAATTCTGTCAACAGTCATCCATACAGTGAGTTGCAACTCTATAATGACAGTTATTTAAAGCTGCAAACTGTGCAGTGTAACTATGGTTCCATTCACACTTTACAAACCTACTATCAGAATGTAATTTGCCTTAGTAGGGCCTAACACAAAGTTTATATTCTCACCTGATGTACAAATAGCAACTGGTTTCTCTGGCACCTTGCTGACCGCTGTTCATTATCCCCGTCCTGGCCTCACACTGCTGATAGCCGCTCAACAGCAAAGCTTGCTGCGTTCACTGTGCTGCAAACATTGCACTTTTGTTTATAATTTTGCTGGGTTTCTCTGTTATGCTATCAGCCATTCTTTTTTAGCACTTTGTGTTGTGTGATTTCTGCTGCTATCAAACTACATATATATTAATAATTGCTGTAATGCTTTGAATAATGAAATAAACTCATTGTTAATAAATTTTTGCTTCATTAGTGTGTGATGTGGATTCTGCTAATTTTGGTTACTGTCAAATTACTTACCATAAGACAATTAATTGATTTGGCAAGGAAAAGTCTTTTCCATAAGTAAATACTCCCTCCCATTTTTTGAACATTTTAAAATTTGCGGGTATTAAAAATCAAAACATAGCTCTACTGTTTAAAATGAATGCCTGAGACTGTTTTAATAACTCGGGATGTGGTATGGGCCTGTAACTGTGCCAGGTTTCTGATTTTGGGTCTAGTACTTTATGTATTAGATTATGTAGCACATACATTCAGCATTCCATATCCTATTAACATTCAAACTTTTATTAACCCTCCGGTGGGTGCGCCTCCTGATTTCACGTGAGTAGGCGGGCAATTTCGTTTTCACACAAGTATTGTTTTTAGGAAAGACTACAATAAAACACCTTTCTATTGTGTTAATTATTAATTTGATGTGAGAATAATTAAAAAAAACAGTCAATATTATTTAGAAAATATGTTGATAAACATCTTCAATCTGAACAAACTTCCATCTCCTGGTCATTGAAATCAAAGGAGAAACACACAACCACCTGACGAGAATCTGTCTTGTACACACTGTTTCCAAAATTGTTGCTGTATCTCTTTGTCCTGACATTTTGTGTCGTCCTCAAATATGACAAATTCCAGGCTTAGAAATAATGCCTCAAAAAGGGTCCAAATTTCTTCCACTATACAGTCTTTACAATAGCAAGCTCGGGAATACTTTGTATCACTACATCTTTTACCAATCCATCGGTTGGTACGAGTTATGATGTCTTCTATCATGTTTTCAATGATAAAGATGAAATACTTCTAAATCTGAAAATTACTAACACTTGCAATAAAGAGTTACATAAACAACTAAAACCTTAAATTGATTATTGAAAATGTGAAGTCGACTGCTAGTACCAGCGTCTGGACACTCAGTAAACTGGAAGTTGTGGTGTGAATGCCGTGGTGTACCCACCAGAGGGTTAAATTTGGTTGTTTAGGCCATTCCCATATAGTAAATCCTACTGCAGTTTTCATGTATTACATAAGATCATATCACAGAAATTTTGGATTGTTTATGACAAATCAAAGACATTAGCATTATAGTGAAATAGTGTTGTCTTTGTGAGGCACCAAAGAGTGCTGCTTGTTGTGGAGAAGTACAAAGTGTAGACGAGTCAAAAAAAGACCTTCAGTTGAAGAATCTGGTGGATAGCTAAAACTAGTCTGCACAACGAGAACGGCCGAAATAGTGATCTCCTCATTTCATTATTGCATTGACCTCAGACTACACATACTGTCTCATCATCAACAATTAACACATGCCCTGTCAGAATGTTGCAAAACTGTAGTACCATAATCTGACATGACAACTGAGAATCTCAACAAAAATATTTTAGGCTAATTTCTCAAATAACATCTTTCAGTGATATGCTACATTCAAAAAATGTTGCTGTGTTTGCTTAGTGGATTTGACTTTTCCATGGCTGATAAATAACATACAGGTGGTTTGTGGCTGACAATTTGTAAATAATTTAAAAAATTAATATTAATCGGTCACTTAATGTGTACATAATGGCCCACTTACATTACAGAGAGCAAGAAAGTGAGAAGGCGAAAAACACTGTGTGTGTGTGTGTGTGTGTGTGTGTGTGTGTGTGTGTGAATGTATGTGTGTGTGATAATATTTTTGTTACAATTTTTATGACATTTTTCATGTTAAACTTATCTTACCTTATTTCCAGCAGAGTGTTATAAGTTTTTGCCTCAGAGAAGAAGTACACCCAGAATGTCGATGCCACCTGCTCTGTGAAGTGATATAGATTGTATAAACTCTACTCTACACTTTTGATAATCATTATGATTTATTTCAGATTGTTAAGGATTATACTTATGAAGATGTAACACTGTTGACTTGTGCTGAGAAGAATTAATGTATTATGAATGTGTTGTGTAATATTTCAGTTACAGTCTCACAGTATGCAACAAAAGTATCTGGAGGAGTTACATGAAGTCCAAGCAATTTCTGCTTGACATTGTTGTTTGAAATACCTTCCTGCTGTATATGATTTTTTTAAATTTATTTATGGCAAAGTTTCGCAGAAATACTGCTTGGATAGCGTTTCATGAACTGGGCCTGAAGAATGTAACACCTGCCTGAGCTGGAGTAAAACTTTGAACTGCAATAGCAATTAATAAAGAATAGAATAGTTTTGTTAGCTATAAGTGGAAACAATAATTTCAGCAATTTGATGAATGTTGTGGGTCCATTAATTACATAGATATCAGTTGTCATTTTTAACATGTTCAGTTCCAAGCCTTTTGTAGCACATTACACTCAATTTCTATTATTTGCACAGAAAAGGACATTCCCCATAGTTAGTTCATTTACTCGATCCTCCAGGTGTTATAGGTACAATGAAGGTGAAAATTTAAAACTTTGCCTTGGAAATTTAAATATAATAAGATTTTAACATAAGGGTTGAAAATTCATTTAATTTTCTTATCATACATAATTCTTACATCATTTGAGACTTATCCTGTGTTTATACCTCTTTTTATTATTCTCTCTTTCTCACTTGTTTGAATGGAACTCAGTCCTAACAACTTTAAGTGTAGCATGTGTGTGTGTGTGTGTGAGTAATGACTATTACAACAATTTCAATGTTTCAGACCGCATTTATTCCTTTGTCAGTAATTATTTTATTTAAGGACAATGAATACCACGAAACTTAGTATCTTGAAGTGTAATCGATATCTGCACATTCTGTCCCAAAAACAACAAGCTACTCATTTTCAATGTCATTTATATGTAGCTGGCCATTAAAATTGCAGCATTTGGAGGGGATAGCAAGTGACGAAGTTTTATTTACTACACTTTTACAATGTAGTAGTAAGTATCCATGCAGTAATTTGTAGGTAATTTATAGGTATACGGGCTGCAAAAATTAAGACCACAAACCTGCCAGAACAGACAGTAAAATTGCCCCCTATAATAAGTAATAACTTCATGTGGCTCCTTGGCCTGCTACAAGTCTTTCAATTGGATGCCAATTCAGTGACTTGTGGCTCCCTAGACTACCCTAGAAACCCAACTGGGGAAAGGGAAATCCGAACCAAGTGTCTTCTCTGGCAACTCTTCACAGAGGTGAAGGTTGGGTTAAAATTCAGACTGAAAAAAATCCGATATCTGACCGGGTTTCGAACCCACGACCCTTCGGATTTCGGTGGAGCACCGTGGGCCCGACTAATTGCCCCCTTTCGAAGTATGGTGGCAGATGTTGGTCACTGCCTAGGTTCTGTGCCAGAGTCCATTAGTCCGGTGGCGTGCTGGTCTCCCAACATTCTGGTGCCAACTGTCTCCAGTGGGTAACACGACTGGACACGGTGGTCAGGGCAGCAGCCCAATTTCTCTGTGTTTCGAGGCAGCATGGGAAATGTTCAGTCTCGCATTATCTTATTGGAAAGTAACAGATAGCTCAAAGATAGGGCACAGCCACCAAGATTAATATGTCAGACATGTAAACAGCTTCTGTGAGTATTGTTGGTGATTCCAATCATGGGTACTGGTCCCAAATGCTGGGTTCATATGACAATAAGGAATGGAAACCGGCCACATTTGTTCTGTTTGGAACTCGAAGAAACAGTTAAGTCTGTCGTGATACTGTGCCCAGTTTTGTTACTCGGACACAGCGTTGCCAATTCGCATCTCTCTGGCGCCGAATCGTGGGAAGCCACAGGGATGGTCGCCACACTAGTAGTGCGCGGTACTCCAGACACTGGTGCCCTCTCTGTTTGGGTTCTCATCATGCATTGGCCGAAGGTACACAAGATGGCTGTACAACACTGTACAGATGAATGAGGAACTTGCATGCCCTCTCTAGTGCTCCTTGCGTGTATTTGTCGATAAACGGGGTGGTGTTTACAGTCATGCTACTGACACGGGATGCCAACCTATGCAAATAGCAGTCACGTGCACAATGGTGTGCCGCGATCCTGCTACAGTCGAATCCCAGGATGTTGCAAATATTGGAAATGTATTCATCCGATACCTGTGAATGGGCGCGTCAGCTTAATTGTTGCCGTCACTAGTAATCGAAAGCAGGCCGCCTGTGTGAAAAGCCCGACTGCTACCATTCAGTTAAGCGGGAGGGAGACCGATACTCGTGTGAAAAAGTACCCGAAGTGTCAATCGTTAACGCGTCCGAGGTTTCGGTGTACAGTTTATGACGGTACAATGCCCGTGCCGTGCGGATTCCACACTGTCGCAGTTTTAATGGCCGGCATCTCCTCGCTGCCAGCCAGTAGCTGTCCTCTAGGCATCCCGAGTGTCCCTCAACCTTGCCGTGTGACAGAGCTGCCCGGCGTCGGCAAAGGCGACTGCAAGAAATGGGAGTTCCAGTGCCGCAACGGGAGCTGCATCGACATCCAGCGGTGCTGCAACAAGGACAAGGGCTGCCCGCCCGGCACCGTGCGCTGCGTCTGCTCCGAGGCCTCCGGTTCGTCGCCTCTTACTGCCTCTCTGACTACGCCCACTCACTTTCAGTTTGAGATCCCTACCTTTTTATCCGCACGATCGATTAACGGTGCTCTTCTGAATCTTCTCCCAAGTTGTAAGTTCCAATTCGTACGCAACATTTTGATGGCCACTGCACCCATCCTCTCCAGTTTCATGAAGAAAGGGAGGAAGGAAGATTGCGGTTTATCATCCCATTGACATCGTGGTCATTAGAGAAGGAGCTTACACTCCCCTGACGAGGGGGAACGAAATCGGCTGTGCTGTTTCGAAAGAATCATCTCAGCATTTTCTTGGCACGATATAGGGAAATAATGGAAAACTTAAATTGGATAGTTGGAGGTGGGTTTGAACTGCTATCCTCCCAAATGTGAATCCAGTGTCTTACCACTGTGCCACTCAGTACGCTTAACAGTGTTTGCTGCTCTGTGTATTCACTGTCTGGACTGCAACCACACTGCCAACTATTATTCAATGCACAACCCGTTTATACCTAACTCTCAGTGCCCACAACCCCTTTTGATATTCTTTTAGCCCACATTCTTATTGAATGAAACATTCTCCCTCAACTATGGTGGTTGTAATGCTCATAAATACCTCAATAAAAATTGAGTGCAAGACTCTCCAACAAAAATCTCTCTGAAGACCTAATGGCATCAACTTACAGCCAAGTCATCCTGAATGTAGTCATTGCATGTGGATTTTTTCCTTTTTGTGTGTGTGTGTGTGGGGGGGAGGGGGAGGTTCCATGCTCACAGACAGTATCAGTTTTTGTGACTTGCAGCCAATACTACTGAGTCAAGTCACTCCTCAGTTGTCACAACGAAGCTGAAAGGTGTGCTCCCCAAGAGACCACAGCCATCTAGGTGGTCAACCGTCAAAGTGTCGTCACACCCGATAGTACCTAACTTTGATAATCTGATACAAAATGGTGTATTCACCATGAAACTGCCACTGGCACAGTAACCCACATCTTGCTTAAATTGAAACTCTCATCTCTGTAGGTTAGGTTTTCCGACGCCTTTTATTTTAGCAGATTCGTTAATTACACTGCCCCAAACACTTGGCGTGTGATCCACATTACTAATTACATTATCAATTTCTCAATTATATTTGTCGAGGAGCCATCTCCACCTGTCAACAATGCTATTTTGTGCTAGTTCATAGACCTGGAACACTTCGAAACAAGGGAGTCTCACTGAGGAATTGAAGCACAAAACAAGTATTATGGCGGAATGGGTACTTAGATCGTCAAAATCAACAGCAGACTATGCAGTCAGTATTAAGAACATTTGAAAAGCTGGCTGAAATTAAAACCTTATGGCAGTCCAGTATCTGGAAAGATCTCCAAAATCTTTAAGAACTCATGTTGTCCAGTCTACTTCACTGACATGGATGAAAAGTACTTTTTCTTGCCTTAGAGATTACGGTATCTGTGCCATTAAAGGTCTGGTGTGTGTGGGTACCATTCATATGTGACATGTGAAGTGAACTATCAGAACAGTCAAGCAAAGATTTGAGGTTCTGAAAAGCCACAATCAAGGACTCTGTCGTGCAAATAAATAAGTCACAAAACATATCAGAATTGCAGGTTTCAATTCGTAGAAGGCTGCAGGTCTGGCATTGAATTTATTATCGCCATCTCACCAGTCATCACATCTACCAGAGTAAGAAAACGCTTGCATTATGTGCCCGTCTCATGGAATATCAGTGTCAGAAATGAAAAAATAAAAAAGAGCATTTAAGAGCACAGTGGACTTCGGGAGTTGAACTCACAACCAGCTATGAACAGTGGAATCCAGATAGCACATAAAGGCGACAATAAAACTTGTGGCACCTGAAGGATTCGGGTGGGCCGCTCTTCAAAATGTTGTTTTTGGTATGGGAACGACTTGGGAGAATATTGTGAAGCACACTTATAATCACTGTAAGTTTAAATGTCCAAGTAATAAATCAGTAGAGTCTTGACTGAAGGTGTGTAGGCGACTTTTAAGTTTTGGCCAGAGTTCTGTTATCAGTTTTCTCAGCTGTGTCCGTGACAGTAAAATAACAGCAATATTTGATTAAAGATGGAAATTCTCCACAGAGATGATAAATTATTCTTCAAAAGAGATAGATTGGCTGACCAATACTTACTATAGTATTGTACCACCGATAGACGCAGAAGAAGGAAAAGCATGAAAAAAATAGCACTAGGTTTCCTTCATCAGGTCATGAGTTACCTTCCCCTTCTGTTCCCTATTCCTTTTTTCTTTGCTTCTCTCCTACCTGATAAATGAACCCTGATCTGAAATCTAGTGCTATTTTTTTCCATCCATTTTCTTCTTCGTGTGACTATCGGCAGTACAACACTAAGGTAAGTGGTGGCCAGTCTGTCTATATGTTTTGAAGAATAATTTAAAATAACAGTAAGTGAGACAAGGAAAGAGGCACCGTCTGTTGGCATCAGCATGTGTAAGCACCGGACACGAGTAGCATAGACCTCACCAATTCCCACTACCAATTGTTACAAAACACCAACCTGCTGTAAATATTCTTGAAAAGTTGACCAGTGGTTGTTTATATCCTTCACAACATTATCATGTTTCCCATCAAGCTTCAGAAATTACAGTTTCTTCAGTTAAATCTTAGTATTTACACAATTAAAATATGAAGCACATTTTGCAATGTTTCCAAATTATTAAAGAATTAGTTTGCTTTTGGACAAAGATATGAACACCTTAATGTTTCATTCAGGAATCTACTTCCTCTCTTCAAGACCTGTTCAAAAGCACATCATAGCATATCCAAAATGTAAACATCACATTATTCAGTACATAACACAGAATTGGCTTCGATTCTTCTACACTGCACATCACAGTGCAGGTACCTGGGGATGATGTAATTTGCTGGAGTTCACAGGAAATGCACACTATTCATTTCACCAAGCGGCTTCTAGTGAATGCCTGTACAACCAATGGGAAGAAGGTAGTGATGCTCCAGAGCATGTTAAGTTAGTACACCAGTCATTCTACTTTTCTTGTCTCCTCATTTGTTTACTGTCAGTTCCAGAAAGTGGGTGCACATCCCTCTACTAAGCGCCTGAACTATGTGATACTACACAGGTGTTAAAAGTCAATTTTGTGTTACATTTTTAACGACATCCTGCTTATGTTAATGGTATGTAGAAATCGAGAAGAGTGAGTAGTTAACAACATAAAAGGTAGGGCACTGTTTGAAAAGAGAAGGAAAAAAGAGAAAAAGAAAACCATGCTGCTATCTATATAGCAATACAAAAATATGGAAACACCAAAAACCCATCACCATGCCTAATATTACATATAAAACCTGTGCGCACACAAATCTTCTTAGAGTCCTACCTGATTGGATAAATACAGGTCGCATATCCTTTTAAGGGTTTCTTCTATACCAATGTTTCTGGAAGACAGTGGCATGTTTTAGTGAAAAGAAATGAAAATTCGCAGGAAGACCCCATTGGGGTTGTTCAGTAGCTCAGTAATGGTAAGGGAGATGCAGTCCCACACTCTTCTCTCCAAACAGAATACAAAGGCTCAATAATATTGAGAACCAGTCATTGTGGTGATTGGGAGAGAAGTGACGTGTAAGACTGGTGTTCACAAAACCAGTCCTGGACTTTATTAAGATTTTTTAGGGGAGGGGATCTGACATTAAAAACTATAAATTATGACAAAATTTTGTTTTGTTGTTGTGGTCTTCATTCCTTAGACTGGTTTGATGCACCTCTCCATCCTAGTCTATCCTGAGCAAGTCTCTTCATCTCCTCATAAGAACGGCAACCTACATACATTTGAATTTGCTTACTATATTCATCTCTTGGTCTCCCTCTGCGATTTTTACCCCACACACTTCCCTCCAATGCTAAATTCACAATTTCTTGATGTCTAAGAATATGTCCTACCAATTGATCCTTTCTTTTAGTCAAGGTATGCCAGAAATTCCTTTTCTCCCCACTTCTGTTCAGTACTTCGTCATTATTTATGCAATCTACCCACCTAATCTTCAGAATTCTTCTGTAGCACCACATTTCAAAAGCCTCTATCCTCTTCCTGTCCGCACTGTTTATTGTCCATGTTTCACTTCCATACAAGGCAACACTCATACGTGCCTTCAGAAAGGACTTCCTTACGCTTAAGTTAATATTTGATGTTAACAAATTTCTCTTTTGCAAAAACTCTTTTCTTTCCATTGACATTCTGCATTTTATATCCTCTGTACTGTGATTATCATATGTTACTTTACTGCCCAAGTAACAAAACTCATTTACCACCTTTTTTTGATTTGTTACCTAATTTAATTCCTTCAGCATCACCTGATTTTCTAAGAATGTATTCCATTTCCCTTGTTTTGCTCTTGTTAATGTTCATCTTATATGCTCCTTTCAACACCCTGTCAATTCTGTTCAACTCTCTTCCAGGTCCTTTGCTGTCTCTGACAGAATTACAACGTCATCAGCAAAATGCAAGGTTTTTATTTCTTCACCCTGAACTTCAATTCCTTCCCCAAATTTCTCCTTGCTTTCCTTTATAGTTTGTTCAATGTACAAATTGAATAACATTGGGGAAAGGCTACAACCCTGCCTTCCACACTTCCCAACCTCTGCATCCCGTTCATGCCCTTCAACTCTGATAACTGCTGTCTGGTTTTTGTACAAATTGTAAATAGCATTCCTTTCCCTGTATTTTACTTCTGCTGATTTCAGAATTTGAAAGAGTGTATTCTAATCAACATTATCAAAAGCTTTCTCCAAATATACAAAAGCTAGAAATATGGGTTTGCCTTTCTTTAATCTATATTCTAAGATAAGCCGTAAAGTGAGGATTGCCTCCCCTGTTCCTAAATTTCTCCTGAATCCAAACTGGTCTTCCTCAAGATTGGCTTCTACCAACTTTTCCATCATTCTGTAAATAATGTGTGTTAAAATTTTGCAACCCTGATTTATAAAACTGATGGTTCTGTATTTCCAATTTCTTTGGAATGGGGATTATTAGATTTTTCTTAAGGTCTGAGGATATTTCCCCTGTCTAATACATCTTACACACCAGGTGAAATAATTTTGTCATGGCTGGCTCTCCCAGAGACTTCAGTAGGTCTGAGAGAATATCGTACACTCCAGGGGCCTTGTTTCAACTTATGTCTTTTAGTGCTCTGTCTAATTCTTCTCTCTGTGCAGTATCTCCTATTTCATTTTCATTTTAACAATGGAAAATCTGATTGGAATGTCAATAATAGAAGACAGATAAGAACTCACAGTAAAGAGACTCACTGAGCTGCTGACAGGTGCGAAAATAGATAATCACATTCACACAACTCAAATTTTTGGCCACAGCCTTAGTCAGAAAAAGAAATACATACATTCATGCAATCACACAGACAACTATACACACACACACACACAACACATCCGGCCACTCCAAGCATCTAGATTGTGAGTGAGGTTCTCCTTTACAATCCATGACGCAATGTGGAATTTTCCATCCCCACCTTTACTCCCTCCTCCACTCCGCACCTCATTCACAGTCTAGATGCTTGTGTTGCTGAAGTGGCCAGACATGGTGGTTATGTGTGTATAGTCGTGTGATTGCGTGAATGTACATGTTTCTTATCCTGACGAAGGCTGTGGCTGAAAATTTAAGTTGTGTGAATATGATTATCTATTTTTGTGCCTGTCAGCAGCTCAACGAGCCTCTTTAATGTGAGTTGTTTTCTAACCTCCATTATAAATTATGACATATATTCTAACTTGTAAAGCATTACAACCTAATTTCGAGGGGGAGGCGACTGATACTCTTCCTCTCCTCATTGGCTAAGACCCACTGGATGATACAAGCTGTGTGGACAGGAGTCATATCATATTCCAATACATCATCACCATTAGGGATAAAATTCTTTACCATGGGTTTGATCTGATCAACCAAAATATTACATAATCCTTTGCAGTGATGCAACCTTGCACAGTAACCATGGAATACCATTATATGGCTACCCACATCATCACTGAACCATGGTATGTTTCACTCCTGCTACTTTAACTCGGCCAGATGTAGTGTGAAGCAAGTAGAATCCAGCCAAATGATATTCTCTCACTGCTCCATTGACAGGGTTTTATGGATTTGACACAATGTTTTTCTGTCACAGGCATTTCCAATACTTTTTAAAAATGTTAATAACAGTCAAAATATAATAAAGGAAAGTCCAGGTTGGAATTAATAATATAGTAAGGACAGTTTGCAACTCACCTCAAAGATGTGGCGACGAGCTGCGACATTCACATACAGAAGACACACACGTACAACACTTTCAGCTATTGGCCGTGGCCTTCTTCAGAAAATAGAACACTCACACAATCACACAGGCACACAACACAGTCATACAACCATCACTCTGGCTGCCGCACTTTGAATCGCACTCTGAGGCGAATCGGGCTACATTCGTAAAAAGTTTTTACAATTTATTTGATAGGGTGACCAGTTTCGAGCTCCTCTGAGACAATCGTCAGAGCAATTCGTCGTTGATGCCTAGCCGCACGCTCATCGCCTCAGCATCGACGACGAATCTGTCTGATTATGGTCACAGAGGAGCTCGAAACTGGTCACCCTATCAAATAAATTGTAAAAGCATTTTGCGAACGTGACTGTTATTCTCATTTTTGAAACATACCAGTTCTGTTTTTCCAAAAGAAAAAGAAAGCTATGTTTTCCAAACTTATTAATTTCCATTACTGATGACTAGTTATTGAAATCCACATCACCCTGCAATTGCCTTCTTTGGCGTTCTTGTCATGTTATTCTGGTTCTGACAGAGTCTATGAGTATGATAGTCTTTCATGCCAACATGCAAATTAGACAGTACTTTGCTGCTGTGGTCCTTCAATTTGAATGAATGTCCATCCCAATCATTCAAGACACAATTTCATCTCCATTGTCACAAATAATATTTACCTACTTTCTTTAAATGTGGTTTAAACCTTCAATATGGTGCCTCTTTAAACACCAAACATTTTCAACCATCTCTGTTCCTGAAGCACTCATTAAATGAGAATTAAAAATTAGCCCTTATTCGGATTCACTTACGTCTGACATGGTACATTCAGAACTACCTAGAACAACGTTCTGATAATGAATGATGGCTGAATGTACTGAGGATCTCAAACAGAAGCCGATTGTGGTGAAGTTTGATGTGAAGTAAAAGAGCCTAGCACATGCATTTAGAATTCTCGAGTCATTAATAAAAACCGACATTTTGCCAGTAGGAGAGTGATCTTATATTGTTTTAATTGAAATACTTCTTAAAGAAGATAAGCCTAGATCACGTTAAAAACAAGTTTATTTTATTTCACAACTAGTTTCAGCAAAACTTGATGCCGTTTTCACTTGAACAAAAACTTCAACTTAAAAGCTACAGTGCACATTACATGAAAACACTGCTCAATTTTGTGGTCTAACACGTGGATTTTATTGTAACAGAACATTACCAAAGACAAGTGACACAAATGAAGGATATTTTGTAATACCAACTGTTGAACAGCTGTTGTTTGATCAGCAGTAATTGCCTGGATGTCATATATTAGGCACACACTCATTTGTTTCTGAAAGTCAGCAGTAGTCTGAACTAGCTTGGTGAGAAACCACTGCTTATATGTTATTAGAGCCTTCACTGGTGTCTAGCAAATGTCTGTCCACAATATATATAACAACATGTCACAAGATGTTACATCTGAAGTGTAAGTACATGGTAATAACTTGGTTGCATGGTTACACTTCAAATGTAACATCTTGTGACATGATGTTATATATGTTGTGGACAGACATTTGCTAAACATCAGTGAGGGCTCTCATAACATTTAAGCAGTGGTTTCTCACAAAGCTAGTTCAGACTACTGCTGACTTTCAGGAACAAATGAGTGTGTGTCTAATATATGACATCCAGGCAATTACTGCTGATCAAACAACAACAGGTGTTCAACAGTTGGTATTACAAAATATCCTTCATTTGTGTCACTTGCCTTTGGTAATGTTCTGTTACGATGAAATCCACACGTTAGACCACAGAATTGAGCAGTGTTTTCATGTACATGTGTACTGTAGCTTTTAAGTTGAAGTTATTGTTCACTTCAAAATGGCAACAAGCTTTGCTGAAACTAGTTGTGAAATAAAACAACTTGTTTAATGTGATCTAGGCTGATCTTCTTTAAGAAGTATTTCAATTAAAATAATTCTAAAAGTGTCTCCATACTTTTGTCTACCCCCAGAATCTTTCTAATTAGCACTTAACAAAGCCAGTTGTGCTCATTTATGCACCCCTGGTAGCAAAAAATTTCACTGATACATTTTTTGTTTTGCACTCACTGATACATTTTTTTGTTTTGCACCTGGACAAAACATTAGGTGGCGATCATAGTTAGATACTTTGTATTCATCAACAAAAACATCGATTATACAGGGTGAGTTATAAATGAAGAAAAATATTTCTTGGAAATTGTCACACATTGAGCTACAAACATAAGTTCGTTTCCCGCATGTTCCTATGTCAATAAATGACAATGCAATTGGATGGTAAAAATATGGAAATATGAAGTGGAATTTTGGATGTTATTGTGCGCCAACATTAGCCAAGAGGACAGATTGGCAACAGGGCACAACATGCAAGTGCTGTAGGTAGTCTAGCTGCTCACAAGAAGGCGAGGCACGGAGCGTCAAGCGACGGGCTGCGTGACACTGCAAGCAATGACAGCGCTCACGTCTAGCTCGTACGGTTTTCGCTGGCCGGTCTTATGTATCGTGGCTAGTTGGCATAAGGAAAGGAACTCGTGCCACATTGCTCTGTTGCCGATCTGTCCCCTCGGCCAATGTTGACGCACAGTAACACCCAAAAGTCCACTTCATATTTCCAAATTTTTACCATTCAATTGCATTGACATTTACTGGCATAGGAACATGAGGAAAACAAATTTATGTTTGTAGCCCAGTGTATGACAATTTGCACAAATTATTTTTCCTCATTTATGACAAACCTTGTATTTTTATCGTAAATTGCCAGTTTCCTAAACCCTTCATTTCAAAGGTTCCAATTTCAGTAAGAACAAAATATTGTCAGTTTGTTTGCATGGGTGAAAGATAAGGGGTGACTGTTTCCTTGGCCACCAGTCCTGCACCTGGTAAGTGAGACCCTGCTTCCTTTCTGCTTGCACAGGAGGTGACGACCACTGCACCTCCTGACCGTCAGGCACTGGTGCACGCCCCCGTAGTTTGAGAGTCCCAGGCACTAGTGACCAGCATGGACGGATCACTCGCCACACCGCAAACTTGGCATCCTGCCCATGTCTCTTTTAGTGTGTTTGCATTGCACTCAGACTAGTTGGTACAACTGCACACTTGTTGTTTCTTTCTATTTTTGCTTTCCCCTGAAGCGTAATGTATAATTTCAAATGTTTGTGTATGTTTGATGTCCCTTTGTGTAAAGTACAATTACAGTAGGCTCTCCAATTGTCTTGGTTGATATGGACGCATGACTGAATGGTTCACTGAATAACACATGTAGGATAAAGTAGGTATATTGCTACCAGAAACGGCTTTTTACTTTATTTACAAGACATGTGCCATGCTACATTTTAAAACATTAATTGCCAAGACTCATGAATTCAGAGGCCATGTTTTCTGTCTCAAATATGCCATAAATACAAGTGTAAGTCTCTAGCATTTGTAAGTATTCTTTTTTTAATTTACTGCACAAATTACACAACTTATTAATACATTCACCCTGCTTTTCAATGAACATGGTTCAGCAGTCTAAAAATTATCTGGATACCCTTTGAAATAAAGATTTCTGGTTCTGTATGGACCACTTTCCTCGCCTGTTGATTGCAGCTGAAGTTCATAACTTCTTAATTAAGGCATCTTTACCTGGATCAAACAATTCACTCCAATGGGACGAGATCTGGAGTGTACAAGTATGCAACATTCTCTGACATGTTGAAATGCAATGCCTGAAGAGACTATGTGGTGTGGGCAGTGGTATGTTTATACACATTGTCAAGCAATAAAATAATGAGTGTTCCATATGATTTGATGTGCAGAATCTTACTATTGTGCATGAGGATTTGCATATCATAAACAGTCACTCGTGACAGAATCGAGGCACGAGCAAGTTCGACATGGCCGTAGGTCACGGCTGTACCACGATTTCCTTCTCCTTCCTTAACCTTGACTCTCGTTCGACCACTTTTGAACTGTTCGATCTAGCAATATACATAGTTATAAATTTCACTCCACTAACAGACATATTCGGAGGCCAAGCTAAATGAAAGACAACTTAGGCCTGATTTAGTGCCTTACAAGTTCCTAATAAAAACATTAAAATCACATGTTTTCAAACTGCTCCTAGCTACAAAGATCCTTATTCTTCCAGCGCTGCAGACAAAAGATCCCGTTTCTGTTTTATCTTGTCCCTCCAAACTTGGTCATGTGACCACTGCTGAATTTAAATTCACAACAAATTTCTCGGGCACTGATATTAAAAATGTACAATTTTGCATTTCTTACATTAAAATTTTGAATACATACATAGATTTTTAAAGAACAATTCTTTAGTCCTCCTTTTGATAAAATCATATTTTTTTTGATAGCATAGCAAACTTACCAATTTAGAATTAATTTAATTTATAATAAATGAATTCCACTTTGGACGTCTAACTTCTTCATCTTTATTACAACTAAAATATTCTTAAATTTGATTTTATGGTGTCTCAAAGAAAACCTAACTCAGAAAACCACTCAGTCTTTTTGTATGGCCTCAACTGAATAGTTTGCAATGCCACAGGATGAAACGTGGTTTACACTAGTTGGCCAATTATAGATCTTTTCATTGTTTACACTTTTACAATAAGAAATTTTCATCATAAACGAAAATGTTTGCTCTACAGAATGTCAGGATTCAGTTTTTCCCCCCTTCAAAAAAAGAAAAAATTCTGAACTAAGCATGACCATCCCTCATCCCACGTAATTCATACCTGGAGAATGTGGAGCTTGCTGTAGTTGTAAGACCCAGGGTGTTTAAAACAGAATGATTCAGCTATTTCTACAGTAGACAATATGGATAAAAACTAGAGAAAAAATTACTAATATAATAGAAAAGAGATGACTTACCAAAAGGACCGGCTCGTCGATAGAAACAAATAAAATCACACACATACAAGCTTTCGCCACCACTGGCAGCTTCTTCAGGAAAAAGAGGAAAAAAGGGGAGGAAAGTGGGAAGGATATGGGTTTTAAGGAAGTGGAATCCTGAAGAAGCTGCCAGTGGTGGCGAAAGCTTGTATGTGTGTTTGTGTGTGATTTTATTTGTCTCTATCGACGAGCCGGTCCTTTCGGTAAGTCGTCTCTTTTCTATTTTTTATTTTTGATTATCCCACCAGGAAAGTTTCCCTCTATAATTTACTACATATAATTATATGTGTGCCAACAAATTCCTGTTGACATGTGGGCTGCCTCACTTGTGTCAAAAAATGGGTAATACTTGGTGGCGTCAGCAGGATTCACAAGACATGCCCTAGTAAAAAAATCACATTGTGCCTACACGTGTGTGGACAGATAGAAATTCTCAGCCAGTTTTGGAGGTGAGGAATCGTGATCTATTCAGTACTGTTGTGTGAGTAGGAATTTCCAGCACGACAGACTCAAGAAGTGAAAAAGGTTAACAGGTGCCGAATATCACTGACTACGTGCAGTGAATTACAGGTGCTATTGGAGAATTTACCCTTTGGAGCAAGAAAATGACGATGGTTTATGTATGATAGAACATCACCACACTTTTTATGGATCGTGTGACAGTGGCTTACCACAAACTTTCTTGTGCTGAGCACTAAACTGACTGACACAAAATTTTCATTGCCCCCACTCTAACTGAGATGAAGAGACTTTGCCAGAGTTATATATTTTTGATGACATTACAGCATTCAGCGAATGAAATAAATCACAATTTGTGATCAGTTATGGCTTTATTGTACTAGGTTTAGATGGAATACCAAAGTGCAGCGAAGGAAAATTTGTACCCAGCCGCGAATTGAACTCGGGATCTCCTGCTTACTAGGCAGACGTATTGACCACTCCGCCACCGAGGACACAGTGACCAGCCCGACTGCAGAGGACTCTTCCGTGTACGTCTCCCATGACACCCAAATCTCCATTTGCCAAGGCTGTGGTAATAGGAAAGAGACAGCGTGGCGAATGGAGATTTGTGTGTGGCGGGAGACGTGCAGGGAAGAGTCCTCTGCAGTCGGGCTGGTCACTGTATCCTCAGTGGTGGAGTGGTCAACACATTTGCCTAGTAAGCAGGAGATCCCAGGTTCGAATCTCGGCCGGCCTCAAATTTACATTCTCCGCACTTTGGTATTCCATCTAAACCTAGTACAGTGAAGCCATAATTGATAGCAAATTATTTCACTTTGCCAGAGCCCTATAGCCCCATTTTTCAACTTACACAATTAATGGACATCCCTTTACAGCATATGGATAGCCAAACATTCCCACCAACAGGTATAATGTTGTTCTCGTTCAAAGACAGCATCTTATCAATGAGCTGAAGCATTTTGTTTTGCTCTTTTATTGCCGCAGTGGGAAACTTGGCCATCGTGTGATAGGACTGCAGATATGTAAAAATAAATAAATAAATAATAAAAAATTACACAATTTTATGTTATTGAGGTGATGGTTCAAATTACTTTTGGATAGCCTTCATAGTTCATCTACAAGGTGTTAATGCTTGCGAGAACAGAACATACACTCCAACTGGTCTCTGCAGTAAATCCACATATTGAAAATTTAATTACCGCATTGTAGTGGAGTGTTTCCTTTCTGAAACTACATAGAAGATTAAAAACTGTATGCCGGACTGGGACTCGGAGTCTGAATCTTTCCATTTGCAGGTAATGCTGGTAACAGACTGAGCAACACAGATACAGCTCTCAGCTGTACTTAAAGCTGCACCTCGTCTCCTACTTCACAACTCCCACACAATTTAATATTACCAAAATTTGGGGACTATTATGCCATGGATTTATTACTGAAACCCAAAGTTTCATCCCCATCTGTGGAGGACATTCTCAAGGGGGATCATGACTCTTTTGTAAATCTGATATACACCCTGGCTCGTTACTGACTGCAGCCAAATTCCACTTATGAGGGCTTGCTTGTAGAGCTGTAACATCAGATGTTTTGGATAGCCGCGCTCAAGTTGTTGTAACTGATTGCTGTTGTTAATATCATCCCATGGTGTTCTTCTTCAACACTGGAATCCAGATTTCAATGAGTTTCACACCCTCCTCCATCCTACTGAAATTATTGGGTGCTTTACAATTTCTACAGCCTCTCTGTACAGTATACAGTCTTTCATGATATCCATTTGTGGCTGCAAAAAGTGAGTCTTATCAAATTGTATAAGGTGTTCCCCAGGTTGAAAAACATATTCAGCAACAGCTGATCTGTCAATCTCCCCCTTCTACAGTTACCTTGTGCTCTTTTAGTCGTTTTTTGACCTTTTTTTGTGGTACCCACATATACATCTCCACAGCTACAAGGAATCCTATAAATTTCTGCTTTTTCCAGCAGTTTGCGAGCACCCTTCACCGATTTCACGTGATCCTGTATCTTCCGAGTATGTTTGTAAATAATGGTGACATTCCGTTTCGTCAAAATTTTACTAATGGGGTCGGTAACATCGTTAATAAAAAGGCAGGAGGACTTTAGATTTCACAGGAACCTTTTCATCGTTTTCAATTCTATGTGGCGGTCTCGACACCCTTCTTGTCTCTGTGGATGAATAACCATTCTTAAGTACAGCATCAGTCAGGTGTTTTAATTCCACATCGAATATTTCCGGTTCACAGATGTTCTTCGGTCTGTCCTCCAACATCTGTATTATGATTTATGCCTCACTACTTTTGTTGTGGGTGGTGGTTTGAATCCTGGAGTAGATAATGGTCTGTTTTTGTGTGTGGTATTCTGATAAACTGTAGGGCCCAAACTGCAGTTTCCCTTTTTGAAAACTGACACGTCAAGAAAATTCAGTTTTCCTTCTGCCTCCTTCTCCGTGGTAAACTGAATTCTAGAATTAATTCCGTTGAGTTGGTCAAGGAAACGATCTAGTTCCTCTCTGCAGTCAGTAATGAACCAGGGTGTGTAACAGATGTACAAAAGAGCCACAGATGTATTAAAGAGAGAATGTCCTCCACAGATGGGGATAAAACATTTGATTTCAGTAATAAAGCCATAAGACCACGTCATAATAGCCCAAAATTTTTTTAGTAATACTGACCTTTCCGGCTGTGGAAGTTTACATTTTACAATTCCACACAAATTGTCCTCCATACCTTGCAGAACTAGCATTCCTGTGAAAGAGGATATTGCAGACTCACAGCATGGCCTAGGTTATTGTTTCTAGAGTGGCACTTCCATTCTGTTTTATAAGATTGCCGGCAAATGCTGGTGTGTCATGTTCTTGTCCCAGTTTGGTGCACAGTTTTTAAAGGACCTTCAACAATTTCAAGTATCACACAATGGATTAACTTTTAATTTTTTCCCATTTTGTTCACTAAATGCAACTTTCATAAAAGCACACATGCTGATAACACAGAAAAAAAATTAGTTCAGCTTATTTTCATCCCATTTTAAGTAACGTAAATTATTTTCATGTATTACTGTCTCAGATTTTTGTTTGTAGTGTGAATGCATTGTCCTTAGTACCCTTTCTTATTTTTTCAGATTTCACCAGAGCACTCCCTATCTTGCTGATCGTGCACCTCACCATATTTGTCTGGTTTTCGTAGCCACAGATAACAAAAACACTATTTATTTCTACTTTGCTGTTACAGTTTTTGCCTTTCTGCTTATTGCACCACAATGTTTTCAAATATTTTAAGTTGTAAGCTTGCATTTTATTTCCAGCTGGAGTCGATTCAATACGTATTTTGCAGACAAGTAGAATTTCTCATTCATTTCCAGCCCAGTGTTGGCAGATGTTTATCTTTTATTATAAAAGAAAATTTTGTTTTGATAGTGTGTATTGCCACATATCTTAATGTGAAGTTTGGGTGCTTTTCACAGGTGTCTTAAGTTTTACATATACTGCACTTGCATTGTCTCCTGCACTGATACTGAGTTCCTGTAATTTCTGTTTTTGGTTGATGTATTGTTAGTAGTAGTGGATTACATTTGTTTCCCTAGACTTCAGTAATAATTTCTTTTGTCTTCTGAGCTTTACCAGATATAATGTATTGGCATTGCTTCCTGCACCGATTAAGTGATTTTAAATTTTGGTTTTGTTTGTTATTTATGTAGTGAGTGAAATTTAATTTATTTATACTTCAGCAATAACTTTTTCTTCAGTGCTGAGCTGTAATTAAGAAGATTATTTTATTGGCATGATGATATAGGCTTATGTGGTATGAATTTAAGTGCATTAAGAGTGGAATGTGACCATTGCTGTTTACTTTAACTAGATTACTTCTAAGTAGTCTGTTGATTACCATATCAGTATGATTTTAGCCCTTATATATATATATATATATATATATGTGACAGTAATACTTTGTGTAGGTGGTGCTGAATGGCTTTAATAAAGTTTAGGAACTTTATTGTGCAATACAAAGCTGTACTTGTTCTTATAATCTGAAAATGATTTAAAATTGAGTCTAGCAATCCTCAGGCCAACTGTATCAAAGGGTAACAACGTCACAAGTGCACGCAATAAATGTTCAAAGTGCCTCATAAATCATTGTTCACTGAATACACATCCATTATATACTATTACACTTCCTTGTACAAACATATATTTACAAAAGACATATTTGACCATGCATTCCACAACTGCAATAATTAATCAATTTTTAAATGTTCACCAGTGGTAATACTTGTGATATAAGTAATCACGTACCTCTGTTTCCCAGCACAAACAGTACACTCACCACACTTCAGACAATAATGTACAGTATCTTTCCTATTGCTACAACTTCCCTACAACCTTATTTTTAGGCTCTAAATATTCTGAACATTTCGAATGTTTATGTAAGTTAACTGACATGTTCAGATTGTCATATTGGTGTGAACTTCAAACTTAGAAGCTATGCTTTACAATATTATTACTTTGAATGATAAAATGTGATAATTATTCAAATTAAATTGTTATAATCTCATACCACCATAAAACATTTAAAATTGACTGTATTCATAGTACAGTATTCATATTTCAGAGCCTAGTAACACACACAAGAAAGTTATTTTGTTCTCCACTGCAGAGTAAGCTATATATAAGCTCAAAGTTTGATTTAAATAATTTCGTGTATGATTATATATTGTATTTTCAATAAGTACACTGCATTTGTATGGGTTGCTTTCATTATTGGAATGCATTAAGATTTTATGTTTCCAATGTTTTACATGATGGCATTACCACATAGAGGTATAATATATGTGATATCTACCTTCTGCAATGGTAATCAAGTTTTAGAGACTTGTGATGTCTGGGATAGGCCTATGTTTTTGATTAAAATATGTTGACAGTCAAAATGTTTTGGAATATCTAGAATATGTAATGTAAAAGTTTTGGGTCATTGTAGAAGGCAATAGTGGTATGATTTTCCAGGTATACTGATGGCTTATATTGGAAGAAAGAAATATATATTATTACTTCTTCACTATTTATACCAAAATGAAGTAGTTCAAAATTCTCATTAATGGTTATAGTTGTGAAACACAAAGTTCAATACTTCTTGTTTGAATACAATTTTTTGTAGATTGTAGTAACATATTGTGTGCATTACATGTATACAATAATCGATCAACAATGTCTGATGGTGCTATATGTATGCACTTTATGTATCATCGTTTTTCTTTTGTTTGGATGGCTTAAGAATGGTCGGATTGACCGTTTTTGATTGTCAGAATAAAAATAGGTACAACTGTTCATTGCACGATGCTGTTCCTAAACCAGAAATATGTGTCTCGAAACTTTGATAATCATATTTGCATGTAAACTTAAGCTACCTGCACGCTACAACATTTCATGAACTGTTATCATTGTCATAAGCACAAATAAGGTATCATTTTTTCGGAAGCATGTAACATTTGCCACATTTCCCACACAGTGTGCCCGGCAATGTGACTGAGCTGTTTTGAATGTACGTGTTTTGTCGAAATAGCTTTTCTGCTCCTCCCTGCAGGGGACTGTCGATCTTGCCGTCTGTGTCATGTCTGCCGCTTTGCACACTCGCTTTCCAGTGTCCGCTATGGCCCTTCGAAGATATAGGCATGTGGTGTCGGGAAGATCGTACGAGCTTCATTGTGCAATGTGGAAGTTGCATCATCACGGACCGTCAGTGCTCTGCCGACACCGCACTAGCGAAGCAGCCACTGTTGTTATTGTGTATACGAGAATTTGTGTGCCAAACGCTTCTTTAGTTGTAGTACTAGCTGCTGCTGCAACATCTTTCCATTTCTTGAAGCCAGTCTTTGAAGGGGTATGCTGTGTAAAATTTTTGCTGATTACATTCTTACTATCAGAGGTCAGAATATCAGGTAAACTATCAAGTCTGACAGATCACACTACCCTTTTGTCTTGTATTTGAGGATTAATTCTGTGTGTATGTAGTAACTGTTTGACTTTTTAAGTTAACCTTCTTCCACAAAAGATATATAAAAACAATTGTCCAAATCAGTCACTTTTATCTTCGTCTATGATGTATTTTGTGGGCATCTGTGGGTTACATGAGAATTTTTAATTTTTGATTATAGTTAGTGGTCTGCTTTGTACTGCATTTCTTTACTTTTCAGTCAAGAGAACACTGCATGTCATTATATAAGACATTTATATAACTGAATAACACAGAAAGCCTCTTGTATAGTGACAGCTGCTATAAATGTTGCTTTATCTTCTCAAATGTGTCATAGTGTCAGTATTGACACACATGTTCCTACATTTCTTCAGAACAGACTACCTCTGTAGCTCAGTGGCAGGAATGATGACCGATACGCAAGAACACGGAAGGGCACTGGGCGTCTTGTTTTTGTTCTCCTCATCAACAACAATCAAGTCACTGAAGTGGCATCAATAATATGTCTTTCAGTAAGCAGCCGAACCCTGATGGGATCACTCTGTCCAGTGAAAGCTATTTGGGTAATTTGATAGAATGCTTGGGAATCGAATTCGAATGCTATATATCGATCGAGCTGCTAGATCGAGCTGCTAGATCGATCTGACAGCTCGAGCGGCAGCCGTGTTACATAGTGATGATTACAGTTAATTTATTGAGGGGAACAGGATTAATTATTTATTTCATAGTTGGCACAAAAACTTAATCCCATAAAATTTTTCAATTTGTGTTGCGGCATAGTGTCAAGTGTTGCAAACAGAATCATATACAGTGACGGGATTAATTTTTAGTGCCGACCATGAAGTAAATGATAAATGCTGTTCCTGCTCAATGGTTGACAGGTTTTCAATGTACCTTTGTCTGCTCAGCAAATTAACTGTAATCATCAGTGAAACAATTCATAAAAAAACAAGAATGCACAGACGTGCAATATAGACCACTTACTTCAGTATAAAGATCATTGACAAAATCTACCATCACAAAACATGTACCTCTTGAATGTTTTATACATTGTGCATCCATCCTCTCTTCGATATATCAATTTGGCAGCTCAATCGATATATACCATTTAGAATTTGATTCCCAAGCATTCTACAACTCAATCGATATATAGCATTTCGAATTTGATTCTCAAGCATTCTGCCAAATTATACTATATGATCATTTCATTTTCAGAAACAAAAGCAATGTTCCCTGAGATGTAATTCTGATAGAATGTTATCTACTCCTTGGTTTGGTTTGGTCCTTCACTGCTCTGTCAAATTCTTTTTACCATATAGGCCTAGTGTATCCAATTTCATCTCTTTGTGAAATGCTGCTTCAAGTTTCCCTTGTATCTGTCTCTAATTACTTACACCTTTCATCTTTCTGTTGTCATACAGTTACTTTTTTCTTATTCAAAGGCTTTGTTCAACATGTGGAAAAATTATAAAACGCTTCTAGCCAAATTGAGGGAAGGGGGAGCAAGTGTAGTGACCCTCTCTCCTCCCCCCCGCATACATACACACTTGGGTCAGTGAGTGGGCCTACACAGCATATCCCTGAGAATGCTGGCAAGAGGAATGGGCAGGATGATATGTTCTCTGTGATGAGCTTGGCGCACTGCTTAATGGCTGTGGTGTTTCTGCTTGTTCCCCCACAACTGTGCTGTCTGCCGTTGCACCCAAAAGCTGAGCCCTCGCCACCAGACAGTGGTGCTGCAACCACGTGTGCACCCTCCCAGTTCACGTGTCGGGATGGCACCTGCATTGAAGCCAGCCGTCGCTGCGACAGAACTTTCGACTGCCCCGACTACTCCGATGAGGAAAGATGTGGTGAGTTGCGGAGTTTGTGCTAAGGCATTCTTGGCTGTCAGAATTCCCGCGTGTTTTTTTTTTTTTTTTTTTTTTTTTTTTTTTTGGGGGGGGGGATGAATGCCCATACACAGGATAACAAATTTCAGTACGGACAAATAATTTAGTAGAAACTAAGCAAACATTGACAAAAAAAGTAAATTTCGGAACTGTTCTCCACTGCCTTTTTTCTTCACATGGACAGCATGTTAATAGCTATTTGGCAATGTTAATGTTGGCAGAAAACCTCCTTACTGCCACTCATCCCCAGTAACTCCGCAATGTAATTGTTGCGACAAGGTGAATTTCGGTCTAGGACCATCTCATATGAATAAAGTTGTAAAAACTGACCAAAGGCCTATCTATTTCGTCAAAAATACAAATCAGTTGCGATCTAAAAAGTAATTAGCATAAATTGTTACGTGAACTAAAAAAATTCTATGAAAGCCAACTTTTTGAAACAAGATTACGAACTGGGGATTTCCCTGGAAGGTTAGGAAAGTGCATCAGAGACTATGCATACGATAAAGAGCGCAGTTAAATAATGAAGAACTGGATAAGACTCAACGTGCATAAATTTAGTATTAGCCCAGTATTTCATAGACGACCATCACACTACGTTTACCGATGGATAACTGGCCATGCAGATAATCTGTCATTAGGTACCTGGAAAACGTCACGGATAATTGGTCCCATCGCTGGTTGGACGTTTCGCGAAGTCACTGCAACCACTTTGCTGTGCGTTGCATCTGCGACGCCAACTGTGGCATTTCAATATACCTTCACCAGCCTTTCGTGAATTGGATTTGGCGTTTCATCTTTCGTAGAAAAGAATTCAACAGATCGGTACTCGAGTCTTACACGTAGGCCTACGTCAACGTCAGCCATTTTCTGAAATGATAGTGCTGCCATCTGATAATGTAGAACGCCGTGAAGGGGAAACGTGCGAAATTAATGATTACAGATGACACATTAATGGGAGGAAACTGGAAGTATTACTTTTGACTTCTCTCTTGTACATGGGGGCTCTCAAAACCGACCGAAAACATATTTCTCGGCAGCACTCCGTACAGACATGCTCTCTGCTTATATGCTACCAACTTTGTCTAAAACCGAAATTGTGAAAACGGTTTTGGCTGTTATATGATAGACAGTCAAATACTACGCAGTTTTTCCGGACTTTAGCTGTACCTTGACTACCGTATCATTTTTGCTAATCAGTTAAATTTTTGTAAACGCAGAAAAATCATCATTTAGGCCCTGCGTATTGTGCAGTGTGACTCATCTTCATAAATGGAACCTTATGACTGTTCAGATGTATTTTACTAATAGAAAGTCAATGAATAATCACTTGACTTGTTTATTGGTGGTACAGTATTTCATTTCCATCATCGACTACGAAATTGAAAAACAAAAACATCTTTAGACGTTCTGGTTCTCAAGCAACACATTATAACAATCAAGAATTTTATTCACCATAGATCATTATACAATTGTTTGTTGTTTGTTTCTTTGACTTCGGTTTCAGACCATTCAGTCATTTCTTTCTTAGAATCAATGCCATATAATACTATTAATTCCTTCCTTTATTTTATATAGTCCTTTATTGCCCAAATTACTTTAGTAATGACCATTATATTTTAATCTTTCCGTTACATATAAACTCGATTATGGCTTCGTAGACTTTTGTGTTGGATTCGTATAGTAAGGATTTCATTGTCATTGGTTGTGGCACTTTATTTTTGATGATAGATGATAAAAAAACCTTTCCTCGCTTCTTGATATTTTGGGCATTGAAAAAATAAATGGTTCGTATCTCCTCGCGAGATGCCATCACAATCACAAGCCGGTGTTTGATTTATATTCAATCGGTATAAGTGTTCAGGGAATGAACCATGGTTAAATCTTATTCTACTTAATGTACTCGTTGCTTGTCGGGGTCCATTGACTAGATCAAACCAAGGTCTTTTAGATCATTATACAATGATATTGGTTTCTATTCATTAGAATGTGCCAGTAAAAAGTTCACCGGTAATTTCAACACCATCAATTACAGATATTAAATTACGCCTCTCTTCTTTACTATAAGGGAACAAAAGTTTTGCTTCTCATCAGTTAAAGAAAACCGAATGCTTTCTTGCTAGTGGAATGCTCCTGCTTAACTTTCACATTCTTCCCTTCGTCTACATTTTTAAAAACAAAAGCATAATCGCGTGTTTACATGGGATTTAATATCGATTGTGGAATAACAAAATTCCGATTACGGTACTGATATTTGGAATATTTACATGAGATATAAGGAGCAGTACAATGCAATCTATTTACTAGAAATGTATTTGGAAGCCTATATAAACGTATTAACTCCGATATCAAGTATGGAAATCAGTACCTACGTATTCGATCTCCTCTTCCTCTACGTCTACGGTATATAGGGCCTATTTCTTCTTTCGAACAGAGTATCAACTGTTCAACTGTTTTAGTCTATCGGGGCCGTTAATCTAAAATATTTGCTATTAGATAATAGTAATATTTTGTTCTTTTCCATTTGGCCGTCACGTCGACCTAATGATTTGAAAACAACTGAAATAACTGACTAGGCAAGAAGTTAAAATCATTCTACCTACCAATGAAACAATACAATTTACCTCGGCTCCTAATAATTTGTAAGTAAAATTAAAACAGTTTTGCAAATTATTCTATGAATCTAGAAATGTTAATCTCTTTGAGGACTGACATCCGGTAACCCTACCTATCCAAGAATTTAATCTCCATCTAAAAATTTATAATTGAAGTTAAAGAGTTACTGTAGTTGTATCTAGAAATCTGTGGTGTGTCCGCCTGCGTAGTCTAGTGGGCAGCATGATATGTTGCCCCACAGTTGGCCCGGGTTCGATTCCCGATCGGGTTGGAGATTTTCTTCAGTCGGGGACATTAATCATCATCGACGTGCAAGTCACTCATGTGGTGTCATCTAGATTTGCACCAGGCAGACCGAAAATGCCTCACGAAATCGTCATCAATACCGCGACAACTGATAATCAGATGCCGTTTGTGTGAATTATTTCAGGATATTAAAATTTGTACTACATTTAACTACGATAGCAAAATGGATTAAGCGCTTACCTGTATACAAGACAGCCAGGAACGTTTTCCGAAATTCGAGTTTCGTCCTCGGAAGATAGTGTTGTAGGCTATATACGCGTCGGTAGAATTAGGTACATATCCAGATGCGCAGTTGTATAGGCAATGTTTCTCGTTCGCTACTGTGTCAGACTGCCATTTTAAAAAAATGTTCGCGTAATTTCCAGGGTTGCAAGGTAACGCGATCTAGAAAAGATTAAAGAACCATTTATTATTTTAGTGCCCGAAATATCAAGAAGCGAGGAAAAATTAACTTCTGTCATTAAAAATTATGTAAGTACCTCAGCCACTGTCAACCAAAACCTTACTATACGAACCCAACATTAAAAAGGCGCCATCATTGAGTTTTAAAATATGTAATTTCCTAGACGCCGTGTGCATCGAAGGAAACCGCATTGCCATCGATATATATCGAACATTCGATATAGTGTTTCTGAACCGGAGATTTGGGCGCAGCCGCGACAGATTAGCTGCGCGTACTGGAGCGCCGTGTTGCGGTGCGCGCGTACGCCCGCCGTCGGGGGTTCGATTCCCTCCTCGGGTATGGATATATGTGTTGTCCTTAGTTTAGTTTACCTTAGGTTAAGTAGTTTGTAAGCTAGGGACTAATAACCAAGCTGTTGAGTCCCATAGATTTACAAACATTTGCTACGCTACAGATCACTTTTTTTTTTTTTTTTTTTTTTTTTTAAGTCAAAGTTAGGTTAGTTATAGGTTAAACAAGAAGTTTTTTCTTAGTACGTGAGGGCGCGTAGCGCCCGAATCTCCGGTTCAGAAACACTATATCGAACGTTCGATGTATATCGATGGCAATGCCGTTTCCTTCTATGTACACGGCGTCTAGGAAATTACCTTAAAACATAATGATCGATAGTTAATATGCAGATTAATGGGCAGTATAAAATAAAGAAAGGCAGTACTAGTACTGTATTTCACTCTTAATAACAATGAATTAAATGGTTTAAAATCGGTCAAATAAAGAAAATTAGAAAAGATTATCTGGTTATTGAAGATAACAAGATATTGAAGTAAACCACGTCGGGGAACATAAACATTTTGAAATATGTCAAAACAGGTAACTTTCAGACCTTATGCGAATATTTAAATAAACAGACGCTCTTATTAATGTAAATGAAACGTTTTTAAAATCAGGTGCTAGTAGGAAAAAAGCTAAGTTGGCAAACGTGCACAATCGTTACATCGAACATATAGCCAAAGTCGATCTAAACAATTGGATGTTGTTGCTGTGCAGTTCAGTGTTGTGAAGCATTCTTATATCTAATAAATGGAATCGTCGCCAGGTAGGTAAAACCAATTATTTTCAGTGCGAAAATACAAGCCAGATATGAAATTCGTAACGAAGTTTAGTAATGCAGGGTATTTACTGTGATCATTGCTTAATATGAGTATTGTGTACTATCCGTCATGTTGTAATAATGTCTTGCAGACGGAATTGAAACTTAGAAAAGGAATCCAAGCATTGCATAACATACATTCTAGATTTGTATATTAATAACAGTTAAGAACCGATATGGAAATGTTACTGTACTTTTGTTTGCTGTAGCAATTTAGGTACTTTTCACTGCTGCAGCAATTCAGGCGTATTCTCGTACCGTAGTTGTTTTCTGATTCGAATCTATCTCTGGTAAACAAACATGGAAGTGCAATAAAAGACATCTTGTCTTTGCCCAAAAGAGCAAACGTGTTTCTTCCTGTGAATGCCAGGATTCAAACAAGAACACTTTGAAACATGACCAATCGTGTCGCTGGTGTTTATTCATTTACTCATTCAGTGGTTTATTAAGTTCGTGATAAAGTATCCTGTTCAATACCTATTTCGTTCCATTTAAGATCAGTAATGGTCTTATTTCGGTAGAAATAAAGATGAACATAGCAAGGCATTGTCATTGCCCAAGATTGTCCCTTGTTTCTACGCCCGTCGGTACCGTATCTTTACAAATATGGGTCAAATTGCAGTTAAGCGTTCGCCACTGCCGGTTAACAAGTATAAGTTTGTTTAAGCAGTTACCAGGTTCCAGTAAACTGACTATGCGCAGAGTTGTCATCAGACTTTCTGCAGCAACTGTGCGCATGCTCTGTTTACTGGTAACTGGCAGCCGCAGGTTCGCAGATGCAATTTAAGGTATTACATACTTAACTTCAGGTGGACGTCACATGCAGACGAACAGAAAGTGGTTAGGATTATTATTATTATTTAAAAAAAAAAGAAAATGTGGGCAATGGTGACACCCTGATTCGCAGGCAACGGCGCGATGACTGATGGGAGGTGAAGGCAGCCAATGAGGAGACGCCTTCTGGCGGCCAATAATATTGCTTGTCGAATCTCTAGTAAATTTGGCGTTAATTTTAAAGTCTCTTTTCTCTCGTTTCTGCGCAGCATTTTTTTGGTAATGTAATTGATATTTCATTTATAATCCGAACTAATAGTGTTTTTTTTACGATATACAAGGGAGGTGTGAATGTAACGGAGTGATGTATTTGAGCAGTTTATGACTAGTAAATTTGGCATTAGTTTTAAAATTTGATCAGGCGTCTGTGTGCCATATGTTTTCGCGATGTAATTAGTATTTCAGTTATAGTCCGAACTAATTGTATTTTTACCGGTTTTTACGATATACATAGCAGGTGTCAATGTGACGGAATTATGTGATATGTTTTATCAGCATTATATGTACATCAAGGGAATCTATCCGAATACATTTTTGCCTTGTCGGTATTACAGTTATACAATAAGAAAATTTCTTTAACAGAAACAACATGATAATATTTGCTTAAGTAGCCTAATTAACAAAAAATCTGTCCACAATATTATAGACCTACAACAAATTTACATACCGTAATAGGAACCTTCATTTACCAATATATACCAAGTTTAGATACATACTAGCCTAGTTGATTAATTAAATTAACAGAAATTTGGTAATTTAGTATAAACGATTTTATGTTAGAAAACAACCGGCGAATGAGATGTATTTACGAGGCTACTAAATTTACTCATCAGACAAGGGTACACCAACAGCCTGTCAACAATAGAGCAGGAACACAGCATTAATTTCTTATTTCATGAAGAACAAAAACTTTGTGCTGTTTCAAAACTGATTGACAGAGAATGAGGGGAGTAATCTTTAATGCCTACTATAAAATAAATAAGTACCGGGTAATGTTGTTCCTGCTCTATGATTGACTGTCTCTTGATGTAGGCCCTACCCTTGTCAGTTGATTATTTTAAATATGTCATAAATACTACATGTTTACTACCATTAAGACAAAACCTACATCTTATTGGCCACCCGAATGCAACTTCTGATTGGGTGCCTTACCTCCCGTCATTCTTTGTGCTGTTTCCATCGCCTACACATCAAGTGCCAGTTGTGTATTCATAAACTATGTAATAATAATAATAATTTCTTATGGCCTGGTGCAAGTATTTCAATTGGGTGCCACTTTGGTGACTTTCAGGTCCCTTAAACTGCACCTTAACCCAAATATGTGACACAGTCACTTTAGGAAATAACGGTGCCATATACTTGATCTCTGAATATATGCAGACAATTGCAGTTATGCAGTGGATGCATTTCTCTCCAGTGAAGTACTGTCAGACTTTGCTTTCAATTTGATGGGTCACCATCCAGGGCTATTGACAAGCTTGTGGTGATTTCAGGTATGGGGGGAGGGACATATTAACAAACCTGCTCAGTTGTCAAAATCTGAAGTGCACCCTTCATCCTGACATTAGCAATTAATCCAAGTACCCCTCATAACTTCACTCACAACTTCAATGTGTCTCAATAAATGTGACAGGTACAGGCTAATTCCAAGTTATGCAGTGTTGTTATAATCTTCTTTAGCCTATAATAAAGGATGTGAAATCTGAGTAAGAATCAGCAGTAATTGATATGATGTTATAGCCTTAGTGGATCGTTTGTATTTAAATATACATTAGTGTGTTTTAGCTAGTGCCATTATTAGAATATGTGAGATAAGAATAGAGAAACCAGATGACAAGCAATTTCATACAAAACATTACAATTCAACATGTGTATGAAATATACCTAACCGTTCAATGAGGGACATCAGTACACAGAATTTGTCAGTTTTATGGGTAATTTGGAAGAAGTGTTGCAGATCACAGTAGCAGCCTACTATCGAGTACAGCTTAAATTGTTGCAAGTGAATAAGCAATGATAGCACTGGGACGTTTGCATGTCTCATATTTATCGATAGTAGGAAGTGGAATTCGCAACACTTCTTCCAAATTACCATTTTATGTGTACTTGACACCATAGACTACTATAACGCTGTATTTATTTTTCCTCCCACTCTTAAAGTCGGCTGTCCATGGTGGAGTATCTTTGCATGTTACCTTATCGGAATGTAATGTCTGATGAATAAGGTTATTAATTTCTTATAACATCTCAGAAGTATAAAGTCTTATGGGGAGTGGAGAAGAAATGGAGACAATTTAACATTTATGATAACATATAATACATTATGTGTCATAAAACTTGCAACTTGCATAATTATGTAGAATCAGTCTAATCTCCCAAATACCCTCACTGCATACTTTTTGGGGCCTATAAATCATAATGAATAGTATTGCATTAGATTTTACAATATTTACATGTCAGACCCTTTGCAAGTGGTTCTCTAATCTTCTATCACAGATAATGACAATGGCGTGGGCTAAAATGCAAGAAATTTTACAGTATCGTTAAACAAAATTATTCACATCAGAATGTTATTAAGTGTAGCTTCTCTAGACTCCGGAGATGACATATCACACACAGTAGTATATTGGTCCAGAAAGTTAGGACTTGTTTAAAGGATAAGAAAAGTCTTAATTTCTCTTTGATTTGTAAGAGGAGATAATTTTGCTCCCTCTCAAATTTAATTGGAACCCTTATTGCCCTTAAAGGGTGTGTTCGTTTTTTAATGAACCTGTTTTCTGGTGAGGAGAACTGTTGTTAAAAAAGGCATCTTTCAGAAGGAAAAGTTTGCCACAAAAGTTTTGTTACTAAGGATAGCTGTAAAGTAAGTTATGTGAGAATGTGTCAGTGGTTGCAGTACCAATACAAAGTTTTGGGTATCAGTGGCATTGATGAAAGCCTTCAGCGAAGTGAATGCATTTTGCATGCAATAGGAAAAAGTAGTAAAACCAGGGTGTATCCAATTTATTCTAATTTTTTTATTTACCTTTTTCTGTTTTCCCCTATTTCATACCAAGATGCAATGTAAAAGATTTTAAATTACTACTGTTTATAAAAGATTGTGTACCATAGTGGGAATGACACTTAAGCTGCTAGTTACCAAAACTAAGAGGACATGCTGTTGGGCAGCAGGTGTGGATATATTTCCATGTATACCTACACCAAATTATTCTACCAGTTCTGAAAGTAGTTGCAACCTGGTGGGATTCAATTTTAATGCTCAGTTTATTATACATGTGGCAGCTTTTTGTGAACATTTCACTACAACAGAATAATTAATTAATGTTATTAATTCACAGTAGGTTTTTGCTGAAAATGTCTCAAATGGGGCAAGGAAAGATGGTCTGTCTTAAAATTGCATGGGCATACATCAATCGCATGTGCGAAATTACTAGCTGTTATAAACATCATTGTTTTGTCCTGTTGCATGATTAAAAAGTAGTCTCTTAAGTTATGGGATGGGTAGGCATATGCAAAATTCATAGCTGTATTAATTTGTGTCGTTAGCATTTGAAAGATTATTACGTTTGACAGTGCAAGTGAAAGCTGTGTTTCTTTTTGTGTTCTGGATGCACTTCCATAGCTTGCTAATGGCTTAGGTGGTAGGCATACATATTTTATGGCGCATGCACTATGAGTGGATGTGGTTTGCATATCATTTTGTACTCTGCTGTGGCATTTAGAAATACAGTAGCTTAAATGGTCCGTACAACAGGTATCACAAGCCTGATAAATGTGTATGTGGCGAAATCTTCAGTTCAGGTCATTATTAATAATTATTTGTGGTGAAATTTCTTACATAGTTTTGTCAGTTTCTTTAAGCAAACTTTGCCCATGTAATTTGTTAAAATGGCAGCATGTATTTGTTTATCCGGTCTAATTTTTGTGATGGAACTGAAGTCGATTAAAAATGACAATAATTCCCAGATGACAATAAATGATCATCATTGTAAATAAAGAATTGATATAACTTAGTTGTTACAACTTATTAACATAGTACCAGTATTTCAGATTTTAAACAATAACTGAATGAATTTTAATATATTGATGTATATTCTCAGAGGTCCGTAAATATATTTGTTATTGTTAAGTCAATATATAAATATTGTTGGTATAAAAGTTGATATCTTTACTCATAGAATGCCATATAAAAACGAAAAACTTCAAACTCAAGTTTCTCACCCACAGATAAAACTGTTCAAATATTAGTCCTGGTATGTTCAGGATTAAGCAATATATTTGCATGTAAACACCATACATTTTAATTTGGTTGTTGGTTTATGTCTTTCACATATAGATTTATGTGTGTGTTTTATTGTTTGTATGATGTTTCCTTGACTACTGCTTGACCACACAATTATTTAGGCCTATGTAGTTTGTGTCTGGTGGTGGTTGGTTCTGATTGGTGACCTTTCAGGAATTTTCATTTTTAATGCCATTTTGAAGTTGTTGCCGTTTCACAAAATACTCAGATGTCCTCTGATGATACCTGTTTATATATTCCTATGGACACTGTAGTATGGATGCAGTTGTGGGTAGATTGCATATCATTGGTTGATGGCTATTTTGTAGTCAATGTCTCTGTAGTGGTCTTATCTCCACTAAGGACTTCAACCTGACTTTTGTGTAAGTTGAAACAAGAAGTTGGGTAGATCAGAGGTTTCTGAAACAGATACAATTATATCCTGGTGGACAGGCACCACTGCAGTTAAAACATTTGAGGACAATCTGTTCAGAATTCACGGCTTCTGATGTAATTGCATGACTGTCTGGTGTTAGTTTTTTCATTTGGTCATCATATCAGCACCCCACACTGTAATATGGATCTTAGAGTAAGATGCATCATCCACTGTACACTAGAAGCAGACATGAATGTATTGCCAGTTATCTTTTAATTTTTTTTAAAATACCTTTTTAGCTGCATTTAGAAAGCAGTTTGGCAGTTTTGTGCATGTATTTAGTGTATGTGGTGAAGTGCCTGGGAGAACTCTCGCCATAGCAGCACAAATTTATTTTGCTTTGTTTTGGTTTTAATTTTTCATTTCTTACATAAGCTTTTGTTGTTTTTCTTTTTTTTTCCTCTCCTCCTCTCTTTTCCGTATGTCCACCCGTATTCCTATCGACCTCCACACACTGCACACACTCCTGACCACCAAATGTAACTCGACACCCGATCGGGACCTTCCGACCCAAAGAGGGAGTGTGCGTTCCGGGTGAGTTCCCCTGTGTCGATGGAAGTCAGTGTCTGCCGGAGTACCAGCGGTGTGACGGCCGACGTGACTGCAGGGATGGGTCCGACGAGGAAGACTGCGGTAGGTGTCTATGCGCACTCGCTCGACTGTAGTGGGGACGTCTTGTCTGCTCGCTTGTCATTGTGGAGCTCCATGTGGGGGAGGGGTCAGGGGGGCACAACCCGGTGACACAGGTGTGTGAGGCAAATGCAACCGTGAACACTTTGAACTGTCCTGGCCACACTGCCATAATCGAGAGACTTATTTTTTGTGGTCTTCTCCGTTATTTGCGTAGGAAAAACATTTTTCCTGGCAATACAGGTTTTGTTTTGAGAATAATTTTGTTGTGGCTATATTAGGCCTGCATGCAATTTCAGAATAAAGTTACAGGTCTTGGCTGTCACTTCCCAGCTTGAGATTCTAAGAGACAGGCCTAGTGCACTCCGACCACAGCAGTAACCGTATTATCAGCCAAAGATGTCTGGTAACAGCCATAACTGATCAATTTCTAATGAAATTGTGAGCTGTTGTGCCAGGAAATAAATTCATTTCAAAACAAACATTTTCCTTTGTACGATACAAATAGGTAAAATGAAAATAAATTGTAGTTGTATAATTTATACTTAAATGAGTCATATTTTTACACTTATCCTCAGTAGAGTTGCAAACCCACTGCTCAACAGCTGGGATGATGGGAATTGGCTGAACTGAAAGAAGCTGAGTGGAAACACCAATCTTTCAAAATGTAATACTACAGTTTTTGTTATGTTGAACACTGTGTAGGCGCTGTGGTAGGAAAATATGTACACTCATTCAGGGAAGTAATATACAGAGCTGCAGAATTAGAGTTCGTCAAAACACAATACCATATTACGTATAAATAACTAGTGAGACTTGATAACCAAGCCAACATTTGTTCGTCCCACATATCATTTGTGAATGGAAGAAAGGTAGAACTGAAATCATAGTGGTATAAAGAGTGCCACCCACCATAAGTTGTAGATATGGCTGTGGATGTGGAAGCAATTCAGCCTAGGAATTTGTGTCACCATCATTGGATTCTGATGAGTAGCTTCGAGGCAATACAGTAGTCTTCCTTAGCTCGCAAGAGATCATTACAGTGATTTGGAACTGCCATGCGTGACTCTATTGCTCATTCAACTGCTACTGGACAATTCAAGCAATTATTGGTGCATATCATTTGCAATTTGAGGTTGTGAAGCATTGGTTCATTTTTTGTAGTCTCAGCCTCACATCTTTATAATAATTATTGCCTTTAATCTAATTCTCAGGTGCAATTTGATCGGTTACATACACAACTTGAGGTGGATTCCACATGCATACAAACAGAAATAGGTTAAGAAGCTTTCATTTTTTTAATGTGGGCAATGGTGACAGCCTGATCTGTAGCATTGCCCGAGGCTTACAGCATGAGAAAGGTGACAGTTTGGTTGTGAGTAGGTGAAGCAGTCCCAAGGGAATCAGTAAACCCACTATTTTATGCCTTAAATGTCATTTTGCTGGATTGTGTATCACCTATAACGAACTGAAGGCATCCATTATAAATCGTAACAAAAGTTTTTTTATAAGATGGTACAGCAACTAACACTGCATCATATGACTGAGTATCACCAAACACAAATGCTACAGAGATTGAGCTGTAGCTAATAAAAATACTGTTTTTCATAAGATGATATGTGATTTGGTTTATTGTGGTGTATTATTCTGGTTAGTTTTCAAATAAATGTATGAAATCTAAATATACACTTCTATCAAACGTTGGAAATTCCAGGGATAAATGACAAAACTATGGAAAGGATAGAGTGCTACTCATCACAAAGTGAATACATTAAGTCGTAGAATGATGCAGTGAAGAAGATTGCTGGAATATGAAGTCCTTTTCCAAGAGTAGAATATTCAGATTCATTTTTATGGCGCACGCGCGCGCGCACACACACACACACACACACATATATACACACTTGGCCAGTGTCTCTGGGTGCCAAGTCCTCCCTATAAACTCCTCTTATATGTGGCCACTAGCAATTTATGCTTTTCGTATTGTGGATTAGATTAATACTTGTTCCATAGATCATAAATACGAGATTTCGTAAAGATGTGGAATGTGTCATTTTAGTACTTATATACTGTTTCGCGAGACTGCATATGTGAGGAAACATTAAAGATGAAAACACATATGCTTGTCCCACATTCTTTAATTTGCTGCATAAGGTGGTAATGCTGTCTTATTTACAAGGTACTGTTTTTTTTATACATTTACTATAAATATCTGAAATAGTCTTCCTTTCTGTTTGCCGATACAATTTTGTATACATAACCAGAAAAACTGTGAATGTAGCTTACTTATTATTTGTAGTAAAAGTTTTCTTGCCACATATTGCTAATAAGTGACACACAATACTAATTTATGGCAAAATGAGATTAAGGCAGACAATTAGGTACATTCAGGAGAAGAAACACTCGTTCAAACCAGTGATCTGTTTAAAGATGTGAGTTTAAGCCCTCAAAAAACAGTGTGAAAAAATAAGCAGTTGTAGTTTCTGAATCACAGACCATTTTGGATGATGTAAGTAGTTTCATTACCAACCGAAATGACAATTTTTGAAAGCTTGGTGTTTTCATTTTGGTCAGAATTGCTAGATGGTCTATCTGATAATAGTACCAGCATTAATGAAATCAAAAGAAGGGGGATTATGAAAGGCTTATTTGTTGCAGTTTGTGGGAAGCAGTGGTATTTGCGATTCACTTAGCGATCACATCACTGTCTGCTTGCTTAATGTGTAGCTGCACTGTTTCGATATGCTAAATAATGGTGATTTCCATTATAGTACCATTGGTATGTGTGAGAATACTGATAAGGGTAATGCAACAGTGTCGGCATGCAAACATTATTGCAGTGACACTTTTTAGCATCTGATGTACAATTATTGTATATAAATGCTTGTCAATGGGTTGTAAATATGATGGTGGTTGGTGTGGATATATGTGTATATTTGTGTTTGAAGGGTGAAAGTAGCAGGGAAGTATATGCAAGGTGGTGTGGATGGAACTGCTTGAAGATGTGTATTATAATACCAGTTTTACATTTTTTTCTCATATTAATGGCAAGAATGATAAGCAGACCTTACTCAGCAAACTTTTCCCTTCTTAATACAAAACAGAAGTTGCAAAGTGGATGGTGATTTAAGTCATTAGGCAAACATCTTTAAGATTAACCACCTTACTTCTTTTTTTTTTTTTATCCCATTTGCACATTCAATTTCTGACCTTATTGTTTTGAAAAAGGGACATTGACACATTTCAGACCACCACTAATTATCGTTTCTCTGTCATTCACAAGTACAAAGCAGTGCAAATGTTGAGTAAAGGCTGGTTACCACTGATTGTCATTGATTTTTGTAAATGGTTTTTAATTTGTAGAATTTTTTTTATTGATGTCCATAATTAGTAACTGTCAAATGATACACAGTGAGGCAGAATTAATCTAGAGCACAACAAAAGGAAAACTTCCTTTATCATTCCTAGGTAACTGAACTTGCAGGTGTAAAAGCAGCATGTAAAATTTTATAAGATTTGACAAGATGAGTGGAGCAAGCAGTCTTAATTTTCAAATACAAAATTTGTTTGAGTTGCAAATTTATGTAAGGATTCTAGAACTTTGTTACAGCGAGTAGTTAGTCACAACCGGTTTAAGCACATACTGTGTTACCTATTTGAAAGGCAGCTTGCATTTCAGCTGTAAATCATAATGCAAAAATTTCTAAACAGATAATAAGTAAAATTAAGGAAGTGTACATGGTAGCTACATTTAAAAGGCTCCAGTATAAATAACAACATTGTCATCCCTAGGTAGAGTCATTGCTAATAAATGAGTCATAAAGTAGGGCCTGATTCAGCCACACTGTGTATTTCTTCATTTTGGAGAATTAAGTTATGGCAGTGGTTTTGTTGTGTGAGGGATTTCACCAAATGGTAAACTTGGGACTATAGTATCAGTGTTGCTTTTGCTTACTGGGTTAATAAACTTAACTGCTCTTGTAAAAATCTTGTTACCCTATAAATTTGAAATTATGCTTTGATGTTTTGTTTATCAGTTTACTTTTTGACTTTATAATTTTTACAAGAGTGGCATTGTTGAATTAATAGTGCATTGGGTTTTGTAAGTGTATGGGGTCATTCCATGCCAAGTGGTCTAGAGGCTCCCACATGACCCTCATGGATTTTGATGAAATTTGGTATGAACAATCACACATGTTCTCAATGAACACTGGTAAAGTTTCAGTTTCAAAAATTCAATACTTACGGAGATACAGTCACTTGTTTAAGACCATAGCACAGCTTCCAATAGTGCGTCCTTGAATTTTCAGCAACTTTGAGATGATATATCTCTGGGAGTTTTTGCATGAAAGAAACAAAACTTGGCCATCTTATACAACTTTTAGAGCTCTTTAAAGTAAAATATTAAGAACAGGATTTCTGAGCAATTTTCATATAGAGAATTTGGGGCAAAGTTGGGCGTAAAAATTGCTGGTTAAAAAAGTGCGAACTTTAGTTTTTTATATCTCCAGAAGTAATTGTGAGATGTACATGAAACTTTGCACACCATAGCTCACCAACACAAGGTCTTATAATATAAAGTTTCATTCCCCTATTGCTTCCCATTATTTCACAAATCTAGGGTAAAGTTGACGATTTTTCAAAAAGTGCTAAAAATAGGCATTTTTAATCAAATTTTTCAAAAAAGTGTTTTCTCCAAACTCCTTTAAACTATGCTCATTAGAAAGAGCATATTCTAAACTATCTAGAAAAGTGGATTTGGTTTTGCAATGCAAGCATATAAGGCCCTAAAAAGTAGCATAATCCTAGAGGCGCACTGGAAGTTTGAACCCATTTTTCTGGCACTCAAATTATATCTAAAATCTTTTATTATGTCTAATAAATATCTGTTAATGCCTGGGATAAGTGAAATAAGAAGTCCTGATGAATAGGACGTAGCTAAAGTCCGAATAGAAAAAGAATAAAAATAGAAACAATGTTATTTCTTAACTGTCCCCTCCCCCCATCCCACAACTCTCTCTCTCTCTCTCTCTCTCTCTCTCTCTCTCTCTCTCTCTCTCTCTCTCACACACACAAAATTATAATTTAGAATGAATGTAAATTGTGAAATTTATTTGCACAATCATTATCTAATTATTAGTAGCATTTTTAATGAACACCACCAGCTTACTGAAGGAAAATAAGTACATAAATGAGTTGTTGTGGTTTAACCACTGCTAGATTTATTTCATCTGAGAAAACCAGTATCTCCATCACCTTAGGGGGTACACTCGAGCATCAACAGCTATGGGTGAGTTTCTCTACACAGGTTTCCAAGCCTGATGAATGTCAACAGAGACGAATTTACTGACGGAGATGGAATAACTGCAATAATGTGGTGTGATGGAAACCAGCACTTGTCACTCATTGGTGGTCAATACAATGAATCTGCCGGACCATGAGGGTGCATAAAGTTTATTAATACACCCCTTTGCTCAGTGGAAGTCTCACAGATGTTCCCAATCCACCAAAAATTTTCTTAGATGTATGCAACATATTGTCCAGGTTGGAGAGCAGACATTAATATGCCTTCTTTAGTTCTCTGACCCATTGTAGCTAGAAAAGATGATCAATTGTTTGAAACTCTGCTGGCCTGAATTATTGTTTCATCAATAGGTAAAAAGTGACTATTTTCTCCAGTGCCTGCTACAGTTTGTCCAAGTTTAAACCTCACTTCTTGTGACAATCCTCCCCCCCCCCCCTCCCCAATTTCATCTTTACTGACGAAAACAAATATGATTTGATTAATGTTTCCAGAGAAGAAATGAAACAGGTCTAGCTGAGTAAGCTTTTATATATAATTGATGACCTCCTTGACAAAAACGTTAACTGTACCTGTGTCATGCCACAAACAAGAACTGATAATGCAGAAACTTAAAGATTCCACTTTCTCATTTTGATGAAAGTAGATAACAAATGGATGAATTGTTGCTTTCCAGTGGAAGCCTTGCACAGCATCCTGAATAATAAAAGAATAATTTTCCAAAAAATCCATTAGGACAACAACCTCTTTGTTTTTCAGGCCTTTAAGGTGCAGTTATTCCAGCTCCAACAGTAAATTTGTCTGTCTGACAATACACCATTCCTCTTGATATTCATTAGAAAATTAATGTAGCATAGGGTAAGGTGGTACAAATTCGATATAGGTACAATTCCGATCAACATAAGTTTTCAGTCTCGTATTGTTGCTAGCACTTGCCTTTGTTTGGCGTTGCAGTGTAGCAGATTTCTACAGCTCCTCCTGTCTTTTTCAAGACAACACTCTGTGTTAAGGAGACAAATTTTTTCCTGTAAAGATGTACTTGGAGATACTTCGTCGAACATGCTCTTATAAATGTTCTAGTTTCCACGTGCTTGTAAACTCGTTATTGTGCAATGTTTGGTACAGTAAAGTATGCACTGATGCCTGAAGGAAAAAGTGCTTTTTATGTGGGAAAAGTCAGTGATAAAAATTGTACGAGGAAGTGATCATAATCGTACCTAGTGTGGTACATTTTCTATCAATTTTTCTCAATTCTGTAACCTTTTCTTGTATTCATACCAACATATGTAATTGTCTAATAGTTGTGTTATATATTCATTAAACATTCAAGAACAAGTGCCATAGTTGAAATTATTTCTTTTCTCAATGTTTTTGCAGTTACAATTACATTTGTCCGAAATGATTGGAATTGTACCACCATACTCTATCAAAAATTGAAATAGGTTAGAGGAAACTAAGCAACCTATGAGTGGCTTCTAATTTTACCCAGGACACTTCAATAATTTTTATTATCAGGCTTGGGAACCTGTGTAAAGAAATGCTTATCACGCTTTGGATATCCTCTGGTAAATGAACCCACCCGTCGCTGTTGTTGCCCCTGTGGCGATGGGGATGCTGGTTTCCTCAGGTGAAATGAAACTAGCAGTGGTTAAACCATAGCAACTCATTTATACACTTCTTTTCCATCAGCAAGCTAGTGTTTGTTCATTAAACAGGCTACTAATAATTAGATAATGATTATGGAAATAAATTTTATGAATTACATTCAGTTTGTGTGTGTGTGTGTGTGTGTGTGTGTGTGTGTGTGTGTGAGAGAGAGAGAGAGAGAGAGAGAGAGAGAGAGAGAGAGAGAGAGAGAGAGAAGAGAGAGAGTTGTGGGATGGGGGGGGGGCAGTTAAGAAATAACATTGTTTCTATTTTTATTCTTTTTCTATTTGGACTTAAGCTACGTCCTATTCATCAGGACTTCTTATTTCACTTATCCCAGGCATTAACAAATATTTATTAGACATAATAATAGATATTAGGTATAATTTGAGTGCCAGAAAAATGGGTTCAAACTTCCAGTGCGCCTCTAGGATTATGCTACTTTTTAGGGCCTTATATGCTTGCATTGCAAAACCAAATCCACTTTTCTATATAGTTTAGAATATGCTCTTTCTAATTTGATTAAAAATGCCCATTTTTAGCACTTTTTGAAAATTCGTCAACTTTACCCTAGATTTGTGAAATAATGGGAAGCAATAGGAGAATGAAACTTTATATTCTAAGACCTTGTGTTGGTGAGTTATGGTGTGAAAAGTTTCATGTACATCCCACAATTACTTCTGGAGATATAAAAAACTAAAGTTCGCACTTTTTTTAACCAGCAATTTTTTTGCCCAACTTTGCCCCAAATTTTCTATATGATAATTGCTCAGGAATCCTGTTCTTAATATTTTACTTTAAAAAGCTCTAAAAGTTGTATAAGATGACCAAGTTTTGTTTCTTTCATGCAAAAACTCCCAGAGATGAATCATCTCAAAGTTGCTGAAAATTCAAGGACGCACTATTGGAAGCTGTGCTATGGTCTTAAACAAGTGACTGTATCTCCGTAAGTATTGAATTTTTGAAACTGAAACTTTACCAGTGTTCATTGAGAACATGTGTGATTGTTCATACCAAATTTCATCAACATCCATGAGGGTCATGTGGGAAATTTTCTCGATATTAGACCACTTGGCACGGAATGGCCCTATGGTGTTTAAGCTGAAAAAATGTTTATTAATTAAATTATATTTGTGGCAGAGGAGTCTTACTATTAATGTATATAACATTCTAATCTTTGCTTTAATAAATGTTCCCTGTCCACACAGATGGTTTTCACATCTCTGTTCTTGCACATATCTTATTTGAAGGAAACATAAATCTGCAAATATGCAGAAATGAAGATGCAGGGTGCAGATCAGAAATACAGCCATATCTGATCACTCTAGACAAATAGTAGATATATAAGGACATGAGGCAACTTACCTCCATGACGTACGATCCGCTCATCATGCTTGAACTTTGCCATGCACTGCAGGCCACATACGACGAGTGTCGCTCGCAACGACTTCGAGACGATTATGAGACACATGCAAATTGACCCATTGGTGGCCTCCCATTTCCTTGCATGGGCAGTCGAATGGGGACGGAATCGCATCAAGGATGAGTCACGGCTGCGACAAATGCAAATTGACATGTATGCGGACGGACTTAGAACTTCGGCAAATGGTAACCAAACTCCCAACGTGATGAACTATTGTTACACTTAAGGCAATGCTATATAATATTGTGAAAATTCAGTCAAGCTACAAAGTAAGCTACTTACAAGTTTTGTTCATCCTATGCTAGAATAATGCTCAAGTGTGTGGGGCATATACAGAAAAGGACGGTACAAATGATACAGGTTTGATGAAATCTTTGTGAGTGATCAACCAAGTACAATGATCCCACGTCCCAATATTTCAATGAGTTTCATACTTGTCAGCAACAAGGAAGATATGTCATTTTTATCTGTTTGCAAAGTTTCAATCACCGACTTTTACTTCTGAATGTGAAAATATTTTGCTAGCACCCACCTACTTAGGGAGACATGACTATCCCAATAAAATAAGAGAAATCAGATTGAAAACGGAATGATTTAGGTGTTCTTTCTTCCCATGCGCTATTAGAAAATGGAACGGTATAGAAAAGTTATGAAAGTGGTTAATGAACCCTCTGCTAGGCACTTAAGTGATTTGCAGAGTATCTATGTAAATGTAGATGTAGATTATGGACTTGCCTGAAGATGATAGGATGGAACTTACTTGATCACTCAACAAGATTTCATCACTGGAATATGCCAAGAAAAATCTGCAGTAAAATGATTTAATTGACTCTCGGAGTGTGTCAGAAGTGCTGAAAAATCTGACCTGTTAGATTCTTGAAGATATATGTAAATTATCAAATAAAAACATACTTACAAAGGGGCCAGCATTTTGCAGATATGAGATGTGTTGCAAGTTCAGTGATGTGTGAAACAGGTAGAGTGGAAAGGAAAAATGTTCTTGCTGATTTGCCAGACCATTTTCTTACTTCACTGGACAATGTAAATATAACCAGCTGCTCACCCAAAGTGACTAACTCGCCCTTTTGACACAACCACCCATTCTGGGAAACCCGTAGAAGCCTGCGGGGACAACCAGTTTGAATGCAACGACGGCACTTGCATCGAGCTGTCGAGGCAGTGCAACGGCTTCCCGGAGTGCCGCGACGGCAGCGATGAGCTCAACTGTCCTGGCATCGAGTATCCCGGCGGAGGCTACACCACCGACAGCTCTCCAGACGCCACCGCGTATCCGACTGGCGCTCCGACCTACGAAGGTGCTTAGACTCTGTCCATTCCCCAGTTTTTCTGTCTGTTCCTGAGTGAAAGGTGGAGCATTTGAAATGTTAAACCTAGTTTACACAAGACACTATGTTGCAAAACAAAGTTTCATAAGTGTGCTGTTAGGCACCGATCATGCACGAACCGCAGTGGCAAAAGCCGTTGACGAAATAATTAAATTTCACAGTCTTTCTATTTTCTTGACAAAGACTATCTGTTGCACCAGTTCTTTTTCTAGGTGGTAAATGCAGCATGAAGTAGAAAACTGAGATTATTGTGAGTTCCGAGGAGTTAAGATATATATGTAAGTGCTCCGAGGGCATAAATGAAAATCGTCTCAGACACACAGTACTACAACAGTTGTTTGTGAAATGAATTTTGATTAACTGACATAGTTGGATTTATTGATGAGAATAAATTCTGCAATAAATGGTAAGACCCCACAGATTAAGATAATTTTCTACATTTTGAAACTTCTGTAGAGTTTTTTATGTCAGTATGAAGTAATCTTGTAGGACAATGTTAATTAAAAATAGTCCTGTGGAAATTTGGAAGGTGCTCAAAGAATACAGCCGATGGTGCAAATAGAAAATTTGTAACAGCAATGTAAATTCGTGTAGGAAAAGAGTACATAAAAGTAAAGGAAAGCAAACTGTCTCCTACAGTGGATCTCTGTGCGAAGCACAGAAAAACATAACGAGAAACGATGTTTTGATTTACAAGTTTCCTAGTTCCACACATTAGTCATCAGTCCAATATTAACTGGATGGTTTTTAATTGTGAATGATTGTGTTCTTATTAGTACATCGGAGACCATCTTTCGGCAAACTAATGGGCCGTCTTTAAGTTCCTCTGCTGGAACAGTTACCAAACAGGATGACCTGTCCATTTGCTGGGTAGCGTTCCAGCCAAAGCCACACTGGACTTTAATGCTGAAATCAGTCTCAAAAGTACTAATAAGAACATGATCATTGACTAAGTCACAATTAAATAGTAATAAAGATGGCTAATTCCTGAACTGTGTGGTCAAAACTTTAAAGTGAATGGTTGAATTTCCATCCAGGAATATGAAATTTGGCATGCACAAAGGCCAGTTGAAACTCTGTGCCCCAACTGGGAATCGAACTTGGGTCTTCTGCTCACTAGGCAGGTTCACTATTCACTAAGACATCTGCACTCATCACTGTTGTAGGAACTGTGCTGGCATACTCTAGCCAGACACAAATTCTCCACTTTGAACTAATACTAATACTGTAATCTCTCTTGTCCATTATTCTCATTTACTCATAGCCACACTTAACCAATTATCGTAAAGAGATTGAGCCTCATTTGCACCCACATTGAAATTTGATTATTTATTTATTTTATTTTTGCCCATTTGCCGAATTAATCATACCCTCCAGTATTGACTGTGGTCAAATTTTTGTTCAATTGTGTTTACAAAGCAACTAAACCAGAATTTTTAAATGTACGCAGTGCCAATAAATAACATTATTTTCTTAGGCTACCCCAAAATTTTGATTTCCACTGTTGACAATACAGTTGACCTTGTAATTCCACTCATTGTACCACTGGATGACTGCCGTGGTAGACTTGTACCTTTCGTGGTGTATCGTTGTCTAATATCCCCTTCAGATATGAAAACTGCCACATCATTTAACCACTATTAACAGCTCGGTATACACATGAATTTTGTTATGTGCACATCAGTGATAAAGCCCTTTTCGTATTATATGAGTTTCATTGACCTCCTTGTAGGCCCTATGATTAATTTTCAAAATCAGTTCATCAGTTTGTCATGATCATTTATTTATATCAAGATATATGCGGTGTCTACTCTTTTGCACACGATTTATTAATTGTTCAGGAACTGTTCTAATGTGGTTGACATATCTACTCAGAATAATCTAAAAAGTATTGGTGCTGACCACAAGAGCAGATGTCTTCTCTTAACCTGGTCACAAAATTAAACATACAGTATTTGTTCTTTTTGTTTTGTACAGATTCAAGTGTACAAACTTGGAACTCTGACGCCATTAATATAACTAACGTGACATTCATGACAGTAATGCTTCAGTTCTCGTTGAATTTTGTAGACACGAATGTTATCATCTAGGCATCCATTTAATTTACGAAACTAGTTAAAAAAAAACCACGAGTTTTGCAACATGGTGTCTTTGTATAAACTAGGCTTCATTTTTCGAGAGGATTCTAATTGACTTCCATACTGTCATCTCTCCTCTTTCTTAGTAGTCAAGTAACTGAATGGCACAGTATTTTAAAACTCAGTTCTTGAGGCTCTTTGAGACTGCACCTACAGAGAACAGCAGCTGCATCATAATTGGTACCCAAAACTGACAAGGTGATGATAGATCAGAAAACATTAAACATTTCAGTAAAGAGGGCTTTGCAAACATGCCATTTTTAATGTAATTGCATATTAATTGTTATGGGCCATCTCTTATTTCAGTATGAAATAATCTTTTAGTTTTTCTAGATGTTAAAATATAAACTTTGCATTCAACTACCTACCTAACTGGGCTCAAATTGTATGTTCTTGAGTCATGACATGAACAGTGTTTCTCATTGAACGTACAGCTAGCAGTGATATGGGACTGTCTCAATTGGACAACATACCTGACAAGAAAGGAGTGGACAGCTTCAGTTTCTGAGGATGGCTCTTCAAAGAGTACTCAATGATATTCCCCTTGTGCAGCATTGGGGAACATGGTGAATGCATGATGGAGTGCCATTCACATTTTGCTGCTGATGCAATAAGACGTCTGAATTACCAATAAGGCCCGAGATTGATAGCTCGAGTACAGCCTGTACCTCGGCTGCCAGTCTCAACTGACCTTTTTGTAATTGGGGCCATCTTGACTACAAAGTGCATGGTTGAAAATCTGTAGTAGTAAATGATATAATCTTTTCAAGATGTGATTTTTCGTCACAGAGTGAAGTATTGTGCAGACATGAAGGCATGTGGGACACCTTAACGACTGCAAGTGTACAACAGCATCTAATCAAGTGGAATACAATGTCATTTAAAGAATTTATACAGATTGTGAATCGATATTACAAAAAAAGTTGACGTATAAGGAAGGGCTATACAAGTGCAAATTGTTGGCTTTGGGTGATTTACCTTTTTAACCACCAGTATGGGAAGATATTTAGTTCTCAGCCACACATGCTGCAGGAATCGGTCATAGAAACATTTAACTGCCTTAAAAGTTCCTTTGCAGCCATTGGTTCCCTGTTTTGAAGCACTCAGTGTAGAATCCTGTACCATTTGTGTTCATTTTCAGAGGGAATGTTTGAGATGCCCTGCATCAATATAATTTCATTTTATACACCTATTCCATTCATCCTTCATTTGAGATTGCTTGCTGCGATAAATTCTTGATCATTGTGCTACCTGGAGCTATGCTACAAAAGTTTCAGTTCCTTTGCCATAATTTTGCAGGGTTATTGAACCGAAGTATGCCTGTATGATAAGTCTTTTTAACACATTTGTGATGGTGCCCAAGTCGGACTCGGGCTGCACGGTACTGCCGAGCGGCCTGAGCGTGACTTCCTTCTTTCTCCCGTCATAACCTACTTGTTCAAAAGTAGGATACTGCAAAAACATAAATGGTTCTTAGCTGTAACATTACAGCTTAAACAGTTAATGAATTCTAAAAATCGTGAAAAATGCTCAGTTGGGTGCCCAGGACAGCATTGGCTCAGGTGCAAAAGTGTTAAGAAAAGTCTCAAAGACCTCCAGTGGTGCCATCTCAGTTGTTTCATAGGTATTTTGAGAAAGGCACTATCTTTCTTTATTTTACTAATCACCCCTAAAAGCTATTTATCACCCAAGTTTATTATTATTATTATTATTATTATTATGAATGGATTCTGGCCATAGTTTGTCATATATTTCCAGTCAATGGGACTTATTCCTTATTGTCCATACACAGTCTAATAGTGATAATAATCCCTTATGCTGCTTACAGTGGTAATTAATATGTTATGTACTTAACAGCTTCTGGGTAATATCACACATTTAATTTCATTGCCCTGTATATTTCAGTTAATTGTGTAGATATGTGAATAGATCTGAGATAAATTTGTGTGTACTCCTTTATGTTACCGAATTTTCAGAGCAAAGGGCTACATGTAAGTAAATCAAGCCTAATTTACGTTACCCCAAATCGTTCTGGAACACTGCATTAGCAGTGTGTTTTTAACCCAGCCTGTGTAATAATGACATACATGTGGCTGGTTTGTATAATGTGTCTAAAAGATTTTTATGGGTTGTGGGGTTGGCGTGTAATTTATACTAACTGGCAAGCTTTAATTACTGTTAATATTTTTGGTGTGAGTAATTTGTTAAATTCCAACTGTTTGATGTGTTTTTAGTGACTCAAAATGTACATATTGTAGTGGTGGATTGTTGACTCACATAACAGGTCAAGGAGAACTTTTGAGAAAAAGGGCAAGCACTAATTATTGTGTGGTTTGTTGTATATCATAATTTACAAAATGTTTGTAGCAGTTTGTGGTTTGTGATGTGTGATGACACTTAACAATACATTACACTCACCCATCTCATCTCAGTTGATACTTGTGCTTAATCAAAGGTGAGTTGTCAGCTGTATGAGCTGTGATGTACTCTGCCATCACATAAAATAAATGTTGTCTGCCCCATTTACTTGCAAAACCCCTTATAATTTTTTATAGGATCCGTACTACCCTTTCTGCAATTCTCTATGTCCAAATGGACTTCCTGTGACTCTAAAAATTTAATGCCTGGAACAATGTTGTAAATTAAAGTTCACCTCTCACATAAAGGTCGATTCACACTGGGTCTCATGGAAAAGACCACAAGAGATTGTCAATACATTGCATAGTGCATATAAAATTGTGGCATTCCCTAATTTGTCAGAGGAGTGTGACTTGTATGTACAACACATTTTGAAATCTTTTGGTTCCAAGTCATTTATAAACTCTTCCTCATCTTCTTCAAGAAATTTTGCTCTGAACATTATTAAATCATGTTATCGTTGCTTGTTACTTAATACTGAAGTAATTTTATCTTATAAATGGTAACTCGTCACATCACTTTCATAATTCAGTATCAGGCTGTCCACCTCCATAGCTCTGTTCACTGAATCATGCCTGTGCAGTTGTGCATGACCCAAAGACAAGCTGGATAAAGTTTTCTCTTCATACAATGAAGGCTTTCACAACAGGATGTCACAGTTGCTGATGAATCTTCCAGGTTGTATGGCTGTGGCCCATTAACGTTTCATCCAGAGGTGTGCTGGAGATCTCAGACGTGCTTCTGGTGATGCCAAGACTTGCCGACTGGCTGAGTTGGTATTTCCGAGGAGCACCCCTGAAGATGTACACGACAGCTCTGGACGAAACATCAGGACAGAAATTTGCATGGATTGTGACCTTACATCTCAGAAGATTAATCAGGCACAAAATTTTCTCTGCCAGTATTTGACAAACACTTAAAGGACTTTCTAGACCGTACAGCCTTCAGATTGGTATCACACTACGCAAATATGCATCAATTACACGCACCCCATACCCCACAGAGTCAACAATATAATGAGAATATTTTTGAAAGTCATGGCAAAGGCAATCATCAAGCCACGTGTACGGAAGGCACAACTTTGCTTTTGGCCACAACCTTTGTCAGTACAGAACACACAATCATTCCTACAATCACTGACACTGTCATTTCCAGGTGCTGCGTTCCAGAACTAGTTAGTGAGTTGTTCCTGTGCAACTGTATGAATGAGTGCGTGTGTTCTGTACTGGCAGAGTCTTTGGCCAAAATGCAAGTTGTGTGTCTTTTTTTACATGCTTGTCTGAGGCTCGACAATTGTCTTTACGGTGAGCTACAAGCTGTTACTGTTTTATTGTTGAATTAGAACCTAAACTTGAGTGATGTACCATATATTTCTGCAGATAAGACAAGGTACATATTTTGATCAAAATTTTATAGTTTAAGCATATATCTAGCCTGTAAGACAACTCTCCAAGTTACCGTATTTACTCGAATCACAGCTGCATTTTTTTCCAGTTTTCGAGATTTAAAAATATGCCTGCGGCTTATATTCGGAGGAAAGCTTCAGAAAGTTCCAAGAAATGCCTTTATAAGTGGCCATAAGTAGGTTTTGTGAACGGTAGTTCTGTAAAATGCTAGAAGCCGCCATAAGTAGTTTTCGTGATCTGGATTTCACCCTTTGTTGCAGTGTTTGTGGTCTGCTTTTGAACTTTTGTGTGTGTAGTTCTACGTTGTATATGATCATGAAGAAGCATTTTTTATTTATTTATTTATTTATTTATTTATTTTTTTAACCGCAAAGGTTAAGAGAAAAGTAATTTCTTTCGCCAAGACAACATTTAATCACGCCAATGCACTTATTATGTGGTTGAAAACACACGAAATTGCCCGAGAACAGAGGATAAAGGGTTTCAAAGGAAGCCACAATTGTAGCGTGTAGCTCTGAAATATTTTAACCCTTTCACTGCTCTGTACGTAAATATACACTAATTATTTTTGACAAGTGACATTGTAAAATCAAGCTGCATTGTAAATAATTAAATCTATTCCTGCTCTATGGCGTATAGGTTATCGTATGTACCCTTGTCCGCTCAGTAAATTAATAAAGATCATATAGCAAACCTTTCTTTTCGTAAATCTTTCCTCCACAGTGTAAATTTCAGACTAAACTTTCAATCTAACTTATTTTTGTACCGCCGTACAAGATGACCTCAGATTTTGGGGCCTTGTATTTGTTTATTTTTATTTTATATATAGCCATCGTCTTATCTGCGGAAATATATGGTACACCACTAATGACACACATGACAAAACTGTCACATATTGTCAAGGAAAGCGCCCCGTAACAGAGAAAGAACACATTTCCTGACTTGTAGTGGAACACAGTCTTTAGTATACCCCAGCCACCAATGATAGTAGCACATTTAGTACCAGGCTAAGCAAATTGATATAGTGCCGTTTTCTCTTGTGTGAACACCACTTTGTTCTCTATTTCTTTGAGATCCCGTGCAAATTGATCTGCTATTAGTTGGTAATCAAAGAATAAGAAAACAGTAATGACTGCAAGACAAGTGGTTTCCCTAGCGATGGTATGACACAAAGTGGTTGGAAGTGCGCTGTGATTTGTGAGCCTTTAATAAGTTCTGTAATCGATATCCGATTAGTCCTACATTAGACCCCTTCACTCGTGTATGTGACTTTCTTGCCTCAGAAAGAAGATGTCACTTCAGTCACCAGATACCCACTATGGATTGCGAAGTGAAGCTAGGAAACAGACACTGTGAAGCTGATCTCCAATGGTGTCTGAATAGTCAAGAAAATTATAATAATTTACATGGGAACTTACAATTTAGAACTTCAAGTACAATAATTGATTTGCAGTTCATACTCTTCGGTTAAAATGGGTGCATTGGAAAAATGACGGACTTTTGGGTCCGAAGAAGAAATTTTTACGTGATATTAAACAGAACGATAAGTTCTTCAGGCTATACTCGAGGAAACACCAGCTACCACTGAACCACAATCCACATATTCAATCCCAACAAACACCTCAGCATGTTGAATGTGACTTGTTTTTTACCAGTTACTGCATTGTGTTGTTTTTGTGTGTTCCACTTCATTCGCACGGCAGAATGCACGCCTGAGCAGTTCCGCTGTGCAAATGGCTTGTGTATTACTGATTCCTACCGCTGTGATGGCTACACCGACTGCCTCGACGGCTCCGATGAGATTGGATGCACACCACGTAAGTATTTAAAACTTCTGCTGCCTATTCCAGACCTACCCCTCTCTCTCTCTTTCTCTTTCACACATAGACACACACCTCTGCTGTGTATGTCTGTTGTTTTATAAGTACAAAAGGAATTATCTAGATATTATGTTTACAGGTTTATGTTATAAAAAACCATATTATATTTCTAATCAAACTATGATTTAATCACACTTTCATGTGAAACATCCTCAGGCCAAGACAGGAATCAGTTTTAATTGACTTTTATTGACTTGTTAGCAGTTGCATCTTGTGTTTCTGGCCCATTGATATCTCTTTCTATATCTGTATGTCATTGTGAAATTTCTCAGTTTTACCTTTCTGTTGAATATGCTTTGAATCTGCAGCTCACTTTAATTAACAGCATTGTGGAAAGGTTAAGGCATCTGCCTCATATTCTGTACTGGAACTGGGATCCCTGTCATACCATATGTAGACTCATGTGTGTGTCATGATGTCTCTAAAACCAATCACAAATAATGCTGGGATGGTTCCTGGCCTGTTTGCCTCCACACCCTTTTCCAATCTGAGCTTCAGATCATTATTGAATAAGGATGTAGTCGTCTATGTGAAAAATTACAGAATTGTTGATGATATTCCACCTCAGATGTATAGGGGTAAGCAGTCATGTCTGTTGAATCAGTGAAATATCTCCATTTATGGATAACCAGTATCAAGCCATACTACTTATCCACTAGGTAACATCACATGATTTTTTTATTAGTATTTATAGTAACAAATATAAAACACTGTAATTTTAAGGTTTGACACTTGCATTCAACTAGCCAATCTTTATTGCCATACTCACATATATATACACATTCTGAATTGAATTTCCACATTTTCCCCCTAAAAATGAGAATTGGTGAAAATTCAAATGATGGACAATATGTATTTCACTGGTAGATTGATATAAGTACTTCATTGACCTGCACTTCAACAGTGAAGAAGTTTCACTTTAAAATAATAGTGTATCTATAGAATTGACTCTGATCTCTGCTGTGCCAACAGGTGAGTGTCAGGTGTCCGAGTTCAGGTGTCGTGACGGCCAATGCATCCCGCTGGATCGTCGCTGCGACGGGCGGACAGACTGCAATGACTACTCTGACGAACGCGACTGTCCGACGCCCGGTGAGTTGTCTTGTATGCTAGTGAAGTGTTTCACGTAGAAAATTATCTGAGAGGAAAGGGTAGAGTTATGAAATCTTCATTTTCAGTGCAACTAATTTGTTGTTTAGATAGTATCGTGTCTCAAGAACTAATTTTGACAGGAGATAGGCCTGTTGCTTTTAACAGCCAAATGTTAAAGCAAGGTTGTCTTAATTTGTCCTGTTGAGACCCTGTTATGCAACTGTTTCAACTGAACTGTACAATTTGTTACCCTATGGCTTTTTTCCTGCCCAAATCGAGGCTGTCTAGTGATGTTACAGAATCAAGTAACATCCATAACTTAGGGTAGGAATAATTTTGGTCTACTTCGTCACAAATTTAACTCTACTGCATGACACTTTCTCAAATTCACCAAACCATTTTTATAACAAAAAAACATATTTAGAAACTTGTTCCATATCACATAAATTTGCGAAGTCCCACTTACTTGTGTCATTTGGGATATGGACTCTTGTCTTCCTTTAAATTTGTAACCACAATAGCACTTATAAATATTTTTATCTGCTGCAGCTCCAACATGCAGTGCTCTGGAATTCACTTGTGGGGACGGCAGCTGCATCGACCGCCGCCGCGTCTGCGATGGCCGCCCTGACTGCCGCGACTACTCGGACGAGAGGGACTGTGGTAAGTAATAGGGAGGATCTTTATTGCCAGAGGTGTTATTTGCTTCTTGCAGGAAATTACAATAAAGATAATATTTGCGAAATTGTAGCTTTCTTTCTAAATCATTGGAAGAAACATCTTCATCAAAGTCATAATAAACCACTGTCGGTATTGGCAAAAAGGATTGATGTGAAAAAGTGAGATCTATTATCATCAAGCCTAAGAAAGGGAGATCAGAATATAAATAGGATTTGGATAGACCTAGATTTTCTTTAGAGTATACAATGGGGCTTTAAATATAATTACTACTTCATCTGAGATTAATGGAGTCAGTAGGAAGCTTTTGACCCAGTTTCAACTGTATCTGGCTACATACCTCATTGTGGAACTAAGAAATTCTGGATTAAAATACAGGCTGTGCAACTAGATTTCGTGTCATCATCATCGATAATTTGAGAGCCTTGGTCTTGGGGAAAAAAGAGGTTGAATGAATCTTAATGGATCATGCTGGAGCAACTGCATTTACTAGCTGTTTTATGGAAAGAATTGGTTACAATTCACTAAAAAGATGATAGACTGAGTTGCAAATGAGATCGATGTAAAGACACATTCACATAACTTATATTTCACACAGTCTTCACCAGAGGAAGTACGTGCACATATTCCTACAATTGTAACAGCTGTCACTGATGACAATGTTATGTTTGATTTAGTGCAACTAAACTTACACTAATATAAGAACTTAATACAGCAGTTTGGAGAAGCTGACCTAAAAATAAATAAATTATATTTTGCAGTGTATAGATTGAAATGAAAATAGTCATAGAAGCACAAGGTGTTTCTAAAAGGAGAAACAGATTTCAAAATTTTGTTTTGAGCAAGTCAACATTTTGTACTTATTATACGGGTATATTATACATGAGGAATCTTGTACTGTGACAGGCATTGATCAATTGTTGTTGTTATTTTAAGGTGACTAAACAGCTAGGTCATCAGTCCCGCATTGATCAGTTTCATAATTTTCTGCAGTACTGATGTTGATTGCATCTGAAGTTGTGAATTTACATTTGCATTACACAGTTTCAATTTTTTAAAAATAACTTACTGACTCTATTAAAACAAATCTCTTTGCGTAGACTCGTAATAAAAATTATATGGTGAACTGGAAGCAATTTTTGAAGAATCACTTATGTGAGCAAATGTCTTGATTGTCAGATGAACAACTGATGGCTGAAGAGCCTAAAGCAATTACGTCTAAGGTGTACAGCAAGAAGTGGCTCAGTGAAAGACTCAGTGTTTACAAAGTGTAAATTTACTTTAAAATGTGATGAGACTTTGTATGGCAAAGAACTTTGGTATGAAGTTTGGTACACACAGTCTCTCACAAATTCTGTTATAGACATCTGGGGCCAGTAGAGACAGGGTGCAAGAAAAAGTTTTGCTGAGAGGAAACATGTCTGGAAATTAAGTTTTTCAATATAAAATAATTCCAAAGATTAGATCATCTTAATGATTGGTTTGTATGACTTTCAAAATGTGTTCTTAAGACATTGATAGTTTCCAAGAAATTGATGAGGGAGGTAAGAATTGATCTCGAACAGGCTGAATTAAGTCAAGGAGACATCTCAGACCAAGAAATAAGTAGGGTAATCAATTGAAAAGTCGTTTTGGATATCAACAGTCTTGTGAAAAGGATAGATTGCTGCTCACTGAAAAGTTGTTCCACCAAGCAGCAGACAGGTATGATAAACAGAATTTTCACGTGAGCTTCTGACAGAAGGCTTCATCAGAGAAGACAACAAAACACACACAACACAGTTGACATACATGACTGGATAGCTCTGTGTGTGTGTTATACTTTTCTGATTAAGGCTTTGGCTGTAAGCTCCTGTGAACATTCTTAGATGCATGCCTGCTTGCTGCTAATGACAGGTCAGTGGCCAACAACTTCAAAGCTGCATTTTTTAAAATTAAGAGCAATTAAAAAGGGAAAGAAGATGTTGTCCTAGAGAAATATGCAGACTTTGCTTTCAGGCACACTCAATAGTTACTTCATGTCATCTTATGGCTGTTACTGATTTAAAAAGATTGTAGAGATAAACATGTACTTTCTACATTTCCAATCACTGTTTGAATGCGATGTTATGTAAGATACTTGGAGGCGAGCCGAGTTTCACTTACTGTGTACACATCCGCCCCCACACCTCTCACCCCCCGCATCCCTGCACTCTCCCGAACACGTGCACACGGAGCTAGGAGCACGTGAGGAGGGGGACGAAGGTGAGAGTGAGGAGGAGGACGACGGAGGCAGTGAGGAGGACGAGGACGAGGAGGACCGCACCACCAACTGCCTGCCCAACGAGTTCGCGTGCGCCGACGGCTCCACCTGCATCGACGGAGCGCACCGTTGCGACCGCGTCTACGACTGCCGCGACTTCTCGGACGAACAAGATTGTGCCCCGGTCTTCGGTGAATGAGGCGCACACTGCAGACTCTTAGCCCCCTCCTGCATCTTTTCACTGTACCCGTTTATTAGTGATTGCATACTTCGTCCTCTGTTTGTCCTTCATTCCAAGTGTGCAAAGTCTGGGAAATCTATGTTGTATTACAAACATGGAGCAGTGACTGTGTTGCCATTAGCACTCTAGTACAAATTCCTATTTTGGTGAACATAACTAATTTTCTTCCCTATCCATATTTCAAAGGTGACATTAGAGAACAGTTAAAACCTGTTATAATGAGTACACATTCACAGACAGTTAATTTTGGCCAGCCAACCATCTCGTCAGAGGTTATAACTACATCAAGGGAAAGGCCAGTATTACACTATCAAATTATTGGACAAAGAATTGGACGAAAAAATGGCCCTGTTCTTTGACAAAGATATCGGATGAAACGTTAAAGGGGGTATAAAATTATTTTTCAAAAGAGATAGATTGGCTGACCAGTACTTACCTTTGTGCTGTACTGCTGATAGTTACACAAATGAAGAAAAAGAAAGAAAGGGGATGAAAAAGGGCAAGCTTTCGGAACACAGTTACTTCCTCAGGTGGGAGAGAGGGGAAGAAAAAAGGATGGGAGGAACTGTGTTCCGAAAGCTTGTCCTTCTTCATTCCCTTTCTTTCTTTTTCTTCATTTGTGTAACTATCGGTGGTACAGCACAAAGGTAAGTACTGGCCAGCCAATCTGTCTCTTTTGAAAAATAATTTATCATCTCTGAGGAGAGTTTCCATCATTAATCGAATATTACCTAAAGGGGGTATTACGCTATCATCCAATATTTTGTCAAATTTGCTTCAAAATGGCGGAGTTATGCTCAGCTGTTGTTTATACTGCAGGTGAGTTGTGTCTGCATTTAGAATAGAAGAAGGGAAAAAAGAACAGGGAATGCACTTGGATGTAACTGTGGGTGTCAGGGCAAGATAAACAAAATTTATTATGGGAACGGGAGGATTTTCTGTTTTGTCATCAGCAGTATAGCCGGGCCATAATTCATTGCTAATTAGCCTATTTTGTCGCTCTCCATTCTTTACAATTTGCAAGAGTAACAGAAAAGGCAGATGCAAATGAATGACATCGAAGTTTCATTAACTAATGTTTTAAATGAAAAATGTCAGCACTGACAAAGAAAATCTAAGTTGTTTATGCCATTATTAACTATGTAAGGGGGAAACATATTTGATAAAGTAAATAGGCTCTGTTTATTTCCTTGACAAAAATTGGCTGACATATTTATATGTACATATTTTCACTCGCAAACAGATGTCGATATTTGGAAAGTTGTTTCACTTGCCAGCACTTAGCTTACCAAGTTAAGCAAAATCATACATTATAAAGTCGGCTTTGGCTGTAAATAAGATTTAGGCGTGTTACTTCAATTCCCATAGTATATTATGAGTTTTTATGTTGTAGTCACGGAAAACAACTCTCTCACTGCTACACAGAACACTGGCGTGGACTGGCTGTACGAGTACCCGCGAAGTGAGCTTGTACCTCGTAAACAACACACTGCGCGCAGAGCACAACACCGTGCTGTTTGGGTCATTGACCCGCCCGTGGCGTGCTCTGGCGTTTGCCGCATTTTCCCGCGGCGCACTCTCGCGGCCGACTTCCGACGTATGTTATCGGCTGTGTGTGTGCCTTACAGCATTTTACATTACAAATTGTAACTCAACTTCACTTTCACCACAGGATATTGGGCTACGCAAATTGATGTGACGGACAGTGTGAATTGGCCTTGTCGCCTGTTATACAATGCCCCATCTGATTTATACATTCATATTAGTTTTGTTGTTGTTGGAAAACTCTACACAAACTTGCCACTATTAGCCATGTTTACGAATACGAACATTATGAGAGACATTTAACCTCCAAATTAAACAGCTGTAGTGGCAAGGCGGCTGTAATACTACTAGTGCTCCAAGCGGTCACATTTCTCACTGTAGGAAACAGAAGATGAGCGATTTCTTCGATCAAATCTATGCCGAGACCTTAGATTCGATGAAATATTGGACGACGTTCCCATCACGCTACGTCCAATTTTTCTTTGTCCAATAATTTGATAGTGTAATACTGGCCTAAGGAAGTTTTTTATGAACCAAATGTATGAAGGGCAGTGGTAATTTTTTAGTGTATGTCATACATATGTGCAGCTAATATCTTAAACTTTTGCATCAATCACCAGCTTCAAAAATCAACAAATCACTATAGTGTTTCTAGAATGATATTTTCACTTTGCAGCGGAATGGGTGCTGATATGAAACTTCCTGGCAAGTGTTAGACCAGGATTTGAACCTGGGGCTTTTGCTTTTCCCAGGCAAGTGCTCTGCCAACTGAGTTATCCAGGCACGCTTTGCGCCCCGTCCTCACAATTTGACACCCACCTGTACCTCACCTCCTAACTGCCAAATCTCACAGTTCTCCTACGAACCTTGCTAGACTAGTACTCCTGGAAAAAAAGGATATTGTGGAGACACGACTTAGCTACGGAGTATCAGTCTTGCAAGGTTCACTGGAGAACCTCTGTGACGTTTGGAAGGTAGGAGGTAAGGTTCTGGTGGGTATATAGCTATGAGGAAGAGCCATAAAGTGTACCAGGCTGTCCCAGTCAGTGAACTGCTTTCCTGTAAAAGGGAAAATTTCACTGTAGTGTTGTCTGTACTGCCAATTTTTGTGAAGTACTGTAACGTGCAGTCTACTAGTGTCACTGTGCTGGTAATCACACTACAGGTATGCTGGCAGGACTGGTTCCAGTTTAATATGCCAAGTGAGGTGGTGCAGTGCTTGCATCTTTAATTGCATTTTACCTGATGCTCTTCATTCCTTACTTCAGTGCATTCAGGTGGACAGCAGTTAGAAGCTGCCTCCGGCCATTCAGGTTTCCATGAGTTCCCAAAATTACTCCTGGCAAATTCCAGGATAGTTCCTTTGGAGGAGCATAGCTGATCTTCCCCGTCCTTCTCAAAACAGTCTGAACTTGTGCTCCGTCTCTAATGACCACGCTGTTGACGGGATGTTAAACCCTAATCGTCCTACCTTTCAGTCTGATATGCATCATAGTTGTTCATTAATTTCTTTGACATAATGGGTATTAAATGATTTAATTATCATTCCACTTGGAACAGATGTTCATCAGCATCATCAACATGTGTGACTCACACAGTCATGAATGAACCCTTTATTCATTGTGATGTAGAATCAAACAGACTCTTAATATCATCTCGAGTCATTTCTTAGATCAGCTCAAATGCATCTTGCGGAAGTTTGTGAAGGTTGCTGGCTGTAGGCTGATATGAAACTATGTGTATTTCCATTACATGTCAGACAAACTCTGTGAGTAACAGATCAGGGGTCTGGGCATGCCACTCAAGGCTCTGCACATTCCTGATAATACTTGTGGGTGAAATATAGTGTGGGTTTTTGTTACCCTGCTGGAATATGCTGATTGATATCCTCATGACAGTAGGTCATACCTAATCAGAATTTGATGTAGGAACTGTCTTGTGTACACGATATATTGAAAATATATCATCTTATGCCTTGAAGTTGAAAATATACAAGACTTATCTGATTTATTTCAGAATGTCACCATCAATGCTGTCTTCATTTTCAACATCAGTGAATCCATTAGTTGGAGAAGTACAGGTCTTGAGAATTGCTGCTTTCTGTGATCTTTCATTACTGCATCCACAGATCTGTTGGCGTCGATGTGACTGCCACAAATAGAAATGAGGTTCGTCACTGAACTCCACAAAATGCCACCAGTGATTCAGTTAACCTACTCTGCGCCATGAATACCGCTATGACTGCAATACGGTGTCAGTAGTGTTCAGCGTGTGGCAAGTCTAGGTGTCAACTCAGCTTCCAGTAACACGTTCTTCACGGTTTGGGAGTTCGGAAGTACTTGATCAAAATTCCATGTAACTGACCAGACTTTGTGCATTGGAAACTGAAGGCCATCTCTTTCCCATACCTCGCTTGGTTATGCTGCATTGTCTCCCTCGCCATCCACAAAGAGATCGTGCATCATGGAGCATTGTGTTGCATTTTAGTTATTTCTAGCTCCATTTTACATCATTTTTTATTCTTGAATAATGATTTTTTATTCAGTACTTCAGAATTTTTCTGTTAACCTCAAAGTTGCAATGTAAATTTTCTCCCAGAATTCAGAAAACTTTACTTTAGATCATATTTAGAAAGAGCTATGCTATGAATGAACCTAGACAGAATAATATTCCTGGAATGTGCTCAGGCGTGATTTATGTCATTGGTGGATTTGTCTTGTTTGTTTTTGTTGACATTCAGGAAAACTGTAAGATGTAATTTAGGTAAGTTGTATAATTTATTAATTGCCACATCAGTAATCACTCTGTGCATGAAAGATGTCAGTCAGTGGCAATTAATGATCTTTTGAGCTCTTATACTAGATCAGTCTCTTGTACCATTTACAAATTTCCTGAATTACAGTGCATCATTTACTTCTCAATGCATCACTTTTTCATGGTAGCTACAATCATTATTTGGAAGCAAGTTTATGTGTTCCTAATTACTTAGGTTCTCATTTGTTTAGTCTTTCCTTTATTTTTAATATAGTCCCAAAATAGATGAAGGAAAAATCTAGCAGTAGACAGAAGAAAAACCATTTAGCAGTGCTTGCATTGTTCATAGCATTTTACCCCATGCTCTCCATTCCTTACATAAGTGCATCTAAAAAAGAATCTGATTACTTATGACAGTGGTCTTTCTTTAGAAGCATGCTTTAGATGCATGAGTGCATCACATCATAGGCATCTAAGTTTGGTGTTTCATATCCTAATTCAGCCATAATTCTTTTTACAGTTAATGCGAAAGAGGTCATTTAAACGTGTTCTTATCTTCTATAACAATTTTCAGTTTTTCAGTGGTAACTGCAACATCTTCCTGCTCACCATACATGTATTGGTTAAGGAATGCCAAGCATGAACAGTTTATGATTAGTGAAAGAAGCTAATACAGGGCTGTTAAAAAAGAGGTACCCAATATACTTAATTTTTATTTCAGGAAGTACAGACTTGATATTAATATCCTGTACACCATTGAAACAAAGAGGATATGAAGTATTGATTACCACTATTAGAGCACTTATGTTGTAATAGACTGTTAACATGCTCATGGCAGATGACAGACAGTTGGAATGAATAGATGTGGTTCCATGTTGTGGGGTCATTACAAAAACTGTCAGTAAAAAGAGTCTTAGTTTTTACATATAACAGTATGCAAGTTTCGAAGATGACTTTATGCCCCACCTCCACCAACAACTTTTGCCAACCATAGAGCCCTATCAATGTTGCAGTGATTTGAAAACATGAAAGATGGTTCTTCACACGTGGGAGTGTGACTACAACTTAGGTACATATTTGCCACACTGAAATATTTCCTCCCATTGATCATTTGTAAACAACCAATTTTATTCCTATCCAATTTAAATTTCAGGAAATAAAAATTATTAAAATTGGGTCTACCTTTTGTTTTAGTAAGTTTGTATTTAAGGACCTTTACTAAAAGAACACTCTGACAAACACATGTTGTTCATGAAATTTTATATATATTTGGCTTAATTACTGAGATCTATAAATTTGTAACAATGTTTATGGCAAATACATAACCTTCGGAAGGTGAAATTCTACTAGGTGCTGCTGATAGACACACATAGATGTAGGGGGAAATACTCAAGCTTTCAGGAGGAACGAGTAAGTGCGCAATTGAAGGACACGAAATGGGGTATGTGAGAGGTGGCCAACAATGGTGTCCGGGGCGGGAGTCGCCTTCTTGAAACCACCTAGTGCTGGTGTAGGTTAGGGTCTCTACTATCACAGCCATTCACCTGAGTTGGCCTCATTTGTTGAGTAGTCAATAAAATGGAGTTAAACTTGATATTCCTCAGCTTTAAATACAATATTGTTATTAAGAGCAGCAGTGAAGTTCCTCACGTGTTGATGGTTAGGCAGGGTGGCCACCGAACCTTGAAACCGGGAAAACCGGGAAAAAGCCTTGAATTTGAAAAAACCGGGGAAAACCGGGAAAAAACCTTGAATCTCAGCCATAAACCGGGATTTTTAACCCATGAGATCTCGCGGCTTTAAGAGTTAAAACGATCGTTCGCGTGTATAGCCCATTGCTCAGATTACACGACCAGTTCGAAATGTACTTAAGTGTAAACAAGTAATTCCTGCAGTTTTAGTAAGAAAAAAACCTTAAAGTTTAATATTTAAAAGTAACAAAATGCCAGTTGTTTTAAATGCTCAGAGCGCAAGTGCCCGCAGTTTAAATAATATTCGTCGCTTCATTTTTGTGTACAAAAACATTTTCAAATATATTTCTGGGCGGTTTAAAAAGTTTCATAATTGTAGGTTACGTATTCCGTTATCTATTTCTGTATTTATCTCGAAGTGTTGTTCAACCACGCGACTCAATTCCTCGCGAGGTACGTCGAAGAGACGCGATGTTATCGTAAGGCGCGACTACGAAATCGCAGCTAGAATGAAAGGCGATATTTATTTGTACTACATTTTAGCAATTTTCGTAATTGACCCTCCGCCCCCATAGTGATACTCTCGTTTGTCCGATTCTGTGTTGAAAAATCTCTTCACGGAAGCATTTTGTTGATTTTAACTATAAACTCCGTAAAAGTTGGTATTGTGATGCTTCGTTAGCATAGGCGCCGACTACGGGTATGCTCGGTCGTTCAAGCATACCCCAAAATTTGAATTGGTATACCAGGTATAACCCACTGAAAATTTTTGTATCAGTTTTCTTTACGTTATATTTATTGACTGTAATTAAAATCGACTCTCTCATCCCATTGATGGCCGGCTGGCTTTTGTAAGACATCTCTCTAAATAGATTATTTTAAACAGGTCATTGAATTCGTAGGCATTAAAATCCTCGTTCACATGTGAGTGAAGTGACCGTTTTCTAAATAGTCTGAATGTTAATGGAATTCCGCTTGCCAAGTCATTATTGTAAACTGAAGGCGGCAACCCTTAATTGTATTTAATAACTAGAAATGAAGTGGGTTTGTTACGACACATTGAAAATGTTTACACTACGAATTTAATTCCCGGTATCTTTTGAGATAATCTTTTGATAACCATATACGTTTCCAATGAGCCTTGCTGCGGAGACTGCCCTATCCCTTCAAGCTAAAACATTCTGGAAACAGACAGTCCTCATAACAACTTGCGAAGGTCTTTGTGTTTTAATTGGCAGCTCTACAAAATTCTCCAAACGCAACAGCTAGTAATAGATTTTTTCTGAATTTGAATTTTCAGGCTTCAACAATTTGTCAACAATTGAACGTAGTAGTCAGAACTTAGTTTCTGCTCTTTTTGACCTGTGTCACCTGTGCATGATATAACGTCTTAACCCTTTCCCTCCCCTCATCTTTATCTGTCCGTCTAGCCACAATCATTTGTTCAAAGATGGTAAATAACATTGCAGGGCTTCCAATAATTCATTGTGACTAGATTGTCTACCATTACCTCGAGGAAACAAAAAGCATTAGGTTACAATGCATTGTCAAAATATATATCGTTGCTTGATATCTAAGTTGGTGTAAAAGCAACAATAATTTCAAATAATTGTATCAAGGTAAACAAAATAATTTAAAAACTCCATTACTAAATAATTGTCTAATGTCTAAATTAGTAGTCAACAGTTTGAAAATGTTATTAGTTACGATAAAGGAAACATATCCTGCACACTACCATCTGTAGTCATCCCAAATTTCCATCCTTGGGGTTAAAAGGGTTAATGTCTTGCGTGAGAAAATCGTTAAAATGGATAAGTATATAGTGAAATACAAAAGGACTTAGACTTATGATCGCGATGGTTGCGGTGATATGGAATCGGTAGCGTGTATGTTTTGTATAAGTTTTTTTGCTTTGCTTTGTATTTATTTTTCTTTAGAAATACTTGGGTACGCCACTGAGCAACTTTCTGAGATGAAACTGAGTCAAACAATCGTTGCAGAGAACAATAGAGTGAATCTAAGTGTGAATCGACCTTACCTGTTCCCGCACAAATGAAGTAATTCAACGTGTTTTACAGTGAAGTGTTTGTCCGTCATGTCAAAACAGATAACTCGATATCAGAGCTCATACGAGACAGTGTATCCGTGGGTTACATGTGTTCCCAAATCAAACTACTTGAACTCAACTTGGTCCATTATACAGGGTGTAAATTTTAAGTTGACAAACCGGAATAACTCGGAAAAACAGTAGATAATAAAAAATGGTTTTCACCAGCTTGTGCGGATGGCAGAGGCTTAGGAAATAATACTCTACCTGAACCGTTTCCACCGTTTGTGTAGGGTGGGAGTGTCAAGTGAGAAATTTTAAATGGGAACCCCGATTTTTTATTGCAGATTCGTATTCTAAGGCCCACATGATGGGTAAACGTGCAGTTTATGCGGCAGCGGCTAGCCGTCGCGCTCGCTTGGTTTGGAACGGCAGAGCAGCCAATCAGGAGTCACGATGCCGTGGGCAATAATAAACAGCGTTACAATTGTCCAATGTAAACAAATCGAAGCGGTGTATGCAAAAGTTTTTGACGATCAACATGTTACAGTTGCTATCAGTATATATGCCACTTGATCAGTTTCGAACATATCATAAAATAAATAAAACATACTATACCTGACCTGTGGTTGACAGGTTCTTATATGAACCGTTGTCCGGTCAGTAAAAGTAATTGCGATAATTTCCAAGAATACTTGCAATCGAGATAGCTCGGACTGAAATTATATCGTCAGAGATTCGGGCGCTACGCGCCCTCACATACTAAAAGTAAAAACTTCTCGTTTAACCTATACCTAACTTTCACTTAAGATGATCACTGTTTCGTACAGATCATAAAATAAATAAAACATGCTATACCTGTTCTATGGTTGACTGCTGTGGTGTATTAATAATAGGTCACTTATGGGGGTAATACCACAATTATCTAAAAATCTCTTACATATGGAAAATCAATTATAATCTCACAAACGCCGCACCGAAATCTTCTAATAAACTTTGAAATTGACGCCAAATTTACTCGTCATGAAACACACAATCTTATTGGCCGGCATAACTCGACTCCTGATTGGCTGCTCTGCCGTTCCTAACCTAGCGATTGCGACGGCTAAACTGCACTTTAACCATCATGTATGGTGTGATGAATATTTTTTCTTTTCTTTTTTTACGACAGATGGCGCTGTAATAGTAAGAAATACTTGTCATACTGGTGAAGAAATGTACTAACCAGGAAATTAAATAAATGAAAACCATATTCATGATACTTCAGAAAGCTACCAAATGATCCCCAAAGCGATCCTTCCCTCTCCCCGCAGTGGACATGGCATTCTTCCAAAGTGATACCTTAGTCCAGATTGCCTTTGTCTGAATACCAGTTATGAATTGCCGACAAAACATTAAATTGAACTAGCCGGGAAGAAATGTACATATGGTATCATTTGGTTGGGTTCTGAAGCATCATCAATATGATTAACCTTTTTCTTTCCTGCGTGGCACATTTCTACAGCAGTATGGCAAATAATTCTTACCATTACAGTGCAACATGTCGCCAATTGAAAGAAAAAAAATATTCACCAAACTACACGTGATTTGGTCTGTAGAATCTGAATCTGCAATACAGTTCAAGTTTAGTATCATTTCCTAAGCCTCTGCCGGCTGTCATAATGATGAAAACCGTTGTTGAATATATACTGTTTTTTTTTTCTCTCTCTCTCTCTAGTTATTCTGGTTTGTCAACTTAAAATGTACGCCCTGTACATAATATCAGTGTCGAATCTGGGGGGGGGGGGGGGGTGTCTATGGGGCTGCAGATCTCCCAAAACCACGAAGAAAACCTCATATGAGCTGGTTCTTTTTAGATCAGTTTGAGGTACATGCCACAGTTTTTATGAGCTCTGTCCCCTCCTCCTCCAACACAAATTCTGGATTCGCCACTGCTTGGTGTATATTACACGTGACATAGTTCAACTTGGATGACAGGTTATATATATGTGTGTGTGTGTGTGTGTGTGTAACTAGTTTCTTTACAGTATAGTTCTTTGCTTACCCCTTTGAGCAAAATTAAGTTTTGTGAAAACCTGGAAAATAATTATTTTTAACCTGGAAAACCGGGAAAAAACCTTGAATTTGAAAATGAAGATTTGGTGGCCACCCTGTTAGGGATTCCAGTACCATTGTGTGCTATGAAACTTTTACTGTTAAATTATTATTGAAAATTCTTTGGTCATTATTCCGTTACTTCAATTACTCTTTTTTTAATTATTTTATTTTATTTATTTTTTATTTTTATTTTTATTTTTTAGTCCTGTTTTCTGCCTTAGTTTAATAATTGTATTATGTTATTTGCTCTCGGATTGTGTTGGTATAATTCTTTATTTTATGTTATATTTGAAATCTTTGTGAAAGTGATTGTAATTCGTTTTATGATACCATCATTACGTTCAAATGTTTGAAAATACTGATTGTTCTGTTAAAAAGTAAAAGACAAAATAATCTTGTACATTAGCTGGGTTATTGTGTGAAAAAATTGAATTTTTTTGTGAGAAGATGTACTTTTTTTTTATAATTATGATCCAAACAGTTAAAATTTAAATCTGTTGCGCTGCAGATAAAATAACTCACGGAGTTTTAACAATGGTAAGTTCAGGTTGGAATGTCAATGATGTAATGAGGATTGGTTGCAACTTACTGCACAGTCAATTGCTGAGCTGCCACAGCCTTCATCAGAAAAATCACACAGCCACAACTCGTGCACGCATTTCCACTATATCCAGCTGTTGTGGCTCAATGTATGACATTTTAAATAAAAACCGAAATTATATGAATTAAAAAATTAAATAAATCAAGGAATATAAATAATTAATGCAGTAACATGGTCAAAAGTATAAAATGATAAAACAGAAGAAATTAAATAGCAGCTAATATGTCGAAATTTCTGCAGACACTGACGCCATTTGCAGAGAATGACACAGTGCTCAGATGGGCCCGATCAGCTATCCCACTAACAGATAGTTATAATCAAAAATCTTGTGGTTAGAGATTTCAAATTAAAAGATGTATTACAGAAATAGCAAATAAGAAATCCAAATGAAGCGATTAAAATGATGTGGCAAATGATTACAAAAAAGCATTTAACCTAAGATATTATTGAACACATATAATGATCAGAGTAATTTTTATTGAGAATAGAAAATAAAAATTTTGAAGCATGTGACTGGATTGTAATGAATCTTAACATCTACACTATGCCACAGCTCTCATTAACAACCTCATATTTTTGCTCTAGGGCATAATGTGTAATTCACTTTTGTGGGTTACTCACAAATGAGGGAACACTTGAATCAATGGCTGCAGAGCATGATAGCTAGACCCTGGCATACAGCATCATGTAGGAAAGCTGAGCTCAGGGGCCTCCCATAGCAGGGCAGTATCAGTACACTGGACTAGCATTCCAAATACTTGCCCTGCTATGCAGGTGTTAAAACCTGGTCTTTCTGTTATAATGCTGACTCATTCCCAACCTGGGGGCAGAATAATCAAGCCATCTGTTTTGTTCTGCCTCAATGTCACTGTCTTTCTTACCTGAGGAAGGAATCTGTGTGGTGTCAGGGGACTGTATTAGATTATTCAATCTTCAATGAATATTATCATTTAAAAAAGTATTGAATGCAAGAATAGTTTTCAAAAATAATGGTTTACAACAGCAATTGCAGTTTTACATTTTTCTTAACTCGGTTGTAATTTTTGTGCAATTTACTTTAGCTTACCAAGTTGTGATGCCCCACAACTGTGACATGCCTTATTAACCCTTCTGCGATTTTTGAACTGGTCTCTGAGGCTGTTACCAAGGAAACTGAACTACAGTTGAGGGCATAATTTCTAGTTTTCACAAGTAGCAACTTCTTATTCTTTTTCTTCCTTTCTTTATTATTTATTTTATTTGAAATCTGTATTAATATTAATTATATTTAATTGTTAATCAAGAAGTATCATTATTTTTAATAAACAAACAAACACACACACATATATATATGTGATCACATGAAAATTTTTACTATTCATAGTGAATTAAAATTTGGTAGAAAATGATAAATGCCTTACAGTTAAACAGAGAAATGGATAGGCATACACCATTATTATTGCTCAAAATAAAAAGGTACACATTTTTGTTCAAAATTTTAATTTATTACGCATACTTGTGTTATCATTCAATTATTGATTTTTAAATATTATTTTTTAAATTAATTACGGTGCTAAATTTATTAAATAACTTTTCAGTTTGATAATAAATTTAGAATTCAAATAATTGTGTTTTTGAGAGGTGTTTTTATGAATTCCTACATGTATGAAGAAAACCGGGAAGGGAGAATCTGTTAAGTCCCCTTCTAAGAAATGTTTTTTCAACAGAAATGAACTTCACCAGTTTCGAATGTTCAGATGCAATTATTCCTATTGTCTTTGGTTTCCATGTATTCACCCTCTACCTCAGTTTTGGTACCTGGTGGCAGAGGGCACATAAATCCCCATTATTTATTTGTGGCTCTTGTTCGTACAGATTGCAGGCCAGGAGAATTCCGCTGTCGTGACGGACAGTGTGTGCCCGACTACCAGCGATGTGACGGAGCGGCACAGTGCCGTGACGGCAGTGACGAGTTCGGATGTCGTGAGTATTTCCTGATGACTGCTGTTCTCATAACTTGATCTCAGGCACTTATAAAAAATCATATTTGAGCAAAGATCTTAATTATTGCTCCCAGTTACGACAGTCACAAATGGAAATCTTGTACAGAAAGTTTTCCAGTCACAAAATTTGCACAGATACATAAATGACATAAACACATACTACATTTATCCAAATGTAAACTGCAATTTTTTATCATTTTTGGGATTAACAAAATCTGCCTGCAGCTTAGAATTGGATGTAAAGCAAATGGAAGTTCTGAAACATGGCACTAGAAGCTATCACAACTATCTTCTGTCTTCAAGCATAAGCACACTTAGCAGACTGGAAAACTTTTTCACTAGGAACAATACACACTTTAAAAAATGGTATAAGTTAGGTCGATTTTTTTCTGAGATTTGACTACTGTTTTTTAATACATTATGAAAGGAAGGAAAGAGAAATGCAGTATTGCTCATTTTCGAATGCAGCAGCCTTTCAAATATTCATAACAACAAAAATAAATTTCTTTAAATCAATAATAACAATGCACAATGCTTTAGGAATTTTCCATGTGTAGTAGCCGCAAATATGTTATGATTTTCGGATATGTGGTTAGATAGGAACCTAGTAGTCACAGTTTTAAAATAAACAGTTTTACATCTGTGAAATATTTTCATTTGCTTCTCGGATCTCTATACTGATCACAGGCGAGAAAAGGTGGAGTGAATTTATGTTGAAGAGAGTATTTCATTTGGTGCTTTTTGGTAGTGCATATTTGTGATTCTTATAATTACTTGTGATCATGGCAACAGTACAAAAATGATAAACTAATGGTCTAACTTGTTCAATGATTTATTTACAAGGCATTAATCATATGGAATGTTGATCATTAGAAATCAAGATTTCTTGACAGAGCTTTGTGCCAAAGGAAAGTTTTCGTTGTGCATAATCAGCCTCATAATTTTCATCGAAGTTTGGCATATGTCCCTGACTCATTCCAAGCATAAAATAGCTGACACTTTCTCAAACTTGTCTGTTAGTAAAATATTGATATTTGTCTATGAATATTCCATGGTTTTCTAGAACTTTGTGGTTAGGCAGATTGCAAAAGCACAGCAAAAGTATGTAGAAAGAAAAGAAATATAGATCTCTTTACATTCAGAAAGACTCGACAGCTGTCTGCACCCGACACCTAATTCTCTTCATTTGTTTCCACGATTTATCATGCCATTACCACATGCAACAGAAACAGCTAAAAAGAGTGGCCTTGAATCATTCTCAGAGAGGGACATTATTGCATATTGTACTATTTATTTTATTTTATTTATTTTATTATTTAAGTCCCATTTGTTTGAATGTTATCTAGATTTCAATGCGGCCTACACTTTCTAAGTAATCAGAAATCTGAAGCTGTTTTGTTAATAAGCATTTGATACCTTAAAGAATTGGGAGGTTGAAGGTTTACTGGTAGTCATTAGTAAGTGTCCCAATAACTCAAAAAATTTCATTTGTGGCCACAAAATCTAGGAAAGTAATTCTTTCTGTCGCTTACAATAGACAACGGTTCAGGGATAACTTGAATTTCAATCTGCAAATACAGTAAAGCCCCATTTTTACATTCTCGGATTTTACGTTTTCCTGCCATTTACACTAGTTTTTGTCAGTCCCGTCAAATTTCCTGTGATCACAGTGTTAAGTCGCCCTGTTTTTGCGTTGACGTATTTACACTTTTCCTGCATTTTACATTTTTGAAACTATGTCCATGATGAAATAATAACATAATTGACATTATTTGACAGTGACACGGGTTTCACCTACAAGTGCAATATTTATAAATGTTATGCAAACAAGTTTCTTGACACTTTGCGTTTATTGAAACGTATATTTCGCGTTTCATTGTTTGCAGCATGTGCCAATAGTTCACTCATAGCATGACACGTTTGGCGAATTTATTCTTATTGTGAAATGCAAATATGTATCAATGTATTTTTGTGAAGTCTTATAAACGATGAGACTGATGGTTTACTCGTATACTGTATATTTTTCTGCACACTGAAAGAGTATGGTAGGCCTATATTATAATGTCAAAAATGTGATTATAGTGTGAGATGCCGACACTGTGCTAATGTTACAAAAATACTTATGCATATATTTGCACTTGAGAACGCGAATAAATTCTCGAAGATCGTAGTGCGTAACCTTGAAAAATACAAAAAGTATGGAACTTGTGCAGTTTCAATATGTGAATAATGAATGCCAATTAAAGGCTTGCTGACAAAGTCAATTACAATGCATGAAATTACGTCAGCAATTTGTTCTTCCTATAAAGTTATCAGTTGCAGTTCCACCTGGCGCTTAAAATAGTACAAAATTCGGATAATTTTTATTACATAATAAATAAACTTCCTTGCAAGTATTTTGTTGCCTATTTGTAGATAAATCACAAATAAACTTTGAAAATGCAAGGGTGATCCAGTAAGCATATTTTACTGTTAAAACATTATTTACCACATTTCACACCATTTTCATTGTCCCTTGTAAAATATTAAACCGGGGTTCTACTGTATTCTAATTAGTGAGAATAGCTATAGTGACACTGCCAGTAGCTGTCGGTAACTAACGTCTTCGTCTGCCTGCAGCTCCACGTCCGCCGCCGCCCACGCCTCCTTCAGGGAACTGCATACCCGGACAGTTCGCTTGTGCCAGTGGAGGGCAGTGTGTGCCGCAGTCGTCGGTGTGCAACGGCCAGCCCGACTGCAGGGACCGCTCGGACGAGAGGGACTGCCGTGAGTATCCGCGTATGCCGGCTCCCTCACTGTGGCTCTGTCTTTGGCTGATTGTTTGTCAAGTGCCGGCCTGCCCAAATTCAGTGGGAGTAGTGTCAAAAAATAAGCTGTACACCATAACCATGTGCTAAACATTAACATTGTACAATTAGTTTCACTCTTTTTTTAAAAATACTTTTAAAGGCATCTATATGTATATATAAATGAATGTTTGTCTGTATTTTCTCTATGTCTCCATAAACCATTCATTCGATTTCAATGAAACTTTGGTGAACTGTTCACCATACGCCTGTGAAGGTTTCTGATCCATAAACAAAAGAGCACGACACATAGCTCAGGAGATATGATATCATAGATAATGAGAGATTACCGCATGAGAATACCTAGATTTATGCGTCAATTATTGGAAAATGGGAGTAGTTAGGGACCTGCAACAAAGTTTGCATGTAATTTTGGACGTTTATGAAGTGTTTCGTAACTGACCCTTCCCCCACAAAATGATGAAACGAAAAGAAGCTACCGCTCACAACAGTTTTGCTGTAGATGCCTTAAAACTGTCGCATCAGGCATGACCTTGTGATGTTTTACTTGATTACTGCTAACTGTCTTCGCAATGTTTCTTGAATATATGAGGCGCGTCCAGAAAGTAAGTTCTGTTTGGTAATAAAATGAAATTGTACACAGTTACAGAAGAAATTTTTATTGTACAAAATTCTACAACTCTTAAATTACTTTTCCACATAACTGCCGAAATTTTGCAGGCATTTGTCATAGCGTGGCACCCGGTTTTGTTTACCTTTTTCATAGAAATATGCTGCCTGTGTCTTCAACCAGTTGGAAACAGTTTCATGCATCAGTTATCATGAAATTTGGGGGAAGTCCATAGCAAGAGCACTAATTGTAAACCTACAGTTTTCCTGGATCTTGTCATCAATCGCGTGAACCAGTTCTTGTGTAACCAAAGGTGGACGCCCACTTCATTCTTCATCAGTTCTGCTCAGTATTCGAATCTGAACCTTTGCTGCAGTGTGAAAATCTCATTCTGGAAACATCACCTAGGCTGTGGCTTAGTTGGTGTGAAGAATGGCAGCTAGCTCTCAATGTAGAAAAATGTAAGGTGATGCGCATGAGTAGGTAAAACAATCCCATAATGTTCGAGTACAGCATTAGTAGTGAGCTTCTTGATGCTGTTGTGTCGTTCAAATATCTAGGCGTAACATTGCAGAGCGATATGAAATGGAACGAACATGTAAGGACAGTTGTGAGTAAGGTGGACAACAAACTTCGGTTTATTGGGAGAATTTTGGGAAGATGTACTTCACCTGTAAAGGAGACCGTGTATAAAATGCTTGTACAACCACGTCTTGAGTATTCCTCAAGTGTTTGGGACCCGCAGCAGATCAGTTTAAAGGAAGACATAGAGGCAGTTCAGAGGCGAGCAGCTAGGTTTGTTACTAGTAGGTTCGACCAATGCGCGAGTGTCACAGAAATGCTCCGGCAACTCAATTGTGGCTTGCTGGAGGAAAGACGACGTTCTTTTCGTGAATTTCTGTTGAGGAAATTTAGAGGGCCGCAATTTGAAGCTGAGCGTAGTACAATCTTGCTGCCTCGTACTTACATGTTGCGTGGTGATCACAAAGACAACATAAGAGAAATTAGGCTTGTACGGAAGCATATAAGCATTCTTTTTTTCCTCGTTCTATTTGGGAGTGGAATAGGAAAGGAAATGCCTAGTAGTGGTACAGTGTACCCTCCGCCTCGCACCTTACGGTGAATTACGGAGTATGTATGTAGAGGTAGAAGGAAAGATGTGAAGACAGGAGCTGGTGTGTGTCAGGGTAGATCAGTCAGTAGAGCAATTGCAAAGCTCTCTGGTTCGAATCCTGGTCCGGCACACAGTTATAATCTGGCAGAAAGTTTCAACATAAAAGAATTTATATTAGTCACCAGTGTACATTGAAAGAAATTAATGGGGAAAGTTGAAATGTTGTGCCCAGCCAAATTTTTAACGCAGGTCATCCTGCTTCTATGCCGTAGTGCTGTCCAGTATGCCACTGTGGACACAGGGCTCACCAGTCCGCGGGTTGTCCTAGCTCACACCTCCACCCACACACCTCTGACCTAGTACACTTTCCCATTAATACATTACTCGTGGCATGTCACCAATTCCCACAGGGCTTCGGGCTTCGTGTGTGTCCGTGCTGAAGAAAGGATCGGTGGCCTTCTTTGCCTTTATTATGAATATATGAGGTCTGTTCTTTCAGACATTTAAAATGAGTATTGGATTTCAAAGCTGGAAATGTGATATCACAGTTACTCTGTTAGTGTGTGGCAAATTATGGTGTATTGTTTGTTTTTATAGTGTGATATGTGCTAGTAAAAATAATTTGGAACTCTTATAGATTGTTTGACAAAGTAGTGTTGGAAACTGCTTCCTTCGCCTTTTCTATTTTTGTATTATTATTCTGTATTTGGTTTCAAACAGATATTGTTCCTCTTAGATGATAATCCATTTCAAAATTTACTACCTATTTTATTGACTACATTCTTTTACGTCATTGTTGTGTGCTTTTTCTTGTTACGGCACTACAGATTGTCCTTCAGTTTTCCTGCTAATACAAAAATGAATTGTGTCAAATTTACATTATTTTTGTCTTCCATGTATATTAATCTGACACTCTGATTTAGCTGAATTTCTTAGCACCACAATGATTTTGGCTTTAAGTCTAACCTCTGTGTAAAATAAGCCTAAACGGTTGTTAGTGTTAATGAACACTGAAGCTAAAATTTTTCTAATTCTGAAGTAAGATCATTTCTGTGGACGTGTTGTAAACAGGATACAAATAAACAACTTGGCTACTATGTGCTTAAACTGTGTTCATATTAGGATTTTTAGTGAGGTAGTGATGTCTTTGTCTACTGTTACAACTATTTTTTATGTTCAGGGAGCTGATGTCTATTTCACAGCTATATAGTACAAGGAAGTCAGAGAATACATCTGAATTTGTAGCTTATAAGCTTAGCAGATATCTTTGGAAACTTATTAATCTCAAATTATTGTATATTATTGAGCCAAGATATAACATATGACAGGCTTTATTGCACGCTGTGAACAAGGCAAATTTCAACATTATGTAGAATTTGTGTTTATTCTTGAAGATATTTTTGAGTTCCCAGATGATTGTTACATGTTAAGCAACAAACCTACCAAATATGAGTCTTGAGATAGCTTAATACCAATTCCAAGAACACGATAACATTTATGACTGGAAACTTAAGTTTTACCCAATATGGTATGATTCCAGTTGGACCAGACCCAAGAGAAATAACTATTTTATTGACATTAAACCCCCTGGGCATTTATGTCACATTTTCATTTACACAGTCAGTTTTGACTCTGCTACAAATGATTTTCCGGTTTGTTAAGTTGTTTTCCAAGGACAGTACAGTAACATGTAACTGTAAAAGTTCGGACAACATATACCGAATTGGCTGCAATGTAGGAAATTTGTACACTTTTAATGCTGTAATCATATTTATTTACACCATTCTTTGGCTATTTTTTATTCCAGCTTATGAAATCCCTTTCCATCTAAATCATTCAAACACAACATTAAGAGGAAACACACATTATGATGGATTGTTGTATTGGCAAGGGTGAATACCATGTGCTAATATAGAAAAGAGATGTTAAATTATTAATTTGTAATGCAGTCTGAATACCAGTCTCTAGTTTATTATGCTACATATCCAGGTTATTCCAGTATATGACATTTTTTCTGAAACTTGCATGTATTTGAGAAATATTCAAGTGAATCACATACACTCTGGCCCAAAGAGTCTTTGCTTTTAACCCCTTCTGGTAAGTCTCTTCTGATAAGATGTTCTGGGCTACTTTTCCAAAACTCTTTTCTAAACCTTCCCAGTTCTTTTTCTTCATCTCTCATCCCTCCAATCGTTCTTTATCTGTTCCTGTAATTTTAATATACATTTTTTTATCTGTCCATTTACTGTGAATTGTACAAAATTTTACATTTCATTATGTGACAATGCTTTACATTAACACGTGATTCACTTGAAAATTTCTTGTAAATGTGTGGAAACCTTTTGAGTGCAGGAGTCTGGCATTTTGAGGAATGACATTTCAGTCACTGTCTGTAAACACAGTTTAAATGCAGCGGCCATTAGCTGTCTATTTGTAGCCTGTAAAAAGCAGTAATGTAACAAATGGAAAAGGAGCTATTGGAAAAGATTTACTGTGTAAGAAGCTGAGGAACAAAGACTACGTATGACCTCGTGAGTTACCCGATCAGGGAACGAGACGACGACGACGCAGCCGACCCGCGCTTGCTCCAAAGTGGATTTCCGTTGTGAGAACGGGCCGTGCATCCCGATGCACCTCAGGTGCAACCGCATGGTCGACTGCCCACTGGACTCGAGTGACGAGCTCGACTGCCGTAAGTCGTGCCCCGGCGTTCCCTGTACATACAGCTGCGACTAATCTCTGCAGGGGGAGAGCGTTAACGAGCAGAGTGGCCGAGCGGGCACTGTTTGTCAAGTTATTGAATCTGACTGATGGTATCCCACTTACTGTTTTGTTGCCTGCCTACCTATTTTTCCAGTCTAAAACAAGATATTCAGTGAATGAAACCCTCATATAGTATAAAAAGATACTTAATTACATGCTCTTTAAGGGGTTGTTAGCTTCCACACACGCTCTTTGTTGAATGGCAGTGGACAATAGTGGCGATGAGTATATTAAGAAATATAAATTCTTGTACTCTGTCATAATCTTTTCTGGACACTGTCACTATGGATCACTGTAAATGGCATAGAAATCATACCAGGCAGTCACTTGAGCCTCCATCACTGATGTAAACATATCAGTGTAGTGGTGTGTACATTTCAGTCAGTCATACAGAAATGGAGCATTCAGGTGACACTGCAAAATGGTAGAATAAAGTGTCTTGTGTGTGGAGGTACCTGTGCCTACACCAAAGACCAATCTGCCTGATTTGTTGGCATATCAAAACGTGACTATAAGGAATGGTATACCATTTGCAGTCATATTTACATGTTGTGAGAGAGGTGACCCATTGAACAGATCAAACTGTTATCCTCTGTATTTATGTGTATAGGTAGGTTAAAAAAAAAAAAAAACAGTAGGTGCTTGTCAACTCCTTTCTTTATTAAATTGTTGATTTGGGGGTGATAAACTTACATTCTCAGGCGTCTGAAACAAATTCTCTGTGCAGATATTCATGTCAGAGGCCTGAGAATGGATGTATGGCTATAAAAGATAGGAGCTAAAACGTCTATTTGTTTTATAGAAGTGAAAAATCGTGTTATTTTTTATAGTGTTCTGTCACTGCAGTCAAAGTTTCAATTACTTGGCAACAGTACTGGTGTGTGCTGCCTTCTCGTTACTGTAAGTAGTCTACCATGTGCCAGCAAATTGGAAGGGATGCAGGGAGTAAGGATTGTAGCATTATTGAGGTTCTCGTGTCCTTTGGAGGTAACCCGGAGCTGGCTAACACAGAAATAAATAATAACCATCTCTCAATGTAAAATGTTACAAAGTATTAACCAGGCAGCCCATCACACTAGTCCTGCATTTTGGAGGCTCACATTATTTGGTTTCTTATAATAATATTGTACATAGTTTGTGCTACATTTTGGTTAAAAATAGCATTCACTTCTTCCAAATCATCATTATCTTCATCAAATTTGATGCTTTTGCCCATTCTCCTTTCCTTTTGTATTTGGTTGGTGTAGTTACCTGTCTTCAGCTTTAAAGCATGGTAATGACATCAGGGCTAGATTTTTCATTTAGGTTCACAAGAATCATCTGTAATTTTACTTGAATTACATTGTTTCTAATTCCTGGTAATTTTGTGCACACATAAAACTCCAAAGAATTTTCATTCCTCTACTGGCCGAGTCCCGTTTCATCAATTGTTCAACAAGAAGAAGACACACATGCTGACAAAAGTAAATGTTTCTTCTACCTTTCATAAATTTGTTTCCTTCATCAGGCAGGTCAAGGGAAGAGAAAGGGGAGACTCACAACCTAGGTCATGACGTGGGGTGGGTGAATGTGGAAGTCAGAGATGTTCATCATTTGTGTCTTCCTTTTTTTGTGTGTACTATCGATGGTACCAAACTATGGTACATACTGGCCAACCACCTGTCTCTTTTGATAATTATTTTCACATCTCAGTAGAGAATTTCTGTAATTTCTGTAATTCATTGACATTTTCTGTTGACAGGGCAAGGCACCCCACTCCCCCCTTAATTAAAAAAATAAGGTGACTAGAATCCTCTTATTGCAGTGTTCATTCTGTCTCATGCTAGGCTCCATTATTATATACTTTGAGAAGATAGAATCACAGCGTTTCAAATTTATGACTGATGTCCTGTCTGTGCAAGTAATGATTAGTACCAAAGTGTACTTTAATGGAAGGAACACATACCGCATTTACCCAAATGTAAGCTGACCCCAAATGTAAACCGCACCCCAGAAGTGAGACACGGGGTTTGTAAGCTGCACTTTCAACCAAATTTGGCTCCTACTTCTCACTTATTTGTGAGACACTTAGAATTACTATTACATCACAAACACTGTCAGCAGTGAGAATTCACAATATCTATCGAATTATTTTGAATATACATGCAAGTTAGCCTGTGAACCTCCACTCACATTGTATCTCACTGCACCGCATACACGGCTTTGTGCTGACTGTCAACGTGATTTGTGCCGCTAGAACCGGCACAACACAGTTTGCGGTAGGCCTAATGTTTGAGAATGTTTGCTTATAGAATGCACGGACCCAGTATATCAAACATAACTACAGTTGCATGAGATTTGGACAGTGTTTATAGTGATCACTAAAGCAATGGCAAAAAAAGAACTGCTTCAATATATATATCACTTGGAGGCTGCCGCCATGCTGTGTAACACATCTTCAAATTTACCTAAATTAGTTGCTTTACTTACTTCATTCGTCAACGGTGTTATTTTGAGCTATATCACTTGCTACAGGTAATACTTTTGTTCTCTAACTGGGATGGAACGAAACTAGAGCTATGCTTTTTTCAATAGACAATTTTGAGGAGTCAAATTAGATATATTTTTGAACATTCACGCACACTAATTGTAATGGAATCTCACTATTCGAACATTTCTTGTGAAGTTTTACAGAATCAACTGCAGCACAGTCTAAAAAGTACACAACAAAGAAACAGAATTCATCCATTTCAAAGAATTGGTTTACACAAATGACCAAATTGTCACTCATTACTATGCACTATTTAACGCTTTCCTCGCGACGAAGCAGTAAACGCTGCTCATAACTCGCGCAGCAGTAGAAACATTGTTGATTTAAAACAGTATGTTTTTCTGAGACCGCACATTCGCTAAGCAAACATTCTTGGAAATTGCCCAGTTCAGATTTTTTTTCTCCTTAATTCAGTCGGTGATATGCTAATTATCATTTATTACTTGATAAAAAAAAAAAAAACACCAGCTAATGTGGCAAAATAATGTTTCCGGTGGCATCTAGTGGCATTTTTCAGAACTTCGGTGTCATCTAGTGGCATTTTTCAGAACTTCAGTAGGCATTGTACCCGAATATAAGCTGCAGGTGCATTTTTGGACTGTGAAAACCGGAAAATAACCATGGCTCTCATTTGGGTAAATACGGTAATCACATATTATAGCTTTTGTTTTGTACAACAGTTTGTTGTTTTCAGTGTCCAACTTTTGTGGAATACCAGTGAAGTAATAGATAGCAATTTGATTGCACCAGTATATTTGTTGTTTTTCTGTCCATAAATAAAAACTCAGCTTTGTAGGCTGTTGTTTGTTCTCCACAATTTTGTTTACCTGACAATCAATTTTTTATTCTTAGCAGGTATCCTTTGGCTTTGTCAGACTATTTATTCAGCTTTTGTGATGTGAGCAAATTAGAAAGTTCTAGGGCCTTTTTGTAATTACTTATTTTGATTTTTCTGGCAGGGTAATTTCTCAGTACATGTTAATCAGTTTTGTTGCTATAGGTGGTGAGCTTATTATTTGCAATCAATTTTTTAAGTCAACAACTGTATGAATCCCTTTTCCTACAATATTCAATGGAGCTGAGAGGTAAATATTGTTATATGCAAGTAGTTTGTGGGGAGTTAAGCAATCATGGAAGGTGTTGGTGTATGTATTTAAGTAATTTGTTTTGCAGTTCCTATAAAATGCATATTAAGTATTATGTATCTAGATAACACGCTAGTATAAAATATGCCCCCTTCCTGCAATAAACAACAATCTTTGAGGGGGATTGGAGTAGAGGTGTAAGGGTGTAATGTAGTTTTTCTTAAATCCCTTTAAGAATATGGAAAACAAATTGTAGCTAAGATGCACAGTAAAAGATAACAAGCTACTTTGTATTAAAATTTACAACTTACTTGTTTCATTAAAAATAAAATTTACCTATTTTACCAGCTTTTGCCTTGTAACAAAATGTTAAATTAATGAAGTTGCTTAATCAATGAGTACTGTAGATAAAAATTAACAAGTTCCATTGTAAGTATTTGAGAGTGACACTTTTTGAATAAACTGTTGTACAGTTTAATGAAGCTGGTCTGACTGGAAGCTTAAATTGAAATTGTATAGTGACATTTGTTATCTTTACTGATTAACTTTTAAAAAACATACATCTGAATAGCAAGATACTTATTTTAAAAACATATTCATATTAAAGATTACAACTAAGTACAATTTGAGGTAGAATGCCTTGCTGTAAATAATGCTTTGTATTTTAGCTATAATGTGCTGCTACAGAATTTATTGTGTAATGTCCTAGATAATTTTGTCAAATAATTATATTTATCAAATAATTTTAAAATTTCAAGTAATAATATTTTCAGAGGTGGTATATAGTTACTTTCTTGCTATATTTCATAATAATTTTTACTTTTGATTTCATTTTTACTTGTAACAGACCTTTAAATTCTAATGCAGTTGATAATGAAGACTTATTCTCTGTTGATTGAATGAGTGAAATACATTTACCAAGAAAACTCTATGTTATGGGTTTGCATATAGAAAGTTCACTGATCCATGTGTAACTAAATTTAAGTCAAAGTTTGGATGTCAACAGTATTGGGAAAAGAATAGATTGCTACTCATCTTAAAGACAACATGCCAGCCAGCAGTCGGCCAAGATGAGAAGAATACTCACATAAGCTTTCAGCACACACACACACACACACACACACACACACACACACACACACACACAAGAGAGAGAGAGGGAGGGAGAATATGCAAGTCAGAAAATCTACACCCAAATAATGAGGAGCTTAGTATCTGAGAAATGACTGTAGTGGGAAACTAATAGTTGTTATTTCATGTAATATGACTATACTGGTTCATGGTAGCGAAGGGTAGACGCTTATGGAAAAATACTCAGGTATGTTTGCTTAATCTGTCTTTTTCATGTTCATGTCCTTTAGTGACTTATTTAGTCTCACTTTTTTTTAACACGCTGACAACTGCAAGTTATCTTGTACCTGACAACCTGGCCTCTGGCACCCACCACCAATTAACTTGTACGAAATGTGATTCTGCATAAAGTCAGATACAAAATCATTTGTAGCAACTATATCTGATTTACAGGTCTTGGATGTCTGGGACAGGTATCGTAAATCACCTGGGAATGGTAAATTAATGATATGTTTTGAAGCTTTCATCTATCCAAACAGACAGAAGGGACGGATGTACCTATTCATGCCCTCTCCCCCCTTTTCCTGTCATCTAGTAGGTTTTTTGCAGTGCTGAATGGTATGACAGCACTTGATGTGACTGGTCAGCACCTGGGATGCCATTGTTGTGGTCTCTGACTATAATTGGTTTCGAGACAACTTTGCTATTTCAGTCACAAAATTCCATTTCAGCACAGTGCATATTAAAAATTGTCCTTCATTTGTAAGCAACAACATTGCCCTTTCATTTCTAGGGCATCTCATCATTCTTCAGTTTCATAGTAACTAAGAAGTTTGGGTGTTTTTCTTTCTGTTATTGCCTAATGAGCCCCAGAAATAGGTTTCTTAAGTTGACAACAGTGTTTCAGGTGTAAAATATTAGCTGTGTGATCCATCTTGAATGTCTCCTGTGTCCTGACACTGTGTATTTTTATTTTGATAGCCATGCCATTAAATTCACAGAGTCCATAAAGTTTTATGGCAGATTTGTGTTTCTTGTCCTCTATGGTGCAGGGGTTGGGCAGGTTTTTACAGACTGGGAGATGTTGTGGGTCCTGCACGTCACCACACTCATAGCACTCATCTTCGTTTGTGAAGCCCCACTTTCTGAGATCCATCTCGCAGCGTGACACTCCAGTCCTCAGTCTGTTTAGTGCAGTTGTTGTATACTTGTAACCCAGTTTTTATTGTCAGCATTCCAGTCTGCCATACTCTGTTTTCAATCTACCCATGATTGCTGATGCTTTTGCAATTATGTTGGTAATCTGAATGTCCACAGACAAGTTGCTACAGATTGTAGATCCCAAGTAGATAAAGTCAGCTACCTCGAGAGGATTTCCCTCAATGCTGGTGGAAGAAAGATTGGAGGAGGAAAGGAAGTAAAATTGAGGAAAGGTCAGGAAATGAGATATGTAGGGTGTAAGATGTATCATTGTTTTCACAACATCTGTATCCCTCCATCTTGAAAGCCTGATTGATTTTTTCCTCCCATGTTTATCTGCATCATGACTCACATAAAGAGGACTAACCTGATCATCTTTTTCAATGCGTTCATTGTTGTTTGCTCTTGAGTGTTCCAATGAAGGCAGCTTGTTGAGATGTCGATCATCCCAGAATAGATAGAGTAGCTGGCCAGTACTTACCTTAGATCTGTACCACTGATAGGTACACAAAACAGATGCAAATGGTGAGAAATAGAAATGGGGTCACTAGCTTTCAGAACTATTATCCTTCATCAAATCGGAGAGGAGGAAGAAAATGGAACAGCAGGGTATAGTTACTCATAATCTAGGCCTTGAGATGCTGATTGGTTGATGTGTGGAAGTCAGAGGTGCTGTAGATAAGTACTGAACCATACCAATAGCAAACCAAAGAGGATAGATCAAGCAGCAAAGAAAAATTAAGCGTATAGTGCTGAGTGGGTGATGGGGAAGAGGGTTAGATAAGAGATTTTTAATTAATTAAGGAGGGAAAGATAAGGAGGAACATACACAAAAATGTATAACGAGAGGAAGGTAGAAGAGGGAGTGAGAAATGAGGAGTTGAGGATGACGGAGGGGGAAAGGTGAAAGTAGGTTTAGACCATGAGGATAGTGGGAAGAGAGGATGTGTTGCAGGCCAAATTCACATCTCTGTAGCTCTGAGGGACTGGTACTAAGCGGTAGTATCCAGATGGCACTTGCGGTGTAACACGTACCGAGGCCCGTGGAGACATGTTGGAGAGCGTGCTCTCCCACAGGAGATTGGATGTCCATCAGTTGATTAGTCCGTCTGTGACTATTTGTGCATTCAACCAGTTTGTTGGAGGTCATAACAAGTTAATGGCTGTGCAGTGGACACATGTCAATTGGCAGATATCCTGTGTTGTTTTGCATGTGGCCCTACCTTGAATGGTGTAGGTATGTCTTGTGATAGGGCTGGAGTATATGGTTGTGGAAGGTTACACGGGATAGGTTTTGCAGTGGGGTTGGTTATAGGGGAAGGAACCACTAGGTAGGGAGGGTGATTCTGGAATGTTATTCCAGAACCACCCTCTTCCTAATGGTTCCTGCCTCTTTAACCAATGCTACTGTAAAATCTGTCCTGTGCATTCTCCCACAACCACCTACTCCAGCCCCATCACAGAAAAAAACCTACACTATTCAAAGCAGTCCACATGAGAAACTACACAGGTTATCTACCACTCCACTACCAACAAATTGACTGAACTCATGAATGGTCACAGATGGTCTGTTTGCCTGAGGGACATCCAATATCCTGCAGCAGAATGTGCCCTCCATCCTGACTCCAGGGATCATGGCATGTGTTCCACCACTCGTACTCGCCCCTAGAACCAGTCCCTTAGGGCTACGAAGATGACAATTTGCCCTGCAACACATCCTCTCCTTCTGCCATCCTCCTGGCTTTCGCCTATGTTAACCTTTCCCGTTCTGTCATCCTCAGCTCACTTATTCACTACTCATTTCTCATTCCCTCTTCTGCCTTCCTCTTGTTATATATCTGTGTGTGTTTGTGTGTTTCTTCTTATTTTTCTCGTCTTAATAAATTAAAAATATTTTACCTAACCCCCTCCCTCGTCCACCACTCACCACTATTTGTTCACTTCTCTTCGCTGCTTGATTTATACACTTTCGTTTACATTTGGCATGGCCCAGTACTTTAGTATCTCTAACTGACACACTTTACCTATCATTACCACCTTTCCCTTTCGTTCCCTTTTTCTGCCCTCGTCTCCTACCTGATGATGGATAATAGTTCCGAAAGCTTAGTGTCCCCTTTTATTTTCTTCTCCATTTGCATCTGTTTTGTCTGACTTCACTTGTGGTACAGAACTAAGGAAAGTACTGGCCAGCCACTATTACCTCATTCGAGTAATATTTTTGCATGTCATTGGAGAATTTCTGTCTATGTCCATCAGTTTGCTGTCAGTATCAGCTATTTTACAAGGAAAACTGATCACTGATAATGATATATATGCATAAGTGAACCATCTACAACAAAGACTGACACAGTTACAAGAAAGACACAGATAATGTTGTCGAACACTTTTCAAAATACACATCTTGGTGACAGATTATTTACAATGCATTATTACTTGGTTGGTGTCTCAGCTGAATTTTCTATTTGTCAACCTCAAATAGTTCATAGGCTCCCCTTTTTTTTGACAAGAAATTTGTTTATTATGTTTTTACTTTTTAATTTATTTTAAGTTTTCAATGATACACATTGATTACAAATGAGATAATAAATGAATCTGTATCAGTTGTTAAATGTAGCTTCTGGAAGCAATTTACACGTTCTGGATATGGCAGTCGAGGTGTTAATTTGTAATAAAATAACATTTTCTACCTCACATATTAGAATCTGTATTATTAAGACTTGCACAGTTATGATATGAACCACAGTTGCTGGATGTACATCAACAATGTGATCATTTCTTACAGCTGCTGTACCAACTGTTGGAGGCCTCAACCTGAAGACCTATCCAGATGACCAGATCATCAAAGAAAGTATGTACAAATGGTTTTACTTTCTGTGTTTCCTCTTTAGTGTCTCGTGTTAAAATTTCCATTTCATATTCTTCATCTGTGTGGTGGCATGAGGTTATCCCCTGTATTAAAAATCACCTTAACAATGTATGTGGTGCTACCCAAGTATAGGATTAGTTTTCTCTGTATTTCATACTGGGCTATTGGCATAACTGCCAGTAAACTGATAGTGCTACATTTCTTTGGGGGAGGGGGGGATGATAGGCCTATGATGATGCTAGTTATGTGGCATTGTTTGGTCATTAGACCCAAGATGGTGTGACAGTGTTTTGGCAAATTATGTGTCATTGATGATGATAAGTTATAAAGGCCTTCATCAAAAACACACAAACCGCACAATCCTCAGACATAACTCAAGAACACATGTTCACTGGAGAGACCAGCTGCTTATGATGAACCACCCAATGAATGCAGAGTTGCGGCTGGCGTATTATAAGACTGTTTGGTTTATTTGGAAGTAGAGCCAAAACTTGTCTTATTTTTGTCTTCTTAAGTGTATCTCTCTATGCCCTAGCTTAAACTATATCAGAGAAGCAAATTTTGTGGGTTTCCTGTACCCTGTACATGATTTAATGCTGCAAATTTTCTTCTTCACAAGTGACAGTACCTCTAGTAATCTATTAAGTTACCGAAGCCTCTTTTAGTAGTAGACCCCATGGACACTTGACCACTTGCACGGATCATGCAACAGGGCCGAAAGAACAACTAAATCCAATTCTCTGAGGTTATATTTCTTATATATGTCTAATCATTAGTATACAAGTGTGTACAAGGAGCCCATAGAAATACATAAAAAAGCTAACACAAGAACAAGAGAAAGGCTGAAATACGACAACTGTGGCCTTTAGTACTAAATAAAGCAAACATCTTGAAAAGTATAGCACACCTCCGAAAATACACGTCATCTGTGACTGTGATCTGTGGCAGCAGTCTCACAATGTTTGATGTGACTGCTACACAGTTAGCAGTAAATAATTTGGCTTACTGAGATTTCTGAATTTCAAAATTAACTTGACAACATATTTATAGGTCCCAATGTTGCCCCAGGCACGAAAAGGTGAATGTTTCAGCACACAAACAAGTTTTAAACTGTGGCTTAAAGCCCATAAAACAATAAGTGTCTGGAGTTCAGAAACTGTGGATAACTAATTAATGTAGGTCAAGAAACTAAGATATTATAATGTAATGAAAGAAATAATGGCAAGACATGGTAAACCTTTTGGTGTATGGAAGTACAATTATTGCTGTCCCTTCCCTTCTTAATGGCATACAGTCTTCGTTCTTTAACACAGATGAAGATATAGGTGTGACATTTTATCAGTCACTTTAATTTGTACTCTATGGAGTGAATCTCTTGTCCTGTTTGGGTGGCACTGCATACTGTGACCTTTCGTGTGACTAAGTTTGTGTCTGTGTTTCAAAGGAAAAAGTGGAGAGCACACTGTCATCAGTGGTATTATGGATGTAAATCCCCTCATGTTATGTACTGACACCTTCATGTTAATTTGTGTTGGTTTTCGTTATGTTATAACTACCTCTTTGATTTCTATGTAAATGTGTTATTGTTAACATAACAGCAGAAATTGGCACAAAGAACTTGAACACCTTAACAGAGCACCTGTGAATTTCTGAACAGACTAATGAACAGTAGTGTTTGTAACAGTAGTGAGAATTAAGTAGTTACTAATTCAGTTCTTGGGAAGTCTGATTATAAATGGATCTTTCATTAAAAGTAGAATATAAAGCTAATGAACCACCGAGCTATCGAGAAATGCAGAACTATAATGTTGTTCACTAAATAGAGCAACAGCATAAAAGGAAACTTTTAATCTACATGGTAGAAACTATGGAATGATAATCCATAGCTTTAAACACACACTACTCATTCGTTTGATAAATTTTTTTTTTATTTGAAATGTGTAAATGACTCTTTACATTATTTGTTAAATATTTGTTTCTATCTTTCAGTCTTATTTAGCAAAAATGCATTAAAACTATAAAAGTTCAGTTTATCTTATTATAAGAAATCATTTTTCTTTCTCAAATGCACTTCATTTCTTTTACATTCTAAGTTAAGATTTATGTTTAATATTTTAACTGGTGATCAATTGATTTTAATATAGTTATGTGAAATAAAACATAATGTCACTGCCTGTAATCACAAGAGCAACCATGTAAAGCATAAATTAAATCCCTTACCAAGACACATTACCTCATATACGTGCACTTCAAACACACATTTGTCAACATACCACCAAAAAAATTCAAATTTACAGCATTTGTTTGGGGTCTAGTTCAGCTGTTCTGTAACTGCTGCTAATTCCCAACACTGTTGTTGGTATTCAAGACTGACTTCGTCAGTGGTACCTCTAACACAATGTTCACCAAACACACGAAGGTTCTTAGCTGCAATGCCATTTTAAAGTCTACCAACCACCAACTTTTTAAAAGAATGTCACATTTGTTTATTGCTGTAAACTTACATTGTAGAAATTGAGGTGTAGTTCGTAATTCAGAGGGAAATCCCATGTGAACATTTATGAAGTGACATTTGATGTTCTTCTTTGAAAATAATTCACTTACACACAAGTTTGTTCTTCACCTGGGTAAAGAAGTAATTGATTTCCCAATACTAATGAAAGTTAGAAGCTTTTTGTGTTTTACTTAAACACATCATCATTGGTATGGACCTTGCTGAGCACCAATGTGAAAATCAATTTAAGTTAGCAAATGTCCAGTGCACTCAAGAACAATGTAATGTGCAACATTGTGTGTATACACTCAACTGTCAAATGAGGCTGACAGTTGCAGTTGCATAGGAAAACAAGTCATTTTTGTCATAAATGCTTCCTATTGTAAGCATCAGCTCAGTGGAGGAATCTAGGTTGGTCAACCGGAACATTAATGCGATCTACCAAAAAAGTCATTGTGAGCTGCTAGTAGCTCATTGTCGACATTATGGTGATCGCTGCTATAATGATTGAGTTATTGTCATTTGCTTGCCAATGGCTAGAGAGGTATACCATAAGCTGTGCTGATAACACATCATATAAGCTATACAATGGCTTAGGGTTGGTGATTGTCAGTTATTGCAAAACAACTTTATTTGTAGACACAGTTACAAAAAATTAACTTCTAACAGGTTTCTTAGATTTTCACGAACATCATCCACAAAATGCCAAAAGAAAGTCTTTTCTCTTGAAAGTGTTGTGATTATTGCCCATAAAATTGTGATAATACAATCAAAACAGATACAGACTTTAACAGTTGCCCTTTTTAAATGAAAATAATTTCTATATTCAGCAGTAATTTCTAAGACGTACATACACACACACCTTCTTGCTTATTTTATGTACTTTTGTTAAAAAATAAAATAAAATGAGAATTTACTTTTTTAAAGCACACATTCTGCAGTAAATACTTTTTCTTGGGTATTTTTCTCGCCACTTAGATTTAAAAACCCTAAGAATATCAGTATTCAAAATTTTAAAAAGAAAATAAATAAAATGAAATAGAGATAAGATTAACTGTAAAAAAATAAATACATGATTAAATTTATAATAAAAGAGAGATAAATGAATTGATTGTTGTGTGGACTAACCTAGTTTGTTGTTGTTTTCTCTTCCCTATTCTGTTGTGGAACCACACCACACATTTACAGAGGGTAAGTTGACAACTTTCTTTTTGTCTTTGTATTATACTATTACACCTGCATCCACCACAGTAAAGCTTCAGAAGTAACTCCTATTAATACATCATCTTCAGTGGGAGCTGATGGTTAGCTTCCTAACACACATCTAATGCCAGTTAATCGTCTGCACGGGCTTTGCATGTATACTGTTTTGTTTATCCTAAAATTGTGACAGTCACCACATTAATTGCCTAGCTACAATATTTATTTATATTTGCAGATCAAGGGAGCTTTTTTACTGGAATGGTTATTGATTTAAATGAAGTTATCATACGCACCAGATCTTTTACCTTAAATTTGGCATTTTGCTGCTGTGAGGTATAATACTTAAATAACTTTGGATATCACAGCAGGAATCTTTTTTAAATATAGTAGCAAAGCCTAGAAACTGATTACCCATTTTAAGGTCTTCTCCTTCATCTGTCTCTCCCTCTTCCCCCTCCCCCTCCCTCCCATACTCATTCTTCATCGATAAGTTACTTTCACAAACTTTGACCCAAGGTGCGTACTGAAAAGAGTGTTTTGCAACAACTGCATTTCACATTTATTTTCAAAGCATCATTAGTGGGTGTTCTGTAAATACAGTAAACATAATACATTTCAGCACTTCATTACTTATCAGTTAAAAAGATTCTGCTGTAGGAATTTGCACTAAAATTTGCGTATAGTTTTATTACTTATTTTACATGTCATGGAGTTGACATGTTTTCTGCACATTGTTACTTAATTCAGTTCAGAAGAAAATCATGTTTTGTAATTTTTTAGCTCCAAGGCTCCTGCTTTTTCTTTTACAGCTTGTGAGAGTTTTTTGTTTCTTTTCTAAAAGTACAGAACATTTGTCTCCACAGAAATTAAAAGAGCATTTTGCTTTTTATTCATTCATAAACATTACATTTGTGAAATTCTATAATACTAAAATAAAATGCAACAAAAGAATAAGTGTTTATTATAAGCTGGAAAATTGTTGTTCATAACTGAGTGTAAACGTGTAATTTTATTAGGAAAAACAAAAGTGTTTCCGTGTACCGCCCATGGATCCACTCTAGATCTGTGGTTGCCTTACCCTTATGTATACCATTGTTGGAAAACTCTATATGGTGCTTTGTAAACAAAAGTGAAATTAATCTGGTGTAAAACACTTTTAAAAATAATTACACTCATGGCAGGGGGAAATATGGAGTAATAATTTATGTATAATGGCTGCTGTAGAAGGTAGCAAGTCAAACAAACATTGGGTTTTGTAATAAATCAGAAAATAGTCTCCAGCTAGAATGTGCCTTAAACATTTTCTGTTAAAATTACGCAATTGATGTGAGATCACGTGTAGAGTACTTTAAGACAGTTAAATAGTGTTGAGAAAGATGTGGGTTTTTACTACCCCTTACAGCAACAACTTCAAGCTCGCAGCAACTGCTCAGAGTGCCTTGAAAATTAATTCACTAATACAAAATATCTCTTTTGCATGTGAGAGAAAAAATATCCATAATTTTATTTTTGTCTCAAATTTTCTTCTGCAGTGTTGGGGCACACGTATATTATACGGCACAATTTTCATGAGATAGCAAGGAATGGGTTCAAATGTTAATGAATCTTAATTATTAGTTAAATAAAACTCATTTTGCTTCCTTGCTCTGGTATTAACTGCTGCTAGAATGAGCTTTGTATCATGAAAGTTATTTGTTTGCTCTTGATATTGGCTGTATTGAATAACAGTTATTTTAATATGTAATTGTTTTATTGGTGCATAATGTAAATTTAATATTATTGTATTATTGGCTGATGTTGGAGAGGCATTAAAGAAATATTCTGTTTCCTACCTGTTGAAAGCAGAGTTTTCTCCTTTGAGAGTACAGAGTAATCGAAATATAAGGGAAAGAATAGTAGTGATTGCCTACTGTCTATCTTTCAAACTTCAGAAATTCTCCTCTGTATCTTGAGGTATGAGTACTCCTAAATGACAGGGTATTGCAAAGGTATGGTTGAGCAACAACCCTTATAACTATAGTATGGAGTGTGCTCTACCGTGGGCACTTTTCTTGCTGACTGAGCAGCAGTTTCGGTGCTTCTACTGCATACAATGAGGATGTCAGGATGTTTTGCAATCCATTCTGGTCACTGTTTTTACCTGTTATTGAGTTTCACAACAGCACATTTTCATTTGCAGAATAAAAAAATCCAATTTGTTGTAAAATGATACTAAGTGAAAAATTTACTACAGACATAAAAAAATAAATAAAATAAATGTTATTTGGTTGACTGCTATATCTGAATTCGAAAAGTTTCATGTGATGCGGGGGGGAGGGGGGGAGTGTATCATCTAGGGAATACAGTGGATTTAAATATCTGAACATTTGATGAGAATTTCCTTGAGATGGAGGAAAAAGTCCTATATCTCTTATGTAATGCAGAATAAACAGACAGTTTTTGAGCTAACTAACTTCTAAAGTAAGATTTTTATCACATAACGAAAATGCAGATAATTTCAAGGAGCAGATGGAAATATGACCAGTGATTTTGTTAACCACTTCTTTAAAAAGTTGATCATTTTACTATTTGATGGTCTCATTGCAAGAGAGATGTTATGAAGGTTTGGGTACATTGTTACATGGGTGAACAGATCTAAGTAATGGAAAGTGTTGGACTTTTTATTTCAATTTTGACTGTTGATGAAACAAATGCAACACACTTCAGCATAAAAAGATTCCACCTGTAATGATGGATTCAATAAAAATATGACTTTAAACTTCATTTCTGTTAGGAGTTGAATATTAACAAAAGTTGCAGGGGGAGGTGTTAGAAGCTTACACACAGCAAATACAGTGTGAAAAGCAACTTTAGAAAGATCCTTTGTTGGAAGTTTCATTCATTTGAAATATTAACATAACACTGAGTATGCTTAGCAAATGGAATGCAGTTTGGAACTTTCAAAAGGTCTTTTGCTGAGTGAGCTATTTTGGAAATCAAGGAAAGGAGGGAGAGTTTGGGGTTTGATGTAGTAACTTCAAAGCTGTTTCCCAGGTTGAAAAATTTCATCAATTTCCTAAAAAGTAAAGTCTTAATTAAAATGAAGAATAGAAATTTCCCATGGTTAGAGAGACAACAACATTTATACTGTTTGTGAATTCATGCATTTTTAGATGATTTTCTTAGAAGATACAGGCTACAAAGTGATTTTATTCTACCACTGAATGCTGCAATGGCTTTTATTCCAGAAAGCAGTTGTAGTAGCAGTATTGCAACATCTAACCTAAGTGAGGGAACAACTAATCTAAATAAGACAGTAATGTAAAAAAAATATAGATGAAGTCTACTTACCAGGCGAAGGAGCACAGGCAGTGATAGTAACAAATAAACCCACACACACACACACACACACACACACACACAGGGTTCCTTCCCTTCTGCCTGACGAAGCAGCTAGGGTGCGAAAGCTAGTGTTTGTGTTTGTGTGTGTGTGTGTGTGTGTGTGTTTATTTGTTACTATCACTGCCTCTGCTCCTTCGCTTGGTAAGTAGACTTCATCTATATTTTTTTACAATATTTTTCCTGTTAGGAACATTTTTCCTCTATAATATTTAGACAGTAATGTGCAACTCTTTGCATGCCTCACCTCAGAAAAATAAAAGATTCTGACATTGTTTGTGCCTCATCAAAAAATTAAACAGGATTGGTGAAATTTGTGACAGATGCTCTCACAAGCTGTGATGTGTACAAAGTCTGATACGATTTGTGTTCTCGCTCGCCCCTCCTCTCCCTTCGACGCGACCCTGCAGGCCGCGAGGTGGTCTTCCAGTGCAGAGACGAGGGGCCGCTGAGGGCGCGCGTCCACTGGCTGAGGGCCAACAACCTGCCGCTGCCTCCCGGCTCACGGGACGTCAACGGTCGTCTGGAGATGCCAGAGATACAGGTCAGCCAAATCTCGTTACAGGGTGGAGAATGTAGAGGATCCAAAATTTACTTTAAAATTTAGATAAATACAATATAATGACTGTTTATAACTCACCGCAAAGACGTAACTACGAGCTCAGACAGGCACACACACGTACACACACACACACACAAAATAGGACAGGTGTACGATAGAGGGGATAGGAACTCTTGGGTGTCGATAATGTAGGTTGAGGGCTGGATAATTTTGGGATAGGAGAATGTACTGTAAGGATAACTCTCAACTGTGCAGTTCTGGAAATAAGCTGGTAGTATGTGGGAGGATCCAGATGGCCCGGATTGTGAAGCGGCCACTGAAATCTGGAATATACTAAGCTGCATGTCATGCCACATTGGATTTGGCCACAGTTTGGCATCCTTCTCCGAGGTTTAGATTTTCTGTCCTCGTGCCTAGAAATGAGAGACATCCTGCTCAAAATCCTTCCCACCCCTGCTAAACTGGTGTTCTACCACTCTCTCTACTTGCATAACATCCTAGTCCATCCATATTCCACCCTGAAACCCAGCCCATTGCCAAAGGGATTGCTTGTGGAAAGCCCCGCTGCAAGACTGACCAGTCCACCCACTCAACACTTCCTATTCCAGTCTTGTCACAGGCTTCAGAGGCCAGGCCACCTGTGAAAGCAGACATGTATACCCGGGCCGCTGAAACATTGCACTTCACGTTTCGCGTTACGGCGAGTTAAGTTGGCTACGCTGCTATAGCGACGTTGCAACACAAGCCTCTGTACACACAACAGACGAAACTGTATTCAGTTGCATCTCGTAAATGTAAGCTATTGAACAATAAAAGTGCATATAATAATTCGTTATTGAGCTGCTACCACAAAGCAGCAACTAACAGCACAGTAATGTAGACAAGAGCCCAAGAATGCACATGCTTTCAATGACGGAGCGAAGAAATATAGAAAATAAGCATTTGATCATGATGGATACGAAATAATAGTCAAGATAGAAACTTCTCTCTCTAAGTTTTATAATCACAATGCTTTTCATGCACCAATTTACGTTGACAATGGTGCAATTCCAAACAGTTCCCCAACTTCATTGTTGTCACTGCCAAAATCGTCATCGCCAATACAAATTATTAACTGTTCATGATCGTTGATGATCCCTTCCATTGTTTGCGCAACCGAATCAGTTTTTCAACGTGCTCGACTTTTTTCCCAAGATGCAGCATCCACATTGGCAACAGCTTCACGCAACAGTCTTTCCACCTCTGTTTTTGTGAAATCCTTCTTACTGTTTCTAATGTAATTCTTCACGTCACTCCATACTAATTCTATAGGGGTAAAATGTCAGTGATAAGGGGCAGCCTTATCACATTGCGACCCTGCTCCTTTGCGATTGTGTCTACTACATATGTGGGCGTAATAGGCTTATTTTGTTTCACGAGCGAATATAAAAAGTTTTGAGATTGACATATCTGCAGCAATATTTCTTTCTTGTAGCCATTGCACCATAATTTCTTTCCAATTGTTTGAAGCGAGAATGAACTTCCTACTCAGAGCATATGCTTCGAAGTTTTTATTCATTTGAAATTGAGAACTTACTCAGAGATTGTCACTAGACAAACATCTTTTCGGTGACATTATTCAATGCCTTGAACTCGGAAAGTCAAATTAAACCACTCATAGTAACACAAATCGCAGCGAAAAAAGCACACACTACGTAAACGTGCGGTATACACGATACACAACATTGTTTATGGTAGCACTGAACAAAGCCGGCAACATGGGAACTCTGACGTCACAGCATGACCAACGGAACTGTTTATCGCGCTGTGATTGGATGGTTCCTAGCAACTAGTGCCCCACGCTTCTTGCTCTTCACTTGTTATTTGTAAACGTCAAGTGCAAAGTTTCAGCGGCCCGGGTATAATTTACCAACTGTGCTGCAATCACTGCACAGCTTTCTATATTGGCATGACCACTAACCAGCTGTCCACTAGGATGAATGGTCACCACCAAACTGCGGCCAGAAACAATGTGGATCACCCTGTGGCAAAGCATACCGCAGAGTGTATTCTTGATTTCAATGGCTGCTTCACAACCCAGGCCATATGGATCCTCCCACCCACCTACCACCAGCTTTTCTGAATGGCACAGATGGGAGTTATCCCTACAGTACATTCTCCGATCCAGGAACTATCCAGCCCTCAACCTGTAATAACTCCCTTTATTCTATACCCAACAGTTCCTATCCCCTCTATCCTACACCTCTTCTAAATCATGTACTGTGTGTGTGTGTGTGTGTGTGTGTGTGTGTGTGTGTGTGTGTGTGTGTGTATGCGCGCATGTGTGGTCACGCACATACCGTTTGTTTGTTTTGTTTTGTTTTGATTCCTCCGCTCACTCACTCCATTCCTAAGCTGCATCTCGGTCCACCCATCTAATATATACATGCTCTATAAGGCCGTGCTGTATCTATCCCCACCTCCATGATGCAAACTTCGCCCCCTCTCCCTCCCGCCACCCTATTTCCTCACCACAGAGCATGAGTCAGAGTGCAGCAGCCAGAGATGATGGCTGTGTGACTGTGAAGAGTGCCTGTGTGATTGCGTGAATGTTCTGTATTCTGAAGAAGGCCATGGTTGATGGCTTAAGTGTTGTATGTGTGGGTCTTTTTCTTGTGCCTGTCGCAGCTTGTCGTTACATCTTTGCGGTGAGTTGTAAACTTTCCTTATTATATTGTTTAATACCAACCTGGATTTTCAATTATTAATTTCCATTTATATATATTTCTCAAATTCGAAATATTGAAACATTTCTTGTGTTTCAGGGCATTGAATATATTCAATGGGAAAGTTGAAAATTATTCCTTTAGTAAAAAACCGTCTTGATTGTAAATTGTTCTATTCCTTATTTATTGATGCATTTTGCCCCTTAGCAGGGCATCTTCCGATTATCTGCGTGACAGAATTTACACAAATTTATAAGGCGTAATGACAAAACGGGGATAATGGGATATGGGCTTATTTTGTGTTTAGAAGACAGTAAAAATTGTAAACAAAGCTTACAACGCGCTCTCCGTGGTGTGACACCATAAGTTGTTTCGCGGTGTTTCTATGTTTTTGAATTTTGGATTTTCTTGTAGACCCACAAATGATTGGATAACAACGAATTACAGTAATTCGTTGCTATCCGATCATTTGTAGGGCTACAAGGAAAACCGAAATTCAAAAACATAGAAACATCGTAAAACAACTTACAGTGTCACACTATGGAGAGCGCATTGTAAACTTTGTTTACAATTTTTACTGTAATTCGTTGATATCCGATCATTTGTAGGGCTACAAGGAAATCCAAAATTCTAAAACATAGAAATACCGCAAAACAACTTACGCTGTCACACCACAGAGAGTGCATTGTAAGCTTTGTTTACCATTTTTACTGTCTTCTAAACACAAAATAAGCCCATGTCCCATTATCCCCGTTTTGTAATTACGCCTTGTAATTTTGTGTAAATTCTATCATGCAGATAATCTGAAGATGCCCTGCTAAAGGGTGAAACGCATCATTTAATAAGGAATAAAACAATTTGCAATCAAGATGGTTTTTTACTAAAGGAATATTTATTCTCACTGCTTGCTGTACACCATGGACTAGAAATCATTTTATAAGTTGGAAATTTGTGCTGGACCAGGATTTGTACCCGGATTTCCTGCTTCGATCCAGCAGTTGCCTTAACCAATTAGGCTATCCAGGCATGCTTCCCTTCCTGTCCAAATTCTCAATTTCTTGCACACTGCGATAGTAGTGCCTCCTGCCTATCAGTTCCACAATTACCTGCTCTTTTGGATTCTATATATTCCCCAAAAAGGCATTTGATAATTTCCATGCGGACGAATTAATATGCTCGATCCTTTACGGGAATCCAGTATAGGCTGTGAGCAAGAGGGAGAAATGGACAGGGGCGCTACCATTGTGTAGTGTGCTACAAGAGGTGTGCCTGGATAGCCTAATTGTTTAATTTGAAGCTGGCACGATCTGGAAAATCGCCTTTGAATCACGGCCCAGCATGAATTGTCAGCTTTTCTGTTGAATGTATTTCAATGACCTGAAGCAGTCAAAACGTTTCAGTATTTCAAATTCATAAATGTATGCCCTTTTATATATACCAATTGTGTCTGTTCTTTTGGACATGCCAGAAAGAACAGACAGCATATCAATAATTCTTTATATATGCAGGGTGTAAATGTATAAGTTGCCAAAATTATGCAGATGGTTCATCTCTGTGTGCATGATAAAAAAGTCTAGTAACATGTTTGTGTATGTCCTACGGTTGTCCCAGGGGAAAAAAATAAAACTCAGGATAATGTTTTTGGAAGAGTACACTTGGCAGTGTATGCATGTAAGTAATTGGTTCCTGTTATTGCCCGCTGTATGAATTTATCGGGAACACTTCCCACAGTGATATCTTCCTGCTTGAAAGACATTTGCTGCTGTTCACCAAAGATTCTCTACTCGTATGCGATTATTATGCATTTACTTCTTAATAAAGTACAGTAGTTATCTGTACCTTTTTTAATTCTCCTCTGTTTGAGAAACATATCTTCTGATATGAGGCCTTATCACATTCAATGTGTACAATCATTGGAGGAACAAGATTTCCCTCCACGACATGAATTCTGAGAGGTTTTATTTATTTATTTTTTTTTTTTTTACACAGTGCGCAGCATGATTTTGTCAACAAAATACTCAGTCACATATGTAGCGAGTTTCATTCGAGATGGACTAACTAATTTCCATAACAGGCACACATGGAGTGTACTCAATCCTTGCTATGTAGTGGCAACACATTTTCCTCGAAGATTTGCTGTAAATGTGTGGGCAGGTATGCTCGATGATTACATTATTAGGCTTTATGTTTTACCAGCACATTTGACTGGTAACTATTACCAAACGTTTCTAGAGGAAACATTCCGTTTGACATACTTCGTAACATGTGATTCCTCCACTATGGTGGTCCACCCCACATTGGTCACAGAGTATGCAGATATTTGTATAGACGATTTCCAAGACAATGGATCTGGCGTTCAGGTCCACGTCGATTGCCAGCACGCAGCCCATTTAAATCCACACAATTTTTACTTCTGGTGCCAATGAAGTGAATTGTTCATGCTTAGCAGAGGATTTTCTATGCTAGCAATACCGTAAGGCAAATATGAATGTGTGTAAACAAGTTTAAGGGAACTGTGTTGTAATTTGAATTTAATTTTTGTTAGTGTTGTATAAAAGGAAAATAAACTGAATTTAATTTTTGATATGGTTGTGTTGTAAAAAGAGGAAATGGCTTGTTGTAAGTAATGCACAATTACTAGTTTAGTGGTTGATTTTGTACTAAGGGAAACAAATTTTCTTTGATGTTAGCTTTTCTTTAGTGTAAAAGAGAAAAGTCTGGTTGTACTTAATGTATTGTTTATGAAAAAATTAATTACACATTCTTGACAACCCAATGGCTGTTCCTATTGCTTGTTTCAGCAGCACCTTGCGACCATGCTGTGTCATTGTACACGCCCGATGGTTACATTTCTCGTCACGTAGTGCATTTACGCTCTCTCTCTCGCACCCCTAGGTGTATGCAGGCAGTGTGGATAGGCCACGCGGTTACAGGGCTCTCTCGTGTCTCAGTCGAGAATGTAAACAGAAATATGCCTATTATCAGTCCTACAACTATTGGTTTTAACTAATACAAAAATAAAGTGCTAGATATAACAATATTTCATTAGACTTTATTTTCAAGCACACTGAGATGTACAGTCTGTATTATTTTGGCAGTTTATACTATTTACACCCTGTTTATTTCTAGTCTATCATTTCCTGTCTTAACTTATCTTATGTAAGACACTGTAGGAAGACCTTTTTTGAGAAATTGTCATTATTGTCTTTGATCATTTTCTTTATCATGAGTTGTAAAATAAGTTTCAATAATGAGCTCCACTAGTGCACAATTGCAATATGACTAACTCTGTTATTTATTTAGTCTCCTTCTTGTCTTCCAGCTTGAACATTCTGGAACATACATATGTGAAGCTATTGGGTATTATCCTTCAACTCCAGGAGCAAGGGCTTATGTCTCGTTGACGGTTGAACAATGTGAGTATATTAAATGGAATGATTTAATTATAACTCAATTTTTCCATTTCTATGAAAAAATCTATGATAATTCAATGATGGACAATTTTTTAGTTTTTATTAATTTTTCTCCTTCCTTAACCAGTCACTTTAATATTTACTGTCTTGACTCGTTTTGTCCATGTGATTGTGTTAATACATGTGATTGTGTCTGGGTAGTGTAGATGGTTATCGTGTCTTATACTACTGGAGAGGATTATATCTTGTACAGGATGACAAACAGTAACCGGACATTTCTGTATTTATCAGTATTTCTCCCTTAATGATTGAAATTCTCCACAGACATGATAAATTATTTTTCAAAAGAGATAGATTGGCTGGCCATTACTTACCTTTGTGCTGTACCACCGATAGTCACACAAATAAAGAAACAGGATGAAAAAGAACACGCTTTCAGAACAGAGTCCTTGTTCAGGTAGGAGAGAAGGGTCTCAAACACCATCCTCATGGCATAGGTCGTGAATTACCTTCCCCTTTTGTTCCCATTCCTTTTTTCTTCCCTTCTCTCCTACCTGAAGAAGGAACTCTGTTCCGAAAGCTTTTTCTTTTTTTTTTTTTTCCGTCCTTTAGCCTTATTTGTTTGACTATTGGTGGTACAGCACACAGGTAAGTACTGGCCAGCCAATCTATCTCTTTTGAAAAATAAGCTGTCTCCCATTTTTATCAGTTTTTCTGCACAAAAAATGTTGTCAATTTTATGCAATTGTAATGAATATTAAGATTGAAAGATAAATCTCTCTTTTCAATACAGTTTTCAAGCCTTTGCTTTCTCAATGTTTAAGAATTTCAATGTTCTCATAATTCAGAATATGAGGTTTTCTGGTCTACATTACCTCACCTTTTCAGTCAGCAAAACCTTGGTGTTGGTGGAGACTGAGTTTGCATACGAAAATAATCCATAGCAAATAATTCTTGTTTTCATTATGAAAACAAGGGCAGTGGTAGTGGTGGTGGTGATGATGGTAGGAAATGTGGCTGCATGACACCAAAGTCTTTAATGCCTGACTTTGTTTTGGAACTAGACATTCCATACCTGCTGTATTTGTATTTTATTTATTTAAATTTCATTCTTTGGTGTTAGTCTTTGGGTCATGTTCCAGATATTCCTGTCACCACCCAAACCGTTATTTTGCTATCAGAAAAATTATAATTGTGTACAACTGTGATATACCTTGACGAGACATCTAACTGGAGACCTGAAATTGGACATCAATATGAGGGCTCTCCACCGTTCATCTTTGTGACTGATTGAATTCTACAGGGAACTCTGACAATCACTTGTTTGAATGTTTCTTGAGAAATGGCAGCATTTTCTTTGCCAAGAGCTCCAATCAGAGAAGTTAGTAATGCTGACCACGGGGTCCGGAACTTCAGATTAATATTCTAACTCATTACAGAGGTCTTCTGTTGAGATTCTGGCCAGGCCAGTCCATTCCAGGAATATCGTCATACACAAACCATTGCCCCACAGCTATTGCTTTACAGCAGTGTGCATTTTCATGGCAATACAGTCACTGTCTCTAGATGATTCCTCTATTGTACACAGTACACAATGTATTCATGTCCTTCCATACTTACAGAGTTTCCACACATTCTGGAAATTTGCTGCTTCACTCCTATTATACTGGCAGGTCCTTCTCATTACATTTAGTACTCAATTCTGAATTACATAGTGATGTACAGGTAACTTATGAACAGATACTGTCCAGGTAGCTTGAAAATGGAGCTGTGACCGCAAAACTAGTAGTAAAGAATGTGGGATATATAAATATAAAGTAATTACATTGTATCTCCAGGTGTGTTTCCTGAACAAATACAGTAAAACCTCGTTTTTACGTTCCCGGTTTTTACATTTTCCTGCCATTTACACCATTTTTTGTCGGTCCCGTCAAATTTCCTATGTTCACAATGTTAATTCGCCCTCATTTTTGCATTATCATATTTACACTTTTCCTGCATTTTACACTTTTTGAAAGCATGTTCGTGAAGAAAAAATGACGTATTCTACATAAATTGATGCTAGCATGCCTTTCCCCTTAAAGTATAGCACTTAAAAATTATTCGCAGTCAAGTTTCTTGACACTTTGCATTTAATCAAATGTATATTTCGCGTATCATTGTTGGCAGTACGTATCTAGTTGACTTACGACGCGCCGATTTGTGACGATAGTAGTTCCTCTTTGCACCAGCTTCTTTGCCACAGTGGCTGGCGTGTACTCAAACAATCGTAACCAGTTGCTTTGATGATGTGAGAATAAAGAGTTGCATTGTTTTTGTGATACATATTTCTGATTCATAAAGAACGTTATCCGTCAAAGTTTGGTATCATAATACCCACAACCTCAAAAAAGCGGTAATAGTGTGAGATTCCAATCCTATGCAAACATCACAAAAATACTTATGCATATGTTTTCACTCGAGAACATGAATAAATTGTATAATATAGTCGAGTGAAACATTGAAAAAATACAAAAAGGACGGAACTTTAGGAGTTTTACTACGTAAATAATTAATGCCAGTAAAAGGCAGTAATTTTGAAGATGTGTTGCATAGCCTGGCAGTGGCGTCCAAACAATATCTATCGAACTGGTTCAAGTAATTTTGAAGATGTTTTACATAGCCCAGCAGTGGCGTCCTCAATTATAATGAATGAAATTACGTCAAAAATTTCTGCTTCCCATAAAATTACCAGTTCTGCTCTGTGCTTAAAATAGTAAAAATTTGGATAACCTTTATTGTATAATAAACTTCCTGGCGAGTATTTAGGTGCCTATTATGTACATATATCACAAATAAACTACGAAAATGCGAGGCTGATCCAGTAAGCACATATTACCGTTTAAAACACTACTTCCTGCATTTTACGCTTTCCTGCATTTTACACTATTTTACTGAAGTCCCTTGAAAAGCGTAAAAATGAGGTTCTACTGTAACTGGTTTTGCTAAACAGTCTTGACTGGACAACCATTGTTTCATTGTGAAAAAAATTATGTATGTTTTTATTGAATGTGTTTGAAGCAGTTTATAATAATTATATTCACTATCACACTAACTAACTTTCATGATCTATCCACATAAGTATATTAATATCTATAATTTTTATCTTTCTAATTCAAAAATGGCCAACTTTGGATACATTATGAACAATATTGACCGTTGTTTTCATGCAGCCGGGAGGATTTCCATTTCTCGTATCCCGAGCTCCCGCATCCATGAGCTATTCTCCTTTGAAACCTCATCCCCATCTACCCTCCTCAAGTATGGTGTCTTGCCACCATGGCAAGTTGACATCTATGGAGCAGGTATGCTGTGTTGGTAAATTTGGCTGTAGTGTTTTTAGATTTCTATCCTGCATAATATTTTGTTCAGTGGTTATCTCACAAGATTGGATCTGCAGTGTTGTGGACCAGGGTGTACTGTGATAATTCTAGCTGGAGAGTAGTACCCCATAAATTACTCCCAATTTATTGAGTGCTACTATATAAAGCAGTTCCTGTAGCAATGATCAAATTAAAATTCTCCTAATAAGCAACCAGACAAAAAAATTAGCCATCCCTTGGATACATGTATGTAACTAATAATGAGTAACTGCAGCTCAAGCCTGATACAGGCACCATGTGTCGAGGAAGATTATACACATATTTCTTCAGGAATCCACTGATTGCTGACTAAATCCTTACAGCTATCACATTATAGGGACTTAAATTACTCTGTTTTACTTGCTGCTTTCAAGAAGTGCCAGACATTGTCTGTGGGACTTAGATGGCATGCTAAGGGTAATCAAGGTGAACTCGTGTACATAGCTATGTGAAGGCAGCTGTTGTCATCTCAGAAGATGGGAGTATCCACAGTGTACTCATTCCGAATATACAGAGCAAAATACAATGCTCAGTCACTGAGAGTTTGAAATTAAATGTTCTGGTTTGTGTTCACTGTAACCTGAGGTGTAGTACGAAACTGCTCCACAAAGCATCACAGAACCACCTCCTGTCTGAAATACATCCACACACAGCCTCATTGAGCTGTCTATGAAAGCTGCCATGCTGGCTTGAACATTGGAGGACACCACTGCGTGTGTGGACTTTTGACAGGTAGCCCGCTCCAGGTGTTCACAACGTGCAGCTGTCTTCATTGTGTTTGCTGGCAAACTGGCCAAGGTGGGCCAGCATTCACTGATGGCAGCAGTTCCCTCCGATTTTAAAACTGGTTGTCACACATAGGTGTAACAATCATCACTGCCCTCTGTCAGTTGTGAAGTCTTCACTACTAGTGCTTGCAAGCTGCACGATGTGTCACAATCCTAAAAAACTGTACAAATTCATAATCTGCTCAATTACAGTAAAAAATGGGTATATTGGGGTTTTCTGGCCCTTCTGATATTGTTGATACTTTCATATTTAAGGAAAAAAGTGAACAAAATATGTTTTCAGTGAACATTCATGATTTTGATGCAAACCTATTTCAAAAACTACTGAGAAGGCAGAAGGTCATAAAATCTAAAACTTCTCTCTTTTTCACTCACATTTTTTGCAATTTCTTCACTTACATTCTGGTAAACAGTTCATTAGCAGAAACCAATTTTTAATTAATGATTAAATAATGAAATAAATAACTTGAATTTCATCTATTTGATGCAGTACTTTTCAGGTTAGTTAGAAACCTTCAGAAGAAAGAGCTGACCCCTTATAAGGTCAGGATTCAATAATACAAACATTACTCTTACAAAACTACTCAACTAAACTTCTTAACTTAAAATCTTCTTTCTTAATTTCTTGTATCTTATTTGAGATTCTGAGCCAATGTGCTACTTGACTGTGAATGCTACACGATCCCTTGTAGCGACATTGGACAGTCTGCTTTGATTCGGCAACAAATTGTGCGTCTTCTTTTATTGTATGGTTATGGACACATTCAAACACAGTAACTCCTTTATGAAATTCTATCTTGCCTTCACATTGACTCATCGTACTTGGCACAATCCCCCCCACACACACAGAAACACATTTTTAACTCAGTTGTGTATAGCCAAATGACTGGCTGATATTACCATTTCTGCACCTGCACACCAAAGTGGTCTGTGAAGTCCTTAAGGGATGGACTAATATGTTGTATGGTGAGCTTAGCAGGGATGTAACTTCCATATCACTATAGACAGGCTTAAATTTCTCTGCTTTTCTACAGCATATCTTTACAGTGTCTCTTTCATGCTTGGCATTTATATGCTCTTAGTAGTGTGTAAATAATATAGGAATTCTTATTATGAGAATAATGGAAAAATCAGCAAGTTAAGAGAATTAGAGAGTAGAACTTATCTTATTCAGGGAATAGTTAAAATAACTGTGGTAGTGGACGAATGGCATTTGGACAAAAATAAAAGCTAGAATAATTGTAGTGATCTTTATATTAAGCAAAAATTTTAAAAAAAGAGTATTTCAACTCTCTCTTGTCTATCAGCTACTTCAAATGTTGTTCACCTATCTCTATTTCATTAGATATCTGCTATTTTTCTCGCAGCAAAGATAAAACATCTGTTTTAGTAGATTACATTATCATTAAGCTAAATCAATCCATAAGGGATTCTGCTGCTTGCTAAAGGATATTTCATTTTTTATGAGAAGATATGCTACACACCCTGGTGTGACAGTAGACTTTATACAGTAGAGATTGTTGTGCTTCTTGCTCTGATCTGTGTAGAATTATTAAAGATTTCTTGTTTGTCTTTCTCTTTCCTAACATTTGGACCCAATCTAAATGGATCTTGGTAAGTGTCTCATAGTTGCTGCTCTTGAATTTAATTGAATTGTAATCTATTCATTAGTAAGAAGCGTTTCCCTTTTAGTAATAGACACATTTGTTTTGTAAATAGTACTTTATGCAGTAGAATTGCATTGGTTGATAAATGGGGTGGAAAGAACTTTGGTGGTAAGTTCATATGTGTGTGATTTGTTTGCTTTGATTGGGATGAGAGATTGCCAAGTAAGGGGTCGTTTAATATTCACAAGCTACATTGAACATGTAAGAATTTGGAACTGAAGTAGACTGGTGCAGTTTTCTGTTTGAATGTTATATGTTGTGACCAGTAAAAATGTTGTGCTAATCTGGAACCTAAACAAAGATTTTCTGCTTTTCACAGGCAGTCACTTAACAGTTAGTTTATCCCAATCCTCCTGATCTGCCTTAAAACTTCCATGGTCACTGGTTTTCCTCTATTTAGTTCCAGAACAAAACTGGATGGTTCTTCATTCCAGAATAAGACTGCCAGAAAAACATATGTGATGAAGGATCAGGGGTTGCACTACCGTACAAGGGAATGGCCCACTAGAATGGGAGATAATTTTTAAATAAGTCACACTTCTACTAAATTTTAACGTGCTTGATTAATTAATTCTTCATTTACCATGTGACTCATAAAGTAAAATCTGATGTCAGTTCACATGATTTCAGCATGGTCACCTGCATAACTTTGAAATACAGATTATTTTTCAGTCCTCTCGTTATATAGGGCATTTAGAAATTCTCCCAAATTATCTTTTGTGAATGTAGTATCCATAGTTGGAGGTCACAGTCTCACAGCAGCCTAAACCCAGTGAGCTGTGAGGTGCTTCCAATGGTTACATCAGCCCACAGTCTTGCTTACCCTTTGCCCATGGCCCTTTGAAACTTCATCTAAAGTTACTGCTATATTATAAGATCATCCCACAGCTAATTATTCAAAATAATTGATTGGACCTTTCGACCATTACGGCCTTCCTCAGAAATAGAAACACATTCTCTCTCTCTCTCTCTCTCTCTCTCTCACACACACACACACACACACACACACACACATACACATACACAGGTGTCATCTCCAGATGCTGTGGCCAGATTCAGAGTCCAGAGACAGCAGTTGTGTGTGTGTGTGTGTGTGTGTGTGTGTGTGTGTGTGTGTGTGTGTCACACACACACAGAGAGAGAGAGAGAGAGAGAGAGAGAGAGAGAGAATGTTTTTCTATTTCTGAAGAATGCCATAACAGCCACAAGCTGAGTATAATTGTAATCTTTTATCTTCTATGAATCATCAAGACTTCTCTGTGGTGAGTAGCACCCTATCCTTACGAAACTATTGTTTTAGAATTAGTTTCACAGGCATTCATTTTATCTCTGTTACTTCCATTAGTTCAGTGATTAAATTTTGATCTGAGTTGGTTCTCCTATTTACTGCTAATATAGGTGTCAGACATATGTGTGAAATATATTTAAATATCCAAATCAAATACATGGGTCCAAGACATTTTTGATTCAAACAGGTATGATGTATTTGTACAGACTGATGCATCAAATTTATGTTGTGTTAATCACTATGCTATCCTGTCACAATGCCTTCACATAACTGCATGTATTTACCTTACCACACCCCCCTCCTCATACAGTATAATTGGAATAAGAATACCTATGCCTGGGCTTTAGCCATGCAGAGGTCCTGTTCCAATAGATTTGGAGTGTCTTTGTAACAGTTTAAAACAATTTATTATCTTTTTGTCAGCCAACAGCTGCGAATGCTTTATTTTTCTATTTTTTCCATTGACGTGTTTCAATCCTTATGGATCATATTCAGAATCTGGTAGTTGTGTCCACAACCTGTTTTGTCTTGTTAAGACACGTACTGTAACAGTATTACTGTTAGTGTCAGAGTTTAAGAGGAAACGTTATGTAGACACAGGCAAAGACGACAATATGAGTAGAGATTGTCTATTCGGTTGTTAATGCAAAGCGATAATGGTTAGTTAGCGCAACTGCCTGATAAGCAAGAGATCCAAGCTTGAATCCTGGCATTGGTACATATGTTCATTTGATGTTTCAGTCTGTATAATTACATCAGTTTTACTATGTCAGTTGAACAATGTGTTAGTGTCATGACTGTTTTTGCTGCATCACATAGTAGCAGCTACAGCAGAAGATCAGTTGCAATCACATTATCAAATGCTATGATATTTAAGCCTGCCAACTTAAAGAAATGTAACTTACTCCAAATACATAGGGAGAAAGATCCTTCATTCCATGATTATGCAAGTTACATTACACAGAATTGAGACGAAAAATGCAAACAACAGGTTGCCAAATTTCAAACCGATCATACTTGCCCTTAGTCACTCAATAGATTTTTCTAATTCTGTGAGTGTTTTGGTCAGCATCAGTACTGTTCATCAATATTTTTATGTTTGAATCCATTTTTTGTATGTAGCAGTTATCAGTTGTGAAATTAATTGATGTATTATACATTGATTTCAGCTACACAATTGCCATCATCAAAAGCATGAGTCAACAGATGTGGCTGTAACCACAATAAATTAATTTTACAGCTAATTATTTTTTCTTTTACACGTCATTGTATTGTTAAAAAAGCATTCTCCCTCCACAAATTTCTGCTGCAGGACAGATTGAAACTGTTTGTGGGACTACTGATTACTTAAATGTTTGAAATGAGCTGATTGGCTTCATTGCTCAATATCTGACCACTTTCTCATTTGCAGTGGACCTGCCCGTTACACGACCAGCTTACACCTGCCAACCCTACGAAGCCACCTGTGCCAACCTCGACTGCATCCCCAAGGATAAGGTCTGCGACGGAAACTTCGACTGTGTGGACGGCTCGGATGAGATGCGGTGTAGTAAGTATAGCTTTGGAGTCTTACTGCAGGACTTAAAAGAAATGTGAATCATTGAATGAAAAAACTATCCCAATTTTACCCAACTTTAGTCTACACGATTGAAGGTATCAATGAGCCTGCAGAACTGCCCAGAAGCTTCTTTAGAATTTCAGAATACCTATTTTTGGAGCATCAGTCGTAAGACTGGTTTGATACAAACCACCACAGCTTCTTCTATTGTGTCAACTTTTTTTTATCTTAAGGGTACTGTAATACACTAGGCCCCTCCAACTCGAGCACTCAGTGCTTGCGCGCCCCAGTGCTTTTGCCCCACCACTGTTCCCTCGCAGTGTAGCAGCATCTGTGTGACAGAGACAGCGCTCGCTATCGCGTTTTCTTACTTGTGCTGAATTACCCATTCAGAATATTATCAAATTGGACACTGTTGCACTAAAAATAAACATTCCGTAACACACGAGGGGATTGTTGGGCCTGACAGATGCGAACGGATTACTAAATTACAGTTGATAGAGCCCCTGCAATGTTGTCGGATGGGATACGGTTTTTAGGGTGTATGAAAAGAAAAGTGTGTGAAACTGGGCTTCTCCCCATTTTGACAATACACTGCCTTTTACATCAAGAACAGCTATGTGCATAAGTGTTCCACAGGTTTAGGTCCATCATAAAGTTTTGAGAATAGTAAATTTTTGTAGAAAGCAAGGCTCAAATCATCGTGAATTTCAAGGATTTTTAGAATATCTTCAATCAGTTCACAAAGACATCCGTTTTCCAAATATAGGAAAATTACTGGCTTCATAGCGCTGTCAAATATCAAATTATTTTTTTCAGTCTGTAAACACAATTGGCATTCTTATTATTATTATTTGTTTTAATACAGTACACTGACTAACACTTTGATCCACCTAGCTCTATTCACAAACAGTTGTCTCCTGGCTAAGCGCTGCCACAACAGCGCTGTGCGTGTCTTGTGTGCCCCACACCACCGGCGCTGCAGCAGAGCACCGGTGCTTTGCTGGTGCCAGCTGGTGCTCGCGAAGCACCTGAGTTGGAGAGGCCTGGTATAAATTGTATGTCATCAGATTTGTTGGACAGATTCCATTTTGTCTTCTCATACATTTTTTATCCTTTTACAGCTATCACTGCTACCTCGTAAATAATTTCCCGGTGTTATGTTTATGAGTAAAGTTGGTAGATGCACACGAAAATATTTTATGTCACTTTTATGCATTTCACTAGGCATTAGCTTTTTTAATGAAAACTGCAGTCAGCATTGTTTGTTTAGCAATGGAAAGTCCAAGTTGGAATATCAACAATATTATGAGGTTTGAGTGATTGCAACTCACCATAAATCAGTTGCTGAGTTCCAGACATGCATATAAAAAAGACAATCACACTCACATAACTAAAGCTTTTGACCAGGTGTGTTGTTTTGTCAGTGTCAAAATTATCCCCGCCTCAACCTGTGGTTACCTACTATCCCCCAAAACCCAACAGTTCCTTCCCCGTCCGTCGACACCTTCCAGTTTGTGTCCCTCGGCCTCAGTGTTTCCCACTATTCACCCCCGTCTGATCCTTCCGTTATCCTCTGCACACTCCATCAGGCACCTCTGATACCTCTACTGCCAGCCTTGCCCTGCAACCTCCCCCCTCATCTCCTCAGTCTGAATTGTACTCACAGAACACCAAGTATGGTACCAACAGAATTTGATGGGTTGTAGGTATGTTGTGAGGGAATTCCTCCAGACAATCAAGCTAAAAGGATTTGTTACAATGGACCTTGATTTCTAAGAAAATTCAAATCAAATTCACAGCAAATTACCACGCGTAACGTGTCAACTTATACATTGCGGTTACCGCTCAGCGAGACAGCGTGGAGCAATCGGCAAGGTGCTAGGCTCTCGTGCTGGAGACCCAGGTTTGATATCTAGTGGCAGAACAATTTTTAAAAATTGTAATTGCTACTTTTTATATTTAAAAAAAAAAAAATATATATATATATATATATATATATATATATATATATATATATATATATATATAATATAAAAAATAGACGAAGATTACTCACCAGGCGAAGGAGCACAGGTGTGACAGCAGCACAAATAAATAAATGAATACACACACACACACACACAATCGCAAGCTTTCGCAACCCAGTTGCGTCTTCAGGCAGTAGGGAAGGAGAGGGAAAAGGAAATGATGAGGGTTTTAAGGAAGGGGGTAAGGAGCCATTCCAATCCCGGGAGAGGAAAGACTTACCTTGGGGGAAAAAAAGGAGGGTAAACAAATGCACACATGCCCACACATTCACACAGACACAAGTACACCTAGGCAGACATCAAGCAAAGAAGTTAAGGACAGAGCCTCTGCCTCAAGTGGTATCTCTGTCTAACTTCTTAACTTAACTTCTTTGCTTGATGTCTGCCTAGGTGTACTTGTGTCTGTGTGAATGTGTGGGCATGTGTGCATTTGTTTACCCTCCTTTTTTTCCCCCAAGGTAAGTCTTTCCTCTCCCGGGATTGGAATGGCTCCTTACCCCCTTCCTTAAAACCCTCATCATTTCCTTTTCCCTCTCCTTCCCTACTGCCTGAAGACGCAACTGGGTTGCGAAAGCTTGCGATTGTGTGTGTGTGTGTGTGTATTCATTTATTTATTTGTGCTGCTGTCACACCTGTGCTCCTTCGCCTGGTGAGTAATCTTCGTCTATTTTTTATATTTGATTTTTCCTGCTAGGAATTTTTCGTCTTAATATATATATATATATATATATATATATATATATATATGAAACGATTATTAAGACGAAAAATTCCTAGCAGGAAAAATAAAATATAAAAAATAGACGAAGATTACTCACCAGGCGAAGGAGCACAGGTGTGACAGCATCACAAATAAATAAATGAATACACACACACACACACACACAATCGCAAGCTTTCGCAACCCAGTTGCGTCTTCAGGCAGTAGGGAAGGAGAGGGAAAAGGAAATGATGAGGGTTTTAAGGAAGGGGGTAAGGAGCCATTCCAATCCCGGGAGAGGAAAGACTTACCTTGGGGGAAAAAATGGAGGGTAAACAAATGCACACATGCCCACACATTCACACAGACACAAGTACACCTAAGCAGACATACTGTAGAAAGCAAAGAAGTTAAGTTATAGAAGTTAAGAAGTTAGACAGAGATACCACTTGAGGCAGAGGCTCTGTCCAGAGAACTGATGCAAAGATGTTAAGAAGGTGGGTGGGAATTCAAATTTAGCGGAGGTTGAGACCAGGTGGGCAACGGGAAGAGAGAATATGCTGAAGGGCTAGTTCCCATCTCCGGAGTTCTGAAGGATTGGTGTCAGTGGGAAGTATCCAGATAACCCGGACGGTGTAGCACTGTGCCAAGATGTGCTGGCCGTGCACCAATGCGTGTTTAGCCACAGGGTGATCCTCGTTACCAACAAACACTGTCTGCCTGTGTCCATTCATGCGAATGGACAGTTTGTTGCTGGTCATTCCCACATAGAACGCTTCACAGTGCAGGCATGTCAGTTGGTAGATCACGTGGGTACTATCGCAAGTGGCTCTGCCTTTGATCGTGTACACCTTCCGGGTTACGGGACTGGAGTAAGTGGTGGTGGAAGGGTGCATAGGGCAGGTTTTACAACGGGGGCGGTTACAAGGGTAGGAGCCAGAAGGTAGGGAAGGTGGTTTGGGGATTTCATAGGGGTGGACTAGGAGGTTACGGAGGTTAGGTGGGCGGCGGAAAGACACTCTCGGTGGAGTAGGAAGGATGTCATGAAGGACGGATCTCATTTCGGGGCAGGATTTAAGGAAGTCGTATCCTTGCTGGAGAGCCACATTTAGAGTCCGCTCCAGTCCCGGAAAGTATCCGGTGACAAGAGGGGCACTTCTGGGATTCTTCTGTTGAAGGTTCTGAATTTGAGGGGATGAGGTAGTAGCTCTGGCAATTTGTTTCTCTACCAGATTAGGAGGATAGCCGCGGGATGTGAAAGCTGTTAATAGGTTGTTGGAGTACTCCTGAAGCTCTGAACCAGTACTCCAACAACCTATTAACAGCTTTCACATCCCGCGGCTATCCTCCTAATCTGGTAGAGAAACAAATTGCCAGAGCTACTACCTCATCCCCTCAAATTCAGAACCTTCAACAGAAGAATCCCAGAAGTGCCCCTCTTGTCACCGGATACTTTCCGGGACTGGAGCGGACTCTAAATGTGGCTCTCCAGCAAGGATACGACTTCCTTAAATCCTGCCCCGAAATGAGATCCGTCCTTCATGACATCCTTCCTACTCCACCGAGAGTGTCTTTCCGCCGCCCACCTAACCTCCGTAACCTCCTAGTCCACCCCTATGAAATCCCCAAACCACCTTCCCTACCTTCTGGCTCCTACCCTTGTAACCGCCCCCGTTGTAAAACCTGCCCTATGCACCCTTCCACCACCACTTACTCCAGTCCCGTAACCCGGAAGGTGTACACGATCAAAGGCAGAGCCACTTGCGATAGTACCCACGTGATCTACCAACTGACATGCCTGCACTGTGAAGCGTTCTATGTGGGAATGACCAGCAACAAACTGTCCATTCGCATGAATGGACACAGGCAGACAGTGTTTGTTGGTAACGAGGATCACCCTGTGGCTAAACACGCATTGGTGCACGGCCAGCACATCTTGGCACAGTGCTACACCGTCCGGGTTATCTGGATACTTCCCACTGACACCAATCCTTCAGAACTCCGGAGATGGGAACTAGCCCTTCAGCATATTCTCTCTTCCCGTTGCCCACCTGGTCTCAACCTCCGCTAAATTTGAATTCCCACCCACCTTCTTAACATCTTTGCATCAGTTCTCTGGACAGAGCCTCTGCCTCAAGTGGTATCTCTGTCTAACTTCTTAACTTCTATAACTTAACTTCTTTGCTTTCTACAGTATGTCTGCTTAGGTGTACTTGTGTCTGTGTGAATGTGTGGGCATGTGTGCATTTGTTTACCCTCCATTTTTTCCCCCAAGGTAAGTCTTTCCTCTCCCGGGATTGGAATGGCTCCTTACCCCCTTCCTTAAAACCCTCATCATTTCCTTTTCCCTCTCCTTCCCTACTGCCTGAAGACGCAACTGGGTTGCGAAAGCTTGCGATTGTGTGTGTGTGTGTGTGTGTATTCATTTATTTATTTGTGATGCTGTCACACCTATATATATATATATATATATATATATATATATATATATATATATATTAAGCAAACTGAACACATTGGTTTGACTCACGGTAGTGATACTTTCAAGGCTTCTTTTATTGTTATGACACGGAGCAACAAAAACTGTTATTGTGGTGTCTGTACAGTGGTAGTGAACAGCTAGTGATGAATTTTTGTTATACAGGTGCCCATGGATGTGAGCCCAATGAGTTCCAGTGCGACAACAAGAGGTGTGTGCTCAAGACGTGGCGTTGTGACTCTGACGATGACTGTGGCGATGGCTCCGATGAGCAGAACTGTGCGACCAACCCACCAGGTGAGTTCTAGTGACACATATCAAGGTTAATCCATTCTGTTTTTATGTGTATGTAAATATCAGTATTGATTTTGACAGTTCTGTTTCAAAAGGAAGTATGCTTAAACAGTTTAGGCATATCCATAGAAGATAAAAGTTGTGAAGATCGGATGATGACAGCAAGTCCACCAAAATCAGTCATTTGAGAGTAATGAAAAGTTATAAATGTGGTGTCTGTTCTTTCTGACACCACACACAATTGTTCATCCTGCAGCTATTAACGATCAAATAATTTATGATGTCGACTAGTAGTGGTTATTTAAATACTTCTATGGAGGGAGTTGAACATTTGTGTCCAACTGGGATTTGAATTTGGGTCCTCTTGATTAATCCACACACTACTGACGTAATGCCTCTACATCATATCACTGGGTATTTGCGGTATGTAGCTTGGTGTGTATGTGCGTAGAAGAAAGGGTTATAAGCCGTCATAATCTGATTATATAACTTATGTATGTGCTGTCTGGTCTTTTATGATGGTCATTACTCCCTATGTCACTGGAAATAAAATAAAAAAATATTTTGATATTTGAAGGAGAAAGGTCTTGATCGCAATTTTGTGAAAAGATCTTGCCACAGTGAAAAATGGTTTTGGTTTAATGACCATCACTCCAACTCACTTACGGTGTCTGTGAGGCTGTCTTGTTGTGTATAGCTTTATGATACAGAATGGGTTGCCCTTTTATGAATGTTTTAGATGTGCTCTGTTAATCATTACCCATTAAGGATCATATACTGCACAAACAAGTGTGTAGTGGCAGTCTTATTAGTAGATGTGTTACACCATTTTTAATGTTCTGTCAATAAAACCTTCAGAATATTTTACATGTGATACTTCGAGTTTAAGTTGCTTCTAATTGTAATTCTTAGCTTCTGAGTGGAACTGAGTACATGAAATGTGTTGATTATAATGGAATGTAGAGGACCTCAAACTGTTTAGTTTCGAGGACCAGTTTGGACTGCTCACACTGTGTAGACATCTGGTATCTTGCTGGCATTATTTTGTAATTAATTTTAATTTTCTGATGAGTTTGATGTAAAATTGGTTCTAATACTTTGTTATGGATTTTCATGCAATAAAAGAACCTTATGTAGTATTTATCAATAATGGAGGATAGGTAACAACTCACCGTAAAGAGGCTCGCTGAGCTGCTGACAGACACGAAAATAGATAATCACATTCACACACATTAAATTTTCGGCCATGGCCTTCATCAGAAAAATAAACATATACATTCACGCAATCACTCTGACAACTACAGACACACAACTATCATGCCCGGCCACTCCAGCTTGTGCTTGTGTCGCTGGAGTGGCCCGAAATGATAGTTGTGTGTCTGTAGTTGTCTGAGAGATTGTGTGAATGTATGTGTTTCTTTTTCTGATGAAGGGCATGGCTGAAAATTTAATGTGTGTGAATGTGATTATCTATTTTCATGTCTGTCAGCAGCTCAGCGAGCCTCTTTACGGTGAGTTGTTACCTATCCTCCATTATTGATATTCCTAACCGATTTTCCATTGTTAAAACTTATGTAATATTTCTTTCATATGCTTCCTTTTGTGCTACACGGGGCAGTCAAATAAAATGTCTACTTCTACATTACAGGTTCTCCGTGCCGATACAACGAATTCCAGTGTCGCTCTGGTGACCAGTGCATCCCGAAGTCATTCCAGTGTGACTTAGAAGTGGACTGCCAGGACAGGAGTGATGAAATTGGCTGCTGTAAGTACAGCGACTAAGCATAACATTGTGTTGTCCCTGTAGTACAATAGTCATTCTCTCTCTCTCTCTAATTAGAACACTGGTTGTTGAAGAAGGCAGGTATTTTTTTCTGTTTATTTTTAACTGTCTTTTGAGGAATTCAATTATTTTTCAATAATGGTTTTTAAGTAATCAATAATGAAAATTTGGGATGGAACAATATGTAAACTAAGGGAAAAGTAACCACACTTCCAAAACAGATTTATTTGTTGGGCACAGCTACACGTAACACAGAACTAGATTTTTTGCCTGCTTTTGAGCACATAGCTCTTCTTCTGGTTGTAGCACACAAACACACATACAGAGACAACTAAACTTAACACTTCTGTTGCCATGGCATGACTGATTGCTGAGAGCTGTTGCCTGAGTTCATGCAGGCTAGGAGGGGGTAACAGTAAAGATTAAGTTCAACAATAGAAAATCTGACTGAAATGTCAATAATGGAGGATAGATAACAACTTTACGTAAAGACCTTCGCTGAGCCACTGATAGGCCTAAAAACTGAAAGTCACATTCACACAACTTAAAATTTCAGCCACAGCCTTAAAAGGTTTTTTGGTCTTCAGTCCGAAGACTGGTTTGATGCAGCTCTCGACCCTACTCCATCCTGAGCAATACTCTTCATCTCCTCATAACAAAGGCAACCCAAATCTATTTTAATCTGTTCACTGTATTTACCTCTTCGTCTCCCTCTGTCATTTTTCCCCCACAAACTTCCCTCCAATGCAAAATTCACAATTCCTTGATGTCTAAGAATGTGCCCTACCAATTGATCACTTCTTTTAGTCAAGGTATGCCAGAAATTTCTTTTCTCCCCAATTCTGTTCAGTACCTCCTCATTAGTTACACAATCTACCCACCTAATCTTCAGCATTCTTCTGTATCACCACATTTATTGCCCAAGTAAATAAACTTGTCTACCACCTTTATTATTTCGTTCCCTATCCTCTGTACTGCGGCCATCATATGTTATTTTACTGCTCAAGTAAATAAACTTGTCTACCACCTTTATTATTTCGTTCCCTAATCAAATTCCTTCAGCATTGTCTGATTTTCCTAGATTGCATTCCATTACCTTTGTTTTGTTCCTTTCAACACACCATCCGATTTGTTTAATTGTTCCTCCAGGTTCTTTGCTGTCTCTGAAGAATTATAGTGTCATAAGCAAAACACGATGTTTATATTTCTCCACCCTGAACTCTTAATTCTTTCTCCAAACTTCTCATTGCTTTCTTTCACAGCTTGCTCATTGTACAAATTGAATAACATTTGAGGAAGCCTACAACCCTGTCTTATTCAACCATTGCATCCCTTTCATGCCATTCAACTCTAATAACAGCTGTTTGGTTAATGTACAAACCGTAAATAATCTTCCGTTCCCTAATTTTATTCCTGCTGACTTCATAATTTGAAAAAGTGTGTTGCAATGAACACTGTCAAAAGCTTTCTCCAAATCCACAAAAACTAGAAATATATGTTTGCCTTTCCTTGATGAGTACTGATGCCCGTGTTGCTACATTTCTCCTGAATCCAAACTGATCTTCCCTGAGGTCAGCATCTATTAGCCTTTCCATCCTTCTGTAAATAAATCATACAATATTGCCTCTTAAGTTCATTTGCTTTGTAGAGCCATTTATATACTCTCTCCATCTTTCAGCTTTCCCTTCTTTGCAGAGAACTCGTTTTCCATCTGAGTTCTTGATATTCATACAGCTGTGTTTTTTGACTCCAAGAGTCTCTTTTATTTTCCTGTAGACAGTATCTATTTGTTCCCCCTTGTTATACATTGTTCTACAGTCTTGCATTCGCCTTGTAGCTACCCCTGATCAGCTATTTTGCAATTCTTGTCAATCTCATTTCTCTCATTACTCCTGCTTCATTTACTGCATTTTTATGTCTTCTTTCATCAATTAAATTTTGTATTTCCCATGATATCCAAAGATTTTTTGTAGGTCTTGCCTTCCTACCTATTTGGTCCTATGCTGCCTTCATTATTTCGTTTCTCAAAGTTACCCATTCATCTTTTACTATTTTATTTCCCCAGTTTCTGTCAATTGTTGCCTAAAGTTTTTACTGTTCTGCAGTCTTTTAGGTTTCAATCTACAGATCATGACAAATAAGATATGGTCAGGGTCTACATATGCACCAGGATATGTCTTACAGTTTAAAAACTGGTTTCGAAATCGATGTCTTACCATTATAAAATCTATTTGGTACCTTCCGTTGTCTCCTGGTCTCTTCCACATATACAACCTTCTTTTGTGATTCTTAAACCAAATGTTTGTTACGATTAAATTGTGTTCTTTTCATAATTCTATCAGTCAGCTTCCTCTTTCATTCCTTTTTCCCAGTCCATAATCACCTACTATTTTTCCTTCCCTTCCTTTTCCTGCTACCGAATTCTAGTTCCCCATACAGTTTTCCTCTCCATTAACTGTCTGAATTACTATCTTTATCCCCTCATACATTTATTTGATATCCTCATCGGCATGGCAGTGCTAGTTGTTATATAAACTTATGTACTTCGGACACAATAATTTGACGATTCACATGGCAGCTGTTGGGAGCTGCAGGAGGCGTGTCTTGCAAACACATTGTGGTTGCCGTGGGGAGTGCAGCGGTGAGGGTAAGGCAACATCGGCTGCTTGCTGCAGTTCAGGAACCGTGACCCTAACAATGCATACAGTAACACTTCACCTCAAGGAGCATTGTAACGTTGGCAGCAGTTGTAAATAAATGAATATCTTTCAACTAGTGCCGATTTTCGCTGCTTATCGCAGCACCAATAAAATCGTCAAGTTATCGTGGATAAGTAGTACTACTGTGTTTGGTGTTGGCTTTGTATCTATCTTGACAACAATAATTCGATCACTGTGCTTCTCATAGTAGTTTACTCGCATTCCTATTATCTCATTCATTATTAGACTTACTCCTGTAATAACCCCAACTGATTTTGTGGTAGAGTGCCAGACTACAGATCCAAAGGTTGCGGGTTCGATCCCCGCCAGGTCCTATGATTTTTATCTGTCACTTTCCACTTCTTTCACCTCTGGCTGTGTTGCTAATGTGAAAAATATTGAGTAGCACCTTGGTTCGGAACCCACGATAAACTGTAGGTCCCCCTATAACTGGGTGGGTAAGCCAGTTCGAAGCTCGGAGGAAGCCAACGGCATACCACCTCCAAGCAGGACTGTGCCTAGTAAAGCACTGTGCTGTTCAAACCAATCTTTGGATTGTTGACAGCTTTACCTTTTTTAATCCTGTAATCACTTGACCAGAAATATTGTTCTCCCAAACGTCACTAATCCCCACTATATCTAACTTCAACCTTCAGATTTTAAATTTTCTAATCTCCCTACCCAATTAAAAGATCTAACATGCCACGCTCTGATCCGTAGAATGCCAGTGTTGTCTTTTCTGATGACCACATCCTCCTTAGTATTCCCAACCCAGAGGTCTGAATGGGGGATTGTTTTGACCCCGGAATATTTTACCTGTGAGGATGTAATCATCATATATTAATACTGAAGAGCTGTATGTCTTTGGGAAAAGAAACCGCTGTAGTTTCCCCTTGCTTTCAGCTATTCACAGTAACTGTATGGCAAAGCCACATTAACTGATGTTGCAAGACTAGCTCAGTGAATCATCCATACTGTTGCCCCTGCAATACTGAAAGGGCTGCATGGGAGAAGTGACACATCTATGTGTGAATGTACATGTTTCTTTCTCTTATGAAGGCCATGGCCGAAAAGTGAGTTATGTGAATGTGATCTTCTGTTTTTGTGCCTGTCAGTGGCTCAGTGAATGTCTTTAATGGAAAGAGGTAGTTCTTTGGACAGAGTCTCTGCAACCATCCTGTGAGAGGATAATAGTATTGAGGGTAGAGCAAAACGACTTTTTGGAACACGACGAATGAAAGAGAGAGAGGGGGGGGGGTTGGTAGTCAAAGTACTTACTGGAATGGGAATTATCTGTTGTCTTTGCGATTTACTTCAGTTGTTGATCCTCACAAGCATTGTTAAGATTCAGTGAAACATGTCGCAACATATCTATTGTAGAACCTTTTGGAAAGGGATTATGTACACACACTGCTGAAGATTGCTATTCTAGAATTGATTCTTTGCTCTGCAGCTCCCGTCTACATTCAGACCCCTCCACCACCCATGGTAAATCTGGACATTGGTGCTACAATGAACATCAGCTGCACGGCTATCGGTGTCCCTACTCCGGAGGTGGTATGGCGCCTCAACTGGGGCCACATTCCACCCAAATGCACCACCAGGAGTGTCAACGGTGTCGGAACCCTCGTCTGTCCCGACATCCAGGTCAGTAGCTGGTAGATCCTCAAACTACAGCTTTATTTCTTCAATTTGCTTGTTGCTTTTCTATATTGTTAAAATAATATCACAGAAGGTGGTACCAGTTACAGTATATGGGCAATAACTGCATAATTATTAACAACATTTGAAATTTTTTCATAATATACTTATTAAGAAGTACAATCTTGTTTTTAATTTTAACGCAATAAGACAAATATTCCATTTACAAACTGTGTTTGTATACATGTAGCAAGCTTTCAGAATGAAATTCCTTCTTCGAGCAGGGCAGAGGAAGAAGGAGAAAAGGAAGGGGAGCAGAGGGAGGACTTTGATTCTGAAAGATTGCTATGATTATTTTGACTTTGGTCTTTTTTTTACTTTCAGTGGAACAGAGCTAACATAAGTAATAACCAGGCATTGTTATCATCGTCATAATTAGAAACTGATTATGCCTTTCAGAATTCAGTCTGGAGCTAGTCCCCCCTTGTAAAATTCCTCTAAGATTCCCTATTAAGTGCTAATATTGATTCCTCATCTTATGTTAGACCTCTTACTTCAAAATCATTCTTGATCGAATCCAAGTACTTTCTCCTTGTCGTACCACGACTCCTACTCCCCAGTAATGCTGAACTTGTGAGCCTCTTAGGTAACCTTGCTTCTCCCATGCGTGTAACATGACCCCACCACCTAAGCCTGTTTGCTGTGCAACTGCTTCATCTATTGTGTCCATTCACAGTTTTTTTCCCCTCATTATGGACACCCTCCTGCCATTTTCCCATCTCTTAGTACCTGCAATCATTCTTGCTACTTTCATATCTGTAACCTCAGCCTTATTAATCAAATAATGTGTATCCACCCAGCTTTCACTCCCATACAACAAAGCTGGTCAAAAGATTGAATGGTGCACTGCTAACTTTGTCTTGGTACTAACTTCCTTCTCGGAAAAGAGAGTAGATCATAGCTAAGTGCTCACAGCATTAGCTTTTCTACACCTTCGATTCCATTACATCCAGTATGCTGTTATCGCTTGATTTTTAACTGATGGCTCACAAATACAGACTTCTTTAAACTATGAAAGCATTTAACAATTTCCAATGAAGTTTATACATAATCCCAAGCTTTCACAAACTGTGTTCACTGATGTCACTCACAAAATGATGAAAGACATTTATGAAGTACTACGTTTTCTCTGTTTATGCAGGCAAACTTAAGCAAAAGATTAGCAACATACATGCCAGACGGTATCCCAGTATATCATAGAATGTATCTCCAAATCAACTGCAAACAAATGAAACCCTTGTGAGGCCAAAGCTGTTCCACACAGAGTATCCATCTCTCACACAAAAATGCATTTTGGTTATTCATGCTCCATATAATTCCTCTGCCTCCCCTCACACCGCCACTCTGTATTCCACAGGAGACGGACCAGGGAGCGTACAGCTGTGAAGCCATCAACACGCGCGGACCGGTGTTTGCAGTGCCGGACACCATCCTGGTGGTCAACCGGCCGCCGTCGGTGTGCCAGCGCGGCTACTTCAATGACCTAGCCTACCGTCCGTCTGAGTGCATCCCGTGTTTCTGCTTTGGTGTCACTTCAGACTGCTCCAGTGCAGACCTCTTCACCTATCAGGTATTTGCAGATTCTCCCCGAAATGTTCGGTTTCAGCTGTCAGAAGTTTCACCAAATCCTGTTTGTTAGCGTTGCAGACGTGTTGCATGCTAACCACAATAGTCATGTACTCAGGCTTGCAGTAACAATAATAAGGTAGTTAAAGCATTGCACTCACTCTCATAAGCAGCAAACACATCATTTACACACAGAAATATTATTCTGTTTTTATAATTCATTATTGATAATAATCAGTTGCTGAGAAAAATTATATAATTGGATAGATCATTTGTTATGGAAATCAGGCAGTATCAGGGAATTTCAAAAGTATCAGGAAAAATCAGGGAGATTTAGGAAAAAAGGAACACAGTAAAATCTCATTTTGACTCAATGGATGTGTGAAATAGTTTGGTTATGGGGTTATGGAGACACTGAGTATTGGAATTGATTGAGAGATAGGTTTTTGTCACACGGATTTGTTGATTGGCATTCATTAAGCATTTTTACTAGGGGTGTTAAAATGAAAAGGTATGGAACATCTTAACAACCATACCAATTGGAATTTGAATATGCCGCTTTGGAATACTGTAGTGTGACATTTAGGGATGTGAAGCATGCGTCCTCACCTCCCCCTAAAAAATTCAAGGCTGTGCCTCTAAAAGGCAAGGTGATGTTGACCGAGGTCCAATACTCATCGAATTCCTTGTGCATGGGAAAACCATTAACAGTGATTGTACTGTGAGACACTCTATAGCCTATGGGAGTCCACCAAGAGCAGATGGCCTGGGCTGTTCATGTGGTAGTGATTCTGCTCCACGATAAAGTCAAAGTGAAGCGTCTCAACTCGGACGATGAACTGAAGGACACAGCGACACGTTGATCGCGATCTATTGGTAGATCGCCAGTGTTTATTTGGTAGATCTCGTGAGTACCGAGATTGTACAAGAAAATTTGTTGAATAAAATTTACAATTGTTTTTCATGGCAGTGGAAGTAGTCATCTCTTTCACACAAGTTTGTTTTATTTATTAACAATTGCGTAGAACTGGTAGCAATATTGTTGGTACAATATTTCATTAATCTTTACAATGTGTAGTATTCATTCGGTTCATGTCTTCAGAGGCTGGTGACTTTCATGCCTCGCACTTTTCAAGGAGGTTAGAATATTAACTTATGGTGAACTTGGCGGGATATTTTATGACTTATGATCGCTACTTTGAAGGATGATTTCAATGAGCCGTCTTCAGATTTTCATCAATATATATTCTTCCACTTCAAATGTTTTGACGTAGAGAGGGCAGCTTTTCAACTTGAAATAACATGACTAAAATTGATTTGTATTTCTAAAGTGTTAGAGAACCCAGACATTATTAGCATCTAATTTCCCAAGAGAAATGCGTGGTATTTGTTAAGTTGCAGTTCAAGTAATGGTCTTCTTTGCGTTTAGTTAACTGTGTGAAACATTGTTTTATTAAAAATATAGGCCTACACAGAACAGGGTTGACTGCTGAACACGTGGACTCCAGTATTCAACTAAGTGTAACATTATACACCAGAAATCAAGGACATTGGTAATGGAACATCTACTCAAGTTTCACATTAAACGTAATTTAATATTTGTAAAAATTATAAAATAATTTTTTTGTTTTGAATAAATAGTGAAGATATAAAACTTTAATTGTTAAGTACAGTATTGAAAAATAAGAAAAAGGTGTCTATTACGGTACTTTTTAAAGAAGTAGATCACTTTGATACGGTGGTAAGCAGCAGTAGATCGCAAAGTCCTTATGGTTGCCACCCATGCAGTACAGGACTGGCTCTTGTCACGGCCACAGGAATTCTGAGAACAGGGTATCCTTTGGCTCATTAAACCGTGGAATAGTCGTGCTCATGGCCTCAGATGATTACTTTTGGGTAGAGTGTTCTATATACCCAAATTATCATTTCATACCTTTTCATTTGAACACCCCTTATAACTGTTTGTTTTCTTTTTGTTGTTTGACATAACAGTGTGTGCGATTTGGTGGACAAAATGTTACTGAATGTACCCCATTGCAATTGTTCTTATTTTTGAAAGATTACTTTATTGGTTATTCTATGATTTGATGCATTATTTTGCCTGTAAGTTCATGAGTATTGTTATGGGACAAAGAACAAAAACTTGCTATAAATTTAAAGTTTGAATGAACTTATTAATAAACTCAAAAATTACTTCAATTAAAAAGACTTGTTTACTTACCCTTCAGATCTTAAGTCCCGTAAAGGAGACCATAATACACTGTTCTTTCAAACCTAAAGTTAATAACACATACAAGAATGCAGAAGTCCTTACTTCTTTTGTAAACTTACTAGTGTATTCACTCTTCCAATCTCAAAATATATCAGGGAATAATTTTGAAACTATAACTGGAAACCAGGGAATTTCGCTTTGGTAAAAGTGACTTCCAACATAATTTAAATATATTTCAGGCCCTTTCTGAGTGTTTTCTCACTTATAGTCCCATAAAATTAGGAAAGGAAAATAGTTGATCATTTACTATAGGTTCATTCTAATGTTTTGATTTTGACTTTTTTTATTAGTCTGTGGCTGAAAAATCAAAAACTAATAAAACAAGCATACTCAGTATTTTTTTCTTTAACCATAATGGTTTTACATGCTTACCATAAAATATTTAACACAGTGACTCATCTAATCAGATTTCAGAATGTGTTATACTGAGGGAGTTTGATTCTGTAAAAAAATTGGTAAGAGGATTTTCTGATAATACCTGATGTGACATCATGTCAAATGTTTTGTATATTGAGAACAGGGTGTGAAGTGTATGTATGTGTCAACAGCTGCCTCCACCACTGGACGTGACGACACTGGTGGGAGTGCGCGTCGACCCACAGACGGGAGCCATCAACATCAGTCCACAGCTGCCGAGGTCGCGCCCCGGAATCCGGTCACTAGACAGGACGAGGGGCAGTTTCCAGGTGAGACAGGGCATTCACTGCTCACTAAGCTCATATTTGTGTCAAAAGAAAGTGCCACCAAGTTGCAGATTGAAGTACTGAGTCAGGGGTGTGGATGAAGTGCTGTCGGCAGAGATTGTTACTCGTAGATTGCGATGTCTGTTGGTCACGAAAATGAACTGACGGTTCTGTAGATAATGAAAAGTAATAAAATTGAGAGCGTGGTCACAAATCTAGTTCTGCATGCCAGTCAGGTGGAGGGTTTCTAGTACAGAGTAGCAACTTGGTGCTATCGGCATAGCAGAGTGCACTCTTTAGTATTCACAGTCCATTCTCTTATTTTATGTTTGTTTGACAGCTAGGATAATCTAGTATGACATTTGTAATTTTAGTGAAGGAGACTCCTTCTGTTGTCAGCCAGATTTATTTTATTTAATGCTGTTCACTAACCTGTTTTAATACCATTTTATCTATGATGATGGTCCTGGACCGAAACTAGTCGATTTTATATGTTTTATTAAATACCTATTGGAGACTTTTGTTTCCACCAATGAATAAATGAGCGTAGCAGAAGGAGTGGAGGAGGGGGTGGATTGTAGTGGGTGATAAAATGATAAACACAGTAAGCTGGTTCATGTGGATGTGCGTTACTATTGTTATTCAGAGAGGAAGAGTCTTGTGTGGGTTTTAGTTGCGTGTAGAGCTGCATCGTACCAGTCTTTGGATTGAATACATTGACATCATCATCTGGAATATGGGCAAAATTGGGTATATCATATGTTTGATTGTAGTTTTAAATTTGACCAAATTTATTCATTTATTTATTTATTGGTCAAATTCAATATTTTCCACAAATACAAATGATTATAGTTTCATCCTTTTCTGTACATAATGTTTGTACAGCATAAAAAAGCAACACTTTTCTATGTGAACATTTTGTATGTCATCATTTTATGTATCTTTGTAAGTTTCACATCATTTTCTATCTCATTACGACATTTATTTGTCACCAAAGAAGGCAAAAGGCACTTCATAATCAAATAACAATAAAAAAGTTTCCTGTTTAACATTATTATTTTAATGAATATAGTTTTACTACATGCTTCAGCGTGAAGTAACAAAAGCTTTTCTTTTCAGGTGTACTCTGTGGAGCGTACGTCTGACGGCATATACCCGTACTTCGCTATGCCAGAGAATTACCTGGGCAATCAGCTGAAGTCCTATGGCGGATATCTCAAGTACACTGTCAACTTTGTTGGCCAAGGAAGACCCAACAATGCTCCTGAGGTCATACTTTCGGTAAGTGTGGAATGAAGTACTGCACAGTGATTTGAAATGAGATAAAAGTCTTTGAGAGTTAAACTCCCAGCTCTGAGCATCATGTGTGTTTTTATAAATTGCTTTGTGGTCCCAGGAAAGTCCTGCAATTGGCCTTGCAAGAATTAGTTTATTGCTTTCCACTTCCTCAGTTCTAGATTGTGATGTTGCCCACGATCAGTTTATAGGCGTTTTGTCTTGGTAGTGATAGCAATTGCCTATATGAAAGGAAGAAGGCAGTTTTGAGGTTAATGTGAGAGCCAAGAGCCAAAATTTCAGTGCCCTCAGATGCTAAAACATTTTATTGTGGCATTCGTATTTCTAATTACTCAGTATTATCAGGATTTAAATTAGGTGTGTGTTTTTGAAATGACATTGTTTTCCTCCTCTTTTTTCCCCCATTTTCTTTAGAGGGATTACAACAGTAAAGGCGCCATTTGAGGAGTGGTCATATAAATTTATTTCAAATAAAGACACACACATACAACACTTTCAGCTATCAGCCATGGCCTTCTTCAGAAAATAGAACACTCACACAATCACACAGGACCACAACACAGTTATACAACCATCACCTCCGGCTGCTGCATGGCGCGATTAAATGTGATCTCAGCGAAAGAATTCACTTTTCTCTTAAACTATGCGTTGTTAAAAGGGGGGGGGGGGGGGGTAGAGAGAGAGAGAGAGGGGGGGGGGAAGAAGAAGAAGAAGAAGAAGGAAACATGTTTCTTCATGATCGGATACAATGTAGCACTACGTGCATGATAGTTCAAAACAGACCACAGACACTACAACAAAAGATGAAATCCAGATCTAATAATCACGAAAACTATTTATGGCAGCTTCTAGTGGCATTTTTTTGCAACTACCATTCACAAAACTAGGCTCTCATTACAAAATCAAGGAGGTTAGAGATTCAAAACCATGGTTTCTTCTTACCTCCATGCACAAAACCTACTTATGGCGGCATCTAGCAGCATTTTTCGGAACTTTGCCTTTGAATCTAAGTTGCATGCATATTTTTAGATCCTGAAAACTGGGAAAAAAGTGCGGCTTGCGTTCAGGTAAACACGGTAACTTGGCGGTTTTCTTATAGGTCAGATATATGCTTAAACTATAAAATTTTGATGAAAATTTGTACCCCGTCTTATCTGAAGGTCATCTTATCTGCAGAAATATATGGTATGTCATTTTTTTTTTCCACGAATGTTGTTTTTTGAAGCATCAAGAGCAAGAAAAATGTAAACATGTTAACGCATAAACGGGTGCGAATTAACATTGTAAACATAGCAACCTAGAACAAAATGCCATAAATGGTGGGACAATGTCAAATCTGGGAATGTAAAGGTGGGGTTATAATGTAGTTAGTGATTTGATTGATCTCTTACCCACCCTTACTGTATGGCACAGATAATAACTGTGTAACAGTGCAGATGTTAACAGTATGAGGTGTATGTCTCGTTTTGAAACAAACTTGTTCCACTCGCTCATAGAATTTTTTGTTCAAAACAGTAATGACGAACTATTCTTCACTTTCAGTTTTGGTTCCCATATTGCTCCGATGTGTGACGGGTTTGTTTTTATCTCATTGTTGACGCAGAGCTATGGACAGGTGTACTGGTGGGGGAGTCAGCTGATAGGCACCTTGTGTGTCTTTGTTTTTTGTCAATGAATGCAGAGGAACAGTAAAATAACTTTATGCTGAGCTGTGTCTGCAGTGATCAGAACCACACTGCACTACTTTCACATCTGCAGCTTTTACATCTATCTTGAACTTCATTCCTGTCACGTGCCAGTCTCTTCATACAGAATGAACCCTCTACTCTGCGGTCCAGTGTGGCCTGTTACGGAAGTTCATTGGAGCCTGAGACTGTGTGTCGGACGGGATGTCAAAACTGTATCCTTGCTTTTTGCTGGTAATGTTACTGGCTGAGTTATCCTAATATGAGTTGTGAACTAGCCCCACAGCTTTACTTTCATTTCTACCTCTCTTCTTTCCATTTCTCTACAATAGCCTTTCTTCCAGGAGGGCTCCCATCACGAGCTCTGCAGGAGAGCTCCTGTGAAATTTAGTAGGAAAAGGAAGAGGTACTTGTGGAAATAAAGCTGTGAGGGCAGGCCGTGAGTCGTGACTGGCTACCATTGCCTGCAAAAGGAATAGGACAAGGGTTCGAGTCCCAGCCCTACACACTACAGAATTTAGGAGTTTGTAAGTTTGCAGCTGTGTATTAAAGCATTTGAAATATGCGACTAGTTTTGGTTTTTAAGGGATTGTGTTCATACGAGGTTACTTAAGGAATTACTGCTCTTCACTCCACAGGGCAACAACTACACCCTAGTCCACATCCCACGGCAGCAGCCTGAAGCAGGCCGTGACAACGACATGTCGGTTCGCTTTTTCTACGGCGAATGGTACAAACGGACCGGTGCCAGGCCCGGCGGCGACATTCCCGGAGGGCCGACGGACGTCCTCGCTTCTCGAGAGGAGATCATGATGGCTCTCAGCAATGTTGACAACATCCTCATCAAGTGAGTGACCGAGTCTAGTGATCTTTAAAGGAAATTAGTGGTATGCATATCTTCGATTTCCTTTGTACTTACAGGATATGAAGGTCACTGCCTCAACATCAATTTCCTTGAGTAGTTGAACCTGTGTTATAAAAACATTTGAAGATGAAAAAAATTACTTTTAAGAGTTCAGAGCATTGTTGGATAAAAAATATTTGATTAATTTTGCACAGGGATGAGTAAGTGAGTGTCCAGTGTTCTAGAATTATAATCACATTATAGCTCATCCTGTTCACACTGAGGTATAGGTCTACATTGGTTGTTTCTACTTCTTAGGAATTTTTCCTCTATAATATAAATATAAATTTTCATAGATTTACCTGTAAAATGCTATCCTAATAAAGTATTTTGATACAACTTGCCACCCCTTATTGCAACATTGATTGGAGAATTAAAAAATCCCGAAGCGTACATTTTTTTCTCTTTTTTCCACTTAATGGTTGAATTTCCAAAAATTATTGAACCATGTATTTTTAAAATTCCAATCAAAAATCTACACCTGAAGTTTTATATTTCTTGTTTCAAAATTTCCTTAATAGCAGTTTCAAAATTGCCTTAATAGCAACGTAATTGGAAAAAACCGTTCATCCCCTAGTTTACCCCCTGAGGGATGGGAATATTGAAAAATCTCTTATGCCTACAGTGTAACATAAACAAAGTCTATGTATTTCATCTTTCTGTCATCTGTAGATTCACTTTTCAGCGCCTTTTTCTGTCTTTCAGTAACTGTTCGATACACGAAATTTTTTTTCTTATACTTTGGCATCTTTTTTGGTAGTTTTACTATTCAGACTGCAGTATGCACTTATTTTTCTTTATTCGTACACTTGTTGCTGAAAAACAACTGAAGAATGTGCATCATGTTTTGCTATATATAACCTCTTTGCTATTACAGTGTGAAGAGTCATCACTGGTCTTCAGTCCGAATTTTGTATAAGCTGACGACTTTCAACCATTATACTTCCACCCTCTTGTAACTATCGACACGGAACTGCTGTGGTGTACAACGAGAGACTTTGGATTACAACAACACAGAGAGATCGTTCGTCTCCATTGTGTAGTTTTTGCTGAAGAGCAAAATATTGACAGACACACGCAGAATTTTATATAAGTCAGTAACTTTCAACTCTCACATCTGCCACCCCCTTATTGTTATCAACGCACTACCACCATAGTGCACAATGGGAGACTGATACCTACTACCACATACAAACACTATTCGTTTGCGATGTGTAGTTATGGCTGCAGAGTGAACTATAGGCGTAGACACCTCAATTTTTATATATATATATATATATATATATATATATATATATATATATATATATAAATGGTATAAAATAAAGATTTTTGACTTACCTAAAGTACAGGCTGGTCGATAGGAACACTAAACACACACAAAAACACACAACTATTCGAGCTTTCGCCACCAGTGGTGGCTTCTTCGGGAAAAAGAGGGAGGAAGGAGAGGAGAAAGGGAAGGATACGGGTTTTAAGGAAGTGGAAAAGGAGCCATTCCAATCCCAGGAGTGGAAGGACTTACCTTAGGGGACAAAAAGGAAGGTAAACAATACACACACACTCACACATATCCACATCCAAACACACTTGTTTGTCCCCTAAGGTAAGTCCTTCCACTCCTGGGATTGGAATGGCTCCTTTTCCACTTCCTTAAAACCCGTATCCTTCCCTTTCTCCTCTCCTTCCTCCCTCTTTTTCCCGAAGAAGCCACCACTGGTGGCGAAAGCTCGAATAGTTGTGTGTTTTTGTGTGTGTTTAGTGTTCCTATCGACCAGCCTGTACTTTAGGTAAGTCAAAAATCTTTATTTTATACCATTTTCCTACCTGGAAGGTCTCCTTCTATAATATTATATATATATATATATATATATATATATATATATATATATATATATATATATATATATATATATATACACGAATAAAATCACACACAAACACACATACAAGCTTTCGCCACCACAGGCAGCTTCTTCAGGAAAAAGAGGAAAAAAGGGAAGGAAAAAGGGAAGGATATGGGTTTTAAGGAAGTGGAAAAGGTGTCATTCCAATCCCAGGAGTGGAAGGACTTACCTTAGGGGACAAAAAGGAAGGTAGACAAATACACACACACTCACACATATCCAAACGCAAACACACCTAGACGGACATTTGTAAAACTCCTGAGGTAAGTCCTTCCACTCCTGGGATTGGAATGACTCCTTTTCCACTTCCTTAAAACCCATATCCTTCCCTCTCTCGTCCCCTTTTTTCCTCTTTTTCCTGAAGTAGCTGCCTGTGGTGGCGAAAGCTTGTATGTGTGTTTGTGTGTGATTTTATTCGTATCTATCGACGAGCCGGTCCTTTTGGTAAGTCATCTCTTTTCTATTTTTATTTTTATTTTTGTTTATCCCACCAGGAAAGTTTCCCTCTATAATTTATATATATTAAGGTATTACTGACATTTGTTTGTTGTAGAAATAGAGACAGAGAGCTAGTGCAGTGGTTACCACACTGGACTCACATTCAGGAAGGCAGTGATTCAAACTAACCTCAACCGCTTAAAGTTTTTTTTAAATTATTTTCCTAAATCGCTTCAGACAAATGCTGGGATGGTTCCTTTCATGGACAATTTCCTTTCCCAATCTTAACCATCAGTCAACAACATAAATTGCTGTTACATTTTCATTAATGTCATGTCTTATGACCCAACTTGTTTTTTCGGTATGTGTGTCATTTAAACATTTTAGGAAACAGTGAAGCTTATTAAAAAGAAAAGAAAAGAAGTGGTTATTGAACATTTAGGAGACATATAGTCACTGTGAGCTACTTTTCAGTGAATTTGTACATTGAACATGTGATCTATTTAATAATATGTTGGAGAAAGAAGCTTAACTAAAACAATCCAAGCTTGTGCTCCTCTGATGACTGCATTGTGAGAGTAATGTTAAACAAAAATCTACCTTCTTCTTTCCAAGAATTAGGGGACATCATGGATTCTATAAACACAGCTCCATCTGATCCACATAAAATTCAGGCCACTATTGGATAAAGGTTTTCCAATTATATTGAAAGACAAATATAGTCATTATTTGTTTTGAATATAGTAATAAGGACAGTATCCAACTCACCGCAAAGACATGGTGATCAGCTATCGGCTATGGCCTTCTTCAGAAAATAGAACATCATTCACACAAACACACACCCACACAACACAGTCATACAACCGTCACCACCAGCATCTGCACTTCGAACATGACGGTTGTATGACAGTGTTGTGTGATTGTGTGAATGTTCTATTTTCTGAAGAAGGCGGTGGCCGATAGCTGAAAGTGTATGAGCCGTCGCAGCTCGGCGCCACGTCTTTGTGGTGAGTTGTAAACTGTCCTTATTAGTATATTGTTAATTTCAACCTGGACTTTCAATTATTAGATTATTTATTTCCGGTGGCTGTAGACATACCTCAATCTGGCAGTATTAAACTGAATATAACAATACGCTTTTGCAGAAAGAAACAAACCCAAGATGTACAGATAAGTTTAGGTTCAGTTATCTGTGTCTGATTTTCCAGTTTGTTCCTCTGCAACTACTTCGATGCTAGTGACAGCTGTTGTTTTGCAGGACCCAGCACACAGACGGAGGGCTCCTGAGCACAACGCTATCCAACATCCACATGGACTCGGCTGCAATCCGCAACACCGGCCAGGGCCAGGCAGCCTACGTGGAGGAGTGTCGCTGTCCACCTGGCTACGCTGGCCTCTCTTGTGAGGTGAGTCGAGCTCTGGTCTGCTAACTGCAATCCTGTTCTAAATCCAGCTCCTTTTCAGTGAATTTGTACGTGGTGCATGTGATCTATTTAATAACATACTGTACTGTTATCCAGAAATGTCTTGATAGTATTTGGTGGACTAATAGCAGTTAAGAGCTATTAACTCTAAATGAGTCATGAGAACAGAAAAACAATATACACAATTAGTAATAGACTGTTATAAAATATAAAAAATTGCAACACTTTGTCACAATAGTCAGTTATTGATTTCTCATTGAGCACTCTTGGTAATTGATTACCAAATTGCCTAATCTTTTGTTTGTTCTGCTCTAATTATCAGGACAAGGTTTGTATGAAAGAAATTTTTTGGAAAATCTACCGGAAATTATCAGAATTTGAGAAAAACTGAAAGTACGCTTCCAGTTCGGATCATTTTCTAGATTCTCCAACAGCTTATTCATTACTTACTCGCCTAGTGATCAAGTACGTCATAATGGAGCGAAGGAATACGCCGAGGAGGTTGAAATAAATGAAGATGGTGTTATCCACACAAAGTTAAAACAGCCTGTCAGATTTAAGATAAAAATGTTGTTTCTTTAGACGCCCCTCTGTATTATTCTTACCTCCACGGTATCGGTGGTAATCATATCTTTGGAGCATTGCAAACATAGAATTGATGTCACTTCTTAGTATCTTTGAGTGTTACAAACAGATTGAGTACAATTTCAACTAATTGTTTTGTTTCATACAGAATTTCTATCATTAAAGTATGATCATGCTACATTTATTTTCTTTTAATTCAAAAAATTCCCAAGAAGATGTCATGTTATCAAAAGCATTTCAATTCTGCATGCTGTGAGTAAAATGTGCTAAGATGTGCTGTAAAAATGTGTGGTTTTGATTCCATTTTCCCAGTCATTTTTAATATAAAATATGAAATTTGTTTTTGTGCCTAAATGTGTAATCATATCTGTTCGTAGAATACAACTATTAAAAGTGCGGCTATTAAAGCTACTAACTTTACAGGTAGAGCAGCTCAAAAGATCTGTCTAATTGATTTACTCGTCCATTTTAACTTATACTTCAAATAAAGGTCCCAATTGAAATAACAATAAATAAGATCAGATAGAGCGGGAGGGGGAGATAGAGAATGGGGGAATGAAATGGATTTAAAAAGGGGGGATGATATAGACGCAGAGAGGAGGGGGGTAGGAGATGGATATGGTGTGGGATGAAGATAGGGGCAGGAGGAGATGGGGAAATAGAGGAGTGAGGAAGGGATAGACATAGGAAGAAGAGATTAGGGCATTATATATATCCCATACACATTAACTACTGCAAGGCATTGTCGGGTTTGCTAGTACAATACAAAGATTAGTTTCTATGTTTCTCATGTTGTATATTGATGAAGAATTTGACTTTTTTCACATCCTAGAAGATCTTCCATTTTTGTGGGGTATATGGAATACAGAGAGGGAATTAAAAATGGGTACAATTTTATGTGTAGATCAAGGGGTCGTCAGAGAATAGACTAGAATAGAAAGCTGCATCAAACTGGTTATCGACCGAAGACTCTCGACACAGTCGTGCAGACGAATGTAGTCGTCATTTTACACGATACGCTCGATTCGGCTGTACAACCGATTCGAGGTCGACGCCGCCACTCGCTTTCTGTCGTGTTGTTGCAGAGGTGCGCCGAGGGCTACGAACACCGGCCGCAGGGCCCCTGGCTGGGCGTGTGCGTGCCCAGTGCGCCGACCCCACCCGAGTCGTGCCGGCCGGGCGAGTACGGCGACCCGCAGCGCAACATCCCCTGCCAGCCGTGCCCCTGCCCGCTCACCGGATCCAGCAACCAGTGAGTATCACGAAATGCGTCAATGCCGGAACAAATTGGGCGACTCCAGTCACGGTGTGGTCGCAGGCTCACCGAAGACGTTGTTGTGTGTATGTTTGTGTCTGTAACTGACGAAGGCCTAAAAGACCGAAAGCTATAATGTTGTTGTCTGTTATTTGTGCCTTTCTGTGGCTTATTGGATGTCTATGTGGTGAGTAAGCAACGTATCCTTCCTGGAATTTCCATTGTTTAATTTAGAGGACAAGAACAGAGCATTGACATGCCCAAATTCAAAAGCCAGTGTTCCCAACTCTAGTGTTCTGTGGAGCTTCAGTGTGGTGTTTTCATTGTGAAAGAGAAGCTATATATAATATTTAGGATAGTGTATAAATAAAAAGTAAATGAAGATTACTCACCAGGCAAAGGAGCACAGGTGGTGATAGTAGCACAAATAAAACACACATACACACACACATACAAACGCAGGCTTTCGCAACCCAGTTGCTTCTTCAGGCAGAAGGGAAGGAGAGGGAAAGAAAAGGATGAGGGTTTTAAGGGAGGGGGTAAGGAGCCATTCCAATCCCGGGAGAGGAAAGACTTACCTTGGGGGAAGAAAAACAAATACACACATACCCTCACATTTACACAGATGCAAACACACCTAGGCAAACATACTGTAGAAAGTAAAGAAGTTAAGGAGTTAGACAGAGATGCTACTTGAGGCAGAGGCTCTGTCCAGAGAACCAAGGCAAAAATGTTAAAGAGGGTGGGAGGGAATTTAAATTTAGCGGAGGTTGAGACCAGGTGGGCAACGGGAAGAGAGAATATGCTGAAGGGCTAGTTCCCATCTCCGGATGGCCTTCAGCATATTCTCTCTTCCCGTTGCCCACCTGATCACAACCTCTGCTAAATTTAAATTCCCTCCCACCATCTTTAACATCTTTGCCTTGGTTCTCTGGACAGAGCCTCCGCCTCAAGTGGCATCTCTGTCTAACTCCTTAACTTCTTTGCTTTCTACAGTATGTCTGCCTAGGTGTGTTTGCATCTGTGTAAATGTGTGGGTATGTGTGTATTTGTTTTTCTTCCCCCAAGGTAAGTCTTTTCTCTCCCGGGATTGGAATGGCTCCTTATCTCCTCCCTTAAAACCCTCATCCTTTCCTTTCCCTCTCCTCCCCTTCAGCCTGAAGAAGCAACTGGGTTGCGAAAGCTTGCGTTTGTATGTGTGTGTTTTATTTGTGCTACTATCACCACCTGTGCTCTTTCGCCTGGTGAGTAATCTTCATCTATTTTTTATTTTTATTTATATATTTTTCCTGCTAGGAATTTTTTGTCTATAATATTCATATCATAAATTTAGGATAGTGTATATGTTAACATTTATTGCAGTTTAACTCATCATATCATTTCATTTCAAAATCATTTATTTAAGCACACAGAAACAGTTGAAATATAAAAACTCTCTATCAGTAAAATCATTGCAACAGCAAGGCTTTCACATGTGTTTCAGAGGCTCAGTCATTGTGGCACAGTAATCCAATGGATTCGCTGGGTTTGCCATCCTCTATTATAAAAAACTGACCAGCCAAGAACTTGACAATCGACATAGAGCAAATGTAGCAACAAGGGACCATAGTAACCCAGTAACAAATGAAATACATAAATAATAATTATAAAAAGTAAAGAAAGTTTGACTTACCAGGTGAAAGGCACCGGCTCGTTGACACATACATAAATAAAAACATACACATACCCAAAGGACAGGCTCATCGACAGACACAAAATCACACATGTACAAGCTTTCGCAACCACTGTGATTGGAATGGCTCCTTTTCCACTTCCTTAAAACCCGTATACTTCCCTTTCTCCTCTTCTTTCTTCCTCTTTCCCTGAAGAAGCGACCAACGGTTGCGAAAGCTTGTATGTGTGCTTGTGTGTGATTTTATTTTTTGTCTGTCGACGAGCCTGTCCTTTGGGTAAGTCATCTGTTTTCTATTTTTTATATAAATTTATCCCACCAGGAAAGTTTCCTTCTATAATTTTCAAAACATACACATACATACACACAAAACTGAGCTTTCGCAACCTTAGGTTCCTTCTTCAGAAAGAGCAGGGAAGGAGAGGGAAAAGGAAAGGATGAGGGTTCTAAGGGCGTGGGTAATGAGTCGTTCCAATCCCGGTAGAGGAAAGACTTACCTTGGGGGAAAAAGGGTAGGTGAACAAACACATACACCCGCACACATATACACGCACACACACGAAGACACACACATGCCAAAGCGAAAACTCAGTTTTGTGTATGTGTATGTTTTTATGTATATGTGTGTCAATGAGCCGGTGACTTTGCCTGGTAAGTCAAACTTTCTTTACTTATTATAAATATTTTTTCGGACAGGAATGTCTCCCTCTATATTATTGTTGTTGTTGTTGTGGTCTTCAGTCCGTAGACTGGTTTGATGCAGCTCTCCACAATACCCTATCCTGAGCAAGCCTCTTCATCTCCACATAAGAGCGACAACCTACATCTGTCTGAATCTGCTTACTGTATCCATCTCTTGGTCTTCCCCTGTGATTTTTTCCCCATACACTTCGCTCCAACGCTAAATTCACAATTCCTTGATGTCTAAGAATGTGTCCTACCAATCTATCCCTTGTTTTAGTCAAGGTATGCCAGAAATTCCTTTTCTCCCCAATTCTGTTCAGTACCTCCTCATTAGTTACGCGATCCACCCACCTAATCTTTAGCATTCTTCTGTAGCACCATATTTCAAAAGCCTCAATCCTCTTCCTGTCCGCACTGTCTTTCGTCCATGTTTCACTCCCATACAAGGCAACACTCCATACAAATGCCTTCAGAAAGGACTTCCTTAGGTTTAAATCAATATTCGATGTTAACAAATTTCTCTTTTTCAAGAATGCTTTTCTACCCATTGCCATTCTGCATTTTATATCCTCTGTACTGCGACCATCATTTGTTATTTTACTGCCCAAGTAACAAAACTCATCTACCTCCTTTATTGCTTCGTTTCCCAATCTAATTCCTTCAGCATCACCTGATTTTCTTACACTGCACTCCATTACCCTAGTTTTGCTCTTGTTAATGTTCATCTTATATGCACCTTTCAGCATACTGTCCATTCCGTTCAATTGCTCTTCCAGGTCCTTTGATGTATCTGACAGAATTACTATGTCGTCAGCAAAACGCAATGTTTTTAATTCTTCCCCCTGAACTTTAATTCCTTCACCAAATTTCTCCTTGCTTTCCTGTATAGCTTGCTCAATGTACAAATTGAACAACAATGGAGAAAGACTACAACCCTGTCTTACTCCCTTTCCAACCACTGCATCCCTTTCATGCCCTTCAACTCTGACAACCGCTGTCTGGTTTTTGTACAAGTTGTTTCATAAATAAATAATAAAATAGACCTCAGCCATTGAAATAGTTGTGGAATGTTTATTTTCTTAGTAATTCTACCTATGTGAAGTTTTTATATTTCACTATTTTTACATGCTCAAATAATTATTTTCAAAAGATACAATGAGTTGAACGGCAATGAATCTCAGCATATACTACATCCTAACTGTTGTATTGCTTCTCTTTGATGACATAAATACAAAGCTGAAGCTCCACAGACCCCTATAGTTGGAACACTGCCACTTCTGAACTTGGACTCTAAAATTATTCAGGGTAGTCAATCTTTTTATCTTAAGTTGTACATGGATCACCCAGAATGTAGCCTCCATTTTTATGTAGCGTGTTTGCTTATAAATGTGTTGAGCTGGATCTGTTTTCACTGGCAACAGCCTACCCTGTGATATTAGAGACGAAATGTGATTGACAATGTGTGGCACCTGTTTGGTGTACATATAAATTCAATGCTTCCACTTCTCTCTCTTCTTTCAATTATAGCATATTATTAAATCAGCTTACCAAATTATCTTTGTTTCTTTTACTGACTAGATTTGGACGCACATGTTTCTTGGACACCGATGGACAGGTTACGTGTGACTGCCCACCGGGATACGTCGGACGCCGTTGTGAACGCTGTGATGTCGGATATAACGGGAATCCTCTTATCCCAGGAGACTCTTGCTCACCAGGTGGGTAGAATCTGCTAGAGCATATGAGTAAACTCTGTGTATAAAATTACATGCACATTGTTTTATTGTAGTGAGAACACTGTAAGTAACCGAAATATTGTACGATCAGTATCACATTTTGTGCTGTCAGAATGCTAATGTGCAACTCTTTTGGAACTACCAAGTCTATAGAATTTAGAAAATGTGAAGAGACTTTTTCCATTTGCTGATAACTGTTTTCTGCAAAAATATCCCCAAGAATACCTGTCAACTCTCCCAATTTAGATGAATATTCCCGAATTTCCACTTTTTTCCACACCTTCAAATTATTCTATTATTCCTCCACATTTTTTTCAAATCATGTATCATCACATTTCTTTAAAAACCATGCAAGTCCCATTTGTCTCCTTTTTCTATTACATACTAAATATTTTGAAGATATTGACTTTTTTCACTAACATTCATTGTTTTGGTCTCCAGTCTGGAGACTGGTTTGATGCAGCTCTCCACCCTGCCCTATCCTGAGCAAGCCCGTTCATATCCTCATAAGAACTGCAACTTACATCTATTTGCACATACTTTACTTTTACCCCACACACCCCCTTCCAATCCTAAATTAACGATTCCTTGCTGTCTAACGATGTGTCGTAACAATCGATCCCTTCTTTTACTCAAGGTCCATTTCTCCCCAATTCTCCTCATTAGTTGTATGATCTACTCAACTAATTTTCAGCATTCTTCTGTAGCACCACATTTCAAAAGCCTCTATCCTCTCCTTGTCTGAACTATTTATCGTCCATGTTTCACTCCCATACAAGGCAACACTCCACACAAATCCCTTCAGACAAGACTTCCTGACTTGTTAATATTCGTTGTCAACAAATTTCTCCTTTTCAGAAAAAAAAAATTTCTTCCCATTGCCATTCTGCATTGTACATCATCTGTGCTGTGACCATTGTATATTATTTTAGTGGCCAAGTAACAAAACTCGTCTACTGCCTTTATTGCATTGTTACTTATCTATTTCCTTCAGAAACGCCCTGACTTTCTTAGACTTAATTCCAAAACCCTTGTTTTCATCTTGTTGATTTTCATCTTGTAAACTCCTTTCAAGACACTGTCCATTGCAGTCAGTTTCTCTTCCAGGTGTTCATTATCTAATATAAAAACAAGACTAATGGGAAAAGAAAAGTGACGATACAATTATATAGATACCAGGAAATTGCTCATACCCTGTGCAGTATCTTCATAATTATTTTCATCTATTCTGTGCATTTTGTAGAATGTATACAGTTTTTTTCCTAGTGTTGTGCATTGTTTGAAGTTTTGTGCTCAAGTGAAGATGATTATTATTCAGTTTTTATACAAATGGTATAAATATTCCAAGTACTTGTTTGTTACTTACTTTGTTATCTGAATCCCTGAAAGGCAGTAGTTATTTCAAGTTCATCTTATTCATAATACCCATATTAATTGCATTTGATATTTTGTTTTTCTGACTTTACTTTTCTGATCTCAGTTTTTATAATACTGAGAACACCACCTGCCAAACTCAGTTTACTGTCATCTCTGTTTCTGCAGAGCACAGTGAAGATTGAGCTCACAAAAAGGTCAAATCTGCAGTTACAATCTCATTGGCAAGCCTCATATTGTTTATCGATTCTCTCTAAATGTTAATTCCCTACTCATTCTTCTCTTTGATTTCCTTTGCCACTTGTTCTATGTGTACAGAGTAAATATCAGAAGATTGCAACCTCGTTTCACTTCCTTCTCATGCTGCTTCTCTATCCTGTCTTGACTATTATGGCTTCTGCACAAGTCCTAGATTACCTTCTGCTTCCTGTATTTTAGTACTTCTAAAATTGGAATTTCAGAGAGAAGGATGAGGTCTCCCTATTTCTGAATAAGCAGACTTAGGTCAACTTGTGTCAGCAATCTGGCAACCTCGGCAATCTAATACAGAACCTTGTATTGTAGTCATTGCAAAGTGATAGTTGTGCTGTGTTCTTTCACTGGGATCATGTAAGTTCTTCTAATGCCTTCTTAAATATTTGGATTCTCTCTGTGAACTGATACAGAATTAAGAGCAGCAAGTACTGTCAGTCTGCACCATTTGAAACCTTCCTTGGAGGATAATAAAAATTTATTGTTCACTCTCTTGAAATATGACGACCGTAACACACCTTTTTAATACTACGATGAATATTTATGTCTAAGAAATATTATGAATATTTGGTAATAATTCTTTATCAAAGATTTGATCAAAAATATTATCGTGTATTACCGGCCCCTTTTTTAAAGTATGCCAAGTATGTTTTGTTGTGGCAGAAGCAGTAATGCCAACCTAAATTAGAGTAATCCGTGCACCCCAGTTTTTTGTTCATAAATTCGTGGAAAAAAATTGGGCGGATTACTCTAGTATATACTTGTCCACTCTATGATTCTTGTCACTTCAGTCTGTCAGGTTGTTCTTCCAGTACTGAGCCTCCCTTCTCATCTCTACCTACTTCCTCTTGCATTTCCATAACATTGTCTTCAAGTTCTTCTATATAGATAGGGAAAGAAACAAACGATCGTGTCACATATTGCCCTGTGAATCAGAGAAAAGTATGAAACTAGTGGCAGATTATCCCATCATGTAGATGTGGTCTCATATATGTGGTTTACACCCAGTTGGTAAAAGGTGAGTAACAGCCACTTAGAGGCATGTTGTTGCCTTATTGGTAATGGTCATGTGTGATTTTCAGGTGGACCATGTGACGCCGCAGGCAGCCTTTCAACTGAAGTCGATTCTGTGACTGGACAATGTCGTTGCAAGGTGAGTTGAGATCCTGAAAGCGGCAGCACAGAGTAACCTCCAAGCTCACTGGGCAATTGGGAACCCATGAGGCTTAAGATTCATAATGGTGATACAGTTCTTAACTTCTTGCTATCAGTGTCTTAATTACTAAAAATTGCACTTGGTTACTGATAAATAATAGCTCTAAGTGTTTCCTTGATATGAATATAAAGTGTAAAATTAATGGATTGTTTACTTTTCTTCCCATGCTCTCCTTGCTGCAACAATATGGTAAGTGTAGAAAAAGTGCTAAAGACTGCCGATGTTGATTTTTCTCAGCATATCAAATTGAGTTAGTGCTCTTGAATTTCATAAACTGCATCCATATTTTCCTGTATTTGAATCGCTTTGTTCCAAAAAAATTTCTATACTGTAGGTCTGATATTCTTTGACACCTAGTGAATTGTGTGTTAACTTAATCTGTTGCCCAAACAAAGAAGAAATAAAATATATGAAACATCTGTCAGTGAACTAATATAGGTAAGAAATCCTAAGATTCTCAGGGCTTTACTTGTAGTGTAGGTGATACCAAGAACTTATGTGGTTTTAGTGATGTCATTTACCTTGGAAAACAAGACAATGAATTAATTCTATGAATTATTGGATTAATTTCAGTGTACAGATTGTAGGTAATTAACATATGAAACCAATATGTTATGGTTCAGTGAAAAACTTAAGGTCATTACTGTTGCTTTGTTTCTTGTCATCAATAATTAGCAAGTAAAAATAGCAGAATTTGGCTCACTTTGTATAGCATCATTCATATTACACAGATTGCTATAAGCTGCTATTAAAATATGCTTATTTCATCCAAAACTGACCTCAGGTAGAGAGGATAATCTGACATCTGTTTCACAAATATTGTGAAATGCAAGAAGATACAAATGAGGACACATGTCCTAGTAATCAGTACTCTGACACTATAGCCAACAGCATGTGTTAACATCAGTACAATGGTAACATTGTTCACATTATTATTTGTAAACTAACTACAAAAGATTATACATATGTGACCAGGAAAACATACATACAACCTGACAGGACAAACTGCAGAACAACAGAAATTACCTGGAAAGTTACATAGTTGATAGATAGAGTGGCTTGCCAGTTTTTACCTCAGCTCGGTACTGCCGATAGTAATACCATAAAGACAAAAGTAAATGTGGGAAGATCGTTCATTTCCACCTTTCACCCTTCACGCCAGTCTTATTTCATGGCATGGGCAGTGAGTAACTTTTCCCTTCTATCCCCTTTCTGCCGCAGTGGAACGGCTGAGCGCTCTAAGGCACCTCGCTGCGGAACGGGCAGTTGTTCCCCATCGGAGGTTCAAGTCCTCCCTCGGACATTTGAAAGGGGAGTGGGGGGTGTTGTCCTTTGGTTACATTAAATTAGTTTAAGTGGTTTGTAAGTCTAGGGACCTCAGTAGTTAATTCTCATAGCTTTACAAACATTTGAATTCTCCCCTTTCTCCTCCCTTCCCTCCTACCTGACAAAGGAAATTTAAAATGTGAAAGCTTGCCTTCCAATGTGTGTGTGTGTGTGTGTGTGTCAGCAGTTATGAGTTGAGGCAAGTACTGGCCAGCCATTCTACAAACTGTTCTGAATTATTTTTTCACACCTCATTGGAGAATTTCTGTAAGATTGATTTAATAGGTCAGTGTTTGTCATTTTATTTGGAAATTCAGTACTGTAACTATCCAGCATTACCCAGCCCAAACCCACCTGTGGTCAATAAGGCACACCCTTCGAAGTAGCCCGGTTCATAACGTAAACAGATGTTTGCAGCTGTCGATAGATAGGAATTTGATTATTTAAAGAATTGAGAGTGAAGAGGTTATTGATTGTCTTTCAAAACAGTAGTCACAGTGCAGTTTCTGTAGAGTCGTAGTCGTTCTATACATTATTGAGTCTGAACGTTAGTGTAGACGTAGCAGCCACATTGTCATTCTGCCCCCAGGAACTGACAACGGGGACACTGTGCAACCAATGCAAGCCCAACTCGTTCCACCTGTCACCGCTGAACCCAGAGGGCTGCATCAGCTGCTTCTGCATGGGCATCACCGACTCCTGCACCAGCTCCTCCTGGTACCGCCAGCAGGTAACCTCCTGGCATACAGCAAATTCAGCTTCTTTACTTTTAATTTGTACATTAACTCTGTTCACATTATTCTCAGTTAAATCCAAGTTTGTGACATTAGCTTCTCGTCGGTGTGCAAGTATTTTGTAACGACATGCCGATCGGTGCAAACGGAAGGCAGCCGATCAGAAGTGTCTTTGAAAGAGCCAATGAGAATGCGTCTTTCAATTTTTGTTTTGTAAACAACTCTGTGTTGTCCGTGTAAATATTGTTAGTGGCAGATTCATAGAAAATAAGTCAATGTTTTTGATGATAGATTATCCAAAAATGCCTTGACATGAGTATTTCTTATAACAGAAACGGTACGCATTTGTGGGAAATAGCTTAATGTTTTTTGACAATTTTCAGTGTAAATTTCATTGTCCCATTGCTGATGTAAATTGAAAGCCTTGGGGGCATATAACTACATAACAATGTATTCAGAAATCATGGCTTTGGAAATTTGTTGAATGTTTCTGATACATACATTGTAATGTAATAATTTGGAATAAACATTAGGTATTCATACAGTATATATACCTAAGACGTGTGAAGATAGAACACCAGCAGTTTTATTTGTATTTAAAAAAAATTATAGATATGATAATGAACTGCTGCATAATAACTTCAGAAAGCTACATTGAGAACCAGTCACTCAATGGGCATGGCAGGGTGTTGTTTAATGGAAATTAACCTCAGTTCATTCATAGGTAGTATTGATTTCTTAACATTTAAAATACTCAGTTGTTAAAAGCTACATAAAGGGTGGTGGTGGTGGTGGGAGGGGGGAGGAACTGTCACACTGGCTGCCTTTTGTTTCCATCATTCACTGCGCCTACCAACACCTGAACATCGAGATGCTAGTGTCACTAAAAGTAAATTGATCACTTGTGGCAGTTTGGCAATGGCAAACAATTTGGATGTGATGTTGAGTGGACGGATTGGAACAAAGAAAGTCCAATGCATCACGTGTCAACTAGCAAATAATTAGTACTGCTTTTCAGTGTATGTTTTTATTTGAGTACTTTAAGACAGAGTTTACTTTCATTAATACATACTTGCCTGCAGTACATTTAATTCATTACTTCTCTTGTTTCCAATTGGTATTTGATAAATCTCATAATACTGATCTTAAATTTTATGTTCACCTTTATGTGAATAATGCTAATTTTGTTATTAATAAACATGAATAATTGTACTCTTGGGGCTTTTCAATAGCACCGTTGAAATATTTTTACAGATAATTGCCACAATCTCACCAAATATGAAGGTAATTTTTTTCTTTTTCCCCAGCACAGATTTAATTTTTTTTTTTTTTTTTTTTTTTTTTTTTTTTTTTTTTTTTTTTTTTTTTTTTTTTTTTTTTTTTAAATTGAGCACTGACTTCCTTTACATCAAAATTAGAACACTTTCACCGTTTGACTGTTCTCTTGTTTTGCTGTGGTCACTGTTACAATTTTGACCATACAGTCATTTGCTTTTATGCTATTAATAATTAATCACTGTGTATGCTGTAACACATTAGTGGAACATCAAATGTAATAATTGATCATAAAGTTATCTCATATCAACACCATTTATATTGTATGTCAAACTTCCAGATCCACTGTCATCCTCTCATCTCAATTATTCTTTTGTGTCTGTGCACTGCTACTGAATTTAGATGTATGTTTCAGGATCAGTTGTTGTATATGCTGTCTTTGACATTTGCTACAACTAATTATTTCAGAAATATGCCAACTATCGTAGAATTAGCTACAGAGCAAAATTACAATATTCACTAAAAGGAAATAAAAGAACAGTCAAATGTTGAAAGTATCCTTACTTAAATCAGAGCTTTTCAGGAAGCCGAGCAGTGATGTCAAGGGTATCGCAAGATTACTAAATTGCAAATGTGAAAAAAGTTGAAAAATTGTAAAAAAAAGTTTTAAACACCCTTCACTTCATTTACTATGTACAGTTCTTAGAAATGACTCTAAAAATCAACAATTCTTTAAAGTATAATTTGTTATAGCTGAATCTCATTAATGTTAGTGAAATGGTGTCTTGTGAAACTTTTTGTATTTGGAGGGGTGTTGTCATCAGGATAAGTTTGGAAAGCTCTGATAGTAGTACACGGTTGTTACCCCCAAAATACAAAAACAAACTTCCTATCATCACACCTGGAAAATGAACCATGCTGTGTCTATGTGTAGTAATTTGTATTTGTATTTACCTACCTCACAGTTGTTGCTCCAATTGGAAAATGGTCCATTTGATTTTGTAACTACAGTTTAAAGATCACATCTGATCCAGTAGTCGTTTTTTTATTTCTGTTGCTCACTGAGTAACTAACAGAAAATATAACTCCATATTGTCTCATTATCCTAGCTATACACCAGTAAGTACAGCTTCCTTGTAATGTTGATAATTTAAAAGAACCCTTTATTTGTGGAGCATAACAAATGTTTAAACATGCAATAATCCATTCTCCTGTAATTAAACAAGCTTTTGATTGTCAAATAGTGCATTACTCGGTGTGTGGATTATTTGTGCACAGCCAGTAAATTACATTATTTATGTATTTATTTGTTATTTTTAAGTTGGTGGGGGAATGAAGCCTAAGAATTCTCTTACAGATAGAATGAGTTTTTAATTTATGATACGCTAATATGCATTCTGCAAAACCTAGACATTAGCACATATATGTATGGTTTTCTTTTTTTAAATGGAGAAGGTTTTTACACCCTACAAGCCACCTTACGGAGCACAGCAGAGGGTACCTTGCAGTAAACATTGACACTGTTTCACAGATCACAAGGAAAAAGTTGGGAAATATTTATGTAATTTTTCATAGACAGAAAGGGCGGTAAGAATAGCTGGATAGGGATGAAGATAGAGGAGACTGACCAACAGAAGACTGGAATAAATAAATTCTTGGACATTGCTGGATTTTTAGCTAGAAATATTTTTAAAATATCTTAAGTTATCTGCATAATGCCATTTTTCTGTTAAGAAGTAATAAAATATCTTGTATTCTGCAGTTTTCCATGCTTTTAGGCAAAAAGTATAACTGTTGAAATTTTCAGGACATGACATGTCATTTACTTGTTATTCTTAACCGTCTTCCAGATAACATCTGCATTCACACGCGACACCCAAGATTTCAAGCTGGTTGACGACCCTCTGAACCTAGACCGGCCCATCACGGAGGGACTGCGGGTCGACCCGGTGGCCAGGGAGCTCGTCTTCCAGGACTTCTCGAGGCGCAGCCCTGTCGTAAGTACTCTGCGCGTGGCAAGCCCACTGCATTCTCACCAGCCTGTGAACGATGGTTGTTGAGCACATTTTATCCCAGTATGTGTAACTGGTGGATAAGTGTTTGGCTGCCAGTGAAAACATATACAGATTATTTCAAATTCTTGAAATGCGCAAGCTTTTGGAGCTAATGGCTCCTTCTTCTGGCAGGTAGTTTGACAGGAAAAGAAGAGGGGTAAAGGAGTAAAGGAAAAGGATTTATGAGGTTTCAGAAAATGGAAGAGATACGGAAAAGTCTCTTGGAACACTGGGTCAGGAGGGACTTACCAAATAGGATAAGAAGGAAGTAGTCTTTCCCCATTCCCAAATGTTTCACAGTACCCAAATTTTTGGGAATCATTTAATCAGATGTGGCAAACTGCTTATAAACCTTATCCATACTATCACCCTGTCGGCCCACATTGTGAACCAGAAAGGTGGAAGCACCGAGCTACTGTGCACAGCCATTCAATGGATTTTTTGTAGCTGATTTAAGTTTTTTATCGCGAAGATTAGCTTCATTGACCACATAAAATTAAAATCACTTCTGTGCTTATGGAGTTTATGTACTGCTTTTGTTTAAAGCCACACAGCCATCTCAAAAACTGTCATCTGCTATGGTTGGCTGCGGTACAGAATGGAACCATTCGGTTTACAATGAAACATCAACTTTCACGAACTACCGCACCGTTTCCGTGAATGGGTAAAAAAAAGTAGTTGTAGTTCTGAAAAACAGTTACTGTACCATTTTTAAAGACTAACTAGTTTATTATATTTCACAAACCAAAATAAATGTGAGCATGTAATTTTTTAAACTAATGACTTACAGGGAAAAGGGGGGGAGGGAAGATGATGGAATCTTAATTATAGGCTGCACCACGATTTTGCAAGCCAAAATTTGAAGGGGGGGGGGGAATAGTAGTGCGGTCTATATTCAAGCAAATACAGTAGTTATATCCGAGTGATTGTACAAATATATGTGTTTCTTTTTCTGCTGAAGGCCATGGGCAAAACTTTAAGTTTGTGTGAATGTAATTGTCTATTTTACATGTCTGTCAGCGGCTCAGCAATTGTCTTTACAGTGAGTTGTTACCTATTCTCTATTATAGACATTCCATTCAGATTTCCCTTTGTTAAATTTAAATTCAAGTGTTACAAATTCTTTTACAAAGGCATTGCTTGGAGTGTAGTTTTATATGTATGTGAACTGTGAGTAGTAAACAATGCACAGAAAAAAAATTGTGACATACAGTAGAACCCCTATTTAATGTTTTTCTAGGGACCAGAATTTTTTAACCTTAAATGGGGGTTTACCTTAAATTGAGGTTTTTCAGAACTGTTTGCCTGTATTGATGTGAATTGCACCACCAACACACATAATTTCCACAATAACAACAATAAAACAAGGAGATACTTCCTCTACACACTATACTGTAATTAAAACTTCTTCTGTAACAGTCATACAGTAGTCAAAGATCATATTGCAGTTTCCCACGACAAAAAAAAAAAAAAAAAAAAAAAAAAAAAAAAAAAAAAAAAAAAAAAAAAACCACACACCCTTACACAATGACAGTAATATACTATATTGAGTTTTTTTTTCCAATATAAAACATATATTTACATGACTTTCACAGTGTCTCATTTTTTGAAAAAATCAGAAATGGTAGTTTGCTTTTTAGCACTGTTGAATTTTAGGTTCAAAATATCCATCTCCAACTGATTTACTCTGTCTATAACAGAGTTGCCCACTTTAAATCCTGTGACAAATCTCTGGGCAATGTCTATGCTAGCAACAGCTTCACTGCATGATGGTGGTTGCATTTCTTCATCCCTAACATCATCCTCTTCTTCGATATCTTCATCATTCTGCTTTAATTAATCTTCACAGATTTCCTCAACATCCCGGGTGAATGTAGTGGTGGCACCATCATCGCAAGCCAAATTCATCAAAAGTGATAGGTTTTTATTGTTGCATAATCATAACAGATAGAAATAAATATTTGAGAATTTCAACATTTCCTAATACTAAATGCCGGTTTTCCATAATACAAATTTCGTTAAATTGAATATAAAATTGCATTGCACTTATGGAATAATTTTCAGGACTTGAACGTTCTTCTGTTAAATGGGGGTTTACGCTAAATCGAGGACATGCAAAATCGGGATTATTCTGTATCTTGACTAAAGCAAGGGATTGATTAACTGGATCAGTTAAGGCACAGGGGAGAGCATCAGCTAGGGAGACTTAATCATCCTCACCCACGGAGATCGTAATGGAGGCATGGATGTTGGCTATTACAGTGGAATAGTGTGTGCAGCTTCCCTAGATGAGATGCCCACAGCAAACTGTATGGATATACCTACTGACAGAAGTAAGGCAGTTGGGGCAGCTGAAACTCTGCAAATCTCCCGTACCTGAGTAGTCATGTGACACATATGCCTCTTTGTGTTGCCTTATCGCTGTACATGTTTCTCTGTGGTTTCGGACTTTCTGCTTCCCAAAAATTCACTAGCAGAGCAGGACACTCTGTGGCAGGGTTCACTTCCCTGGCCTCTTGTCTAGCCACTGTGAATCTGAAATGCACATTATATCAATGTTGCTGATGCAAAAGAGACTGAGGATGTAATGCAGAAACTTCAACATGTTTCTTTTTCATGTGTGCTCAATTAATTGCTTCAGAAAACAGTTTTGGTGAAATCACATATGTTGAATGTTGCAGGTATCTCACGGTTTGCGATTGTCGTTCTAATGTAAGTGTGACATTTTTCAGGTGTACTACTGGATGCTGCCCCCGCAGTTCCTGGGAGACAAGGTGACCTCGTACGGCGGCTACCTCAACTACACCGTCCGCTACGTCCCTGCTCCAGGCGGGCAGAGCTCCAGGAACAATGCCCCCGATGTGGAGCTCATCAGTGTGAGTGCCACTTGATACAAAAGAATTCCTCACCTTCTTGTCTCTTCATTTGTAAGCAAACAGTGGTTAGAAAACAAGAATTCATAAGCATTGGAAGAATTCTTACAAACTGCCTGATCAGGAATAAAGTGATGCAATTTGCAAAAGGGGGGGGAGAAATGTGAATTTGACATATTGAGGGAAAGGCAGAAGTAAAAGTGGTGTAGTACCTGAAATTAGACTGATGGAGAATTGATTACGTTATTGGTAACTCAGAAGTTAGACCAGGGCCGAAACTCGAAATATCTAGCAGCATGCACATCTCTGCCTAACTAAAAGTAATTCCACTTATTGTTAGGACAGAGATGTATGAAAGTAGAAAACCCATTACCTACCATTTACACCTAATGTTTCCTTTTTCAGGGAGGAGTAGATCGAGTTGAGTTGGGAGGGAACGGCAGGTCATTCAGATCACAGGTTAAAGACACCTATAAATGGTCTAACTTGTTTGTCGATTTCACTATTTCCTATCCACTGGTTTGTCAAACAAATATACAGTTAGACCAACAAAGCTTTCGTCACATTTACCTGACTATTGAAGCTGCTGCCATACTGTTGTAAAATACTGTTCACTGGGACTGATGACCTACTGTTTAGTACCTTTAAAATCTCCTCCTTAACCTTTGACACTAGTGAGAATGGCTATCAATGCAGATAAATTTAGCACTGTGTATAAATCCCTACTCAAGAGTCTACCTCTGCAGACCCAATCCAGTATTAATTTGATGAAAGCCACACCATGTAAGAAATATGTGGCAAGTCTACCCACAGCACTTCGCAATGATGTGATATTTCCTCATGTCTTATTTAAATTAGTTGATTGTCACCACCACCAGCCCCCACACCTCACATCCTGGGCACACTCAAGGATCCAACAGTAGTGAGGGGAGGAGGGAGAGAGAGGAATGTAAGGGCCACTGTAAATGATTAAAAAATATGGCATAACTTGTACTAAGTATCCTCAACAACCCCTAGAAACCAGCAACATGGATTGTATATCACCTCAAATATGTAACCTAAAGAGACAACAAGTTTAAATTTTTTAAACAATAATAAGAAAACAGTCTACAGTGCCATAATAGTTTCCTTATAATCTTTGCCAAACAGAATGCTGTTAGTTCTGATGGTCCCACATCATAACTTTTATGGTTTGCTCTTCCTTCATATTCTTTAAATGGACTTCCATCAAAGTTTCATGATTATATTTATCTCTCAATTTGATCAGTCCCACAGACAAAACATTTTTATTTTGTTTCTCTACTTCACACACAGTGCTATGAATCAGTGGAAGAAATACATTGTCTGCAATGACAGCCATTTCCTTTACAGTGAATATACTTTGCAACATGGTGTACACAGCTACTACAAAAGTGAAGTTACATTGGGCAAACTTCATTTGTATGTGTGTATGCTTGTTTAACAAACCAGTGTATGGAAAAATTTAAATATGAGAAGGACGTTTGATTGCTTACAAGAGCTTGAATAGAGCTAGTACTTTGGTAAATACTGTGCCAGGTTCATATTAAATAAGATGATGTGTGAGGCATAACAGTGAATTAAGAGGAAAGAGAAATAATCTTGCAATCGCAAAACAGCAGAATGAAGGAAGGTGGAAGTAAGGCACAGTAAAGGAGAGATTTAAAAATAGGCAATAAGTAAAGTAAGTAATAAAATTCTCCTGTCGTAGAAAGGGTCCAGCTGTTTCTCATGGATGTGAAAATTCATTTTTGTTTTATCTTAACAACTAAGATACTCTTCATGTTTAAAAAATGCATAGTCAACCATCAGCTGATGGTTGACAATGCATTTTTAAAATGTATTACGGCTGTTAACTCACATATAAGTATTTTTTTGAACTCTTCCTGTTGCTACATTAGTTGATCTAATGCAGGGCGGTCATGTGCATCATCTCTTTGTTAACTGCATACATTGCTTGTTTTATTATCATATTTTCCAGTTGCTTGTGTATCGTACTCTCTGATTTGGAGATAAGGGGAAAGCCAAACATGTATGTAAGAGATTGTGGAAAACAGCCAGTGTGCCAAACTGCTGATAGTACAAATTCAGTATAGGTGATTCACCTCCTAGTCTTGCAAGCATGCATTGTGTTGAGTTACATGAGCAGGACAAATATTAATTTCCTGGAAGATTAAAGCTCGCCTTTCTCACTGGTTGACCATTCAGACATTAAACTTGACCAACCTTTGTGTAGCTCCAACAATCATGAGACTTTTCTCTTTCCAGTCAAATGACATCAAGCTGATGTACTTCGGGCGAGACCAGATCGAGGCAGACCGGCCACAGACCGTGTCGGTACCACTGCTAGAACAGTACTGGCAGCGCAACGACGGGCAGCAGACACACCGCGACCACATCATGATGGCGCTCGCCGACGTCCAGGCCATCCTCGTCAAGGCCACCTACACTACCAACACCCGCGAGGCCGCGTGAGTGCCCATCCTCCTCCCTTTATATCTCCATAATCTTATCGTTGATGTACAATAACGTGTAGATCACTTGAAAGAGATAAATTGGCTGGCCAATCTATCTCTTCTGAATAATAATTTATCATCTCTGTGGAGAATTTCCATATTGAATGTAGATCACTTGACCTTATTTTAAAATCGAGTGTAAATCTACCACAAAACTTGTCATTGGTGGATGATGACATTATAAAATATGGAGGAGCAACATAGAGGTGTGTATCTTGGGAAAATAGAGGCTGTGAGAGGTGATTATTTTTAGTAAGAATTCCTAAGGTTCCTGTTTCTACCATCAGTACTGTTGTGGGCTGACATTAAGTTGGTAAATAGGTGATGTGTATCACTCCAAAGTTGTTTACATTTCTAATGTTGTATAATTCTCTTTATACACAGTTGATGGTCATTTTAATGAATGTGGTTTCCTTCATGAAAACTGATACATTCTCTACAGATATTCTGTAAATAATTGTGGAAGTTCCTGTTGGTGCTTGTATTAAGACAAATTCAGGTGGTTTGTATATCTGGTTCTCTCCTCCCGTAGGCTGATCCAGGTGACGATGGACATAGCGGAGGAGCGCAACACCGGCCAGCAGCGCGCGTTCCCAGTGGAGCAGTGTGCGTGCCCCGTGGGCTACCGCGGCCTCTCCTGCGAGGACTGCGACGCGGGCTACACCCGCTCCTTCGAGGGTCTCTACCTGGGCCTGTGCGAACCCTGCAACTGCAACGGTCACTCTGACGAGTGCCACCCGGAGGAAGGAACCTGCTACGTGAGTGGAGCTCTCTGTCACCTACGAGATTGCTCTCCAGGCCCACTCGTTTGTTCAGCTCTTGCTGAACATTTTTTGCAAACCCCGCGATTATTGCATCGGGCCATAGCCCACTGATACGACTTAACAACCTCAGCACTCCTTGCCGTCGCTTGTTAATCTGTGCAGTTGAACCGGTTGCCGCAGAGTGCCGACTGTTGTAGGCTGATACTGAGTGGAGCTCTTACGGCGTTAAGCGTGCAGCTCTTTTCGTTTCAGCTGTTTGGAGTTGAACAACTTCGCTTCTCAAGAAAAGGAAGCTATATGCTTGAGCGCAAATGCTAAGAAATACTTTACCGTAAGAGTTCTTCAAAGTATTGATAGCTTTTCCACAGTGTTTTTATCGATGAAAATACTGCAGATGTGACTTTAATTGATATCTCATCAATTTCGAAGCTGCGTAGCAATTCTGCCTTGTTTAGACAGGTAGCTTTTGCAGAATGAAACTATCACTCTGCAGCGGAGTGTGCTGCAATATGAAACTTCCTGGCAGATTAAAATTGTGTGCTGGAATCAGGGTTCTAACCTGGGACCTTTGCCTTTCATGGGCAAGTGCTAATCCAATGCGCTATCCTGACATGACTCACAGTTTGTTCTGACAACTTCTGCCAGTACCTTGCGTCCTACTTGCCAAACTTCATAGAAGTTCTTCTGCTAACCTTGCAAGACTAGCACTCCTGGAAGAAAGGATATGGTGGAGACATGACTTAGCTACAGCCTAAGGGATGTTTCCAGAATGAAACTTTCACTCTGCAGTGGAGATATGAAACTTCATGGCAGATTAAAATTGTGTGCCAGAACCAGGACTTGAACCCGAGACCTTTGCCTTTCGTGGGCAAGTGCTCATCCAATGCGCCATCCTGACATGACTCACAGTCTGTTCTGACAACTTCTGCCAGTACCTTGCCTCCTACTTGCCAAACTTCACAGAAGTTCTCCTGCTAACCTAGCAAGGAAGAAGGATATGGTGGATACATGACTTAGTTACAGCCTAAGGGATGTTTTCAGAATGAAAATTTCATTCTGAATTGGAGTGTGTGCTGATATGAAACTTCTTGGCTGATTAAAATTGTGTGCCGAAACCAGGACTCAAACCTGAGACCTTTGCCTTTCGCGGGCAAGTGCTCACTTGCGCAATTGCCAGCAAAAGGCAAAGGTCTCAGGTTCGAGTTCTGGTTTCGGCACACAGTTTTAATCTGCCAGGAAGTTTCAAGTAGCTTTTGTTTACAACCTTGATTTTATCAAAACTGTAGCTTGTTTTCTTTTGAAATATCACCAATAAAACGAGAAAGAGTACAGCTACTGGGCAATTTTAAAACAAAACCTCTGTTACACGTTTAGGGCACATTTGATTATCTGGTATCTACTTTTCAATTTCTCGCATAAATACTACTGGTACCGGTATTTTATGAAGAGGATGATTTGGGAAGCTGCTCAGAATGCTAGCTAATTTGAAAATCTTTCTCTTGGAATCAGATTTACAATTTGCATAGGTAAAACTGCAAATCACTGATGAATTTCACAGTGTGTTTGGCATGAAAGTTTCTGCAGAATGCCCTCATAACCTCATATTTTGTAGTATAGTATCAACCATAAATTCATGGTAACTAATGTCACTAGCTTTTCTTTTTTGATTCTTACACAAGGGCACACAGCAGTAAGGCATCTATAAGGAATAGTATTTTAGATTGTTGGGCTATACGGCCCCATAAGTGTAATATCAGTTATCACAAATATTCAAACTAGCAGCAGCATGCATTACTCCAGTACGAATGCAAGTACTAGAACAACATTTTCACTGTTTCTTGCCCCCCCCCCCCCCCCGTCTTCCTTACTTGTGTTAAAAGAAAACTGCAGTTGGACAATAATCTTCAAGCCCAATAAATGCAGCAAATTACGTATTACATATTCGCTATTTGCACCAGGAGTAGCATTCTCTTCTTTCCGATATTATTTGTGAAACAGTAAATTAATTATCATCACTACATGACCTACCATGTATGCTATTATAATCACAAGATGACAGCTTTTATATGCATTCCGTACAAAGGTCAAACATACAGTTTCAGAAGTTTAATGACCCTCCAGTGAAAACCTCGCATTTCTCCACAGAACTGCCGTGACCATACGACCGGGCCGAACTGCGAACAGTGTGAGGCGGGCTACGAGGGCGACGCGACGCGAGGAACGGCTGCAGACTGCCGTCGGATTGGAGAGGGGCCCGGGCCTGGACCCGAACCCGACTGCAACTGCGACCCGCGAGGCAGCCGCGGCACCGACTGCCCGTGCGTCTGCAAGGTGAGCCACACTGCTGCTCTCTGCTTACACTGGACACTGTTGTACAGTTCCGTAATCGATCATCAAAACAGTCAATTGTGACATTTAGCAACAAACTCCTACATCCTAACCTATATTTACATTTACATTTTTTCTTATAACTCACTAGTAAAACTACACAAGTGCCACTCTCCACTTCTGATACACTTCTTATATCTTGTAGTCAAGGTCAAAATGTGAGAGACATTTTTTATGTGCCCATACAACTGTTGAAATTGTGAAAACCTGAAGAAAATGGAGTTGTTATCTTTCTGAGTATGTATTGTTGGAACAGTGGGAGATATACAATAAATTTTGAAACATAATTCCATATCATTCTTTGGGCACCAAGAACCAGCAGTACACCTGTGGACTCATCAGTGATAATTTCCATGGTTGCTACTGTACTTTAAAACTGTGCATTTTGAAATACTTTGAAATCTTCCCCTTACTCACAATTTGTGAAACTGTAAAATTTGTATGCGTGGTAAATCTAATAGTATATTTAATATTAAATTCAACCTTATTTGATAAAGTTACAGTACGAAGTTGCCACAGTCAAATATAAATTGTAACTACCCCTATATAACACTATACGCATGTTCTGCCTGACGTATAACCCTTGTCATAAAGGGCAATGGTGGTTTTTGAAATTTCACAGCGCATACATAAAAGATGGGCGCCATCTTACAACTGACTACTCGGGACTTTGGGATGTAAGTTTATCATTTATGGTTGAATTTATTGTTAAATAACACATAACATTTTTGCCATTTCAACAAGTCTGATATATTTTTGAAATATATATTAAAATGTTTAAAAAATGTGACTGCACAGTTGTACTGTACAGTAAGAACCATGGAGATTATGTTCAAAATTTGTGCTATGTCTTCTACTGTTTCTAAGATATGTGCCCTGAAAAGATAACAACCACATTTTCTTTGTTAGGGTTTTCACCACTTCAAAGGCTGCGTGAGCAAGTATTATAAAAGTACATATCTCATATACTACACAGACTACAATATACTCAAAATGTATCGGAATTGGCAAGTGGCACTTGAGTACTGTTACTTGAAAGACATGTTATAACAATAACGTAACATTGTTGATTGCTTCTCGATTCCAGTGAGGCCATAAATTCCTGGAATTTTATTTCAGATTTTCTATAAGAAATCCGTATTTCAAATGTTCTTTGAATAAAAGAGTGTGTCAGTTGCTGTACCGCACCACAACAATGGAATGGGAAGAATTGTATTTCAGATGTTGAATTAGTTAAATTTGTCACCCCAGTTTTGTTATCATCAGTTGTGGGTAAAGACCAGTTTAATGGAGAGGAGTATCTCTTTTGACTAATTCCAAAATTGAATTATGTATTAGCAAAGGAATCTGTTGTGCAGAAAGAAATTTTTAAGCAATTATTTTGAATAAAAACATTTATTCATCAGATGCCAGATGACAAAAGATTGTGTGTTGCACATACAGCTATAACTCACATAAATGACCTGCTTTGATATTATCAAAATTTAATCATAATAGCAAATTATCAATAACTCATCAAATCTAAGACTAGTTTTCAAATCAGTGAGAAGATTCCTTCAAGGTGAGATATTTTCTGCATCAATTCTCAATAATTTTAAATATCACTGAAAAATTTCTCTCCCTCTTTCCCACAAAGAGATGGCAGAAGCATTGTGGGAATAATTTTTGAGTAATCTGACATGATTAGTAGCAATCACTGATACACATCAAGGAAAACAACAAACCCACAACAGACTCACACAGTTTAAATAAAGAACATTTGCATTACAGCCTAAAACAAACCACATTTTCTTTTCTACAATATTTAGTGGCTGTCAGTTCTTGAAGATGCAAAATTGTACAGAAATAAATTGCATTGTTGACACAGTTGCATGCTTTTGTTAAATTGAAGACCACAAAAAGAATAAATTGTATTTTCTGTGGATACTCATTTCTATTCTGACTATATCGTATTGGTTATGAACTGTGGTTTGAAAGCTAAGAAACTGAAATAAGGCAGGAAAATAAGGAGATGGGACCTGGATAAATTGAAGGAACATGGGTTCTTGAAAGTTACAGAGGGACCTTTAGGCAAGATTCACCACGTTTACATGCAACACATCTTCTGGAAGACGAAAACCGATTTTCATAAACTGTTTTTCGCTGTTGTGTTTACATGTCACATCCTAGCCCACTTGATATGGCGGCTGAAAAGTTTCAGTTCCTGATTTAGTTAGCACAATCACTATTTTTCTTTGTTTAAATACACAGATTCATTCTCTCTCTAATATTTATACTTTCATTTCACGGTAGAAAATATCACACTGTCTATATGTGCCGAAAATTCTTAACAAGAAAACATAATCGGAAAAGCCATGAACGCTTCAAAAACGGTTGCGTTTTACGAGAGCACGAAAATTGATAGTGGAACTGGAAAACAGCTTTACAGAAGTGGATTTCCAGAATTGATTTTGGAATGTTTACATGGCCAACCAAAAGAGGATTTGGCAAATCTGTTTACGAAATCTGGTTTTGGGAGCCCATGTAAACGGGGTGATTAACAGAAAAGGGGGGGGGGGGTAACACAGTAGAAGATGAATGGGTGGCTTTGAGGCATGAAATAGTGAAGGCAGCAGAGGTCCAAATAGGTGAAAGACAAGACTTATGAAAAGCCTTGGATATCACAGGAAATATTGAATTCAGTTGGTGAAAGGAGAAGATATAAAAATGCTGTAAATGGAGCAGGTACAATAGAGAAGAGATGACTCAGAAATGAAGGGTAATACAATTCTGTAGAGGATTGTATAACTTGGGGAAAAATAGATAATTCCCGACAGGAAAATAAAAGAGATATTTAGATACAAGTAAAACAGTTGTATGAATATTAAGAACTGAGGTGGAAAACCAGTTTTGAGCAAAGAAGGGAAAGCTGAAAGGTGGAAAGAATATATAGAGGTGATCTACAATGGAAATAAACTTGGAGACAATATTGTAGGAAGGGAAAAGGAAATAGATGAAGACGAAGTAGGAGATACTATACTAAGAGATGAATTTCATAGAGCACTAAAAGACCTAAACCAAAATAAAGCCTCTGGAGTAGACAATATTCCCTCCAAGCTACTTACGTCTCTGGGAGAGACAGCCATGACAATGAGCAAATGAAGAGGCTTGTTTGGATGTAGTACGGGGGAGAGCTGCATCAAAACAGTCTCTGGACTGAAGACCACAACAACAAGAAGGAAATAGATTTAGGAGGCGATATGTATACTACTGCCAGTAGCTACGTATAAAATTAAGTAACTATACATTGTCATAGCTTTTGAAACTGTTAGTTCCGTCATCAGTGAGGAGGGAGTGAAGATGAGGTTTCATAGTGATGAATGGCAAGTGTCAGAGAAGTTTTACCAGGCAATAATCCTCACTCATTTTGCACTTGTGCAGACAAACGTGGAAGGCGACCAGTGCAACCTGTGCCGGCGCGGCACATTCTCGCTTTCGGAGGACCACGTCGAGGGCTGCCTCGAGTGTTTCTGCAACGGCGTGTCACAGACCTGCCAAGCGTCCAACCTGTATCGCCAGCAGATCCCCATGCAGGTGTTCGACGACAATCACGGCTTTACGCTCGCCGACAAGTAAGTTCGTCACAGCCCCAGCCCCCAGGGACTGTCTTTTTAAGATGTTCATATACTCGTTCCTAGTACATCATATTGGGAAAACCATTGTTTCTGATTCTACTTACTAGGATTGTTAGGTTGTTCAATTACACTTACTTGTCCCTATAGTTTTTACCTATAATAAACAAACACTGTGTGTACGGAAACCTCAGATTTACAACAACACTAAACAAGGGCTGAAATTATTTGATTTCTATTTGAATGAGTATGCTAATACCATGTCCATTTATTCCACTGTTGAGTTACTTTCAACATAACATGTGAAGTGTGTAACTTTAGTCAATTTTTATATTATATACTGTGCTATACGAGACCGTGAGTCAGTCACGTAAGGATTTCTGTTTTTTCCTTACAGCAACAGGCAGACAATAATCAGAGATGGATTCACAGTGAATATGGCCCGCAATGAAATCGAACACCGTGTGAGTGGAGCGGAGCAACGACTTTTCTGGTCTCTCCCACCTGCATTCACTGGCAACAAGGTGGGTACCATGCTGCTGTGTTACTGTCCAGTTACGAGTTGTAAGGAAATTCTTATTTAAAATCTTGGTTTAAAAAGTACTGGCAGAAATGCTGATGCAAGTAAGTCTGATGCTGTGTTCCTAGCTCTAGTGCAATGTCAGAATCTATTACTCATTCACTTTACAATTGACCTATGTAGCTGAGGGTACTGCAAACTGTTGTCATCTTGTGCTACAGATTACTTTGAATGATGCACGAGCAATATAACTACGCTCACTTAAATTGTAACATGATTTCTGAACTGATCTCGGTATATGTGCAGCAAGTAAAACAAATGTACATTCTGTTAACTCGTTCTTGCTCAGAAAAACAGTCAAAATGGACAGTAAGAATATCATCTGTTGTATTAAGGTCAAACAGTGCAGCTGCACATTTACAAAAGAACAGTAAGTTCTCTTTTAATATTCTCTTCTGTAGGAAAGTGTATGAAATGGGAAGAAAACTGAAGTGTTACTATCAAATAACAGAATCTAACAAGTGCATTTGGTATTAATACATTCTTCAACAGCAAATTGTACAAAATTAAACTGTTGTTTTTGGGTGTAGCTGATTTAAAAATTTGCTGTTAATTCATTATTCTACAGTAAAGCTAAGAAATCAAAATAAAATAGATATCTTGGTGTACAATGTAATAATAACTAAGAAGAAGAGGTCCCCACTGGAAGAATTGGCATTTTCAAACCATGTATCGTATTCTGGTGTAGATTGGTCTGTTTACATATAAATTCGGAATACGGACAAATCTCTAGAGCCATAAAACAGAGAAGACAATCAGATAGCTGATGAAGTATCACTTCACAAATAATGCCGAAAATCAATTTCAGAATTTCACTTTAGATTTTAGAGCTGGTCTTCACAGTTACTACAGCGTAGGGTACAACATGTATGCTTCTATTTATAGGGAGTATGGTTTGAATCTCCACAACTTGTCCTGTATGTTTTATTTCCAAATCTTTTTTCAAAATTGCTTTGATCACTGTTTTTATTCAGTTAATTGGTTTACTTATCTTTTTTATATACACTAGTAGTATAATAATAATAAAGTTGAAGTAATTAAATTGAATTTAATACATAAATGTTATTAAAATTACACACACAAGGATTCCAAATAAATAAAGAGGGAAAAAAAATGTGACCTAATGACAAAGTGTCAGGTTGTACTCCTGTCAAAATATTGGCAGTGGTCGATGCAGCATACCTGTAAGCTGTTTGACAATTCATTAAATTGGGAAAAGTTACAGTTTCACAGGTTTATACAATGTTGACAATAATGTGAAAATGCATTATGACTAAAATAACACATTTGAACCATTTTTTGATAAAAATTGTGATCTAAGTCTTTTCAATTAAAAATAAATAAATAAATAAATGTGTTTGTGTGGGGAGGGGGGGGGGGTGTTGAAGCACATAACAAGGCGTGAACCGTTGTCGGATGCGTTTGGCCCCATCTGGCCATAAACAGAGTTTAGTTCCATGCTCTACTCTTGACAATTGTAAAGTGAATGGATAATACATACTAACAAATGACACAGAATCATTCTTTTATTATGTGGAAAAACTATTGCCAAACCTATTTTTATGGAGCAGATGATCTGCTGGAAATTTCAATCTCATATTTGCAAGTAGATTACACTTTGTTGTCATTAATTCTAATTGAAATTATTGGTATAGTAGGCGTAAGTATTTTATTGCTTTTTAGAAAAGTTAATATGAAACTTATTTATATGAAGTTGATGATATTTTATAATTTCCAGTGTTGCAATTCAAAATTTATTCTGCATTCCTGTCATTGTTGCCATTTGAAATTAGGGTGTAGTTGGCTCTAATGTTAGTTGGTTTTTCGTCCAGTTTGTCTTCACCATATGATGTATCATTTCCAGCCCCGATTACCCTAGATAGCATGTTAATTCTTTCATTTCACCTTTCTCAGCTGGAGTCATATGGTGGCTACCTGAACATCACCCAGTCGTACTCGGCCCAGCCAAACTCTCGCCGCTACTATGACACGGACATCGTCATCGTGGGCAACGGTATCAGCATCTATTGGTCAGGCGTCCCAGACACCAGACCTGATGTACCATTTGTAAGTTTTGGCACCAGAAACAGTGTTCACTATGAGTAACCGATGAACCTTTTAATTTTGACACATTTCCTTATGTAAAATTTCAATTGACTCATGTAAAGCAGCCATCATTAATAGTGTTCTACTGTTAAAATATGCACTAACAAAATGGAAAGTGTTATGTCACGAAGCACCAATAAAACACTTCCCAAGCATCGTGGAGCCGTTCATCGCATAATAATAAATAAGGATTGTTTTAGATATCTTACTGTGTTTGATAGATGAGTTGAGTCAGTGCATAATGTTGGAGGTTGGTACTCATTTCATCACAGACATATTGTGGGTGACAAATCAGGGAGCCACACCAGCCAGTCAAGGAACTTATCTTTCAAGATATTGGTCGTGCAAACTACAATGTAGAAATTTGTGTTATCCTGTTGAAATATGCCATTGGTACCATGTTTGTTAAAGGTACAGTAATAGGTTTCAGTGTTCTTGCCATGTATGGATGAGATCTCTGCTACCCTGCATAAATTAGCAAGGCATTTGTGTTCTTGTATGTGATAACTCCCCACACCATGATTCTATCACTTGGAGATGTACTTAGATACTAGAAACACCTTTTCCTATGATCTATCACTAGGTTCATCAATGAAAACATTGACATTAATGTTCCTGCCACAGACTAAGTGAGGCTCATACCTAAACCCACAGAATGTAACTTAATCTCCTGACTAAATCTGTCAGCAAGTTTCTGCTGTCTGTGATGCAATGTCAGCAGTAATTAATAAGTTGCAGCTAGAGATTTGAGCCCAGCTTTCTTTTAATTTTTAGCAAGATATTGTCCTTTTTGGGAAGGGTGGGGTTTTTTTTTTTTTTTTTTTTTTTTTTTTTTTTTTTTTTTTTTTTTTTTTGGGGGGGGGGGGGGAATCAGAGTAAGGTGTGATATAGCTAAGGTGGAGATATCTGTTTGGGGCTAGTATACACAAAGAAAACACAACACAAATGAAGAAGCTGTTCTGATGTCCATTATTTATTTAAATTTTCTCTGAACTAGAGACTGACTTTTGGAATGTATGTGGTATATCATAAGAACTATTGTGGTTCAAACTATTAAGTTATCATGTATTATTCTTTTGTTTAACACGGTAATTACTTATTTTGGTTTATTGTCACTAAGAGTGAATGTTTTGAAATGCTGAAACAGTTTTATATCGTCCATGAGTATGACAATGACATATATAAACAATAAAAAAAATTAACCGTACACTGCATGAATTTTTATTTTGGTGCAAAAAAATATATATGGTAGAAAATGTTCACCTCTGCAGGGTAAAAATATTGAAAAAATTATATAACTTACTTAACAATGTGAAAGTCATTATTTACCTCTTGCCATTGTCAACATCACGCATTTAGACATCAGTCATTGTGCAGAAAAATATTGGTATATTGGCATCTTCAATTAGATGTCTGTAACATCATTAAATTTTTTTACTTTGCAGAAGTCGTATAAGTTTGTAATTACGTTAATGCTCAACAGTGAGTAAAATCCACTGGAGCGCTCTTTGTTGCATTTCTCCTCAATTGATGACTGTGCTGCCTTCTATGGAGGAAACAATCAGTAAATTAGAATAGGGTCCAGTGTATACAATATGCATGGTTTTGCCATCTGTCAACAAGAAGTATGTCTGAAAAAGTGACAAAAATTTGTGTTGCCAAACGGCAACACCATGCAACGTAGGGTTAAGATAAATATGAAGTGCCTTGTATTTGTTACCCTGTTTTGTGTCATTACTCTGCATATATAAAATGATTTTTCGGATTGCTCTTTGGGAGAGTGTGATTGTTCAAGACAGCAGCAGTAACAGAGTCTGTCTGTCTGCAGACGTACAGTGTGCAGCTGAAGGAAGGCGTGTGGCAGAGGCTGCTCTCGACAGGCCCCGGCCCCGCGTCACGCCAGGACATCCTGCGCGTCCTGTCCTCCGTCGAAGCCATCCTGGTGCGCGCTTTCCACGCGACGCTCACCACCGCCACTCGCATCTCGGACATCTCCCTCGACACGGCAGTGCCGCAGCCGACGGGCCAAGCGGCCGTCCGTGACGTCGAAGTCTGCCGCTGTCCACCTGGCTACCGAGGATCGTCCTGTGAGGTAATTTTTCGGTATTGCTTTTTCGAATCTGAACTGAGTTGTCACCTATTGACGTAACCTAAACCTGAGGCTAATTTCCAGATCAGTGTATGAGGAGATTTGTTTCTAATTGTAATATGTCTACCAGTCAACAAATGTTGAATCTATTGGTAGTTGACTCACATGTGCAGTCTGTGTGGTACACGGAAGTTGGGGTCAGTCCTGGAGTCGTGTTAGGGTAGCCTAATTTGTAAGGCAACTGCTCGTGATAAGTGGGAAACCTGGGTTCGAATTCTGGCCCGGCACAAATTTTCGCATGTCACCATTTGGTAGTACATCTGTACAGTGAAGCCAAGAGAAATTCACTATTGTGAATAAATACTGATAAAATGTTGGTATGTGGTTTCTGTAACGTACCTAGTTTATGCTTTTTTCCCACTTGATGGCTTCAATAATTTCATGTCAACTTTTATGACGAGTGCTGTGTTCAGTTAATTATTGGTACAGTTCTCAGAGATGGTGCTTTCCTATTTATTTGTATAATCTATTAATGATGAAAATTCTCCTCAGAGATTCTGGCTATTACTTTTTAATGTCCTGTTACCTGTGGATTTGGTATCAATGTACCACTTGTCAATTCGACTTAGTAATTAATATACAAGGGTTTGAATGTAAATAGTGGCAACACTGCTATGGAGAAACTATGCAATGGAATCTACTATTGTCGCTGATAGCACACGTTGTTGAAATACCTACTGTACCTATGAGCAAATGGACTCGCTCATCCCATGTCACCAGCGTACACACAGTTGAGGGAAACTCAGTGTTTTAAAGTAACAGTGTCAAAATATTTTCAGAACAGGAACAACGGAGTTAGATCAAGATTGAATGTGCCAGAGGTTGTACAGCATGATAGTGTCAGCAAGGTCTTTAAGAGGTGTGAGGCGATTCAAAAGTGTGTCAGAGCCCCACTATGGTAAAAGTAATGGTGATTCATGTGTACTACTGTGATGGTGTTGTCCAACACATTATGTTCTTCCACGACAGACCGTCAGTGCACAGTATTACTGTTCGTTTTCGGAGAATCACCTTCGACCAGCTTTGCGAAAGAAGCGGCAACAGTTTTTGCTCTACCCACTCATCATTTTGCATGACAATGTGTGAGCACATATAGTGCAAGCTGTGACTACTCTGTTTGGTCGACGGAATTGGGAAGTACTGTACCATCCACCATACTGCCCAGACTTAAGTCTTGTGACTTTGATTTAATTCCAAAGATGAAGGACCCACTTTGTGGCATTAGCTTTATAACTCTTCCACAGATTTGACAGGCAATAGACCGCTCCTTTCGCACCTTCAACAGAACAGGTTCTGCCAACCAAGGAGGTTACGATAAAGGGAGATGGCGTTATCTATGCCAAGCACATACGCCAGTTGAAGCCTGTCTACCATCTTCGTGACTTTCTGAATTCTATTTCTGTGTTAAAACTGTGTGTTAAGTCAACCCTCTTACTATGCATTGAACTAACAGTCGGTGCACACTGTGTACTTTTGTAGGTAATTAATTTAACCCCCATATAAATCACGAATGATACTTTTATTAATCTTCTGAACAAGAAAAATGAACAGAATAATTACACAAAGACAGAAGGCAAAGGATAAAAAACATCCGCTGCACTTTCAAAGAGTAAACAGGGAATACTTCACTTGCTACTTTAATGTTCCCACCCAGCCCCCCCCCCCCCCCCCGCCCACTTAAAGTGTGGAGCATCCAGGCACTTAAATTTTACTTGTCTTCCTGCTCATGTACGGACGACTTGTTCCTGTGAAGATGTGGGAGACAGTGTGGGTTGCTGTGCTGTGTTTCATCTTGCCTCGATATGAGTTCTTCTGACTCATCAAGTGTAGTATGCACTGAATCTTGGTCCTTCTCTTCTGATGGAGTGTTATTGTAATGGCCGAAAATTTAAGTTATGTGAAGGTGATTATGTATTTTCGTGTCTGTCAGCAGCTCAGCGAGCCTATTTACAGTGAGTTGTTACCTATCCTCCATTATTGATAAATCTGAGATGAGGTACATAAAAGCAAAGTTTCAGAAAGAGTACTGGGGTTGTAAATGTTGCTATTATATTAAAATGACCCTACCAGAAATTAATGAACATTGATCTCGAATGATTTATTACTGTAGTAAGTCAACATTCAGGCTTATGGCTCTTGTTCTTACTATAGTGTATACAAATCTTTAGAAGTGTAGCTTACAACTGTGTATTGTTAAATGAAGCCCAAATAAAATAAATAAACTCAAATAACATAAAGAAAACATCGATTCAGAGGTGCACCAACCATGACCATGTATGTACTATGCTACATTTTGCTCTTAGAAAACATAAATGAACAAACTGAGACCACACATTACCGATTCTCATCCGCAGTCTTGCTCGCCCGGCTACTACCGCGACACGAGCCGCGGTCCGGAGAGTGCCACCTGTGTGCGCTGCCCGTGCAACAGCAATGAGGAGAGCTGCTACGCGGACCGCGACGGCCGCGTCACCTGCGTCTGCCAGCCTGGCTACACGGGCCGATACTGCGACTCCACAGGTATTCCCAATATCCCTGGAGAGTGTTTTTGAGTTGCCTAGCTGTTAACATCTAACAGTTTCTCTTTCAGGACTTCTCCTAACTGTCCATCACACTTGTCGGCTGTTTTGCTGTTCTGTGAATGGGTTCTTACAATTCTCTTTCAAACTACAGTCTGATTTAAATTAGTTGGCATTTGTTATTCACCCTGTTGGAGTACACCCACCGGTGCACACTGTGAGCTGATTTGAAATTTTCGTTGCACAAATATGGTACCTTCCAGTTCTTAATTTGGAAACTTTTTCCAGATGCAAATGTTTTGTCTGCTTCACAAATGAATGTTACCCTAGTCCTGTGAAAACATGTTTTTGACACACTTAGAGATTCTTAGAGATCTGTTCCATACATTAATTTAAAAATGTTTGTTTATTTATGTAAAAAATTAAAGAAAGTTGGACTTACCAAGCGAGAAGGCACTGGTTTGTTGATACACAAATAAATAAAAACAAACACATACACACAAAACTGAGCTTTTGCAACCTCAGGTTGCTTCACCAGAAAGAGCGGGAAAAGGAAAGGGTGAGGGTTTTAAGGGAGTGGGTAAGAGTCATTCCAATCCCGGGAAAGAATTTATTTACAGTAGAACCTCGTTTTTACGCTTTTCAAGGGACTTAAGTAAATTGGTGTAAAATGCAAGAAAGTGTAAAATGCAGGAAATAATGTTTTAAATGGTAAAATATGCTTACTGCATCAGCCTTGCATTTTCGTAGTTTATTTGTGATATATGTACATAATAGGCATCTAAATAGTCGCCAGGATGTGTATGATACAATAAAGGTTATCCAAATTTTTACATTTTAAGCGCCAGGCAAAATGTAATTTTATGGGAAGTAGAAATTTTTGACGTAATTTCATTCATTTTAATCGAGGACGCCGCTATTTTAAGCGCCATGCAAAACTGGTAACATTATGGAAAGTAGAAATTTCGACATGATTTTATTCATTATAATCGAGGACGCTGCTATTTTAAGCGCCAGGCAAAACTGGTAATCTTATGGAAAGTAGAAATTTCGACGTAATTTCATTCATTATAATCGAGGACGTCTCTATTTTAAGCGCCAAGCAAAACTGGTAATCTTATGGAAAGTAGAAATTTCGACGTAATTTCATTCATTATAATCGAGGACGCCGCTATTTTAAGCGCCAAACAGAATTAGTAATTTTATGGGAAGTAGAAATTTTTGACGTAATTTCATTCATTATAATCGAGGACGCCACTGCTGGGCTATGTAACACATATTCAAAATTACCTGAACCGCTTCGATATCGTTTGGACACTGCCGCCAGGCTGTGTAACATCTTCAAAATTACTGCCTTTTACCGGCATTATGTAATTATTTACATAGTAAAACTCAAAAGTTCCGTTCTTTTTGTATTTTTAGATGTTTCGCACGACGATATTAGAGAATTTATTCGCTCTCTGGAGTACAAACATATGCATAAGTATTTTTGTGACGTTTGCATAGGATCGGCATCTCTCACTATTATCGTTTTTTTTTTTTTTTTTTTGAGGTTGTGGGTATTATGATACCCAACTTTGACAGATAATGTTCTTTATTCATCAGAAATATGTATCACAAAAACAATGCAACTATTCTTTCTCACTTCAACAAAGCAACTGGTTCTAATTGTTTGAGTAGACGCCAGCCGCTCTGGCAAAGAAGCTAGCAGAAACAGGAACTACACCGCCACAAATCAGCGTTATTTTCACGCCAAGCGCTCTGGCAAAGATGCTGGTGGAAAGATGAACTACATCGCCACAAATCGGCGCGTCGTAAATCAACAACGAAAGCCGAAATATACGTTTGAGTAAATGCAAAGTGTCAAGAAACTCGACTGGGAATAATTTTTAAGTGCTATACTTTATGGGGAAAGCCATGCTGGTGTCAATTTATGTACATTACATCATTTTTCTTCACGAAAATTCTTTCGAAAATCGTAAAACGCGGGAAAAGTGTAAATGTGTTAACACAAAAACGAGGGCGAATTAACATTGTAAACATAGGAACTTTGATGGGACCGACAAAAAATGGTGTAAATGGCGGGAAAACGTAAAAACCGAGAATGTAAAAACGAGGTTTTACTGTATTTTGCTGTCAGAGATGGATATTTTTAACTTCATATTTGTTACTAGTTAAATACTTGTAAAAAGTAAATACAATATGTAACCTGGGATATATACACTGCCAAATTAGGTGTTTTGGAAATGTAAGAGAAGAAAAGCATTTCAGAAAGTTCAGTAGTTTTTTAAATGTGTGATAAGCTTGAAGCTGTTTCCCAGAGAGAAAAAATCCCTCATTTAAATTGGTAATGTAACTCCAGACTAATGATAATGTAGAACATATGTTTGATGTGGTAGGGAAGTCTTGGTAAAATTTAAATAATTTCTGAGTAAAGAAGGCCATTCTCCAGATAGCAGAACTATTGAGTAATCATGAGGCACTGAAAAAGAAAGGGGTTAACTGGCCAGCTTTCTGGATAAACCATTTTTCACAGCCTTTTAGAGGTGCAATTGTGTACACTGCACACTATAGCTTGACAAATGATTTAGCCCGAAAGCGAGCAGTTTTTTCTTTCTCTTTTGTGTGTACCTGTCCATGACTCTATTCTTCTGCTATCTAGTGAGAGGTATTGTTTTCTCCTAATTTTTGAATAACTTCGTGTCACACTTGGAGACACTATATAAATCTATACCGTATGTTAATTTCAGAATTTTTATGTCCCATGTATATAGTACCCTATGTTTCACAGCAGTGTCACAACTTTTGGATCTTAAATGTGAGGTTCACAACTAATTTGAATCAGATTGTTTCTGATGCTAGTCTATTCCAATACCTTCAGTACATACTCTTCATAAATATACTGGAAATAATGTATATTATTTGAGTTTTTAATATTTTTATTTTTTCCACAGTTACTAATTGACCACTGCTCTTGTTGGACTTTCTTGCTGTATGTGAATGGGTTCTTGAAATTTCTATTGAAACTTTTTGTAAAAGAACAGATGCAAACTTTCTTCAAAGAATTTGTATTTGCTGGTATGTGCCTCAAATGAGCTGTCTTTGTAATAGCTGTGAGTGAGTGTATATAAGCCACCGCTGGTTGTGTGTAGTGTGTTGTCCAACTTATAAGGAAAACACACAATCTCCCCACCCCCTCCCCCTTGCATTTAGTCATAAGGTGGTCCACTGGATAGCATGTGAAAAACTAAATACAGATCAAATATGAAAACAGGAAGAGAGTTTACAGATCTTTTAAAACAGAAACAGTGAACAGATCAAGCTAAATATGTGCAACTTAATGCGAATTGGAAGACCCAAGGTGTCGTGGTTATTTGGACTGCAAAGTGGAGAACCTTCCTCTCTGTTCTCTATCTCCCTCGCCCCCACATGTTCAATCTCCCCCCCCCCCCTCTCAAGACACACAAATTTATCAAGTGTCTGAATTGTCATTGACATGTCTGTTCAGTGCATTCAATTTTGTGTCTTTATCGTGGTGTAATGTCCATTTGGAACTCATTTCCATCATAACCCTTCCAATTTACTCGATATTGCAGATATTGAGCTTAAGAATTCACTGTTTCTCTTTTGCCTTCTGTTTCACAGTTTAGTAGCCATTCTTACTTTCTTTTTCGATGCTTGATCTATGAGTAGTTTTTGACTGGGTATCCACTGGGCCACTTCATCACGAAATCTGAGGGCGTTCAATGGGGAATTTCCCTTGTTAAAATACATTTATCTTTATTATTAACTTCTCAGTCAAGTTACTACCTAAGTAGCTGCAAATTTCACCAATGCCCTGGGAAAAAAATACAATACTTATTCAGCACATCACACATTACTGTTTATTGTGTCTTTATACCTGTTAAAGGAGGTGTTTTACATGATGTATTTTAATGCAATATTGCACTTGTCTCTGCAGTGAGTATCGAATTCTTTCCAACAGCTCCAAATTGTCTCATAAATCGTGACAAAACTGTACGGGTCACTGCTGCAGTTCTCAGCCATACCAGTAACAGTGCTGTTCACATAGCTTTTGAAATGAATCACAGACAAAAAGAAATCCAGAGAATTAGTGTCAAGTATTTTTGCACACAAACTGCACTCTCTTTTTGCCTATGTATCATGGAGCAAACATGACCAGAAATTGTGAAATTTGGCCCAATTAACTGGGAACTAAGTCAAAATGTTGACATAACATACATTTAGACCTATTACGGCAATATTTCATACTGAAATGAGTTGTGTCTGACAACACCACTATCATAATTGTCTTGCAAATAGTGTGTTTGCAGAGCTGTGATTACTGCAGCATTATTGCTCTTACTACTGAATAGTTTCACCCGGTTAAGTTTTTGCTATAAATTATAGCACAACGTTTATGAAATATGGGTGCAAAATTGTTACACCTAAAATGGCCAAAGAAGAAGAAAAACTCAGAATATTACCTTTGCAAAATTCTGAACCACGTGTCTCAACCAGACCAGCCGGTATCTCCATTTCTCTCATAAGTATTGTTCCAGTGGAATAACGATAAATCTGTCGACTACACTGGCTATTTCTATTGAATCCCTACGCCCAGTTCATCTCTACATGCCTCATTGTCATTCCTCAATGTTGCCTTCCTCAGTGACAAGATAAGAGCTTGTCCTTAATCTCTAATTACCTTTTGGAAACAAAGTTTGTCACATAAACTCTTCACACTGTTCTCATGAAAACTGAAATTGATCACAATACAGAATCCTAATTTTATGTCGATCTACACAGACTGGGGAGTCTCACCTTTCACTGTGTGCGATTTGTAAATGTCTCCGCGGTCTCCCTTTTTCCGTACGCCTTCTCGTGAAGTGCCTGCCCTGTCAAAGCCTCGTGCGGTGGCACTAAGAGGAGCCGCGGGGCGGTGCCGCTCGCACAGGTGGGCTCCTCATGGAGCTCGTGCCGCAGCGCGTGCGCCGCCCCGTCGGTTCGGTGGTCACCTTCTCGTGCAGCTACCACGGCGCGGAGCAGATGGAGATAGAGTTCCGGCACTCGCCCGACGCCCGCGGCGCGGACGCCGGCATGGCCCAGCACCCGCACGCCCTGCAGCACTACCCGTGGGGCGGCCGCCGCCTGCTGCCGGTCACCGTCACCGCAGAAACGTCCGCCGTCGAGTGCATCGTCATCAATGCCGAGGGGCAGGCGGTCGGCATGCTCATGTCGGTCATCGAGCCAGGTCTCTCCCGTCGTCGTGCCGGTGGTGGCGGGTCAGGGGTTCGGTGGGGTCTGTCGTGTCGGTCTCTGCCTCCTCTTTCTGCTGACCTGGGAAATTCTGGAAAATCTGAAGCTGTCGCTTTGTCAAAAACTGGCGTGGTGAGAATGTGGTATAGCAATACATGTGAATCCTTGCCACAACATCTGACCCACTTTGAGGGTGGTCACGAATTGACATCTAACCACTTATTTTACTGCTATTTGCGTGGTAAACAGATGGAATCGTGACAAGTTTTGAACCAGTTGTTTCATAGCCACATGTTCATGTTTGAATTATTAGTGATTTGGCTATTTTCCTTTGTGCTAAATGCACTTAATAGTTGAAATTATTTGTTGAAACAAGTTATCTCTGTAGTAAATAAAGAAGTATCCTAAGTGGCAGGAGCAAATGAAATTATATAAAACTGCTATTTTTACAATTGAGGGCTGTCAAGAATTATTTCGTTATGTACGAAATAAAATTCCGATTATGGAACAAAAGGACTCATGATATGATACACATTGACAATGTGTATCTGTATTTCAAAATAATCACTAGCCAAAACTAATGACTGATTTCAAATTTATGTTGCCATAAAATTGCTAACTTACTCCAATAAAATAAAGAGTCCTCTGGAGGACATAATTGTCCCTCTAATGGGGGGGGGGGAGGGGGGAGAAGAAGTTTGCATCAAGACCATTATTTTGTACATGCTGAGTACTACATCACATCGAAATCCGTGTATCTACTTTCAATAAAAGAAGTGCTGTATCAATGGTAGATACGTCTTATATCCCCCTTCCCACAGTCCAAGTAAGGCTGATTATTTTCCGTAATTTAATATTCTTTTGCTACTCGTTAGTAAACTGCATTATGCACTTGCAATAATGTCTGCTTATTAAGTAAATGTGAAACGCACACATTTTAAGGGGATCGGTTTTTATGGGAAGTAGGGGCAGAGACGACGCGGCGCAGTGTGCCCCCACCGCAGCCTCAGAACCGCTCACTCGGGAACATCTGCCTCCTCTGCACTAGCCTGTGTCCGTCCGGTGCTGTAGTTTTGTTGGTTTCATCTTTCTCAGCTCAGCGGCCGTGTTTTGGTGGAGTTGCAAGTTTCTATGTTATTTGCTGACACACAGTTTGATCCTGCACCGACTTACACTCTGCGTACATTTTTCCATTTGTGTTTATTACAACACTTGAGGGGTAAGGAATTGCATGGTTGCTAAAACTGAATGCATTATAGAGTTTATAACATTATCATTACTTGCTATAGGAGTCTGGTTATCACAAATTTTGTAATACAGGCTGAATCTAAATGATTGCCAGGGTGTGATGAATTTTATTTTAAAAAATGTAGAAAACATACCATTTTTATTGTTGCATTAAAACTGTAAATTTTTGTTTTTCATCAACTGTAGTGACATCAGTTACCATCAGATGGCTGTAACAGCAGTGTTTAACAATAAGGAGAAAGTGTTTTTTACTCTCTTATATCACTAACATATATCCATTACCATAATCTGCCACAATTTTTGGACAAATACAGAAAGGAACCTCCTTCCGACAACTCCATTCGCAGATGATATGCACAGTTTGTGGATACAATGGCCGCTCCACTGTGTAAGAATTTGATGTGAATCAGATTAGGTATGTTTATCTCTGTAGTGATATCAACCAAGACATGTAGCAGGGAAGTACAAATTCCTCAAAAGTATTATGAAGGTGCCTAAAGGGAAAGCCATATCACCCGCAGCTGCTTCAAACACTAATGGCTAATGACAAACTGCTACATTTGAATTGTTGCTTGGAACTGTAAGGAATGTTTTGAAGATGATAGTTTTCTTGACAGATTAGTTTTCATTGACAGAGAGAGAGCTTCTTTTCATGAGAATGGAAAGGCAAACAAACAAAATATTCACATTTGATTTGCAAAAACCCTTATTATCTGGAACATGAGTAAAACTTCCCTAAGGTGAATGTGTGTTGCACATTTCAAACAAAAAGGTGGACAGCCTACTCATCCATGAACAGACACAGAACTGAAGGTGATCTGATGCTCTAAACCTTTCCACCTCATTCACCATATCTTACAACATCTGTGTGAAGGGGTGGACTATCGAGCAGACGTGTGTAAAGTGACAGAAGGTGCACATATTGAGCATATGTAATGTTTGTAAAAAGCTTCATGAGCTACAGTACACAATAATACAAGATTCATATTCCTGCATTGTGATGTGGCCGGGTGATTCTGCTTATTTCAGAATACCATCACATAATTAATTATCTTCTTCGTGTGTTGTTTTTTGTAGTAGATACCGGTAGAGGTCCTGATACACAGTGCCTCTAATAAGTTATTTCCAAAGTTAAGGTCAATCAGACTTCTTCCCTATGAAGGTTACACTCAGAAAAGATGAAGTATCATAGTTCAACTTTGTCTCAATTACCCAAATTAGAAAACAGTTGGTTTATATTTGAACCATAATAAGGGTTTATTGTACCCTTTGTACATCACTAGTTGAGACATGTTAACAATTTGAGTCAACTCTAGTAAATAATTACAAAACAAAACACCATCAATATCTACACTTTCATACCTCTTTACTCTGAGTATCCACAGAGTTCATTCTAGTGCACAGTGTCCTTTAAATATGTTTTCCATGAGAAGAAGAATGTCACTGAGCATTCATCTGTGAAAGAAATAGACCAGGACAGTAATAGTCCAAGCAAGAAACCTCCATAAATACCCCAAAACTAATCCATTTGGTCATCTTTTCTAGCTATGGAAAGCATGTAGTGCTTGAGACACTACATCAATTGCACTGTGAGCTACAAATTTTTGAAACCCTGACAATCATTTAGAATAACCCTGTATTATTAAACTTCAGTAATACAAGCCTTTACATATACCAGATGATAAAAAAGTCAACATAAACTTGAAAACTTAATAAATCACAGAATAATGTAGAGAGAGAGGTAAAAATTGACACATATGCTTGGAATGACACGGAGTTTTATTAGGACCGAAACAATAAAATGACAAAGTTCCAAAAATGTCTTATAGATGGCATTTCCTCTAATCAGAAATGCAATAATTATCATAACAAATTAAGACAAACCAAAGATGATGTTCTTTACTGGAAATGCTCAATATGTTCACCATTATTCCTCAACAATAGCTGTAGTCAAGGAATAATGTTGTGAACAGCACTGTAAAGTATGTCCGGAGTTATGGTGAGGCATTGGCGTCGGTTGTTGTCTTCCAGCATCCCTAGAGATGTCGGTCGATCACAATACACTTGCGACTTCAGGTAACCCCAAAGCCAATAGTCTCACGGACTGAGGTCTGGGGACCTGGGAGGCCAAGCATGACGAAAGCGGCGGCTGAGCACACGATCATCACCAAACGACGCGTGCAAGAGATCTTTCATGCGTCTAGCAATACTTTTTATTTTTTCATTTATTTATTTTTATTTTATTTATTTATTTTGTTCTAATAAAACCCTATGTCATTCCAAGCATGTGGGTCAATTTTTACCTCTCTATCTACATTATTCCGTGATCATTAAGTTTTCAAATTTATACTGACTTTTTGATCACCCGGGACTCTGCATATCTTTGTGAAACTGTCTGAAAAAACTGCACAGATATTCAGTTAGATCTTGATAGATTTTCAGTGTGATAAAGAGATTATCAGCTTGCTTTAAATGTAGATAACTGTAAAACTCTCCACTTCACAAAACACAGAAACATAGGAGCCTGGCCTAGGGTGCGACTGTATTTACATTCTAACCAGAGTCCTGCAGTAGTGTGTGGATTGCATATTTGGGCACTTGAGTAAGTTTTGCATTAATCGGGGGCTGTATCAAACTCTGTGTCAGCATCAGTATGTCGTCATGTGTCAGCTGTGTTTGTCAGTTGTTGTTGTCGTCATCTGTGTCATGTCATTCTGTGTGTTCCGTCCATTCCGTGTTGTGCATCGTCTGTGTGTTCTCGTTTGTCTCTTGTCCATCGAGGTGTCCCAGAAGATTTGTTTCAGGTGGTGTTTCTTTCCTCTGCATAGTTGTTTAGGCATTCATTTGTTTTTATTTTTTTACAGCTTTTGTGTTGTTTATTTTTTCAGCTTCATTTTATGGTGATGGATTAATTTTGTTGTGTGATGTACTTGAATTCTTTGTTCTCTCTTCCCCAGTGCACGATGAAAATCTGTTCTGGCTGAATGTAATTGGAAAGTAAAATATATTGTTAAAAGAGTTACAAGTTTGGCAGTCCAGCAAATGCCTTGTATCATCACAAACCATTAATGGACTTAAATAATCATTGGCTTGTATATTATACATTGTAAAGTCTGAATCAAAATTGGAATTTAAATGAAAGATAAGTTTCTGTTGTCAATATGTGAAACCAGATGAGTTTTTCTGGTTTTCCATATTACAGCCAAGTAATTAAAAAATTTCAGCCAGAACTGAACAAAACAATTTTTATAACAGTGCTGTTTTTTTGTTGACACTTATTACTGTTCTTTTCCACAGATACTACTTTACAGAGATATTCACACAAATGTTATCATGACTGACTACTGTTGTTTGCAGCAGTTTTTTCTTCAAATGACTTGATTGTATTGCACAGTTGGTTTGGAACATGTTTTGTAACCACAACTTCTGCTTCAGGTCTTAGGTGGTTGGGTCTGCAGCCTGTGCTTGCTTCTTATTAGTCTAAACTGTTGTCTTCTTATAGTTTCATTTTGTATAAAATTATCTATTTTTATTGATGCATAAAATATTATAATTATTCATTAATTATGAATTTCAGAGAGTGTATAAGGAAGTTTTAATTATCTATTAGTATAAAGCTTTACTAAATGTGACAAAGCAAGTGTCATGTATCAACATACTCCTAGAAATACATATCCTAATTTAAACTTTCTGCTATTTTTACCAGTGACATATTTTACCATTGTAAAAATGTGAGTGGAGTTTTGATCTCATAGTTACAAATGAAACTGTGCAGACCCATTATAGTAAATGGAGAAAGTATTTGTAGTTGTCGAATGTGTGGTCAAAATTTTTACATATACAAATGGTAGCTATCGACCATTAATTACACCTCAATTACATCACATGGTGATGGTGTAAATACCTTCTTTACAAATTTTCTCTTCAGTGCTACATTTTTCCCAACAACGAATGACTTGGTGCTATTCAGGAAACGTTCCACTTCACGAACTGCACATGTGATGTCTCAAAACACATCACCAATGAGGACGAACTGGGAATATTTTAATGAATTCATAAGCTTCACAATCCTAACAAATAGATTGGGTGCCCTTATTGAAACCTCTAAAAAGAACTGAAATAATTATATTATCCATTATTTTTGGTTAGAGAACACCACAGCTGTATTCGTAATAATGCTGTAGTAAATAAATACTACAACCAGCCACAAGATTTTTATAATTCATTTTATTGCACCGCATAATAAATTGCTTTATAAAAATTCTTGTGGCTGGTTGCAGTATTTATTTATTACAGTATTATAACTGAAATAATCCTCACATGCACTTTTTTTTTCATATTCATTTAAAAAAAAAGTAATATCTCTCTGACATCCCAGTAATTATCAGAAACCTCTCAGTTATTGTCACTAGAATTATACGTTGCTGCCCGTATGTTTAGTGTTGTTGTTTATCCTGCAGAGCGACCACCAGTTGGGACACAGCCGCCCCCTAGCTCCACCGACTCACCGCAGCCGACCATAACGGTCAGAATTTCTGAGCCTTCCATCCAGATCGTAGAAGCCGGCAGCACTGTCCGCTACAGGTGCACAGGAGTGTCTATCTATGAGGTAAGCAGTTCTCAGCTCTTTTATTTGAGAGGGAAGGCTAACCTCTGGTTTAAATGCCCATAACCATAATGTGTGATCAAAAAGATATAGATAATTTTTATTTTTTGGAAAGAATTTTATTTCTTGCCACACACTTCTGGAAAAGCAGGAATTTTACAAAGATCATGGAAATAATACCTTCATTTGTCTATTGTGAATTTTTATTAGGCTACTAATTTCAAGTTTTCATTTTCAGACACCCTGACCAATGTAAACCGTGATGCATCCAACTGATCGAACTCTGAAATCCAACAACATACATCAATTAACAAACCATACACTAAAATGTATATAAAATCCAAAAGTTCAGATAATATTATTAACTTGAATTCTCACCACCCCAGAAAACAAAAATATGCATATTTCAGCACAGTGATAACGAACTAGTAAGTCTACCACTTGAACAAACAGCTTACGAAAAGAACTTAAATATATAGCTCCATAAAATGAATGTGATCCAAGTATAGTGAAAAAGAACAACATAAAGCAGTTTAAAGATACATCCACAAAAGAGGGCAAATAAATACTGCAACCTAGTGTAGAACAAACTATCAGTGAGCTAAACACATTACTAAAGAAGACAGTAGTTCAGTTTTTCTGCAGAAATGCACACGTCAAAACTCTAATCCACTCCAGTATAACAAAAACATTACTATACATACAACCAGGCATATACAAAGTCATTTTTATAGATGTCTCTGATGTACCGACAGGGCAACTGAACCCTGCAATTTAGATCAAGTTGCATCACGTAATTGGGAAAGGAATGCTATTAATATGCATACTTTATGACAGAATAAAACATTCTGTGGCCCTCTTTTTCAGTACAACTCAGCAGTTTGTCACGTTACCAAATTCTCGACCTTTTCCCAGGTTCCAGTGAGCTTGGTCTGGACCAAGGAAGGAGGACAGTTGCCAGACAGGGCGTACGACGACCGCCGCGGCACGCTCACCATCACCAGCGTCGTGCCATCTGACTCCGGCACCTACATCTGCACCGCGTCCGACCAATACAGCATCCAAACGAGCCGCGCCGTGCTCACTGTTGGAGGTCTGTATCCCACCCCACCAGCCGACCTGACTTACTCTTTGGTTGAGTGTTTGCTTGCATTGACCTTCTCTTACCTCAGTCACAAATGAGGCACTAGGTTAACTGATCTGTAGAGACATCATTGAGAACAGTGACACCCCTATTTTATGTTTTCGTGTGGTGCAGACTTCAAAAATGCAAAATTGAGGAAAATACAGCATTGAGGAAACTGCTAAAACTTCCAAAATATGAGCAAAAACATATCTAATTGGCATACCATATATGGTTAAAAATCATAATCCTTTCGAACAGGCCTGCGTTGTATATTTCCTGTGTTAGTGAAGGAAATTAAATGTAAAATACTTCAGTCAAAAATAGGGCCAATGGCATACTTATGTGTTCAGCACAGGAATGTTGTCACTGCCCTCGGGACAACAGGAGACAGATTCCGCGATAAGAAGAAAAGTATGATGAAATATATTTTGACTGCGCACAAAGTAAATAAACAAAACTTAACTTCGATACAGTTTCTGCCAAGCAATCTCCATGTCAGATGATCAGTGTTTCAAGTAATTAGTGTTTTTAATTAAATATGGCACTATGTACGTGGATGGGTGAATGTACGTGGATCACTTTGTATTGTAAAAGCTAATAACACTTAACTTGATCAAATCAATGTATGGAATAGCTCGCCGTAAGTGTACAAACTGTGACACACACAACCACAAAAACGAAGTTCCAAACACACCAAACCAGGCAGTCACTTCAGTTTTGGTGCTGTAAATTCAGAGCAGTCTTAAAAACATACACAGACACAAATAGAAAGGAACTGTAGGCCCAACTACTGTATCAGAGGTTCATTGTGTACAATTCTCACGTTAATAGATACCACCTACTACATCATAATAGGAAGAAAAACAAACATGTCAAAAATACAGTGCATTATTGTGACCATTTCTGTCTACTCAATTACAAACTGTACTTGCAAAATAAAAGTCTGCTTTTTAGCGTTAGTGATGGCTTTATGTTTCTGTGGATACTATTGAGATTTATTGTTTAACTAAAATATTTGAAAACAGTTCTGTAATACAAGTTGACCGATTCACCACTCAGCAGGTTCTCTTACATTAATTTGATGATTTCCAAAACCATTTTCTTCTCAGCTTTGATGTTATCTGATGTTGATGTAATGGGGCATCCACAGCAATATTGGTCTTTGTATCTTCTCTGCCACCTTGGACCACTAGAATCACTTACAAAACATTATTATTATTATTATACTTAAAGCATACTCACTGTAAGCCACTGTCAACATTTCAAGTGTTTTAAAGCAATTTTTAACAACAATGGAAAATCCGATTGGAATATCAATAATCACTGTAAAGAGGCTAGCTGAGCTGCTGATAGACAGGAAAATAGATAATTTTCGGTCATGGCCTTCGTCAGAAAAAGAAGGTCATGGCCGAAAATGTAAGTTGTGTGAAAGTGATTATCTATTTTTGTGACTGTCAGCAACTCAGTGAGCCTCTTCACAGTGAGTTGTTTCCTATCCTCCATTATTGAATTTCTAACAACACATTTATAATTTATCTTATAGGGTTAAATATGCTAAAGAAGACGCATGTTCAAGATAAGTTTGGTTTAGCATATTCATTTTAGTTCCCAACCACCTTGCCCATGGCTCATACCCCTGCAGTCCCATCACCCACCTACTCCATATCCATCACATGCACTTTTTATCCCATAAAAGGTAGGGCACCTGTGAAAGCACTCACTTTATCTATAAATTGAGCTGCGAGCACTGTGCAGCTTCCTGTGTAACAAGAGGTCTGTCCGCATCAACGGCCATCGTCAAACTGTGGCCAGGAGACAGCTGGACATCCTGTTGCAGATCATACAACATTGCGTGATGTGGCTCACTTCAATGACTGCTACTCAGCCTGTGCCATACGATTCCTCCCCCCAACCTTTCTGAATTGTGCACTCCCACAATATCCCAGGACTAAACCTTCGCCAGTTTCTGCTCCCACTATTATCCTCGCACCTGAGCCCTTAGCGGAGACTGCTGGGAGTGGATGTTTATATTTGACTCGTAGCACATTGGCTATTAGGTTAGGCCCCATCTCCTTCTCCCAGTGCAGCCAGCTCATACCGTATAGCTTACAGCTTTTAAATGGAAGTTTAATGGCTTAATGTGTCGCAGAAGAGACACTTAGTTAAGCATCACTTTAATGCACGACTAATCGGAAACTTAAAGGTACAGCCTTCTCGCTCATTTTATAAGAACACAGTGACAAACAGCACTTACGAATCAACAGTAAAGGCATAATGGCCATGGCACATACTCCAGTTTATGTCGGTAAGGTCGTTAGAGAACATAAACATTCCGGAGCTGCAAGAAAGCAGCCAACTTCTGCCGATCGTCCAGGACTCAGGTAGCAGTGCGAGGATTAATACCCTCCCCTAGCCTGCCCACACTTCTGCCTCACGTAAGTCTTCCTTATTGCCATATACATCAGTGTCTCCCTTTCCTACCCTCTCTGTCTGTCAGACAGCGCTGGCATATTCCCTGCCATGCATCTTTCCCCTTCCTTTCTACTTCCCTCTCTGTGCTGCCTTTTCACCTCCACCACTAGTTGCTGTCTTTGGTCCTGCAGTCTGGCTATAGTGGCTGGAGACAGTGGTTGTGTTGGTGTGAACGTGAGTGTGTGAATATGTTTTTCTCTATGTGCATCTTCATGTTTTCGCGGCGCAATGACTGTTCAAAGAAGTTTCGGGCATGCAGCCGCATAAATTTTAGTTCTTCTAATATTTCGGCTGAAAACCCTTCAGCCATCTTCAGAGATCGTGAAAGACTGACGCTCCAGCACGTACTTCGTGCTTATAAACGCGCGGGCCACGCTACTGCGCATGCGGCCACAGATACAACAAGGCACCAAAGACGTTACTCGGCAGCAAGGAAGTATACGTGTGTGTAAAGTAAATCTTGGAATCCGGCACTTTCTTTAATAAATTTACAAAGAGGCCACCACAGCATGGATCATAACACATCGATTTTTCCGCAGTAATCGACCGTGCAGCCACAGACATAATTTACACATTTGTACTTCCTTGCCACCGAGTAATGTCTTTGGTGCCTTGTTGTAACTGTGGCGGCATGCGCAGTAGCGCGGCCCACGCATTTATAAGCAGGAAGCACGTGCTGGAGCGTCAGTCTTCGACTGTCTCTGAAGATGGCTGAACGGTTCTCAGCCGAAATATTAGAATAAGTAAACTTATGCAGCTGCATGCGCGAAACTTCTTTGAACATGTTTTTCTCTGTCTTCAAAGTCCGTAATGGAGAAAAGCTAGTAGTAAGTTGTAATCTGTTATGCGTGCCTTTCTGTGACTCGTCAGGACATCTCTGTGGTGTGTACCGATCTATCCTTTCTCAAATTGTGTCATCAGGAATAAACTCCAATATATGCGAGCTGCATTTACAAAACAGAAGATCAAAATATCCACAGGTGTACTACCGGTCTACAGTATCCAACGGCCAACTGTAGACCGGCAGTACACCCGCGAATATTTTGATTATCAAATATGCCGGGAGAAACTCAAGAATCACAAAATGAAAGCTGTTTGCATCTCACTGATAATTGGAAGTTCCTACTGTCCATCAGTTTTTGTGCTGTTACCAGCATTTATACACCATGTAAAAGACATTGACACCATAAGTGAATTTTAAACTGGGAAATTCCACTCCACTGTACAAAGACTGGTAAATTTTACTGCTCCAAGACAAAGTATATTGTGAGTTATAATGGATTGTCTGGATTTTTTTCCTTTTTTGACCTTGTATACATTCTGATACAGAACAAAAAGGAGTACAGAACAGTATGTTCAGGGTGACCTAGAAGTCTATTAACATCTGAGTATGCACTAAGTCCTGGAGTAATGTAGGCAGAGAGCCATAAATTTACACAAGTGCTTAAAAGGTCTTATGTTTCATTGCAACAAACAACAAGGGCACACACAGGGTAAAAGATGGTGCTGGAATGTGCAACACGTCAGTGACGGTGAGGCTCTGTCAACAACTGCTACTGCAGAATTTGGACCACAAATATCCTAGAACCACCATGAAACCTGATTGTGTGACAGGAAAGTTATAATGTGGTGTGTATTGACATCATCAATCATGATCAGACCCTTTTTCTTCAAGGAAAGGAATGGTGCTGCTTTCAAAACTGTCAGTGTGAAGGATACAAAGTATACTGATGTGTTATACAGAATCACATTGTCCCTAGCCTATCTGATAAATATTTTCCTTCGTACAGGATGCTGCTCCACCCATGTTTTGCTTTGAAAGATGTTGTACCCAACCCGCATCATTTGGTGAGGATACCGTGCTTGTTACCACTTCCATCACAGTTGGCCTCACAGGTAGCCAGACATCAATCCATGTGGTTATTGGCCACAGATTTGTGTGAAGTCTCAAGTCTGTCACCATCATCCAACCTCAATAGGGATGCTGAAACACATCAGATGGCAATTTCTCACCATACTTACTGATATGCAGTACAACATTGTAGTAGATGGTGGCCAATGTGTTGAGTACTTGTTTATGAAGATCACCTGTGCCAAACATCTATTTCTAGTAGTAATTACTATTTCTAATTATTGCTTTTCATCATATGAAGTGTATCTGTTGATGATTTTATGCACATATTTTTGACTTCAATAAACTCACATGTGAGGCACACACAGGTAGCTATGTCGGTTGAACAGTTGCCTGCCCAAGACAGTAGTCCTGGATTTGAATCCTGGCCCAGCACACAGTTCTAATCTGGCAGGAAGTTTCATATCAGCCAAACTCTGCTGCAGAGTGAAAATATTATTCTGAAATCCCTGTGTTATTGCAAGCATGTGTGTCAATTTTTAGCTCTCTAACTACATTACTCTAAGAGTATTGGCTTTTCAATTGTTAACAGAATTTTCGGTCAACCTGTACACTGCATGACAGAAAAGATGAAACAGCCAAAAGATGTGGTTGTACATCACAGTGTCTTATGTAGCTTGGTATGTAGATGTGATAAGAGTAGCAATTTTTTGAGTGGTTTAATGGTTGTCTGAGTGCATTCATGTCATTCATACTTCAAATTAAAAACAATCTATATTGTTTTCTGCAGGCCACCCTGCTACCCATCCCCCCATCAAATAGTTCCTCGCACATATTGACAAATGTGTAGATACTTTATATTCAGAAAACAATATTTTGGGGAGAATAGGTTGCTACTCACCACAGGGATGCCTGATGAGCCACAGAAAGGCTCACATAACAGAATAAACAAAACATGAAGTTTTCGGCTGTTAAGCCGTCATCTGACACAGACCAGCTGCAACAGCCGTTGTTATATTCAGAAATAGTAGCCTGTGTTATCCAAAGAATGATATTACTAAAACAATCTATCAGGTAGTTTCAAATTGATGCTCACTCTCCTGCAGAGCACACTCTCTTGCAGAGTTAAAAATTCATTCAAAAAGATATTTTTTTTTAAATTCATTCATTTATTTATTAAGAATTGTGTACAGTGATAGGATGTGTATCATTTACTTTTAACTGAATATCTTGGAGGAATAATCTCAGATCTCTGGTATTTATTGCAAGTGACCATTAAATTTTCTCCCTTTGTATAAATCTAAATTTTTTATTCACATTAATTTGTAAATATTATAGTCAGAAACTAACAAACTTGTGTAAAATTCACAGTATTTGTGAGCAAAACTATTCAAAACTTTGTGCACAAACACTCATCAGAGTCAAATTTGCCTTTCCATGCTGCTACAATACGGAATGGAAGAACAGATTTTCCAAAATGGCTTGTGGAGTTAAAAGGTAAATCATTATTTGCTCCAGAATATGTTCATGCAATAATAAACATGTAGTGTTTCGTTAATGCAAACACATATTTGCAGCAGAGATGACAGTGACCATGTATGGGTGATTTTTGACTGTAAGAATTTGTGTGTTACTTATATTTTTCTTCCAAATCTGTAAGAGGACTGTGCCAGATAAATGAAAGTACTTACAAATGTACAGTCTTCCATTTAACATCATCCTTCCAGAGGATGAGTAGCAATTAGTACTAAATCGTATGTTTTTAAAGGAGTTCTGTCCAAATAGTAATCTCTGGGGGGAGGGGGGGGGGAGATGTAAAATCTCAAGTAAATTTGTTGGTATAAGAAAAAGTATTTGCAAATGGTACATAGCAAATTCTTTAGAAAAATGTTGTAACTACAACTTTGTATTACTTATCTGTATAATATCCATTCATATTTAAGCATTCATTGTATCATTCATTTGACCAAGTCCTTTTGCATAGAATTGAGGTATTGCAATCAGCTGTGTCAGCATCTTGAAGATCATCTGAAAGGAATGTGCATAGAAGGGGTGAAGTAGGCTTTGAGCAAAGTCTCAGCTGTGATGCAGATGAACTTAACTGTCTGTAGCTGTGCAATGTTTCATGAGTTTGCAAGGTGGAATGGCTGAATATTGTCATGTTGAAACACCACACTAACAGTCAAGTTACTACTAATGTTTAGGCAAGCAAAGTGTGTGTGTGTGTGTGTGTGTGTGTGTGTGTGTGTGTGTGTGTAGGGACTGTTCCATCCCCCTACCCAAATATTAGAATTGCTGCACCAAAAGAGAGGCTACTTTGCAGACCGACCTATTGTTTTAGTGTCTCATCTCTACAGTGTACAATTTTCTCCTACAGGATCTGGTTTTGAACCACCACGAGTGGAAGTGCGGCCTCAGTACCTGACTGTCAATGAAGGCGAGAGTGCAGAGTTTGAGTGCTCGGCGTCAGGAATACCCCAGCCGGACATCAGGTGGACGCCAGATGAAGGCCGCCAGCTCAGCCCCCAGGTACGTCACTGACATCTGCGTGTCGTTCCTGATGTGCAGATCGTTACAAGAGATTCGACTGAAATCTCAATATTAATGTTTAAAGTCTCCACAATTCAGTTTCTACAGTTTTCAGTCATGAGTGGACCTTGCAGACATTTCTCTGCCATGTTCTTCACCCCTATAGGACTTTATGAGGTCACTGTTGCTATATCTCAATCACTGTGAGAACAAATATGACCTCCAGGAGGTGTATCAACATCCAGTTCAACATCGCTAAGCTTTACAGCTGTGCTTTTTTGTCAGTGTGTCAGTCGGGCAATCATTATTCTGCCGTCTTAGAATACAGTTGTTCACTGCGCAATCAAATGCATTGAATTTTTACACCGTTCTGGGAGAATGTTGAGCAGTAATTCACATGTAAAGAGTGTTATCTCAGATGGCAGCACATGAACATTAACGCCTTATTTGGATCTCGTGGCATAATTTTATGGCTTCGATTCAATAATAGTTGCTGACGAAGGATACAGTTAACAGTATGATGTGACCATGTAATTCTTCATAATAAGAATAACATCACATATTTATTAAAATTCTTCCTGTACCTTTGGTGTATCATATTTTAGTAGAAGTCCTGGAAACCAGTACCTCTATTGTAGATCTCCTCAAGTTTAAAAGGCAATCGAAATTCTTTTCTGAAAATGAAGGTTGGAAGAGAAGAAGAGCTTCAACCAACTCAAGATCATTAATTAAATGATATAAAATTTATAAATATATAAAATATACAAAACATATAAAATTTAAATATAAAAATGGGTTTATTGAACTCTTAATACAGTTTCTTCAAATTCAATGATCTGGTATACAACCAGATATAGTCACACTTCATAACTGGACTCAGGATAATGTTAACTCTAGCAGTCCACACTTGTAACTAACTACAAAACAACAGAACATCGCCAACAACTTCTCTGATATGGAATAGACTCTGAGAAGCTTAAAGAGAACACTTCTTCCATGACAGGTCTCTGGGCATTCACCTGTGAAAAGAAATAACTCAGGACTGTAATAGTCCAAAAAGACCTCCGTAAATAACCAAAAACTAATCCATTTGACCATCTTGTCTAGCCAGGATGAGCATGTAGTGCTTGATGCATTACAACTGTTATTGGTATCTCAGTCTATTGTGCTTATAGAACCTCATCTAGCCAGTCATTAAGTGACTTGAAATAATTTATCACTGACAAGGAAAAGACTGATTATCAAGAAAGTGAGGCAACATGAGCAGGGGCCTTGCAACATAAAGGCAATAATTTCCTAAATCTGTATGATGTACAGTAAAACTTCGATTTTACGTTCCCGGTTTTTACATTTTCCTGCCATTTACACCATTTTTTGTCGGTCCCGTCAAATTTCCTATGTTCACAATGTTAATTCGCCCTCATTTTTGCATTATCATATTTACACTTTTCCTGCATTTTACACTATTTGAAAGCATGTTTGTGAAGAAAAAATGACGTATTCTACATAAATTGATTCTAGCATGGCTTTCCCCTTAAAGTATATATATAAAGTATATCAGAACCAGTTGCTTTGTTGATGTGAGAATAAAGAGTTGCATTGATTTTGTGATGCATATTTCTGATTCATAAAGAACGTTATCTGTCAAAGATTGGTATCATAATACCCACAACCTCAAAAAAGCGGTAATAGTGTGAGATGCCAATCCTATGCAAACATCACAAAAATACTTATGCATATGTTTGCACTTGAGAACATGAATAAATTCTCTAATATTGTCGAGTAAAGCATCGAAAAATACAAAAAGAACGGAACTTTAGGAGTTTTACTGCGTAAATAATTAATGCCAGTAAAAGGCAGTAATTTTGAAGATGTGTCACATAGCCTGGCAGCGGCGTCCAAACGATATCTATCGAAGTGTTTCAAGTAATTTTGAAGATGTTTTACATAGCCCAGCAGTGGCGTCCTCAATTATAAATAATGAAATTACGTCAAAAATTTCTACTTCCCATAAAATTACCAGTTCTGCCCTGTACTTAAAATAGTAAAAATTTGGATAACCTTTATTGTATAATAATCTTCCTGGCGAGTATTTAGATGCTTATTACGTACATATATCACAAGTAAACTACGAAAATGCGAGGCTGATCCAGTAAGCACATTTTACCATTTAAAGCACTACTTCCTGCATTTTACGATTTCCTGCATTTTACACTATTTTACTGAAGTCCCTTGAAAAGCGTAAAAATGAGGTTCTACTGTAGTTCCCTTTCTCTCTTTCTCTGTCTTTCTCTCTCCCCTATCCGTCTCCTCTGTTTAGTTTAATACTTATCTTCAAACTGAAGTTAAGTAACAAATAGTAATGTTAATCAGAATACTACCCTCAAAATAACAGTGTTGTTTTTATTACTAATCACTCGAACAAGTTAGTGTTTGCGTTAGAATAAATATTTCAGTAATATCAATATTTGTGTTTAACAGTGAAAAATCCAGGTTGTAATGTCAATAAATAGAAGATAGACAACAACTCACCATAAAGACGATCAGTGAGGCACGTACAGGCATGTAAATGAGACAATCACATTCACACAATGTAAATTTTCGGCCATGACCTTCATCAGAAAAAGAAACAGCTACTTTCTCACAATCGCTCAGACATTACTCAAGCACACATAACCACGAGGTGATGATCGTGTATGCTCGCATAATTTCTTAGCGATTGTGTGAATGTATGTGTTTCTTTTTCTGATCAAGGCCATGGATGAAAATTTAAGTTATCGGAATGTGATTACCTAATTCACGTTCACAATTATTGTCTTTACACTGAGTTGTTATCCATCCTCTATTATTGAAAATTTTTCTGTTTGTGATCCATAGCTGTATAAATCTGGAAATATTATGCTAATATTGCTCCAAATTCAGTTCATTGTTTAGTATCATGACTCCATAGTGGAGCTGTCTAGGTGACTGTAAGCAGCTAGCCCAGTTGAAACTTGTAACGCTTACTTGAAAGGCCTTTCTTATTTATATTTTAATGTATTTTGATTGAGACATTTTTGTATGCAGTGTATATGAGTCCTCAGGGCTCAAAACTGCACTGATGTTGTTCAGTCATTGAACTAAATCAATATGTGATATTTTTAAATAAATATTTTATGTCATTCCACCAAGCTGAATAATAGTAATAATTTCCTGTCGCTCATTGGCCTGCTGCAAGTCTTCCAATTGGATGCCACTTTGGCGACTTGCGTGTCCCCAGTCTACCCCAGTTATCTGACCAGGGAAAGGGAACCTACAACTTGACGTGGAATCTGAACCACATATCGATTCTGGTAACTCCTCACATCATTGAGAGTGTAGGATTGGTTAAAATGCAGACTGCAAAAATATTAGGTCCCATCAGGTTTTGAACTCATGACACTTTGATTTCCAGTCAAGCACTTTACCCCAAGCCCACCGGACCGAACACCGAGATGAAAATTTATTACAATCATTAGAATGTTAACTTGTTTAAAATATCAAGAGTGACATCAAAATTTCTGAGATAACATTTTGATTCAGCAATGACATCAAGCAGTGATAAATGAAAGTATGATCAAATGTTAAAATGTGGATCAAAATAGTTTTCACTGAATTTAGTATTTCCTGATAGGGAGTGTACAGCAGGTAATGTCTGATAGCAGGCATCGGCATATGCAGAAGTAACTGTAGGTATTCCCTGGGAGTGTGTGGGGCCCGTGTGTGTTAATAACCTACCAGGGGGTATTATCAGTAACCTAAGATGATGCACTTGTCTATAATGAAATAGGGTATGGAAAAACTGGACAAATATTCAGTCAAATTTCAATAATATTTGAAAATGCTGCAAATATTTGTAACTCACTGTCAGTGTACAGTAATTTAAAATAACACACAGTTCAGAAAACAGGAAATTTAGTGCCCTCTGACTTCAATACGTCTGCGACCCAAGTTAGACTGTCAGCCGATGGTATCGGATTAACGGGCAGTATTGAATGGGAAGAAGTTTAATTGGTATTACTGTGGGAAGTACCCTCTTCTGTGCATTTGACATTGGTTTTCACAGTATGTTTTCTGTCTGGTTTCAGGTGTACTACAGTGGAGGCATACTGCGCATACCGTCTGTTCGCAAGTCGGACGAGGGCCGCTACACGTGCTCGGCCAACAACGCCGCAGGAGACGACAGGCGCACTGTCTACCTCTATGTTACCGGTGAGTTCCAGTTGAAGTAGTGTGAATCTTGTTCTTCAAATTAATAACCGTACAGCCTGGCTAGATGCAGATGATTTTATTAATCATTACCCAGATTTCAATACCACTAAGGGTATTTCCTTCAGAGAACAATTAATTTTTACACGTGTTTTTTTATTCAAGTTTCCTTGCAGTATTCATATATTTATAAACAACATGATAACATAAATGTAATGACAGACTGCTTTGTTTTTGTATATTTATTTTATCAGACCAGTTATGAGCACATGCTCACCAGCAGTCTTAAATTTTATTTTTATGCTATCATCGAAATCATTGTAGCTGCTCAATTAAGTCTTCTGAACTTTTTCATTACTTTATGTCACGAAGATGATTTTCCTGGCATAAAATAGTTAAAATGAGCTAAAAGACTGAAACGTAATACAGCAAAAACAATTTCGTTAATAACGTAAATATAAAATTCAAGACTGCTGACAATGAATATGTGCTCGAAACCAGTCTGATAAAATAAGTATAAAAAGAAATGAAGCACTGTGTCATTAAATTCTCGTAACAATGTCATTTATTAATTTTTGCACAGTGTGGCACATATGCCTTGTTAGAAACATAGTGAGCTATATTTCTCAAGTTGAATATAAGTCACTTTGAGCCACTAGATGTTCAAGGACCGAATGCCCTTTACAATACGTTACTGAAAAGCTTCGAGAATCCAATCCACTCTTATATGCTTGCTCTCTGAAGAAGCTGATTAATATCTAGGGAGCCATGGAAATCTAAAGGATTTCTTTGAAGTTATGGATGCAGCCATTGACTGGATCAAGAACATGGAAGTTAGTTTGGTTGTTTACTTCTTTTAATTTGTAAAACTATCCCATTAATGTATTCTTTGTAAATTTTGTAAAATCATACATTTTCAGTTGATAATAATATTTGAGTAGCTTGTTATCAAAGGCAGACATCTGTCGTTTGCAAATAACTGAGATAAATGCCATTTTTATTATGAAATGTGGAGTTAATACGTACGTATGCTAGTTTGGTGATTATTTGCAACTAAATGATGACCAAACTAGCATGCATAAGTATTAACTCCACGTTTCGTAATAAAAAATGGCGTTTATCTCAGTTATTTGCAAACGACAGATGTCTGCCTTTGATAACAAGCTACTCATTTCTATGTTTCACAAAGTAAGTCAGAACAAACTACATTTTAATGTCGATGCTGCAGAGAAATTTCACTTCAAAATTGTACGAGTACCGGTTTCTACCCCAGTCGCCGATATCTCAGCATTCGACTGCCATTAGCAGCTGTCCGATACCGTTCTCTGTACAGAATCGCCAGGAACTAACGTGCAGCTCACGATGGAGCCTTCCACGTACGACGGCCCCGAGGGCTCGACCGTGTTCCTCCGTTGCCTCGCCGGACGCGTGGCCGGTGCGGGGCCACCGCGACTCACGTGGAGCCGACAGGGCGCCGAGCTGCCGCCCAACGCCCGCCAAGAAGACGACGGCCGCGGGGCGGCCACTCTGGAGATCCCGTCTGCGACCGCAGCCGACTCGGGCGTGTACGTCTGCACCGCCGTGAGCACCACACCGCCGGCATACACCACGAGCACAGTCAGGGTAGTCGTCACTGCCTACAGGTGAGCCGCAGCTCCTTTACTGCTACTTCTTTAACACTTTGAGTATAAAAGACTGTGTGGAGAGATTACTGTTCAAATCCTAGCAAGAAAACGTTTGTTTTGTTTCAAGAGGGACTACTGTGCATGCGGGGCTACAGTGACGTCACGTTATCGTGCTCGGTGTTTGTGTTCTTCAAACACCCATCTCGTTTTAGTTAGCCCGTTTGCCACCTTCCCTAGTGGAGCGTGAAAAGACAGCAGAGCGAACAGCAGTGGTGCGAATGTTATTTACATCACGTTTGATTTGTTTATTCACCACTTATCATTTACACAATTACATGAGATGGGTTTCGTCACATAACATAAATATGTTTAGCCACATACTTAAATGAAAGATACACATAATATATAGAAAAATATGTACAATATAGCACAGTATAGGCCTACTTATAAATTATACAGTTTCACATTTCACAAAGGAAAGTTGTTGGTACTTTTCTTCAAATTATATTTTATTTATATACTCTTTTGCCATATAATAACTTTTTGTAAGGAGAAACATTTTGGCAGCTTTTTTTAAAGCGTGCACACTAATTTTTTGTTTAACATCATGAGTGAGATTATTGTACAATACTGTCCTGAGTTCTCACTTTGTGTTTTCTTGTCAGGTACAGGTGCTTCCTAATTTGTGTATTATGGTTATGTATAAAGCTGTTTCTCCCACACAGTTACTATTAGTGTTCAAAACTTGTGACTTTTCTTCAATGGTTTTGGACAGCATACTCATCCCGAATATTCTGATATCGGGGACCTGTCCAGAGTATGTCTCTAATGTGTCTCTTGTGGAAACCACCTGCAAGTGAACGAGAAAAAATTCTTGATCTTGTCTATTCTGACACGGGTCCCATCTATTGCACGTGGCATTCCTTTATTGGGCAAATGGGACTCAATGTTATCTCTTTCCTGTGAAGGTGACCGCTTTATAACGTCCACGCTCAGGCTACTAATTAATTTGCAGCTCTTTTAATTTGCAAACACAACAAGCTGAACCTGTCTGTTACATTACAAAAACCTGCATCTTCATGGCCAGCAAACAAGAAAAAGAATCAGATTATGTTGTAATAGGAGTATTTGCCCCATTCCCGCGTCCTGATACTTGTAAGAAATCAAATTTCTAAATTGTTCTGCCAGAAGCTGCTGCAACCAAAAATATTGGACAAATTCCAAATCTGAGAAACATGCCACAAAGTATTTAAAAACACAAACACACAAATTCCAGTAGACTAATGCGGCCACTTCTGAGATACCTTCCAGTCCGAACAAGGGTGCGTCACGTATCCCCACTACAAATAAGGGAGCTACATGCTTGCGCGAATCTGGCTGCCAGAAAAATTTCCTCGGGCAGCATCTGGCTACTTGGTTCTGTTTGCTAGCTGCTCTTCCAACAAGCGGCACCCCACTCCAAGTAGCCAGATTCGGGGCCAGGCACTCTTCACACACGAACTTTTGTACTGTGCACGTGCGGTAGCCAGAAAACAACTCTTCGAACGAAGCTACTGTTTATGAGAGTCACAAAACAATACTTTTTCCTGCTAGGAATTTCTCCTCTGTAATATTCGTATTCAAAACAATACTTAACAAATATTTGCTTTTGCGTCATGCTAAATATGAAAAACTACTACTTGCACAAACCAAGCTAACACTCGTGGAGTGGCTGATGGGGGCAATCGGAAATGGAAAGCCTTGATGATGCTCCCTTCCACCACTGTACCAAGAGTCACCTTGGCGCATACTGCAAACAAAGAAATGCGAAATATGTGTTTGAATAGATGCAAAATGTCAAAAAATTTGAATGTGTGACATTTATGAATATTACTTGAAGATAAAAGCCATGCCATGGTCAGTTTTTGTCAATTACATCAGTTTCTTTTCTTCATAAACTATAAATTGCAAAAAAAAAAAAAAAAAAAAAAAAAAAAAAAAAAAAAAAAAAAAAAAAATGAAACTATGTTAATGCAAAAACTGGAACAAACTAACATAGTGAACACTAGAAATTTCACGCGAGTGATGAACAATTTAGATGACAGGAAAACATTAATTCTAGGAATGTATAAGGGGTTATATTGTGAAATATAAATCACTCAGTAAAGAAACACATCTGTGTTACTTAAAAAAAGTTAAAGTAGTCAACAATCTGAATATTGTGAAACCTTACCTTTCCCCGGCTTAATGAATTTTCAAACAATTTACGGGTATGCTGCCAGATGATGTCGACCACTGCCGATATTTCGACAGGAGAACACCCTGCCATTCTCGAGGCTCATCTGCGCTCCTTGTGCCTCGAGAATGGCAGCGTGTGCTCCTGTCGTAATACCGGTGGTGGCCGACGACGTCAGCCGGCAGCATACTGTAAGTTGTTTGAAAATCCAAAGATTGTGGTTCTTCAATTTATCCTGGCATATTTCATGATGAAATAGATCTCGGTGTATGTGTGCATAGGACACATAAACCAAGCTGTTCACCCGAGGTCTATTTTATCAATCCAAAGATTGGTTTGAACACCACAATGCTTTACTAGGTACATCCTGTTTGGAGGTGGTATGCCGTTGCCTTCCTCCGACCTTCAAACTGACTTACCCAGCCAGTTTTAGGGGAGCTTACAGTTTAACATGGATTCCAAACTGTAGTGCTACTTGAAATTTTTCACATCATCAGCATTGCTAGGGATAAAAGAAGTTCAAAGTGATAGATAAAAAATCCTAGTATTGAGCAGCAATCGAACCCACCACCTTTCGATTCATAGTCTGGCACTCTACCACAGTGCTACTGAGCCACACCTGTGTTACTTACAATATTGTAACACTGTGGTGCAGGGGTGTATATAGAAAGGGGGTCAGGAGGTCTGCTTCCCCTCTCAGGAGAAAAAAGCTATATTTTTTATTATTCAGTGTTAACAATAAAAAAAAAGGTTGATATTGGTGAAGTAAAAGGGGCTTCAGTGTGAATTATCTTCTGAATATGAGAAGCAAAACTGATACAAAATATCATGGGGAGTCTACTTAAAATTACTTACCTTTACATTTATCACCCCCTCCCTTTCCGTAGTTCCTAAATTTAGTAGGCAAATTTTGCGACAAGTCTTTGGATAATAAAGATGTTGTTTTACTTATGTAATCCCAACTCAAGATCGATCTCTTGCCATTAAAAGGACAATATAAACCATAATCTCCTTTCCTCACTTCCATTTCACATCGAATTCTTGTCCCTTTTTACATCAAATTCTTGTCTCGACAGGCAACCACCAGTCGTGAGCATCGAGCCGGAACGGCAGACGGTGGCGCAGGGATCGTTGGCAGAGCTGCGTTGCGTTGCTTCTGGTGACCCCACACCAGCTATCACTTGGAGCAAAGCCAATGAAGAACTGTCTAGCAGCTCACAGGTAATGCAACCTGCCGTGTCTGAAGTCAGTAACACACACACTTAAGCCTGACGGTGTGAGAAATTTTCACTGCAGATATTTGGCTGTTACAGGGTGGTGAGGAATTGGTGGTGACATTCCTGATCACCATACTTTGTGCTTGTATCTCAAATAATTAAATTTCAAACCCCTGTGTCATATCTAGTGAGATTGCAGATGTGAGAGACACATACACATATTCTTTTTATTCTTCTGCCCTTCAAGGCCTAGGAAATATGCCTATTAGAACTACACGTTATTACCTCCTTCACTTTCACAGCTCTCCTACACCTCAACTTTCTTTGCCTGTCGCTAGTGAAGATAAGATCAGTGGCCTCAATTATATACACTGTCTGTGTGTGTGGTGTCCGTATCTCTACGGGAATGAATATTGAGTGTATTGAGTGGTAAAGGGCATGAGCACTATGTCAGTAGTGTGTGGGTAACTGGGCAGCACAACTGTGTAGTAAGTAGGAGTCCCGGGTTCATATCCTGGCAGGGCACAAATTTTCATCTTTCCTCATTGATTTATTTCTTTGCCCACTGGCAGCTTATGTTGTAAATTCCTTTGTGTATTGATTGATAGTACTGGCTGGACTGAAAACACACAATGGCTAAAATTTCTTTTCATCCATTCCTTTGAGTTGCCTCCATTCTTCCCCTAGTTCTGCAGTCTTCTCATTTATATTGGTTATTCCACGTTCTCTTAGATTGTCGTCATATTTTATGTGATCCCTCCTTGCATAACCTTTAAGAGATCATAAAAATTTCATTTCTGCTTACAATATGTAATTTTTATCTCCTTTCCTCTCAAATCAATGACCCAGTGCCATAAAATAAAACAGGCACTCCAGTTTTTAAACAGTTTCAATGTTGTGGTTTTTATAACTTCTTCTTCTTCTCTTCTTCCTTTTTTTTATTTATTTATTCCATTTATAGTTTCAAATATAGGATAAAATTTGTTGGTTTTCTTTGAGTTTAGACTTATGTCACTTTCTAAGCATTTGAGACTGCAGTCTAACTCAGTTACCTTGTTTCAGATAACAACCTTATATCTAGCTGGGAATTTCTTGTGATTGTCCTTAAGTTTTGTTTTATTAAGAGGATTTGTATGATTTCTTCCAGAGGGTGGTGTAAGCTTACTTCTCTATTTTGTAATTCAATCGTATCATCTGCATATAGCATGTAATAGCTCAATATCTTCAAGATCTTCCCTTCTACAGTTTCTGTTGAGGGCCTCAATATAGACATTAAAAAGAGCTGATGACTTAATACAGCCAGCCCTGTCTGGCACATGAGAAAATGTACAATGAATAAGTACAGTTTGTTGTACATAAAGATAATCTGATTAGGGGACTGCATGCCAACAATTACATAAAACTTTAATTTTGCCTAATGTTAAGATTTCTAATTGTCACTGAACTCCAGTAAGAGCATGAAGGGAAGTTGCATTTGGCATCTGTTTGTGGAAAATATAGATTTGTTCTTCATTTGTTTGTGTTTTATTTTAACAGTTTGTGTATTATATTTTCTGAGGCAGAGGATGGGACTAGCTCACCATTCACTCTTTATATGTAATGGAGACCATGTGATAGAAAATTTGTGATTTTTTAATTTTCACAAAACAGTCGTGTTTTTGACAACATATCAGAAGAGGTGACCAATAGATGATAAAACATATTATGGCACTACACTGTGATTGTGTGACTTCTAAAAATTTTGCAAAATGAAAGATACTTCCTTGAAAAAATTTTAAAAAATTTTTTTATTTAAAATGTTCATTTTTCTACAAGCTGTGCTGACCCCAGGAAGGATTACAACAAAGGGATAGATTATTACTCACCACAGAAACATCTCGATGGATCCCACAATTCATTTTATGATGGTAAGTTACAAGGGGAAAATGGGGAACAATTGAAACAAGCAGAGGCAGACGTTGTTAAGTGAAGGCTTTTAAACAGCGACGTAGCAGTGTCTTCCTTTGTTGGCATCAGTTCTCTCCATAATTCAAAAACACATTATTTAGCTGTCTGTGGGTGGAAATTAAATAATTTTTTCTGCCATGTGTGGCAAACTTAAATTCATTTGATTAATGATGGAAATTCTCCTCTATTTACCTTCCCCTTCTGTTCCCATATATTTTTCTTCCCGTCTCTCCCACCTGAAGAAGGAACTGTGTTCTGAAAGCTTGTCCTTTTTCGTCTGTTTTCTTTTTTTCTTCACTTGTGTCACTATCAGCGGTACAGCACAAAGGTAAGTACTGACCAGCCAATCTTTCCCTTTTGGAAAAAAAATTAAATTCATTAGCAGTCAAGCCTGTGTTCCACAAACAAGAACGTGTGTTGGGCTGCAGGTGACAGCTGTTTGTTTTGCAGGCTGCGGGCCCGGTGTTGAGAATCCCCAACGTGCAAGTCCAGGACAGAGGCATCTACATATGCACAGCTGAGAGCCCATCCGGAACGTCGCAGTCCTCTGCCGTGCTCGAAGTTGAACGTGAGTATTCCTACTATCAAACAGTATATGAGAGGAAAATGACACTTCTCACAGTTCACAACACTACTGTTTCTGATCGGACCTGCTCAGAAGGATTCCTGTGTACCCATGCTTCATTTCTGCAGCTTCAAAGTGAATTTGAGGGGCATACCCTTTTTTTTACCTTTACACTTTCCAATCCAAATATGTTTCTGTCAAAGTAATCTTTTAACAGGCTTGGTCAATACTTATATCAGAATATAGTATTGAATCAAATTTTATAAAGGCAAAGTGTTTTATAAAATTTCTGTGCAGTTGATAAAAAAAAGTGCTCGAAAAAGTAAGTGTAGCAGATCTATCATAGCAATGGTGATACAATAAGGACATTGATATAGCCACTGAAAAATTTATTATGTCACTGTAATTAACATGAATTCCCTCTATAAAATTCTAGAAAATAAAAAGCTTCCTTATTGGCTGTCTGCACCTAACTTACAATTAGCTATTCTTACATCCCCTCAGATCGATTGGTAGGACACATTCTTAGACATTAAGGAATAGAGAATTTAGCGGCGGAGGGAAGTGTGTAGGGTAAAAATCGTAGAGGGAGACCAAGAGGTGAGTATAGTAAGCAAATTCAAATGTATGTAGGTTGCCGTTCTTGTAAGGAGATGAAGAGGCTTGCTCAAGATAGATTAGGTTGGAGAGCTGCATCAAACCAGTCTCTGGACTGAAGACAACAACAATACCAAATCTACACATCACATAAAATTAGGAACACCAGAAGTGCATTTTAACCCCGTAAAGTTTTATGCTGGTGTATAAACATTTGTCTTTCAAACGTTCAATAAATTTTAACAGTTGGAAAGAAAACTATATTGTCACTTAAAACTGAAAAAGTGTGTTTTGCTTAGTAAAATCTATTTTAACACAACATAAATGTATTTTTTGTGTATAAATACTGTAACAATGTGTTGTGCCTAATTGAAGTGATTATGTACCAAATGGGTTGGAAACAAGGAGAAAGATGAGAGAATTAAGAACTGTTTTTAAGAGGTTTTGTTCACTAAATGGAAGAAAATTTTTCCCCGTTATTTTATTTCATTTTTATTATTTAAAATTATCTTTAATTTATACTATTAAAGCTATTGTACATTGTATTGCAGAGATACCTGGTAACAGCACTAGTCATTTCCTCTCCTATTTTGTTTGGAAATGGACCAAAGAGAAAAAGACTGTTTATTTGTCTCCATACAAGCCCTTGTCTATGCAGTCCTTATGCGAAATTATATTTGCAGGAGTGCAATTGCTTTGCTGAATATGCCTGTTCTCCTAACTCCCATAAATGTATTTCACGAAGAGAATGTTGACTTCCCTCCAGGAATTTCCATTTGATTTCACGGAGTATTATTGTTAACTCATGTGTCAGTCAAAACTACAAGTGACATATCCATTCACATGCCTCCAAATTACTGTGATGTCGTCCATTAATCTGATCCGTCAGGGATCCCAAAAACTCCAGAATAAATTGCACAAGAGCTCCGCAGAGTGTGGCAGCTGAAGATGACAGTTGCGTGACTGTGAAGTGTGCCTGTATGAGTGTATGAATGTTCTTTATTCTGAAGCAGGCCATGGCTGATAGCTTAAGTGTTGTACGTGTGTGTCTTTTTTATGTGCCTGTCACAGCTCATCGCTAAGCCTTTACGGTGAGTTGCAAACTGTCCAAATAGAAACACTGGTTTACATCATACTGTATAATCCTACAGTCAATCAACAACGATACTTTCTCATATAATATAAATGTTACTGGAAATGTGTCCCATTTGACATTCTACTGAATGCATAAATAATGTGTAGAATGCCTAAAATTTTAGTCAAAATTTGTAATAATTGATATATCATACTTTGCCTAGGCATTGTATACATTGCCATATCGTCTGCCCGCGAAGTATATAATTTGCCAAAACAATGTGGTAAACAGCCTAAAGGAGTATTGGCCCACCTTGAAGATTATCCATGGTTAGCCATGCCAGGAAATCACTGAAAGAGCTAATTCAGACATTGAAAATATGTTGTATTCTTCAATGCAAGATTAAAATCCTGGCTGCTGGAGTGGGGTATTGCGGTTTTGCCAATTAATGAAAGCAGATCACTAAACACTATACACTGTTCGGTTGCAAAGCTAGACCAGCCCTCTTGATGTTGTCATTGCCTGACAATGTTTTACAAGACACTGAGATTGAGGAGCCTCCAAACAACACAATGGCCACAAGAAACTCAAAGTGAATCAATGCAAGAGGCTCATCTCTCTGAAGAAGATTTAGATGAGAGTACAATCCATAATGGAGGATAACAAAATGGCACAGAAGACCAGATTATTGAAGTGCCTTCCATGTCTGTGGCTACAAAAAATTCTACTTCTTCTATCTGTTGTGTCTGCTTAAAAGAAACCAGTGGTGCTCATACATGTCAAAAGTATGGGTAAAACTTTCATGCCATCTGTAGACCTTGTCGGAAGGAAGATGATGGCAATAAACTAGACTGTCATGGATTTAAATTTTTGTGCAGCGTTTGCTCTTAAATACTGAGAAAGCTGTTGAAAATAAAACAGAAATAAAAATTGAACCTTGAGATTTATACTGAAACATGAAATGGACTGTAATAAAAAAATTCCTCCTGTGTCTTACGTACCACTGTGATTTTCGATTCCCGACACTGACAAAGGGCGAAGTGACTCTCGCAGTTTGTTGGTATTGTCTCAAATGCGACGCAAGATGGTTTTTACCGACTTGGAACTGCTGAAGTAATCTTGAAGTAATTCTACACGAGATCAGAATTCACCATAAGTTCAAAGAACTGAATGAGAAATTAAGACGTTCTTAACCACAAGATTTCTCTCCAGTCTCCAGCTGTGCATCAATTCACAGGAAGCACCGAGGGTTCTTCAGGTGAATGTGCAACATGAAATGCCAAATTTTGAGGTGAAGAAGATAATAAAGTGCAGTTCAAAATGTCACTCTAGCCTTTCCTGCAGCAACAAGTGGGTCATGCCAAATCTGCTTTGCATTCTTCTTTAAGTCGTGAAATGTATGTTGAAGATCAAATTAAAAAAGGTAAAGTTTCTTTTTCTTTTTTTTATATCCTTCCTTTTTTGTGCATGTGTGTGTGTGTGTGTGTAAAGAATAAAAATGAGTACTTATTGTAACTTGCACTTCTATCTCAGATCGGGCGTCATGGTTTTCATTTAGTAGTTTTGATCTTCCAGTTTCATATGCTTATTAATTAATAAATGATTCACCATTTTGTGCCCTTTAACATTTGTCATAAATGGCACTGTTCATGAGTCAAATTACACTTGAGAATAAAATTTCAAAATTTTGTCTGACTAATTTTGAATACACTTCCCCTGATTTAAATAAATAGAGCAGTTATCACAGCAACAGCACCTAGATCACCCGACATTCCACACCAGACTAAATATTACATAATTTTGTAATTTATCTGGGCAGTCTGGTGATAATGTCTACTGAAATATTCACTACCTAGGGATGCTTAACACTCCACTCCTGGCTACGCTGTCGGCTTTACGCGTCACATTCATGACCGACCCCTTACAGGTCGCGAGGCACCGCGGGTCAGCCTCTACCCGACAGAGCAGCAGACGGTCCTCTCCGGTGGCAGCATGCTGCTCCAGTGCCGAGCCGAGGCTGGCATTCCGGCGCCCACCATCACCTGGTCCCGCGTCGACGGCCGGCCACTGCCGTCCACTGTCGAAGAACTGCCCGGTGGCGTCCTCAGGTGAGTGCTTACTCGACACTGAACGTCTGGTGTAATACCGACAGAAGTGAAGTTCAGTCAAGTGAAGCTATCAGTTCTACCAGTGGAAAATCCAGGTTGGAATCATTTTAATAAGTCATAGTAGCAAAATTCTGACATAAATTACAGTAAAACCTCGTATTTACATTTTCTCGCCATTTACACCATTTTTTGTCGGTCCCGTCAAATTTCCTATGTTCACAATGTTAATTCGCCCCCGCTTTTGCGTTAACATATTTACACTTTTCCCACGTTTTACACTTTTCGTAGTAAGGTTTGTGAAGAAAAAATAACATATTCTTTTACATTTTCTCGCCATTTACACAATTTTTTGTCGGTCCCGTCAAATTTCCTATGTTCACAATGTTAATTCGCCCCCGCTTTTGCGTTAACATATTTACACTTTTCCCACGTTTTACGCTTTTCGTAGTAAGGTTCGTGCAGAAAAAATGACATATTCTATATAAATTGATGCTGGCACGGCTTTCGACTTAAAGTATACTGCTTAAAAATTATTCACAGTTGAGTTTCTTGACACTTTGCATTTATTCAAACATATATTTCGCGTTCCATTGTTGGCAGTATGCGTCTAATTGACTTTTGACGCGCCTATTTGTGACGATGTAATTCCTCTTTCCACGAGCTTCTTTGCCAGAGCGCCTGGCGTGTACTCAATCAATCAGAACCAGTTGATTTGTTGATGTGAGAATAAAGAGTTGCTTTGTTTATGTGATACATATTTCTAATTAATAAAGAATGTTATCTGTCAAAGTTAGGTATCATAATACCCACAACCTCAAAAAAGTGATAACAGTATGTGATGCCGATCCTATGCAAACGTCACAAAAATACTTATGCTTATGTTTTCACTCAAGAACCTGAATAAATTCTTTAATATTATTGTGTGAAACATCGAAAAATACAAAAAGGACGGAACTTCAGGAGTTTTATTACATAAATAATTAATGCCGGTAAAAGGCAGTAATTTTGAAGATGTGTTACACAGCCTGGCAGCGATATCTACTGAAGTGGTTCAGGTAATTTTGAAGATGTGTTACATAGCCCAGCAGTGGCATCCTCGATTATAATGAATGGAATTACGTCAAAAATTTCTACTTCCCATAAAATTACCAGTTATGCCTGGCGCTTAAAATAGTAAAAATTTTGATAACTTTTATTGTATAATAAACTTCCTGGCAAGTATTTAGATGCCTATTATGTACATATATCAGAAACTATCAAAGTGCAAGGCTGACCCAGTAAGCATATTTTACCATTTAAAACATTATTTCCTGCATTTTACGTTTTCCTTCATTTTACACTATTTTACTGAAGTCCCTTGAAAAGCATAAAAACGAGGTTCTACTGTATTTACAGATGACTAGAAATGGGTAGAATCTGACATCATAGGAGTTTAGTTTGGGATTTAAGAAAAATATAGGAACACATGAGGCAATATATACATTATGACTTATCTTATAAGGATAGGCGGCTTGCAAAGGATAGGATATCATGGAGAGCTGCATGAAACCCTTGTTTGGACTGAAGACCACAACAATAGCAACTGCTAAAAGCTCACCTCAGGGAAAACCAGTTTTACATATAAATAAATGTAGCATTACTGACCCTTCTACTTACCTTGAAGAAAGATCAAACTACATTATAACATTAGCACATGGTGGCATGTCATGTTCCTGAAATAGAGGTTGTTAGGATAAAAAAGTATCCCATAAAGGAGTGTTTCTGTCTGATATCTTACAATTTATGCCTTCTTGTTGGTTCCAGATGCAGTGGCAGGCATTGATGCTGTATTCTTCTATTCTTTGTATGTCATTAAGGGGCTCGTAAACACCAATTAATTCAAATACCAACACAACCGAAAATCATAGAAATTGAGATTGATGGAATAAGTGGTCAATCGACTGGGCCGCCCTGACTGATCCACTGTCTGTTAAATGTCTGTAAGATTCACACAATTTTTTACGATGCCTGAACCACATTGCCTGCTGTTGTTAAAGTGGTATCTCCTCTAGTAGAGAAGGAAAGTCATTTGATAGGAATGGGCAATTCCTTGCACAAGTCAGCCAATTTGGAAATATAAATGGTGCAATTATTCTATGACCACTAATATTTGCTTATACATAAATTGAATGGACAAGTACTTGTGGCTCTTAAGGTGTGCACTTCAGTCCTCTGTTCTCTGGACATTTTTGTGTTGTTTTGAACCATCTTATCATAACTTTTATATTAATTAAAATGATTGACTCATCTAGACTTCATTCTGCACCACCTCCTTGAAAGGAATTTCAAATGTTTCTGCCACTCGTGAAATTTAGTTTCCTCTACTACTCCATCTCACTCTTCTTCACTATTAAATCTTCGGCTCTTCAGCTTGACATTGGTTTTAGGGGAGAAACATGAAGTCACACAGATGTAAGTCTGATGCATAAGGTGAGTGGAAAACAATTGACACATTGTTTTCGCAGTTAAGCACTGCCACGTGTAGTACCCAGATGTTATATGCCACTGCTATTTACATTTATCCTCTTGTCCTAGTACATAACATTGTGCTGACTCTCAGACAAGGAAAAAAACATATTGTTTATAAACAGCCCTATTGAAATATTTTTTTTCCCCATGGGGAAGGTGGATGCTTCTATCTTGTTTCACAGTCATAGCCATTATTCGACTTTCATCACCAGTGACAAACATTGACAGAAAGTATGAATCCTCTCAAAGCAGTTTCACGTGAGACTTCCTGTGATGTTGCTTCTGATCGTCTTTTAACTGTGCATCTCAGACTTTGTTCAATCATTCTTGTTCTCAGTTCTTCTGAAACAATACATTCACATTCATCTTGCCTAGTTCCAAAGGTGTCACAAATATTTTGAATGCTGTGATTATCAGGTCATTTTCTGAACATGTGTGTTAACACCATCAGTTGAACGGAGAAAGGTGGGACAGCGATTACCACACTGGATTTCCATTCAGGAGGAGAGTGGTCCAAATCTGGTCAGGATTCAGTCAATCCAAATTTTATGTTTTCTGTGATTTCACAAAATTACTTCAGACAAATTCAGTTCTGGAGTGCAGCAGCTGAAGACACGGATGTGTCTCAGTGAAGTGTGATTGTGTGAGTGATGTTTTCCTGACAAAGGCTAATGGCTGAATGCTTGAGTTCTGTGTGTATGTGTGTCTTTTTTGTGTGCCTGTTGCTCCTTGATGTACAGACGTCTTTGCAGTGAGTTATAAATTATCCTCATTATATTGTTCAATTCCAACTTGGACTTTCCATTGTTAGTAATCGGGTTTAGTTCAGTTGAATTAGGAGATGGAAAGGAGTAGATTATCAAATGAGTCCTGTTTCTGTACAAATTGCAGATATCCTTTTTATACCTGTTTCTCCCCCCTCCTGTGTTACGTACAAAATTCCAGAGGCTATTCCAATTTTTGGCATAATCTTTTTCTAAAATAGAAGTGCTATAGAAGTAATTTTTGCATAGTATGTTCCTAAATTTCTCCAGAACCCAAACTGATGTGCTCTAAGGTCATTTTCTACAGTCCCATTCTTAGGTAAATAACTTTTGTTTCTCAGTTAAGGCTAGTGTTTGATATCAGTAGATTACTTCAGACCAGAAATTCCACCGTAGTCTGTGCCTTTTATGCTTTCCTTGCTTCTGTAATTACATTTATTGCATATTTTGTGTTCTCAGGTTCACATCAATGACGAAAGCAGATGAAGGGACTTACGTGTGCGTTGCCCGTAATGATGCGGGCGAGGCGCGCCTGACGAGTAGCATCACGGTGCATACACCGCCACAGATCACGCTACTGCCCTCGCAACAGGTATCTGTGAATGCCGGACAGAACGTCCGACTCGAATGCCGGGCAACAGGTGACCCTCTTCCTACCGTCTTCTGGCAGACGATACAGCGGTGAGTGTCATTGTGCCCCATTCAATTCTCATACTGTCCATTTTTATTTATTTATTTTATTTTATACAAAAAAATTTATTCTTTGAATGATTATGTCTTCCATCTGTCAGCCTTTGGACAAGTTCAAACATTTCTTTATTCTGAAACTTTGCAGATAAACTTTCTGTGAACACTCTACTCGGGGCTTTATTACCCAGCTATGAAAATAATTAAAATCGTTATTCGAATGGCAGATATGATGGTTTTACTGCTGTGAAATGGTTATTAACAACCCAGTGTCAGTGAAATCCATTCCTGAGATGGATTCCCATTAGCATTGGAGATTTTCTTTTTCCTAGAGTTCTAATCATTTAATCTCATGCTCATCGAGTAAAAATCACTGAAGTGATGTGAGAAAGAAAGATATATGCCTGGAAGCCAGAAATCCACAATGGAATCTGCTGGCCAATAATGCCATTAACTCAGCATTCAGTGCACATGGATCAACTCTTCAGTAGAAAAACTATTCATATTTCTGTATGTTGCTATTAACCCTTTTGCTGCTACATATGTACATTTTTCTTGATGTTGACCTCCACGTCAAGGATGGCAAAACCAGTACCTCTGACCACATCAAACCTTCCAACCATCAACAGCACCTCCATTGTGAAGGCAGCCAGCCATTCCATATCAAGAAGTCCTTCCCATACAGTCTAGTGACCCGTGGTCGTCAAATCTGCAGTTATGAGCAGTCACTCTGCAAATATGCTAAGTGCCTAACACAGGCCTTCACTGTCCGCATTTGTCCTCCAAACCTGGCCCTGAAAGAGATCTCATGGGAAACTTCCTGGCAAATTAAAATTGTGTACTGGAACCGGGACTCGAACTTGGGACCTATGCCTTTTGCAGGCAAGCACTTTACCAATGAGTTATACTGACATGACTCACAGTCCATCCTCACAATTTCAATTCTGCTAGTACCTCGCCTCCTACTTTCCAAACGTCTGTGAAGTAGGAGGCGAGGTATTGGCAGAATTGAAGTTGTGAGGACGAACCGTGAGTCGTGTCGGGATAGTTCAGTGGTAGAGCGCTTGCCTGCAAAAGGCCAAGGTCCCAGGCAGTTGTAGACTAACGAGGGGGGTAGGAGGGGACCGCCCCAGCCCTCTCGTCTTGGGGGGCCTCCAAATGCCAGAAAAGCACTTTTATTTTATTTATTTATGTATTTTTTTAGTGCCCTTTTCGTTCTAGGGCCTACAAATCTCAAAATAAATTTTTAAGACTGTCCCTTGCGTCTCTACCTGGGGGGGCTCCAAATCTCAAAATTTACTTTTTTATAGTAATTCGTGTATTCCAAGTGAACGGGGCCTCATTTTGTTATGCCGCCACCCCGGGCCTCCGACAACCTTAGTGCGCCACCGGTTGAGGATCGAGTCCCAGTTCCGGCACACAATTTTAATCTGCCAGGCTGCTTCAAATCAGCGCTCATTCTCCTGCAGAGTGGAAGTTTCATTCTAAATCTCATGGGGCCTGTCAGTCCAGTCTCCCACCAGCTTCCCCACACCCACCATCCATCCAAAAAAGTAGCACCCCTCTTGTGGCTCAGTATTACCCAGGATTGAAGCAGTTAAACCACATTTTCCACCACGGTTGTGACTACCTTCCATCCTGACTTCAAATGGCTTCCACCCACCTACTTAATATCCTGGTCCGTCCCTACTCTGTCCTTGCTCCCAACCCCCTTGCCCCGTGGCTCATATCCCTGCAGTAGACCAAGATGCCAAATTGTCCTGTCCACCATCCCACCACCACCTACTCCAGTTACTTACTGTGCAATAATAGGCAGAGTAACCTGTGAAAGCAACTATGTGACCTACAAACTGCTGCAAACTCTGTGCAGCTTTCTATGTGGACACGATCAGCAACAGGGTGTCTGTCTGTATGAATGACCATTGGCAAACTGTGGCCAGGAGAAAGCTGGACCATCCTGTTGCAGAGCGTGCAACTCTGCACGATGCTACACAACCTGTGCCATACGGATCCTCCCCCAAAACACCAGCTTGTCCAAATTGCGCAGATGGGAACTCCCCCTACACTATATCCTACCTTTCCGTATCCCCCAGGCCTAAAGCGTCATTAGTTCCTGCCCCCACCACCCTCCCCTTCCCTTCCTTACCCTCATTCTAGCCTCCCTTCCCTTCCCCTCCTCCCTGTATGTCACACAGCACTGGCAAATCCCCCACCTCTGCCGCGCACCGCTCTCCTCCTTTCTCGCTTCTCTCTCCGTACCACCTCCACATCCCCGACACCGGTCGCTTTCGCCTCGGCCGGTGTGTCCCACAGACTGGCCAGATACAGTGCTCGTATTCGTGTTTATCTGACTGATAAAGGCCATAATGGCCAAAAGCTTTTTAAAGCTTTAATCTGTTACGTGTGCCTTTCTGCTGATCATCGAGGCGACTCTGTGGCGAATAGTAACCTATCCTTCTCAAAAATATTGTTAGATGTCAAATACTTATTTCAAATTGAGAGCGAAACAGTATCTTTTTGTTCTCTAGAAATCACATTCTTATATATATTATGTGCAATGCTTCCAATTATGTTACCACACATAGGGAATCATGTGATTGTAAAAATACTCATGTTTAGAAACATACTTTTGTGCAAGTGATAGCTCACAGGGAGACACATATGTTACACGATAAACACTCCACTTTTTTTAATTTCCTGCTTTGTAGAAGTAACTTTTCCACAGTTATTGGAGGGCTGGCCAATCAGGACATTTGAATACACTAAGAACAGCTGGGGCTAGTAGCAGTGGCTAGTATTAAGATGTATAGAGCAGTAGAAAGCTTAACACATTGTCGACGTGCTCGAGCCAGACTCATTCAGCAGTAGTTCACCAGACGGACGGCGCCGAGTGTAACTTGTGCAACGCTAAAAATTTGTAGCTGCCATTTTGCAACCTGCACTGTGTTGGTAACCACATGAAATGAAGTTTGAAGGTTGTCTCCATTGTTGTTGCTACCTACTGAATGGAGTTTTAACTATTTGTCCACTACCAAAGGGCTCTCGCTCTCTCTGTTGAGTCCTACACTGCTTTTGTGTGTTACCTGTATTGCTCGCAGTCTGCGTATTGTCGATATGGTGAATTTACGTGAGAGTGATGTTAGCAATGTCCTGGAAAAGGAAATAGATGATTCTGATTCAGAAGGAAAAGGCGATTATCTGTAAGAATTATACGGGGAGAATAAAAACAAGATATACTTAAAAATTGTGAATCTTCTAATTTTAATATTTAATAATATTTTCATTTCTTTCTTGGAAATGATAAATGAGATTTCATTATTTCAAATGAGGCAGCCAACTCAATTATTGCATTCGTAGTTAGAAAGCTGTAATTTTCGAAAAACTTGTTAAAAAACAGCAGTCCAGCTGCCCCATCCTGGGTCACTTACATCAGTCTTCAATGTGTTAGCATACAAGTAACTCTCACAGAAAAACAATTCCAAGTAGAAAACATGCAGTATTGAAAGTAACCTTGAAAACAAAATGGAGCAGGTTTGTTTCCAAAAGAGACAAATACTGCATATATTTTACATTTGCACTGTCAAGAAGATATTTTCAGTGTTACACGAATGCAAAGATACGTGACTACATAAAATATTTAGAAAATATTCCCTAACAATCTCCAAACTTTCATCATTGGAGTTTAGGTACTCCCAGTATGTAGAGAAGAACATCCCACAGATAGTATGACGTGATCAAAAGCTCGAAAGATTTGTATTTAAACTGACAATATGACCGGAATTTTTTGTTTGGCTGACACTACATGATAAGGGAAAGAGAAATTAGATTTTGTAGGAGGCTAATTATTCATATGCAGATGAATAGATGAAAACTATATCTCGTTGCAAATACCCCATAAGTTAAGTATTGCTTACCGTAATCTTTGCATCTCAAAGGCACACTTTAGCTGAGCTAACAGAGTGCACGTGTCTTCCAACAACAGACCGTACGCTGAGGCGGTGACACGACCGTCGGTGGCCGTCCTCGAGATCAATGGAGCGAGCCGAGCGGACGAGGGCTCATACAGCTGCCTGGCGCAGAACGCAGCCGGCTCTGTCGAGGACCGTCTCTACCTCACAGTCGTCGATTCCGGTGAGTCTCTCTTCTGGGTGCAGCTCAGTTTCCCTGTGCAAATGGACACTTGTCCTCCTGTATAGAAATTACTGCAGATGTTCCGCTCTAACAGCAAGAAACACATTATGGAACTCTTTAAGTAAATAACTATAGAACACTCCCATCTTCTGCTGTTTTTACAAGACCAACAATTGTAAATTAGCATATTTTGACAATCTTCATTTGTGACTAAATTCCCTACAATAATATTTCATTATTTGATCCATTTTTGGTTTGAGACCACCGCAGCTGTTTTCATAATAATACTGTAGTAAATAAATGCTGCAAACGGCCACAGGATTTTTCTAAATCAGTTTATTTCACCGTTTAATAGTTTCGGGCCTGACCCAATTGTCAGACAGTGGTGTTGATTTCAGATTACATCTATGCTTATATAAGTTCAGTGTATAAGCATAGATGTAATCTTAATTCATGTGTAAACAATACAAGCAAGAAAACTTTGTTATATTTAGGATAGAAATAAATAAACTTTGTAATCTATGGATTCACATAACTTTGTTATTTTAGGACACCAAATTAGATCTGAAATCAACACTTACCGTCTGATGGTGGGCTCAGGCAGGAAACTAGTAACGATGAAATAAATTGATTTACAAAAATCTTGTGACTGGTTGCAGTACATATTTACTACAGTATTAGTATTATTAATATTTCAGCTGAGAAAGAGTTTATTTCATACTATTGTGAAGTAAGATATATTTGGTGGTCACCTACACAACATAGCTATTAACTAAATCTGAATAATAACCTTCAGTCATATCACAACACAAGTAAAGAATTTTGAGAATTAAAGGATTTTAGAATAAATCTTTTTACAGTGTATTTTCAAGCTCAGAACTGTTTGGTGCCACCAGGTGCCGGAGTGTACCCATCTGGAAATGACACTTACTATCCTCCGTACCCACGGCCAACGCCCCCCTACGTCACCGAGCCGCCGTTCGGCCAGGAGACAGGTGCCGAAGACGGAGGTGTCAAGCAGCCGACTCCGAGACCCGGATACCCGCAATACCCCGGCCTTTCCGTGTCGAGCCAGCGCTTCGAGTTACCGGTCGGCGGCAGTGGTGACCTACGTTGCACACTATCAGGTATGTCGGTGCGTTTGCTGTGCAGTAGGTCTTTTAATGTGTGCATTCGATCAAATGTAATTGTGTTGTAGCTTTATGTTTTCACCTCTTTATTGTGAATCCAAAATGTCACATTTGAACCTAATCTAGATCTTGGGCTACGCTACAGATTAGTTTCTCATCACACATAATATTTATTATTATTATCATTTTTGCTTTACCAATTCACAACCAGATTGTCAGCTTTCAACCTAATCTAGACATATCATTATGCTACACAGATAATTCTACCACTATAACCTAAATTTCAAAAAGATTACCTACGTCATGTTGATTGGTGAGTTCAGTCTGGACATGTTCTGCATCCAGGGTGTGACAGATAGCTCGTTATTCCATCTAACTTTCAGCATTCCTTTGTACTGCTAAACTTAAAAGCTTCTATTCTCTTCTTGACTCAACTTTTTATCATCCATGAAACACTTCTGTTAAAGCTTATAGTCCATTCAAATACCTTTTGAAAATATGTCCTGATGCTTAAATGTATATTAAATGTTAAGAAATAATTCTTTTTCAGAAGTGATTTTCTTGTTATTGTCAGTCTACATTTTATGCCCTCTACTTCATCCATTGTCAGTTACTCTGCAACCAAAATGCTGAAATGTAACTACTTATTACATTTAGTATCTCATTTCCTAATCAAATCTTCTCATCATTGCCCGATTTAGTTTGACTCCATTTATTATTTGTTTTGCCGTTAATATTCTTGTAACCTCTACGCAAGACAGTATCCCTTATTATTCATTATGTTTGACTGCTGTCTTTTGCCTTCTCTGACAATATTACTGTGATAATTTTTGTCAGTTTTCTTCGCTGCCTACTCATTGAACAAGCTGAATAACACAGAGGATGGCTGCAAGCCTGGGCTGTTCCTTTGTCTACTACTGCTCCCCTTTTGTTTTTATAACAGCAGTAAGTATTCTGTAAAACTAATGGATAATCATTTGTTCCGAGTACTGTTGTAAGAGTGTGTGCCTATCAACTGTGGCAACACACCTTTCTAATCCTGCAAATGCTGTAAAGGCTAGTTTACATTTCTTCACAGTTTGTTCTAAAGATTGCTGGTCAGTATTGCCCCATGTGTAAATTTCACCACAGTGAAAATAGATCGTTCCTGAAGTATTGTGGGCTGCTATTAAAAGATATGAAAATTGTGAAGCCAGAAAAGGATTCACTCGATATTATCAGGAGGCACGGTCAGTTTGTGGCACTACGACTATCAGTGCAGGCAGGAAGCTCCGTCCTCTCACGTGCCTTCCATTCACAGGCCGCGACCCGCAGATCGACCGCATCTTCCTACGCTGGATCCGACCGGACAACCGGCAGCTGCCGCGCAACAGCTACGAACGTGACGGCATCCTGAGTCTGCGCAACGTGCAGTACGGTGACGAGGGCGAGTACGTCTGCCAGGGAGTCAGCCCCACCGGGCAGACCGTCTTCAGCGCAAGCACCTACGTCGAGCTGATCGGTGAGTTCCACACGCAGGACGCACCGTGCGTGGCTTGTCCTTCGTGGAGAACGGAAGCGAATACACTGACGAGCTAAAACGTTATGACTGTTTCCGGACTGTGAGACTGAATGCTGCGTGATACTGTTGTGGTCACGTCACACAGTTAGGGAAGTGGAGCACAAGTGAAGGGGGAATCATTTGAGTTACCAGTCACAGAAGAGGATATCGGTTACAGTGACTTTCAAAAACAGGTAGGATGTTATGACCCAGATTAGTGGTTATATAGATTTCTTCACATTGCAAAATGATCACATGTGAGGTATCATAAATACAAGTGACAGTGCAAACTTTGTTACCGAGAAAAAGATTATTTTGTGTCATTCAGTATTATTAAAGGATGAGTGACAGTTATCTTAACAAAGATTTCAATATTATGACCAGTTTATCATGTCTACGGATTTAACAAAGAGAATATAGGTATTAAAAAATAGATGAAGATTACCCACCAGGCGAAGCAGCACAGGTGTGATAGTAGCACAAGTAAATAAAACACACACACACACACACACACACACACAGACGCTAGCTTTTGCAGCCTAGCTGCTTCTTCAGGCAGAAGGGAAGGAGAGGGAAAAGGAAATGATGAGGGTTTTAAGGGAGTGGGTAAGGAGCCATTCCAATCCCAGGACAGGAAAGACTTACCTTGGGGGGAAAAAAGCAGGGTAAACAAATACACACACACACCCACACATATACACAAATGCAAACACACCTAGGCAGACATACTGTAGAAAGCAAAGAAGTTGGACAGATGGTGCATAGGGCAGGTTTTACAATGGGGGCGGTTACAAGGGTAGGAGCCAGAAGGTAGGGAAGGTGGTTTGGGGATTTCATAGGGGTGGACTATGAGGTTACGGAGGTTAGGTGGGCGGCGGAAAGACACTGTTGGTGAAGTGGGAAGGATGTCATGAAGGATGGATCTTATTTCGGGGCAGGATTTAAGGTAGTCTATCCTTGCTGGAGAGCCACATTCAGAGTCTGCTCCAGTCCCGGAAAGTATCCGGTGACAAGAGGGCACTTCTGGCATTCTTCTGTTGAAGGTTCTGAATTTGGGGGGATGAGGAAGTGGCTCTGGCAATTGGCTTCTGTACCAGATCAGGAGGATAGCTGCAGGATGATATATGTATTAATATACCTTACCTCATGTAGTATAATGAAATGCCAAAAGAAACTTATTTGCCAGTCAAAAGTCTTCAGCTTCTTCCCTAAGAGAATATTTTTGAAACTGTCAGAGACTTCAGAGATAGGGCGACACCCTGGGGAGAGGCAGGATATAGCACAGAGGGCATCAAACCAAAAACAAATTTTTAAATCTTATGTGTGAAGTGTATTTTTACCCCATAAAAATGTTTCAGACAGTGTTGGGCAGCCAGAGATAGCTGACGTGTGTGGATGAGTGTGCCTGAGTGATTGTGCGGATGAGTGTTCTCTTTCTGAGGAAGGCTGCGGCTGAAAATTTAGCATTGTGTGTATGTTTGTGCGTCCTGTCGGCGGCTCAATGTTCATCTTTATGGTGAGTTGTTCCCTATTGGATATTAATCTTAACATTTCTAAGAAAATGTGTTTTTTAACCAGGAATTCTGGGAAAATGTGATAATCTTTTTCCTTGTCTGCATATTCAGCCTGTGTAATTAATTTAAAAAAAAAAAAAACAGTACTTTAATTTTCATGACTATGGATTAATAGAATACAACCCCCATTTACGTCCCGCCATTTACACCATATTTGCTCGGTTCCGTCAGATTTCCTATGTTCACAATCTTAATTCACCCCAGTTTTTTCGTTAACATATATACATTTTTACAGCATTTTACACGTTATGAAACCATGTTTGTGGAAAGAAAAAAGTGAGGTAATGGACATAAATTGACACTGACATAGCTTTTATCTTCAAATGTAGTGTTTATAAACGTTACACAGTCTAGTTTCTTGACACTTTACATTTATTAAAACATATATTTCCCATTGTGTTGTTTATAGTACATGTTGAGTTGACTCGCAATCTGATGGCTAATGGGAGCATCTCGCCAGACACCATGCCGAGTGTCAGCTTAGCTTAGTTTACACATTTGATAATTTTCATGTTTTGCATAACATGTATCGAGAATTTATTCTTATTGTAAAGTGCACACTTTTAATTAAGTATTTTTGTGACTTTTATAAACGAAAATGATGGTTTGCTTCTTTGGACATCAAAGGAGGCACAGTACATCAGAACTTCAAAAAACTGTTACAGTGTGAGATGCCAACCATGTGCAATAATCAAAAAAAGTTCTTGTGTACATATTTGCGCTTGAGAATGTGGATAAAGTCTCGAATATTGTCATGTGAAGCATCGAAAAGTACAGAACTGGAGCATTGTTTCATTACTTAAATAATGAATTCCAATTAAAGGCTTGCTGACAATGTCTGTTATGATGAATTAAATTAGGTCAAAATTTTTACTTCCTTTAAAGTTTTCAGTTCCAGTTGGTCCTTAAAAGAGTATAAACTTCAGATAACCTGTATTATGTAATAAATATAAACTTTTTGGGTATTTTGATGTCTATTGTTTATGTATATGATACATAAACTATAAAAATGTAAGTGTGATGCTGTAAGCAAATTTTACCATTTACAAAGTTATTTCCTGCATTTTAATTCTCCAGCATTTTACACCATTCTCTTTGAAGTACCTTGAAAAGTGTAAAAATGGGGTTCTTCTGTATTATGATGTATCTCCTGGTAGATCCTCCCCATTTTTCCCCATTGACAAAACAACTTAATGGCAAGCATATAAATGAGAAACACTTTCTTTTCACTCTGCAAAATGTTCCTCTTTCAAAATAATTTCCAAACTACTTTTTCATTAACTGAAAAATGCTTACTAACAACCAGTTATTTAAATTGAGTTCTTCCTTGCTAAGTCTTTTGGCATAACATCTGGTAAGTACAGGTTTTCCACTTTTCTTCTCTATGGAATGAAAGAGAATTTTAATTCCAGGCCAATTTACATTACTGTCTCTTTAAATAAACACCCAATGGGATATCATCACAGAGATGCTAGACATTCTATTTGTGTATTATATAACAGGGGCAGCACATAATCGGGGAGAGGTTTACTACAGATTCTGAGAGGGATTATATTCTGAGAATTCCTCTCACAAATGACATACAATGGATCACAATGAGGAATGTAGAAAAATTAGATTATTTTAGACTGAAAGTCTAAAATTAGATCACATATGTAGCTTTCCTAACTATCAGTTTTTTCAATGCTATTCATGAACAAAGCAGGAAACAGAATAAGAGGTAATAGTGTCATAAATACTCTCTACCACACAATGTTGAGTGCTTTGTGGGCTGTAGATGTATATAATAATCAGATAATTACACAAAGCAAAAAGACATCAATACATACTTTAGTGTATGTGTTTGTTAGCTACAATTAAATTTGCTGTCTCTCTCTTTCCTGCTTCCTTACTGGCAAGGCAAGAAATGCCCTCCGAAGAAAAAAGGTAACATTTATTTATTGTTTTTATGAATCTAGTTGAGTATACAGTACATGAACTCAATGTTTTGCATTTGGAAAGATCAGAAATATGTCCCACACTGGGGTAACGTTAATTATCAGTCAGTGGTAATGTGTTAAATCCAAATTCAAAGAGTAATTTCAAAAGAATTGAGTTAATAATATTACAGATATTATTATCAAAATATCCACGGATGTACTGCCGGTCCATAGTGTCCAACGGGCACTGCTTATGTGCCTTTGATAAATTTTTGTTTATAAAATCACCTACTTGTGTGTGTGTATTTTTAGTGTACAGTTGATGAAGGAGTGAGTCTGATAGCTAGTAGCAGCTAGCACACTTCTTCCTATGTGTATATCCAGCACTCTTCCACCTCTTGTGTGTGGCAAATAGCAACTGACCCATTTCATATTTTTAATATTTTACACAATATGCGCTTCATGTGGAACTAACTACTCCGATTCCCGTACGACTGCAGAACTGCCACGGATCCGGCTGGAGCCCGAGCACCAGGTGGTGCGGCCTGGCGACTCGCCGCGCATCGAGTGCTCGGTGGTAGGCACGCCGCCCATCGACATCAGGTGGGAAGCCGTGGGCCGCGGCCTGCCCCCGTCCGTGACGACGTCTGGCGGCACCCTCCAGGTACGGATACTGAAGTGGCAGACCTACCCACATCATCGGAGCCACACCGAGAGTGACGAGTAAACGAGTGTTTGTCCTTTACAGTTCCAGGGCATTACAGTCGCCGACACGGGGCGCTACATCTGCTTAGCGACCAACAGATACGGACAGGCGGAAGGAGCTGCAGAGGTGATTGTTGAAGGTATGTTTTTGCAACACATTCTTCATTCTGCTATGCAGAAATCCTGAGAAGATTACTGTCTGTCAAATATGGCAATACTGAGTTTTAACCCAGCCCCCACCCCAACACAAATTTATATTAATAAATGTCTTACAAGGGGCACAGTCCCAGCTGCAGGTTGCTTTTCTGACAGCTCCTGGGTGCCACAAAATTGAGTACATACTGCAGGAAGTTGAGGCATGAGGAGAAAACACTATACATGCAACACAAGCCAGAGCCTTCCTGAGAGAAAGAAACTCACAGAATCACAAAAGGCACAACTCAGACGCACATGCCTGCCACACCTAGTTGATGCAGCTCCAGTGTCAAATGGAAGCATATGCATGCAACACAAGCCAGAGCCTTCCTGAGAGAAAGAAACTCACAGAATCACAAAAGGCACAACTCAGACGCACATGCCTGCCACACCTAGTTGATGCAGCTCCAGTGTCAAATGGAAGCATATGATTAAAATCTTCTTGGGTTACTTCCTGCTTCTAATTTGCATAAAATCCCAAGCTTTTAATGAAAACCTCAATTGTTGTCATCAGCTATAAGATATAAACTAGAGTGTCTGTATGTTTGTTTGTGTGTACCTGTTGCATACAAATCTACAGTTTTAATCTGATCTTTTTCAAATTTTGTACATGTAAGCTTCAACCCTTGAGGACAGTCACCATACATATAAGAATCAGATACGATACATAGTTCAAAAATAAAAAATAGAAAAGAGATGACTTACCAAAAGGACCGGCTCGTCGATAGAAACAAATAAAATAAAATACAATTACACACATACAAGCCACCACTGGCAGCTTCTTCAGGAAAAAGAGGAAAATAGGGGAGGAAGAAGGGAAGGATATGGGTTTTAAGGAAGTGGAAAAGGAGTCATTCCAATCCCAGGAGTGGAAGGACTTACCTTAGGGGGAAAAAGGGAAGGTAAACAAATACACACACACTCAGGCATATCGAAACGCAAACACACTTTGACAGACATTTGTAAAAAGCAAAGAACTCCTCCCCTATTTTCCTCTTTTTCCTGAAGAAGCTGCCAGTGGTGGCGAAAGCTTGTATGTGTGTTTGTGTGTAATTGTATTTTATTTTATTTGTTTCTATCGATGAGCCGGTCCTTTTGGTAAGTCATCTCTTTTCTATTTTTTATTTTTGTTTATCCCACCGGGAAAGTTTCCCTCTATAATTTACGATACATAGTTCACTAGATATGATGTCATAAACAATGAGATGTGCGAAAAACTGCTGCATTTAACGACAGTACTGCTGATTTTCTCTTAAACCACTGGATTGATTTCAACCAAATTTGGTACAAACATTCCTTACCGTGTGGTAACAATTGCTGCAGGATTAAGAATCACATACGAAACATGATTCAGAAGATATGACATCATAAACAATAAGAATCACAAAAAAAACTTACACATACTGCAGGAGACTTTATAAATACGCTGCATGAGAATCAGAGTACTTAGCAACTTGCAACAAACTTTAAACATAATTTCAAACCTTTATTAAACTTTTTCTCACTGACAACCATAGCAAAATGATGAAAGGAAAAAAGTTTCTCGCTTAGTACTTTTCCGCTGTTCATGGAGTAAAACTACGGCATTTGGTATGACATTACAATTATAATTTGTACACTACAACTTAGAGCAGCATGAAATTTTATACAGAGTATATAATTGAGAGTACATTCTAAGTTGTATCACAGCACAACATGTAGTTTATGAGGTATGAGAACATAAACAGTAACATTCATGGAAAACTACCCCATCACTCACCGAGTTTTAATCTATTACTTCTTTACTACTAATTGTATTCCCAAGAGATTTTACATACATACAGCCCTTGTTGTTGTTGTGGTCTTCAGTCCGGAGACTGGTTTGATGCAGCTCTCCACAATACCCTATCCTCAGCAAGCCTCTTCATCTCCACATAAGAACGACAACCTACATCTGTCTGAATCTGCTTACTGTATCCATCTCTTGGTCTTCCCCTGCGATTTTTTCCCCACACACTTCCCTCCAACGCTAAATTAACAATTCCTTGATGTCTAAGAATGTGTCCTACCAATCTATCCCTTCTTTTAGTCAAGGTATGCCAGAAATTCCTTTTCTCCCCAATTCTGTTCAGTACCTCCTCATTAGTTACGCGATCCACCCACCTAATCTTCAGCATTCTTCTGTAGCACCATATTTCAAAAGCCTCAATCCTCTTCCTGTCCGCACTGTTTATCGTCCATGTCTCACTCCCATACAAGGCAACACTCCATACAAATGCCCTCAGAAAGGACTTCCTTAGGCCTAAATCAATATTCGATGTTAACAAATTTCTCTTTTTCAAAAACGCTTTTCTACCCATTGCCATTCTGCATTTTATATCCTCTGTACTGCGCCCATCATTTGTTATTTTACTGCCCAAGTAACAAAACTCATTTACCTCCTTTATTGCTTCGTTTCCCAATCTAATTCCTTCAGCATCACCTGATTTTCTTACACTGCACTCCATTACCCTAGTTTTGCTCTTGTTAATGTTCATCTTATATGCACCTTTCAGCACACTGTCCATTCCATTCAATTGCTCTTCCAGGTCCTTTGCTGTATCTGACAGAATTACTATGTCATCGGCAAAACGCAATGTTTTTAATTCTTCCCCCTGAACTTTTATTCCTTCACCAAATTTCTCCTTGCTTTCCTTTATAGCTTGTTCAATGTACAAATTGAATAACATTGGAGAAAGGCTACAACCCTGTCTCACTCCCTTCCCAACCACTACATCCCTTTCATGCCCTTCAACTCTGACAACCGCTGTCTGGTTTTTGTACAAGTTGTAAATAACCTTACGCTCCCTATAATTTACTCCTGCTTTTTTCAGAACTTTAAAGAGTTTATTCCAATCAACATTGTCAAAAGCCTTCTCCAAATCTACAAAAGCTAGAAATGTAGATTTGCCTTTTCTTAATCTATCTTCTAGGATAAGCCGTAAAGTGAGTATTGCCTCCCGTGTTCCTACATTTCTCCTGAACCCAAACTGATCTTCCCCGAGGTCGGCTTCTACCAGCTTTTCCATCCTTCTGTATATAATTCGCGTTAATATTTTGCAGCCATGACTTATTAAACTGATGGTTCTGTAGTTTTCACACCTGTCTGCACCTGATTTCTTAGGGATGGGGATTATAACATTTTTCTTAAAGTCTGAGGGTACTCTACCTGTCTCATACATCTTACACACCAGGTGAAACAATTTTGTCATGGCTGGTTCTCCCAGAGACTTCAGTAGCTCTGAGGGAATATCATCTATTCCAGGGGCCTTGTTTCGACTTAGGTCTTTCAGGGCTCTGTCAAATTCTTCTCTCAGTACAGTATCTCCTATTTCATCTTCATCTACATCCTCTTCCCTTCCTACAATATTGTCTCGAAGTTCATTTCCTTTGTAGAGCCCCTCTATATATTCTTTCCACCTTTCAGCTTTCCCTTCTTTGCTGAGAATTGGTTTTCCATCAGTGTCCTTGATATTCATAGAGCTGTTTTTCTTATCTCCAAATGTTTCTTTTATTTTCCTGTAGGCTGTATCTATTTTTCCCCTATTTATACATTCTTCTACATCCTTGCATTTGCCTTCTAGCCACTCCTGCTTAGCCATTTTGCACTTCCTGTCAATCTCATTTCTTAGTCGTCTGTACTCCATTTTGCCTGTTTCATTTACTGCATTTTTATATTTTCTCCTTTCATCGATTAAATTTAGTATCTCCTGTGATATCCAAGGATTTTTTGTAGGTCTTTCCTTCCTACCTATTTTGTCCTCTGCTACCTTCACTATTTCATCTCTCAATTTTACCCATTCCTCCTCTACTGTTTTATTTCCCCCCGTTTCTGTCAATTGTTGCCTAAAGCTCCCTCTGAAATTTTTAAGAACCTCAGGTTCCTTCAATTTATCCAGGTCCCATCTCCTTATTTTCCTACCTTTTTGTAGTTTCTTTAGTTTCAGCCTACAGTTCATAACCAACAAGTTATGGTCAGAGTCTATATCTGCCCCTGGGTATGTCTTACACTGTAGAACCTGATTCCGAAATCTATGTCTTACCATTATAAAATCTATCTGATATCTTCCGGTGTCTCCTGGTCTCTTCCACGTATACAACCTTCTTTTGTGATTCTTGAACCAGGTGTTTGTTATAACTAAATTATGTTCTGTGCAAAATTCTACCAGGCGGCTTCCTCCTTCATTCCTTTTGCCCAGACCATATTCACCTACTATCTTCCCTTCCCTTCCTTGTCCTACTACCGAATTCCAGTCTCCCATAACAATTAAATTTTCCTCTCCCTTAATTGTCTGAATAATTTCCTTTAGCTCCTCATATATTTCTTCGATTTCTTCATCATCGGCAGAGCTAGTTGGCATATAAACCTGTACTACTGTTGTCGGTGTTGGCTTCGTATCTATCTTGACAATGATAATGCGATCACTGTGCTGGTCATAGTAGTTTACCCGCATTCCTATTTTCTTATTCATTATCAATCCTACTCCTGTGATACCCCCAACTGATTTTGTATTTATAATCCTGTACTCACACAGCCCTTATACAAATGAATATATACCCAAAAAATGGACACTATGTCTGCCTAGGTGTGTTTGCGTCTGTGTAAGTGTGTGGGTGTGTGTGTATTTGTTTACCTTCCTGTTCTTCCCCCAAGCTAAGTCTTTCCTCTTCCGGAATTGGAATAGCTCCTTACCCCCTCCCTTAAAACCCTCATCATTTCCTTTTTCCCTCTCCTTCCCTTCTGCCTGAAGAAGCAACTGGGTTGCGAAAGCTTGCGTTTGTTTGTGTGTGTGTGTGTGTGTGTGTGTGTGTGTTTTATTTATTTGTTCTACTATCACACCTGTGCTCCTTTGCCTGGTGAGTAATCTTCATCTATTTTTATACATAATTTTTCCAGCTAGGAATATTTTGTCTATAATATTTCTAAAGGATCTGTATTTCAGGTGATGCTGAAGCTCTTTAGAGCTTTTGACAGTAGTTCTTGCAGACTGTCCCGTGTAATTTTTGCCACACTCATGAGAAAAGCTGTAAATTCGTGGCACTCCCAGGCAGAGATTATCAAATCGGTTCAATTTTCCTAGCATATTTAGGACTGGAGTGAAAGCTGTCCTATATGTTGTTCTCCTGGTTTGTTTGAACAGCATCACGTCTAGGTTTCCTCGGCAGTATAGATCTAATAATATGGACACAATATCCAGTCTTTCTGAAGACCATCAGATGTTTATTCTACTCTGCTAAAAAATTAAGATACTAGGTGAGATATCATGCACAATATACATATCAAATGTATTTTACTCAGCTATTGGTCACAGTTGTAATTTGCGTGTGATACAGTACGATATTGTGCTGTCTCAGCTCTTTACTTCACGTTTACACGAGCAAGGCTCCATGGGGCTACCATAATGGTGAAACAGTTATTCTCGCTGCCCTTTAACATGGTGTGTGATCACCTCGAATGGCCAGTATAGTTGCACTCCTGCATGGTATGGACAGTGAGGTTATCAATCAGCTCTTTAGGGATATTTGGCCATTCCTTCACGAGTGCAATATCCAGATCTGCAATCGTTGTGGGACATGCTGGTCTTGCTGCAATGTGTCTGCCAAGTGCACCCCAGACATGCTCAGTTGGGTTTAAGTGCAATGGACAAGCTGGCCACTCCATTCGTTCAGTTCCAGCTTCAAGCACGTAGTCCACCAGTGCAGCTCTGTGGAAACGAGCTTTATCGTCCACCAGAAAGAACCCGTCTCCTCTGGCACCAGCGTGGAGCACAATAAAAAGTCGAAGGATCTCATCTCTGTACCTCCGGTAGTCAAAGCACTGACATAGCAGTACATACATCCGCCAATACTGACTCCTGCCCACACCATTTGTCCACCACCATGATATGGTGTTACTTCCTGCACATAAGCAGGGTTGTTCTAAGTTCAAGGTTCTCTCCAGACGAGAGAACGACGATTGTCCAGCAGAACACACAGTTTTGACTCATCTGTGAACAGAACCTGGTGCCATTCATTACAACTCCAATCCTGATATTCCTTAACCCAGTTTCTGCAGGCGAAATGGTAATCGTGTTTTTAACGGGACACACACCATAAGCCTCTGTTCATAGAGTCACTTTCCTGAAAGCATTTTCAGACTGTTTGTGTTGGATATTGCACATCCTGTCGCTGCCTGGAGGGTACGTAGCAGCTGAGTTGCATTCAGGCTCTTGTCTCTTGGACTGTTAACTGGAGGTAACGGTCATCTCTTGCTGATGTTACCTGTGGATGACCTCGGCCTTGCCTTCTTTTAACAGTTCCTGTTGTCTGAAATTGTGTCCAGGTGCTGGAAATTATACTTTGGGGCATTCCAATAGCTGCAGCGACCTCCCTCTGTGTCTGTTCAGCTTAGGCTATCCGTGCCATAGCTTCGGGTAAGTCACGTTGTTGTTGTATTGCACTACCTGCTCACTACACGACCTGAATCCAACTGGTGGGGTAATTCATTTGGTAAACACAAGTCAAAAACAACATCATCTGCAGTGTTTGTTGTGTTGTGGTCTTCAGTCCGGAAACTGATTTGATGCAGCTCTTCACCCTACACTATCCTGAGTTAGCTTCCTCATCTCCTCATAAGAACGGCAACCCACATCCATTTGAATTTGCTTACTATATTCATCTCTTGGTCTATCTTTGTGATTTTTACCCCATACACTTCCCTCCAATGCTAAATTCACAATACCTTGATGTCTAAGAATGTGTCCTACCAATCGATCTCTTCTTTTCGTCAAGTTATGCCAGAAATTCCTTTTCTCCCCGATTCTGATCAGTACCTCCTCATTAGTTATGCGATCCACCCACCTAATCTTCAGCATTCTTCTGTAACACCACATTTCAAAAGCCTCTATCCTCTTTCTATCCACACTGTTTATCGCCCATGTTTCACTCCCATACAACACAACACTCCACACAAATGGACTTCTTTATGCTTAACACGTTCACTGTGGTCACCAGTGCAGGCTGCAATTGCTCTGGGCGGGCGCCAGTAAAGCGAACGTGCGCTGAGAGCTGAAATCAGACCCCTCCAAAACCTCTAATATTGAAAGCGAATATAACATCTGCAGAAGAGGTGGTGCTAGATATAGAAATACGAGTATGCTTTAGCTGCATGCCGATTGTGTGATAAATGTTGCAAGCTGACGCTTATAAGCGTCATATGCATTTATTGCAAACAATTCTAACAACGCCTCTAATATTGTTTTTATTGGAAAATGCAAAGAAAATGAAATTCAAACGAGCGATAAATCTGCTTCATTGAGAAAGAATTAGTCTGAAAACACCAAAAGGTTTATCAAGCAGAGGGGGGGAAAAATGCTTTTCTTCCCATTGCCGTTCTGCATTTTATATCCTCTGTACAGCAATCATCATATGTTATTTTACTTCCCAAGTAACAAAACACACTTACAACCTTTATTGATTCATTACCTAATTTAATTCCTTCGGCAACATTCTGTTATTACCATTTTAGTTCATTCTGACAATGACAGTATTTTAAATCCTAAATATCTCAACTAATCCCATAGCTGTTTTGACCAGTGTTCAAGAACTGCTTTGAAATGCTGCTCTGAGCATCGGTATCTCCTGAAATCACGTATATAGAAAAAATAGCAGTTGTGAAGCACAGCTTGTTAAAAAAAAAACATAAGATTCGATTCAAAGATACAAGAATATGTCACGCTTTGTACTTTTGGGACACTATCATCATTGAGCCAGTTGAAATCCAATTATGTGAAAGCATTTCTAACAGAAACACCAGACATGCTCTTAGTAATGCATGGAAGTGTGCATTGAGTAAAGAAAAAGCACGGTGAATCCTCAAACTTTTGCTGTTTACCACCTGTTGTGAGGCTGGATAGGGTATGCAGGCAAAATCTATGGACTTATAGGGTGCCACTTCTGTAAATGCCATTTTGATAATGTAATCCAGTCAATTGGAGGCCTTCCTCTTGTTATAAAAGTGAAGTCTCGACAGTGCATGACAGTCAATCTTACCCCTGATGATGAAGATGTTGGATACCATCGAAAGTTGTACATTTTATCTGAATTTTTGGCGACAAGTAAACTGAGAACTCTTTTTTATGTGAGGATTCCATTGCAAAAGACTTTGTAGCGAAATGGGGATGTATTCTGGAGTGGGATGGACTGGGGGAATAATGGCGGACATGGGTGGAAATAAAGACTTAAACAGTAATTTCTTAACATCTCGGAAAGCACCTCGTTTTTAGTATCCTTCTATAGCACAAAACTTCACTTGCTTTTTGATTGTCTTCTTTCATAGATTTCACCACAGTCCACAGTCCAGAAAGCAATGCTGTGCTCTAGGCAAACAATCTCAAAAACTTGGTTGGCAAATCTAGATTGCTGATGACACTAATACACTTCTCTAGGTTTTTTATGTGGTATTTTGATTTTTACATTGTGTGTGCTACATCCATAGTGTATTATTTTGCTTCTGAGGTAGCAGAATTCCTTTACTTCACCTACTTTAGTGTCCCCAGATTTGATGTTAAGTTTTTCTGTAGTGTACTTTCTGCCACGACTCATTATTTTTGCCTTTCTTACGTTTTCCTCTCAAGACACATTATGCGTTTAGAAGACGGTTTCTTCCTTTAGAAAAGCTTCAGTATTCTGTTCAGTTTTGTCAGAAAATCTGATAACTGACGTTCTTTGACCCTTACTTTTAATCCCATTGCTGGACCATTTTTTTCTTCCCATTATTGCCCCTTTACTTTGTGGACTGAGAAGCAGGTACAACAGACTACATCCGCATCGAGCAAGATGATGCAGTGGACACCACGCTATTCTCACTTTTGGGAGGATGGCAACTCAAATCCTCGTCTAGCTGTAGATTTAAGATCAATTATTATTTTTTTTTATGGGGGGGGGGGGGGCTCTGATCATCCTTCATCCATTATCTTATACCCTGTATAACTTCATTCTTGGTCTTTAATTTTTGTTGTTTTTTGTTCCTGTATGTATTGTATTTTGTCTGTATTTTCCTGTGGCTTACCCCAATTTGAATGTAAACTACAGTAATGTGTCCATCGTTTCCAGACTACGAGTCCCGCCCACCCGTGACATCCCCAGTGCAACGCGACCAGACAGCGAACGTGGGCAGCCGCGTCGAACTGCAGTGCCGCGTCCCGCAGATCGTGGCCAGGGGTGCTTCGTACAGCTGGACGCGCTACGACCGCCGCCCACTGCCGTCTACATCGACACGCAGGGGTGACACCCTGGTGCTCAATGACGTCCGACCCGAAGACTCCGGCCGCTACGTGTGTACCGTCACAGAGGGCTACCCAGGAAACCGCCAGTTCTCAGAGTACATCGACCTGCGTGTCGAGCGTGAGTGACCTGCCTCGTCATCCAGTAGTGCTCTCGCACCTCTGTAGCTATACATTCCTGAGTGAGCAAGCTCTCGGTTCAGCATCTGTGTGGCCAAAGTAGATCACTGTCTGCCCAATTTGTACGCTCTGTTTCCTCTGATACTAGTCTATTGCAGTCGTGAGCTAGCCAGTGCCCAAGGTGTCTAAGTCCTTGTGAGATATACTTCTTAAGTGTTACATTGTTGGCAGCCTGCTACCTGTTTGTGAATAGTAAGTGCACAAACACTGCAAAAATGAAGATGTTTCTGTACATCTGAATCTATATTCCACCACTGTCTTACAGTAATCTGTTCGCAAATGTTTTGTGGAATGAATGTAAGGAACACAATGCGATTTCAGGAGACATATGTGGAAGCATTTAATATATTGCATGACACGCCGTGGAATGAAATGTGAGTTTAAACATTAAACCTCTCCATTATACACAATATCTCTCTTGCAGTAACTTCCATGGGAGTATGTTGAGCATATGTTTTACCCAATGATTCCATATGGAATGCACTGCTTCTCAGTGCATCTTCTGTATCTTCTCCATTATTCCAGCTCATGTGTATGTCGAAAGATACTATTGTTTGTTGTTTATTCAGGCTTCCATCACAGCTGCATATAATTTTTAATGCTGACTAGTTTTCTACCCATACACTGATTACCTGGTATGTGAATAAGTACTCCGAAAGTGCCATTGAAATTATTTTAGTCAAACCACATTTTTTGTGTTGACCTGGTATATGAACAAATCTTTTGAACATTCCATTAATAGTGTGTTGCAGTCAAATGTTAAAGTTGCAGGTAAAGGTTTAAAAAAGAAACAAACAAACTTTACTCCTTTCAGAATCACACCCTCTACCTTCTTGACTTTACAGAAGTCCTTGCAGGAATATGCAACTTCCAAAATAAAACTGTGAGGACTAGTTGTGAGTAATGTTCAAGTAGCTCAGTTGACAAAGAATTTGCTCGTCAAAGGCAAGCGTCTCAGGTTCAAGTCGCAGTCCGGCATTGTGGATGTTGTTGCAGGTGAAAATCCATCCTGAATTTTACAAATACAATTGTTCAAAAATAATCATGGGAACCTAAATTAATAATAAATGAAGCCTGTACTTTATGTCATTGGACAGATATGTTAAAGATAAAAGCATATGCCAAAGAGAATTCACAGAAGGTATAAAACAGATACAGAGATAGGCAATACTGAATTTTCAGCAGCAGAGAGAGAGTACCAGTCTGAAATTTCAGGTCACAAGATGGTAACTTGAACCTAGGATCTCAGTCTTGACAAAGTTTGACTATTGACTGTGTGTATAGAAATATTTAAGCAGATATTGTTACATAGCCCTGTTAATTGCTACAGTGCAAAATATCCTCTGCTGTGCACTTGACAGTGGTTTGCAGTGTATATCTGTAGACATAATCTTTCTGATGCGGGGTCTCAAACCTTCCAGCAGCACTCTAGAGCGTGTTGCACCTGTATTCAGTCTCTTTCAGAAGTGTTGGCACACTTCGTGCAAATGCTCACAACAAACGGCAGCCGGTCAATCCTCTTCCATACTGCAGTCCTTTCTAGCTCATTTCATTGTGTGACTTTTCATAACATTGTGCTTAGATACTAATTGAGATGTGTGAGTGAAGCAGTATATCTTTAACACTCTATTCAGAAGTTACAGGATCCTTTCTCCTGTTTGTTTGAAATAACTTACACTCGTCCACATTTAAAATAAGCTTCCATTCATTATGTCGTTTACAAATTCTGCCAAGTGTCACCCAGGTCAATAGTCTCACATCAGTGATCACCTATAATCTGACCATCATTTACACATTCTTCATATGAGAATGTGTAGCTAACTGGTGTGACGAGTAGAAGAGCCGAGAGCTTGTGCACTTTGTTTTGTTTTAAAAGTGCACAGGAAATGAAGGTAGCTAATTAGAGTGCATCTATCTGCTGAGGGTTGTTTTTGCATTGTTGGATGAGAACTAATTGGTAAAACAAATTACTTAAATAGAATGTAAAAATACTTAAATGCTGATGCCGTGGTGTAGGCATTAAACTGTTTAATACAACAGTGTGTTACAGAATTTTAATCCACCTCTAAACCACTTCTCATGTCCATATTGGAGCACTGGGTAATGCTAACTTTATCTTTTCATCTAACTTTACAGTTTACTTTACCACTTCCTGACTCTTGTATACATTTCCAATTTTTAGCCCTCTTACTTTTTTCTCTTTCTCACTAATCATAACTTGTAACTTCCTACAACTAAGTACTAGCTTCTAAAAACATTTCTGATACCCGATATCTTAGTTTTCTGTACACTTTTTCTTGCATAAGACAGCTCTCACAGTGCTCCATTGTTTACATGTTATCCTAAAACAAAGCAAAAATAATGTATGACATTCTTAATTTGTTTGACACACCCACACAAAAGTTTCATAGCTGCCAGTGGCCAACATCATAGTTAGGAGGGGGGGGGGGGATCTTTACTTTGTTAATTCCTTACATATGGGAAGAAGGCAACAAATACCTTTTTCTTGAAATATATGTTCCTAAGACTGATCTGGTCTCAATTTTATCTTAGATACTGAGTGTAAGGCTAACATTGAATTAAATAGCAGGAGACCTGGGTTCGAATGCCAGTCTTTTAATTCAATGAATCTTCCTGAAATTCTGCACTGGAATGTGAAAATATTATTCAAAAGAGATATATTGGTTGGTCATTAATTACCTTACTTCTGTACTGCTGATAGTCACACAAGACAGATGCAAGCAGAGAGGAAAATAAATAAGTACACTACCTTTCCCTTTTCCTTCCATCAGTTGGGAGATGAGGGAAGAAAAAGGGATCAGAAGGGAAAGGTTACGCACAACATAGGCCATGAGGAGGGAATGGATGACATCAACCATCATTACCTCATTGCCTAGGTGTGAGTAACCGTTAACATATCTTTCTGTTTCTTTCTCTCCTCTCATACCTGATAAAGGAAAATAGTTCCAAAAGCTAGTGACCTCATTTATTTTCATCACCATTTGTGTCTTTTTTGTTTGACTGTCGGTGGTACAGAACAATTTTAATTCAATAAGTCACCTTATAGTCTTCTCTTTCTTTTTTAATTCTGATATTGGCCAGTAGTTGCTGATATGGAAAATATGAAACCTTTTCTGTGATTGCGTCAAACAAAATATTAAGTGTATTCTTAAAAAGTCAGTCACTACTTCCACAACAAAATGTAATTTCTCCCAAAACAACCAAGTCTCATCTGACTGGCTGTATTCCATGATGCAGTTCCATGTAACTGCTAAAACTGTTGCATATCTGAACCAAGAACAAGACAAATCTCAAAAGAAAAATTCCCAGGTAGTTTCATGTTTTTATTTCCACTGTGAGAAGTGGTTTGGTGGTCAAATAACTGGTGTGGTATTAATTTTGGAAAAAAAGTAACTCAACATTTACAGTTCCAGAAGTTGCCATGCATTCAAACTTCAGTAATACTTTTCAGTTACTAAGTACATTTGTAGTTCTAACAATTTTTATTTTTTGCATGTTTTGCCTTAAGGTAACCTTTAATATTTTATTTTTATTTGCTTCTTTTTTCCTTTGAAGACAGCATTGATCATTGGTTTATTTTGTTTGCCATCCCTTTTGAGTTTTCCCATTACTTGACCTAAACCAAAAATTCCAACTCAAACAGCTGTTTGCCATTTTGAAAACATATTTTAGAAGTGCATGAACTTCATGAATCTGCACCAAAAGGAAGTAAACTTGAACTGTTCAATTCATGTTGGTGATGTGCCTTAAACAAGAATAATGTAGTGTTTCTTTTAAATGACCTTATATTTGATATTATTTTCAATAGCAAATTAGGATTTTATCAGTTTAAGGCAGATATATGGTTTTCCAACATCATGTACAAAAATGACATCTTTCAAGGAGAGGGGGGATTGCGTATAGCAAATGTGTGATCAATTTGGTGCCAAGGAGAAAGAAATATTGTTCTCCAGACTTCTTTAGGGTGTTTTGAGTATACACAACATTTAAAGTGTCCATTTTCCAGTCACATTTGTCAATTATTTTATTACATCACAAGCAATAGCATGTAAAGTTCATATTTAAGTGCCTGAAAATTTCTTGGCTTGTAATATCAAAAGATGGCAAGTATGTTATGCTACTGGTGATGATGGAACGTATCTTAAAGCATGCCAGTTTTGGTCATGTAGCAAATAAAGAAAAATCTTACTGTCATCTATAATTTTTTTAAAGTACACATTTGTGCACTGGTATGCATCTACCTCAGAACTTAGGATGTATAGAGGCTGTGATAAGTATGAATACAAAGTACACAAGAAATTTCGGTTGTATGGATAAATGGTGATAACAGTGCACAACACAACAAAACTGCAAAATAGTGTAAAATTCTGAATGTGTTTGTAACACACACAAAGATTACCAGAATTGTGCATTTAATGCCTGTATTATCAAATGCTTGTGCTCATACTGCTTTGCCACCCTAAAATAATGAGACTCTGCCTGGAAATATTAGGGCATAATCTGTATTACACAGATAAAGAGCGAATTCCTCAGGGCCAAAATTGTGTACATATTTATTTCCATTTTAATTATGAGATGTTATTTGCTACTAAGGAAGTTATCAAACATTACATATTTATGCTGCAGAAGTTGTCACATGCAACTAAACAGAAACATTGTTCAAACGAACAAATTCCTTTCAGGGATTTGCGCATTTTTAAAGAAATGCTTTCTCAGTATGATTCACCAAAAGACAACAGTATTCCTTGCAAAAGTTATTTCTGAGTAGAGATGTGCTGAATGAGTGTAATGATGAAATGGAATACAACAGAGAGGTGATGCTTTGCTGCTATTGTTTATTACCTGTCCCCTTTGCACACAGCAGCTTCTTGCTTTGCTTTTGCTATTTGAGCTCTCTCTGCCCAAACCGTGTGATGGTGTGCTCGATGAAATTATGTTCACAAATAGGTGATTTTGATCTGGCTGTTGTGATCCAACTGGAATATTGGTTAAACTGATTGGCCAAAGGAAATATTACATTGATCAAAAGTTATGACTGAGAAATATTTTTAAATTTGTTATCCTTCGTCACCTATTGCTGGATAGTTTCCACACTGATGGTTAAGAAGTATTTGAGCAAGCTTTTAAGCTTTGTTTCTAGTTACTTCTACCAATAAAAACAGACAAAGCGTACATACTGAATACAGATTTCCTCTTTCAAAGCTATCATTGGCACATGTAATTCAGTTAAATTTTTGATAACATGCTCCATTTTATTCTAACTTTCCGATTGTCAAAGAGTGGGTTTTGAAAATTATTAACCAAGATTTTTGTGAGTGGCAAGATATTATGAGAATATTGTTTCAGTAGAAAGCATATTCTCTGCAAAAATTGGCTGTTTAATACAAATAGCTCCCAAATGTCACCACTAATAAGCTTGAAAGATCATCCCAAATAAATTGTACCAATGTTTGTATGTCAAAGTGTGGATCAACTGGATTTCATTTTCAAATCAGTCAATTTTTCTGATCACAAAAAACTGAAAACTCCCAAGGAACATTTAGAAGTTATAGAGAAATGTCTTTTTGACATGCAGAAGTAAGAAATGGTCTGAAACACTGGCAAGATATGCATTGTTGTTTACAGAGTAATTAATCAAGAAGCCTAATGGACAATTATATAGATAGCTGGATTACCTTGGTGGAGGTATGATCTTCATACTGAAGAACTACAAAACCAATTGATAATGACGAATATTGAGAAACAAATTTTCTAATGTGACAGTAAAAAAGGAAAGTCAGTGTTGTCTCAGACTTCCTCGCTCTGATTTTCATTATTACATAATGCTCCTGACATATTTCTGCAGTGGGCAGTGGTAACTAGCAGACAATCATGAGATAGGATCAGGTACTTCAGCACATGTGAGGTTAATTAATGAAAGTACTTTGAAATATATTTTTAGGCTTTTCCTGGATAATTGATAAAGTAACATATCTGTGTGCTCAGAAGATTAAGGAAGAATACCAAACACCTTTAGTAGTAATATCTGGGGTAGGAGGGGGGATTGTTGTGTTCCTCCACACGTTTGACAGGAACTGTGGCCATTGGAAAAGGTAAAATGTTTATTAAAGGCTCCAGTTTCTGAAATGTACCTAACTGAAATCTAGATAGCTGGAGGGTGATTTATAGTGCCATCTTCACGTGGTCGACATGTCTTTGCGGCTTCCTGAGGACAAAAAGATTTGAGTGCACAGCAAGCATTGTGTATCAAAATACTGTGGCAGACATGAATGAGTGATGTAGCTGGACACTGAGGCGTATGTTCTTAATCTTGTGACATGTTAGTAGGAACATGGCAGAGAGAAAGATGCAGCCCTTGCCCCTTACCACACTACTTCCAGATCTCCTCTTCCTCATCCCACACTCCCACTCGATGGCATTCAGCTTCCCCAAACACCCTGCCCGACGTCAGACGGGTGGCGAGTTTTTCCGAGGGGAGGTTTCCGCTAACACCGGTGCCGGCACAGTGTACTCGGCGGGCGGCTGCTACTTCGCCCCGGCCGGCGTCTCTGGCGTGGCAGCTGTCGGCGGATTCCAGTGCCGCACCGGAGAGTGCGTCCCGCTCTCGGCTCAGTGCGACGGACGCTACGACTGCCGCGACGGCAGCGACGAGCTCTACTGCGGCGGCGGACCCGCCGGCTACCGCAGGGGCGGACGGGGTTGGTTCTCCCACGTACTTTGGCTCCTGGTCTCTGTTTTCATTCGTCGTCATTCGATTCGAACCGATATGTAGTCTTCTTGATCGATTTCCGAGCTGTTGGTGCCTCAGATCTGATGATGCGGTTCTTCAGTAGGGAGTCTTCATTTTGTGACCAGTTGTGGCAGTATATATTTCAGAACCTTTAGAGGTCCTCTGTAATGATTGAACTAGTTAGTCAAATTCACATTTTCCTGTCCTCAGTTTTTCAAATCAGTTTATCTGCAATTTGTGAAAAAAAAAAAAAAAAAAAAAAAAAAAAAAAAAAAAAAAAAAAAAAAAAAAAAAAGGGAAGAAAATATGAGGAGTTCTAAGAATATTGATAATTCAATTTCCTGTTTATGGTACTTCACCTCTTTGATAATCAACACTTCGTTCTTGGAAACTCCAAATACATGAAGAGAAACCCCTGTTGCCAAATGTGGGTGACACCATGACCAATGTCTGCCAACTTGTCAGATTTGATGTCAATCAGAATTCCTCTCAATCACTTCAGCCATGTTCTGGTTTCACAAAACCACCAAACAAAACCTGTCAGTGTTAAATATTAGCCAAATCTGTAAACTTTTGACAAATTGTTTGAGGGTTACAAAGGACTTTCCAGTTTGTAGATGTAAGTAATGTTGGATAAATGGATAGTGAGTTTCATCATACAAGGCTGCATTTGGCACTTGTTTTAATATTAAAGTTTGAAAATTACCTCATTCATGTTCTGCATATGCCTGCTACACACCTGAGGAACGAGAAGGGAGTCTCTGAGCAGTGTGTGAGGTTGATGCAGGAGTTGAAGCAAAACATATGTGTGACTCTGACAGGCTATCCAAAAAGTTCTGGCACTTTGTCATGGAGTGAAGAAACCCTCCGAGACAGATTCTAGTTTTTTCAGCAGTGTTCTCATATACCTCCAGCAGTGACTTCAGATAGGTGGCCACTTCTTCATTGTGTAACATCTCAAACAGCCACTTAATTGCTTTATATTTGTGACACCAAAATTGTCCTGTGCTCTTTGACAAATAGTGGATCTCTCTACCTCCAGAGTGAAAAGATGTGTTTTCTTCACGTAATGGATTTCTGTCGTGAAAGCTTGTGCAGCATTTTTGTACTCTTCCAATGCTGACAATTGACAGACACAAATGTTGTATCTTTAGATTACACCTACAAGACTGTCACACTTTCGAGTTTGCAGTATGAAGATAAAGAATTTAATTTTTCTCGTCACGCCTCTGGTCTTCTCACATTTGAAGTTTCTCAACATTGATTGCTAAATATGGTCCAGAATACCACTAGAAGTTAGGTGATGTGATTGACAGTGAAAGTTGAAGACTATTTTTCTGTCATTGTTGTAAATATTTGTATGTTCTGTTTGAGTTCATACTTTCCTTTATCGATGAAAGTTTTTCGTGTTTCCTACATTTTGATCGAGTGAATGCAGAATTTTTGTTGTGTGAGAAACAGGTATATATTATTCAGTTTTCATTGGGCAATTCAAAATGAATAAAGCAATTACAGACAGCTGCAAGTATTGCATAAATATCATGGAGAACATAAAAAGGTTGAAAATGTGTAGATGTTTTTTATATGTTGTTTATACTTGTTATTGGCCACATGGACAACATCTACACAATAATTAATTGTATGCTATTACATTGTGAAGCATGCACCATCCAGAATGTTCCAAAGCTGGTTTCCTTCATCGCATAAAGCAACATCAGTGCAGTAACCATAGGAATTAACAATTTTTAAACAATATATATGCATTTTACTAGTCAGTTGTGAGCAGGCACAATGTTAAGTACAGTCTTGTTGAAATTACTTGATACTTTACATCTGTTGCTTGTCACCACAGTTACGCCACATAGGCCATGCTGTTGTTAACTGCTTGGAAATATGGCAGATGACTTAACAAAAATAATGCCGTTAATGTGGAGCAATGTTGCAAGTGCTGCTGTGAAAGTATGATGGGAGTGCAAGATGCTGTGTCAACAGCTGATTTTAAGTGTCAAATGACTGAACTATGGTAGATGACACATTTTGTAGCCTTGTTAAACTCATATTTTAATCTAACTACAATCTTGTGATGTGCAATGGACAAGAAAATTGCAGCCACCAGTCTGCTGCAGTGCTTAAATTATATTCGCATGTTTAACAGCAAAGAACACTAATCTCTGTGAACAAATCCAAGACAGAAAACTTCCAGTTTCAGTGCTAAAAGGAAACTATAATTTTCCACTGACATTTGTTATCCTCACTCTGGCTATGTGAGGTGCTGTGTTACCAACCAATGAGCACTCCTGCTTGGCACTTTATAGCAGGTTGCTGGTAAAACAGGCAAATTTGAATCTGGTAAAGAATAATAAGAAGGTAAATAAGATCAAATAAAGAAGTCAGTATGGTTATAAATATGTTGTGGAAAAGATCAAAGTAATTAACATTAGATTACCAATTTAAAACATCTTTGCCATTGACAAGAATCAAACCCATGATCTTCACCACATCAAACTCTTATTATAACCCCTGCCCTATGACACTGTTGTCTTCAGTGCATTTATTTTATGACTGTAGTAACACAGTTGATACAATGAATGGCACCCTTAAAAAATTCTGCTTCATTCAGTGTCATACAAAAACTCATCTAATGGAAGCTGATGGGTGTGATTATACAGCACAGTAACAACTCCATATATGACAAAAGGTATCCATAGTGCTGACGGTTTTGAGTCTCATTCGTACTCTTCAATATGTGTGTGTTATTTTGATATGGTTGTCATGTGTGATGAAGAAATGTTTAATAAAAAGAGCCATGAGTGAAGAAAGAAGGTTGGACAAGGAACTGTAAGTGAACTGATTGTCATGGCAAATGGTTCAGACATATCATTGAATGTTCTGATTGGAGGAAACTGGCTCAAACACATCATCTATCTAGTAATTTCAATTGTTCTGTAGTGGCTGTGCTGCCGTGTATGTCAACTTTGTTAGTGTCACAAATCACAGAGGAGCAACAGCTCAGCTCAAGATGCGTTTTGGGACATTCTCCGTAACACTTTGAAGAACTGCAGAACATGTGCTACACTCCTAGATCAACAGACAAAAATGTGGATAATTGGTGAGACACAATTGAAGTGTAAAATATGGATAGTTATTTTGTAGAAAAAATTATCACATGTGATATGATAACCTATGACAAAGTGCAGATATTATCTCACCATAAAGAGGCTGTCTGAGCTACTGACAGGCACAAAAAATAGCCATCCACATTCACACAACTTAAATTTTCGGCTATAGCCTTCATCAGATAAAGAAACACATACATGTACATCCACACAATCACTGGACAACTATATATAGACTTGTGCATACTAGTTCGCAATCGAGAGCACTCACTGTAGTTCGCGGCTCTGCCGTGAACTAGTTTTTTCTTTTAGTTCGTCCGCTCCCAGTGGCGGCTGAGCGGCGTGGTGCGCGCTTGCAGGTGGAGGGAGAAGTTCCCTCACCTAGCTGCTTCATGCACTTGCTGCATGAGCCAGTAATGTTGTCACACAAACCAAAAGAAACAGTTTGTGGATAATTTCTCGTGTTTTAGTTAGTTATCTTTATATCTTGGCATTATGGAATTTATTAGTCAGGTATTGCAGAGTTCAGAATACTTCAAAACAGAAATTTTGTAGCACTGAACTATGTAATCTAGCAGGTAGATGCTCACCTTGAAATGGCTCTCATCAGAAGAAGGCAAAAACGTGATTTCTGCTGCGCGCCCTCTCGCTATTGGAAGTTGGTCTTTGGAAAAGAATCCAACGAACTAAGAAGTGAGATACGTTTGACATAATAGTTTGCGACCGATTGCACATATTTTAGTTTTCAACCGATAGCACATATTTTAGTTTGCGCCCGATTGCACATATTTTAGTTCGCGACCGATCGCGCATATTTTAGTTGGCGGCTGGTAGCTCTCCTTTTAGTTCGCAGCTCGGGTGCAAAGTAGGTCACTCTTTTTAGTTCGTCCATTCTTTTTTACTTTTGCTACCACTACTAAAAGAGCACCTTCTTTTGTTATGACAGTTTTTTTATATAATGATCAGTGTTGCTCAAGCGTGTGCTATTACCCGTATTTTTGGGCAATTCCTATAAAACTACAGCTGAGCTGCAACCCAGCTCGAAATGACAGTGACTGGCAGAAGGGTATCACGCTATTCTGCGTGTTCTCGCGTCCCGTCACTGTTCCCCGTCAGTCTTCGGAAAAGGAGTGGATGAACTAAGAGGCGAGGGATCTGCGAACTAGTTCCCTTAGTTCGCCTGTGGGAGCGCTCTCCCGAACTACACAAGATTAACTATATACACACACAACCACCATCTGCAGCTGCTCCAGCGCCACAAACATCTTGGCTGTGAGTGAGGAGGGGAGTGGACGGGAAGGATGCTGGGTGAGGTTGGGCATAGAAAGCTTGGTGTTGCACGATGCATCTAATAGGCGAGGTGTGCTGTTTACAAATAATGACGGTATTTGAAGGGTCGGATTGTATTCATTTTGATGACAGAACAAATTGTTCAGTTCCAAAATGCACATTGCCTTTTCCCCAGAAAGCATTGTTTTCACTTGTGACATCACGTCATCATTTCACTTGCACAACAATTGACATTTTTAACTTCCTTTTACATTGTCTGAAATGCTGATCAGTGTGTGTCACTATGAATTGAATGGTAATGGCTGTTTGTAATTCCTAAATTTGTTTTGAACTGCCCTAATAAATTTTATAATAAATATAGGCGGTATATAGTGGATTGTCGAATCCTTTGTTTGATCCAGGAAGAGTCTCTTCTAGATAGTGCACCCGCACAAGTATTTTATTTCCATCGATGAACATAATTCGGCATTGCCTGGTTTGGCGTGTAGATATTGTGCTTTCTTTCCTAGCTTTTCCTGCGAAGCTGTCCTCAAACGAGGGCTAAGTAGGTAAACTCCCAAACATTTGCTGCTAGAGAACGGTGCTGCAATGTAATATGCAAACTTTTGAGGAGCTTACAGCTTTGGTCACATCCTGCAACCTGCAGCAATAGCTCGCTGTGGTTTGTTCCGCTGTTTGTGCACATACATCTCGAATAATCGATTCTTGAGGATTTGAGGGAGATAACTGGAGCCGACGCCAGGATGCCGGTATGGTTTTTATGGTGTTCTACTTTCCTGCATTCCACCCTGCCTTGATTGGCTATCTCCATTTTGTTTTGGTTTTTGTTTTTATTTTCCTTTTGATTTTGAGTTTATGATTTGCACGTCACATTTCTTCTGCATTTGTAGCATTAATTCTAGTTGATCTCCATAAGGATGTAACACTGTTCCCTCAATCTCTGTGGAACATAACACTAATTGGCCTCGTTCTAATCCAGGTTTGGTTGCTGTTTAAAGTTGGTCTGTAGCAACTAACTCATTTAACAAAATATAAAAAATGAAAATTTAAAATGTAATGAGGTGTTGCAGTTTAAATCATAATTTCATTAATAGTACTAAAATTCTAATTAATAATATAGCTGTTGCGTCCATTTTGTTTTGTTTATATCTTTCCTTTGAAAGGCGTTTGTTTCTTGAGCTATACTCTCATTAATATCATAACCCTAGTATTATAATTTTATTTTGTTGTCTTGTCCCTTCATAGTTCTTTCAGTTTGCATTTGAAGTAAATTGTTCTTTATCACAGTAATATTTAGACTTTGTGTATTTTTGACAAAAGCAATTAGATTTGTTTTAGCAAGTACAAATTATGGTAGTCTGAAACTAGTTTTAGATTAGCATAAACATTTCTCAGTATTTAGCTTAGATTTCATTTTCCAAATAATTATTACCATAATAAGTACTATTATTTCAGTGTATAGAAGTTTCAAAAGAGCAATAATATCGTTTTTCTATATTAATCAGAAGTGTTTTAATGAAAGTAAACATTGTTCACTGTAACTTGAATAAGTGGGCCCAAATCTCGATACGGAAGATCGCAGAACTGCCTCCAGCCGAACCGTCGGGCCTGGTGGTCTTGGGGTAAAGTGCTTGACTGGAAACCGAAGGGTCGCGAGTTCAAAACCCGGTTGGACCTCGGATTTTTTCAGTCTGCACTTTAACCCATCCTTCACCTCTCAACGATGTGAGAAGTCGCCAGAAACGACACGTGGTTCGGATTCCACGTTAACCTGTAGGTCCCCTTTCCTTTCCCCAGTTGGATTACTGGGGTAGGCTAGGGACACGCAAGTTGCCGAAGTGGCGTCCAATTGAAAGACTTGCACCAGGCCAATGAGCCACACGAAATTATTATTATTATTATTATTATTATTAGCCGAACCGCAGCCTCCGCTGGCTGTGAGTTGAATGCCTCATTGGGCCGGTGCTGCTTTCCAAGCCTCATATTATTAAAAACTAGCCAAAATGGTTACTGCCATCTCACACTGTATGCCTCCAGTCTTTGAGCTGTATGGACAGCAGGAGGCAGCTTGTGGCACTGTAACCAATGGTGTTTTGCCAAGTATATGACTCCCATTGTCATTCATATCACATTAAAACATTGTTTATTTCTGGAATTTCATGAAATGTTTTTCATCAAATATTGACAACTACATTGCTCCCACAATCAATTTTCTCTCCAGAGCAGTGTGTGCATCGATTTGAAACTTCAAGGCAAAGTGAAACTCTGTGTGGTGTATCAGGACTGGAACTCCAGAGCTTCACCTTTTGTAGGGAAGCGGTCACCGACTGACCAATTGGAGAAAAACTCTACTATATTTGCCAGCATATAAGATGCACCTCACTTTTAACCCACGATAACTCGCACCTTTAAAAGTTACGCGATTGATTGCTTGTATAAAACTTTTCTGAAAGGCAAAAAACAGTTTGTAATGTACTTAATACGTCTAAATAAGTACTTCTAGTTGCATTTATGAGAAAATACACATATTTGATGATTTAAAATTGGTAAAATGCCAATTGTTTTAAAATTACTGTGAGCAAAAAGCTCAAGCGCAAATCCTCGCAGGTTAAAACTTTCTTGGGGGGGGGGGGGGGGCACATTAATACATCTATTGCAGTGTTCATAAACTTTAAGCAGTCAAGTTTCTTGATATTTTGCGCTTACTCAACTGATATTTCGTCTCTCGCTGTTTACAGTATGTGTCGACTATGACGTGAGGTTGATGAAAGTGTCGTAAAGGCTTATGACATTGCAACATTGGTGGTACTGCTTACGATTGTTCCATCAGACACCACGCGGCATAGGGAGTTTTCACGTTTAAAATGACATGTATTGATAAGTTATTACAAAGCGCATATATTTATATAGTTTTGTGTATTGGTTGGTGCTCTGTGTGTCGCACAGCATGTTACAACTTCAAAAATACAACAACTGCAGACACTGTGCAAATGTTTCAAAAATACTTGTGTACATATTTGCACTTGAAAATGCCAATAAATTCTCAAATATCGTCAGGCGAGACTTGGAAAAATACGTGAGCAGTGTTTCATTACTCCAGTAATGAATAATACCGTTACAAGAGTGCCAAAAAAATTTATTATGATGAATGAAATTATGTTGAATGTTTCTACTTCCTATGAAGTTACCAGTTTCAGTTATGCTTGGCATTAAAGATCGTACTAAATTCAAATAATCTTTACTACATAATAAAGCCCTTGATGGGTATTTTGGTGTATAGTATGTACATATATCAAATATAAACTATGAAAATTTAAGATGAAACCTTAAAGCAAATTTTCCTGCTTAAAACATTATTTACTTGCTTAAAACATTATTTCCCGCATTTTACACATGTTTTTTGAAATTCGTTGAAAAGAATTCGAACTTTTAGGTACCCAACCTAAGAGGCATCCGGTGTATAAGACACATCTAGTTTTTGGATCAATTTTTGTAGGAAAAGAAGCGCATCTTTTATGCCGGCAAATACGGTATTCTCAGCTTTACTTCTGCCAGTACCTTGTCTCCTACTCCACAGACAGAAGCTGTCCTGCATACCTTATGAGACTATCAATCCCGGAAGAAATGATATTGCAGAGATGCAGCTGTGAGCATGAATTGTTAGTGGGCTCAAATCACTCATTCAGTGAGCACTTGCCTGCACACCATAAACATCAGATGGTAGAGTCCTCGTCAGGCCGACAACCTTAATCTGCCAACAGGTTTCATCAAGGTCACTCGTCTACTCCTAATTAATAGATTGAAGAGGAAGCGTTACATGCAAAATATCAAAAACATGTTTGACTAAAGCTGGCATAGTATTAACAAAAAATTTCATTGCATGTAAATTACTGCCTCTGACAAAATTCCTGTGCTTCATATGCACTTCTTCTTCATAAGTTAAAGAAGTTCACTTTCATTTTGTGATGAATAGTGCATTAAACCCCATACATTAGTAGAATCATGGTTTTTTTTTTTTTTTTTTTTTTTTTTTTTTTTTTTTTTTTTTTTTTTTTTTTTTTTTTTTTTTTTTTTTTGTGATGCATTATAATGTTTGTAAGACATGTTCCATTATTTTTTTCTAATTTTGGTGTACATTTCTGCCACTCTCCTCACCTCTGTCCACATCCTGCCTTCACTTTAAATTGTGGCAACAAAATTGCTGTCCACCACTGCGGATCGGCACCGAATTCCGGCAACTCGACACGCTGCCATGGAACCCACCTTTTCCGCGGTCGCACCACAGGAGTGTCGAGCCTGTCGCTGCACATCGACGCGAGCAGCCAGCAGGTCCGTGCCGGCGACAACGTGGACCTGCGGTGCCGCGTCTCCGGGGCCGATGGCTCGGTGCCCGTCAACTTCCGCTGGAGTAAGGACGGTCGCGACCGACAGCTCGGAAACAACGTGCAGACTGTCAACGAACTGCTCAGGTAAAGTAGGGTCTCTCTGGCTGATAGTGCTTAAGCTTTAATCTGATAAAGGATTGCCCTCTCTCTTTTGTCATTCCATTGTTTTCGACTGCTGTGTGAAGTAATAGTGTGTGCAGGAGCTGGGGAATAGTAGGGTAAGGCTCCACATTCTGGGCCAATCTGGCAGTAGACAGGTTGTGGAGGGGCACGTGATAAGCACTCCTCTTGCAGTCATTGTCAGGTTTATTGGCCTTTTCAATTAGTACTGCTCACTAAAGTCGATCGTCAATGGCCTCGTGTGATGTAGTGCATCCTGTCCATTCCTCCTGCAAACAAAACATCTCTGGTGTTACTTTACAACTTGAGGCAAGCTCATATCAGTATTTTACAAAATCGGGATAAAACTGGATCTCGTCACGAGAAGAATGTCGATAAAAGGGATGGTCCCAATGCATTGGGATGGATGGTAACCCTAGTTTCAGACTAACAACATAATTGGAAATTGTAACAAATTTATACAAAATTACTAAGTATTTTATAAAATGAAATAAATGGTAAATGATCTCACAAATTACGTCTTTGTCACAGAAGAAGTCAGAAACAGTATTCGAATATAAGATATGTATGTGTCTTATACAACCTGCCAGTGTTTCACAACCTATGGGTCGCGATCCCTTAGGGGTTTGCAAAGGCTCGCTCGGGGGTCGTGGTCGCAGGAGAATGCAGTGGCAGCGGGTTTGAAAGCAAATCTACGTTTTGTGACATTCTGTTACTATGGCAGTAGTGCCACACAAAAGTGAGAGGTTTTCATATAGTCGTTTTGTTAACAAGTCATCCATAGGTGGAAAACTGGCTTTGTTGTGACACGTTTCGAATGGCTCTTTATCAGACATAAAAAGTATCACACGTATAAGATGTACTTATGACACTTCTGATTTCTGATGAAGGGCTGACCGAAATACAAAACAATGAAGCAATTTTTCCATCTCATGACGATTCTTTAATTAAGCAACTTAACAGCATTTATTCGATACTGCTAAAGTTATTTACAGTGGTTGCAATGACTTTGTCACAGTTCAAATATGATGTCAGAAAATCAAATAATCACTAACTTAATGTTATTTTAATCAATACATTAGAATACCTTTTCACTAATGGATCATAGTAGTTTGCAGCTGGTTAAGGGTTTTCAGTATCCTCTCGAAGAAATCCAAAGTTTAGGAGCCACCTTGAAGTATTAGGACATGATGCATCAGCATTGATAGTTTCATACATATTAGATCATGTCACCACAAATTACACATTGAGATTTATTATTCATAACAGCAAAACCATACATCAAATACTTGTAGTCATAAAGTCTTTTTTCAGTTTTTATTTCACATACGTTAATGGCTGTGCAGATCTTAGAAACAATGAAAATTCTTTACCTCTGGAATAATTGACATAGTTTTATTACAGACCTGGAGGGTCGCTGAACATTTTTACTTGGAAAGTGGGTCAGGGGTTCAAAAAGATTGAAAAACACTGCAATATACCAATGATGGGCAAAGATGTCTTCTTCAGTGCAGAGACACTCAGAAAACAGTATCCGTCCCCTTACAAACTGAAAAAATCTGTGCCTTCTTTGTTGCAACCATTGTCCATTATTTTGACTGCTGCTGTTTCAGATTTCATAAACCATCACAATGCTATGCAAATAGTTCTACGTTCTGTAGTTTAACTTTGCCAGACTTTGGGAAATGTGCCTGCTGCACTTTTGATTGACTGTTAGCAATCCTGGCACCCACCTCATACACAGCTTCATCACAGCCAATTCTCTGCACAGGATGTTATGCACTCGCTCACTTGTATAACAAGTAGGGGAAGGGTGATATATACTTTTCTCTTTAGTGCTTAATATTTCTAATGCATAACTATGCCCCATTACCCTCTATGGATGTAATTTTTTTATTACATATTTGTAAGATTACTTTTACCATTAGCACCAATACATTGTAGACCATACTCAGTGCTTTAGTTGAGGAAAAAAAATTAGTCAAAACTCTGCTTTGTGGAAAAAAATTTTAGGTGGTACTCTGCTCATTCCACATGAACTGAGTCAAATGAACATTTTTAGAAAATCAAGAAAGTGAAGATTGAGGCATTTGAATACACTAACAAAATACAGCTATAATTTACAGATTTGAAACTCATTTTTATTGTATTCAAAGGTTTAGTGTGGATGAGAATACCACCCATGGGCTTTGGATGACCTCTTATTGTAACTAATCAGGAGTGGTGAGCCGGAAGACAATAAGAGTGCATGTTGCTGCCGGGAATTAAAAGCAGACATATATTGCACGAAAACTACTACAAAAATTGGACAATGGAACTGTGTGGTACTTTTAAAGACAGCACCAAGGGTTTACTGCCAAAAGAAACAAAACTGGCAGCATTACCGACAGTTGAACATGTACATATCTAGCCAGTTGACGAAGCATTGATGAAAGAGATTAAAATTCGCATCTATTTTAGTTCCTACTAAAGGTATGACACACTATTTTATTATCGTCAACTGACTACAGTGTGAAAAAGACAGTTAAGTTAACATAATACTTATGGTAAATATTTTAGCTTGACAGTGAGTCATTCTCAAAACATGTCATGCTAAGCATGAAAACATACGTAACTCTTGCAGTGTTTCATTATTCAATCAGTGGAAATTAAGTTAAAATGTTTTGCTATGTACTGTCCCTTAAATTTTTGAAAGAATTGCCGGAATTTCACACTTGCTTTCTTCAACGACTAGGCAATGATATTTTATACAAAAGACTTTGTCTGTGTAGTGACTTATCTCTTTCGAGCAAGGTTCTTAAACGTTTTGGAGTTGGTAAGAAGCATTTCCCCTGGCTCGGTTCAGACTAGTCAGAACTCTCCATTGGCTAATTCGAACATTTGACCGCCAGTCAGATTCCATTGGAATTGTGCGAAAGTGAAATTTGAACGATTCGACAGTTCTGATTGCAACTCAAACAAATCTAAAACCTTCCAATTTTTCTTCCCGAAATTCATTCGACAGTTAACAGTTGGTCTATTTTTTTTACAGATTTAAGAAATAATTTTAGCTGGTAAGCTAATAGCAAGATTGAATTTTAGGCAGTACGCTATACCGCTTCAGCTGAATCACTGACTATACTATCAATAACCCACAGTGGAATCAATTAAAATGATTAATTTATTCTGTGTACATTCTGTGACAGCTCTGTTCTTTGACATGTTTGTGACAGTGTCTATGTATTTTTCCCTCAGGATAACAAATGTGAGGCCTGAGAATGGAGGCGTTTATAGGTGCACTGCTTACACGAGTGGCGGGACCTTCAGCGAAGACTACGTGCTCACCATTCAGGGTAAGAATGACAGTTGCCGGTTAGATCTTGTGCCACTGTATTGAAATATCAGTTTGTAAGTTTACAAATTAATTATGACAACACTAATTTTTGTGCCTGTTTGTTCCTTATCAATTGCTTGCCTTTCTGGACAACAAAAATGTAAGTCAGATATCTTGACACAAACTTGTTTTGTGTTAACTGATTCTTCCATCGCTTCTTGGTAGAACTCATTCATTATTAAGATTAAAATACACAATTTTAAGTTTGTTCTACAGTTTTGTTTATTTAGTGAATCGATTTTCAGGTTATTAGGCCATCATCAGACATTTACTGAAGTTCAGTCAAAGAACTTGTTTTGTCAGTAAAACAGAAGATATGTTACATACAGAAAAGTAATTTAACTACTTTGATTGAGCAGTTGCAGTGTATATAAATATTTGAATGAAATCATTAAATTAAAAGTACTGAAAAAAGGAAACATAAATACCATACATAGAGAAACAGTGCAAACTTAAATTCTTACAACATGACTACAGTGAATAAGAATAAAATTAAACAAGAATCTGATGTTTTAAGGGTTGTTCGAAACACAAAGTGATGCAAATATTAGAAACCTGACACACTATTATAACTAAATAAACAAATAGACAAAAATATAGGGATTTGATAGGAGGGTATAGGTGGGGTCGCATTGGAGAATTGAGAAGCTTAACAAATCGGAGGTATGCACTCGAACTGAAAAATGGTGTAGATAAATATATTCAATTATAGTGTTCACAATTAAAAAATAATTACTGTAAGGACAGAGTACAGAAAAATTTGGAATGTTAGTACTAATAAAGAGAGATACAAAGCTTGGGTGATACAAAGATAGCTTAGACTGGTATTAACACAGAAAGTACATGAACAGTGGTTGTAAAAAATTTAAATTAGATATACAACTTCAATTCACTAAAGTAAATGTTAGCCAAAACTACTGGGAACTATTACAAACATATGCTGACTCTACTCTATTTTGGAGTATCTTTCTGGCAGTTTCTTTGCCAGCATGGCTGGCCATATAGACAGTTGCATTGTTGATATAAGAATGACTAGTTTGTTATACCGTCTTTCTGAGTGCTAAAGTAAGTTATCTACTTTCATTTCAGTACCACCATATTAGCCACACCAGTATCGGCATGTGACAAAAGACTATATCTGGAGAAGACAGGGTTACAGCGGTTTGCTTCTACTGGGTTTAAACATTAATTACGGCATGGCGTTGCAGCTATGTTCAAACACACAAGCATGATATTTTGTAGTAGATTTTTAAAATTTTTTCTTTCATACAAACCTTGTCCTAGGACTTAGAAAACAAAGAAAAGATCAGCCAGATTTATGATGCCATTCTCAATTTATGCGGTTTCATACAAGTGGCAATTCATTTTTATTAATATAGATTGACAGGAAATCTTTTCAGTTGGACATCACATAAGCTATTTAGAAGTACATAATGTGACTTAAGTGACTGGTATAAGTGGACATGCAGTTTCCTATGGAATTTAAACCACATGTCATTCCTGATGAACCCATACAGCATTGAGAGGTGGGCGCTAGACTAAAGAACCACCACAGTGTGATCAGAATTCCATTCTATGGCCTCACAGTTGGGGGCACACCCAGACCACTTACCTTACCTTACCGTAACTGAACTAAAATGTGATCCATTGTCAATGATTCTTTTTACCAGATTTTCCCATTTGATTTTTATGTTTATTTTTTTTTTCTATTTTTAACCCTCTAGTGCCCAGGAATGGTTTCCCTCAAAAGAAACATGTGACTTTAAACTCCTTTAATCGCTGCTAGGGGCAAGTGGTTACAAGACTGACCAACAGAATGGGTTCCATACATTGTTGCAAATATGACACGTTGCCCATTAGAGAAAAATTACTTTGTTAGCGAATCATTTACTGCAATTTCCCGGTGTTACATATCTGTAACGAGGGGCACTAGAGGGTTAATATTTTGTGGTAATTTGTGTATAAGTTGTCAGAAGACATTTGAGATTAAAATGATGTATTGAAACCTGAAGCTCCAGTAGCCTGACAAATCTGACTGATAAAAGGAACCTTTTTTTTAATGCTAGATCAACAAAACACTGGTCTTACTTTGCATTGTTAAAAATAGCTTATAGCTTCAATAGTCTTTTGTTCGGGTGGTTTGTGAAAGAGAAACTTTTTTTATGCTGCACCAACAAAATCACTGGTATTAATGTGTGTTGTTAAAAATTGCTTGTAAAATAACATTTTTGTTATACTGTGAAAACTGACGAGTAGCTTTAGCTCGAACAGAGTTTTGGTTCTTCTCTCTTAGACATACCCGACCCGATGAATGACGACGCAGCAGCCATCGAAACACTGACTGCAGAATACGGATCGACTGTGAGCATGGAGTGCAAGACGGACCTGGAACCGCCTGTGAACTACCGGTGGTCTCGGCAGGGCGGCGACCTCCCGGACAAGGCCGAGGAGAGACAGGTGAGGCTACGGGAACGAGCAGACGAGTCTCCAGATCAGCTGTCACTGCTCTGGTGAGCCGCAGGTCTCCGTACTGTCACTCAGGATCTTTTTGTAACAAATGTTTTTAAACCATTTAAATGGCTGCAGCCCTTGTAGACATGTTGGACAGTTGGGATGAGGTCAAAATGGATACAAAGGGGCTGGGGGAAACTTGTTTGGTAACCTGCGAGAGTCGTCTGCCATCTTGGTATCTGCTATTTTGGAATCAGCTCACATTTCTTCAGTGTGAGGGGGTCATGTGATACATGTTGTAAGAGTAGAATTTGATAAGAAAAGCAGTGATGAAGTGCATTTACAAATATCATTGTTAAGTGAAAACTTATGTATTATCTATTTCTATAAATGTGAATGTCTGTTCGGTGTATGTTCATCACGTCTGAACCACAAGACATAAAGAGCTAATAATTTGTACAGTTACTAATGTCTACCCGGGGAAGACTTTAGGCACGGTTTTATGGCGATCGAATAGCTATTTATCTATATATATTAATGTGAATGTCTGTTCGGTGTACGCTTATCACGTCCGAACGACAAGAAGCAGAGACTTAAATATTTGTACAGTTACTAATTTATATCTGAGGAAGTTTTAGGCACGGTTTTATAGCGATCTGATAGATATTTAGTAATTTGAAGAATATAACCCGAAATTCAGAACAATAATTACTCTTTGAAAATTATATTTACTCTTTGAAAATGGTTTTATTGGTTGCATTGTTGCTTGAGGGTTGATAATGATAAAAGGGTGGAAAGTTATCGGTGTATATAAAATTCTACGTGTGTGTGTGTGTGTGTGTGTGTGTGTGTGTGTGTTAATATTTTGCTCTGCAGAGAAAACTACAGAATGCAAACAAATGGTCTGTGTGTAACTGTCCGAAGTCCCCCGTTGTACACCATAGCAGTTCCATGCCGATAGCTATAAGGGGATGGAAGATATGGTTGTTGAAAGTCGTCAATAAAAAAATTCGAACTAAAGGCCATCGATGATGTTTGCGACTTTATAGCGAGGAGGTTACAATATAATGTGATGCCACAGACACAATCTTTGGTCTAAGCATGCTACAATGTCTTCAGCTCTTTCTCTGTAAGGATAAGGATACGAATAATGAAATATAAGAATAAATACATAAAGCAGTGTAAACGAAATTTCTTTTAATACATCTCTTTAAAAAAAAAAAAAAAAAAAAACGATTTGACGTTTTGCGCATTATCTATCATCAACCAACACGTGAGCAGAGCCGCGGGCTTAAGCTGGTTTGTTATAATCTATTTTTCAATATCTTAGTTAGGTGAAAAGTTATGAATCTTGACACTTAGTTATGAATCTTGATACTAGTGGCATGTAACACATTTCAAACCACAGTGTATTTTACAGAATGTGTTCCATGTGCTGCCCTCGTACCTGAAGATTTCCCGTATCTCTTGATAAAGTTTGCATGGAAACGACCTGACACAGGAGGTATGACAGTATCAAAGGCCTCAGTAATCTGCAGTTTCAGTTTTGTACAACACAGTTTTTTTTACAAAATGCTCTATGGACCCCCACAGGAATAAATCTGGGGCTGGGGGGACATCAGGTGAGTGTGGTAGCAACTCCACAGGCTGTGACCTCCAATCCAATAACCGGCGAAGTAGCTTGTCGAGCCATTCCCATATACGGGCACCCATAATGGGGTGCTATAATATAACTGGAGAGGTAGCAGTTGTGGTGTTTTCCCCTTCCTACTAATTTACTTAGTTCTTGACCAGTTGCATATTCCTGCATGTGTACCGTCATCAGTTTCATACTCTTGAAGGTTCTTCTTCATGATGATATGTACTGGACACAATGAATAAATCTACTTTCAATATTCTATGCCGTGTTTTAAAGTTTGGTGAAATACATGGGCTTGCGAACAGTGACAGTTAGTGTGGTAACATTTGCTGGGAGATGTTTTAGAGTGATGTTAGGTTGCTGCCAGTAAAGCATGGTCCGGTGCAGAAATAGAATGTACATTGTGTATGTTTTTACAAAACAATGACCTATAAATATGGTCCACTGCGACAACCACGGCTTTCAAAAATACAAGAAATGGATTCACAGTTGCAGGAAATACACCATGTAATCAGAAGTACCTGGACACCTGGCTAAGCTCTCCATCTGTTATGCTGGAATTCAGTATGGTATGGGCCACCCTTAGCCTTGATGACTGCTTCCACTCTCACAGGCATATGTACAGTCAAGTGATGGAAGGTTTCTTGGGGAATAGCAGTCCACTCTTCACGGAGTGCTGCACTGGGGAGAGGTATCTATGTAGGCCGGTAAGGCCCAGCACGAAGTCGGTATTTCAAAATGTCCTAAAGGTTTTCATTAGGATTAAAGACAGGACTCGGTGCAGGCCAGTCCATTACAGGCATGTTATCGTCGTATAACCTCTCCGCCACAGAATGTGCATTACGAACAGGTGCTCGATCGAGTTGAAAGATGCAATCGCCATTCTCAAATTCCTCTTCGACAGTGCAAAGCGAGACAGTGCTTAAAACATCAGTTTAGGCGTGTGCTGTGATAGTGCCCTGCAAAAGAAACACGACTGAACTTTAATACCACCACCTCCGAATTGTACTGTTGGCACTACACATTCGCCATACCCACACTCTGCCATCGGATCACCACATTGTGTATCGTGTTTCATCACTCCACACGACATTTTTCCACTGTTCGATCATATAATATTTACACTCCTTGCACCGAGTGAGGTGACGTTTGGCATTGACCTGCATCATGTGTGGGTTATGGGCAGCTGCGGTAGAGTTCCCATTTGTGCAATTCAGAAAATTTGGAGTTTCTTGCGGAGATATGTATGGCAGAGGCTGTGTAGCAGTCATTATAGAGAGCCACATCATTCACGGCTTCACGATCTATAACAGGATGGTCCAGCTGTCTCCTGGCCTCAGTTTGACAATCCCAAGAGTTAGCAGCTTTCATTCAGTTAATACCAGACAGAATTTGAATCTGCATCTGAATCTCGCCTCCTTGAACCTTGTGCAGAAACTTGGTTAGTATTCTGCCACATCCATTTTTAATAAGCTGCCACAAGAATTCAAAAATGCTAGTAGCAATTCATGCACTTTTCAGGTTGAAACTCAATCTTTCTATTCTGTCTAGTAATTCCAGGAAAAATGTGTTAATTCTTGTTTCTTTTTACTTGTGCTTAGGCTAGTCGTCTGCTTACGATTGCTATAAGTTTCACCTTATCAGTTAGTACTACTTTGATTACAATTTAATATACTAACTCATCCCCAACCATCAAGTTTTTGCTAAAGTATTAAAAATGTGTTTGTTTTATTTGTTTAAGGCTTGTGGACTACTTTATATTCCCACTATTCATATGTACACCTCTTAAAAACTGACATGTACAGATACAGAACTCTCAATTTTTTAAATTCATCATTTACTTATCATTTGATATTTTGACAGGAGTGGCTGCAGATCCGGGAAGTGACAGGCCGCGATGCGGGCACGTACACGTGCACGGCGGACAACGGCAATGTGCGCATGGACATCCCCAAGGTGCTGGTGGTGACGGGCGTGGTGCCCTACTTCTCGCAGACGCCCAACGCCTACACGGTGCTGCCCACACTCTCGCAAGCCTACGTCGGCTTCGACGTGTCCGTCTCCTTCCGACCCGATGCCCCAGATGGTGAGTCGTCGGCCTCTGCTTATATATTTGGTCGTAGCCGACAGTGCCTAGACTGTTTGCGTTAGGTTGACAATAATAGTTAATTCATATTGTTTCCCCCATTTTAGAACTTATTGTGATGTGCATTGTGGCTGTCTGTACCGTAGGAATGATCCTGTACAACGGTGAGAAATCTGGGGACGAGGGCGACTTCATCTCCCTGGGTCTGGTCGACGGTCGAGTCGAGTTCCGCTTCAACGTCGGCTCCGGCCCGGCCGTGATAACGTCTCGGGACCGTGTCCGTCTGGGAGAGTGGCACACCGTTCGCATCGTCCGGGACAAGAAGCGAGGTGAGGAACTTGCTGTCCCTCTGTTCTGTTTATCATTCCATTATAAGTCTGCCCTACTTTACAGCCGTCACATTTAGCTGACGGAGGCATCTATAAAAAGATTTGAGGGTTAGTATGATAACGGCTCCTGGTAGTCTGAGGTGCGCAGTTGTGGGAGATTTCATGATTAAAATCTCCATTGGTGTGTATTTTGTGTCAGTTCCCAATACTGCTTAGTATGTTTCAGGATTTTCTAGATTGGTGTATCGAATTGGTCTTGTGCCTGGGAATCCTGCAAGGGTACACTCATGTGGCAAGTAGTTGCAAATAGGTGTGAAATAAGAATGGATTAGGATATGCATATATTGGGTAGAGAGAAGGTAATGGCTCTGAATGGCTTAGTAAATCCCTTCGGCATTTCGGGCAAAGGATTGTTCAGCCCTGTTGATATATTGTACGTAACTGGCCAAACCGTACGGAGAGACACTTTTTCTTGTTCAATTGAGAGGGATTTTAACTGAACGAGTGCCATCTTTGGCTAAATGTGGCCAAAATGGTGATCATGATGAGTCACTAAAATTCGATATGTGTAGTGCACACCACAGCAAGAATTACCACATTTATTGGTTTCACCAATTGGAAAGCAGACTGTCTCCTTCCAAACTAACCTTAACTGCAGGCTACCCTGTATAGCAACACATACCTCAGCTACCTCCCAAGGAATAAAATAGCTTTATGATACATATTATCAGTGTCTTGTTTTTCAGCTTCTTTGAACATATGAAGTCACACGGTACATCATCAATACAGTGTGGTCGAAATCAATGTCCAATATCATGGAATGGTAATTGAGGTGAGGTGGTCAGTGTTGAGGAGTGGAATGTTGGGCTGAGGAACACCAGCGCCAGGAGGTGTGAGGATAGGGAGTCTGTATGTTACGAAACATGAGAACTAAGTTTTAACCTTTTACACTCTGTATTGCATACACAAGACATCTGTGTCGACTCTAATTTTATAAAACTTATAGTACATTTAGTGCTTCAACACTGTATTTCTTGACCACTACTACTTTCGGTTCAGGTCCATCACCTAGTGAAAAATATTTGTTTCTTGAAGTAGTAAATGTGCAAACAGGTGCCTGTTTAAGTTGATGCTGTTCGGGTGGTGAGTGCAACTTAAGAGAATTGTTTGAGTCTCTTTCTCTAAACAGTGAGGCTGCTGACCAACAACTAAGGTATACATTAAGATAAAAATGCACTTACATTCAAGTGTATTTACAGAAGCGTTACTGAACAAAACTTTTCATTGAGTCGTATTTTTTGGAACACTCTTCTGGCTCAATATCTGTGTTTTGTGTGCATGGTTCGTCATTTTAACTCTAATTGTTTACAACTGAATGACTGTTGTCCTCAAAATCAGTGTCACTCATTTCCACTTAGAGATTCCACTAAATGATGTACGATCTTCCTCAGAAATGACTCTACTTTGAGAACTAACTTATTACCTTTCTACCAACAACTGCTACACTGACTTAACAAGGGTTTCTGTAGACGGCAATACTGTTCAATTTTAATTCCTAGTATAGCCAGATATGAGAACAAAGGTTGTGAGAGATGCGAAAAATCGTATCCAATGAGCTTTGACTTAAAAGTGGAAAACATAATGTGCAATATTGACTGTCATTTGCCATCAGCATGGAAAGGATTAATATATAAAAATCTAAATTGGTGAAATAAAGATATCAGTTAAAAATAATCAGTCAGATATCGATCAGGAGTTCGGTTCAGTTATTTGAATATTATAAATAGTGAATTCCACAGGACTGTGTCACAATGGGATCACCGTGTTTCAGGTTCACTGTACGTCGACAACCAGGAAGCGGTTACCGGCGAGACGACCGGCCTGTTCCAAGGGTTGGACCTGAAGGAGCCACTCTTCATCGGTGGCGTGCCCGACTACCGTCAGATCAGCAGCCAGAGCGGCCTCACCAAGGGCTTCAAGGGTGAGTCGCAGTCTGCTTGCTGGGCAGTGGCTCCTCTGCAGTAGGGCACTACTCGCCCACCCGACTGTGTGGCGTGTCAGTGGGAGGGCAGGAAGGGAACAGTGTATTTTTAATGCACTCAGGATTTTAGTCACGAAAAGAACAGTGAAATATTGACTGAAATGTCTCGTATGGTGTACGACATGTTGAAACGATTCTGGGTGAAGTTTTGGTAAGGTGGGTGCTAACAGCCGTCGTGTATTTAATAAAATCCATCTTTAACCACCAGCTGTTTATTAAATCTTTAGAATCGACTAGTTTCGGTCCAGGACCATGATCATAGATAAAATGAAAACAGAATAATTGAAAGTCCAGGTTGGAATAAATAATAATAATAATAATAAGTGATTCGAAGTGTGGCAGTCGGAGGTGATGGTTGTATGACTGTGTTGTGTGCCTGTGTGATTGCGTGAGTGCTCTATTTCTGAAGAAGGCCATGGCCGATAGCTGAATGTGTTGTATGTGTGTGTCTTTTGTATGTGCCTGTCGCATCTCGTCGCCACGTCTTTGCGGTGAGTTGTAACTGTCCTCATTATTTATATATAAAATGAAAACAGTTTATTCAATAGTATTAAATAAAATATATCTAGCTGAAAACAGCAGGAGTCACTTTCGCTTAAATTACAAAGGTCGTGCTGGATTATCCTAGCATGTTTGTTTGACTGCTACGATAATCCAGCATGACCTTTGTAATTTTAGTGAAAATGACTACTGCTGTTTTCAGGCGGGTTTATTTTATTTAATGCTGTTGACTGACCTGTTTTAATGTTTTATCTATGATGATGGTCCTAGACCAAAACTAGTCAATTTTAAGGATTTAATAAACAGCTGATGATTAAAGATGTTTTTCATTAGCTTCTGAATAAGCTTTCTCCACTAGAATGAAAAAGGTACTACCTAACTTTGGAATATGAATACCAACTGAGTTTAGACAAGAATAACAGATCAAATTGTCTACTACTATGACAAAAGTTCAGTTGAATGATGTATTAGGGGTGAATATAATCGACAGCAGCCGTGTGATTAACAATAGTTGAACCCGTGAACAATGGCAAGTCATGTATGTCTGGACAACAGCATCTTTGTCAGTTTCAGACGACAGTTGAAGTAAGCTTATATAAGTGATTTGCACTTTAAGAAACGTTATAGCTCACAATCAATGGCTGTTGCTTGCTTAGAACTTGTTGCATGCCAGCACAAACAGCGATTACAGCTTGAAACAAATTGACTGAAATAAACAGAATAACTTGCTAGAATTAATAATTTTAATCTTTGCAAAGTGTACGACGATCACAATGGAGCGTTCGTAACAGTACTGAATGCTAATTGGCTGTCAGACAATGTGTGATGTCAAACTGTGGCTGAGGTAAGATGGCCTGCCCTGTGGCACAGCATGCACCTGAACACAATGGCTGCTTTACTACCCGGGCCATCTGGAACCTCCCCTCCATCAACAGCTCTTTTGAAGGGCGCATTAGGGAATTGTCCTACAACACATCCTAAGTTTCTGCATCCGTCTACGCCTAACAGTGCTTTAGTTGGGCCAGTACGGCGTACCACCTAAAATTCAAACTAGCTATTAGCGAACCGTCTAAAATTCTTTCTAAATTCTGTAAGAAATAGACCAATAAATTGTCGAATGGATTTTGGAAAAATGTTGGAAAGTTGTAGGTTCGTTCGAGTTGCGAACATAACCGTCGAATCGCTGAAATTGCACTTTCGCAAAATTGCAATGGAATCTGACTAGCGGTCAAATGTTCGAACTAACCAATGCAGAGCTCCGACTAGTCTCAACCGAGACAGAGAAAATGCTTCTTACAGACTCCAAAGCGTTTAAGAACCTTCCTCGAAAGAGATAAGCCACTACATACGCAAAGTCATTTGTATGCAGTATCGTTGCCTATTCAGATAAGTGTATTTCCGTGCTTAGCACGATATGTTTCAAGAATGACTCAAATCACTGACAAGATAAAATTTTATGTTTATACTTAACCGTCTTTTTCACACTGTAGTCACTTTAAGATTATGAAATAATGTCTCATAGCACTAGTAGGAACTAAAATAGAAGCGAATTTTAATCTCTTTGACCAATGTTTCTCCAACTGGCTGGATGTGTACATGTTCAACTGTCGGTAACACTGCCAGTTTTACTTCTTACGGCAGTAAACACTTGGTTCCGTCTTTAAAAGTTCCACGCTGTTCCATTGCCCGGATTTTGCAACGGTTTTCATGTGACGTGTGATATAAGTCTGCTTTTAATTCCCGGCAGCAACACATACGCTTATTGTCTTCTGGAATGCCACTCCTGATTAGTTATGATGTTGTCCAAAGCCAATGGGTGGTATCCTCAACTAGACTAAAGCCTTGAATACAATAAAAATAACTTTCAAGACTGTAAATTATAGGTATATTTTATACTTTCTTGATTTTCTAAAAATGTCCATTTGATTCATTTCATGTGGAATGAGCAGAGTACCACTTAAAATTTTTTCCCGGCTAAAGCACTGCCTACACCCCCCCCCCTCCTCCTCCCCAACTCACTATCCTTTGTCTCCTTCCAGTTCATGTATTTCTTCCAACTGTGTGTGCCACCTTTTTTCATATATCAATATCTTTGTTAATTTTTATCTTTTTACATTTTTTGACACAAACTTCTAAACTTTCCATTTTTCAATCTCTTGTGCCCTCCTTTTACTGCATTCCAAGCTTCACCTCACATCCCCATGTATCAGAGCCTTTACACTCTGTCACGAAATGTGGCTTGCCGGGCATCCTTTCCCCTCCGCTGCCTTTCACTACCTATCAAGATGAAGTTGTGCCGGCGTGGGAGGTGGTTGTACGCACGAGTTCTGTCTCAGTGATAGTGCTTATATCTTTTTCTGAAGAAGACTGTGGCTAAAAATTTAAATTGTGTGATGACGATTGTCTATCGTATATGTCTCTCTGCAGCTCATCGAGTGACTTTCCTATAAGCAATATTCCCGTCACCTCGATTCCTACACGTGCCGTAACGAACGCGACGGCTGTCACAGGCTGCGTCAGCCGACTGGTGCTGAGTGCGGCCGGCCAGCCCGTCGACCTGATGCGGGAGGCGATCGAGAGCGAGGGCGTGAGCGCGTGCGACGCCTGCGGCCACTCGCCGTGCGGCAACGGCGGCGTCTGCCAGGAGGCGGCCGACTCGCCGCGCGGCTTCTCCTGCCTCTGCACGCCCGGCTTCTCCGGCACCCTCTGCGACCGCTACGGCGAGGCCTGCTATCCCGGTAAGGCTCCACTGTCTTCGGTAGATTTGTAAATAACTTTCACACGACACTTTCGTAACAGGTTTTTATTTTGTATGTATTCATTTTCATACTCCAAACTGGAGAATGAACACTGAGCAAGCAATAAATGAAATGGAAATGAGCGTACGGCTTTCTCGGCTGGGAGATCCCTTGCGGGATTGTTCGGCAGTCTTAGTGTAAGTCTTTTTAGTTGACGCCGCGTGGGCGACTTACATGCCGATGATGATGAGATGATGATGATTAGGACAACACACGACACCCAGTCCCCTTTCCAGGAATCGAACCCGGGCCCCCTGCGTGGTAGTCAGCGACGCTGCCACTGAGCTACGGAGAGGGACAATAAATGAAATGAAGTAGAAGGAAAGAGGTTAGAACAAAGTTGAGGTTGTGGAAATAAAAACTTTGAAGTTACCCAACGACACTGTAAGTCTGAAGCTCTGAAGAGCAGTCAGACATAACGGATAGTGAAACTTTATGCAGCTACCCTGGCACACCTCAGAGCTTGCCCTCATAGCTCTACTTCTGCTGTAACTGTCCTCCTACCTTCCACACTTCACAGAAGTTCTCCTGTGAAACTTGCAGGACTAGCACTCCTATAAGAAAAGATGTTGTGCAGATCTGGCTTAGCCACAGCCTAGAGGATGTTTCCAGAATGATGAGTTTGGAATGCGAGGAACTGTTGGAAGTAGAGCTGTGAGGAGTGCCAGAGTAGCACAGTGAGGAGAGCACTTATTCACAAAGGGAAAATGTCCCAGGTTCGAATACTGGCCCAGCACACAGTTTAAGGTGCCTGTAAGTTTCATATTGATGCTCACTGTGCTGCAGAGTGAAAATATCTTAATGGATAGTCTTCAGAAATAGAGCACAACATGAAATCAGTAAAAGTAATAGAAAGGTAATGAAGCCTAGTTAAATAAATTAATGTTATGTTGCAAGAATTACAAGGGCTGTCCAGAAAGTAACAGGCATTTTGGTCTCTCACAACAGTCTGTGGGACTACAGGTTGTTAGATCTCATTTCATTCATCATATATATACGATGGTTGGAACTTAAATAGTGGCAACATTTGTAGTGTCTCAAGCACTACATGCTTTCCCTAGCTGGACAAGATGACCAAATGGGTGAATTTTAGATATTTATGTAGGTTTATTTTTGGACTATTAGTGTCCTGGGCTCTTTCTTTCACAGGTAAATGCCCAGACAGGAACCCCTTACTTGTCAAAGACGTACAACTTGAAGGTGCTGTGTTGTGTAATGAACTCTGTGAAGCCTTGGAGTAAACAATGAACAGAGTGGAGTGAATCGAGTTGTTATTCATCTGTTTTGGAATTAGTTATGAGTGATGTCTTGGATAAATAACAGATTCCAAGTTTGGTCTCAATAAGAGATATTTGTAATTGCATCTGGATGTATAAGTGTAAACCAGATGATACTCTTACTGCAGTTGTATTAAGGGTTAATAAACCCCTTTCTAATGTTCAACTACAACTCAGGTGCGTACTCATTTAATTAATGAGTTATGTGCTGATTGAAATTCTTCATCTCTTCTATACATTTTAAGTAAGAGAAGAAGTCTGATTGACCTGAGTATTGGACTAACTATTACTAGAGGCTCTTAGTTTCAAGACCTCTACAATTCTACACATCATAAAAAGATATATGAAGAAGACATTTCTTTATGTGATGGGATTCTGAAAAAGGTAGAATCACGCGGGAAATCACAATGTGCCTGATCAGTGCCAACATGTTCCTGCTCTCAGTACACATCCTGAGGTGGTGGCATGCAGTTTGTGTCTCAGCTGCTTTGCTTTCTGTGTTGTGTTAAAACATACTGCAACAAAAAAGCCTGCCGTTTGTGAGGTTTATTCTGTGATAAGGTTTTTGTTTGCAGAAAACAACAAAGCAATTGAAAATTATTGCAAATATTGTGGTATTCATGAAAAGCAATAATAACTGTTAAGCCAAATGAGGTAATGGTGCATCAATTTTGAAATGGCCATACCAGTGAGGATTCCACTTGTAGGCTTAGCTTTCTGACCAGCAAGCTGCTGATGAAGATAAACAGTTATGGAACTTTCACAACATTTTCTCCAAAGCCATTAAGATATGGCTTTGACACTGATGCCAAACTGCTTGCTGGTGCAAACTGATGGATTAAATCCATAGACATACATTTACTAGACTGGCAAATCTGCAGCTTTTAATGAAGACTGACTAGACCATTTCATGTACACAAACCTCAAGAAGTTTCTGTACAGTACAAAAAAATTTCAGTGAACCACGAATCACATATTAACCATTAGGCTACTCTGAAGGTTGCCTGGTTATAACAGTTTTTTATGCCTGTTTTGTCCATACAAATGTATTTGGTTAAACATGCTTTAGAGTGGAAATTTGGCAAAATTTTAATTAGAATGGCGATAATGTAGAAAAATACTTTCAAGAGTTTAGCGTTGAAATGAATGTAATCAAATTTTGTTTTCGTTTGTGTTAATTTCTTTTTCAAAATGTATGTCACTTTCAGAGGTCCCTCATAAATTTAAAAATGGGCTACTAGTAGTAGTAGACTAATTTTTATATTTGGGCAGTAAAGTAATTGAGGAAACTGTGGTAGGGGAGATATGAAATGTAGACTAGTAATAACAAGAAAATTGTTTATTTAAAAGGGAATTATAAAGACAGCTTATGAGGTCTGACACTGCAGATGAACAGTGAACATTGGATAGGTAAATTAGATGAATACTGAAAAGATACCGAATAGAATTGGTGAGAAAGGAAATTCATGGCATAATTTGAATAGCACGAGGGATTAGCTGATAGACCACTTCATGAGGCACCCAGGAATAGTGACTTTAGTATCAGAGGAAAGTGTGGGGAGTAAAATCGCAGGTTCATATGGGTGCAGGGTGCAGTTGTGCAGAGGTGGGAAGAGAGATGTACAACACACACAAGTGTACAGTCTGTATGACTGAAGATTAAAACAACAGTGAGTGAAATTCCAGCATGTTAGTTTTTCTAGGAACAGCAACTTCTTAACTATTTATGTTAAATACTCCAAAACAGCCAAAGTTGCATGAAATGTAGTTTTTATTGAAGATTTGTTTCAGGCTGGCCTGGGCCCTTTATCAAGTCCTTCAAGTCGTGTCTTCTGTACCATACAAAAGGGATATCTTCATATTTACACATAGAAAAAGTATTATTTTTCAATTTTACTCATATAATAGCATAGAATGGGCTTGGGCCAACGTGAAATTAGTCTTCATTTAAAAGGAAAACCACGTTTCGTGCAACTTTGGCTGTTTTGAAATATTTAACAATAATAATTATGTGCAGGAAAGGGCAAGGTACTTGTGAAATTGTGTTTACAAGTTAAGAATGATTTCAAGTAACAAACAGCACTTTCATATCATAGAAAATCATCAGTTTTTGAAAATATAATATGAACAGACTCCTAAAAAAGAATCTACTCACCAAGTGACAGCTGGGGAGGCCACATATAAAACATTTGAAAATGCACAAACTTTTGGAACCATGGCTGCTCCTTCTGACAGAAGGATTGAAGAGATGGGAAGAGAAACGAAGAAAACACGATGATGCGGTTTAAGAAACAAAATAATTTAAAAAAATATATCTTGAACCTTGTATTAGGGGAAAATTGCCAGAGTGGATGAGAAGGAAAGACTGATGGTTGAAGACCAGTGAAAACCTGAGAACTGAACAGTGTTAGTTGGAATAATCAGCTAGACAGAGACTATTGAAAAAACATTATGCTGGAGTTTCTAAGAATGGAACACGTAAGTGTAATTATACATGCAGATACATGTGAAGGGAGTGGGATGGGGTGGTGGGGTTAATAGACAGGACAAAATATAAAAGATACAGATGAAGGGCCTCAAGAAAAGGAACAGTTACTGAAAGGAAATTCCAAGACATAGGAAATTACAAATTTAGCAAGGCTAAAAAAGCACCGAAGTCATGACCGTCCTGTGGTAGACAATGCTCTGCATTGGGATATTGAGAGTATCCAGTATACACCTTATGTTTATGCATATTCAGCCTGACTGATAATTTGGTGGTGGGCATACCATTGTAAGAAGCCAATAAACAACATTTCAGATTTGACTGGTGGCTCTCGTCTTAATAGTACATGTACTGACAGTTACATTCTTTGTGCAGGTGACAGAGGTACTGGTATAGGAGGCACAGGGTAGGGAAATGGGTGCAAACGGAGCATATGGTATTTCTCTCTCTCTCTCTCTCTCTCTCTCTCTCTCTCTCTCTCTCTCTCTTTTTTTTTTTTTTTTTTTTTTTTTGGGGGGGGGGGGGGACTAGCAAAATGGAAGCAATGTAAATTTAAATCCTTTGGTTATACAGAAAACTGAACTAGTGCCATGTGATAGATGCTTGCGGACCGGGACGATGCCACGTGGACGACGAGAGAGGCCTGATATGTTTCTGCCCATTCGGACGCACCGGGCCAAGATGCGAGCGGGAAGTGAGCGTTCGCACACCCATGTTCAATGGGGAGGCCTACCTCGCCTACACCACCCCTGCGAGGGCAACTTCCAAGTAAGTTTTTTTTTTGTACATTCCAAATAATATACTAGATTTTTTTCATTGTGGTAGTGCAAACATAGTGACGTACTTGTTGACACACTAAGGCAGCTAACTATTGACAGAATCCCTCTATTTTGTGAGAAGTTCAAGACACTGAAATGAGGGGGCAAGTAATTTTTTTTTATAACAAGTACCACGTAATTCCTTTGTCAAGTGGTGTATAGAAGCAAGTATGGTTTTATTGAAGGGAGTCAAGTTTGTCTGTTATGTTTCATTGTGAAACTTCAATCATTACCAAGAGAATACATTATTTCCGTAACTGCATATACAAGGGATAGTCAGAAACTATTATAATATTTGCAGTGAAACATGTACAGCTTATTTCTATAGTCAACTAATAGTGCATTCTAATATATCTTTGTGTTAAAATGTTGTCCTCATATGTTCAGCCACATTGCTCAAAGTGCTGACCTTATTTGAGGCAGATTGTCAGATTCCTAGGTGTTCCTTCAAGTGAGGAAGAAGGTAAAGTTTCCTGGAGCAAGGTCTAGCTTGTATAGAGGATGCTGGAAGATGCCCCCAACAAAACTGGTTCAGTAGCGTGTTAATTTTCCTGGCTGTATTCTCAGGTATGTCAATGAGATGTTATATGTTTCACCAGTAGAAAGTGAATAATTGAGTAGATATCTTTCCGGGGCCAGTTTTCCAAATAGGTCCTCATTTCTGGTTTTCTACAACTAATCGTGTACAGTTAGTTTGAAGTATACATTTAAAACTTTTACCAGTAAGTCTACCTGAACACACTACCCAGTGAGCAGGAGACCTGTGTTCAAATCATAGCCTTGGTACAAATTTTAATTCCATGTTTTACGCTCTACTCATCATCATTGATAAAATTGAGTCTGAATATACGTTGGGAAGATGTAATTCAATCTTAATTGCTGTAATTTGGTAGTGGCAGATTCTGCTTAGTCGCCACCTGCATATATCGGAATTACTGTGCTCTGTAACAGACAAAATGCCAGGAATATCAGCCTTATAACATTAGCTTCTTGTCACTCCTCATAGACGTAACAAGGATAAGAGTATACCTGTCAGTAGTGTGGTAAACTCATTCTGAAGATGCTGTTTCATTCTATATCGTGCACAGGAACTCTCACTGTAACCAATATCTTTGACTTGGATCATTTGGTTGCAAACAAATTGTAGTAAGCGGTTTTCCATCACTCTACTGATGTGTGGTTTTTCAATACAGGCTCATAGTGTCCATCAAGTTCCGACCAGATGACCTCAATGACGGCATCATAGCTTACAGTAGCCAGTCGACGGACGGAAGAGGAGACTTCTTCGCCATTGTCATCCACAACAGGACTGTCGAATTCCGCTATGACACTGGTGCAGGTATGACTAGTTTTAACATAATTGTTTAATATATGTTTCTACACAGAAAAGGGATGTCTAACTATTTCGTTAAACTATTTCATTCCAAACAATGGATGAAGTGTAAAAATTTACACAGTTTTCTTGCTGTTTCTGCAGTGTGACATGACATTTGTAAAACATTATTTGTTAGGGAAGTAGTATCACTTAATGCACAATGTGTTTAGCATAAGGTACAAGGAAGTGGGCCTGACCCCAATTAAGTCTATGTGGCTGGTAATGGCTGTTTGTTTCTTGTGTTATCAAGCCTGTCTCAGTCTCATATTGACTTAGTTTTTCACATTTGTCAAGGCAAATACTGTGCTAGTCCCTTCTCGATTTTAGAAAACGAAAACGAACAGTTTAAATATCACACACAAAACAAAATTAATATGATCCAAATCTCATCTAACATAGTCAATTATTTCATTTCAGTTATCATTTTTTTCCCTTTACAGGTGAGTAATTTGTTTTAGCTATCCAGTTATAATTTAGAGCCAGACAGTGCACATCATTTCCTTTCCCTAAGTTAATGAAGTGTGAAAACAGGATCATGTGGCCACAGAATTAAAATAGTAAAATATATATTTGCCACATTGTAAAACAGTGAGCACCAGTGTTGCGCATCAATGGATAATGTTAAAGAGTCCATACAATGTTTTTTAGACAAGATTTGTCAAGTAAAATTGTGAGATAATGGAAAGTTCCACTGTGGTTCAACAAATGAGTTATGAAACTGCTATGAAAGCCAAGAGAACTGAAGTACAAATTTAAACATAGGCTAAATCTCACAGACAAGCAAAAAGTAAATTAGGATTATGGAGGCCATGCATGATGAGTTCAGTGACTAGGATAGAAAAGTTCTGTGTACTAACTTGACAGAAAATCGTTAGAAGTTTTTATCGTATGTTAAAGTAGTTAGTGGATTGAAGCCATATGTCCAAACACTCTGTTGCCGTTATGGCACCGAAACAGAGGATGATGCACAAGAGGCCAAAAACCTAAACTTCTTTTACCAAAGCTGTTTCGTAGAGGAAGACAACAGTGTAGTTCTTCATATAAACTGTCGCATGAACATCAGAATGTCAGATATAGGTAACTGAAATCACTCAGAAGAGGAAAGATCAGTAAATCTAATATGATGCCATGTGATTATAGACAGAAAATGAAAAAAAGGAACTTGCCCCCTTCTAGAAACAGTTTACCATTGGCCAGAGAGTTGCAGAATATTCCTAAAGGGGTGTCCAGCAGCAAGCTGACTTACCTAAGATTCATCAACCTGCAGAAGTAGCTTCCACAAGTCAGTGTATCCAGTCTTGTGCAACTTGCAACAACTACTTGTCAAACTTTCCAGTTGCTGATGAAAGTTTTTATTTGATGAAAATTGTGTGGAATTGTGAGGAAACACAGCTGTTGATAGAAGAAAACCCTGGAAAACCATTTTTTGCTCAACGGATAAAAAAATCACATATTGCTGTAAAAATGAACTTACATTTAAAATAATAAATCCTGTAAAGGACACAATAACTTGTTGTTCATTCAGAATTACTCTTAATAACACATTCAGAAATATGCAATTCCTTACATTTTTACTGATTTAAAATAATAAATCCTGTAAAGGACACAATAACTTGTTCATTCAAAATTACCGTTAATAACACATTCAGAAATATGTAATTCCTTACGTTTTTACTAAACCTCCTGTTTCCTGACCTTTATCTCAAATTTAGGCAGGGAAAAATAGTAAAGCTGTGCTGAAAATCGGGGCATTGTCATGGGAATTTCAGACTGATAAACATGTGGCAACCCTGTAAATGTGCTGTAAGAGAGTGTGTAACGTCAGTTTCTCGACGCACTCACTCGCAGGACTGAAGGTGCTGCGCAGCCGGCACAGGCTGGTGGCCGGCGAGTGGACATCGCTGACGGCGCGCCGAGACTACAAGGAGGCGTCGCTGACCGTCGCCGAGGACCGCCAGACCCGCCAAGAGAGCGCCAGTGGCCGCGGGGCCGCGAACCGAGGCCTCAACCTCCGCACGCCTCTCTTCCTGGGAGGCGTCAACTGGGCTGCCATCACCGTGTCGCAGAACGCTGCCGTCACGCGCGGCTTCGTCGGCTGCATCTCTGAGGTAGGCCTACGTCTCACACTACTTATTCTCAGTATGTAGGTTCAAAGAGGACAGATTAAAAACGTATTTTCTGTCAGTTATTCCATCATAAGCTGCTACTAAAAGAATTTTTTAATAAGTGGCTGGTTGTATTCATTGTTTTTGAGCTCTGAGGTTTTTTTGAATATGTGACAAAAGGAAAAAGAGCACAGCGTCAAAAAGTTAACAATTGAAAATCTGAGCTGGAACAAACCCAGTTGTTTAAAGAATGGGAATACGATGCATAAACTAGGTTCAGGCTTACAATTTCTTTGCCGCATTTCGAAGTCGGCAGTCGGAGGTGATGGTTGTATGACTGTGTTGTGTGATTGCGTGAGTGCTCTATTTTCTGAAGAAGGCCATGGCTGATAGCTGAATGTGTTGTACGTGTGTGTCTTTTGTATGTGCCTGTCGCAGCTCGTCGCCACGTCTTTGCGGTGAGTTGTAAACTGTCCTCACTATATTATTAAATATTAATCTTATTAATATTATAGAGGGAAACATTCCTGGTAGGAAATATATATATAGTAGATATGGTTTACTTACCAGGCAAAAAGCACAGTTACGTAGAAAGAAACACAAATAAAAACAAACACACAAATGCCAAGCTTTTGCCACTCTGGGTTGCTTCTTCAGAAAAAGAGCAGCGAAGGAGAGTAAAAATGAAAGGATGCAGGTTTTAAGGAAGTGGGTGAGGAGACATTCCAATCCAGGGAGAGGAAAGACTTACCTTGGGGGAAAAAGAATAGGTAAACAACACACACCCAGACACATATACACGCACACAAACCAAGGCAGACATATGTAAAAAGCAAAGAACTTGGACCAGTTGCATAAGCTTTAAGAAAAGCTTTGATACTGTGTATAAAGATTGTTGGTAGTCACTAAGTGCTCTTATTCTTAAATAATGTATGAACACTTTTGAGGTAATTTGTGCACCAGTAGTTTCTAACTGTAATGTTTATATTGCATTCATATTACTCTTAAGGATTTTAAGCCAATATTACAATTTAATATACCTGATTTTGGCAATATAAATTGGCATCTTGAGATTCCATTATTTTCTTGCCTCATGCATGAATTTTAGAGACGGTGTACAAACAAAAAAAAGAAAAAAAATTCTATTTTCATAATGTAAAATTATGATAAGAAATTGTTGCTCCTACAAGTTCTCTTAAAGTTCATACATGAGGCAGGAAAACAGTGGAATCTTAAGATTCCGATTCATGAGGGTCATTCTGAAAGTAATAGCTCTCAATTTTTATTTGTGGAAACTACAGGAGATACATAAATCACATCAGCACAACCAGATAAAACGATATTTTAGCTACAGACTGTAATTTTTCCACATTGTCATCACCCTTTGTTATGCAGTTCTGCCAATGTGAACCAGAGCCTGCATGGTGCTTTTGCAAAAATTGGAACCAGCGGAGGCTAACGACATCCTCACAGCTTTGACAAGAGCATTCAAGTCTTGCTGGTGGTGATTCTATTCAGAAAATTGTCACTATCAGCTTCATATTAGTCCAGCAGTTCCCAACAAATTTCCAGTTGACAAGTTTTTTGTTGTTCTAGTAGCATTCCCAGTACCAGTTACACAGACTTTGTGATAGGCAACATGTTCCAACACTGTTTCTGAGGTATTGCAGTCAATGTTCAGATATGAACATATTTTTTTGGTCATTATCCATCAATCAGCATGGATGAGCTGATGAAGACTCTTTCTTGCAAGGGATGACGACACCTGTGCAGGCTCGACCAGTCCGTGGTTCGTTGTGAACACCCTTTTTACCACCTTCAAAATGCTATAGCTCTTGCCTCTGATAAGTAAATAAATGTTGCTATCTTGGCTTAAAATCCTCGCTAATAATGAGTATATAATAAGAAACTAAAATTGTCTAAAATAGGAAAAAACATGTCAGGTATTTATTTGTCTTGTTGGGTTAAACCTATTAGTATACTACATATTATATATTGTCACTGAGCAGCAGTCAATCATATATAAAAGTAAACAGTTGGTTATTATTAGATTCAGATTCCTTCTTTGGAGAGACCGAAACAACTGGTAACAAGCAAAAGTCTATTTTTGTACATGCTTATCAGCTGCCCAATGTCTCTTCTACATAGTGACTAAAAATATGCAATAAACAATATTTACATATTTCCTCTCATATGCACCTACATAAAAGTATGCAGAGAGTGATGTGAAAACAACTAGAGATGTCAGCCTCTAAGTACACTACTAACTGTCAATTTGCTCGTCGCTCGACAGCTGAAGGTGTCCGGCCGAACAGTGGACCTGGTGAACGCTCTGGTGGAGGCCGCGAATGTGGAAGAGTGCGTGGACCGCACGCCGCCCCCTACGGCTGCCGACGAAGGCTTTGGCCCGACGGCGGTGGGCGGCTGCCGCGGAGACATGAACCCCTGCCACAACGGGGCGCGCTGCATCGAGGTGCCCGGCTCCGGCCGCTACTACTGCGAGTGCCCGCCGGGATACACGTGAGTAGCCTCTTCTCCGATCACCGGTTACTTGTTGTGACTCAGCTGTCAGAGATACTGGTGTTATTGTTTAACCATTATAGCTGTTCCCATTGTACCGTCAAACGGGGTGATTTCGGACAGTTTTGTGATTACTTTCACTATAACTTTCGTAGGTTTTATCAGATCATTGTTTTTTACAGAAATGGTAGGGTATATATAGAATCAATAAAATATCCTAGAAACAGAACATCCATACGCATCTACTTTTGCCTGAGACAGACAAATAATGTGTCCGAAATCACCCCGTGGCCTGGGGTGATTTCGAACACGTGTGTATTTTCAATCTCTGTCCAGTGTTTCAAAGTGTATGGGGTGGTTTTGGACACAAATTGACTTTTTTTTTAATCTAGTTTCTTTCCATTTGATTTTAGTGACTTTTTACATATTTTAAGGAAGGATGTCCATCATTAAAATAAGGGATAAGGACTGAGATAAGGAATTTTATTTATTAAAGGCTTTTCTATACTTTAATATGCCACACTGAATATTTCTAACTGCTGTCTTTAACATTTCCGGGTCATAATTAGCCCGATCTTGAACACCTTTGTTCCTTTTATAAATACGTTCTCGGCATTGTCCGAAATGACCCCACAAAGTACACAATTTCGAAGAATCCTCTGTTACATTGAAACTTCGCACAAAACTCGGTGGCAAACTGGTACAAACTTCTCAAAGTGCCACAAAGTGCTACTGACCTCACTGGCAACTGACACTACAATACTTTTCCACCAGTCACAACAACAGAAAGTTTCCGCTACTTGACACGGCGAGAACTTTCGAAAGTGTGACTGTCCAATCGATTATTGTGTCAGTAAATAATCAGTCCAAATGCAGGAGTGCAGATACTGTTTTAAACCGTAAAATTTGCTGACTGGATCACCTTTGCATTTTCGTAGTTGATATGTCGTGTATGTAAATAGTAGGCATCAAATTACTTGCAAGGATGTGGGTGACATCACAACACATTTGGGAGTGGCAAAGATGCATACAGCCAGACTGGAGAAGTGTGGATGCAGCAGTGAATAGTTACAGTTGTTTGACAGCTGGCACGAACCAGTGTACTGTCAACACACCGGACTGAGTTTGTGTGTATGTGTGCTCGCAGGGGGACTAACTGCGAGTCGGCGGCGCGAGAGGACGAGGACGCGCTGTGCCGGTCCCTGCGGCCGTGCCAGAACGGCGGCTCTTGCGAGACGCGAGGCTCCACCTACCACTGCCACTGCCCCATAGGCTGGACCGGCGCCAACTGCCAGCAAGGTAACACAGCTGCAGCTGCCGATACTTTCTCTGTTCCGTGTGTCATAGGAAAGATTCAGTCTCAGTATGGAGTTTCAAATCGTACGAGAGTCGTCTAGAAAGTAGTATCCGTTTGGGAAGAGCAATAAGAACTAATAAATGCAGTAGAACCCCTTTTTACACTTTTCAAGGGACTTAATGAAAATTGTGTAAAATGCAGGAGATACTGTTTTAAACCGTAAAATTTGCTGACTGGATCACCTTTGCATTTTCGTAGTTGATATGTCGTGTATGTAAATAGTAGGCATCAAATTACTTGCAAGGAAGTTTATTTATTATGTAATAAAGGTTATCTGAATTTTGTACTATTTTAAGCAACAGGTGGAAGTGGAACTTTATAGCAAGTAAAAATTTTTTATGTAATTTCATTCTTCATAATTGACTTTGTCAGCAAGCCTTTAACTGGCATTCATTATTTACATTGTGAAACTGTACAATTTCTGTACTTTTCATATTTTTCAAAGTTTCGCACGGTGATATTCGAGAATTTACTCACGTTCTCCAATGCAAATATATGCACAAATATTTTTGTGAAATTAGCATCTCACACTATAATCGCGTTTTTGAGGTTTTAATATACGATGCCCCCGTCAGTGTGCAGAAAAACATACAAAAGCAAACCATCAGTCTCATCATTTATAAAACTTCACGAAAAATTTTTGCATAAATATTTGCATTTCACAATAAGAATAAATTTTCGAAACACGACACGCAAAGTATGAAAAACCGCCAGTTACATAACCCGAGGACACGTAAACAAAGATAAAAGTGGACAGTCAGCGTGGTGGCTGATTGGATCCCATCAGCCTCTGTATTGAGTCAACTACTGGCGGGTACTGCAAACAACCAAACGCGAAATAAACTTTTGAATAAACGCAAAGTGTCAAGAAACTTGACTGCGTAATCTTTATAAACACTACACTTCGAGGCGAAAGCTGTGCCCGAGTCAAATAATGTCAGTAACTGGTACATCATTCATCTTCATGAATATGGTTTCAAAAGCGTAAAACACGGGTAAAGAGTAAGTATGTTAACGCAAAAATGGGGGCGAATTAACATTGTGAACATAGGAAGTAAGTCGGACTGACAAAGAATGGTGTGAATGGTGGGAAAACGTAAAATCAGGGAAGTAAAAGTGGGGTCTTACTGTATTAGCAAATAGTTAATTTGTAATGAAAAGAAAATACAATAAACTAATTCTCTACACAGTCACTGTGGAAATTTAAACATTTGTCATAACATATGACAAAGTTATTCTAGTGTCATATTCATTAGCTAACAGTATATTAAGACAATGCAAATAGTAGTTTAACAATTTGTGAATAAGTGTTTGTGAACATTACTGAATTAATTTCGTCAATTATAATGCACCAATCATTCTTCTCAAATTCATCAATTAAACTGAGCAATTGTCAGTAATCACAGCTGGCTGTCCCCGAACACTCATCATCACGAGTTTTCTCTCTCCCAATGTGAAGTTACAACTGCAGTGCTGAACAGACTCGTCCATAACATTATCTCCGTACACCTGCAGACGATGAATAGCAATTGGTTTCATTTTTTAATTTATTACAATACAGTCGATGCAAACAGCACGTAATGTACGGGTACTGTATTTTGGACAACACTCGTACAAGGAAATCGGAGAAGGCCAGTCACTGAGAATTAAGAATAATATAGACGAAAAATTCCTAGCAGGAAAAATTATATATAAAAAATAGATGAATATTACTCACCAGGCAAAGGAGCACAGGTGTGATTGTAGCACAATTAAATAGAACACACACACACACACACACACACAAACGCAAACTTTAGCAACCCAGTTGCTTCTTGAGGCAGAAGGGAAGGAGAGGGAAAAAGGAAATAATGAGGGTTTTAAGTGACTAGGTGTGTTTGCATCTGTTTAAATGTGTGGGTGTGTGTGTATTTGTTTTTCTTCCCCCAAGGTAAGTCTTTCCTCTCCTGGGATTGGAATGACTCCTTACCAGTCCCTTAAAACCCTCATCATTTCCTTTTCCCTCTCCTTCCTTTCTGCATGAGGAAGCAACTGGGTTGCAAAAGCTTGTGTGTGTGTGTGTGTGTGTGTGTGTGTGTGTGTGTGTGTTCTATTTATTTGTGCTACTATCACACCTGTGTTCCTTCGCCTGGTAAGTAATCTTCATCTATTTTTTATATAGAACTAAGAATAAACTGCATATATGTATTGATGTAATGAAGTGATGAGACGACACATCCTTTTTTTCCACTTCATGCAGCTGCCGACTTCGAGACAGAAGCGGGCTTCCAGGGAGACGGCTGGGTGGAGCTCCCAGGCCGGCTGATGCCACACAGCGACCCCATCCAGCAAGAGCAGCTGACGGTCGAGTTCTCGACGACGCACCCCGACGGCATCCTCTTCTGGCACGGACAGGAGCCCGAGGCCTCCGGCCGCGGCCAGGACTACCTCGCTCTAACAGGTTCGTGGCCGCCGTTATCGCTCAAAACTTCTCCACAATTACGTTCTTACTGTTTTCAGTCCAAAACCGGACTCGATGTTTCTCTCCACATTATTCGATCCTGTGTCAAGTCTCTTCATTTCTGTGGAACTAATGTAACATTAATCCAGCTGTAGTGAATCCCTAAGCCATAAATAAATATAACCTCTACCATTTTTACACCCAGACTTACTTCCATTATGGAAATAACAATTCCGGATGCTGCTGTGTGTCTGTGTAGCAGAAAATTACTTCTTTCAGTCTGCATGTACCAAAAAGTTACTTTTTGCTTTATTTGATTTAGTACCTTGGCCTAACATGTAGCATCATTACGTAACGTAACATTTCAAAAGGTTATCTTATTATCATCCACATTCCACTCAATTTCAGAGCTACATTCTAATCAAATAACTTCATAAATCAATACCTTATATTAAGAAATTCCAGTGTGGTTCTCAAACAGTAAAACTCGATGACTTCTCTTAATGTCTAATTTTCTACTGTAATTTCCCCGGTGGCAACTCACTTAACTTTGCTGTAATTGATTTCATTGTTTCACTTTTATTAATCTTCCTCTCATTCCCTCTTTGATGGCATTCACAGTACAAACAATTGACCTTGTTAAAATGACTCTAGCTTACAGCTAGTAATGTTTGGAATATAGACCTCAGAATCCAGTTTTGGGAGTCATGCTGTTAACTCTACATAAACTTTGCATGCCTAAAAAGCACACAAAGTTAGAAAATTTTTAAAAAAAGTTATTCAGTTACTTTAGAAACTGGAACAGCAGTGGCATAGAGTCAACATATAGTAATGCAAAATTTTCTCATGTTTACTGTACTGATGTCAATCTTTAAAACAGATCTAAAAAACTGTTGGAGAAAGCATTGCCCATATACTTCATTGTACAATCTTAGCATTAGTATGGTAAATGTGAGTGGTCTGCTGGTTCTTCATGACACATGCAACATGTTTGGAATGGCTAAAGAGTCCGTGCAGCTTGTTGAATCCACAGACATGTCTACTTAACTCAGTGGCTGCGAAACTTTCTTAGACCAGGAACCAGTTTGATTCCTTTGTTGTGAGCAGAGACCACACACAAGTTCAAGAAAAATAAACTGTGTCAATCTAAAAATAAAAAAGTAATAAAAGTAATATGTATCTGCAGCACTAATATAATATACACTTTAAGTAGTATATTAAATTATTTACTGGCCACATAAGAAGAAATTAATAATAAAAATGAATACCAGTTTGAGATTTTATATAATTCCTGGTCGATATTTTTGCTGTGGTGGACCATTGGGAAGAATACACAGAAAATATTGTAGGGAAGGCAGAACACTAAGGAGGAGCAAGAGTTCTAATAAGAAATGCCTGAACTACAGTTTTGCATCCTATTTTGGAGTATTGCTGCCCATTGTGGGATCCCCAACAAGGGGGACTGACGGATTTTAATAGAGAAATTCAGAGAAGGGCAGCTCCACTTGTATTATCGCGATATAGGGGAGAGTGTCACAGAAATAATGCATGAGTTGGGGTGGAAGTCATTAAAGAAAGGTATTATTTGTTGCAGTGATATTTATTTTTAAATTCCTGTCACAAACTTTCTCTTCTGATTGCTAACATATTTTGTCAGCATCCACCTACATAGGGAGCATGATCATCTTAATAAAATAAGAGAAATCAGGTAAAAATGGAAAGATTCAGGTGTTCCTTTGTCTCACGCACTATTAGAAAATGGAACGGTAGAATATTATAAAAACGATTCAATGAACCCTTCGCCATGCTCTTAAATGTGATTAGTGGAGTATTTAATATAGTGAGGACAGTTACAACTCACCGCAAAGACGTGGCGACGAGATGCGACAGGCACATACAAAAGACACACACATACAACACATTCAGCTATCGGCCATGGCCTTCTTCAGAAATAGAGCACTCACGCAATCACACAGGCACACAACACAGTCATACAACCATCACCTCCGACTGCCACACTTCGAAGTGTGGCAGTCGGAGGTGATGGTTGTATGACTGTGTTGTGTGCCTGTGTGATTGCGTGAGTGCTCTATTTCTGAAGAAGGCCATGGCCGATAGCTGAATGTGTTGTATGTGTGTGTCTTTTGTATGTGCCTGTCGCATCTCGTCGCCACGTCTTTGCGGTGAGTTGTAACTGTCCTCACTATATTATTTATTCCAACCTGGACTTTCCATTATTATATATAGTGGAGTATTTATGTAGACATAGAATTAACTAGATGGTGCATGAAAAGGCAGCTTATGTGAGTGCTGTGTGCTGCTAGATGGAAGGAACGGGGGTGGCTGCGTCTTAATGTGGATGAGCGGAGCAGATAATCTGTTCTTATTTTCCATGCTTTGTGTTCTTTTTGAGTGAAATTTTATGTAGTGTTAACACCAGATGATAATAGCATATATCTTCAAATGCATGGCTCATGATTATGATTTTGATTATTATCTCCAGAATGACTACGTCTGGTACTTAGATGTACAATGTAGGAGTGTTATTTAAATTTTTATTTCTTCTCTATGACATTCAATTACTTCATGAAATTGTTCCTTACCCTCCCTAAATACACGTATAAAGATTATTCAGATGACTTATAAACTAAAATTCTGTCTCACTTGCTTCTTGTGTTGCACCTCTCTGTCATCTTCTTTGACTCTTTTTAACTGATGTCTTGTTTCTGTACAAAATAAGTTTAAAGCTAAAATTTGGTTTATTTAGTAATACTTTTCCCCCCAAGTCATATTCTATTTCTCCAGTTACCCAACGTGCTGTAGTTTATGGCTATATGGTAAACAATCTCCAAGAGGATAATATATCCAAATAATAATAGAAACACCTTTTTTCCTGATTGGCCTTAACCATCATGGTCAAAAGCAACTGCAAATTCAAAATATTGGACTACTCCAGTAAATTCTTCATCTCCAGCTATTTCTGTAGTTGATACAACACTATAAATCTGTGAATACAGTGTTTATATACCATGTGGTCCCAAATCTACCAACTGCCCTGCTAAAACTACTTTTCAGTTGCTTCTGTTGCCCGAAATAAACCGAAATGGTCCTCTCTTAATGTACTTTAAATTTTCCTTTTCCAGTATTATCTAAAGTTCTGTCAAAGAGTAATTTTATCTGAATGGTACTAGGCAGAATTTTAAGGATTTGTGATTCTTTTTATTTTGTTGTTTGATCGAATGGCCCGGTCTAGAAGTAAATAAAAGAAACTATACCCCTGTCAAGAGCACAGTGTTAACCTCATGCCATTGTTTTGCAGTGGTTAACGGCAGCCTGGAGCTGAGCTACGAGCTGGGTTCTGGTCCCGCGCGCATCCGCTACCCGCTGCGGGTGGATGACGGCCGGACGCACACGGCACTGGTGGAGCGCAAAGGCACGCAGGGCTCTCTCACTGTCGACAACGGCACGCCCGAGCACGGCGAGAGCGGCGGCCTGCGCGCCATGCTCAACACCGACGGCAGCATCTACGTCGGTGAGTGGAAACTGGTTCTGCACTTTTAATTGGAAATGGGTCGAAAGTACAGCTACTGTATTTGGGAAATCTGACTCGAATTGTCAATAATCGTGACATTGTGTGACAGACACTTTTGGAACAGACGCCACATGTATATATATATATAATATGCCGGTGATGGCCAATGGTCATATCGATAGTGTGTAGGGGTGGGCAAGTTTGAAGCCCTTACTCTTACAGGAATTAGTTTAATAACTACGAGTTTGAGTATTGTGGGCAGGGCGAAGCTGGGAATTTGTATCTGACGGGAGGCGTGCTTAGGTAGTCCTTACAGGTGGGGTGATCACTGTGTCACCAGTGGTGTAGGGGTCAGCGCAACTGCCTAGAAAGCAGGAGACCCGAGTTCGAATCCCAGCTGGGTACACATTTTCAGCTTTGCCCAATCGCAGTTGATGTCATATATTCTGTGAATATTAGACACTGAAACGTCACTACTTCACACTGATCGAGGCAATCTCATTCGGAATGATTGAAATTCCAAATTGTATTCATTTTCTTAACTTTACTTTAGGAGGCGAGGTACTGGCGGAAGTAAAGTTGTGAGGCGGCATCGTGAGTCGTGTCGGGGTAGCTCAGTCGGTAGAGCGCTTGACGGCGAAAGGCAAAGGTCCCAGGTTCGAGTCCCGGTTCCGGCACACAATTTTAATCTGCCAGGAAGTTTCATATCAGCGCACACTCCGCTGCAGAGTGAAAGTTTCATTCTGGAAACATCCCTTAGGCTGTGGCTAAGCCATGTCTCCACCATATCCTTTCTTCCAGGAGTGCTAGTCTTGCGTGTTTGCAAGAGAGCTTCTGTGAAGTTTGGAAAGTAGGAGGCGAGGTATTGGCGGAAGTAAAGTTGTGAGGCGGCATCGTGAGTCGTGTCGGGGTAGCTCAGTCGGTAGAGCGCTTGCCCGCGAAAGGCAAAGGTCCCAGGTTCGAGTCCCGGTTCCGGCACACAATTTTAATCTGCCAGGAAGTTTCATATCAGCGCACACTCCGCTGCAGAGTGAAAGTTTCATTCTGGAAACATACCTTAGGCTGTGGCTAAGCCATGTCTCCACCATATCCTTTCTTCCAGGAGTGCTAGTCTTGCGTGTTTGCAAGAGAGCTTCTGTGAAGTTTGGAAAGTAGGAGGCGAGGTACTGGCGGAAATAAAGTTGTGAGGCGGCATCGTGAGTCGTGTCGGGGTAGCTCAGTCGGTAGAGCGCTTGCCCGCGAAAGGCAAAGGTCCCAGGTTCGAGTCCCGGTTCCGGCACACAATTTTAATCTGCCAGGAAGTTTCATATCAGCGCACACTCCGCTGCAGAGTGAAAGTTTCATTCTGGAAACATCCCTTAGGCTGTGGCTAAGCCATGTCTCCACCATATCCTTTCTTCCAGGAGTGCTAGTCTTGCGTGTTTGCAAGAGAGCTTCTGTGAAGTTTGGAAAGTAGGAGGCGAGGTACTGGCGGAAGTAAAGTTGTGAGGCGGCATCGTGAGTCGTGTCGGGGTAGCTCAGTCGGTAGAGCGCTTGCCCGCGAAAGCCAAAGGTCCCAGGTTCGAGTCCTGGTTCCGGCACACAATTTTAATCTGCCAGGAAGTTTCATATCAGCGCACACTCCGCTGCAGAGTGAAAGTTTCATTCTGGAACTGGTAACTTTATAGGAATTAGAAATTTTTGATGTAATTTCATTCATCATAATTGACTTTGTCAGCAAACTTTTAACTGGCATTCATTATTTACGCAATGAAACTGAACAAGTTCCATACTTTTTGTATTTTTAGATGTTTCGCAATATGATATTCGAAAATTTATTTGCATTCTTGAGTGCAAATATAAGCATAAGTATTTATGTGACATTTGCACAGAGTCGGCATCTCACACTATAATCGCTTATTTGAAGTTCTAATATACCGAGCCCCATTCAATGCGCAGAAAAACATACACAAGCAAACTAATCACTCTCATCATTTAAAAAAGTCACAAAAATATTTATATATTTGCATTTCACAATAAGAATAAATTCTCAAAACAAACCATGAGAAATTACCAGTTACGTACACAAAGCTAAGCCGACAATCGGCGTGGTAGCTGATGGGACAGGAATACCCCCATCAGTCATCGCATTGAGGGTCAACTAGGTGCGTATTGCAAACAACAAAACACAAAATGTATGTTTGAATAAACGCAAATGACTGCATAACGTTTATAAACACTGTACTTAAAGGCTAAAGCCATGCCATTGCCAATTTATGTGACTTATGTTATTTTTTCTTCACGAACATGGTTTCAAAAAGTGTAATATGTGAGAGAAGTGTAAATATGTTAAAGCAAAAATGGGGGTGAATTAACTTTGTGAACATTAGAAATTTGACAATAAATTGTGTAAATGGCGGAAAAACATAAAATCCGGAAATGTAAAAAAAAAAATGTATGTTGTGCTTGAGTGATCGTGTGAATGTATGTTTGCTCTCTCTCTCAGATGAAGGCTGTGGCCGAAAACTCAAAATTGTGTTAATGTGATTGTTTTTTTTATGAGGCTGTCTGCAGTCCAGTGATCATTTTTACGGTGATTTTTTCCTATCCTCACATTATTAGTGAAAAACAGAAATTCGTACACCTGCACACAGTTGAAACTCTGGCTGCTGTGGGCAGAATGTAGCTGCATCGTGTCAAACGAGAGAAGCAGCGGTGTGGGGCTCTAAGAGAGAACACGATATAGGTGGGGGGGGGGGGGGGCAGGTTAAGGCCGATAGGTGCAATATTGGAATGTTTCGTCGACGGAGAGTGCAAGATGGGGAAAGAGTGACGGTAGAGAGGAGGGTGAGGGAACGAGGAGTTGATGAGGCAGAGGAGCAGGAATCAGAGGCTACCGGGAAAGGGCAGTAGCTCACTACGTGTTGATGCCAGGACAGTGTCCTGTAAGGGTAACGGCCATCAGTGCTGTTCAGTACAGGGGAGGACTCAGATGGCCCGGATGATGTAACAGCCATTGGAATAGAGAATATTACAGTCAGCTGTGTGTTGTGGCAGCTATCCCTCCCCACTTTAGAAAGATGCTTCTCTTCAACCCGGCGCAGATATGTTCTCACTAGAGTGACCGGTTGTAGCTGTTGACTGTCCGTGAGTTGTGCTCATGTGAATACAGTAAAACCTCATTTTTTTGTTCCCGGTTTTTACATTTTCCCGCCATTTACACCATTTTTTGTCTGTACCGTCAAATTTCCTATGTTCACAATGTTAATTCGCCCCATTTTTGTGTACACATATGTACACTTTTCCCACGTTTTACGCTTTTCGTAGGAAGGTTCGTGAAGAAAAAAATTACGTATTCTATATAAATTGACACTGGCATGGATTTCGCCTTAATTCATAGTAGAGTTTCTTGACACTTTGCATTTATTCAAACGTATGTTTCACATTTTCTTGTTGGCAGTACGCGTCTAGTTGACCATGGACGCACCAATTTGTGGCAGTGTAGTTCCACTTTCCACCAGCTACATTGCTAGATTGCCTGACATGTACTCAAACAGAATGGTTTGTTGACGTCAAAATAATGCCGATTTGTGGCGGTGTAGTTCCTCTTTCCACCAGCTTCTTTGCCAGAGCGGCTGGCGTGTACTCAGACAATCAGAACCAGTTGCTTTGTTGATGTGAGAATAAAAGAGCTGCATTTTTCTGTGATACATATTTCTGAGTAATAAAAAACATTATCTGTTAATGTTGGGTATTATAATACCCACAACCTCAAAAAAGCGATAATAGTGTGAGATGCCGATCCTATGCAAACGTCACAAAAATACTTGTGCATATATTTGAACTCGAGAACACGAATAAATTCTCTAATATCGTCATGTGAAACATCGAAAAATACAAAAAGAATGGAACTTAAGGAGTTTTACTACAAAAATAATTAATGCCGGTAAAAGACAGTAATTTTGAAGATGTGTTACATAGCCTGGCAGCAGCATCCAACAATATCTATCGAAGCGGTTCAGGAAATTTTGAAGACATTTTACGTAGCCCAGCAGCAGCGTCCTCGATTATAATGAATGAAATTACGTCAAAAATTTCTACTTCCCATAAAATTACCAGTTCTGTCTGGCGCATAAAATAGTAAACATTTGGCTAACCTCTATTATATAATAAACTTCCTGGTGAGTATTTAGCTCCCTATTATGAAAATATATCACAAATAAACTACGAAAATGCAAGGCTGATCCAGTAAGCATATTTTTCCATTTAAAACATTATTTCCTGCATTTTACACAATTTCACTGAAGTCCCTTGAACAGTGTAAAAACGAGGTTCTTCTGTGTGTAGTTTCCTTTTAGCTAAGGAAGGCTTTTTCCCTGTGTAACAAGTTGTTTATTATGCTTGTCTGCAGATCAAATGTTATCTTTACAGTGACTGCTAATGGCCTTCATCAGAAAGAGAGTCCACGACAATCACTTGTGGACACGTAACTGACATATCTGCCCTCTGTCGTTCAGCTCGCATCTTAACACTGAGTGAAGAGTGTGGGGGGGGGGGGGGGGGATGTACTGCGAGGTTTTGCATAGAACATTCTGCACCGCCTGATGAAGACGGGAACGTGACATGTAGCTTGGAAAGTCTGAATGGTGATTAGCGGTCTATCCTTTTATAATATTGTCCACTAAAAATACAGATTTGGAAAGTAGGTGTATTAAACTATAAGGTGCTTTTCAATCTCTGCAAAGACTTAGACAAAAGCAAAAGCCGGTCTTTAAACTTAAAAATTTGTCATTATAACAACGTGATTAGACCGTCAGCACTGTATGCATCAGAATCTTTAAACATGACAAAAAAGTCCAATACTAAAACATGAAATAAAAGAGTGGACATTTTTTTAGGAAAATCCTTGGCCCTATCAAAGGAAATGGAGAATTCTGCTGAAGAAACAATCATGAATTGTATGAACACCAGGAGATACTGTTACCGGCATGAGTAAGCAGAGAATGTTGTTTTTTGGGTCATCTGGAAAGAATAAACCCCCAAATACTTACTCATAACATACACTCATCAATGGGCTGGCCTGGTTAAAGAGGATTTATACAAGAAGCTGAAATTTCATCTAAGGGTACTCAGGATCAACAAGTTTTCAGGGAAAAGATCAAAACTACTAAAACTCTTATTCCACTTACTACTCCAGTTGCACATCCGGGCAGCAAATGGGCGACTGCTGAAGGCTTTCCGTTTTGCAGGTGGGCTGCCCAACGCGGCGCTGATGACGGATGGCCGCCACCTGTCCGGTCTGACGGGCTGCGTGCACGCCATCTACATCGACGACGACACGGCGCCACTCTACCTGCGGGAGCTGGCCATCGGCGGCCGCAATGTCCGCTCCTGTGATTCGTGAGTATCTGCGTACGTGAGCACTAACTTTGCGTTGTTCTAGAGTGGTGGAGGAACAGAACTTTTCTGTAGCATGTTGCGGGATTATCGGATGCACGAGCTTAAACATTTAGAAAATAAGGGAACTAAATTTGTATAACATTAAGAGGTTATTTACACACACACACACACAACTGGAACCACTAAACCTGTTTGATAACTGAATTATTCTTGTATCAAGTACAATGTCATGTTTGATATTCATTTTTAAGTACTTCTGCAGAGGAAAGAATTATAACTTACTGAAAATAGGTTCAAATTTATTGTACACTTTTTATATCAAAAACAATGTTACAGTTGTATTCACTGTCCAAATTTTTCTCTCTATTGAGAGTTGAAATACTCTTTGCAGGAAGACTACTGTTACATAATTAATCATCAATTTTCAAACACTCTTTCAAAAAATAAGGCCCATTTGTGGTCCTTAATTTTTAAGTATTAATTTGAATTTCGAAAACTGCATTCAGTCATAATGCTTAGCTATGAATAGGCAACACAGTCCAGAAAGATTAAAAGCAGTATTTAAAACTTTTCAGTGGTAGTAGCATTACAAATGCTTGTTAGATTCTGTTTTGTTTTTCCAAAACAGTTATTGCGGGATATGGGTAATAATTCTTTAAAAAAAAAGTTCATTTGATTCTTCTTCTAGTTTTGAATCGTACATGTAAAAGCTACATTTTTAAGATGGTAGTCTTTCAGGATGGTACCAAGTCATTTTAAGGATGGTGTTTCTGATCCCATCTTACAATTTTTAGGATTTGGTTTAGATTTTTGTTGTTTTTACTAAAGTATTAAGAATTCATAAAAACACTTATTTTGAACATTTTTAATTGTTATTGCAATGAGTGTGAAAATTTGCTCTTGAGTTGTATCATATTTTGTGCATGACAGTTTCATCTATACAAGGGGGACCGAAATAAAACCGGAATTTTGAAATAAAGTAGCTTTTTTTCTACAATCTGGATCTGTGTCTACCATTTCTTTCCCAATCCTGTAAACATCCAAACGCTATGAGAACTTACTTTCTGAGCAACCTTCATATTTAACACATCTGCTAATCAAAACAGAATACCTGCATTTGAGTTTTAGTAGAGGAAATTTGTTTCACAGTGTCAGAGATGCATAATTGCTGATAGTGATGTTGGATGACACTTGGGACTTGTGTTCCTTACAAAATTTTATGTAATCACATCCCTCTACTAGACCTCCAAGTTTGTAAACTTTATTTTTTTAATTACCCTGTTTGATACAACCCAGTGTGCAGGAAAATCTACTCTCTCTCTCTCTCTCTATTGATTTAGTCGGTTCCGAGTCTTCATGACTCCGTGAACCAAAGCATGCTAGTTTCCTCTGTTCTGCTGTTTCTCCTGTAGACCTTCCAGGTTGGAACACGTTGCTTCTGTGATGCCATCGATCCACCTCATCCTCTGACGTTGTCTTCTTCTAGTGCCTTCAATCTTCCCCAGCATTATTATTTTTTTCTAGTGACGCATATCTTCACATAATGTGTCCAAAATAGGCAGCTTTTATTTTAATATTAGACCTTCCAGTGAGCTACCTGATTTTATTTGCTCTAATAGAGATCTGTTGGTTCTCTTTGATGTCTATGGAACTCTTCCAGCACCACAATTGAAAGGAGTCAATTCTTCACTGTTCAGCCTTCCTAATGGTCCAGGTGTCTGGGAAGACCATAGCCTTCACAGTATGTATCTTTGTTGCTGAAGTTGTATCTCTGGACCTTATGACTTGATAGGTGTAGTTGCCATAATTTCTTCACAGCCAGCCTCAGACTGGCCTTTTCACTTTCTTTTTCACCTTCAGCAAGAGAGGCTTTAATTCTCCTTCACTTAATTCCAGCAGTATGGTACCATCTGCATATCTGAGCTTGTTTACATTTATCCCAGTTATTTTAATTCCCATCTCTTCTTCATCCTGGCATTCCTCATAATGTGCTCTGCATACAGATTGAATAAGTATGGGGACAATATGTGTCCTTGCCGGATCCCTTTCTGAATCTTCATCCATTTTATTGTGCCATACAAAGTTCTTCCCATGACTTCTTGGTCAACGCATAAACTCCATATCAGATGACTGAGGTGAACTGGTACCCCCATGTTTTTTAGTACATCCCATAATTCACTACCGCATTTGCGTAATAAATGAGGACACAATAACTATATATAAATCTCTGTGTGCACAGTCACTCTCATTCTCATGGCCTCTATGTGAGATATGGTGGTGGAAGCATAGTGACACAGTCTTCTTTGAATGCACCGTCTTTCAATTTACTCAACAGGTTTCAGGAGATTGAGATCGACATTTTCCCAAAGAGTCACATTTAAGTTCCTCTAGCACTTGTTACAGTTTTATGTTAGCTACACTGACCTGTCGCAATTCTGATAGCTCGTCTCTAAGTCTCTCAATGTGAATCATCTCACCTACTCGTGAAGGACTTCGGACACTAGTAATACACAATTGCTGATACTTTTTTAATCAAATGATAAAATATTGTAATTTGTATTTCATTTTGGGATCTTTGGCTGACATTGGTTTGATAACTTTCCTGCCATTTTTGACAGAAGTGGCTGACATTATCCTACACTGCTTGTGGGGAACCAGATTCAGTCTGACGGCACATGTAGTGCATATGTGTCACACATTTGTCTGAGGGCTGTTTACCTTGCTTGTGAATTTCAGTTACTTATCTACACCGACCACTTGTGCACTGATGAATTTTATCGTGTGCTCCACCACGGCCGATATCCTCACTCATACGTTTCGTGTTTAGTGATTGTACTGTTGACGGCTTATCAGATCATTCAGACAGACTCTACAGTACGTACACAGTATTTGCTATGCTTCTGATAATGCAAGTGGGCCCCTTCTGTCCTCTGTCGATCTTAGGTACTCCCTTGCCTTTGTCTTTTTTACATAAACTTTATCCCACGTTTGTGCAGTTATGGTCAATATTGTCCCTCATCCAGGACACACACGTATTGCATCCAAGTCCACATGCTGGAACTTTGGTGTATCTCAGTCATATCACTGTGGTTATGCCCTTGTCACCTCCACCAGCCATTTGCTACAACACAGGATTCCAGCATTCTTTTCACATGAGACTCTCCTTGTTAAAAGAACGGCCACACTTGGAAATTTAAGTGGATTTTCTGAAAAGAGGGATATGATAGCTCTTCTGTGCAATGAGAACTTTTTTGTCAGCAAATTTTACTCCGTGGATCCATACAATGTAAACTCCAGCACATCTGGTGTCGCCAGCAGTGCCGGTAATGTTTTTGTTTGATGGTTCTAGAATTAATGGCCCATCCGGCCATTTCAACACAGACTATTGCACATGTACACGGTATATACTCCTGAATTTGTGAATAAGTCTGTTATGTCCCTTTGTATGTAGTATATATGCCATGTTTGTGCAGAGTTTTGCAAATTCTGTCCATCGTTCAGGACACAAATCTTTCACATCTTACAGCTGAAAGGGTAAAAACTGTATAAGAAGACTGATATTGGAACACATTGAGTAAATAATTGTGGTTGTAGTGTGCATGTGCTACTCTGAGATGAAGAGATTGGCACTAGACAGAAACTTCTGGTAGGCTGCACAAAACCAGTAATTAGACTGAAACTGTCTCCCACGCATTTTCCTTCACAAAGACACTTCAATTCCCCAAATCCTTCCCAAAAAATCTTAAGTTGTCCCTTTAGCTTCCCTAATACTGTCAAAACTTGATCATTCCATTTTGTGCAACTTATTACCTTGGGATACTTACACAGTGTGACTTGTTCAGCACCAGTCTTGTAATCTAGTAGAGTCAGGTGCTCTTTCTTATTGGTTCCACTGTTCCGGTTTACTTTGGGTCCCCCTCTTTCATCCACAACATGGGATACTGCCAGATGGCACCGCACATGTTGGCCACAGCAGTATCCTAGAAAATTATTTCATTCACTAACACATATTTTCTTTTTCTCTTTTGCCGTGCTGCGAAACGGGCACACCAAACTGAATCGTAATGTATTCTGCATGGTTGTGTGGAACATGCGTGTCTTTTAATGTTACTTGCAATTCATTTGTAACTAATGATAATAAATGTCTTTATTGCAATTATGTGCATGGTCTTCAACACTGATTATATGCTTTCTTTGAATCTAATTGTCTCTCTGACTAACTCTATACATTGCACATACTCTTGGAATTTATGCAATTATATTTATGCTGTCGTATGATTGCAAATAATGTAACATATAACTGTTTTGCAACTGTTACAAATCAAAACAAAACCTTCAATAATTGCATGAATAATATGCATTATTATAAATTATCAATAAATTGCTGCTTTATACTAACACATGCTATGCATGGAAATATGACTTGTAAAATTTATTAAATAATTTTGGATTGAATCTGTCGTGTACATCTGTTGTTACTGTTATTTCAATTAATGGTGTATCTTATCTGCAACTGCTATTTTGATTTGTATGTGATGGCTTGCCTTTCAATTTTCCTTCTTTCTCAAATTTAAAATGGGCTTAATAATTGCCTCGTATTACTTTTTGACATATTTGCTGTAAATTGCATACCGAATGGAAATTTTTCGCGGTCGCAAACAAATATGATGTTACGAACTGTACCGATAGCCGCTGGATTCCTTCGTCTCTCATTCTGACCGAGGATTCCGATGCCGGCGCAACTGACGGGAACGACAATTACTACGGTGATAACGAGGGCAGCGAACAGGTGGACATTATTTCTGTCAGAAATGGCGAGTCGAGCAGAATTACCCCTTACGACGACTCGAGCGTACCCGCCCACTACGAAGCCGGCGAGGCGATGCGCGAAGGGCAGGAACCCGTCGACCGGCACGAAGTCACCCACCGCCACAGATTCGAGGAACTCGAGACGGAGGACCCCGTAGTGCTGTGGCAGCCGCACGCGTACCCCGAGCCGACGGCGTCGGACCCGCGCACGCTGGCGCCCTCGTCGTCGGTCCACCACTACCCGGCCAGGTCGCGCCCCCAGTCATCCGCGAGGACCGCCACAGCTTCCGGGCCGGCGGTCCTGGCAGTGGCGCTCGCCACCGCGCTGGCGCTGCATTAGCGGACTGCCAGGTCTCTGCGGCTGCTAGTCGTATTTTTGTTACATTACTCTACACGGTCACCTTTCAGTTCTATTCCCTAAGTGCGGGCTTTACACACTACGGTGACTTTCGCACAAAAGTGGTAGACAAAACGGTACCCATTTGTCTATCACCACCAGAAATGTACTGTGTTTGATATACAGTGGATACAGTACGACAATTATTCTCCGTCGGCCACAGCATTATACGGGATGCTTAAATTCGTACATTGGTAAGAAGTTGTTTTCCCCATCACATCAAGGCAACACTCATTGTAGACAGCCTCTGTCAATATTTTTTCCCCTCAAATTGCAGTTTGAATGACCACTTTCACAATTCCGAAAAATGTAATGAGGTTGTAGTATTTTTAATACATAGTGTAAACTGCACTCCATTTACTTTTCTCATTATGAATCTATTTTGCTTTTGGAAGTTTCTGTCTCCTCACCAAAGCAAATTAACAACAGTCATTGCTGTGGAATTGTGGAGTTCGATATCTTTGACTTGTGGGACAAGTGTAACAATAGTCCCCCTCCTCATACGATCCACTGAGTAATTAAAGTATAACACTTAGCCAATTCTACATGACCTGTGATTATATCACCAGCAGAGGTATAAATGTTAGTGTCAACACTACATCACATTCTGCCTTCGGATATGGACAATAATTTCTTGTGCAGTCTCACCCATTCTAGCTGAATTACAGAGTCACTAACTTCTGCTATCCTAAAATAATTTTTTGAGAGATTATCGAGTGATTTCTTGTAGTGTATGCCAGCTTTTCTTTCACCATGTTGAGGAAAATTCTCCTCCTGAAACAATGGATAAAGTCAAGAGAGAGAAGTGAAACCTGTATCTTTATTTAAAAGCCACCACTTTTGTCTGCCCTGTAATTTCAAAACTTTGTTTTGATGGCTTTTACATTGTGTGGGGTTTTGTACTCCTGTTGTGGTGACAAGAATGACTGCTGTACTGTGTGGGAATAGAACGCTATCCAAGTGTCAACCAAAAGGTTGGCCAGAGGACGGAGTTCTGTAGTGCTGTTTTGGACATATCAAGTAATCTATGACAATAATGTTGGTATTACATACTGTTGTAAATATTTACAAAATGTTAAATATACACATGAAGATTTTACAGTGATTTTTGTTATACTGCCACGCATCCCACAGAATGAACAATAAAATCGGTTTTTCTGCAGACTACTGTTAGGCATTACACGTGATCTAATAATCAGCTGTACTGCAAGAAAAAATTATATATCTTAGCACACTGCGAGTATTGGGGACAATCTTGACTTAATTGTGTTATTCGCTGGTTCCCCAAATACTTGCAAACATTGCAGTAATTTGTAAAGTTCCGAGGAACCTTACTGGATGTGCCCTCACAACTGCCACGTGCACAAATATTTTTGGATTCATTGTGTGACTTGCACATTACGGTCGGCAGGAGAACGTGTTGTCATTTAAACTCTTTATAACTGAATGCATTTACTGTGCTCTTGCCTTTGTAATATACTTGTTCTATTTGTTTTAATAGCTTTTGATACTCAAATTTTTCAAAATATTTAATATTTCTGTCTTCCTTCCTGTGCTCTCATGTGGAGTAAAAATAACTTGTGAGGTAAAAAAATTAACTTATTGATAATATCCTGTAGACAAGTAAAAATTCTGTATACAAGTATTTCAGCCTATTTGAGTATAATTATACATTTATCAAGAGTACGACATATTCAAAATTGGATATTAAAAGTGACAGCTGTGGTAATTACCAACATTAATTATGTCCTCATTTCTTCAAGTTTTTACTTTTCTGTTGCCTTTGTGACTTCTACTTTTGCAGTTTGTCTGATCTCATACTTTCTTCTATGTCTCTGGAAACAAACTTCAAGAAACAAGAGAATTACAGTTGTCTGACACTGTACAGTCTAAACACATAAACTCAACATAGAATTACTAACATTTTGTCCCTTACTTATTGACACATTCATGTGCAGTTTTAATTTGTGTCACTTTGGTTGCAAGTTACGAATATTTTATCCAAATTGGTGTATTGGTGACCCTGCAATCTGTTGTTTTCCATAGTTGGTTCTGCACAGAATATAATAACTTTTAAATGCTGAATTACTCGGGCCTCTATAATGTTACTGTTGTGTTTTGGTATTTCAAAAAATCTCACAGATTTTCTTGATGCTTACTTCGTACATTTATTGCATGATTTAAACAACTGTCCTCAAAACACTCGTACAGTGATAAGCTCAGTTAATTATAATTAACTGTATAAATCTCATAACTCTAGTTAGCAAATCACATATGTTCTGAGGAACCTATCAAAATATGACATGTTACTATTTGTAGTTGAATAAATGCTGACAAGAACTTCACTGATTGTCTGGAAATCACTTTAGTGGCTGTACCCCATGTAACATAGTAACTGTATTTTTCTATTAATTGTCAACTAACACAATTATTCGCATGTTTAATGATGAGGCAATGATTGACTAGCAATTTATTTGATGTTTATTTAAAGACAAATTGTTAAAATAAAAAGCTATCAAAATGTCAGTATTCACATAAAATAGAAAAAGTATCCATAGATAAACACATTTGGCAGTGAAGTACATTTAACCAAAAGTTCTGGAATTTCTATCAGTAATGATTCTATTTCATTGAACAGAAATTTTGGTGTGCAATTGGATATACAGAAGTCTGCAAAGAATTTTCGGAAAAGTTAAATTTTCTAAATGTAATGTAATGAATTTTGCAAATTGGAAAACTAGGCCTACAAAATGCTAACACTCAAAATTTTGATGGGATTACAGTTAAATATTTGAACACTTTGAAATATTTTATGCTTGAATAGTAATAACTTTTGAATTACACGGATGTCAGAAATTACAGTGTGTTCTCTAGAAAGACAGGACTATACTCTTTAAAACTGGATTGGTCTATTCAAAAAGAATTTGTAGGGTCAAATATTGAATGGCATCCAGTTTACATGATTCTAAAATTGTGAACATTTCAGTATAAATAATTATGCAGTTATCATCAGTAGCCTGAGAATTCTATGAAATACAGCTTATGTAAGAATTTGAAGACTCGATTTATTCAAGATACATGCTTTACATATGTCTTAATGTACCAATGATTTGTTACAATGTTCTCACTCAGTTTCCCACCCCACCCCACCCCTCGTTCCCCGAACCCCTCACCTCTCGTACTTTTTGCCAACAGTGGATCCGAAATCGACAACGATCTGTTTGGAAGACGACAGAGACGACTTGCCGCCGGCCACCGCCGAGGCAAGGGCAGGAGGCAGTCCGGGAGGAAAGCGTGAAGAAACTGCCACAGATTAAAGAGGAGGAGATTAATGCAATGATTCTTTTTTGTGTTCACTAATGTGTGCGAGTGTGTGGATGCAGTGTGGTGCCTTTGACGACCAGGAAATTGTCGTATTTCCGCCGGAACGTTCCTGATGTGTGACAGTCCTAGTGGGGAGTTGCAACATCTGTGTGTGTTTGTGTATTATTTCGAGTGTTCTCACTAATGAGTGGAGTAATCCACTGTGCATCTCAATTTCTTTTTTATCGTGCTGTCCCCAATGTTGAAACTCCCACTAGTGTACGGCAATTGAAATTAGCGGTGTCAAGTGCACCGTGTCTGCTTGCATTTAAAGTAATAACTGTTAATGTAATGAATTAGGGCTGTGTTACTCAGAGTTTGTTTTCTTCTCAAGTGGTGGAATGTAAGAAGGAACTGGAAGAGTAATGTAATTTACCTCCTCCTTATATCTTAACATTTATTTTCTGCCTCCTTATGGTTGTGTGTGTGCGAGAGACGGGGTGCATTTCTAGTGGACGAGGAAGTGTAATGTAAAACATCACTGGGAAAATACTGCACTTTTCAGTTTTGCGTTAAAGCTATTACACGGCTAGTAAATTTGCCCCGATAAACTTGGAATTATGAGAAATTTCAACAATTGTAACTGTGACACATTTCTTACGTGCAAAATTTCTAATTGTGATGGTAGAATATCAGAAATGTGCACATTTTCCCAGTCTTGTTCAAAAAAAGTATTTTGCATTACTTCTCAGTTTTAACATTACTGAAAGCAGTAGTTTCTTCATGTTGTTATTATTACTACTACCACTATTGCTACTACTACTATTTTATTATCATTATTATTATTATTTTTAATTTATTGCCACTGTCTCGATACTCTATATCGAGTTTGTAGTGTTCGTTTTTAACTCTGTGCGTATTATTCCTCTTTGTCCCGCCCGCGCCACTAGAATACAACTTTATATTATTACTGTGTATAAAAGGCGGCACTTCCCTCTCACGGGGGAAAAGTCGTTGAATGAAACTGCCATTGTATTCTAGTGACAAATGAAACTGAAAGATGTTTGTTTCTGTGACTTATTATTATTATTATTTTGTAACTGAGTGTTTATATGGAACTGCGAGGAGATACGAGATGATTTGCTCTGTTTTGTTTTTTGTGTATTTTTTTAAATGTTTGCTGCTATGTCCTTTGGTGCTACTAAACTTTTTGTGCCATAGTGTGCATCCCAAACCAGTGCAGATTTTTGTATATTAACTACTGTAGTACGACACTGTCATTGCCTCAAAATGACTGTCAGTTTACTTATACTTAGTGTTTATTTGTGAAGGATGAGGAAGAGAGGAAGAAAATATGAAGCAAAGCATTATAATTTTACTGCCATAAAAGTAATAATAATAATAAATTATGTCTGTTTGTAAGAAAACAATAGTTGTTTGCTTTTTGTTTGTCCTCTTACCTGTCCTACAAATACACCCAACAGTAATAATATTCTTTTCTGCACTACCAAAAACAAATTTATAAAACCATGAAAAACTGAGATAAATCAAGGAGAGAAATGAAATACGAGATTTATGGGGTAGCTTAAAATAGTAACATATTCAGTTGTATGAAGTCTTAACATCAACCAAGAAAGTCTCTGCAATTTTCAGACTGTTAATGGATTACTTTGTCATGGCTTCGGTAATATGCTGAAGTAAAAAACAAATCACTTCTTTCAAGAATTAATTCAATTAATACTGTCCGACATTGAATTTGACATTAAGAGCTGACAGACATTTTTGTCTTTAAAATTCTAGATGGAGGTTGAAATGACCAATTGGCTTGTGTAACAGCATTTACTTTGATTTCACAATTAACACTCTCCATGGAAGTACTGTTGATTCCAAAAGTAATGTCAACTTAAAAATTAAATTTCCAACACAAGCAAAGAAAAGATTACCAACTTCATAGCTAGGAGCTGTTTGAGTACTTTGTATTCTGTGTTTGAGATGACAGTATTATCCTGCAATGCTCCCACAGTGATGTTTTTGCTATGTCAGCACATACAATGTTGTGGGAGTGGGGGTTATGGTGACAGGTAATAAATCCAACAGAGCTTGACAATTGCACTCGCAAATGTCCATCAGCAACTAAGGTGCACGAATACACTCTTGTATTTAATGTGTCATGGCTGCAAATAAGACTTTGCGTGTCATCTTGATTAACTTAGGTATTTCCAGTTCATGAAGATTACTGGCTGTAGGGTAGTACAGAAGTACACAACTCCCGCATACATATCGGATGTGCTCTGTAGCTGCCAAAGCAGTCTACTGGGTTTGACAGTCAGTGGCCACATATTCCCCACGGCATTTGTAATGTGTGGTGCAGTGTGTGATCTTCCATTAAACTGTTGGAAAATGTTCATTTGGTGTTCTCGTCATCAAGGGTATGGTAACAGGTTATTGCCACTCCTGCCACATCGTCTTGTTGTGGTGTTCATTCTGGAGACTGGTTTGATGCAACTCTCCACCCTGCTCTATCCTGAGCAAGCCTCTTCATCTCCTCATAAGAACGGCAACCCACATCCATTGGTATCTGCTTACTGTATTCCGCTCTTCGCCTCCCTCTGATTTTTACTCCACTCTCTTCCTTCCTATGCTAAATTCATGATCCCTTCATGTCTAAGAATGTATGCTACCAATCCATCCCTTCTTTTAATCAAAGTATGTCCAAAACTCCTTTTCTCCCCAATTCTGTTCAGTGCCTCCTCATTAGTTATGCGATCCACCCACCTAATCTTCAGCATTCTTCTGTAGCACTACGTGTCGAAAGTCTCTATCCTCTTCTCCTCTGAACTATTTGTCATCCACATTTCACTCCAGTAGAAGGAACACTCCACACAAATGCCTTCAGGAAAGACTTCCTTACACTTAAATTAATATTCAATGTTAACAAATTTCTCTTTCTAGAAAAAAAAATAAATAAAAATAAAAAAATAAAAAAAAAAGAAGAAGAAGAAGACTCTTTACTTCCCATTCCCATTCTGCGGTTCACATCTTCTGAACTGTGACCATCATATGTTATTTTACTGTCCAAGTAACAAAACTCATCTACCACCTTCATTGTTTCATTACCTAACCTACTTCCAACAGCATCACCTCATTTTCTTAGACTGCACTCCATTAACCTTGTTAATGTTCATCTTATATGCCCCTTTCAACATACTGTCCATTTCGTTCAGTTGCTCTTCCAGGTCCTCTCTAATTTACATAAATACTTCGCTAATCACATTTTAGTGCATGACGGATGGTTCCTTGAACTGCTTTTATAATATTTCTATTAATGATGAAAATTCTCCTCAGAGATGATAAATATTGTTGAAACAAGATAGAATGGCTGGCCAGTACTTACCTTTGTGCTGTACCGCCGATAGTAACACAAATGAAGAAACAGAAAAAAGGGAACAAAAAGGACAAGCTTTCGGAACACAGTTCCTTCATCAGGTGGGAGAGAAGGGAAGAAGAAAAGATGGGAACAGAAGGGAAAGGTAGTTCACGACCTAGGTCATGAAGGTGGTGTTTCGGGAGTGTGGACGTCAGAGATACTGCATGTATGCACTGAGCCAAGCCAGACAGGATAAATATAACCAAAGAGGAAAGATCAAGTAGTAAAGAGAAGAGAAGATGAGTGAAATGAATGATGTTGAGGGGTGTAGGAGGGGCGGGAGGTTGTCTAAAACGTTTTTCATAAACAGGGAAAGATGGATGGACACAAACACACACACATACATGCACGTAGAGAGAGAGAGAGAATGACAGAGACGGCAGGAGGGAGAGAGAGGTAAGGAAGGGATAATGAACAGGTGAGCTGAGGACACATGCCCAGGTCCCTGGAGTTGTGCTGGAGGGCATGTTCTGCTACAGGATATTGGGTGTCCCCCAAGCGAACAGTCCGTCTGTGCCCATTCATCCGCTCAGCCAATTTGTTAGTAGTCATACCAACATAAAAGGCTGAACAGTGGACACACGTCAGCTGGTATATGACGTGTGTTGTCTCGCATGTGGCCCTGTCTTGAATCGGGTAGGTTTTTCCTGTGGTAGGCCTGGAGTATGTGGTAGTGGGAGGACGGATTGGACAGGTTTTGCAGCGGGATCGGTTGCAGGGGTAGGAATTGGACACATTCCAAAACCACCCTCCCTCGTAAGAATACGGGCAAAATAGCAAATATGGCTGTAAAATATTCAGTTCTTCAGGCAAGAATAAAAGAAAAACGTGAATTTGCTATTTTTGTACCATGTGCCACCCATTCACTACATTTAGTAAGTGTTCAGGCGGATGTATGTGTTTCTGAAGCAGTAGCATACTTCCAGTTTGTCCAAAAATTGTTCACTTTTTTTTCTGCTTCGAACAATCGATGGAAAGTTTTGAAAGAATGTTTAGGTGCCAATAACGCTCTGAAGTCCCTCTCTGAAACCAGATGGCCTGCCATTGAAGAGCTTAGCAAAATTCTTCCAGCGCTATGGGAAAAGTTGTTGAACATTAGTACGGACAAACATGTTCAACACCTACAATGGCTAGAAGTATTATGAATGGGTAAATACGCTGTGAGTAATTACAAGGGATAAAGACATTTGTAGTAAGCCTCGCATAAGTTGGGTTTCGACGTATTTTTGAAAATGTTTGCTATCCGTTTCTGAGTGATAGCCGAACGTTTTGGTTTTTGAGCCCTGAAACACCTGCCTCTGCCTGCATGAACACAATTAAACTCTGACGATACTACTCACACACTATAACTTTGCCAACATTTATTTACTGTATAATGCGTGTGAATCCATGTTTCGTCTAAGTAAACTACTGGTCGCTTTCATTCTGATGAAAACCTGAGAAAGTATGGTCCTTTAGCAACAATGCCTTCTCGTCCAAACGAAACAAAAGGTTAATTTTGACACCTTTTAAAACGAAAATCCATAGACAGAAAATTTCTTCTAAGGGTTTCCTTGCTAGCTTTGAAGCTCATTTCTGTTTGACAAAAGTTATGCAGTTTTCGCAAAGTTCGTATTTATTTCTATTGTTCGTAATGCTATAAAATTACTGCCTGTTAATACATTTATCCATATCATCGGTCACATACTCATTGTGAGCTTCTTGCTTCATCTTCTTGGGCGCTAGTTTAACCGTAGCGCCGGCCGCGGTGGCCGAGGGGACTGAGGCGCTTCAGTCACGGTCTGCACGGCCACTACTGTCGGGGGTTCGAATCCCCCCTTGGGCATGGATATTTGTGCCGTCCTAGTTCGTAAGTAGTTCATAAGTAGTTTGTAAGTTTAGGGACTGATGACCCCGTAGTTAAGTCCCATAAGCTTTACAAACATTTGATTTTTTGATTAACCGTAACCTTGCTGTACCTCGTCACGTGACCTAGTTCATGGCACTGCCGCGTCACCACTTCGCCTTTCCAGACAATAGGTATTGTTGCGTTCTCTACAACAAAAACTAAAGAAATCGTTTCAATAGTTGGCCGAGAGAGTCAAGATTGGTCAGAAGCACTTACGTTGTGTTTCACAATAACAGAAGAATTGGTGTGTCCGAATTTCTCGCAACTTGGGATGTAATAGGTACGTGCTTTTCATATAACGTAGAATGAGTATTGCGCATGCACATTACTCATAAGTTAAAATTTTTTTCCACGAAGAATGCAGAATAGGAGAATTTATTTTTCTTATGATCTGTTACTTAAAAAATTGGCAACTCGCCAAATAAGTACGGGTCACCCCTTTAGCTAGAATGAGAATAAAGCGTAGAAAAGTGACGTGATACGGCGATGACTAATTTGTTACCCCTTATTCCATAATCAGACACGACAGAACTGACACATGCAAATTACGACAGATGGCGAGTGTCAGTTCATTGAAACGAACAACCGCAGTGCAGTGAGTTAATATATTTGGACTAGCAACAGTGCCCGTCGATTCCCGAGTATGTATTTATTGCATTATTATGTTACTCTATCTTCTTATTCTTCCTCTCTCCAGTGTCTTCCGCCCCACTCTTTTGCCGTTTCAACTGTTCTTATTTTCCATATCTTCATAGATTTCTGGCACAGAGTGGCTATTCTCTGAGTTATGTTTACATCTATACCGTCATGCTGAACGTAACTGGAAACATGACGGTTTAGATGTAAGTACAAATTAAAAGATTTGAAACTGGCCACTCAGCGGCCGAAACCTAGGTAGATCTCAAAAGTAAAAAAGTGAAAACAAAAATTGCGATTGATTGTTGACATTTCCTACAGATCTGTAGATTTGATTAAATAAAATTTCAGAAACGTTTTGAAAAAAAAAATAGGTTGGGGGGGGGCAATTTAGCAGCTCGCACGGGGCGGCACTTGGGCTTGCGCCGGCCCTGGGAAGAAGCATATTGTAATGCGTGTGCAGCTGTCTTCATAACTGGAAGAGATGAACTCGAAACAAAAATGTTATCCTCTATGATAAACATGGGCACCGTTTCGACACTTTCAGATTTAGAGATAACTTGAGATGATGATGAGGTAGATGAATCACTCTGCCTGTTAGTTTCTTCAAGAGTGAAAAATGAAGTAAGTTTAGGTAGTCTCCTGACGGTTTCTTTTTGGACTGCAAGTTTTTTCCTTCTTTTTTCTGAACCACTAAAGTAGGTTCTTTTTGACATACAAAAGTATGAAGTAGACACTATGAAGTACTCAGAGTAAATCGTGTAAACTGCGCTTCGAAGCACCCCGAAAATGAAGTGTCGCTTCGTAAGGTAGAAACTCGGACAATGCCGAATTCACCAGGACCGGATGCACTGGCCGATGCGCGGTTCCGTCCCAAGCACCGGGAGAGTCCGATACTTTGTTCTAAGGAAAGGCCGCACCCCGCACCAGTCTGCTTCAGACCCTTCTAGTTATCGAGGTTCATGTGTTGCTGCTTCCATATATTAAAGATTTGTATCTGATTAAATGGGCTCTGCCTGAAGCCAAAGAAAAAGAAAAAAAATGAAACTGTCATACATAGAGCTGCATTGCAGTCGCCACCAGTTGGTGCAGGAAGGGTTCTGCATAACCAGACACGAGATATTGTGTATAACGTAATTAAGTTTATAATTACGTTTATGTCTGAAGACGTAAAAGACAGGATAAAATCGCATAAATGAGTTCCCTTGCTTAAGTTCAAGCTGCTACTGGGGTTTCACTTGGGACTATAAGAAGGTAAAGTGGGAGAAAAAGTAGGTGCCGGTAGCTGATTTTTTCCTTACTCCAGGAAAAAAGCGGAATAAAAATGAGAGTTCCTACATTTATGGGGAGACTGAGACGTAACTTCCTCATGACAAGCAGCGTCCCACAATAAAGTCACTTCCCCCGGAATAAGAGAAAAAAATATCAAATGTTTGTAGAACTTATGGGACTTAACTACGGGGTCATCAGTCCCTAAGCTTACAAACTACTTATGAACTACCTAAGGCTAAGGACGGCACAAATATCCATGCCCGAGGGGAGATTCGAACCCCCGACCGTAGTGGCCATGCAGACCGTAACTGGAACACCTCAGTCCCCTCGGCCACCGCGGCCAGCAGTAAGAGAAAAAGACGTCTATTAAGTGAAGTACCTTTTCCACAAATTAGTCTCCAGGTATGTCAAATTTTTTTTAAATGCCCATATTTGTTTACCCGTTGAAATCTTGATATAGGTAACACTTCAGTGTGCTCAAAGCAACTAAAACCGGTACGGTGCTTGTGAAGTGTTTACATGTATGTATTAAATGCATTGACTAAGTAAAATAAAAATATACTGTGAACGGGGTAGGTATTCCATATATGCAAAATGACACATATATGGGCAGTTCAAATACTGTGAGTGTAGTACAACGTCAAATTAGAGCACATTTAGGTAATAAAACCTAATTTATTTCCAATGGCCACTAACATTTTATACATGCGTTAATAAAAATTGATCGAAATGTTCCTGTACCAAATTACTGCATTTCATTAAATGTAGTAGTTTTTGTGCTAAATAAATTTTAATTTTCAAATTCGGAGCTAAAAGGGAAAAAGAGACGAATGCTGCAAATTTTGCAAGACAATTGTTTTATCTTTTACTACCTGATTGAGGTACACGCATGTAACTGTTACACATCGACGTAACAAATATATATATATATATATTTATCAGGTGTCCAGAACATAAACTGACACAAAACTGGCCGAGCGACTTCCTTGTTGTTGTTGTTGTTGACGTTCGGCGTGAAAAACCAGCAATAGTACATAGAGGGGAAAGATGAAATGCCATGTTGGCTAAATGTTCATCATTTTCAATGTGACCAGGAAATCACAAAGATATGCAGTGAAACCTCGTTTATGCGTTTTCGTAGGGGAATACTAAAATAAACTTACAAGTGAGATTAATGCTAAAATGAAACTTTCAGTACTGCGCTCGAAATAGGTTTGTTAGCTGCGTGCTTTTCTCGCAAGCAAGTCTGTAGGCATTATTCCACATCTGAAATCCTTCCTTTCTCGCCGTTTGGCCCGCTTTTCAAAGCATCGGCTCTGATGTGTGTGTCATTGGCAATGATAGTAGACTAGTTAGGCAGGGCCGGCGCAAGCCCAAGTGCCGCCCCGTGCCAGCTGCTAAATTGCCGCACCCACCATTTTTTAAATTTACAAAACGTTTGTGAAATTTTATTTAATCAAATCTACTAATCTGTAGGAAAAGTCAGCAATCAATCGCAATTTTTGTTTTTACTTTTGAGATCTACCTAGGTTTTGACCACTGGGTGGCCAGTTTCAAAGCTTTTAATTTGTAAATTAATAAAATTCAGCAACCAGTTGCTTGTAATTATTTATTTTAGACGACCGGTTTCCGACGCTTGAGTGCCCTTCTTCTGGTCTATTTTAATATTGTACCTTAATGAATGTAGCTACATGCTATTAGGAGAGAATCAAGTAACAAGCAATTAAGGTACAATACTAAAATAGACCAGAAGAAGGGCACTCAAGCGTCCGAAATCGGTCGTCTAAAATAAATAATTACAAGCAACTGGTTGCTGAATTTTATTAATTTATAATCTGAACAGTTGCTGAAATGGATAAAGTACTTCTTTTAATTTGTGCTTACATCTAAACTGTCATGTTGACAGTTACGTTCAGCACAACGGTATACATGTAAACATAACTCAAAGCATTGAGAACAGCCACTCTGTGCCAGAAATCTATGAAGATATGGAAAATAAGAACAGTTGAAACGGCAAAAGAGTGGGGCGGAAGACAATGGAGAGAGGAAGAATAAGCAGATGGAGTAATAATGCAATAAATACGTACTCGGGAATCGATTAGAGTTACCATATGTTCATCACCAAAAAAGAGGACAGTTCATATAAAAAAGAGGACACTTTATCTTTAACATAATGTAAGTCACAACTTTATTAATGAACCACGTAAAACTACCAGAAAAACTAAAACAGTAACCCTGTGTGGTTGTTGGAAAACGAAATATTATGAACCTCACTGCTCTCAATTGTCTCATTCTTGTCTTCTTCACTTTTGAACCAACTATAGTTGGTGGACGACGAAGAGAAAACAGGTTCTGTGTCGGCATTATGACTAGTTATAGAAAAAAAAGAAGTCTACAATTTTCAGTAGTTCAGAATAACTAACAACAATAGATGACTGATTTAAATATGCACACCACACTTCAGTTGCTGGTATGTCATATTTCCTTTGATAATCTTTTAAAAATTTTATAAAATTACGAAGCTGATCGGAGCACAATGTATAATTTATTCTTACATTCGTTTGATCATTCTCTTGAATGATTTGTATTTCCCCAGGAGCACATATTTAACACTGACTTTCTCTTCGGTATTATGTTATATTTAAGTTCGAAATTTATTTTGAAGAAAAAGGCTACCTTCGAACACACAATACAGCATAACCTACACTACAAAGTATATCAAAAGCAACGCCATTGAACGTAATGCAGAAGACAGAATGCACTGGTTGAATACAACATAGACAACCGGGTTCCTTCGCAGCGAAGATCCGAATCGTTTGCAACTGTCAGACCCATGCGGAGTGCGAAATTGTGAACGGCAATTTCACTCTGTGTATGCGCGTGATTGTTGCGAACAGCCGGCCGAGGGGACTGAGGCGCTTCAGTCATGGTCTGCACGGCCACTACGGTCGGGGGTTCGAATCCCCCCTCGGGAATGGAGATTTGTGCCGTCCTTAGTCTTAGGTAGTTCATAAGTAGTTTGTAAGTTTAGGGACTGATGACCCCGTAGTTAAGTCCCATAAGCTTTATAAACATTTCAACATCTTCTGTTGCGAACAGTTTGGAACTGCAGTTGCGAATGAACATGTTGTCGCCAATGACACAAAAATAAATATTCTTTCTCGGAACCCAAAAAAAGAGGACATTTTGTAGAATTTTATAAATTCCGCCCGGACACATTTTCTTGCCTCAAAAAGAGGACAAGTCCGGGAAAAAGAGGACGTATGGTAAACCCTAGGAATCGATGGGTACTGATGCTAGTCGAAATATATTAACTCACTGCACCGCGGTTGTTCATTTCAAAGAGCTGACACTCGACATCTGTCGTAATTTGCATGTGCCAGTTCTGTCTGATTATGGAATAAGGGGCAACAAATTAGTCACCGCCGTATCACGCCACTTTTCTGCGCTTTATTTTCATTCTGGCTATCGGGGTGACGCGTGCTTATTTGCCGAGTTGCCAATTTTTTTTTAAGTAACAGATCATAAGAAAAATAAATTCTTCTATTCTGCATTCTTGAAGGAGAAAAATTCTAACTTATGAGTAAGGTGCATGTGCAATAATAATTGTACGTTATATGAAAAGCACGTACCTATTACATACCAAGTTGCGAGAAATTCGGACGCGCCAATTCTCCTGTTCTTGTGAAACGCGATGAAAGTGCTTCTGACCGATCTTGACCCTCTCAGCCAAGTATCGAAACGATTTCTGTAGTTTTCGTTGTAGAGAACGCAACAATACGTATTGTCTGGAAAGGCGAAGTGGTGACGAGGCAGTGCCAGGAACTATTGTAGGTCACGTGACGAGGTACAGCGAGGCTACGGTTAAACTAGTAGTCCAAGAAGATGAAGCAAGAAGCTCATAATAAGTATGTGACCGATGATATGGATAAATGTAATATCAGGCAGTAATTTTTATAGCATGACGAACAATAGAAAGAAATACGAACTTTGCGAAAACTGCACAATTTTGTCAAACAGTAATGAGGTTCAAAGCTATCAAGGAAACCCTTAGAAGAAATTTTCTGTCTATGGATTTTCGTTTTACAAGGTGTCGGAATTAACCTTTTGTTTCGCGCGGGCGAGAGGGCATTGTTGCTAAGAGACCAGACATTCACAGGTTTTCATCAGAATCAAAGCAACCAGTAGTTTACTTAGACGAAACTTGGATTCACACGCACTATACAGTAAATAAATGTTTGCAAAGTGATAGCGTGCGAGTAGTATTGTCAAATAAAACGGTCGGTCAGAGTTTGTTGTTCACGCAGGCGGAGACAGGTGTTTCATTGCTCAAAAACCGAAAGTCCGACTATCACTCAGAAACGGATAGCAAAAATGTTCAAAAATACGTCGAAACCCAACTTATGACAGTCTTACTATCAACGTATTTATCTGTTGTAATTACTCACAGCGTATTTGCCCATTCGGAATACTTCTAGCCATTGTAGGTGTTGAAGATGTTTGACTGTAGTAATGTTCAAGAAATATTTTTCCATAGCGCAGGAAGAATAAAACACTCAACTGCCATTGAAGGGCTTAGCAAAATTGCTTAGGCTTAACATGTAACCGCAGTATGGAACATTGCATTCGAATTTCCAAATTATATTTCGTCTCCTGCAAAATTGGTTGTGAGTGAACGCACGGCGCGTAACAGGCTGGCAGCGCTCCACGCATAAGAAGACTGGCGTGTGCGCTAGACTGCTTCCCAGGGCCGGTGCAAGGGGTTTTTCAAAATTTCAAATGTCCAAATGTTTGTTAAGCTTATGGGACTTAACTACTGGGTCATCAGTCCCGAAACTTACAAACTACTTATCAACTACCTTATACTAAGGACGGCACAAATATCCATGCCCGAGGTGAGATTCGAACCCCCGACCGTAGCGGCCGTGCAGACCGTGACTGGAGCGCCTCAGTCCCCTCGGCCACCGCGGCCGGCAAAGGGGGGGGGGTTCGCGAACTTGCCATCACCAACATATTGTATACAGTCAAATTAAAATACAACACCGAACAAAAATTATAAAAGTGAATATAAGCCTTTTAGACCTTAAATAAAGGTAGAATAAAATACAAAATAAAGTGGGAAAAATATTGAAAACACCAGACTAATCATACTACGATATTTATTTTAAATTTCTTTAATTTGAACACCAAAAGGTATCATTGTAAGATTAATATTACAATATGTCACACTTACTGGCGTAACTGAATGAAACAGAATAACATTAAATTCGCACATTTCTTGCGTTAATCTCGGCAAAGTCTCTCAAAATTGTATCAGTGCCCAATGAGTTCAGAATGTCGTTCTCCATTGCCAGTGTTGACAAAGCACTAAGTCGTCCATGAGAAGTGGCTGGACACAGGTAGTTGTTGATCATTTTGAGTTTTCAGAAACTCCTTTCTCCACTGGCGACTGACAGGGAGCGTAAGAAGAATTCTCGAGGCAATAAATACGTTAGGAAAAAGGTCAATCACCCCATTTTTAGTCACATAACTTACTGATGCTTCAGCTTCAGGCGAATTATCTGTAGGTGGCAAAGGTGCTAGCATAACGATCTCTTTCATCAAGTCCTCTCCACTTATGTCACTATTATTAGCTGCTGTCGATACTGCTTCCGGATTCATACACTTTCCTGTAACGTCTTCTTTTATTCAGTTCCTCTGCCTGTTTTAAATCATGAAGAAACTGGAAATGTTTGCCATGATTCCGTAATAGTTGTAATGTTTCATCCAGAGGGTTAATTGCCTTGTGGAAAAAACAAAAAAAGAAATCAAATAAACTAGCGATCTTGGTTGACTGGCTGAAGTAAGTTGTTCAGTGCATCAGTTTCCTGACCACCTGCGCAGGTGTCAGACTACAGATAGGTTCTCCTAACAGAAATAGGATATTTCTTTAAATTCTCCCCCAAAAAAAGGTGGTCGCGTCTTTAGTGTACAAATTTTTCACTGAAATTAATATCTACATCTACATACATACTCCGTAATTCGCCGTAAGGTGCGTGGCGGAGGGTACACTGTACCACTACTAGGCATTTCCTTTCCTATTCCACTCCCAAATAGAACGAGGAAAAAAGGAATGCCTATATGCCTCCGTACGAGCCCTAATTTCTCTTATCTTGTCTTTGTGATCTTTACGGGAAATGTAAGTAGGCGGCGGCAAGATCGTACTACACTCAGCTTCAAATTCCGGCCCTCTAAATTTACTTAACAGAAATTAATGAAAAGCACGTCGTCTTTCCTCCAGCAATCCCCAATTGAGTTGCCGGAGCATTTCCGTGACACTCGCGCATTGGTCGAACCTACCGGTAACGAACCTAGCTGCTCGCCTCTGAACTGCTTCCATGTCTTCCTTTAAACTGATCGGCTGCGGGTCCCAAACACTTGAGCAATACTCAAGACGTGGTCGTACAAGCGTTTTATACGCGGTCTCCTTTACAGGTGAAGTACATCTTCCCAAAATTCTCCCAATGAAGCGAAGTCGGCTGTCCGCCTTACTCACAACTGTCCTTACATGCTCGTTCCATTTCATATCGCTCTGCAATGTTACGCCTAGATATTTGAACGACGCGACAGCATCAAGAAGCTCACTACTAATGCTGTATTCGAACATTATAGGATTGTTTTTTCTACTCATCCGCATCACCTTACATTTCTCTACATAGAGTTCTAGCTGCCATTCTTCGCACCAACTAGAAATTTTGCCTAAGTCATCCTGTATGTTATTACAGTCAGTTACAGACGACACCCTCCCATACACCACAGCATCATCAGCAAACAGCCGATTTGGAAAGGATGGCGCCCTATACAGGTGTATGTGGTCTTTTCTGTCCATAAAGATACATGAAAAAGATGTAGGGTGTTTCTTGTCTGTAGGGGGGGGGGGAGAATTCTCATTGTAACTAAAGAGCACCGATTCTGAAAGCTTGGCGCCCTGTAGCGGTGTAGGTTTTGTCCAGAAATAAGCCAGAACAGAAACAAGCCGTTATTTATATCCCTCAAAAGGCGGCCACGTCTTTAGGCAAACATTTTACGGCGCCAAAATAATTTTGACACAAATGCTGCCGCGTGTTCCGCATGCTCCTTGCGCCGGCCCTGCTGCTTCCTTCCGGCGTATAGAGCCCTGTATTGGGAGTTTTTTTTTCTTTATTGTGTTTTATGCCAGTATACAGGCAGGCTGGCAGCAGCACTATAGGCCGCTCTTCAGCCGAGAGTAATAAAAGACATATATGAGTTGAGAATTAAAATACATAACAGGAGATAAAACAACGGAGATACAGTGACATAGACAAGACGACAGTTTGGAGTACATTACAATAGAAAGACGATTAAAACCACATTTAGTTAGTTAAAAATGATGAGCCACGGTGACCTAAAAAAACAATGTAGGACGGCAATAACACAGGACGGGGAGTACATGGAGACACTAATTAAAATAGACGGTGCGACGCTTGTCTGATTGCGGTGGACGCAGTTAAAAAACACACACTTCACTGGAGCACAGCACACAACACTTGACGTAGCACTGTTAAAACTGTCGGTCCAGGACCACGAGAAAGGGGAGGGGGGGAGGTAAGCGCGGGGGAGAGGAAAAACGGCGGGGAAGGGGGTGGTAGGGAGGAGCTGTAGGGACTCCAGGCAGGGAGGGGGAGAGAGGAGAGGGGGCACTTTATCTACGGGTGGGGGATCAGAGCTGGTAGGACGCGTATATGTCGGAACGGAGGACGTCATCAGGGAGGGGGAGGCGGCGGAAATTACCCTGGGAGAGGACGTGGAGGGTGTGGAGATGAAGGGAAGGGGGTATAACGCGGTAGAGGCGTGGCAGATGCCCAGGGTCGGTAAGGATGGGGTCGACCAGGGGGTTGCGGGAGTCTATTTTACGGGTGGTATAGAGGATACTGATACGCTGGAGGTATTCGAGGAGGTGGGGAAACGGGATCAGGTCGTACAGGATCCGCGTGGGGGAAGGGAGCCGGATGCGGTAGGCGAGGCGTGTTGAAGGGTTTTATAGTAGGATGTGGGAGCGGAGATCCAGGCGGGATGGAAGCTGCAGAGGACAGGACGCGTGAGGCAGCGGTAGGTGTAGAGGATGGTGGAGGGGCTGAGGCCCCACGACCGGCCGGTGAGGAGTTTGAGGAGGTTAGGCGGGAGAGGGGGGTGGGGGTGTGGCGGATAGGGCGGTTGTGGAGCGTATTGGGAGAGTAGCGCCAACCTTTGATGTGTGGCTTGCCGATAACCGCCGGCAGTATTGGTCAGTTGAGCGCGGGTGGGGCACGTCCGCCATTTTAGGCCTAAGCAGCCCACCAGTGTAAATGATCAAAATGTTCAAATGTTTGTTAAGCTTATGGGACTTAACTACAGGGTCATCAGTCCCTAAACTTACAAGCTACTTATGAACTACCTTATACTAAAGATGGCACAAATATCCATGCCCGAAAAAATGTTCAAATGTTTGTATAGTCTATGGGACTTAACTATGGAGTCATCAGTCCCTAAACTTACGAACTACTTATGAACTACTTACGAACTAGGACGGCACAAATATCCATGCCCGAGGGGGGATTCGAACCCCCGACCGTACTGGCCGTGCAGACCGTGACTGAAGCGCCTCAGTCCCCTCGGCCACCGCGGCCGGCAGCGTAAATGGCGTATTTCACTTAACTAGCTGTTATTTTAGCATTTAGAGTTGTTGAAAATGTGTAGACTCATTATGTATTAAATTAAGAGCTTAACATAGCATATTCGATTTTTATATGGTGAAAAATGCCGCATAGTTGGCAGTCAATTGTCATACTAAGACAGTCCGAGGTAGCAGGTTTTACGCATTCCACGGGCGAAAGAGATGCGAAAAGACGCAAATTGTGGGTACATCACATTACAAGAAAAACTGCATTTCCATACGAGAATGCAAAATTTTGCGAAGAAAGTGAATTTGTATTGAAATATCGACTAAACTTCTAGGTTTATCTGTTCAAGTTTCTTGGGAGCAATGTTGAACGGACAACAAATGTGAGACACAATATATTTTTAAAAGTTACAAATTCATGAAAATGTAACATAATGTGCCGCATTTGACGAATTTCATATTTATACTTAGCCTGCATATTACGAAAGTTTGGGCGGTAAATGACACCACCCATTAAATACATCTCCAAAACTCGAATTTTAAGAAAAAGTTTATTTTACTGAAGTACCCAGCAGTGCGATAACAATGTGTAAGAACTTAAACCTTCCCAAAAGGTTAGCTCAGTTAATGTTACGTGATAATATCACATGTAGGTTAGCACCCAACACCTATCAACATTAGGCACTAGATTAATGGAAAGCAACATGTATTAATTACATCAACTTTGATAAAAACCAATATATTACAGATAAAAACTTCAGTCCTTAGCTAATTTGGAAGCAGGAACGTCACTTATTGCGAAAGCGGTGCATTTGGTACAGGGTTTAAGTTTAGCACGAAACAATTTTACAACTAGTTTGCTCAAAAATAAAGGTCTTGCTCTCAGATTACCAATTTTTTTCTGTAATATTCGCTGTAGATGTGATGAAACGATTAAAAACTTAAGTTCGTTGTTTACTTAACTTATTGTCATACCACGTCGATGTACAGACCGGTTCTCTTCATCATAAATGTTAATTCCACATCGCCGTGCATAGCGCTGCTATTGCCAGATATAATAGGCCTACAATGGCGGTACTTTCCCAATACACGACTCTATTGTTTATGACGTCATATCTTCTGAACCATGTGTAGTATGTGATTCTTATCCATGTAGCAATTATTACCTCACGATAAGGAATGTGTGTACCAAATTTGGTTTAAATCGACCCAGTGGAAGAAATTAGCCCTCCTCCCTCCTTGTTCAACAGGGGCGGCCAGCAAGTAGTGGAGGCCAGTGTTCACAACCGTACGATAATTACCGTACATGTACGATAATTTCGTGCCTGCGTACGACGTACGAAAGAATGTTACTATCGTACGCAGATGTACGATAATTTCGAACGTATTAAAATGTAACAATACATTGTCTCTTCAAAGGATTTTTTCTCGCAGCCCTACTGGTAAATTACTTTCGTAATTAAAGTTGTCGCTTTAATCATCTCAGTGGCTCTGAACGGCTACTTTCGTAAATCAGCTCGTCGATTGAATAACCTCAGTGAGTGTGAGCGTCTACCGGTGGGTGAGCGACAATGTAGTGCCGCTGTCGGGATTGTTGAAGTTCGCTCTTTATATATTCATTCGCGTTACAATGCTTACAGTGCTCGTAGCGTGCTTAGTGGTGCTGAAGTTTCACGCATTCCTTTAAACAAAGCGGCATTCTGACACAAGAAATTTTAACTGGACGAGTGATTGCTTTTGGCTCTCAAATACGTTAGTTCTTCGGCTGCGTATTATATATAGATTTATCTTTACACTCTATGATTTTTTCTTTGTAAAAAGAAATATGGATCCTTCAAATGTAACAGTGAGGGAAATGAATCACCCCCAAGAAAAATCGCCAAAATCACCAAAAAACATCGTCAACAAAAATTCAGAGATACCTGGTTGAAAGACGAAAATTACAAACAATGGCTTAGAAAAGTGCCTGAAGATCAGCATAGAGCTAAGTGTTATTTATGCAGTGAAATGATACAAGCAGAACTGACTGATTAGAAACCATATGACATCGAAAGCACATGTTCGTAAGCTCGTGCCAGCACAGTCCAAATGCATAAGTACTTACTAGCAAGGAATACAACGACACTAGTTCCGTTACGGAACTATTGTGTCCCAATTGTTAGAACGGTGGCATTGGCAGCAATCGGAGGAAGGAGAAAGCAAACGCAGTCTTTCCGACGAAGCCGACATCTAACGGAATTTAACTAGGAACAGTCGCACAACTTTTCCTGGAACGGTTTTATATGTCATGCATAAAACAATTTTTTAAAACCGGTTTTTATTCGCAAAAAGTAACATATTTTGCAAGAGACAGACTACAGTACGGTATAAGGTATACAAAATCAGATTTGCTAGTAAATGTTATGTATTACGGTCATTTTGCAGGTAAGTACGATAATTTTGGTTAAACCCGGTGCATTTAGGATAATTTTACGGCCCGAGAAACGACAGTTGCCGCGTTTCAGGTTGCGAACACTGGTCGAGACGCCAAGCCACAGTTTTGTTTTTGTGTTGTTTGATTAAGCACAGGAGCGACAGAAGAAGAAATATCTCAAGAACACACCAACACTAGGTAGAAAACTGAACATTTATTTTATGGTGTTTGCTTCAAAGGAATTGCAGGATACGTCATCTGAAGCTTCACTCTCGCAGCATCTAAGTACCATTAGTCAGGAATTTTGTTTGAGTACAGACAGACTGAGATCAAATAAGGCAAAACATTTCGTGTTCTTGCATGAATTACTTGTCGTTTTATCAGTTCGATTTGCGCATTTAAATGCTGAACACTCTTTAGGCATATTTCAGCAGGAAAAATTGTACAGACAGTACACCCTACATACAGTATACACTAAATACAGAACTTCAAGTTCAACAAAAGCATACGATAGACAGACTGCTCTCAAGTGTGTTGACCACCGAAAGATGGCGGCCGAGTTTACACAGGATGCCGCGAAGAGCTCTGTGGCTAGTGTGTTAGCCACTCTATGAAGTCCAAGCTCGTTGATGACGACAGAACAGTCGTAATCGCTGTCTTCCGTACGTTCAAGGAAGAAATTCAGTTATTATTATTAGAATGTTTTGCAGAAGCAAAAATCATAGGATGATTATTAAAACTCGCATCTTACACGGAACAAGAAATTCATTTTACAAAAACAAATATGCATGCCGCATGTATTGATACTTACACGAGAGAAAAATGCTGCAACAAGTTACAACCCAAAACTCCCTGCATTTACTAATTGTAGAAAACAATTCAGCACAGCTGATAGTAGCTTATTAGGCAGCGTTACGTACCTGAGATTTCGTCCTTATTTCAGCTTAAAGCTCTGGTATTTTCTGAACACATCCACAACAATTTACAATACTAATAATAATTCCGTGTGGCTCGTTGGCCTGGTGCAAGTCTTTCAATCGGACGCCAGTTCGGCGACTTGCGTGTCCCTAGCCTACCCCAGTTATCCAACCGGGGAAACGAAAGGAAAGGAAAGGGGACCTACAGCTTAACGTGGAATCCGAATCACGGGTCGTTTCTGGCGACTTCCCACATCGCTGAGTGGTGAAGGGAGGGTTAAAGTGCAGCTGAAAAAAATCCGAGGTCCGACCGGGTTTCGAACCCGCGACCTTTCGGTATACAGTCGAGCGCTTTACCCCCAGACCACTCTGAGTATGCGTTGTTACGCCTCATTATGTTCAAAAGTTTGAATAGTGTTAATTTTGATGCATTTTGCACTATGTTGCAGCGAAATTAAAAATTACTCTTTTCCGACACTGGCGGAGTCACTATCCAAACTTTTTAGGGAATTTCTTTTTAATGTAGTTTCAATGGATAACATACACAATAGCTAGGTAATTTGTCTCACTTGTTATATGAAAATGTACTCTTGTATCCCCGAACGTATCTACATCTACATGGGATACTCTGTAAATCACATTTCAGTTCCTGTCAGAAGGTTCATCGAACCACTATTATACTATTTATCTCCCATTCCATTCTCGAATAGCGCGCGGGAAGAAAGAACACCTGAATCTCTTCGTTCGAGCTCTGATTTCTTGTATTTTATTGTGATGATCATTTCTACCTATGTAAGTGGGAGGCAACAATATATTTTCGCATTCGGAGGAGAATGTTGGCGATTGGAGTTTCGTAAGTAGCCCACGCCGCAGCGATGAGCGCCGTTGTTGTAATGATTCCCATCCCAGATCCTGTATCATTTCCGTGACGCTGTCTCCCCTGTATCGTGACAATACGAAACGAGCTGTCCTCCTTTGGACTCTTTCGATGTCCTCCGTCAAACCCATCTGATAAGGATTCCACACTGGGCAGCAATACTCCAAAAATGGATGGACAAGCGTAGTGTATGAAGTTTCTTTTGTAGTTCTGTTGCATCTTTTAAGGGTTCTGCCAATAAAACGCAGTCTCTGGTTCGCCTTTCCCACTATATTATCTACGTGTGCTTTCCAGTTTAAGTCGGAAGTGATAGTAATTGCTAGGTATTTTGTGGAGTTTACAGCCTTCACTTTTGATTGATTTATCTTGTAAACAAAGTTTATGGAGTTCTTTTCATACTCATGTGGACGACTTCACACTTATTATTTATATTCAATTGCCAATTTTTACACCATAGTGATATCTTATTCAGATCGTTCTGCAGTTGGTTTTGATCTTCAGATCATTTTACTAGACGGTAAATGACGGTATCATCTGCAAACATCCTAAGAGAGCTACTTAGATTTCCCCCTAAATCTTTTATGTAGTTAAGGAACAACAGAGGACCAGTAACACTACCCTGTGGAACGCCCGATATCACCTCTGTTTTAGTCGATGCCTTACCATCGATTACTACAAACTGTGTCCTCTCTGACAGGAAATCCCCTATCCAGTCGCAAATTTGGGGCGATATACCATAAGCACGCAATTTGATTAAAAGCCGTTTGTGATGTACGGTGTCAAAAGCCTTCTGGAAATCAAGAAATACGGAATCGATTTGCGAAGCCTTGTGGATAGCACCCACCACTTCGTGTGAATAAAGAGCTAGTTGCGTTTCGCGTGAACGCTATTTTCTAAATCCGTGTTGACCTTGGGTCAATAGATCTTTCTGTTGGAGATTATTTATAATATTTGAATACAGGATATGTTCCGAAACCCTGCTGCATCTGTTTGATTGCTAGATATATTGTGTAATATTAAATGTCTTTGCATGTGTGTTGTATTTTTTTGTTACACTACAAAGCTTTGCAACAGACGTCTGCATCCTCCGTAAAGTACTGCCACTTCCGTGACTTCGGTTTTTGTGTACCGAATGCTCGCATTTAAATGACAATCACAGCGAGCTGCGAGCGTTGCAAATAACTGCGTGCTGCCCCAGTCAACCGCCGCGCCGCTTCTCGAGAACTGCTCGAGAACTGCTCGAGCGCCGGAGGCTCGAGAAATTCTCGGTGCGCTCGAGTCGCCGCGACTCACGGTCGAGTGGGGCGCAGCAGGTGGCAGGAATATCGGACTGAGCAGGGTAGTGACGTATCACGTGACTCACCGCAACCGGAAGTGACCTGCCGAAATAAGTTTTATTTACCGTTGAGCTCAGTGCTTTTGGCGCGTACTTGTTCTCAAACTTAAATAAATAAACCGAAAAAGTGAAGAATGGATTCAGAGAAAACATTGGAAGACTTAAAGGAAATTCTGGAAACACGTAAGATTAACTAATTTTTCAAGTTCAATGTGCATCAGAAACTAAAAGGATATTTATATGTTAAGCGCTCCATAAGTATTGGACCGTATCAAAGCTGTATACTGTTTTGTTTAGTGCACTAGTGGGAAATGCTGCTTGTCTACCATGAATTGGATCTCTTGGTTCAAATTGAAGCTGAAAAGGACTATTAGACTGAGTAGTCTTACTTACAGGCAATACACTCTCAGCACTTGAAGGTGTATGTGTAGGTATACCGGTAACTATTTCAATTGCTGATTCTGTCACTGACGAAATTCTCTGTGGTTCATCTATTGCTGTGACACTGACACTTCAGCCAAGTCACTATCTGGACCCGGAGCAACAGCAATATTTAGGGCTGTGTGGGGCTGTAATCCTTCTTGGGATTTCTGCCTTTTGCTGAAGAAATCGAATAACGTTTTTCCTGAAGAACGCTTCATTGTTAACTAAAAGACACAAAAGTGCGTACACAAGCACAACTGCATTCGATTTGACCAGAACTACGACAAACACAGAGGACAAACTTTGTGCTGGAACAGTACTATCCGCAAACTGTAACCTGGCTTGCGGGCCACCTCTCGGAAACTCTCGGCAGCAGTCGGTAGATTTCGTGGCGTAGCGAGTTGCAGATGTTCGTTGACAACTGTGCAGCGTAGACTGCATTTGTCGTTTCCTTTGTTGCTTAGCCGTGCTGTTGCTGTCAGTGTTTAGATGTTGCGTTTACAAGAAAAGGAAGCTTGATCCTGTAGAGGTTGTTGTTGTGGTCTTCAGTCCGAAGACTGGTTGGATGCAGCTCTCCATGCTACTCTATCCTGTGCAAGCCTTTTCATTTCAGAATAACTACTGCAACCTACATCCTTTTGGACCTGATTACTGTACTGATCGCATGGTCTCCCTCTTACAGTTTTTACCCCCACACTTCCTTCCAGTAATAAATTGGTGATACCTTGATGTCTCAGAATGTGTCCTTAAATTGCTCCCTCCTTTTAGTCAAGTTATGCCACAATGTTCTTTTATCCCCAATTCTATTCAGAAACTCTTATCTAAATTTCAGCATTCTTCTGTAACACCACATTTGAAAAGCTTCTGTTCGGTTCTTGTCTTCACTATTTATGTCCACGTTTCACTTCCGTACAAGGCTACACTCCAGACAAATACCTTCAAAAAAGATTGTCTAACACTTAAATCCTTATCCTTATTTGATGTGAATAAATTTCTCTTCTTCAGAAATGCATTTCTTGCCATTCCGTGTCTACATTTTCTATCCTCCTGTTTCGTCCATCGTACCATCGTACCTGTAGAGGTATAGCTCATTAATGCACCGCACAGAAAATCCAGTGGGTATATGACTTTTTTTGTAGCGGGATAGTTTCAACTCTGGAATCATTTGACGATGATGAGGTAGTGGAATTTCAGTTAAGGGCTATGTAAATTGTTTCTGAAATTAAGAAATGTAAAATGTCATGGGATAAAATTACATCACGTGCATATGCGTCATGTTTAACCCTTTATCACTAACAAGCACTTAACAAATGCAAAAGAAAAATAATCTCTCACCCGCTACCGACACAAAGCGTTAAGAACAAGCAGTGGAGCAATTTTCAGGGACATGTTGCAGATCCTCCACGCCATCACAAATCTCTGAAGATTCATGTATTGGGTCGTTCGATTTTTAACCTATGTTTTACTTTTTTAATATGATTTGAAAAATGCACATTCCTTAGAATAACAAATCTTTTACAAATTTTTAACTATTGGTTTTTTCACTCATCGGATTGTAATTGCTAACAACTGTGTAGGCTGGAAACATTCCCAGAACGATGTGTTGCTGTGCTGAATGGAACTCTTCATTCGTGCATGTACTCATCAAAAGTCGATAAACTCATCCGAAAATAATTAAAAACTTATCTCCCCTTAATTCCTAAAAAAGGACAGAGAATGCATCCACTTGGTCTATTCTCGTATTGAAGGAATGAACCCAATGCAACCTTCTTCTTCTTCTCGTCTGTACAAGACAAGCCACGCTAATAGCCGATGGTGCTCCATTTGCAGTCTGGGAAGGCAACTGCAGACGAAAGTCTGTCACGACAAGGCACGGCATGCCGTGCAGCTGTTGGGTGTCTGTGAAGAGGCGTAGGCGTGCATCTCGTGTCGGCCCGGCGAGAATGCCGGCTCGTGAAGTAAGCCGGCCACCCGCTCACCAGAAGCCAAGTTACAGTTTGCCTGCAGTGCTGGCGCGTCCTCATGGATTGAAGCTGATGTGTACAAAATTTGATAAAGATTGGTACAAAACTGTAGATTCCTATGAAACACGTACAAATATACGGACACTCTGCCTTATTTATTTTATGGCCTTCATTGGACCACTTTAGTCAATATTACAAAGGTTATTGCAATTATGCATTAACACAGTTTAGTTCAAAAATAAACATGACAATTTAATATTACAGTGGTTAATTTATTTATTACTATTTTATTTATTACTTTTATGGTCAACATACATATTATGAATTAGGTTCTTCTGTTATTTTTTATTTTTATTTAATTTTTTTGTTGGCCCAATACTTTTTCATTCTTTCAGATCGTGCCCTCTCCTCATCCGAAATCACCCTTCCCAGTCTCTGTTTGTCAATTTTTATTGGTAGTGTGACGTGTTTGTCCTGAAGTATCTTCAGTGTGTGTGTGTCTTGTTTTTCAAATCTTCCATCGTTATCTGTAGTTTCATCATGTCTTCCTTGATTTCTGTGATCCATCTTATGTTGCTCTTGCTGTTCCATAACTTTACAGTTATATTCCTGCTGATTCTATTTTCTGGTGTTCTCATCAAATGTCCTAGGAAAGAGATCCGTTTCTTTTTCATTGTGCTTGTCACTGGTTCTACTTCTTTACAAACAGTTTCATTTGAAGCTATTCTCCAAATCCCGTCTTTTTGATATTTCTTATTTATGCAAGTTCGGGCTATCCTCCTTTCTATTTTGAGTAGCCTGTCTATTGCTACACTCTGCTTTATATATTAGATTATATACACTCAATTTCCACCACTTATTCCACTTTCAAATTTTTGGGCTCAGACCTGTGATGGATGGTACATTCTGTTATTGTCATTTATGAGGATAACGACAGATTATTTGTTATCTCTATATATCAAAGGAAGTGTCCCGATTGATTGACTGACTGACTCATCATTGCCCAGCCCAAAATACTGAAGATAGAAACTTGAAATTTGTGGAGGGTGTTGATCTTACTCTGTAGGCGTCATTTTCGATATTCCGTCCGTAAGGGGGTGAAATAGGGGATGAAACGTTTTTTTAAAAAAAAAATACCTAGCTATTTAGGCAATTTTGAAGCTAGAACTACAGGGTTCGAATTTAGGGCATGTGTTTCGGCATTTTTTGAAATTAGACAAGTAAGGGGGTAAAATATGTGACGCAAAAAATTGATTTTCGAAAATATGTCGCTGTTAACTCAAATTTTCACACAACTACGAAACTTAGGATGTGGTATCTTGGTCAGGATTAAAAATCCATGATTTTTAGTATTTTTGTAAATTCAACAAGTAAGAGGGTTAAATAGAGGATCAAAAGTTCTTTTTGAAAACACATTGCTTTTGATACAATTTTGAAGCTAGAACTCCAAAAATTCATATTTGTATAGTTGCTTAGACGTTAAAAAATAAGTGTTTCGGCATTTTTGGAAATTCAACCATCAACGGCTTTACATTGGAGAGGGGGTGTTTTTCGAAAATATGTTGCTATTTAGGTAATTTAGAAGTTACAATCAAAAAATTTTCGGATTTGTATTCGGGGTTCGAATTTAAAAGAGACGTGTTTCGGTATTTTTGGAAATTCGACCAATAAGGGGCTGAAATACGAGATGCAAAAAATGATTTTCAAAAATATGGTGCTGTTAACTGAAATTTCAAGCTATAACTACTAAACTTAAGATGTGGATTCTTCATCAGGATTAAAAAGAAATTACTGGTGCAGACCAAACAGCCCACACATGCTAAGCAGCGGGGTTCAGCTAGTCTACAATATAGAAGTATTAAGATATCCCGTATACGAGTTTTCCGACATGATGATGACGTCATGGGTCCAAGCAGACGGGTCGTAAAATATTCCACTCCTTGAAAAAAGGAATGCCAATTACGTAACTGCATATTTAAGCATATGATACTTATGTGATTGTACCTTGAAGTGTGTATGTATACGAATAACGACATTGATTCCATTTTTGAATGCTTTAAGACGGATAATAAATAATCAGAAGGGGGGACCGAGGACTTGCCAAGGCTGGCGGTGGCGTGACTGCAGAGACATCTGTTGGGTCGTTCGGTAGTTGCTGGCAGGAATTAAAAGGGCAGCGCGTCGTCCTGCCATCTGTTGGCCGTTCTAAGTAACATCGAAGCAAACGTGGGGAGCGTTTGTGACTGACAATTCCCAGTTTTGCAGGAGAATATTAGAAACCAGTATCGCCTGCCATCGCAAATCAATTACTTATATTTGTGGTATCATGAACATTTCTGTAAGGTTCCGCGTATTTTGGCTGTTCGTAAAGAAATTACTTTATTCCCTGCAAATTCTGGGCAAAAGTGTTCTATATTAATCACACTCTCAGCTGACGAGTTATTATTTCGATACGGTATTTTAATATAATTTTTTGATGGCTCGGTCTCTGATTCCGCGCCGTTAACGCAATGTCAAACTCATGCGAGCGGCGGATGGTTAGGTTAGGTTATGCAATCATGGTTGCCGTTGGCGTGCTTCTGAGTTAGTTGTACGTCGTCCCTGGAGGGGTGAAGCTCATCGACACACTACAACACTGGTGTGTATGCGGAGAGAACACGAAGACTTGCGAATGGTGTCGGAGGAAACTTGCTCTGATAGGCAGAACGACCACCAAAGAAATAGCAGTTGGAACCGTGCTACAACCTGATTTCAACTATTTCCCGATGACGAAACAAAACATGTGGACCTGGCTAGTCGGCCACACATTACATTATATAATTAACAAACCTGCGGAAGGCACTTACCACGATTTTCGACTCTATAGTGTAAATCAGGCTATGAAACTCCTAAACCATCCACGACACAAAACATTATTTGCAAACTACCCAGTGGCGTTAGAATTGACGCAGCTATAAAGAACGAAGACCGACGAACGATATTAGCTTATGATGAACCCAAGGACACTACTGAAACATTAGAAAGAGGATATCAAAGAAGCATGACGCATAGTCATTTCGGCGCGTGGCGCTACCGGAGAGGACAAAGTAAAACAGATTCAAAATGGCAGAGCTTAGTGGTTTTTATGAAAAGAAGATTTGATCCCCAACAGAAATCAACCAAACCTCATTTACGAGATGACGAACTCTGCTAGTAGACAGTGTGCTGAAAATGACATGCGTCAAGACGGAAGTGTCAATTTCTTTATCATATTCCTTTAGTTATTCTTATTTCTTATTATTTCTCATTATTAAGGCCAATTTACACTGTCCGTCACGTCACGGCACCGTCACGTCAAGTTGTATTCACACTGTCCGTCCGTGTCCGTCACGTCAATTCGTCCATCTCAATACGCGATGTTGAAGTTAGGTTATGAGTGGTGATCTGTTATGTAGAAAGTCATAGTTTAATACTAGAAAGGGGGAACAACAACGCTAAATATTATTAACGGCCAAAGAAAACTTTACAATGTATGTTTTTGGCCAACTTACTTGGAACTGAAACAACATTTCAAAACATCGACATCTATTTTCAAGCGAAAAAATAAAAAACATGAAGACATCAAATCATACTTGTAAGAGCATAAACAGCGCCTGTATACTTTAACCATTACGATATGCTCGCTGACATTGTTACTACCGTCATAAACAACTGAATTTTTGTCTTTCATTAGAACTGACATTTTCATTTAAAGTGTTATTTAATGAAAAATGCGTAATCAGATTACAATCTTATTCAAATAAATAGTTTGCTTCAGTCGTTTCAGTTACAATGTTATGTAACATAAACCATGTTTTGGTCTCAGATATCCGACCGCGATTTTCGGGGGACACTCAATTGAGAAAAATATTTAAGTTGTCATTAAACATTTGAGATTTACCCCTAAAACGAGGTACAACAACAACACAAAGACGAATTAGACCCTTTTTGCATATAAACAGTGCAATCGTCGACTGCAACACGTAATTCGCGTGACGAAAATAGGTTAATTTCCGATGTTAGCAGACGGCCGTTCCGTCAAAACATTCTTCTCGAGAAAGCTTGACGGACGTTGACGTGACGTGACGGTCCGGTGACGGACAGTGTGAACGCCGCCATTAGAAATACATTGCGGAATGTTCTGACGGACGGTGACGTGACGTGACGTGACGGACAGTGTGAATTGGCCTTTATTATTTTCCTGTGACAGAAGTGTCAGTTTTTCTCATATTCCTTTAGTTATTCTTATTTCTTATTATTTCTCATTATTATTATTATTTTCCTGTGACAGAAGTGTCGGTTTCGTTCTCATATTCCTTTAGTTATTCTTATTTCTTATTATTTCTCATTATTATTATTTTCCTGTGACAGAAGTTGTCGATATATTTTGTTTCCTTCTGGATGAAGTTCCACACTTACCTGCGGAGGACTTCAAGGTGGAAAGAGATCCACTACCTTAACGTGCAGTAGAAGAAGGAAAAAAAAGGTAGCGTAGCGGATAAACGCACATCCTTGAGGAGGTGATAATCGTGGGCGGTAGTTCGCTTCCCGCATCAGGCAATTTTTTTTTCTTTTTTACTTTGGCTCCTAAGAGTTTTCTTAGACTGTTGTTAGTTAAAAGGGCCGATCCTTCATATGCGGCGACCCGACTGGAATCTTGTGAGCAGCAGTAGTGTTAGTTTAGTTTTACACATAGTCTCATGTTAATTAAACTGTAAAGACCTATCTCGGTGGCTGGTAACACAGAACGTGCTTAATTGTTTTACGAGTTGATTATATACACTCCATTTGCACGACGTTCCTACTCTTACACTTTCCGATTAATACGAGCCTAGTCATTTTATTTCTTGCGCAATTGTTTTTCTGGTATAATTGGTTGATTTTTATATTGATTCTCAGAGGTAATCCCTCTTACGTTGACTGCAATAAAGAGATTTTAGTCCAGACGCGTTTCGCTTTTTATTTTAAAAGCATCTTCTGTGGTCTGTAAATGATACAAAATGTTTGTACAGTTTGTTTTCGATAGATAGATTAAAACAGATGTTAAAACCTTTGTGCACGTTATGCCTATGTGTTTTTAACTTGATATTTGGTCAACTCACGGAGAAACAGCAGTGAGGTGTAGTAAAGAAGAGAACAGCACCGTGAGTAGGCCAAATATCAAGTTAAAAACACACAGGCATAGCGTGCACAAAGGTTTTAATAACTGTTTTTAATCTATCTATCGCAAACAAACTGCGCAAACATTTTGTATAATTTACATACCGCAGAAGATGCTTTTAAAATAAAAAGCGAAACGCGTCTGGTGTAAAATAAATCTCTTTATTGCAGTCAGCATAAGACGGATTAGCTCTTATAATCAATTTTAACAGCTAGTGCGGAAGATGGCCACACAACCAAATATATATATATATATATATATATATATATATATATATGTGTGTGTGTGTGTGTGTGTGTGTGTGTGTGTGTGTGGTGTGTGTGTGTGTGTGTGTGTGTGTGTGTGTGTGTGTGTTTGTAGAGTTTAAAGGACTTAACTGCAGGGTCATCAGTCCCTAAACTTACAGACTACTTATGAACTAGCTAATACTAAGGACGGCACAAATATCCATGCCCGAAGGGGGATTCGAAGCCCCGACCGTTTTGTCGTTTAGCCGCATTCTTACAGAAACATATATAAAATATAGCGCAATATAGACCTACAAAATATACAGTTTCGCATTTACAAAGAAATGTTGTTGGTACTTTTTTTTGAGATTACACTTTTTTTTAATATAATAATTTTTGTAAGGAGAAATATATTGACAACTTATTGTACAATTCTGTCCTGAGTGCCCACTTAGTGTTTTCTTGTCAGGTCCAGGTTCTTCCAAATGCGTGTATTATGGTTATGTATAGAGCTATTTCACCCACCCAAAAATGTGAGACAAATTCCATATCTGAGAAACGTGGTCCAAAGTATTAAAAAAAGGGCCTAAATTCTGATTTCTGCCTTTTATTTCGGCGCAACAACATTGCGTAGAAATCGTCACTGGATACGAAATCTGAATCTCTCTAAATTTGGAACAAAAGTAATTTTGAAGTCTGTTACCTTCTACAGGTGATATTATTAGAATAAATAAGACCGTACAATTACAGAAGAAACACACAGTAGACTATGTGTAGGGGAAAAGGATGTACCTTGTGACGTTTTTACCTTGGGACACTTTCACAGGTCGACAAATTTTGACTTTTTGTCTAGGGTTTGTATGAAAATATGAATTTCTGACTAAATTGACCCTGCTGATCACAAATCTGCAGCCTGTTTCTCTGTAGCACGTCAGGTTTTTGCACCACCACTATCATCATCATATTCACCATTGTCTAACTCTGCACCCAATGAAATTGGAAATTGCAAATCAATTATGCGACAATGGAAATGAAATGGAACAGTAAAGTGGTTAAAAACGAATTGGAAGAAAGGCATATGAATTATAACAAGCAAATCTTATGGCGGGCACTTACCAGGTAGAGGTATTAACTCCGTTTTCGTTTGCCCGTGAATGAACGCTTGATATCCTTCCTCTCGTGTGTCACTTCTCCTTCACGTGTGATGCAACAACAGTAGTCAGTTTATTCCCCAACGACCTTGATAACGCTGTTCCATAGTTTTAAGTTTCTCTGATGTGTCAGCCAAATGTGACATTAGAAAATGTAGTTTTAGAGAGACCTTGTTTAAAGGACTGTAGCATGTCTTCCACTATTTCCTTGTAATCAGATTGCTTATTCTGGCCAAGGAAACGATGCACAACATTTTTTAAACTTCTCCAAGCTTGAAGTTCTGTTTCCGTCATAGAACTGCCAAAGTGCTCATGAGACATCAACTTCCTTATAGCTGGTCCAACAAATATCCCTTCTTTCAACTTTGCAGCCGATAGTTTTGGGAATGGCCTATACAGGTATTGGAAACAGTTTACTGTTTTGTCCAGTGCTTTAACATACTGCTTCATGAGTCTTAATTTGATGTGCAGTGGAGGCAATAAAATATGATCTGGATTAACCGAATGTTCATTCACTATGTTCTTTGATCCCACTGTCAGATTTTGCCTCTTAGGCCTCTCTCTCCTACTCCAAAGCTCATGATAAGCTCTACTGCCCCATTCACACATATAGCAAGGCATCTTAGTGTACCCTGATTGCTGACCAAGAAGGAAGCCACTGGTGTTCTTCACATTTTCTAGAAGTATTTTCATGGTATTGTATGTCTCTTTTAAATGTACTGAATACGCAATTGGAATTGATCCTAGTTAATTTTGTCTATACTTGACAATCAATAATTTTAAGGATTTTTTTTCTTTTTTATTTTTTTATTTTTTTAAGTTTTATCTAAAAATTCATCTACATTGTAGAAGGAGTTGCCATTCAGAAATTCCTTTAATTTCTTTTTTAAATACTAGTTGGCTATCTGTCAGACTTTTGATGCTACTTGGTAAGTGACCAAAGACTTTTGTGGCAGCATAATTCACCCCTTTCTGAGCCAAAGTTAAATTTAACCTAGAATAGTGAATATCATCCTTTCTCCTAGTGTTGTAGCTATGCACACTGCTATTACTTTTGAATTAGGTCGGATTGTTAATAACAAATTTCATGAGTGAATATATATATTGTGAAGCTACAGTGAGTATCCCTAGATCCCTAAATAAATGTCTGCAGGATGCTCTTGGGTGGGCTCCAGCAATTATTCTGATTACACGCTTTTGTGCAATGAATACTTTTTTACTCAATGATGAATTGCCCCAGAATATGATCCCATATGAAAGCAGTGAATGAAAATAGGCGTAGTAAGCTAATTTACTGAGATTTATATCACCAAATTTTGCAATGACTCTGATAGCATAAGTAGCTGAACTCAGACGTTTCAGGAGATCTTCAATATGTTTCTTCCAATTCAGTCCCTCATCAATGCAAACACCTAAAAATTTGGAATATTCTACCTTAGCTACAGATTTATGTTCAAAGTCTAAATTTATTAATGGTGTCATGCCATTTACTGTATGAAGCCGTATATACTGGGTTTTATCAAAGTTTAATGAGAGTCCATTTGTAGAGAACCACTTTCTGGAAGATATCATTTACAATTTCATCAGTTAATTCCTGTTTGCCAGGTGTGATAGCTATACTTGTATCATCAGCAAAAAGTACTAGCTTAGCATCTTCGTGTATGTAGAATGGAAAGTCATTAATATATATTAAGAACAGCAAAGGACCCAAGACCGAACCTTGTATCCCGTTACATTCGTCATACAGAAGTAACAGTCATCAACATGATACTTCTGTTCATGCCATACCATAGGAATTGCGAAGTTCAAGCACTTGATTTTACCTTCACTCCATTTCCTTAACTGCTCCACACATGTATGGCACACAATGTGTGGAGCAAATGACTTGTCCTGATCGCCGAGCTTCATGCCGAAATATGCAAAATATGACTTGTGCACAAATTTTGTTATTTGTCGACGTCTTGCACGAATCACATAATTTCCACAGATATAACGAAATGTATCTGGGCTATTCACACACTGCCTTCCTGACATTTTGACACACCTTCAGTGAAATACCACCACTCGCACCAAAGCGCGAAAGCACCTCCTTGTAGCTGTAGCACTCACTCACTGATTTCTGTGGCGATAATGGGACGTCAGCTCCAAGCTCATTAGCCCCCTCTGCCTTACCTTCACACAAAAAATGCAGCTTTGCCACATTTCTGTAGTTGTGGACACTGCATAACATAGATTTCGCAGCCAATGGTAGGGTTGGGGAGGGGTTAGCTGTGCAGAAAAAAACTGAGGGTGATGGAAAAAAACTGATATGATTTTCATATTCAGGGGTGCAAATTTAGTAAAGAACTTACTTTCCAAACCCCAGAATCCATGTCGACCTTTGTTTTTAATAAAGTCAGTGCACTGTAGTGGAAAGTTTAAGAAGTATGAAACAAAGTTGTCAGGCCAATTTTCAGAGGGAATAGGAGGCCACATTGTATTTGGATGATGTTGGGATCTGAGGGGGAGTTTTAAAAGTTTTCGTGTCTGAAAGTAAAATTTAGGCACTATCCTTAGAACATATAAATTAAAGCTAAGCATCATTATTGATGCTTCTTAAATACAGTGTTGTAGGGAATTGTTTAAGTAAGCTATTGATACCGTAAGTTATGAAGATATAAATGTGTACACAGTTTACCATACTGTTTCCTGTTATTGTGTATTTGGCTTTACCTTGGGACACCTGGAAGGTGTGTGATTGTCACTTATACGCCATAAAAACAAGTAATTGAAGAGAAAGCAGAAAGAAAATAATAAAAAGAAGTTTTTCACAAAGAAATAAGCCACTAAACGGACAAAGGTGTTTTCACCTTCCACTTCTTTTGATGAAGAAATTCGCGAGCTCGGCAGCAGCTTTGGAGGTAGCATATTTGACTTGTCATCTGAAGAAGAGGATTTCTCATCGTTCTTTCCATCTAGAAAAGTAACACTTTCTTGTTCTCTAGGTAGTTGGGTCTTGGTAAAATTTTACATCAGTGGCAGATCTCATGTTTACTATGCAGGAGTAGTTTTTAAAACACAAAAGAAGATGTAACTGTGAAATTCTTAAGGAAGCAAAGGACCATTTTGTATTCTCTGATGATGAGATCATCATCGTTAATCACAGTAATATAGTGAAAGAACTACCAGCTCCAGTGGTGTGTCATGGGTTTCATTCATTTAATAATTTATTCCCACCATATCTTGTTTTAAGGTAAAATAACTTTTGTATTTGGACTAACAAACATTTACTACGTAATTCCAATACGATTTTTCATTCATAAAACTAAGAAATTGGAATACATCACCGTGTGCCAAGGAAAAACCACCACTATCCCAAGGTGAAACCATAGGTTGTATCTTGGGAAAAGTGTTACAAAAGTCTTTGTTGTTGTTATGGTCTTCAGTCCGGAGACTGGTTTGATGCAGCTCTCCACCCTACTCTATCCTGAGCAAGCCTTTTCATCTCCTCATGAGAACAGCAACCCACATCCACTTGGATCTGCTTACTATACGCGTCTCTGGGTCTCCCTCAGCGATTTTTATCCCACACACTTCCCTCCAATGCTAAATTTACGATTCCCCGATGTCTAAGAATGTGTCCTACCAAGCGATCCCTTCTTCAAAAGCCTCTATTCTCTTCCTGTTCGCACTGCTTATGTTTCAGTCCCGTACAAGGCAACACTCCTCACAAATGCCTTCAGAAAAGACTTCCTTGCACTTAAATTAATATTCGATGATAGCAAATTTCTCTTTTTCAAAAATGTTTTTCTTCCCATTGCCATTCTGCATTTTATATCCTCTGTACTGCGACCATCGCATGTTATTTACTACCCAAGTAACAAAACTCATCTACCACCTTCATTGTTTCGTTACCTAATCTAATTCCTTCACGATCGCCTGATTTTTCTAAGACTGCATTCCATTATTTTTGTTTTGCTCTTGTTAATGTTCATCTTATACGCACTCTTCAACACACTGTCCATTCCATTCAACTGCTTTTCCAGGTCCTTTGCTGTCTCTGACAGAATTACAATGTCATAAGCAAAACGCAATGTTTTTATTTCTTCCCCCTGAACTTTAATCCCTATTCCAAATTTTTCCTTGCTTTCCTTCACCGCCTGCTCGATGTACAAATTGAATAAGATCGGAGAAAGGCTACAACCCTGTCTTATTCCCTTCCCAACTGATGCTTCCCTTTCATGCCCTTCGAGTCTAATAACTGCGGTCTGGCTTTTGTACAAGTTGTAAATAACTCTCCTTTCCCTGTATTTGACCCCTGCTACTTCAGAATTTGAAAGAGTGTATTCCAGTCAACATTGTCAAACGCTTTCTCCAAATCTACAAAAGCTAAAAATGTAGGTTTGCCTTTCCTTAATCTATCTTCTAAGATAAGACGTAAAGTGAGTATTGCCTCCCGGGTTCCTATGTTCCTCCTGAATCCAAACTGATCTACCCCGAGATCAGCTTCTACTAGCTTTTCCATTCTCCTGTAGATAATTCGTGTTAAAATTTTGCAACCATGACTTATCAAACTGATGGTTCTGTAATTTTCACACCTGTCTGCGCCTGATTTCTTTGGAATGGGGATTATTACATTTTTCTTAAAATCTGAGGGCATTTCGCCTGTCTCATACATCCTACACATCAGTTTAAATAGTTTTGTCACGGATGGCTCTGTCAGAGACTTTAGTAGCTCTGAGGGTATGTCATCTACTCCTGGGGCCTTGTTCCGACCTAGGTCTTTCAAGGCTCTGTCAAATTCATCTCTCAGTACAGTATCTCCTATTTCATCTTGACCTACTTCCTCTTCCCTTCCTACAACATCGTATCTAAGTTCATTTCCTTTTTAGAGCTGCTCTATGTACTCTTTCCACCTTTCAGCTTTCCCTTCTTTGCTGAGAACTGGTTTCCCATCTGAGTTCTTGATATTCGTAGAGTTGCTTTTCTTGTCCCCAAAAGTCTCTTTTATTTTCCTGTAGGCGGTATCTACTTTTCCCCTTCTTATACATTCTTCTACAGATTTGCATTTGGCTTCTAGCCACTCCTGCTTAGCCATTTTGCACTTCCTGTCAATCTCAATTTTTAGTCGTCTATACTCCATTTTGCCTGTTTCATTTACAGCATTTTTATATTTTCTCCTTTCATCAATTAAATTTAGTATTTCCTGTGATATCCAAGGATTTTTTGTAGGTATTCCCTTTCCACCTATTTTGTCCTCTGCTGCCTTCACTATTTCATCTCTCAATGCTACCCATTCCTCTTCTACTGTTTTATTTCGCCATGTTTCTGTCAATTGTTGCCTAAATCTCCCTCTGAAATTCTCCAGAACGTCACTTTCCTTCAATTTATCTAAGTCCCATCTCCTTATTTTCCTACCTTTCTGCAGTTTTTTCAGTTTCAGCCTACAGTTCATGACTAACAAGTTATGGTCAGAGTCTGTATCTGCCCCCGGGTATGTCTTGCAGTTTATAAACTGGTTCCGGAATCTATGTCTTACCATTATAAAAGCTATCTGATACCTTCCGGTGTCTCCTGGTATCTCCCACGTATACAACCTTCTTTTGTGATTCTTAAACCACGAGTTAGTTACGATTAAATCATGTTCCGTGCAAAATTCTACCAGGCGATTTCCTCTTTCATTGCTTTTGCCCAGTCCATATTCACCTTCTATTTTTCCTTCTCTTCCTTTTCCTACTACCGAATTCCAGTCTCCCACCACAATTAAGTTTTCCTCTCCCTTAAATGTCTGAATAATTTCCTTTAGCTCCTCATATATTTCTTCGATTTCCTCATCATCGGCAGAGCTCGTTGGCATATAACCCTCTACTACTGTTGTCGGTGTTGGCTTCGTATCTATCTTGACAATGATAATGCGATCACTGTGCTGCTCATAATAGTTTACCCGCATTCCTATCTTTTTATTCATTATCAGTCCTACTCCTGTGATACCCCCAACTGATTTTGTATTTATAATCCTGTACTCACCTGACCAGAAATCCTGTTCATACTGCCACCGTACTTCACTAATCCCCACTATATCTAACTTCAACCTATCCATTTCCCTTTTTAAATTTTCTTATTTTCCTACCCGATCAAGGGATCTAACATTGCACGTTCCGACCCGTAGAATGCCAGTATTGTCTTTCCTGATGACAACATCCTCCTGAGTAGTCCCCACCCGGAGATCCGAATGTGGGACTATTTTACCTCCGGAATATTTTACCCGAGAGGATGCCATCATCACATTTTCATACAGTAGAGCTGCATGTCCTCGGGAAAAGTAACGGCTGTAGTTTCCCCTTGCTTTCAGCCGTACGCAGTAACTGTGTGACAAAGCCACGTTAGCTGATGTTACAAGGCCAGCTCAGTCAATCATCCAGACTGTTGCCCCTGTAACTACTGAAAAGGCTGCTGCCCCTCTTCAGGAACCACACGTTTGTCTGGCCTCTCCACAGATACCCTTCCGCTGTGGTTGGCTATCTGTACGCATCTGTCGTTTGTGGTACGGCTATCTGTATCGTTGAGGCACGCAAGCCACCCCACCTCGGCAATGTCTGTGGTTCATGGGAGTGGACAAAAGTCTTTATTGGTGAGTAATTGTGTGAATATTGGAGCTAGCGTAAACTACTGTCCGTTCAACATTACCTAAAATTGATGCCTGTGATGGGCTAAAGTTTCAAATTTCTTGTAAAAAAATCGTAGTATAAAAATTAAAATGTAGAAAATGTCCCAAGGTAGAACCCTTTCCCCTACCATCTGAAATAACTTCAATTTTGAACAAGGGAGCGTCGTGTACCCCACTACAAGTAAAAAGGGAGCTATGCGCATGAGCGAATCTGGCAGCATCTGGCTACTCGCTCTGTTTGCTAGCTGCTCTTCCAACAGCTGACGCCCCCCTCAAGTAGCCAGATTCGGGGCCAGGCGCTCCTCAAACGCGAACTTTCGTACTGCGCATGCGCGGCAGCCAGAAAGCAGCTCTTCGAACGAAGCCAGTGTTTTCGTTTGCTAGTTGACGTCACGGTAAAAGTCTGGATCAGCGGCATGGCCTAGAGTACTTACGCGACTTGGTGCGGTTGTGTTGGCAACAGTTGCTATCGATATTGGCATGAATGGCGGCACCCAATGTTTACAAGATGAGAAAATTAACGTGATAAAATCACTTGATTACCGTTTCGTATAGATCATAGAGTAAATAGAAAATGCTATACCTGCTCTATGGTTGGCAGATTCTTATCCGGTTAGTAAAAGTACGGGGGTAAGTAAATTATTATCCGCTATTTAGTTATATTTTTGTTTATGTTGGTAGTACTGTCATTTTACGTTGGTGATGCATGCTTTGTTTATTTGTTGTTATATCTTTGCAATTTTCAAGCTGCTACGTTAGTTTCGTTGTCGCTGCCGTGCTGCTCCGCTGTCTATTTGCAACGTTCAGTGATACGTTTTTTGTGGGCGGAAGGTGTATCAGGGGCCGAAATTCATAGGAGACTTTCAGTACAGTACGGGAGCAGTGTTTTGCCACAACGAAGTGTGTACGAGTGAACTGAAAAATTCCGAAATGGTCGCACGAGTGTTAAGCACGATGAAGGAGCCGGACGACCATTTCCCGCCACAAATGAAGAAACCATTGAGCGATCACGTGAAATGATTCTCTTAGACAGACGATTAACTATTGATGAAGTGGCTCATCGTTTTCAAATTAGTCACGGTTCTGTCTGCGGAATTATCACAACAGACTTGGGTTTCGTAAAGTTTGTGCAAGATGGGTCCCAAAACAACTCACACAGTTGCATAAGCAAACGCGCCTCGACATCTGCTAAAAACATTTGGATCGCTATGGTAGCGAAGTGGACAACTTCTTAGACAGAATCATTACTGGTGACGAAACATGGATCCATCATTACGAGCCGGAGAGTAAAGGCAGAGTATGGAATGGAAACATCCAAATTCGCCGTGCAAGAAAAAGTTCAAGACCCAACCGTCCGCAGTAAAACTGATGCTTTCGGTTTTTTGTGATACTCGACGTCCTGTACTGGTGAAAGGGGCACAACAATAAACAGTGTACGTTACAGTGAGATGCTTACTGACAGGCTAAAGCCTGCAATTCGAAGCAAACGCCGAGGATTGCTGTCAGAAGGTGTTGTGTTGTTGCACGACAATGCCCGTCCGCGTACTGCTGTCCACACAGCTGAAACGCTCCAGAAACTCAAATTCGAAGTACTGGATCATGCTCCATATAGTCCCGATCTTGCCCCTTCTGACTATCACTTGTTTGGTCCACTCAAACAGGCATTAAGGGGCCGTCGATTTGACTCGGACGAAGCAGTGAAGGAAGCGGTGCATTCCTGGCTCGCAGCTCAACCGAAAACCTTCTTTTATGAGGGCATAAGGAAGCTTGTAGAGCGATGGACGAAGTGCATTGAAAATCAAGGAGGCTATGTCGAAAAATGATGTTCTTGTAAGTTTCGTATTTTACTACAATAAAATTTTATAACTACTTTGCGGACAGTGTCTACCCGAAATGTAGCCTACTACATTGCCAACCTAACGCTGCTATGGATGCACTGCGACGCACTCGCGTACAAAAAAAAAAAAAAAAAAAAAAAAAAAAAAAAAAAAAAAAAAAAAAAAAAAAAAAAAAAAAAACCCTCTTGTTTGACCTACTACCTAAGCTTCTGCCCATGCCACGGGGCAAATATAAGGGTGATATCCCGGTTTTCAGACAAGCCAAAATTTCATAAAATCACACGTCAAAAAACAACATCGTAATTAACTATATAAATCAGCTGTTCCGCCATGTCAGTTTTCCGTCATTGGTAGCGTAGCGAGTGTCGAACGTTCGGTATATATCGATCGTAATGCCATTTCCTTCGATGTACATGGATTCTTCCAAATTACCGAAATATCGGTAATTTCTAAGAATGGTATATATCGAACTGAAACTGTAAACATTTTAGTGTTTCTGAAACGGATATTCGGGTGCTATGCGCCCTCACCTACTAAAAATAAGGATAAAAACTTCTTGTTTGATCTATCCCTAACCTTCTTAAGGCTACGCTACAGATCACTTTCAAGCAAAAGTTAGTTAAGGTATAGGTTAAACAATAATGTTTCTTTTAGTACGTCAGTGCGCTTAGTGCCCGAATTTCCGGTTAACAAATACTCAATCGATTTGTAGTTATACGTTAGATATATATCATTTCAGGCCGAGGTCCTTCGATTGCAAGCATTCTTCGAAATTAGAGAAATATCGTCATAACTGAAGACAGGGATACCGCCCGTCAGCTTCAACCCATGATGTAATCACAATCTCGAAAAACATTTATACGGGATAATACCTTAATACTTACGTACTGTAGATAATAAATAATTTGTGGTTATCCTCGTACATTACGTATTACAACAGAATGCACCACCCATGACGTACCATCGTCTACAACTCAGCCACAACAAAATTACTGTTCTGTCATGTCAGTTTTCCGTCATTGGTAGCGAAGCGAGAGTCAAATGTTTGATATATATCTATCGCAATGCCGTTTCCTTCGATTTCCGACATCCCAGACAATTTAGATGACTGAGATAAAATTTTATATGTAGGCAAGACGTAAAATTTTACCTAAGTACGTTGAGTCCAATATTATTTAGTCACAAAGAGGTAAAACGCCATACAGGAAAGATTTTTGTAATATTATTTTTCAGTGTCTTCGAGTGCTATTGCTATAGAGTTGTACATTCGTTTCGGTAATTCGGTAGATCGCTTGCAAACGATAGGCCTATACATGGAAGGTGCGACTTTGACGGATCGATACATCAAGCAATGTAGCATTGAAGTCAAATACACGAGTAAAATTTACGACGTTCGCTTTACGAGGATAATTAATTTACTGGCCGGACAAGACTACACCGACGAATGTTATGATTTTTACGAATACGGCACTATTAAAAATTAATAATAATAATAATAATAATAATAATAATGTAGTTAGTCAGAAACCGAAGAGTGCAGATTAAATCGTTGCGATAATTATGTTCACTTACAACAATTTAAGCTTACTCTTAAGTTCCTGCCTAACCACATCCTTTAAAATCATGACTCTTCTATATAACTATACGCTACGACAGTACGATATTCGCTTATTCGATATCTACCGTTTCGATCCGTCACACACGTTGCGGATCGCGCGGCCTTCAGAGTCGGAGGTTCGAATCCTCCCTCGGTCATGGATGTTTGTGTCGTCTTTAGTATAAGCTAGTTCATAAGTAGTTTGTAGGGACTGATGACCCCGCAGTTAAGCGGTTAAATTGTACGGTGCTTCTCGCCGGGCTGCAGTGGTTATGTTGGCACCAATGGTAATGGCGGCAACTTAGATGACCAATAAATGTTTTGTCTTGACAACTTCAATTAAAACGAAAATTATTTTTTTTCTGAACGGAGAAGGGTACATACTAGAACTTGTCAACCATAGAGCAGGTACAGTATTAATTTTGCTGCGAGAGAAACGAGCAGCAATAACGTTTACTCTGTAGCTCGTGAAAAATCTTAACGCAGTTCTACACTTCATTGTTCATCTGTTGCCAACATAAGCACTGGAGCCCGGCGAGAAGCGTTGTAAAGTTTTACCTCCATAAGCTTAACAAACATTTGAATAGTTTTGATCCGTCACAGTCAATTCTTCGATATATATCGTATGCAATCGTTCTGCCAAATTACCTTCTCTTCCCACGAAAAAAATGGCTAGCTTTCTAAATTAAATTCATTACTGCTGAAATCCAGAATCTGAATTATGACTTACATAATGTAGAATTGTAACTTCTTCCCTTTACGCAGTAAATAATTTATGTAAACGGTCAGCAAATTTGATTTTCAAGGAAAACTGGACATGAAATGAAACAATTGGTTACATGGCTGGCAGCGAAGTGCGAATCTGCACCAGGGATGCACTTTGTGATTAAACTTTGTTTAGATAGACGCAGCTATGCGCTAGAAGATCATAAACTCCACTGACACAATGATGAAGCTTAATGCGGGAATAGCTGAAGCTTAAGTACGGCAACTCCATTTCTACGACACCAACGAACTTTTTCTGAAACTCTGGTAGCACCTCTGGGTGAAAGCTTACACTCGAATTTGTACAGCCGGAATCGATATATCTCGCTGTTTCTTCACTCGCAACAATAAGATGTACTCTTAGATTTCTGCCTAACCACATCCGGCTTAACTTTACTATCCGGGCCGCCGCGCAGTATCGAGTGTTTCGATGTTGGCTAAGGTGGAGTCATCTGACCAACCAATCAGGTGGTAGTATACGGCAGCCAACGAAATTGGTTCTTTTATACTGGCGCAATATTCGAATGTATTCCCTTCGTATTGAGTATTTACAGTCAATTTACTGAGGGGAAAAGGGTACATCGAGAACCTGTCAACCATAGAGCAGGAACAGCATTAATTACTTACTTGATGGTCAATGCAAAAAATTAATTATTTATTTCGTCAATTTATATTTACGTTAGTTTTCATTCGCAATGTGGTAGTACTTTCTATTCTCAAAGAAATTGTACTGATTTCTATAGTGACGTTTTGCATATATGTATCATTGCGCTGTTTATCTGCTTAGGGATTGCAAGTTACGGTAAAAATTTCATTCTGAATGTATATTCAGCGAAAGATAATGGCGAAGAATGTTTCCTGATTGTCTTTGCATTTGCAGTTTTTTTCTTCGAAAGCTGCTTTTTGGCCATACTACATTGTCAAGATAGTGTTCACAAGTGATTTTAAGACTTTTTCCGCTTTTTTGTATGGACATAACGTTGAGTTGAGTTGAATGACAATTTCAATAAGTTGCATTATGAGCATATCAAAAGGCATTCATATCATGTAAGAGAAAGACACACTTATTTCGATTTGCGTTACAGGAAAGTACTGAATTTAAACAAGAAACCTGTCCATGTACAGAAACGTAATTCTGGAGTTAGCGATGTTCCGCATTCGAATAGTGTTATTCATTTTAAAAATAAAGTAATTGAAACGTGATGTTAACACATTTTTTTCAGATGTTGTGATCATAGTGTGTTACGTTCAAAGTCAGGAAGTTTTAAACAATGATCATCACGCTAACATAAAATACGATTCTTATTTCGTGATACTAATTATAACAGTGTTTAACATGTATCATTTGCAGTTACTTGTGAATTTTTCGTGTGGTGTTCATTATAAATTGCGTAATATTTCAGTGCTTTCTTCTCAGTGTTTTTTCACTTACGTCATAATTAGTACTACGTTTTTCGTACATTAGAATAGGCAATATTTCATCTCGTCTTGATGTGCGTGTTTGGCATTACTTTACTATCAATATCATCTACCGTCAAAGCAACACATAGGCTATATTACGCGATATCTGATTGGCTGTCACCGTCTGTGCTACGATTGGTTGGCCGCGGCCGCTACCAACATCTGAACATTCGATACTGCGCGGCGGCGCGGATTGTAAAGTTTTAGCCCACATCCTTTAAAATTGTGTAGCTAATATATGGTAATAGGTACACAATTTTAAAGGACGTGATTAGACATGAATCTAAGAGTACATCTTAAATTGTTGCGAGTGAAGAAGCAAAGATATACGTATATCGATTCCGACAGTACAACTTCGAGTGTAAGCTTTCTTGGAAATTACGCATTTTATGCATCAGCGATGCCATTCGAGGATTTTTCTTTTTTTAAAAAAAGAAAAATACTTTTCGTTAATGCAGCTTACCTTCTGTGAATCCGTGCTGTTTTTAAGCCGACGAAGCCACGACTACTCTACTCTTTATGAGGTCAGTTCCTCGTGCATGTTGCGTCACATGATTTCGTCCGCCAAGTGCAATGGAGAAACGCATTTTACAAAATCTGCAAAAGGCTTTATATTAAAACTCACTGCCGTTTTTAATGTCAGCAATTTTAAAATTTCCCAACAAATATACTGTTAGAACACTGATTTATTAGTGCTCTCAAAATCAACACCATGTTACTACTAGCAACAGATAACACACGAGTTTCTAAGTACTTAGGTCATGGAATTTATGTAACATCACAGAATAATAATAACTATGTGTATAATAAAGTATGAAAATGTAATTAACACCAGAATGTAAAATACAGAGTCGCGACACTCTGCAACGACACTAGCGCTCCAAGTGGTGGGCAACGTGCCGTAAGAGAAATGTTTGTTTATAAATACTTTTCTATGTAATTAAGCGAATAGTTTCTGTAATTTTAGCGTTCCACGCATTAGTAAAACATCGAAAGATATAAATAATCGTGAAATAAATGTAAAAACACCCGAATATCCCTGCTTCAGTGATATAAACAACAACTTATTCTTGATGAAATGCTTACGAATACGTGTATGTTTCGCGTTGGCCGAGGGGACTGAGGCGCTCCAGTCACGGTCTGCACGGCCACTACGGTCGGGGGTTCGAATCCCCCCTCGGGCATGGATATTCGTGCCGTCCTTAGTATTAGCTAGTTCATAAGTAATTTGTAAGTTTAGGGACTGATGACCCCGTAGTTAAGTCCCATAAGCTATACAAACATTTGAAACGTTTTGATTTGTGTATGTTTTGCAGCCAACTCCGCTAAAAGTAAAAGAATAAAAACAGACGAGAAACATCAATGCCTGTTGTGGTCTGTTCTCACATGACAGGCAGTTTCATTGACTTGTAAAAATTCGATGTGCAGTCTAATGATTCGAACATTTTATCAATTCTCTCACCTTTCTTATAAACGTATACACTTTTGAGTATAATTCAGTTTGCTTATGTAACGAAATTCTGCAAGATCCTTGCCCCTTGTGGTTCAGATGTAGCAACATTGCGCGACTGGTTTCTGCTTCGTTGGAAAAGTGTGATTTTCTTTTCTTTCTTTTTTTTCCTTTCGGTGTTTCATTGTCATGTATGTGAGGATTTTCATTCAGCTGCAGCGGTAGTGGCTGATCTGGAACATTCTATATAAGTTTCTTATGTTCAACACATCGGTTTTATACTCAGAAACGGCAACGTTTCTTAACTACATTTCCAGTGAAATCAGTATGTCTTTCTTCATAAGATTGGTTTTTCTGTTGTTTATTATCCATTTATTGTTACTAGTAGGAAATGAAATTCTTGATTAAAAAGTCGTAGATTTCAAGATACCGTAATCTTAAATAAACTGTCCTGCAAAGTACCAAAAATGTTCAAATATTTTTAGAGCTTATGCAACTTAACTGTGTGGTCATCAGTCCCTAAACTTACAAACTACTTATGAACTAACTTATCCTAAAGACAACACAAACATTCATGCCCGAGGGAGGATTCGATCCTCCGACGCGGGATCCGCAACGTGGCGCTCCAGACCGCTCGGCTACTGCCGCGCGACTGCAAAGTACCGTTTCATACCTTCGAATGGTTCTTAAGAAACCTAATAGAGACAAATGTGGGGTTATTTTGTAGCTTTGCAATTTTTATGGTACTACGTTCATTCCCAGTCGTAAAAAGTATGTTAAAAACAGTTCACACTCGTCCAATATCGTATTCAGAAATGTAGCTTATCAACCACTTGGAGCGTTGCTATCGAGGCGTACGACAAAAATCTGTTGTAGTGTCGTCACTCCCGCGCAATGTTCATATTTTATAGTTTCTTGTAGATTAAAGCCATCCCAATAAAAGTCTTCAATCTTGACAACATCTTCAGTGGTAAGTTTTTAATAAAAATGTCTGCTGCCTGATCTTGTACTGAAACATATTCGTCATTGGATAACTAATATCGTGCTTCAATATGTTTACAGCGTTCATAGACTCCAGGACCTTTTATATATTTTACTAGATGACCCGATGAACTTCGTATCACTTACCTCGTAATATAAACCCTATTAATTCAATTAATTTGTATTTTAAGCCCAGTAGCTGTATAAAGGCATCTTCAGATAGTCTAAGTATCGGCGAACGTAAAATGTGCACAACTTTAACACAATCGCACGAATGATATTGATATGCCAAAGAAAATAGCTCTTTCAGTTTTCAAGAAATTTTCCTATTTTCTGGCCTACTATACCAAACTTTTACTTCACTCAAACCTTCCCCTCGCTTTGAACGACGAATGTTATCGATGCTTCATAGAAAAATCTTTCTATTTTTTCTGAATTTTCTGGGAAACTTTCCAAATGTTTATTCCATAGGAACGTTACTCTTGCTTTGAACAACAAATGTGCAAAATTTTATCAAAATCAGACGAATGATATTGATATCAAATTGAAAAAAGCTATTTCAGTTCCCCGCGAATTTTCAAATTTTCCGGGAACTTTCCCAAATTTTTAGTACATAAGAACGTTCATCTTCGTTGAACGTCAAATGATTAAGATTTTATCGCAATCGGATGAACGGTTCTCAACTTTAGTGCTGAATTAAACCAAAACCACATTGAAAAACACACTTTCAATTTTTCTCAGATTTTCCAAAATATTTATTTTATACAAACCTTGTATTCCGGAAGTAAAGTAGTCCCCCATTCGGATCTCCGGGCGGGGACTACTCAGGAGGATGTGATCATCAGGAAAGACAATACTGGCAATCTACGGGTCGGAGCGTGGAATGTTAGATCCCTTAATCGAGTAGGAAAATTAGAAAATTTAAAAAGGGAAATGCATAGGTTGAAGTTAGATATAGTGGGGATTAGTGAAGTTCGGTGGCAGGATGAACAGGATTTCTGGTCAGGTGAGTACAGGATTATAAATACAAAATCAATTGGGGGTATCACAGGAGTAGGATTGATAATGAATAAGAAAATAGGAATGCGGGTAAACTACTATGACCAGCACAGTGATCGCATTATCATTGTCAAGATAGATACGAAGCCAACACCGACAACAGTAGTACAGGGTTATATGCCAACTAGTTCTGCCGATGATGAGGAAATCGAAGAAATATATGAGGAGCTAAAGGAAATTATTCAGACAATTAAGGGAGAGGAAAACTTAATTGTTATGGGAGACTGGAATTCGGTAATAGGACAAGGAAGGGAAGGGAAGATAGTAGGTGAATATGGTCTGGGCAAAAGGAATGAAAGAGGAAGCCGCAACAATTGACAGAAACAGGGGAAAATAAAACAGTAGAAGAGGAATGGGTAAAATTGAGAGATGAAATAGTGAAGGTAGCAGAGGACAAAATAGGTAGGAAGGCAAGACCTACAAAAAATCCTTGGATATCACAGGAGATACTAAATTTAATCGATGAAAGGAGAAAATATAAAAATGCAGTAAATGAGACAGGCAAAATGGAGTACAGACGACAAAGAAATGAGATTGAAGGGAAGTGCAAAATGGCTAAGCAGGAGTGGCTAGAAGGCCATTGCAAGAATGTAGAAGAATGTATAAATTGGGGAAAAATAGATACAGCCTACAGGAAAATAAAAGAAACATTTGGAGATAAGAAAAACAGCTCTATGAATATCAAGGACACTGATGGAAAACAAGTTTTCAGCAAAGAAGGGAAAGCTCAAAGGTGGAAAGAGTATATAGAGGAGCTCTACAAAGGAAATGAACTTCGAGACAATATTGTAGGAAGGGAGGAGGATGTAGATGAAGATGAAATAGGAGATACTGTACTGAGACAAGAATTTGACAGAGCCCTGAAAGACCTAAGTCGAAACAAGGCCCCTGGAGTAGATGATATTCCCTCAGAGCTACTGAAGTCTCTGGGAGAACCAGCCATGACAAAATTGTTTCACATTGTGTGTAAGATGTATGAGACAGGTGAAGTACCCTCAGACTTTAAGAAAAATGTTATAATCCCCATTTCAAAGAAAGAAGGTGCAGACAGGTGTGAAAACTACAGAACCATCAGTTTAATAAGTCATGGTTGCAAAATATTAACACGAATTATTTACAGAAGGATGGAAAAGCTGGTAGAAGCCGACCTCGGGGAAGATCAGTTTGGGTTTAGGAGAAATGTAGGAACACGGGAGGCAATACTCACTTTACGGCTTATCCTAGAAGATAGATTAAGAAAACGCAAACCTACATTTCTAGCTTTTGTAGATTTGGAGAAGGCTTTTCACAATGTTGATTGGAATAAACTCTTTCAAGTTCTGAAGGAAGCAGGAGTAAAATATAGGGAGCGTAAGGTTATTTACAACTTGTACAAAAACGAGACAGCGGTTGACAGAATTGAAGGGCATGAAAGGGATGCAGTGGTTGGAAAGGGAGTAAGACAGGATTGTAGCCTTTCTCCAATGCTATTCAATTTGTACATTGAGCAGGCTATAAAGGAAAGCAAGGAGAAATTTGGAGAAGGAATTAAAGTTCAGGGCAAAGAATTAAAACCTTTGCGATTTGCCGACGACATAATAATTCTGTCAGATACAGCAAAGGACCTGGAAGAGCTGTTGAATGGAATGGACAGTGTGCTGAAAGGTGCATATAAGATGAAGATTAACAAGAGCAAAACTAGGGTAATGGAGTGCAGTGTAAGAAAATCAGGTGATGCTGAAGGAATTAGATTGGGTAACGAAGCAATAAAGGAGGTAGATGAGTTTTGTTACTTGGGCAGTAAAATAACAAATGATGGTCGCAGTACAGAGGATATAAAATACAGAATGGCAATGGGATGAAAAGCGTTCTTGAAAAAGAGAAATTTGTTAACATCGAATATTGATTTAAGCCTAAGGAAGTCCTTTCTGAAGGCATTTGTGTGGAATGTTGCCCTGTATGGGAGTGAGACATGGATGCTAAACAGTGCAGACAGGAAGAGGATTGAGACTTTTGAAATATGGTGCTACAGAAGAATGCTGAAGATTAGGTGGGTGGATCGCGTAACTAATGAGGAGGTATTGAACAGAATTGGAGAGAAAAGAAATTTCTGGCATACCTTGACTAAAAGAAGGGATAGATTGGTAGGACACATTCTTAGACATCAAGGAATTGTGAATTTAGCATTCGAGGGAAGTGTGTGGGGTAAAAACCGCAGAGGAAGACCAAGACATGGATACAGTAAGCAGATTCAGACAGATGTAGGTTGCCGTTCTTATGTGAAGATGAAGAGGCTTGCTCAGGATAGGGTATTGTGGAGAGCTGCATCAAACCAATCTCCGGACTGAAGACCACAACAACAACACAAACCTTGTCCTGTCAAGCCGTACTCAAGTGATGCTCTTACAACATATGGCAATTAATTTTTATTCATAGAAAAATCTTTCTGTTTTCCTAAATTTTTACTACTTTCCGGGCGACTTTTCCAAATTTTTATTTGATGCGAACCTATCTCTTGCTTTCAACATGAAATGTACAAAATTTTATCGCAATTGGACGAATAGTATTGATAGCTCAGCGGAAAAAGTTGTTTTAGTTTTTCCCGATTTTCCTCTTTTCCGGACAACTTTTCCACATTTTATCACCGTTCCAACCTTCCCTGGACTTAAATGAATATTTCAAGACTAAAATTAACTAAATCTGTTCAGCCGTTCTCGTGTTTTAGCGAGACTAACGAACAGCAATTCATGTTTATATAGATATAGATAGTACTTTGATTGTCAGCGTGTAATACTGAAACTGAACTCTCTTTAGCAATCTTAATTTCCTTTTAATAAACGATCCGGCTACACTAACGATTTGCTTCCCTCACTTGCAGCAACAATTTCAGCTTCAATCCACGATTGTGCAACTTTTTGAATTTTACTTTCCACATTAGTGGCCCATTACAAAATTATAAAATTCCACTTGTTGAACGTCTAGTTAGTTTTTCATCTGCATGATCGGCATCACTATTAAGCTTCTGTTACGTTATTCATTGTTTTTCTCAACTGGATTCCATGATCAACTGCACCTTTTAGATAACAAAGTTTTTTTTTTCTTTTTGAAAAACAAGCATCTTTATAAACATGCAGCATTGAAAGGAAACTGTAATAATGTATAAGCAGTATGCTATGCAGGAAATAATTGGTAGAGGTAAAACCCTAGTGCTCTCGTCTAGAATCGTTGCCAGAAGGTGCAGAGCTGGTTATTAAAGCTATAAAAGAGGTTGATTACAGGAATAAGCGTGGTACGTAATCGAGTTTGAAAACATACCTTCATTGTACCTGTCGAATTTCTGGCTGGAAAGGGAAATTGAAGACGCCAATGTCGCTCTAAGCTAAAAAATAAACTAGACAAAATGAAAGTTACTCAAAAAAAAAGAATAAAAAACGAGTTGTATTCTGTGTATAGATATGTATTTGGGAACTTGTTTTCAGTATGTAAACTTGTATACATAATGTAATAAAAGTATTTGTGCTCTAATATTTGTGTGCTTATTTACTACCATTCTAAAAATCCTAAGAATCCAACATCTATGTGTCTCTATGTGTCTATATTTACAGTGGAATGACGACTCATTAAAAAAAATTGTAATGTTAAAATTGTACAAAGAAATTCCGCATTAGTGTGGAGTAGAATAGCCTTAATAGTTGTATTATTTGCCTGTATAGAGACCAGAAGAAGGGCACTCAAGCGCCCGAAACCGATCGTTAAAAATAAATAATCGCAAGCAACTGGTTGCTGCGTTTGATTAATTTATATTATTTAGGAAATAAAAGTTAAAATCCAGGCGCTGTTGGTTGGAGGATTTGCAGGAGGGAGGAGAGGTGCTACTATTTGGAGGAGAAAGTCTGCTATTAGTCCAAGCATTCTGTCACAGCGTAATGTTAATTTGCAAAAATTATTACCCAAAAAAAAAAAAAAAATGTGTAGGAGATTTCAAATAGAGTTTCTATTTTATGATACTCGAGCCTAGATGGCGAAATTTGCCGATAAAATAAACAAAGTTTAAAAAAACGGTTTTTACTAAATAAATAAACTACAATTCTGATGTGAAAATGTTAAATTAGAAAGTTGTATCCCTTAAGATTCTCTACGACTGCTTTTTTGCATGTATCGATTGATTTGATACGTTTCGAGTTATACCGAAAAAACACTTAAAAGTCATTAAAATCTAGATTCCTTATAACTCGACAACATCCACGTTTATAAACTTACTATTTACCACAAGTATGGCACGAAAGAAGTATAAACAAAAACTTTTATCGAAAAAATTAAAAATATCCTGTATTGTTTGAGATATATCGATTTTTTTTAAAGAGGCTCCTAGAAAATTGGCTAGAGTTGGTCAGGGGATCGATCTAGAGTAACGGTTCTCCATCTGTTTTCTTCGTGAAGAGCTGTAATATCATACTATTAAATAATTTTTTAAATTTTATTAGTTGTAAGTATCAAAGAATGACTTTAAAAAAAACTTGTACGTTTTTTGGCCTGTTTTCTTCAACTGACTATTTCTGTTTTTATGTTGCGAAAGGAACTGTTAAAGAACTATGTGGCTGACATTTTTCACAGACCAATAATGTTGCTCTACGACCTTCTGGAACTGAGATATATATACATTTTTCTTTAAAAAAATCTAGCGGACGTAATTTACATTTTACACCGATGTGCTTTATGGAGCTTAATACTGAGTACTTTCACCAGTAAGTGTTCTGTCTGACAACACTCTGAACGGCCCGCACTTCCAAATGACAAAATCGGTACAGTCATACGACCGCAGTCAGTTTTCAAAGTTGTCATTTTTACCAACTTGTCTAAAAAGTCGGCTCCAGCGTCTCAATCTCAAAAACGACTGTTCTAAATGAAAATGGTCGAATTATGGAAACTGTAAAGCATTTCATTCGATTCCATGATGGTGGCGGCGGCTGGTGCAGCAACAGTGTTGAATCTTACATGTTATAAAATAGGCTGTGTGTGTGTGTATGTATGTTCCACATCTCCTCTGCTACTAAACTACTGGACGATAACAACCAAATTTGCTACGCACGTTCCTTAATATCAGGCAACAATCGCTATCGGGGTAAGATCACCTACGACACATAACTAAGCAGATATGACGTCATAAACAATGAGATGCGCAAAAATTGCTGCGTACAACGACAATGCTGCACATTTTCTCCCAAACCACGGAACCGATTTCAACCAGATTTGGTGCACATATTCCTTACGTAAGATAACAATTGCTGTAAGGAGAACGAACCACATACGACATATAGTTCAGGGGACATAACGTCATGAACAATAGGAATCGCAAAAAACTGCTACATGTTGCGACGAGGCTTTATAAGACTTCATGAAGATATGCCTATTTCTGACACGTTTCGCAAACGTATTAAAAATGACATATTTTCATGCGCTTTTCACAGGATATTTGAGCTAAGATTGGGGCAACATAGAGACATGATTTCATCAAAATCAGATCACGGAAAAAAAGATACATCGCAATCTTAAGTGGTTTCAGAAACTTCCTGTTCATCTATTAGAAATACCTAATCCCCTAAATTACTTCACGGATTTGCATGGGACAACTTCGTTTTCGTAAAAGTGGAATCAGATGTAGGTTATGCTTGAAGTGTGGATTGCGTAGTACAGCAAAGAAGCGATAGAGGCGCTGTAGTGCACCAAAGAACTAATAAACACCGCTGATGCATAATAAGGAAGAGAACGTCTGGGGCAGAATTAAGCAATCTTATGTCTACGAATACCAACAAACATTGAACATAGTGTTACTGATTTCGCTTTGTGTATTAAGTATTTAACGACATTTCCTTGCTTATTTGAGTACGTTTCACCTTTCGTATCAAAAACTTTATGAAGATACAACGTTTTTAAAAATGACTTTTACTTACATTTGACATCTTTGCTAGGACAACTGAGTTTATTGACAGTGCGATCCAACAAGGATTCTATTCTTAACTGACTTGAGGTCCGGAACCCTAAAAAGCCATGATACACACAGGTCCTCCTTCAACAACCGTTGCGAAGCACGGGCATATAAGCTAGTCATTAAATAATTCTCAGTCTCTGTTGCATATATTTTTTTTATTCTCCAATAACACGTTTCGCGCTGTTGGCGCATCATCAGACTGGAAACAGACAAATGTTTCATTACAGTCCGTGTACCTGGCGGGCAGCGAATCTAATGTCAGTAAATTTTGAAAAGTCAGACTTACTTGGGCGGAGATGGAGTCACAGAACTATCTAAGGCTGTGGTGGAGGTAGCTCACAGACGTACATTACTAGACTAGTAAACTTGCCTCTGAGACTGAAGCCTCATACCGCCATGCTTGCCTTACCTCATGCCAAAAAGTTTCCGTACGGTAATATTACGATCTTCTGACACGATATGTTGTTGTAAGCTTTAGCCTACTAGTTGGTTTGAACATGGTTTGCATTTGAGATAACACATCCCCAATAGTTGACTTTAACAGTTATGCCTACATTGTCGAATCGTGTTTTGAGAAGAACGTGTTTCGTACGCTTACATTTTACTTACTGTCCTGGCGGCCTCACGTGATTATGTTGTCAGTCGTGTGACGTTGGCGTTAGCAATTCGCTTGACGATGCAAATTGTTTTGTCATGACAACTAAGTTTTACGAGGGCAATTACTGTTTCTAAGTGAACGAGGGCTCACACAATAATCTGTCAACCGTAGAGCACGGACAGTATTGTTTGTTTACTTCATCATCTCTACCAAACACTAATCGACTCACACTGTATGGATTACTAAGACTATCGGCACCTTGATTAGGGCTTTCTACCGTTTTGTTGATGTTGCCAACATAATCATACGAGGCCACTGAGGTGACGAGTAAAATTTAACCGCTACATACATTTAAATCGGATTGTAATTATGAGAAGAATAAAGTTACCTTTTCTTCACGACAAGTGGTTCAAACATTTAACGTTATTGTTTCCGCAATTCCAGTATTAAACTATGACTTTCTACATAAAAGATCGCCACTCGTAACCTCACTTTGAAAATCGGGTATTAGGTTAACGAATTGACGTGACGGACAGTGTGAATACAACGTGACGTGACGGACAGTGTGAAATGGCCTCATATCTTCGGTTTGCCGTACCAAAAATTACAGCTACATACAACTCATGAATCAACCAAAATGTCAAATCTCTACAGACAGCGTAGTTACATGGGTTCATCCGTATTTTTACAAATGTTTTCTGTAAATACACATACGACTGCTTTCACGTTATAGTATAGAAATATGGCGGCGAGACTTCAGTGACGCCAATGATATTGTATACGGCATTGCCAGTCTAGTAATGTATGTCTGTGAGATAGCTTAACAATTTGTGTTATGTCATTGGGCCCCTGCAAAGAGGTAAACGTACAAAGTACGTAACGTAACGTCTATCTGAAGTAGAGTAACTAGGGACTAAAGGGGTACAGTATGGAAATTAATAGAACGCTTTTTATATGATGAAACTCACCATAGCAGCAGAGGAGTCGCTGTCGCGGCAGGTCTACGTTTACAGCTGGCAGTATTTTTAATAACTGCGGAACATAAAATAATGTGACCGTTAAATAGAGCGGTATGAGCAGGGTTAACAGTCTGCGAGAATGAGTGGCTTGCCAAGCGGTAGCTTGCTATTATCAGAGATGTTTGTGACGTGGGAGAATGATTCTTGTGAAATGATACGAGGGTAAGTCAATTATTATCCGCTATTTAGTTATATTTTTGTTTATGTTGGTAGTACTGTCATTTTACGTTGGTGACGCATGCTTTGTTTATTTGTTGTTATATCTTTGCAATTTTCAAGCTGCTACGTTAGTTTCGTTGTCGCTGCCTTGCTGTTAATCATGGCTGCTCCGCTGTCTATTTGCACCAAAGAAGAGCAACGTTCAGTGATACGTTTTTGTGGGCGGAAGGCGTATCAGGGGCCGAAATTCATAGAAGACTTTCAGTACAGTACGGGAGCAGTGTTTTGCCACAACGAAGTGTGTACGATTTAAAAATTCCGAAATGGTCGCACGAGTGTTAAGCACGATGAAGGAGCCGGACGACCGTTTACCGCCACAAATGAAGAAACCACTGAGCGATCACGTGAAATGATTCTCTTAGACAGACGATTAACTATTGATGTAGTGACTCATCGTCTTCAAATTAGTCACGGTTCTGCCTACTAAATTATTCACAACAGACTTGGGTTTCGTAAAGTTTGTGCAAGATGGGTCCCAAAACAACTCACACAGTTGCATAAGCAAAAGCGCCTCGGCATCTGCTAAAAACATTTGGATCGCTATGGTAGCGAAGGGGACAACTTCTGAGACAGAATCATTACTGGTGACGAAACATGGATCCATCATTAGGAGCCGGAGAGTAAACGGCAGATTATGGAATGGAAACATCCAAATTCGCCGTGCAAGAAAAAGTTCAAGACCCAACCGTCCGCAGTAAAACTGATGCTTTCGGTTTTTTGGGATACTCGACGTCCTGTACTGGCGAAAGGGGCACAACAATAAACAGTGTACGTTACAGTGAGATGCTTACTGAAGTCTGCAATTCGAAGCAAACGCCGAGGATTGCTGTCAGAAGGTGTTGTGTTGTTGCACGACAATGCCCGTCCGCCTACTGCTGTCCACACTGCTGAAACGCCCCAGAAACTCAAATTCCAAGTCCTTGATCGTCCTACATATAGTTCCGATCTTGCCCCTTCTGACTATCACTTGTTTGGTCCACTCAAACAGGCATTAAGGGGCGTCGATTTGACTCGGACGAAGCAGTGAAGGAAGCGGTGCATTCCTGGCTCGCAGCTCAACCGAAAACCTTCTTTTATGAGGGCATAAGGAAGCTTGTAGAGCGATGGACGAAGTGCACTGAAAAGCAAGGAGGCTATGTCGAAAAATGATGTTCTTGTAAGTTTCGTATTTTATTACAATAAAATTTCATAACTACTTTGCGGATAATAATTGACTTGTAATGAAGCAATAATAAATGAATAAAAACGAAATTATTAGAGGCCTGGGGGTGGGGCGGAAGAAAGATGTTGCGAATAGGGTATTTGACTGTTTTCTGGGAATCGTTTTAAATTGTTAATTGTGTCATATTATGGTCCGAACATGCTTTTTTACCTCGTGGATCGTGGATTTAAGTACTTAAAAAAAAAAAAAAAAAAAAAAAATGAAATTCAAATAATTTGAAAGCCCGCTAAAACGCTACATTGGCGTCACGTGGTGCCTGTGACGTCATACAACACGCTGCTGCTGCTGCTCTCGTAAGATAAACAAACACCTGTATATTGTTTGGGCCGAGGCCTCGTGTTTGGGCGTTAACGTTTGCATAGTGACCTACAAATATTGCTTAGTTCCGCACTGTACCAATACATCTGTCAAGACTCCAGAAAAATTGTTCTTGCAAGTATCACAAAATGAGAAGATACGCAAAAAGTGGTTGACACTGGCACGAAGAGATCCAAATGAAATAGCGGCTACTTCATGTGTGTATTTCTGTGAGGATCATTTTGATCTAAGTAAACAATATTATTCCATTGGTAAACTAAACTGTTTAGTATCATTCTCTTTTTCTGCAAAGGTGTAAAGTAGTATTATGTGCAGGTTAATGACCTGATGTTTACATTTGCGAAGTAAAACTTCATAATGTTACACGCCTACGATTTATGTGTAATTATAGCCGTTTCCTAATATATTTGGTGAAAGAACAACATGAATATTGTTGCGGCCCACTATAAAAGTATAGCACTGATTATTTATCTCCAGTAAGTGCAATTTTATCACCAATAGATCTTAGATAAAATAACGTAAGCCTTTTCTTTTGCACAGGGCTCTACCAAGCAATTTTCATTGCAAGTAAATAACATTTCAACTGATTTTTTTTATTATTATGGATGGGGCTTCGTATGTGGACGAGTAAACCCAAATGGATTAGTTTGTAGTGTCAAAAGTAGTGACACATTCATATCAAACCAAATCTTGAATATGGAAGGAAAATACTGATTTGCATGGCAGAAAGTTTACACACAATCGCAAACATTCACTCATAAAAACAACAAACCAGAAAAGCGCTGTAATTTCGGCGCTATAAATTTATTCCATCGCGTCTCGCTCGCAATGTTTACGTGAAAGTGACATGCCTTAGGCTACGCGAAATGTGCGTTGCCAACCTACGAGCGATATGAAAACACCGCCGACGCAACCCGCTGTCCCTGTTCTAGAATATAGATATATTGTATAACTATACAAAAGGCATTTTTGCTGTATTTTACAGGTTTTGGTGTTTTACTTTGCACCAGTATTGAAGTAGTTAAATAAAATTACTTCCTTAACTGTTGTTGTTGTTGTTGATGATGTTGCCAACATAATCACTCAAGGCCGCTTGGATAGAAGATAAAATTTCACCCTTTATTGCAAAATATGGTGACTTCATATTAAGTCTGCTGACATCAACAAATAGGGTACTTTTTTCCAATGGCATAAAATATCTCTCGAAATAATTAGCTTCAAAATGTAGGTATGCATTACTTACAATGCGGTTTTCACGTTTCTTATTTCAGGCACGTAAAAATTTGGATTGTTTTTAAAGAATGAAGGCACCATAATTGCATCCACTTTAGGGAGGTTTCCGCTGTCATCCTTCACATAACCATCTTCCACTGTGGCATAACAACTGTAAACGCGTTTAGATCACGAAAAAACTGAACTTAAAGCTGCGAAATGGAGGAAACGGGTACAATAATACAGCTCCGATTTCTAGATGCCGCGCTGTAGGTGTTCTATGACGTCACCAGTACTTCAGCCAGTAACGGAGTGTTTTCGATCACGTGATCTAATCGTGAAATTGGATGATTTTTAAGCTTTAATTACGTAAAAATAACAGATGTTTTGTAAGAATTATGAGCGAAAATGCTGTCTGAATGTTATAATCATTCAGAATAACAACAATTCGAACCATATTTTTAACACAGGAAACTACCCTATTGTCAGAAGGGGGGTTATTTGGAAAAAGATGGATAACATGATGTCGTAAAAAGTTAGATTTTTTTGTAATGAGCTGTTCGTTGAGACTGTGTTGTGGGGACCGTTTCACAAACTTAGTGATTTCTAATTCTTCAACAAGTGAGAAATTTTTTTCCCCTCGGGGGCGATGTGAAGAACTTGCAATGTGTCTAGGGGGGGGGGGGTGAATGTGTTTGCTTCTCTTGAGAAGCTCGGAAAAGGCCGAATTATTTTTGGCAGCGCCTTTCTTAGTTAAAAGATGTTCTTGGAACCTGGTTTGGAAGGCTCGTCCAGGCACTGCAAACATTGTATTTTGTAGACGCCTGACTGGCTAAAAGAGTCTTTAACTAGCCGTTCACTGTGGTGAAAGCGATGCTGGATCTCGTCATTGATCGTGAAGGCTACTTTTATGTGGGTGGTTTTAAGAAGTTCGGCGAGTCTGTAAGAGAGATTTCCTATGGACGGTAACGATTTTGTATTTATTTTACACTACCTTAAACCCGCGGCTCCGCTCGCGTGTTGGTTGATTATGATAGATAAGCTATCTTTCAGTAGTGTGCTGTGAGACTGGTTTTGAAGAATGAAATGAAATACAATACCTTCTTTAAAAAGAAACATTTTCAATCAACATTCAAATAAAAAAAAATGAAATTACGTCAAGTGCTTAATGATTCACAATAAATAATACATATATTATTTCTTATAGCCTGTGTTGCAATATCTCAACACGTATGGTGAGAGTAATGTCCAAATTCATTCATTTTAGGGCATTCTGGTAAACTACGTTATTTGTATAAAAGAAACTTCTTTTTTACTGCTTTGTTTATTTATTCTTATATTTCCTTATTCGTATTCTTATCCTTACACAGAAAGAGCTGAATACATTGTAGTACGCATAGACCAAAGATATGGTCTGTGGCATCACGTTTCGCTGTATGTAAACGCATAGACCAAAGATATGGTCTGTAGCATCACGTTTTGCTGTATGTAACCCCCTTGCTATAGAGTCGCAAACGTCATCGCTGGCCTTCAGTCCGAATTTTTTATAATTTGTCGACTTTCAACCATATCTTCCACCCACTTATTGCTATAGGCATGGAACTGCTATGGTGTACAACGGGAGACTTCGGACAACAATTACACACAGACCATTCGTTTGCATTCTGTAGTTTTCGCTGCAGAGCGAAATATTAACACTCACACACACACACACACACACACACACACACGCGCGCGCGCGTAGAATTTTATATACACCACTATAAAACCGTGCCTAAAACCTTCCTCAGGTATAGATTAGTAACTGTACATATATTGAAGTCTCTACGTCTACGTGATAAGCGTACACCGAACGACATTGACATTAATATATATAGATAAATAGGTATCCGATCGCCATAAAACCGTGCCTAAAGCCTTCTACGGGTAGACATTAATAACTGTACAAAAGTTTAGCTCTTTATATCGTGTGGTCCAGTCGTGATAAACGTAGACCGAACAGACATTCACATTTACAGATATAGATTTTTCATTTTACAAATTTTCTATCACTCAAATGTGAATGCATATTGGCCAATACTATGTAGCTACTTGATTTGCTTCTAGCACGCGAATCTTAGCATATAAGTCATTGATAAAAATAAACGTGAATCAAAAGAATTATACGAAATTTCATTTCACTGAATACGACCGATATATAAAAAAGAGCCAAGGAAATAGAATTACTTTGGTTTTCAAGTGGATGAACGTTCAATATTACTTGAAAATAAAAATAAAAATTGGTACTTTTCTAAGGTGAAATTTCATTCTTGACAATTTCCATAATTCGACAATTTTCATTTCGGGCAGTCGTTCTTGAGATCGAGAAGCTGGAGCCGACTTTTTAGGCAAGTTGGTAAAAATGACAACTTTGAAAACTGATTGCAGAAATAGTCAGTTGAAGAAAACGGGCCCAAAAAACGTGCGACTTTTTTAAAGTCATTATTTGATACTTATAACTAACAAAATTTAAAAAATTATTTAATAGTACGATATTACAGCTCTTCACGAAGAAAACAGATGGAGAACCGTTGCTCTAGGTCGATCCTCTCACCAGCTCTAGGTAATTTTCTAGGAGCCTTTTCTTCCAATAAAGTCTTTTTCGACTTGAAGATGGCAGTGAAGATGGGGAGCTAGATGTAACTGCACCATTGTCGCCGTAAATTGGTGATTGAAAATCGTTGTGACTATAAAACGCATAGAGAGAAGTTACTATCTTGATTATTGTTTATTCCGTATGTGTCATGATCCAATGCTGATTTTCTATATTGTTTTGCTCTGCTATTGAAAACGTGTGCGTTGGTTGTGCTCTTGTCTACATTACTATGGCGTTACATAGTTGTGGCTTTGTGACAGCAGCTCAAGAACGAATTATTGTATGCACTTTTATTGTGCAATAGCAGCTGAAAGCCGTTTCGTCTGCTGTGTGTATAGAGGCTAGTGTTGCAACGTCGCTAAAGCAGTGTAGCCAACTTAACTCGCCTTAATGCCAAATGTCAAGTGCAATGTTTCAGCGGCCCGGGTATAATCTTCTCTATATATAAAAGGCAGTGTCCCAATTGACTTAACTGACTGACTGACTGACTCATCATCGCCCAGCCCAAACCACTGAAGATAGAAGCTTGAAATTTGTGGAGGGTGTTGATCTTACTCTGTAGGCGTCATTTAAGAAGCGATTTTTCGATATTCCGTCCGTAAGGGGGTGAAATAGGGGATGAAACGTTTTTTGAAAATAAGTAGCTATTTAGGCAATTTTGAAGCTAGAACTACAAAATTTCGGATTTTAATTCAGGGTTCGAATTTAAAAGACACGTGTTTCGGCTTTTTTTGAAATTCGACAAATAAGGGGGTAAAATAGGTGACGCAAAAATTGATTTTCAAAAATATGTTGCTGTTAACTCAAATTTTAAGCTACAACTACGAAACTTCGGATATGGAGTCTTGGCCAGGATTAAAAATCCATGATTTTTAGTATTTTTGGAAATTCAACAAGTAAGAGGGTTAAATGGAGGATCAAAAATTCTTTTTGAAAACACGTTGCTATTGATACAATTTTGAAGCTAGAGCTGCAAAAATTGATATTTGTATAGTTGGTTAGACGTTAAAAAATACGTGTTTCGGTATTTTTTTAAATTCACCCATCAACGGAGTTAAATTGGAGAGGGGGTGTTTTTCAAAAATATGTTCCTATTTAGGAAATTTTGAAGTTAGAACTGCAAATTTTCGGATTTGGATTCGCGGTTCAATTTAAAAGACACGTGTTTCGGTATTTTATTGAAATTCGACCAATAAGGGGGTGAAATACTACATGCTTTAACTACGAAACTTAATATATGTATTCTTCATCAGGATTAAAAAGAAACAACTGGTGCAGACCAACCAGCCTACGTATGCAAAGCAGCGGGGGTTCAGCTAGTTTGCTTATATGCGGTGAACGTTGTACGTTACGATTCTTATTTGAGTTTCTTCATATAGTCAGATTGACATTAAATATAGCCTAAGATTATGCCAGGATTCTAAAGAAGCAATGAAGAGAAACCGCACAACGATACGTTCGGTACTCCTGGAGTTATAAAAGGTTAAAGGGGCAGACAGAGGAAAAAATGTGCTTCTATTTTATGTAGTAGTATGATTTGCTATCCCTAGCTGAAATGTGTAATTATTTATGGAAAAACGAAATTATCAAAAAGAAAGGCCTTAGAATATTTGGAAACGGAATTAACTGACAGCAAACTCAGTGAAGTGCCGTGTGCTCGCAGCCAGAGATGTACATAAACAACACAGAGAGGCTACAGAGGAGCTACAGCGCTCTGGGTGGCAGGACTGAGCAACACTGGACGCCATATTTGAGAACGTCAGTTTGAAGCAGCAGCGTTAGCGGACGCTTCTGTTTGTGATCTAAACTAACGTGTCAGCGCTATTATTAGTGGCAAATCACGCCCTGTGTACGTCTGGTGCACAACTGCAGCAACCGCAGTGATAAAACTGTTGGAATAACACACATGAAGAAAGAGATATATAACTAGGTCTTCGTGTATCAGCGTGTATTTGTCTATAAACATTCATTATACTTAACTTCCGCATTTACCAAGTTTCAAAATTATGTTTACTTCACGACAGTCAAAAAGCTAGGCAGAGGACAGGTGTATTTGGTGTGTTTTAATGTAATGACAGTTGTTTATATAGTGTACAAAATCGTATTAACCATTGGGTAAGTAGCCTAGGTATATGAACTGTAATTAAACTATTCTTTAAACAGATTTCCTTTGAAAAACAAGGAGTTGCCAACCCAATGGGTAACCAGTATGAGACGTGATAAGTGGCAACCTACAAATTATAGTTCCATACGCTCTTCTCATTTTGAAGAAAAGTTATCTATGCTATCACCGATCGCAAGCGGCTACTTCCAAATGCCATTACGATACTGAGCACCTACAGAAAGCAAAAGCTGTTAGGAGAGTACCAAGGAAACGTCAAATTGTGGAGAGCTTGATTAATACCTAATACACTTCAAAACATGCAACATCATTTGAACCACAGGCAGAATAAAGGTAATTAAGGACTTTAAAGAAATTCGCCTGTGTATATAGGGAAGATATGTTGGCAAATACAAAGGATTATTGACATTATAGTAGCCGGCCGCGGTGGCCGAGGTGACTGAGGCGCTCCAGTCATGGTCAGCACGGCCACTACGGTCGGGGGTTATTTGTGCCGTCCTAGTTCGTAAGTAGTTCATAAGTAGTTTGTTAGTTTAGGGACTGATGACCCTGTAGTTAAGTCCCATAAGCTTAACAAACATTTGAACATTTTTTTTGACATTATAGTAACATCAAATAATGCAGCAGTTCGACGATTGTAAACGTTATACTTAGGATGCAGTAGTACACGAGAAATACTATTCGGAGTGGGAATTACTATACGAAATGTGTCGCCCAGAAATTCAGGAAAAATCAAGACTGGCAGTGTTTAATATGAAACCTATGATTCAGTTGTTAGCAGACGCCCGGTGCCACCTGGCGTTCTCAAAGATGGCGGCCGTCTTTCCGATTGGCTTCAACTATGGCGGCGCAGTGGCCAGTCTGTGTTGTTTATACAGGCCTTTGCTCGCAGCTGCGGCCGCCATCTTGGTTGGGTGTCGCGCTCTCAGACGGCTTCGCTTCACTGTCGTCGTGAGTACGGCCCCTCTACGTTATCCAGTGCTCGGTGGTGCGGTCTAGGGATGGGCTATGAGCGCTCTCGAAAAACGCGCGACGCTAAGGAAAATTCTCGGGAAATTCTCGAGTACTCTCGAGAAGTCGTCGACGGTGCTGCGCTCTCTGGAGGCCGAGCGAAACTACTCTACAGGGTTGCATTATGACCAACGAGCTTGAATTTCATAGAGTGGCGATAGGCCCGCCATGCATCCTTTAAGGGTTCTGCCAATGAAACACAGTCTCTGGTTCGCCTTTCCCACCACATTATCTACGAGAATGAAACTTTCACTCTGCAGCGGAGTGTGCGCTGATATGAAACTTCCTCGCAGATTAAAATTTTAATCTGCCAGGAAGTTTCATATCAGCGCACACTCCGCTGCAGAGTGAAGTTTCGTTCTGGAAACATCCCTTAGGCTGTGGCTAAGCCATGTCTCCACCATATCCTTTCTTCCAGGAGTGCTAGTCTTGCGTGTTTGCAAGAGAGCTTCTGTGAAGTTTGGAAAGTAGGAGGCGAGGTACTGGGGGAAGTAAAGTTGTGAGGCGGCATCGTGAGTCGTGTCGGGGTAGCTCAGTCGGTAGAGCGCTTGCCCGCGAAAGGCAAAGGTCCCAGGTTCGAGTCCCGGTTCCGGCACACAATTTTAATCTGCCAGGAAGTTTCACATTATCTACGTCTTCTTTCCAGTCTAAGTCTGAAGTAATAGTAATTCCTAGGTATTTTGTGAAGTTTACGGCCTTCGCTTTAACCATTGTAACATTAACTCAATTTTCAATTAGTATTTCACAGAATGTGGCAATAGCAGCAAACAGAAAGTCCTTTCCTCATCTCCTTCAAATTCACTATCACTAAATGACTCACCCCAATGCACTTTGGCTTCCAGGAACGACAGAAATTCCATTTTCGATATTTTCTGTAGCTATCAGTAAAATTTAAACATTCTGTAATTTCCCAGTACCTACGGGAATCGAAGCGGGTGCGGTATGATGTCGTTCTCACTCGAGCGATGTTTGTCCAACAAGTGAATGTCGCGGTATGAAGGGCAATTTAACGAAACACGAAAAGTGGCCGAACGTATATCAAGGTCCATTTAGCTACTGTACTACATTCATGGCCGAAGTTGAAGAATTTGTAATGAATTTTGACTGGCACTTACCTCACTCGTCACCGACATAGTCTTTGTTGACGATGTCAAAGATTAACTTTCTACGCGTTGTCATTCCAATACAGTAACAGCTATGTCGTAAATACGGATATTTTTTGTGAGCTCTGCTTTTAATGAAAATATTCTACATACACCCGTAACTGATAGGTACGAAGTATGTCATTCCCTTTTACACGAGATTAAACAATATCTAATACATAATACTATATTCCACGGTCACCGCGCAACAGAACATCCAAAACCACCACCGAAGCCAGGGCCGGCGCAAGGCACGTGCGAAATGTGCGGCCGCTCGGGGCGGCACTTTCCGAGGGGGAGGGGCGGCGAATCTGAATCAAATGTTTGTCTAGCTTATGGGACTTAACTACGGGGTCATCAGTCCCTAAACTTACAAACTACTTATGAACTACTTACGAACTAGGACGGCACAAATATCCATGCCCGAGGGGGATTGGAACCCCCGACCGCAGTGGCCGTGCAGACCGTGACTGGAGCGCCTCAGTCCCCTCGGCCACCGCGGCCGGTGAGGCGAATCTGCCGGCCCCATTTCATTTTAATTTTTTAGGACAAACTCAACATGCATGTGCAAGAGGGGATTGGAAACCAAACCTCGGAGGAAGGCGTAAATTGAATGATACTGCAGTTCTGCCAAACCCCCTCCAGACGGTAGGAGGAGGCGGAGTCCCTTGAGCATGTGACTGGTCTTCAGTAGCGCTTCCAAGCGGCAGACAGCAAAAGCTTCCGTCACTTTTGTTTACACTTTACGTGCGTTGTTGCGTGTTTTACGTGTAGGTTAGGTTGTGTGAATTCCGTTCCCAGAGCAGACACGGCAAAGTAACATGAAAATATTGTACAGCAGTCTGAACACAAGAGCGAATTGCTGCCTTCCTTATGTGATTTTAGCAGCCTCAAACGAAACGGGAAGCTTCAATGCTTTATTCTTCTATTCGTGATGTAACTACCCGTGGGAAAAAAAAATCATTAGTTTTGTAATGAATGTCAATTGAGTGTGGAAGCACCTCTCACGTCTTTCCACCGAACAAAATGTAAAAAATGATGCTGACAACATTCTTATACCGATATCCGAATATTAGAGCCGACGTGTGTAATTTTTGCCAAGTTTATGAAATAAAATATATATATATTTCTCACCATCTGATATAGAATGTCTCATTTGCTGTAAGTGCGTTTTAAAAACGTAATTTATGAAACATTTATAATTATACATATCAAAGACATGTGGGCTACAGTCATCTCCCTATAATAATAATTTCGTGTGGCCCGTTGGCCAGGTGCAAGTCTTTAAATTGGACGGCACTTCGGCGACTTGCGTAAAAGAATGTGTGTTGTCACATGCCTTTATTCTCTTTAAACTCGTAGCCAGTAGCGTAGGTGTGAATTTAAGTTTACTGTTTATTAGTAAAAACACCAGTGGCAGTCAGTCAGCACAGACAGATAAAGACCATAATTTTTTATTCCTGTAGTGGAGACTATGGTAATTAGAACATAAATCAAATAATATATGAGATAAAATTTACGGTACCGGTAGGCCTGAGTTAATGTTTAAACTTTTCCAATTCTATGATTTTTGTTTCTACTTCAGAACTGTCCCACTTCTTCAGGCTTCCAATTTATGTAGCATATTGTAGGGATAGTATGGAGAAACGTAACCTTGGTAGTACCTACTATGAAATTTCACTGAAATAGGAACATTCATGAGCTACAGACGTCAAAAATATAAAAATACTAGCTGAACGCCCCGCTGCTTTGCATGCGTAGGTTGTTTGGTCTGCAGCAGTTGTTTCTTTGTAATCCTGATCAAGAATCCATATATTAAGTTTCGTAGTTATAGCTTGAAATTTGAGTTAACAGCACCATATTTCTGAAAATCAATTTTTGCATCCCGTATTTCATCCCCTTATTAGTCTAATTTCCAAAAATACCAAAACACGTGTCTTTTAAATTCGAACCCCGAATCCAAATCCGAAAATTTGTAGTTCTAACTTCAAAATTGCCAAAAAAGTAACATTTTTCGGAAAACACCCCCTCTCCAATTTAACCCCATTGATGGTTGAATTTCCAAAAATACCAAACACGTATTTTTTAACGTCTAACCAACTATACAAATATCAATTTTTGCAGCTCTAGCTTCAAAATTGTATCAATAGCAACGTGTTTTCAAAAAGAATTTTTTATCCTCTATTTAACCCTCTTACTTGTTGAATTTCCAAAAATACTAAAAATCATGGATTTTTAATCCTGGCCAAGACTCCATATCCGAAGTTTCGTAGTTGTAGCTTAAAATTTGGTTTAACAGCAACATAGTTTTGAAAATCCAATTTTTGCTTCACCTATTTTACCCCCTTATTTGTCGAATTTCAAAAAATGCCGAAACACGTGTCTTTTAAATTCGAAGCCTGAATTAAACCCCGAAATTTTGTAGATCTAGCTTCAAAATTGCCTAAATAGCTACGTATTTTCAAAAAAACGTTTCATTCCCTATTTCACCCCCTTACGGACGGAATGTCGAAAAATCGCTTCTTAAATGACGCCTACAGAGTAAGATCAACACCCTCCACAAATTTCAAGTTTCTGTCTTCAGTGGTTTGGGCTGGACGACGATGAGTCAGTCAGTCGGGACACTTGCTTTTATATATAGAGATAGATAGATAGATGAAGATAAGGCAGCAACAGCTGACAGCGTTAAGCTTTTGCTTTCTGCCGCTGGGAAGCGCTGCTGCAGACTATAATAGTCACGTGCACAACATGCCCCGCCTCCTTCTGCCCTCGTGGAGGGGATGTGGCACAACTGTAGCACAGTCTAATAGATACAGCGCGACACTCACTGCTGTGAAAGCTGGTACCGCCGGACACTTGGAGCGACACTAGCGCTCCAAGCGGTCGTAAAGCCGGCTGTCCCTTAACGCCGTATACGACACATTAATAACGCCCGCTTGTAATTACTTTTATGTGTGGTTTTGTATATATTCTTGCATTACAAGCTGTATTTAAGTATCTTGACACATGACTGATTGTAAAAGAAACGTAAACCGAGCAAAAACTCCGTGTGATCGGAAACAGACTGCAATTGTGCAATATGTTACGAAATAATCTTTAGAAATTGCTTGCAGCTTACCTTGCTGGTAGTGACAGACAAACATAGTATTTTGTGCAGACAAGCCTATAATAGAACTTCTAAGGGACAGTTAAATATCAACAAATGTAAATTTAGTAAAAACTTGTGAATAAACTGACGCTAACTGCAACATATGTATGACGAAATTCTTCAGACATTGCACCTTACTTTGCTGCTAAAAACATAGTATTTCGCACATGAGAAGCATGTAATTGGTCTTCCCGGTGTTAAAAGATGCGAAACAATGTTTTTTCCCTGCTTTTTAGTTATGAGAACACCCACTGGCTATGAAACTTTCATCTAATATAATTTTGCTACGAGGCTATTTCATTTATATGTTAACATAATACGTCGATTACACGACAGTCTAAATGTCATATTATACGAATGATCCTGAGTCATTATCACAGTCTGTTTACATATGGTTCGAAGATGAGGGAGGAGTGGGAGGGGGCGGGGCGACAATCGTCTGTAAAATAAGACGCCTCTGTGGTTTCAGATAAATAGGTTTATATGTTAGACTGTGGTTTCCATTAGATAAAGCGGAAAACATTTAACCTTTCAAACATTAATAACGGTAACAATGAACACTTCTTTCCCATACATTTCTTATACATTTGCCTCTATAGTGAATTACTTCCGAATGCCCAGACAAAAATGTTTCTAGCTGTGATGTAGCAGCAACCGCAGTCGTAATACAGTACTTGTTTCAGGACACAGTTTAATTTCTTCCGCCTTTACATTATGACGTCTTTGCGGTAGTTTCCTCTTCATTCGAAATTTCGGTGGTTTGTTTGAAGCATCGAACAATCTAGGCACAGCATTCCACACCAGGTTCTTCCGTTCATCATTCATGAACTGGTTTGCATGGAAGTGTAGCGAGCAGAACTTGACATTATCACGTAAATACGCGGCAACTTTATTCAAAAGATCCTGTCGCCTGCTATTTATAAGCCATTTCTTGGTCCTAAAAAGAAATAATCTTCAATGTGTGTGTGTTGCTCACTAGATAATTGTAAATAAGCATTACCGAAACTTTATGTTACATACCTCTCAGGCTCTGTAGAAAACCTAAAGAATGATAAATATGACGTATTCTAGTTTTTGTTGCTGCAATTTATTGCACTACACACGCTTCCCTTCGCAAAAACTATTTTGTACACTAAAACACAGAACAAACACACGTATCGTATACGATACAGAGCAACGTGGCTTTACGTCCGCAAGGAGCGCTGCAGTCGCCTAGTATAACAAAAATCAGCGGTAGTGTCGCGACTGTATATGTTACACTGTGGTAGAGTTGTGGCGATTTGTCAATGGGTCGTTCATTTGAACGAATCCAAATAAAGAATCGTAAGAATCGAATCGTGATTCGGACGAATCGTCGTTCAAAAGAATCGTCTGTCTCGAGACGATTCTTAAGTTCCAACGATTCACGATTCGAAGGCGACTGCCGAATCTTCCCGAATCGTGCCGAATGCCGGAGAGAAGAGGGGGGACGATTCGTCGTTCAAAAGAATCGCCTGTCTAACGATTCATGATTCGAAAAGCAAGTAGCGAATCGCGCCGAATAATTACGAAAGCCAGAAAGCGTGTGAACAAAGGAATCACAGAACGAAGATCGTGAGCTGTTAATTATTAGCCTAATCACGAATTACACATGACAGAAACAAAACGCAGCGAAATACACAGCTGCCAATACATACGAATATACGTCTTTTATAAAGTTTACATATTATGTATTTAAACGATCAATCATTACACATTTATATTTCGCATATCCCGGAAATGGCTGTAACGATTTAGATTAAATTTTGTTTTTAGAGAGGTTTAAGCTTTTCGAGTTCATCTACGTAGTTATAGTTTTTGTAAAAAATCAATTTTACAAACATATTCTTTTTATATAAAAACGCGATTTTAAATGTTTTTAAAGTCATCTCAAAAATCTTTTTTGCCATTTTGGTTTTTACGTTATCAGCTTTCCTGAAAGAAATCGATTTTAGAAAAAAGAAACATATAATAAACGTGAATTTCTTGCATCTCGAAAGAAATATAATATTTGGAACGGATTTTTATTTTTAATGTTTATTTCGTGTTTCCTTCAACTAATTGATTTTACATAAGTATTTTATAATGATTAGATACCTATTAATTACCATATATTTAATTATATTTATACGTTCACTAAACCTGCAACGCTACTAAATGAGCTATGATTACAGCAGAAATAATTGGTAGCGCTAAACTTCAGACTATTTTCTCGAGAATTTTTGAGAGCTGAATCGAATGACTTTGCTTCATTATTATTTTAAATCTGAACTTTATGCACCATAAGTATTAAAAAATCCGATACCTATATTGTCACCTTTTCGGCATTTTGTTACAATCGTGCCGTCGCAGACCAGAAACAATCGTGAACGAATCGCAGGAACAGATCCATAAGGTTAAGATTCCAACATCCATAACACAGACAGGTATTGCCATCTATGAGCAAGATGTAGAAGTAAGAATCGCGCCAATGCAGACTAAAGAATCGCGAAAGAATCGTGAACGAATCGTTGGAATCGATTCAAAATGTGGGATTGAATCGCAAGAATCGATTCATAAAAAAGAATCGTGTTGCCCAACTCTACACTGTGGTGATGTGCGGTCGAGTGGGGCGCAGCCACCTGTTGCGCGCTCGCTGGGGCCACGTGGCGGCGGCCTGACCGCGCATGCGCAGAGCGCGTCACGCGGCTGCTGGCGCGCAGTCAGGCCGCAGTTGCCGGCGGTCGTCGCCAGCGGTCGGACGTCGCGTGCGTCGCTGAGTCATCTCGCGGTGAGTACACCAGCCCAGATACGAGCTCCCGTGTGTCCAGAGGACCGCAGCACAGGTTCCCACCAAAGCTGCACTTAATAATGCTAGTCTACACGGCGACACTAGGTTGCGACACTCGTTTCGTCAAATGAATTGCGCGCGACTGGTTTCGTGTGCATCTGTAGACACGGCGCCAATGCTATACACAGAGTCTAACATATACAGTCGCAACACTCACTGCTGTAAAAGCTGCTGCGACACTAGCGCTCCTAGCGGTGGGCAAGCTGCCGAAGTAGTCATGTTTGTTTATAATCGCTTTTGTAACTAATTAACGAAATACTTACTATAATTTCTGCGTTACGAGCATTATTAAAATATCGAGAGACAAACATAATACGGAAATTAATATAAAAGCAGCCTCATTTAAATGTTACAATGGTATAAAGAGCAACTCCGTCATGAACCAATACTTACGAATATGTATATATTTTGCAGATTATTCCGCTGTAAGTAAGTTGCATAATAAATTTCTATTACGGTCTGTTCTTACTATGACAGCCAGTGTCTGACGTGGATCATTTCAGTACAGAGTCTAATGATTCTCACATTTTCACACGAAACTCGTCTTTCTTATACGTGCATATTCTTTTAAGTGTAGTTACTTAAGCTTTAAAAAACCAATGTTTTGATGATTCTCACCGTTTGTGCTTCAGATGTAGCAACAATTGTGGAACTGGGTTCTTCTTTGCTTGGAAACAGTTTGGTTGCTTTTATGCTTATATTGCCACGTCCGTGACGTTTCTCCTTCAGCTACGGCTGTGATGATTCATTTGCTACGTTAACTACCGTATTTATAGCATTCTATATACGTTTCCTATGTTCCACCCTCACCGATTTTACTGCAATTGTAATCAAGAATACTTAACGTTCCTGCGTAGAAACTGACGTCTCTCTGCTAAAGGGCATGTCTCCTGGTGTTTCCTAGGCAGTTTTATTTTTATTTGAAAATGATATTACGCATTTAAAACCTGTATGTCACAGCATGATTGCAAATTAGCTGTCCTGTAATGCACTGTTTCGTACCTTATGAGGGATCTTATTAAACCTAAGAAAGACAAATTTAGAGCTATTTTTTAAATCACCTATTTATAAGGCACTACATACGTTCCCTAATGTAAAAAGTATGCTCAAGTCAATTTAAAAGATACTGAAACTATCGTATTCAGAAACGTAGCTTGCCGGCCGCTTGGAGCGCTGCTATCGCAGCGTATAACAAAAATCTGTGGGAGTGTCTTGACTGTATGTGTTAGACTGTGCTATACACTTCAGTTTCGGCGTTTTGAGTGTGCCGTAGAGTGAAAGTTTTGGTAGCTGTAAGACTTGTGGCGGAGCTATTGCTTCTCTGTGTGAAGTCGCTGCATAAGACTAAACATAAGGCCGCCCGCGGTGGCCGAGAAGACTGAGGCGCTCCAGTCACGGTCTGCACGGCTACTACGGTCGGGGGTTGAATCCCCCCTCGGGCATGGATATTTGTGCCGTCCTAGTTCGTAAGTAGTTCATAAGTAGTTTGTAAGTTTAGGGACTGATGACCCTGTAGTTAAGTCCCATAAGCTATACAAACATTTGAACTAAACATAAAGAGAATAACAAACGTGTTTGGGTTTGTGACTGGATAAAAAAAAAAAAAAATCACGTCATCTCGGTTGCTTAGCGACCTTGCAGAAATAATTTGTAATTGAAGACCCTAGAAGCTATTTTAATCAACTCAGAATGTCACCAGAGCAGTTTACGTTCCTTTTAAACAGAGTCAGTAATGCAATAAAGAAGCAAGATACTGTTATGCGTGAAGCTTTGTTACCAGAGCTGAAATTACAAATTGCATTACGTTTCTAAGTAGATATTCGTCTCTACAGTACCTGTATCGTTTTCCCAAATCCATAATTGCAGTAGTTCGTTTGTGTAGGTATTTGGAATTGAAAGTATTGTAGTCTGCAATTCACTAATGGTCAACCAATCAATATTTAATTCACGATTAATTGCGTCAAGAGCACTAACACGCCGCTGCTTATTCCCGAAATTTTCATCGTTAAAATGGCACAAACGCCTATGCATCGCATATATGTTCAAAAACCGAATTATTTCTCCTTTCCCCCTTTATGTTGTGTTTTGTTCTGTATTGGTCATCACCTAACCTGAAAACACGCGCAATCAGTTTCGCCAAAGTTGGAAGGTGCCGAAACTGTTTAGTTTCATCAACGAGTTGCGCGAACGCCTGCTGCTCATGCGCACTGGCCAGTATCGCAGTTTCGTGAAACCTAGTGGCGTTGTGTAAACTGGCCTTAGCCCAGCGGACGATATGTGACGTTTGGAACCGATCGGATCGAGATGGTTTTACTGGTTTGAAGAATAGCACGCAAATCGTGGAACAGTAGTTAGGCTGCGTACACAGTGGCTCCGGTATGGTTGGGCGTTGATAGGTGGCAAGCAGGCATAGAATGTGTGGAGAGGAGACGTTTCAGTGTTCAGTGCTGGCAACTGCTTCACTCCTGAGCTGTGCTCACTGCGCCGTACCACAGAGTAACCTATACAGAGGAGAAGGCCCCTAAGCCACTGCCTACGCTCCCCTCGTAGTTCCGCAAGATGCTAGCAGGTGTCAGCCGGTTCGCTGGCTTAGGGTGCCTCTCGCACGTCAGAGGGTAGCGTGGAGGGGAGGCTGAGGGGAGAGCTCGTGCCGCCTGCCACAAGGCCACGGCTGTGAGGGGAGGTGGTGGTGGGGGCAGCCGCTACCTGCCGCCTGCTGTGGACAGTTTAAAGGGCTGCTTCTGACCGCAGCATCAGAGGGTAGTGTGGAGGGGAGGCTGAGGGGAGAGCTCGTGCCGCCTGCCATGAGGCCACGGCTGTGAGGGGAGGTGGTGGTGGGGGCAGCCGCTACCTGCCACCTGCTGTGGACAGTTTAAAGGGCTGCTTCTGACCGCAGCATCACAGGGTAGTGTGGAGGGGAGGCTGAGGGGAGAGCTCGTGCCGCCTGCCACAAGGCCACGGCTGTGAGGGGAGGTGGTGGTGGGGGCAGCCGCTACCTGCCGCCTGCTGTGGACAGTTTAAAGGGCTGCTTCTGACCGCAGCATCAGAGGGTAGTGTGGAGGGGAGGCTGAGGGCAGAGCTCTTGCCGCCTGCCACGAGGCCACGGCTGTGAGGGGAGGTGGTGGTGGGGGCAGCCGCTACCTGCCGCCTGCTGTGGACAGTTTAAAGGGCTGCTTCTGACCGCAGCATCACAGGATAGTGTGGAGGGGAGGCTGAGGGGAGAGCTCGTGCCGCCTGCCACAAGGCCACGGCTGTGAGGGGAGGTGGTGGTGGGGGCAGCCGCTACCTGCCGCCTGCTGTGGACAGTTTAAAGGGCTGCTTCTGACCGCAGCATCACAGGATAGTGTGGAGGGGAGGCTGAGGGGAGAGCTCGTGCCGCCTGACACAAGGCCACGGCTGTGAGGGGAGGTGGTGGTGGGGGCAGCCGCTACCTGCCGCCTGCTGTGGACAGTTTAAAGGGCTGCTTCTGACCGCAGCATCAGAGGGTAGTGTGGAGGGGAGGCTGAGGGGAGAGCTCGTGCCGCCTGCCATGAGGCCACGGCTGTGAGGGGAGGTGGTGGTGGGGGCAGCCGCTACCTGCCACCTGCTGTGGACAGTTTAAAGGGCTGCTTCTGACCGCAGCATCACAGGGTAGTGTGGAGGGGAGGCTGAGGGGAGAGCTCATGCCGCCTGCCATGAGGCCACGGCTGTGAGGGGAGGTGGTGGTGGGGGCAGCCGCTACCTGCCGCCTGCTGAGGACAGTTTAAAGGGCTGCTTCTGACCGCAGCATCAGAGGGTAGTGTGGAGGGGAGGCTGAGGGCAGAGCTCTTGCCGCCTGCCACGAGGCCACGGCTGTGAGGGGAGGTGGTGGTGGGGGCAGCCGCTACCTGCCGCCTGCTCTGGCCAGTTTAAAGGGCTGCTTCTGACCGCAGCATCACAGGGTAGCGTGGAGGGGAGGCTGAGGGGAGAGCTCGTGCCGCCTGCCACGAGGCCACGGCTGTGAGGGGAGGTGGTGGTGGGGGCAGCCGCTACCTGCCGCCTGCTCTGGCCAGTTTAGAGGGCTGCTTCTGACCGCAGCGCCATCACGGGACATGTTACGGAACTGCTGGAAACCCTCCCTCCTCGCACCCCTGAGCCTAGGACCGGGCCCTTACGGAGGTTTCCCATCTGTATATATTTGTCTGTGGCTTTACCCACGACCGGCATCGGCGAAACACGGCCGATCGTTTCAGATCAGTTCTCCTGTATGGGCACGGTCACACGACCTCATCGCCCGGGTGACAGTCGGTGAAATTCAAATCAGTTTCATCGTTAGTTCCTTTTTGTTCTGTTTCCCCACAGTTGCTGTATTATATTATTATAGTGTAGATATTTAGGTTGTCCGTCTATGCATCTGATTTAATAAAATATTTTATTGCCATTAGCATTTCGCCTTTATTTGGAAGGCATCATCAGTGGCCCTTAATATATACATGATTATGTTTTACAATATTTCATATTTACGTTTCTTACAAGGAAAGTACATAGGCTCAAACAAACGTATCTGTATGAACGTTTGGTTACAGGATCTGTACGTACACCTCAATGTGCTGGTGGGTGTCGTTTTTATGCAAAACTCTCAACTCAGGCTCAAGACAGCACTGTAGACACCATACGCGATGCAGAAATCTTAACTATAACTTATCTAATAATAACCGTACATGTTCTTTAGGCCGCGGCTGAGCGGCTGAAGGCATTGAGGCGCTATGCAGTGATGTGCGAGGCCGTTCCCCGTCGGGAATGGTTGTTTTTTGCCGTTCTTAGAATTAGCCGGTACATGTTGTTGTTCTGGTCTTCAGTCTGGAGACTGGTTTGATGCAGCTCTCCGCAATACCCTATCCTGAGCAAGCCTCTTCAGCTCCATATAAGAACGGCAACCTACATCTGTCTGAATCTGCTTACTGTATCCATCTCTTGGTCTTCCTCTGCGGTTTTTAGCCCACACACTTCCCTCCAACGCAAATTCACAATTCCTTGATGACTAAGAATGTGTCCTGCCAATCTGTCCCTTCTTTTAGTCAAGGTATGCCAGAAATTTCTTTTATCCCCAATTCTGTTCAGTACCTCCTCATTAGCTACGCGATCCACTCACATAATCTTTCACCATCCTCCTGTACCACCACATTTCGAAAGCCTCAATCCTCTTCCTGTCCGCACTACTTATCGTCCATGTCTCACTCCCATACAAGGCAACACTCCATACAAATGCCTTCAGAAAGGACTTCCTTAGGCTTAAATCAATATTCGATGTCAACAAATTTCTCTTTTTCAAGAACGCTTTTCTACCCATTGCCATTCTGCATTTTATATCCTCTGCACTGCGACGATCATTTGTTATTTTACTGCCCAAGTAACAAAACTCATCGACCTCCTTTATTGCTTCATTACCTAATCTAATTCCTTCAGCATCACCTGATTTTCTTAAGCTGCACTCCATTACCCTAGTTTTGCTCTTGTTTATGTTCATCTTATATGCACCTTTCAGCACACTGTCCATTCCGTTCAACTGCTCTTCCTGGTCCTTTGCTGTATCTGACAGAATTACTATGTCGTCGGCAAAACGCAATGTTTTTAATTCTTCCCCCTGAACTTTAATTCCTTCACCGAATTTTTCCTTGCTTTCCTTTATAGCTTGCTCAATGTACAAATTGAATAACATTGGAGAAAGGCTACAACCCTGTCTTACTCCCTTTCCAACCACTGCATCCCTTTTTAGTGCTCTGTCAAATTCATCTCTCAGTATAGTATCTCCTATTTCATCCTCATCTACTTCTTCTTCCCTTTCTACAATATTGCCGCTAAGTTCATTATAGAGCCTCTCTATATACTCTTTCCACTTTTCCCTTCTTTGCTGAGAACTGGTTTTCCATCTGTGTTCTTGATATACTTAGATCTGTTTGTCTTATCTCCAAATATCTCTTTTATTTTCCTGTAGGTGGTATCTATTTTTCCCCTGTTTATACATTCTTCTACACCCTTGCATTTGCCTCCTAGCCACTCCTGCTTAGCTATTTTGCACTTCCTGTCAATCTCATTTCTTAGTCGTCTGTACTGCATTTTGCCTGTTTCATTTACTGCATTTTTATATTTTCTCCTTTCATCGATTAAATTTAGTTTCTCCTGTGATATCCAAGGATTTTTTGTAGGTCTTGCTTTCCTACCTATTTTGTTCTCTGCTACCTTCACTATTTCATCTCTCAATGCTACCCATTCCTCCTCTACTGTTTTATTTCCCCCCGTTTCTGTGAATTGTTGCCTAAAGCTCCCTCTGAAATTCTTAAGAACTTCAGGTTCCTTCAATTTATCCAGGTCCCATCTCCTTCTTTTCCTACCTTTTTGTAGTTTCTTCAGTTTCAGCTTACAGTTCATAACCAACAAGTTATGCTCAGAGTCTATATCTGCCCCTGGGTATGTCTTACAGTTTAAAACCTGATTCCGAAATCTATCTCTTACCATTATAAAATCTATCTGGTATCTCCCGGTGTCTCCTGGCCTCTTCCACGTATCCATTTCCCTTTTTAAATTTTCTAGCTTCCCTACCCGATTAAGAGATCTAACATTCCACGCTCCGATCCGTAGAATGCCAGTGTTGTCTTTTCTGATGATCACATCCTCCTGAGTAGTCCCCGCCCGGAGATCCGAATGGGGGGCTATTTTACCTCCGGAATAGTTTACCCGAGAGGATGCCATCATCATATGTTCACACAGTAGAGCTGCATGTCCTCGGGAAAAGTAACGGCTGTAGTTTCCCCTTGCTTTCGGCCGTTCGCAGTAACAGTAGCTAGTACATAAGTAGTTGGTATGTTTAGGGACTGATGATCCCGCAGTTAAGTCCGAAAGCTTGACAAACATTTGAACATTTTGTTCTTTAGCGTATTGTCAATAAAAGCCGTGATGATAGTTGCAACTTTATCCTTCTTCTCGGAAGACTGTTGGTATTCTTTGCCACTTCTTCCATCGCTTCTTCCTGCACTTACCGTAGAACTACCGCTTGCAATGGGTTGTTCGTCATTATCATCGCTATTATCATCATTATGTGTTAGTGTTATCTAACTTATGCTCATATTTCTGTACCATAACAGACACGAGAAAACATGCAAATGATTCATCTTCTACACTACTACCATCTTCACGAAGAAGGGTGCTTCGTAACTTCATCTCAACTAATCGCAATACATTAGCAGGATTGATTAGCAATCGCCGCTCCATCTGACGTTTCACCACACAAATGACGTCACAAAACGCAACTTCGGAGGCACGCTGCACCGTCCCTACTGGCGAACCGACAGGTCAAAGTGCAATGCGGCATGGCACACGCAGAGCCTCTAACGGACGACTGCAGAGTTTTGCAAATGCGGGAGTGTCACTAGTGCAATAAGGGATCTTTATATTATCTCATACGATTTTGGTGTATATGTCTTTGTTCGAGCCCAAGTACTTTCGTTGTTAGTATTTTAGGTGATAAACAGTTCAGGTGCGTTATCTAAGTATAGTTACTGATATTAGGATGTTGTTACTTACAATATTTCGCGGATATCTAGTGCTCACTGGTGGCATACTTGAGCATCCATGTCTCAGTATGCGTTTGCAGTGCGTCGAATATCTTCTCCTCTTCAGCTGTGTCGTCGTGTTACTTCTTCGTGTGCCCAGTGATGTTCCTCAATGTGGTTTTCTCGCCATCGTGGCAGAGACTGTTTTTAACTGTTTGTGTGTCTGTCTCTCTCGCCTGTTCATGTGTTTTAAGCTTGCACTATTGTCTCCAGTGTCCAGTTTTTAAGCTTCGTGTTTTTTCTTCGTGCCATGTTTTTTCATTCCTTGTTTTTACTCTCGTGCCATTGTTTATTTTGATCTCACCTTGCAATCTACATGTACGCTCGGCTGAAGAGCAGCGCCTGATGCTGCTGCCATGCTGCCAGCCTGCCGACTCCGTCGGCGTTAAAATAACAATAAAGGGGGAAAAAAGGCATACTTGAAGTGCTGGAATAACAAGAAATGCAAAATGAACAGAACTGAAGCAGAACAGCCGGAAGCCACCAATGAGCACCAGATGTAAAGCAATATCCACGAAATATTGTAAGTAACAACATCCAAATATCAGTAACTATAGTTTGATAACGCACCAGAACTGTTTATAACCCAAAATACTAAGAAACGTAAAACATAATCACGTATATATTACAGGCCACTGATGAAGCCTTCCAAATAAAGGCGAAACGCTTAAGGCAATAAAATATTTTATTAAATCAGATGCATAGACGGATAACCTAAATATCTACACTATAATAATATTAATCAAATCAGTTTGCTTTCTTCGTTCAAACTGACCGACGTTGTCACCAGTTGCACATCCACGGTAGGGGGAGAAAGTTGCTCACGGGGCTGAAGCAAAGGCACATCCCAAAGATTTTTTAATTCTGTTATTTTTTATTGTTTTATTTTATTTAAAGAGATCAGTTCCGGACATTTGGACCTACAGGCCAATCCTCCATAAGCGGCGACCCACTGCTTAGCAGTCAGCAGTGACACCGAGTGGAACCTTGTGAACAGCACTAGTGTTGTTTTAGTTCAATTTTTACACAAAGACTCTAATGTTAATTGAACTGTAAGGACCTTTCTCCTTGGCTACTAACATAGAAGCTGCTTAATTATTTTATGAGCTGACTAGCTGAAAACCCGGCGTTGCCAAGATATTTATTTCTTTATTCCTGCCATTTTACAGTCATATATTCATTTGTATAAGGGCTGTATGTCTGTAAAATCTCTTGGCATTACAGTTAGTAGTAAAGAAGTAACAGATTATAACTTGGTGTGGGAAGGGGCGGTTTTCCATGAACGTTACTGTTTATGTGCTCATATCTCATGAACTACATGTCGTGCTGTGACACAATTTAGAAGGTACACTCAACTATATAAGTGTGTACTGTCTGTAAAATTTCATGCAGTTACCATTTGTAGTGTAGAAATTATAAATTGTAAGTCATACCGAACGCCGTAGTTTCAATCCGTGAACAGCGGAACGTTACTGTTTATGTGCTCATATCTCATGAACTACGCGTCAGAATGTCATACAATTTAGAAGGTACATTCATGTATATATGTGTGTACTGAATGTAAAATTTCCTGCTGCTAAAATTTGTGGTGTACAAATAATAAATTTTAACGCCATACCGAATGCCGTGCTTTTACTCCATGGACAGTGGGAAAGTAGTAAACGAGAAACTTTTTCCCTTTCATCATTTTACTATGGTTGTCAGCGAGAAAAACCTTAATAAAGGTTTCAAGTCATGTTTAAAGTTTGTTGCAAGTCGCCAAGTACTGTCATTCTCATACAGCGTATTTCGAAAGTCTCGCCGGATTATGTGTCAGTTTCTTGCGATTTCTATTGTTTATGACGTCATATCTCGTGAACTATATACCGTATGTGATTCTTACACTTATGGCGACCGTCTTCATGGATTGAAGCTTACGTGTACAAAATTTGATAAAGATTGGAATAAAACTGTAGATTTATTTGCAACACATACAAATATACCGACACACTGCTTTATATATTAGATTATATACACTCAATTTCCACCATTTATTCCACTTTCAAATTTTTGGGCTCAGACCTGTGATGGATGGTACATTCTGTTATTGTCATTTATGAGGATAACTACAGATTATTTGTTATCTCTATATATCAAAGAAAGTGTCCCTATTGATTGACTGACTGACTCATCATCGCCCAGCCCAAAACACTGAAGATAGAAACTTGAAATTTGTGGAGGGTGTTGATCTTACTCTGTAGGAGTCATTTTCGATATTCCGTCCGTAAGGGGGTGAAATAGGGGATGAAACGTTTTTAAAAAAAAAAATACCTAGCTATTTTAGCAATTTTGAAGCTAGAACTACAAAATTTTGGATTTTAATTCAGGGTTCGAATTTAGGGCATGTGTTTCGGCATTTTTTGAAATTAGACAAATAAGGGGGTAAAATATGTGACGCAAAAAAATTTATTTTCGAAAATATGTCGCTGTTAACTCAAATTTTAAGTCACAACTACGAAACTTAAGATATGGTATCTTGGTCAGGATTAAAAATCCATGATTTTTAGTATTTTTGTAAATTCAACAAGTAAGAGGGTTAAATAGAGGATCAAAAGTTCTTTTTGAATACACATTGCTTTTGATACAATTTTGAAGCTAGAACTCCAAAAATTCATATTTGTATAGTTGCTTAGACGTTAAAAAAATAAGTGTTTCGCTATTTTTGGAAATTCAACCATCAACGGCTTTACATTGGAGAGGGGGTGTTTTTCGAAAATATGTTGCTATTTAGGCAATTTAGAAGTTACAATCAAAAAATTTTCGGATTTGTATTCGGGGTTCGAATTTAAAAGAGACGTGTTTCGGTATTTTTGGAAATTCGACCAATAAGGGGGTGAAATACGAGATGCAAAAAATGATTTTCAAAAATATGGTGCTGTTAACTGAAATTTCAAGCTATAACTACGAAACTTAAGACATGGATTCTTTATCAGGATTAAAAAGAAACAACTGGTGCAGACCAACCAGCCTACGCATGCGAAGCAGCGGGGTTCAGCTAGTCTACAATATAGAAGTATTAAGATATCCCGTATACGAGTTTTCCGACATGATGATGACGTCATGGGTCCAAGCAGACGGGTCGTAAAATATTCCACTCTTTGAAAAAAGGAATGCCAATTACGTAACTGCATATTTAAGCATATGATACTTATGTGATTGTACATTTAAGTGTGTATGTATACGAATAACGACATCAATTCCATTTTTGAATGCTTTAAGATGGATAATAAATAATCAGAAGGGGAAACCGAGGACTTGTGCGCGCTAACCCACGTGTGATATTGAAAAGGCACATTATAACATGAAATTTATTGAGCTAACATTTTGGAGAGAGTTACGTTTGTCTACATTGTTATCGCACTGCTGGATACTTTACTAGAATAAACCTTATTTTAAAATTCGAGTTTTGTAAATATTTTTAATTCGCGGTTTCATTTACCGTCCAAACTTCCGTAATAGGCAAATATAAAAACAAAATACGTCAAATGCGGCACATTATGTTAGATTATATCTTGTGTCATTTCAGGGTTTATGTTGTTCTTTATTCTGAAAAAGGAAGTTGTAGGTCTAGTCGTATGTTTTTAATTTGATTACCGCAAATGAACAGATAAACCTATAAACTTTGGCTGATCATCTTGTGGTTCAAATCCACCCAGATTTAGATTTTACGTGATTTCCCTAAATCACTGCAGGCAAATGCCGCGACGGTTCCGAAGCAGGAAGAAGGAATATGGAAACCGTTTTCTGTCGACATCTCAACACTAGCAGGTTGCTGCAGCATCGTTCAATGTGAACAACTGTTCAACTGAAGAGTTAGGTGGCCACTTTCAAGATGCCGCCAAATGAAAACTGTGATTTGGAAAGCTCCATAATTACGACAAGTAGCACCGTTGGATTAGATTAGATTAGGTTAGATTAATACTTGTTCCTTAGATCATGTATACGACATTTCGTAATGATGTGGAACGTGTCAGTTTTGTAAATTTTGTCTATACTTGACAATCTATATTTTAAGAATTTTTATTTTTTTTTTTATTTTTTTATTTTTTTTATTTTTTATTTTTTTTTTTATTTTATCTAAAAATTCATCTACATTGTAGAAGGAGTTGCCATTCAGAAATTCCTTTAATTTCTTTTTAAATACTAGTTGGCTATCTGTCAGACTTTTGATGCTACTTGGTAAGTGACCAAAGAGTTTTGTGGCACCAAATTCACCCCTTTCTGAGCCAAAGTTAGATTTAACCTTGAATAGTGAATATCATCCTTTCTCCTAGTGTTGTAGCTATGCACACTGCTATTACTTTTGAATTAGGTCGGATTGTTAATAACAAATTTCATGAGTGAATATATATATTGTGAAGCTACAGTGAGTATCCCTAGATCCCTAAATAAATGTCTGCAGGATGCTCTTGGGTGGGCTCCAGCAATTATTCTGATTACACGCTTTTGTGCAATGAATACTTTTTTACTCAATGTTGAATTGCCCCAGAATATGACCCCATATGAAAGCAGTGAATGAAAATAGGCGTAGTAAGCTAATTTACTGAGATTTATATCACCAAATTTTGCAATGACTCTGATAGCATAATTAGCTGAACTTAGACGTTTCAGGAGATCTTCAATGTGTTTCTTCTAATTCAGTCCCTCGACAATGCAAACACCTAAAAATTTGGAATTGTACCTTAGCTACAGATTTATATTCAAAGTCTAAATTTATTAATGGTGTCATGCCATTTACTGTATGAAACTGTATATACTGGGTTTTATCAAAGTTTAATGAGATTCCATTTGTAGAGAATCACTTAATGACTTTCTAGAAGATAACATTTACAATTTCATCAGTTAATTCCTGTTTGTCAGGTGTGATAGCAATACTTGTATCGTCAGCAAAAAGTACTAGCTTAGCATCTTCGTGTATGTAGAATGGCAAGTCATTAATATAGGACCCAAGTCTGAACCTTGTGGGACCCCATTTTTGATAACTCCCCAATTTGAAGGATTAATTTTCTCATCTACATCATGTGAACTGATTATTTCAACTTTCTGCACTCTTCCAGTTAAGTATGATTTAAACCATTTGTGCACTGTCCCACTCATACCACAATACTTAAGCTTATCTAGAAGAATCCCATGATTTACACAATCAAAAAATCCCTACTGGTGATGTCCGGTTATTCAAAGCATTTAATATTTCATCAGTGAGGGTATATATAGCATTTTCAGTTGAAAAGCTTTTTTTGAAAACCAAACTGACATTTTGTTAGAACTTTATTTATCCTACTATGTGAAGCAACTCGAGAATACATAACTTTTTCAAAAATGTCGCTGCTGCCAAAACGGCACCAATCACAGTGACTACAAATGTTTTACTTGTTTCATTATATCAAGAGTAACAAAAAATAGCAAGACCAAAAGCTCCTTTAGCTGTATCGGGTGCTCAGCCAGTACATCATACTATGAATACTCGCGAGAAAACTTTTGCCGGTGTGAAAACGCGCTACTAAAGGTGTCTTGTGCTTTAAATGCAAGACAATATATCACAGTAGTTGTGTGAGTGCTGATCCAAAGCAGAAAATCTGGGTATGTGCGAAATGTGGTGCTACCTTAGGCCGTAAACTAAGAAACAAAGACCACATTGACGATGTTGTAACAGTGCTAATAGATGAGATTATCTATTTAAAACAAACATGCCAAGTTTTACGTATGCAAGAGTACAATAGTGAAGTGCAACGGCAGACAACATACAAGAGGCAACCTAGGCCAGTACAGGGTAGGAAAGGGGACGAAGCTACACTCCGAAATACTGTTCTGGGAGCCAATATTTGCAAAAAGTGTTGCGAAAGCGTCAAAGCCGGAATTAGGTGTGTGCAGTGTAGCAGGATATTCCATTCGCACTGCAGTCGAGTGAACCCCTCAGTGAAAAATGTCGAATCTCTCTTTCGGATATGGAACTGTGGTGACTGTAAATATGAAAACTGGACTAAGTAAACTCTAAGAAACATGACGTGCACACTCGTAAATACAGAGAATGTGCCGGTGAGGCAGTAAATTCTGTGGTAGGAAACCCAACTGAAGAGCCAAGAAGAATAGAATGTGAAAGAAGAGGGAGCACTCAAGATCACTGACAAAGACTTTATATTGTAGGTGATAGCTACGGTCGTGGGATTGCTTCACTTGTTAACGAATCATCAGTCATTAAATCTACAAGTCTGATTAAACCCGGTGCCTGCCTCTCAGAGATCTTTAAGACAGGCTACAAAGAACAGATAAAGAGGTTGTCTGCAAATGATTTTGTAGCACTGTTTGGTGGCTCTAATGACGTATACAAAAATGAGACATCAAAAGCTTGCTGTGAACTAGAGAAGCATCTTGCTTACATGTCTCACGTAAATGTTCTCATTGTGAACATACCACACCGACATGACCTGCCACATTGGTCCCGTGTTAACAAAGAGATCACTGCTGCCAGCAAACGGTTTTTGGTAATAAGCAAACAGTTCAAAAACGTTACTGTTGTTGATATCTCCAACATAGGAAGAAGATTTCCCACCTCTCGTGGCCTGCATTTGAATGGCGTAGGAAAGCTACTTGTGACACAGAAAATACTTGATGCAAGCAGCAGATTTCCACAACTCCAAAAGCGATACCAGTACCATCACCAAATTATGCTATAGCAGTAACAACATCATCAACAATAACAGAAGAAGAAGAAGTAACAAGTGAATCATCAGAAAGAGATACTTCGACACAAACAGAAGAATCAGTACAAAAATCACATACATCCCTGGTTGAAGCAGAAGTTCCTGTATCATCAGCAGAGAACCCTACATCGAAACAAGCAGAACAGCCAATACAGAACTTGGACACTTCAGCACAAGAAGCAGCAGAACCAATAGCACTGGCAGATATTTCTACAACAGCAACATCTATACCGACAACAGTGGCAGATCCAATTACAAGAGTACAAGGAGAAGCAAAGAAGGCCAATGGGTACAGAAACATGAAATCTTCAACAGCTCTCGGTGCAAAAAAAGTCTTCTAACAGAAAAAGTACATCAGCTCCGAGTACACCACTGATACCAACAAACTCAGTAAAAACAAGCTCTCTGTCAGCTAGAACATCAACTGTAACTGGAGAGATCGTGACCGGGTGTACAAACCAAAAATCAAGACAAGCGACAAGGGAAAGTAAGCCAGCAGCACGAGACATCAAGACAAGACAAGACAAGAAATGTACGCAGACAGCTGCACCAGGGAGAAAGGCATCCCTGCAGCAAACAGAAGCACACACCACTGTATCCAGCAGTAGCCGACCAAGTAGGAGAAGGCAACCACCAGTGAGAAAGCAGGGTTTTTGGTGGGGCAAGTATGGCAGCAGCAAAACCCAACCACCATGGCAATCAGCAATCTGGCAAGTACACCAGATATAGTCAACTCAGGGAATATATATAGTGCTTCAAAATCAAGTCATTTCCACATAAACAAGAACAAAGACAAGGTGCTCACAATATTACAAATTAATATTTCTTCTATTAGAAATAAGAGATTACAATTAGAACACTTCTGTGCTGAAAAGAATGTTGATGTCATATGTGTGTGTGAGCACTGGTTAAAGGAAACTCAGATAGATGTCTTTGTCCCTAATGGTTTTATAGCAGCTGATGTAATGTGTAGAAAACAGAAACAAAATGGTGGGGCTGGGATTTTTATCAGAAATAATTTAAAATTTACTAAAATCGATGTAACTATATACTGTTCTGAGTGAAATGCAGAATTTAGCTGTCTAAAAATGCCAGATGAAAACCTCATAATTGTAAGCCTATACAGGCCTCCTGCTGGTGACATTGATACATTTTTTGAGAAATTTGAATTAGTGGTTAAGAAAATACTAAATTATAAAACCAGGATTGCCATATGTGGGGATTATAATATAGAAATGCTGAACACTGATAAAGAACCATCAAGAACTTTTCTTGATTTATTGAGGTCCCTTACCTTATACTGCTCCAACCAGCGTCCAACACGGAATAATCACGGAGTTCTAGGGACATGTGCAATAGTTCTTGTTTACGATAAGCAGTAATCAGTCATACGTAAAAACAACAAATTGAATGTGCAGCGGATAGACTATCTGTCAAGACCTAAGAAAAATGTATATTTCTCGAATAACGGGCACAAATAAGACAGCTTATCAGATATTCCAAATTTTTTTTTCGGGCAATTACATAGAAATATTCACATGAACTCTAGAACTATAGTATATGTACACAGAACTCCAAAAACAGTGTGTATTTCTCCAAAAAAAAAATGGTGCCAATTTACAGTAACGTGACAATGGATTCCACATTAATGCATTTATCTGATAAAGTATAATCTGCACAGAAAAATATCATTGGGATTTCCTGTAGAACTCTTTGACAGCTATTTAGAACTGTGATCAGAACTATGTTTGTGCTAATAGGCAAATAATTATTTAAAAAAAACTCAAAAAACTCAAGTTTGTGGTAATTTTTACTATTTTTTCGGCGAAATTCTGCAGAACTATTCAAATATTGTACAGAGAACTCCAGAACTATTGAATATCTGTCTAGAACTCTGAAAAAAATTTACATTTTTGAAAAAAGGGGTGCCAACTTCACACGACTCAAGCGCAATTTTGTGTAGTTTTTCTCCCTATTTACGCAATTATCTCGTGAACTATTATCTGGGCAAAAAAATATCATTAGGATTTTCTGCAGAACTCTTTGAGAGCTATTTAGAACTGTGATCAGAACTATGTTTGAACAATTAGGCAGAAAATTATTTTGAAAAAACTAAATGTTGTGGTAATTTTTCCTATTTTTTTCGGCGAAATTATGCAGAACTATTTAAATTTTGTACAGAGAACTCCAGAACTATTGTATATCTGTCTAGAACTCCGAAAAAAATGTACATTTTCCAAAAAAGGGGTGCCAACTTCACAGGACTGCCTACCCCAGTTATCCAACCGGGGAAAGGGGACCTACAGGTTAACGTGGAATCCGAACCACGGGTCGTTTCCGGCGACTCCTCACATCGTCGAGAGGTGAAGGATGGGTTAAAGTGCAGACTGAAAAAATCCGAGGTCCGACGGGGTTTTGAACCCGCGACCCTTCGGTTTCCAGTCGAGCACTTTACCCCAATACCACCGGGCCCGACTGAGTTATTCATACGTCGTCGCTGGAGGGGTGAAGCTCATCGACACACTACAACACAGGTGTGTATGCGGAGAGAACACTAAGACTTGCGAATGGCGTCGGAGGAAACTTGCTCTGATAGGCAGAACGACCACCAAAGAAATAGCAATTGAAAGCGTGCTACAACCTGATTTCAACTATTTCCCGATGACGAAACAAAACATGTGGACCTGGCTAGCCGGCCACACATTACATTATATAATTAACAAACCTGCGGAAGGCATTTACCGCGATTTTCGACTCTACAGTGTAAAACTATGTTCATTTTATACGCTCTCTTCAACACACTGTCCATTCCATTCAACTGCTCTTCCAGGTCCTTTGCTGTCTCTGACCGAATTACAATGTCATCAGCAAAACGCAATGTTTTTCTTTCTTCACCCTGAACTGTAATCCCTATTCCAAATTTTTCCTTGCTTTCCTTCACCGCCTGCTCGATGTACAAATTGAATAACATCGGAGAAAGGCTACAACCCTGACTTACTCCCTTCCCAACTGATGCTTCCCTTTCATGCCCTTCGAGTCTAATAACTGCGGTCTGGCTTTTTTACAAGTTGTAAATAACTCTCCTTTCCCTGTATTTTACCCCTGCTGACTTCAGAATTTGAAAGAGTGTATTCCAGTCAACATTGTCAAAAGCTTTCTCCAAATCTACAATAGCTAAAAATGTAAATTTTCCTTTCCTTAGTCTATCTTCTAAGATAAGACGTAAAGTGAGTATTGCCTCCCGGGCTCCTACGTTCCTTCTGAATCCAAACTGATCTTCCCCGAGGTCAGCTTCTACCAGCTTTTCCATTCTCCTGTAGATAATTCGTGTTAAAATTTTGCAACCATGACTTATCAAACTGATGGTTCTGTAATTTTCACACCTGTCTGCACCTGATTTCTTTGGAATGGGGATTATTACATTTTTCTTAAAGTCTGAGGATATTTCGCCTGTCTCATACATCCTACACACCAGTTCAAATAGTCTTGTCATGGCTGGCTCTCCCAGAGACTTTAGTAGCTCTGAGGGTATGTCATCTACTCCTGGGGCCGATCTAGGTCTTTCAAGGCTCTGTCAAATTCATCTCTAGTATAGTATCTCCTATTTCATCTTGATCTACTTCCTCTTCCCTTCCTACAGCATCGTATCTAAGTTCATTTCCTTGTAGAGCTGCTCTAGGTACTCTTTCCACCTTTCAGCTTTCCCTTCTTTGCTGAGAACTGGTTTTCCATATGAGTTTTTGATATTCATGGAGTTGCTTTTCTTGTCCCCAAATGTCTCTTTTATTTTCCTGTAGGCGGTATCTACTTTTCCCCTTCTTATACATTCTTCTACAGATTTGCATTTGGCTTCTAGCCACTCCTGCTTAGCCATTTTGCACTTCCTGTCAATCTTATTTTTTAGTCGTCTGTACTCCATTTTGCCTGTTTCATTTACTGCATTTTTATATTTTCTCCTTTCATAAATTAAATTTAGTATTTCCTGTGATATCCAAGGATTTTTTGTAGGTATTGCCTTTCCACCTATTTTGTCCTCTGCTGCCTTCACTATCTCATCTCTCAATGCTACCCATTCCTCTTCTACTGTTTTATTTCGCCCTGTTTCTGTCAATTGTTGCCTAAATCTGCCTCTGAAATTCTCCAGAACTTCACTTTCCTTCAATTTATCTAAGTCCCATCTCCTTATTTTCCTACCTTTCTGCAGTTTTTTCAGTTTCAGCCTACAGTTCATGACTAACAAGTTATGGTCAGAGTTTGTATCTGCCCCCGGGTATGTCTTGCAGTTTATAACCTGGTTCCGGACTCTATGTCTTACCATTATAAAATCTATCTGATACCTTCCGGTGTCTCCTGGTCTCTTCCACGTATACAACCTTCTTTTGTGATTCTTAAACCATGTGTTTGTTACAATTAAATCATGTTCCGTGCAAATTTCTAGCAGGCGGCTTCCTCTTTCAGTCCTCCTGCCCAGTCCATATTCACCTACTATTTTTCCTTCTCTTCCTTTCCTACTACCGAATTCCAGTCTCCCATCACAATTAAGTTTTCCTCTCCCTTAACTGTCTGAATGATTTCCTTTAGCTCCTCATATATTTCTTCGATCTCCTCATCATCGGCAGAGCTAGTTGGCATATAAACCTGTACTACTGTTGTCGGTGTTGGCTTCGTATCTATCTTGACAATGATGATGCGATCAATGTGCTGGTCATAGTAGTTTACCCGCATTCCTATTTTCTTATTCATTATTAATCCTACTCCTGTGATACCCCCAATTGATTTTGTATTTGTAATCCTGTACTCAACTGACCAGAAATCCTGTTCATCCTGCCACCGAACTTCACTACTCCCCATTATATCTAACTTCAACCTACCCATTTCCCTTTTTAAATTTTCTAATTTTCCTACCCGATTAAGGAATCTAACATTCCACGCTCCGATATAAAGTTAAAAACACATGGGCATAACGTGCACAAATGTTTTAATAACTGTTTTTAATCTATCTATCGCAAACAAACTGTACAAACATTTTGTTTAATTTACAGACCACAGACAATGCATTTAAAATAAAAAGCTAAACGCGTCTGGACTAAAATCTTGTCCAAAAGCCAGACCGCAGTTATTAGACTCGAAGGGCATGAAAGGGAAGCATCAGTTGTGAAGGGAGTAAGGCAGGGTTGTAGCCTTTCTCCGATGTTATTCAATTTCTACATGAGCAGGCGGTGAAGGAAAGCAAGGAAAAATTTGGAATGGGGATTAAAGTTCAGGGGGAAGAAATAAAAACATTGCGTTTTGCTGATGACATTGTAATTCTGTCAGAGACAGCAAAGGACCTGGAAGAGCAGTTGAATGGAATGGACAGTGTGTTGAAGAGAGCGTATAAAATGAACATTAACAAGAGCAAAACAAAAATCAGGCGATGCTGAAGGAATTAGATTAGGTAATGAAACAATGAAGGTGGTAGATGAGTTTTGTTACTTGGGTAGTAAAATAACATGCGATGGTCGCAGTACAGAGGATATGAAATGCAGAATGGCAATGGGAAGAAAAGCATTTATGAAAAAGAGAAATTTGCTAACATCGAATATTAATTTAAGGGTAAGGAAGTCTTTTCTGAAGGCATTTGTGTGGGGTGTTGCCTTGTACGGGAGTGAAACATGGACGATAAGTAGTGCGGACAGGAAGAGAATAGAGGCTTTTGAAATGTGGTGCTACAGAACAATGCTGAAGATTAGGTGGGTAGATCGCATAACTAATGCAGAGGTACTGAACAGAATTGGTGATAAAAGGAATTTTTGGCATACCCTGACTAAAAGAAGGGATCGCTTGGTAGGACACATTCTTAGACATCTGGGAATCGTAAATTTAGCATTGGAGGGAAGTGTGTGGGATAAAAATCGCTGAGGGAGACCAAGAGACGCGTATAGTAAGCAGATTCAAGTGGATGTGGGTTGCTGTTCTCATGAGGAGATGAAAAGGCTTGCTCAGGATAGAGTAGGGTGGAGAGCTGCATCAAACCAGTCTCCGGACTGAAGACCATAACAACAACATTTGGCCTACTCACGGAGAAACAGCAGTGAGATGTAGTAAAGAAGAGAACAACGCCGTGAGTTGACCAAATATCAAGTTAAAAACACACAGGCATAACGTGCACAAAGATTTTAATAACTGTTTTAATCTATCTATCGAAATCAAACTGTACAAACATTTTGTATAATGTACAGACCACATAAGATGCTTTTAAAATAAAAAGCGAAACGCGTCTGGTGTAAAATAAATCTCTTTATTGCAGTCAGCATAAGACGAATTAGCTCTTATAATCAATTTTAACAGCTGGTGCGGAAGATGTCCACATAACCAAACACACACACACACACACACACACACACACACACACACGTACTGACAGACTTTTCTCCATGACCACATACTGCCACCCACTCGTGGTTGTGGTGGTAGATAGCCCTTGGTCTAATGATGTTAGTAAGGGAGTTTGGTCGCGGTGCGTGGCAGTGGGTGAGTGTGACGAGCAAAAATTCGCAAAATATGCAATACATACTCTTAGGAAAAGCTATATACTCTGTGACTTACGAACTTTACGGTACGAGTCAAAATCTGTTTATTCTTTCAATCGTCAGACAATGCGGTCCTTTCAGACTTTAATAACGACGTGGAATATCAAATACGCATTTTTTTTAAATAGTTGACATGTTTCCGTCTACCGACTATGAACAGAGACACAAAACAAAGATAAAAATCCAGGTAGACTCAAAGATAAAAATACTTGTCGAAAATTGATCACTGTCGTGGAAGCGTGGTGGAAACACAGACATACCTTAATGAATGTCTCTTAGGCCATGGATATTGATATGCCTGTGCCAGTAAGCTCACTGGTCTGTGCTAATCAGTGATCTCTGATACATATAGCTGCGACACTCTCTGCTGTGAAAGGTGATATCGTTTGACAGCTGGGTCAAGAAAAACTATGCGACGTAGTCCTACTCATATCCCGGCGGTCTCCTGTGGTAATGTTGGGAACAAATGTTGAATAACGAGAATCATGTGACATCGTTATAAGCCAATCGCGTGACACGCAAATATTTTGTCGTGAAATAAAGCATACAGCAGGAACAACAGTATTTATCTACACTCTATGTGGTTCGGTCATCTTTGCAATGATTTTATATCGTGTTATTGATGTTGCCAACATAAAAACACGAAGCCGCCAGGATAGAAAGTAAAATTTTACCGAATCAGATACATCCGTTGTTGTCACATCTCATTATGACCAGCACTTTCACGCGAAACTCTTTTGTGTAGAGTCTCATGATTCACACAGTCTTACAGTTCATTCCAAATCCCTATTCAAGAAGATATTTGTGAAAAATGTTAAAAATCAATATTCGCACTTATCCAATATCGTTTTCAGAAATGTAATTTGCCAGCCGCTTTCGGCGCTGCTGTTGCAATGTGTAACTTTATGAACACAACCTAACATTTAATTTACATTGTTCCGAAGCACGGACAAAAATTAATTTCAATCTTAGTTTGAAAAACTTTATGAACATTCATAGTTTTCGACAAAGACTTCTACTTAAATTTGACATCTTGGCTAGGAGAACTGAGTTTATTGACAGAGAGATCCAACAAGGATTGTGTTTTTGCTGACCTACGTCCGGAAACCAAAGAACCATGATATACACAGGACCTTCTTTAACAACCGGGGCGAAGCACGAGCATATAAGCTAGTATATATATATGTATATATATATATATATATATATATATATATATATATATATATAATGTGTGAGTGTTTGTATAGCTTATGGGACTTAACTGCGGGTCATCAGTCCCTAAACTTACAAACTACTTACGAAGTAGCTAAGACTAAAGACGGCACAAATATCCATGCAAGAGGGGGGATTCGAAGCCCCGACAGTAGTGGCCGTGCAGACCGTGACTGGAGCGCCGCAAAACACTCGGCCACTGCGGTCGGCAGTTAATTTATAAAAAGTGTAATAATAAATCATCGACTAATAAATTCAATAGGCATTATGCAATAAATCCTAAATGCTGCTTTAAATATAATTAGTTTTATTACCCTATAGGCCTATTTACGCTTTTAGCGCCATCGTCAGGTGATCTGCGAAAAATGTTACACTATAAATATATCACATTTAATGATTATCGTAATTGTAAATACTATTACGAAATATTACATACGTCTGTTGGTCCTGACATCCATATACATCGATGGTTTTATTGCTGTCAGTCATTTATGTATTGCTTTGAATTTCAATTATTGCAATATTTCATGACTATCATTTATGTTGTCTTGAATTTCAATATTGCAATAATTAAACTTCAGTACTAAGCAAGGAGTGGAAAGCTGGAAGGTAGAAGGAATCTATCAAGGGCCTATGCAAAGGAAATAATCTTGAAGGCAGTATTCAGGAACCGGAAGAGGATGTAGAGAAAGACGAGAGAGGCGATGCGATACTGCGAGAAGAATTTGACAGAGCACTAAAACATTTGAGTGGAAGCAAGGCCCCTGGAGGAGACGATGTCCCACCTCAATTGGTTTTATCGCTAGGAGAGCCAGTTACGAAGAAATTGTTACACCCGGTATGCAAGACGTATGAGACAGGGGAAATACTCTCAGATTTCAAATGAGAAAATTTCAGAACTATCAGTTTAATAAGTCATTGTTGCAAAATACGAACGCGAATTATTTACAAAATCAAAAATGTTCAGATGTTTGTAAATCTATCGGACCAAACTGCGTGGTCATCAGTCCGTAGCTTACAAACTACTTAAACCTAGGTAAACTAACCTACGGACAAACACACACACCCATGCCCCAGGGAGGACTCGAACCTCCACGGCGAGCAACCGCGTGCTCCGCAGCGAGATGCTTTAGACCGCTCGGCTACTCCACCGCGGCAATTATTTACAGACGAATGGGAAAAACTGGTAGGAGAAATATAGGCAAGGCAATAATCACATTACTACTTATCTTAGAAGATGGATTAAGGAAAGGGAAACTTACGTCTTTAGCATTTGTGGATCTGGAGAGAGTAATATTTCTGGCTTAAAGCCATCATATTAAGATCTGAGTATTGCTTCAGCACAGCCGGTTAGGACCAGTGGGCGACAACTGGTAAAAGCTGGTGAGAACCACGACAGGAGGTACAACAGGTCGGCTTCTCACGGGAAAGAGCACTGGCGAGTCTCCCCGAATTCTAGGGGAGTCCCCGAGCGGCAGGCACTGGACGCCGATTGGCTGTAGCACCGGCGGTCGCGCGCCAAAATTCAATCATATTCTTATTACTATTTAGAATAAAATTATAATACGAGGTGCATTCAAGTTCTAAGGCCTCCGATTTTTTTCTCCGGACTGGAAAGAGATAGAAACATGCGCATTCTTTTAAAATGAGGCCGTGTTCATTGTCAATACGTCCCAGAGATGGCAGCACCGTACGGCAGATGGAATTTTACCGCCAGCGGCGAGAATGAGAACTGTTTTAGATACTTAAAATGGCGACGTTTTCCCTTACTTGAACAGCGTGCAATCATTCGTTTTCTGAATTTGCGTGGTGGGACACCAATTGAAATTCATCAACAGTTGAAGGAGACATGTGGTGATGGAGTTATGGATGTGTCGAAAATGCGTTCGTGGGTGCGACAGTTTAATGAAGGCAGAACATCGTGTGACTACAAACCGAAACAACCTCGGGCTCGCACAAGCCGGTCTGACGACACGATCGAGAAAGTGGAGAGAATTGTTTTGGGGGATCGCCGAATGACTGTTGAACAGATCGCCTCCAGAGTTGGCATTTCTGTGGGTTCTGTGCACACAATCCTGCACGACGACCTGAAAATGCGAAAATTGTCATCCAGGTGGGAGCCACGGATGCTTTCGGACGACCACAAGGCTGCCTGTGTGGCATGCCAAGCAATGTTAACGCGCAACGACAGCACAAATGGGACTTTCTTTTCGTCTGTTGTGACAATGTATGAGACGTGGATGCCATTTTTCAATCCAGAAACAAAGCGCCAGTCAGCTCAATGGAAGCACACAGATTCACCGCCACCAAAAAAATTTCGGGTAACTGCCAGTGTTGAAAAAATGATGGTGTCCATGTTCTGGGACTACGAGGGCGTAATCCTTACCCATTGCGTTCCAAAGGGCACTACGGTAACAGGTGCATCTTACGAAAATGTTTTGGAGAACAAATTCCTTCCTGCACTGCAACAAAAACGTCCGGGAAGGGCTGCGCGTGTGCTGTTTCACCGAGACAACGCACCCGCACATCGAGCTAACGTTACGCAACAGTTTCTTCGTGATAACAACTTTGAAGTGATTCCTCGTGCTCCCTACTCACCTGACCTGGCTCCTAGTGACCTTTGGCTTTTTCCATCACTGAAAGACACTCTCCATGGCCGCACATTCACCAGCCGTGCTGCTATTGCCTCAGCGATTTTCCAGTGCTCAAAACAGACTCCTAAAGAAGCCTTCGTCGCTGCCATGGAATCATGGCGTCAGCGTTGTGAAAAATGTGTACGTCTGCAGGGCGATTACGTCGAGAAGTAACGCCATTTCGGGTGAGTAGTTAATTAGAAAAAAATCGGAGGCCTTAGAACTTGAATGCACCTCGTATATTCAATGTCAAACTCAATTTAGAAAAAAGCCCTCAAAGCTGAGCTATGCCCTGAGTAGGTGAAACATATTAACAATTGCTAATTCAATAAAAAAACAATAAATATAAGACGGACGATGCACGGCAGCCATGTTTGCGCGCCAAATCGCGGAACGAAGGCAGCCTTGCATCGAGCCGCCACTAGTCAGTTCAGTAAGCGCTCTGGAAGGAGCATCATGTGAGTTCAGATCAGGCACTCGGAAGAGTAACATGCATACGTAGGCGGTCATAAAACATTGTTTAATCATCTTAGATCAAGGCTAAATGACTGTATATTTACCTTCAGTTAAGCCAATGTGTGTCATTTAGATATTACGAGGCGAGTCCAGAAAGTAAGTTCCGTTTGGTAATAAAATGAAATTGTACACAGATACAGAAGAAATTTTTATTGCACAAAATTCTAGAACTCTTAAAGTAGTTTTACACGTAACTGCCGAAATATTGTAGGCACTTGTCATAGCGTGCCACAAGTTTTTTTTTTTCATGCATCCTTCACAGAAGGTTGCCGCCTGTGTATTCAACCATGTGGTAACGGCTCTTTATCATCGTTGAAGTGTTGACCACCAAGGACAGGTGTTAGGTGTAAGAAGAGATGAAAGTCGCTAGGAGAGAGGTCCGAGCTGTATGGAGGATGATCAAACAGGTCCCATTGAAATTTCCGTAAGAATTGTTTGGTCACATTCGGTGTGTGAGGTCAGGCATTATCGTGAAAAAAAAATCTTTTGACAGTAATCCTGTTATTACACTTAAAATCTGTTCTTGGTGCACAACACTTCAACGATGATAACGAGCTGAAAGAACATGTCACCACATGGTTGAATACACAGGCGGCAACATTCTATGAAAAAGGCACACAAAACCTTGTACCATGCAATGACAGTTGCCTACAAAATTTCGGAAGCTATGTTGAAAAGTAGTTTAACAGTTGTAGATTTTTGTACAATCAATATTTTTTTCTGTATCTGTGCCCGTTCGTTTTATATAACCAAACGGAACTTACTTTCTGGACGCGCCTCGTAGATAGGGGAACATAAGGCAGAATTGAAGTTTGCGTCGTGAAGGGAGACGTTGTAAGTTGACCACCCTCCGCTTCCTACTAGTTGCCGCCTTGCTCAGTGGTTATTTACGGTGTTAAAAGCAGGTGTTATTGCCCTGATAAAATTGTGTTGCAACGGATAACGACTTTTTACACACAAAAGACTGCAGCAACTGATAGCATACCGGTGGCAGTTCCCTTACTGGATGAAATTCCCCCCATTTATATTCTCGCAATTCCCCATTAAATATTCTGACTCTCTTTTTAATCACTAGCTGCTCCCCGCGGTGTTACCCGCTGTTCAATAGTCAGACATTAAAGTGCCAAGAAAGGGCATAAATAACTACACGACTGTTTGCGACATTGTTAGCACCGAATATATAATTGTCTTGGAACGGATGGAGAACCAAAAGTCTATTGCAATACGTCCCTGTAAACGACGTTTCGAGACTTATTGTTCTCCGAGTATACGTAGAGATTTCTAGCTCTCGATACACGGGAGCAGCCTACGTAGAGCTGTCCGTGAGAGAAACATGGGGTGGCCACATGAATACCTGCCACTTTTAACGTTTGTCCTTGACTCTTGTTTATAGTAATCGAGAAGGCCACTTTCAATGGAAACTGTAACCGGTTAAACTGGAATCGCAAGTTTGTTGGGATGATGGGAATTCGTGGTATTAATACAGTCTCTCTCTTGGCTCCACCGGTGATGATGATGGCCTGCACGATATGCCTTCTCAGGTCCGTAATGCGTAACCTGGTGCCATTGCATAATCGTGGTGCATCCAAGTTACGCATCAATAAAACAGGCACACCCACCTTCAGCTCCAACTTGTGGGATGGCAACCCTGACAGTAAGTAACTACAATAACAACAATACAGTAATCGAAACAAATGTCAAGTAAAGGAACAAAATAAGCAGCAAACCTAACGGAGAAAAATAACGAGATAAAAAAGACATCTAACGGAGAGACGAACTGTTGAGATCCTACAAATGCAAAGCGAACCAACAAAAGAACTAAATGCAAACGTTCGAATGCTATAAATAATCGAAATCACCAAAGAAACTATTATTCATTGAAATCCAAAGAGAATACAATTTTAAAGAATTACGATAACATCACAATGTTCGAACATCTATAACGTTTCATATGTTAACTGCAGCGTACCGCCTGCCATCTGTTGAGTGCATTTGCTACTACTTTCGTTGCAGTTTACGTACGCTATTTATACGTGGCAGTTCGTGCTTTGTACACAAAATAGGGCTAGGTATCTAGATCCCATTCTACACAAAAAGTCAAAGTTTTTTCTTGCCGTTGTACTCAGAGCATATTTTATTTAAAGTCTTCAATTTATATACATACTTCTTCATTTGTTACAACAAATGAAAATGAATGCGGCATAAACGCCAACATTCAGATTTCTTGTGTATGAAATTATGTATTAGTTAAGCCGTTTTGGCAGTATCCAAGAATCTTTTTGTATATTCGAAAGTAAAAAAGATAACAATAGCAAAGAAAAAAATTTCACTATAGCAGGACCCGAACCATTGCCCAAAATAATGGAAGTCTATTACATGACGCATTAGCCCCTGCGGCTAAACATGACATACCCTACAATGTCCTTCTGCTCTTATATTACAAGCTTCTTACAACCGTTACGTATTTCTATGGATATATTTCAAATAAATAACTTGTAATAAACATTTTGAAAAGTAGCCTATGTCCTAATCCAAGACATAAGAAATCTCTATATGAAATTTCATCTAAATATGTGCTGTAGTTTTAGCGTGATGCGGTAACAAACATAGAAACTTTCGCATTTATAATATGTATAGGATTAATTGAGCATAAATGGGACTCAGAATTTCATAAAAACAACTAGAGATGAAATGTTCAACTATTTACACAAGTTTATTAAAGTCACTGTACATCTCAGTATCATCATTGTAAAGCCAAAAATACAAAATATTGATTCACTAAATGTATCACCAATGGACTGAGACAAGGATCGTAACCTTACATTCATACCGTACATTCTTTACTCTCTCATACTGCACCCACGTAGCTATGCACAACATTCCCATTAGACAAAATCATTTCCCCCCTGAAATAAAGATAGAATTAACACAACCAACACAGTTCCTGATACTCTACCACGGAGGCCACGATACTCACGTCCTTCCTCTTCGACAGCCGGAAACGTTCTCCCTCTCGTGGCCGCTCCCCGTCCTAACCGACCCTCCCGTTTAAGTTCGCGAGTTACCGCGCCCTCATTGGCTTGTGATCTAACGGGACCTTCTGCCAACCTCCTAATTCTGAAGGAACTCGCAAAGTCGCAGCCACTTGTCCGTCTCATCCCCAAGGCAACCTCTCTGCCACACCCCAGAACTAAAGTTGGCAAACCTACCGAGTGTTCTGCATCTCTGCCTTCCCAGCCACGGCTTCATGCACGCTTACAGACCCTCTCACACACAATCACATAGGGTATAAGAGGAGTTGAGTACTGTGGAGCAAAGCTCCTTGTGTGAGCGGCGCTCACTTATTTGTCTTGCAATAACAATTTTAATAAATAATAAAGCATTCTTGTCTCCATCTAGTACATCCCCCGTTACAGTGGCACTAAAGGCCAAGCACACTTTTACAAAATGATAATCAGATGAAAGTAACGTACACTGTAGTATACAAGGATTTAATGGAATGATACTACAGTATCGTTTCAACGTGCCTCAGGACAATCAGTGCAGCTGTGTCATCTGTAAGGCTGTGGTAGCTGAGAGGCTAAAGCATCTGCCCAGTAAGCGAGAGGTCGTGGGTTCGAATCCCGATCACAGCACAAATTTTAATTGAAGTGCTCTCGTTGTATTCGACATGTTAATGATATAATGAGACAATATATGTGTTGGAGAATTGTATTATCGTTGTTAAACATGGTTTTACCTGCAGAAGTGAGCTGATGTGAGGTGTTTGGTGGCTGGTGCTCGCAGGGTTAGAGAGAGCCGCCGCCATGTCCGCCACCGGCCTGCCAGCCACCTTCGTGCCCGGCTTCCACGACGAGCGGGCGGTGCGCGCCATGCGCTACAACCCGCTGGGCACCACCGGCCTCTACGTGTCCCACCTCGGCTGCGGCGGCGGAGCCTTCAGCGCGCTCTACGGGTACGTCTCGCCACAGACAAATATATACAGATGGGAAACCTCCGTAAGGGCCCAGTCCTACGCTCAGGGGTGCGGGGAGAGAGGGTTTCCAGCAGTTCCGCTGCGGTCAGAAGCAGCCCTTTAAACTGGCCAGAGCAGGTGGCAGGTAGCGGCTGCCCCCACCACCACCTCCCCTCACAGCCGTGGCCTTGTGGCAGGCGGCACGAGCTCTCCCCTCAGCCTCCCCTCCACGCTACCCTCTGACGTGCGAGAGGCACCCTAAGCCAGGGAACGGCCTGACACCTGCTAGCATCTTATGGAACTGCGAGGGGACCGTAGGACATTGGCTTGGGGGGGGGGGGCTTCTCCTCTGTATATGCTACTCTGTGGTCTCACCCTGCACACGGCTGAGCGACACCGTATTCCAAACGACCCCCACACACTCACGAGTGGCACTCCAAAATGCACCAGCCTCTTATTCAGTTGCAACATGACACGGTGGAGAACCTCTCCAATACTGAACACAGATCAAGTACGAAAACAGGCAAGGGGTATAAGGAACAGCAACGTAGAAACAGTTAAGGGCCAAAGTCCACAATATATGGAACTCCAAAAACAGGAGCAAAATAGACAAACTGGACAGTCCAAGAGTACAATAAATGGAACTCTGAAAAAATAAGCAAAATGGAAAGAGGCAGGGATCGAAGGGTAGTATATAATGAAGTCCAAAGAAAATAATATGTAGATAGGGAACAACTCGCTGTAAAGACGAACGTTGAGCCACTAACACACAAAAATAAAAGGCACACAAAATTAGGATACTCTTGCCGATACTGGCACCAAAATTAATTATGCATAATTAGAGCAATTGCGTAATTGCATAATTGCAATTACATGTACCCAGAGTAATTACATGTACCGAGATTACTTGCAATTACGTATACGTAGGGTAATTGTTTATTTATTTATTGTTTATTTGCAATTGCACGTGTTCACTCCTCCACGTCTTGCTTGGTACTGAGCTCACCCCACTGCATCACGTGACTATCTATGTCACACCCCACCCCTACCATGTGATGACCACCGCCCAATGAGAGCACAGCACGTGAACACGTAACCATCTTCAACCGATATTCTGCAGTCATTTAGACGCAGAGTGTACGAGGGACAGCAGCATCATAGGAAGGATGCAATTACGGTAATTACATTTGACTTCCGTAGTTGGGAGGTTCCTGGTGCAACCACAAATTGGCGGGAAGACCAATTTCTGCTTGCCCTAGAAGGCTTTTGCCCTTCCAACCCAGTGGAGCACCCTCAGACTTTTTTTTCCCTTTGTTGTTATTTTTAAGCCAACTGTGTGACAGTTGGCAGGCTGGCAGCAGCTGCGGTGGCTGCTCTTCAGCCATGCGACATACATGTTATGACAGGCTGTAAAAACAATATAAAACAGAGCAATAAAATTTTTGGAATTTAAAATCAATTGACACACTGAGTTTTTGAAGGACTAGAAACGTAAATGGGCAAAGCGACAAACATATATCGGAGAAACAAGATATGACGAGCAGTAATAAAACACACACAGTCAGTAAAAACAGTTTGCCATGGTGACGGTTTAAAAGTACACTGCAGGAAACATAAGGACAAACACGAAGAAAGTTAACGGCGCACAGGATAAAACTTGGAGACGTCGATCGCGGAGGCACTGATTAAAAACCACACAAGACACTGGACACACCGGCACTGTACACGTGTTAAAAAGTCGAGACGCCTCCGTGGGGGGTGGGGAGGGGGATGGAGGGGAGGCAGGGATGAGGGAAGCGCGGGGGAAGGGGGAGGGGGGGGGAGAGAGAAAGGAGGGGAGAGAAGGATTGACGAGACTGTGGCACAGACTGTGGGCACGGGAGAGGGGCAGCCAAGCGGGCGGGAAGGAAAAGGGACGGGAGAGAGGGGAGGGGTGCTGATGCTACGGGGAAGGGATCAAAGTTGGTAGGAGGGGTAGATATCGGGACGAAGTTCGGTATCCGGTAGAGGAAGGGTGCGGAAATTGCTCTGGGAGAGGATACGGAGCGTATGGAGGTGAAGGCCGGGAGGAACGATTTGGCGTGGCAGATGCCCGGCATTGGTGAGGATAGGGTATACCAGAGGGTTTTGGGACTCAATTTTGCGGCACACCCTCAGACTGCACCTTCACACATAGGGACGCTATAACCAGTATGCTATACAGGAAATAATGGGAAAAGTTAAAATTCCTGATTGTTCTCGTCTAGAAGCATTGCCAGAGGGTGCAGAGCTATAAAGGAGTTGGAATGCAGGAGGAAACGAAGATACGTAATGGAATTTGAGAACATACCTTCCCTGTACCTTTCGAACTTCTCGCTGGAGCGGAAATAGGAGACGCCGATGTGGATATAGAACTATGAGTTAAAAAAAATTACAACGGAGAAAATTAAAGTTACACATAACAAGAATAATAAAAAACGAGTTGTATTCCGTGTCTAGATGTAAATAACTTTGTTTTCTGAATGTAGACATATATGCTAAATGTAGTATACGTATTGTGCTGTAAAACTTGTGTTCTTATTTACTATCACGGAAGCATAAGATTAAAGGTACTAGCTCTGTTGTGCGATAGGATTACTGTACGATGTACGAATCTCCCAGTTTTTGCTTAGTATGAGCCTCATTTGGACATCCACTGAGTACAAGAAGGAGTGGTTAGGGTTAAAGAGTTTGCAGTATTTGTCGGTAATACGCATGTGTGCGCCACAGTGGACTCCAGAAGTGCACTACGGTACTTTTTTCGCGTATGTACGCAAGTACATGACTGTCAGGGGGCTGAAGCGCGGTGCGTGGGCAGTCGGCCTGTGTGACGCGTCTCCTCGGTCGCAGTGGCTACGGCTGGCGGACAGAGACACACAATAGGGGAGTCCAGCGGTCAGCTCCAGAGGAGGATGCAGGTGGCCAGCGTCTGCACACGTGGCTGCACTGTGTAGGCGCTGAGTGGGGGGAGAGGTGGGATCAGAGCCATCTGTTGGCAGCGGTTGGAACTGCTGCTTTCAGTGGGAGACATTCTGGCAGCCGATTTCAATTGAAAATTCTATATAATTACTATAATAATGGGAGTACGTACATATGGCATTACAATTGATCTTCTATATGATCCATGTATGTCCACATCTAATTTTAGATGAGATCTAATTAAGTCTCTTTTTATCATGTTACCGAACAGAATGCTCTGATTTTATTTTATATATAGAAACAGGTGCAGTCTGACGGTGCCTTTGCTGCTTCCATACCCGCCTGGATATCCGCTCCCCCCTCCTATTATGAATCTCTCAAAATCCTCGAACGCCACGCCCTTCGCCTCGCCTACCGCATCCGCCTCCCCTCCCCCACTCGGATCCTCTACGACCTCATCCCATTCCCACACCTGGTCAAATTCCTGCAACACATCCGCCTCAAGTACATCCACCGCAAGATAGAGTCCCATAACCCACTGGTATCTCCTCTCCTCCTGGATCCCAGGCCCCTGCCACGCCTTTACCGCCACATCCCTCCCTCCCTTCACCTCCACACCCTCTACGTCCTCTCAGAGGGTGGCTTCCACCACCTACCTCTCCCTGACGAGGTTCTCCAAAACCGTCCCGACATCTATCCCTCCTTCCAACTTTGACCGCTCTCTGTGGATTGCCGCTGCCTCCTCCCTCCCCCTCCCCTCCCTCTCCTGTCCCCCACTTGACTCACCCCCTCCTCTCTCCACCTCCCCGTGAGCTCCTTCCGGTTTCTCCCACTCTCCCTTCCCCCACTTCCTTCCCCTTCCCCCGCGCCTTCTCCATCCTCCCCCCTCCCCCTGCAGGGCCAGTACAGTACTGTGGTTTTAAGTGTTCAGTGCTTCGTGTGTATAGTGTTTCGTCGCCCAGAGTTTTCTAACTTTGCGTACACTAGTGTTCAGTGTTTCTTACCTCAATGTCGCCGTCTTGTTATGTCTCGTCGTCTGCAGTGAGTGTTTTTTGGCCACCGTGGCAACGTCTTGTTTTAACAACCATGTATGTTCTGTCTGCTGTCATATAGTCTTTTAACTTTTTCCCAAATTTTCATCTTGAAATTGTAAAAGCGCCTTTTTACCACCTTTCAGTTTATATTCTGTTTAGTCCATTGTGTACCATTCGCTCGGCTGTAGAGCAGCATCATTGGCTGCTGCCAACCGGCCTTAGGGCATTAAAAATTCAATAAAGGAAAAAAAAAAGCCTGACGGTGCTCCACTGGAATGGAGGGGCAAAAGCCTTCCAGGGCAACCAGAAATTGGTCTTCCCGCCAATTTGTGGTTGCACCAGGAACCTCTCAACTACGGAAGTCAAATGTAATTACCGTAATTGCATCCTTCCTATGATGCTGCCGCTGTCCCTCCTACACTCTGCATCTGAATGACTGCAGAATATCGGTTGGAGATGGTTACGTGGTCACGTGCTGTGCTCTCATTGGTTGGTGGTCATCACGTGGTAGGGGTAGGGTGTGACGTAGATAGTTGCATGATGTGGTGGGGTGAGCTCAGTACCAAGCCAGACGTGGAGGAGTGAACACGTGCAATTGCAAATAAACAATTATCCGAAGTATACATAATTGCAAGTTCTCTCAGTACATGTAATTACTCTAGGTACACATAATTGCAATTACCCAATTACTCTAACTATGCATAATTAATTTTGGTGCCAGTATCAGCAAAAGCATCCTACTCACAAACACTCTCACAATTCTCAGAAAGAGAACACTCGTCCAGACAATCACTCAGGCACACTCATCCACACACATCTGCCATCTCTGGCCGCCCAACACAGTCTTTTATGAGGAAGGCCGCAGCCGAAAATTTAGAATTGTGTGTGTTTGTGTGTGTCTTTTATTTGTGTCTGTCAGCGGCTCAACGTTCGTCTTTACGTGAGTTGTTCCCTATCTACACATTATTATTAACATTCCTTACTGGACTTTCCACTGAAGTCCAAATAAAGGAGCAAAAGAGAAGCAGTAAACAGTCGAAGTGTAGCATATATCCAACTACGAAAAAAGAGGCAGAATAGCTCCTTTTTTATATCCCATATATCCTACACTTAGACCATTCACAGTTTCTAATTTGCTTCTTTTTTCGGAACTCTATATGTCCTACACTTGGCCCATTAACTATTTTGCTTTTTTCTTCAGAGTCATATATCCTACAGTTGTACCTATCACTGTTTCTACTTTGCTTCTTTTTCAGACTTGGATCATACACTGTTTCTAACTTGCTTCTTTCTTCAAAGTTCCATATATGCTACTCTTGACCCAGTCACTATTTCTACTTTGTTTCTTTCTTCAGAGTTTCATATATCCTACACTTGGACCATTCACTGTTTCTACTTTGCGTTTTTCCTTCAGGCTTACATACACCCTACATTTGGCCTGTTCACTGTTTATATTTTGCTTGTTTTCACAGTTGTATTTATCCTGCAGTGGGACCATTCACTGTGTCTATCTTGCTTGTTTTTTCAGAGTCCCACAAATGCTACACTTAGAAGCACAATAGAAACAGTGAATTGTTCAAGTATAGGATATATGGAACTCCAAAAGAAGGAAACTAGTATGAGTGAATGGTCCAAGTATAGAATATATGCAACGGAACTCACAAGTACGAAGCGCAATAGAAACAGTAAATGACCCCAGTGTAGGAACTCCAGGTGGAACTCCAGAGAAGGAAGCGAAAAGAAACGTTGAATGGTTCCAGTCTACAATATATGAAACTGTCAAAAGATCAGCAAAATATAAGCATTCCAAGCATTGGATATCTTGCATCGATTGTCTTGCTACAGTCTTGGAGTCATGCTTATCTGGTGATACGTTCAGCTGTGAAGTGGGCATTACGTATTTAAATCTTACTGTATGTCTTCATTAGGCATTTTTTTTGTTCACAAAATTGTCATGTGTTTGCTGTGTTACAGTCACAGCTGTTCTCCTATTGTAGTCTAGATAATCATTATATTATACATTACTTCTGGAATAAGAGTCGTGCTCTGTAAGAATATGTTACCATTGCAAGTAAATGTGAGAGCAGGCGCTACAGCTCATACAACTCTCACGGAAATGAAAACAATAGTCGGTTGTCAACCAAGGTAGTCCAAGCCGTCATAATTTCTCTCCTCATCTGCCAAACTTGTTAATATTTACTCGCACATATGCACGATTTGATGGTGTACACTGGGAAAACTTCGAAAACGTTGAAACATATATTTCAATGGAGCACGGTATAATATTTTGATATATTTTAAGTAATTGCAGTTTATTCTACCGATACTCAGCTTTTTAATATTGCGTTGTATGGGGGTTCTGCTCGCTGCAACATTATTCTCCTGGGGCGTCGTGGTAGAAATAAATATTCGATATGTACAATTTTTCACTTCTTTAATTTAAATCCAACTTTTCCTCCACCAAAACATAACAACAAAACATTTACAATAACGTCCACAAATTACCACAACAACACTGACAGATACTAAAGTACTCGACAAAAGACCAAACTCGAAAACCCCGGTGAGGCAAATATATAACATCGGCAATAATGACGTTACATTAAGCATTGTTCATAACAATAGAATATACTGATTTACAATTAACAAACATAACAGAAACACATTTCATATACACAAAAATAATTGCAATATAAAGTGAAAACTATGCATACAATAATTTTAGATGGCACTTGTATTTTTAAGACGAAATTTCCGATATTTCTGTTAACAACAAAGTGCGATGATAAATATCAATTAATTTGTTAATGAATACATCACACATGTTCCTAACATATATTGAGCTATCAGTTATCTTGGAAATTCTCAAAATAGGTTCAAAATCTCAAGTGAGTCAATATATACAAAGAAATACAATATTCAAATCTCGAGTACATCATTAATTACACAATTAGCTGATCTACACAACTTATTTATGAGCCTAACATACATACAATGCTATTCATTTTCATTTCTTTTTTTTTTAACAAAAGATTTTACAATTCGTCTGTTTAAGTCTTGAAATAACATATAATGATGCAATTATTGTTTATAGAACTGTCTGGAAAGAAAATATGTGAATCTCTTAATTAATGAAATCTATCACTTGTTTTAATCACAGTATCGCCGAGACACTGTCCTACACTGATTCCTACGCTGGCTATTACGTTGTTAACTTCACACGCAACATTTATCACTACTGAACCACACGATTCCGGATCCGACGCAGACGGTATCGTAGGATGACATTGAGATGAGAGGACAGGCAGGCGGTATCGTACGATAAAATCGAGATGAGGGGGTCAGCAGTATCGTTACAACGGGCAAAACGGAGTGATTGTTAAACTTTATTCACCTATTCATAATTTTTTAAGTACCAGCAGCTAAAATGGAGAAGCAGTTACATCCCATTCAATCAGCGAGTCTCATCATATGCCACAAGACTCGCGTATGACAACACAAACGTGTGTCCCAGTGGAGGGTTCGGTTGATCAGTCGCTTGGCCAACAAACGTCTGCGGCTCACATTCGAGAGACAATTGCTTTCAGCTGCTAACAGAACGGTTGACTAGCACAGACACGAAAGAAAACAACAAACGGTCCGATCAGAAACGGGACAGGCAGTTCGTATTTTTCTGGGAAACAAATTCTAGACACAAAGTAATTGATTAAAGTGTTTGCAGGAAGAAGACGGAGGAATACATTATAATAAGTGAGTAAACTGGCTTGCAAGAAGTGCACGGACAAGGGATACATTATAATAAGTGAGTAAACTGTTTGCAAGAAGTGCACGGACAAGGGATACATTATAATAAGTGAGTAAACTGTTTGCAAGAAGTGCACGGACAAGGGATACATTATAATAACAGAGTAAACTGTTTGCCGCAAGTACACAGAGCAGGAGTACATCATTATATAAACACGCTAACACGAAAATTGTTGTACAGAATACTAATTTATTCATATAAGAAGGCCAATGAAAGTTACATAATTCGAAAAATTGTTTGTCGTAGATTTCACAAATATAAATATTGTGTGTGCATTTAGCGATTAAAAGTGGTAAAATGGTAAAAGGCAGTAGAAATTTTCCTATCTACAGCTTGGATCAAGTTCTACATTCTCCAACAATCAGCTCACCGATTGGCTATTCGCCTCGACCAAAGACGCTGTAATACAGCTCATCTCCGTATTAAAACAAGTGAATATCGAAACATGGAGTGCTCCCAACTCACTTTCTTGTGCCGTTCAAATGCTTCAATTTCGCAGTGATTAAGAGTGGTTAAAGGAAATGGATGTTTTCGTATGAATGCCGATATAAAGGATGATGCGCTGGGAGAGGCATCTAGCGGTGCTCGGGTGGAACTACAAAGTCGAGAATGCCGGTATAAAGGATGATGCACCGGAGAGGCATCTAGCGGTGCTCGGGTGGAACTACGAAGTCGACATTTTGTCAGCTCTGGAATTCTGAATATCGCAGTATCGAAATAACATTATTTCTTGGCGTTGTATAAATATACGAACACCGAAATTGCAGTTCCATATCAAATATCAGGCTAATGAAAGTTATATAATTCGAAAATGGCATGAGAAGTATATACTTCCGTTTTTATTTGTTGTTATTGTGTTAGGTATTTTCCTTAACACGTAAAAGATATCGTTTCATACCTCCCAGTGCCGGTTAAATTTTACCAAATATCCCAGCGGCCTCCTATGATAATGTTGGCAACAGATGCTGAGTAGTGAGAATCCTGTGAGTCTTCATTTTAGCCAATCGCTTGACAACGCTGATGTTTTCTAGTGGAATCTTCTCTTTACGAGGGCAGTTATTTTTACTGAGCGGACGAGGGTACATACAAGAACCTGTCAACCATAAAGCAGGAACAGCATTATTTGTTTACTTCATGGTCTGTACGATACACTAATCGAGTCATTCTATGTGGTTTGAACAAATGGGCAACGATTTTGTATCGTGTTGTTGATGTTGCCAGCATAATCACGAGTGGCCGCCGACATGATACGTAAAATTCCGCCCCCCCCCCCTCGTGACCATTGTAAACATAATTGATCGATTTTCGACCACAGGCAATACTAGTTATAATAAATGCGTAAACTGCGTAAAATACTCTCGGTGTTCTTGCCGCGTCAATTATGTGTAGGAGCCCAAGCTTTCGACGATATCCTCCATAGTCGTCGTCAGGGGTAAAACTGACTGCCGTGAACTGGAGGCGTCCGCTTATATAACCAGGAGACGGCTCCTCATTGGCTAGCTGACGTCACAGCGGTAATGGCGCGTGCTTGGGTGGTGCCATCTGACCACGTAGAGTTTTCCAGCGCGCTCTATTCCGCGTTGTCAGCAGCGCCATCTCCCGCAGCAGACGGTAGTCTGCGGGAAGTACTGGAGGTTCTGTCTGGGAGCCGACCTCTGTTCCTTCTGCAGTGCTCGCTTCCGTGCATTGCTGAGTGCATTCCGGAGTCTCTACTGATATTATTATCGCACAATCTGATTTCAGTGGCCTCCCTGATGACAGAATCCCAGCAGTTGGAAGCGTGAGCCAGTACTCTCGTTAACAGGCTGCGCTCGACCACCGCAGATTTTTCTACATGCCTGTATTTCAAGTGACGCTGATGTTCGACGCAGCATGAATATGGATGCCCAGTTTGGGAAAGATCTCACCACACTAAAAAACTAGATGTGGTCCTAAACAACACCTGTATGAAGATAACTGGCTGCCTGAAACCCACTAGAGTGGACTACTTATATTCCTTATCGGGTATCGCTCCACCAAATATTAGAAGATATTTCCTGAGCTCGATAGAAAGAAATAAACAAACGAACGACCATCGTCACCTGCTGTACAAAAACCAACCTGTGCCCAGAAGGCTACAATCTAGACGAAGCTGCATGCACTCAGAGGAACCAACCGTAGCTTCCATAAAATCACTGTGGCAGGAACAACATCCTGAAGCCCTTATCACAGAGGAAGCCTTACCCCAGGGCTCCCACCTAGACTGGCAACACTGGAAAGCGCTGAACAGACTTCGTGTGGGCGTGGGGCGGTCAAAACAACTGATGAAAAGGTGGGGCTACACAGACAGTGGCGAGTGTGAGTGTGATGCAGTGCAGACGGTGGAACACCTTCTAAAGTGCCCTCTAGTGGGCGCATCTAGAGAGTGCACTCAAGAGGACCTCCTGAAGTACACTGGGACAGCCGCAGCTTACACTGATTTCTGGATGAGCAAAATATGATTCAATTGTTTAGTGTTTGTTGTATTTGTCTATCTCTGTTTTTATAGTTTTAATTCTGTTTTCTATATTTTATCTATGTATTTCTTTGTAAAAGCACTTAATTCTGTACTTTATATTTTACCTCTGTATTTTACTACTGCTTTCTGTAAGAGCACTTACTTCTGTAGTTTAAATTATGTGCTGGCTTCTTTCAGTAACACTTGTGATGTAGTTTCGTACACGAATAAATAAATAAAATTCGACGTAGCATACAGAAACAGTTCTTACTGACTGCCCCACGTAATTTCTGCCACACTCGCACGGAATGCTGTATATTCCCGGCACTCTCAGACCGAGGTTGTCTTTGACGGTTGGCATCATTTCTTTCATCTTCTCGGGAGGACGAAAGACAGGTCGGATCCCCTGCCTATTTAGGACTCTTCCGATTTTACTGCTTGTTGCACCGCAGAATGGAAGCCGCTCGATGTGTTGGTCCTCTGCGGCGCAACAAGCAGTAAAATCGGAAGAGTCCTAAATAGGCAGGGAATCCGACCTGTCTTTCGTCCTCCCGAGAAGATGAAAGAAATGATGCCACCCGTCAAAGACTACCTCGGTCTGAGAGTGCCGGGAATATACAGCATTCCGTGCGAGTGTGGCAGAAATTACGTGGGGCAGTCAATAAGAACTGTTTCTGTATGCTACGTCGAATTTTATTTATTTATTCGTGTACGAAACTACATCACAAGTGTTACTGAAAGAAGCCAGCACATAATTTAAACTACAGAAGTAAGTGCTCTTACAGAAAGCAGTAGTAAAATACAGAGGTAAAATATAAAGTACAGAATTAAGTGCTTTTACAAAAAAAATACATAGATAAAATATAGAAAACAGAATTAAAACTATAAAAACAGAGATAGACAAATACAATAAACACTAAACAATTGAATCATATTTTGCTCATCCAGAAATCAGTGTAAGCTGCGGCTGTCCCAGTGTACTTCAGGAGGTCCTCTTGAGTGCACTCTCTAGATGCGTCCACTAGAGGGCACTTTAGAAGGTGTTCCATCGTCTGTACTGCACCACACTCACACTCGCCACTGCCTGTGTAGCCCCACCTTTTCATCAGTTGTTTTGACCGCCCCACGCCCACACGAAGTCTGTTCAGCGCTTTCCAGTGTTGCCAGTCTAGGTGGGAGCCCTGGGGTAAGGCTTCCTCTGTGATAAGGGCTTCAGGATGTTGTTCCTGCCACAGTGATTTTATGGAAGCTACGGTTGGTTCCTCTGAGTGCATGCAGCTTCGTCTAGATTGTAGCCTTCTGGGCACAGGTTGGTTTTTGTACAGCAGGTGACGATGGTCGTTCGTTTGTTTATTTCTTTCTATCGAGCTCAGGAAGTATCTTCTAATATTTGGTGGAGCGATACCCGATAAGGAATATAAGTAGTCCACTCTAGTGGGTTTCAGGCAGCCAGTTATCTTCCTACAGGTGTTGTTTAGGACCACATCTAGTTTTTCCCAAACTGGGCATCCATATTCATGCTGCGTCGAACATCAGCGTCACTTGAAATACAGGCATTTAGAAAAATTTGCGGTGGTCGAGCGCAGCCTGTTAACGAGAGTACTGGCTCACGCTTCCAACTGCTGGGATTCTGTCACCAGGGAGGCCACTGAAATCAGATTATGCGATAATAATATCAGTAGAGACTCCGGGTATGCACTCAGCAATGCACGGAAGCGAGCACTGCAGAAGGAACAGAGGTCGGCTCCCAGACAGAACCTCCAGTACTTCCCGCAGACTACCGCCTGCTGCGAGAGATGGCGCTGCTAGCAACGCGGAATAGAGCGCGCCAGAAAACTCTACGTGGTTAGATGGCACCACCCGAGCACGCGCCATTACCGCTGTGACGTCAGCTGGCCAATGAGAAGGCGTCTCCTGGTTCTATAAGCGGGCGCCTCCAGTTCACGGCAGTTCCTCCCCCCCCCCTCCCCCTGCAGGGCCAGTACAGTGCTAGTGTTTTTAAGTGTTCAGTGCTTCGTGTGTATAGTGTTTCGTCGCCCAGTGTTTTTTAACGTTGCGTACACCAGTGTTCAGTGTTTTTTTTTTTTTTTACCTCAATGTCGCCGTCTTTGTCTCGTCGTCTGCGGTGAGTGTTTTTTGGCCACCGTGGCATTGTCTTGTTTTAACAACCATGTATGTTCTGTCTGCTGTCATATAGTCTTTTAACTTTCGCCCAAATTTTCATCTTGTAATTGTAAAAGCGCCATTTTATCACCTTTAATTTTATATTCTGTTTTGTCCATTGTTTACCATTAGCTCGGCTGTAGAGCAGCATCGTCGGCTGCTGCCAGCCTGCCTGTATCAGGGCATTAAAATTCAATAAAGGAAAAAAAAAAGTTCACGGCAGTCAGTTTTACCCCTGACGGCGACTATGGAGGATATAGTCGGAAGCTTGGGCTCCTACCCATATTTGACGCGGCAAGAACACCGAAAGTATTTTACGCAAGAGCTACGTCGCGAAAGACTTGGTACTCAAATGTGTAAACTGTTTGCAGGAAGTACACGGAGGAGGAGTGCATCGCCACGATCAGGGAGGCCATCCGGCAGGGGATCAACTTCATCGACACGGCGCCCTGGTACGGCCAGGGCAGCTCCGAGGCGATCCTGGGGAAGGTAGGCATTCTCTGCTCTAAGTGAACGGCTACTCGCATTCTGCCCACATCTGGCAACCAGGGCTGGAGGGCAACAGGAAGCCTCTCTGCTGCTCCGCTTCCACGAAGCAAACTACACTCACCAGCCAGAGAAACTGGTGGTCCTGGCTGATATCGTGCAACCTACCATTGGATAGCAGTGTCGCCACACGACATATCGTCAACTCGACTCTACACATCCTATAGACTTACTTCACTTAGTTCCTTTCGTTCCCTCTGGAACATAGGGCCGAAACGAAATTTCTTCATATATACATGTGGCGTCTGTTGCGAAAGAACAGATGTCACTTCTGATCCTGCAGTTGTTATTATTTAATATTCACAGAACACATGACATCAACTGCAATTGGGCAAAGCTGAAAATGTGTACCCAGCCGGGGTTCGAACCCGGGTCTCCCGCTTTCTAGGCAGTTGCGCTGACCCCTACACCACTGGGGACACAGTGATCACCCCACCTGCAAGGACTACCTAAGCACGCCACCCGTCAGATACAAATTCCCAGCTTTGCCCTGCCCACAGTACCCAAACTCGTAGTTATGAACTAATTCCCGTAAGAGTAAGGGCTTCAAACTTTGCCCACCCCTCCCCACTAACGATGGGATCATTGCCCGTCACCTGCGTACGCATTTTCAGCTTTTCCCAAATAATAACAACTGCAGGATCAGAAGTGACGTCTGTTCTTTCGGAACAGACGCCACATGTATATATATAACATGCTGGTGACGGGCAATGATCCTTTCGTTACTGGGGAGGGGTGGGCAAGTTTGAAGCCCTTACTCTTCCGAGAATTAGTTTCATAACTACAAGTTTGAGTACTGTGGGCAGGGCGAAGCTGGGAATTTGTATCTGACGGGAGGCGTGCTTAGGTAGTCCTTGCAGGTGCGGTGATCACTGTGTCACCAGTGGTGTAGGGGTCAGAGCAACTGCCTAGAAAGCAGGAGTCCTGGGTTCGAATCCCGGCTGGGTACACATTTTCAGCTGGCCCAATGGCAGTTGATGTCATATATTCTGTGAATATTAAATTTCTTCACCTGATGCGATTTCTGGCAAGTCTGTTCACTTCACTCCAGGTTTCCCCATCGTCTGCAGCTTCTCTCTGGATCGTTCTCTTCCAGGTGTGTTTGGGGCCACCGCGTTTCCTCACTCCTTGAGGGTTCCAGTCCAACGCCACCTTTTCAATAGCTTCATCAGGTTTTCTTAACGTATGCCCAATCCATTTCCATTTTCTTTCCTTGATTTGTATGTTGATTGGTTGCTGATTTGTTTCTCTCCAAAGATCTTCATTCATCATTATATTTGGCCGTCTCACAGTTAAAATACGCCGGAGACAACGGTTAATAAAAACTTGGAGCTGGTTTTTGACGTGGTTAGTCACTGTCCAAGTTTCGTAACCATACATCAGAACTGCCTTCACGTTGCTATTGAAAATCCGGAGTGTGGTTTTCCTTGAGATGTTCCTGTTTCTCCAAATGGGCTACAGCGGGACAAACGCACCATTTGCTTTGCGGATGCGACTACGGACATCCTCCTCGGCGCCTCCTGCAGTCGTGACCATACTTCCGAGGTAGAGGAAAGACTGGACCTGCTCTACATCCTCTCCATTAGTGGTCAGCCTAGTGGCGGTGGTCGAGTTTATCCGCATTTCTCTGGTTTTGCGAACATTTAGCTTGACGCCTGCAGCTTCTCCTCCTCTCTGTAACCTGGCCAGTTTCTCTTCGGCCTGTTCCTAAATCCGAAACGCCACCAGGGGTGGCGGTCTCTTGTGAACAGTGCCTCTCAAGGCAGCCCACATATGACTGGTTCACCTCTTACTTTAATAATAGACAACACAAGGTAAATCTCCGCAGTGTAGAAAATGGCTATGACGTACAATCCCAACGGGGCACAATTAAGTAGGGGGTGCCCCAGGGGTCTGTTTTGGGACCATTGCTGTTTCTTATTTACATAAATGATATGCCTTCGACTATAAAAGGTGACTGTAAAATATTTTTTGTTTGCTGATGATATCAGCTTGGTAGTGAAGGATGTTGCTCTTAATATTGATACAGTATCAAATAATGCAGTTCAAGAGATAAGTTCATGGACTGTAGAAAACAAGTTGATGTTAAATCACAGTAAAACTCAGTTTTTTTACAATTTCTAACACATAATTTGACGAAAGCTGACATTCTGATTACACATAATGGGCGTGTGATAAGTGAGACTGAACAGTTCAAATTTCTAGGTGTTCATATAGACAGTAAGCTGTCATGGAAACCCCATGTTCAGCATCTTGTTCCAAAACTAAATTCTGCTATATTTACCATTAGAACAATATTTGAGACAAGTGATTTTTCATCACGAAAAGTAGTCTATTACGCTTACTTTCACTCACTCATGACGTACGGCATTGGTTTTTTTTTTTTTTTGGGTGGGGGTGGGGGTAACTCGCCTGATGTAAAAAGAATATTTCTGGCTCAAAAACGGGCGGTTCGAGCAATATCTGGTGTAAGTTCGCGAACGTCATGTCGACCCCTTTTCAGTAGTCTGGGAATTTTGACTCTGGCGTCACAATACGTTTTTTCTTTAATGTCGTTTGTTGTTAATAATATCAGCTTATTCCCACGAGTTCGTAGCTTTCACTCGGGCCGCGGTGGAGTAGCCGAGCGGTCTAAAGCGTCTCGCTGCGGAGCGCGCGGTTGCTCGCCGTGGAGGTTCGAGTCCTGCCTGGGGCATGGGTGTGTGTGTTTGCCCGTAGGTTAGTTTACCTAGGTTTAAGTAGTTTGTAAGCTACGGACTGATGACCACGCAGTTTGGTCCGATAGAATTACAGACATTTGATTTCTTTCACTCGGTGAATACTAGACAGAAGTCGAATCTACATTTGCATCACACCACCTTAACACTTATGCAGAATGGGGTAGAATATTCTGCGGCATCCATTTATTGGTTTTTTCTGTTCCATTGGACCCAATTGAGGAGTGAGACTCCACGGTCATGGAACAAGACAATACAGTAACACTTTACCTGCCAATCCCGTCAATTGACAGGATTCGATTTTTCATGTTTGTAAATACGAAATCCCGTCCATTGACGGTCTCAGCATCTCTTCATTGTGCCACAAGGGGTAAGTAGAGTGTTAGCAAAGGAGAAGACAGGTCTTCTTCGAACTGTAATGAAAAACCGGAAGGGCATGCCAGAGTCGTGTCCAGACGTGTCAGGCTGCCACGCCACCCCACTCCACCGCCCACAGAGCACACCAGTGTCGGCTGGTGCTCCACATGACTGGGGGTTCACTTCTTTAAGTGCCTCATCTCGATAGCGGCGGCCGCCCCCCCCCCCCCCCCCCCCCCATCTGCAGAATGTCTTACCTCAGCTTACTTGCGCTTTCTTCAACTCAACTTTCTCGTCGTGCAATGGAGTTTCCACGACAGTTTTAGTTGAAAAAAGCGCAGGTGACTCCCGTATATAAGAAAGGAAAGAGAACTGACCCACACAATTACAGGCCAATATCGTTGACATCGGTTTCATGCAGAATTTTGGAGAGAGTCTGTAACTGACTGTGAGAGCATAGAGGTCGACTTAGACAAAATTTCTAGTTGGTGCGAAGAATGGCAGCTAGCTCTCAATGTAGAAAAATGTAAGGTGATGCGCATGAGTAGGAAAAACAATCCCATAATGTTCGAATACAGCATTAGTAGTGAGCTTCTTGATGCAGTCGCGTCGTTCAAATATCTAGGCGTAACATTGCAGAGCGATATGAAATGGAACGAGCATGTAAGGACAGTTGTGAGTAAGGCGGACAGCCGACTTCGCTTTATTGGGAGAATTTTGGGAAGATGTGCTTCACCTGTAAAGGAGACTGAGTATAAAATGCTCGTACGACCACGTCTTGAGTATTGCTCAAGTATTTGGGACCCGCAGCAGATCAGTTTAAAGGAAGACATAGAGGCAGTTCAGAGGCGAGCAGCTAGATTTGTTACCGGTAGGTTCGACCAATGCGCGAGTGTCACGGAAATGCTCCGGCAACTCAATTGGGGATCGCTGGAAGAAAGACGACGTTCTTTTCTTCAATTTCTGTTAAGTAAATTTAGAGGGCCGGAATTTGAAGCTGAGTGTAGTACGATCTTGCTGCCGCCTACTTACATTTCGCGTAAAGATCACAAAGACAAGATAAGAGAAATTAGGGCTCGTACGGAGGCATATAGGCATTCTTTTTTTCCTCGTTCAATTTGGGAGTGGAATAGGAAAGGAAATGCCTAGTAGTGGTACAGTGTACCCTCCGCCACGCACCTTACGGTGAATTGCGGAGTATGTATGTAGATGTAGATGTAGGATATATGGCAGCTCAAGTTCTTCAGTTGTTGACAGACCCTCGAAGTGTTAAATGAGCTTCGTCGGTCCACAACACGTTACTCAACCAATCGTCATCTTCCGCCATGTATTGAAACGCCCACACCGAAAATGGCCTCCGCTTCAGTAAATCGCCAAGTAACAGTTCGTGATGCCGATGGATTTTGTGAGGATAGCATCGGAGGGTACGCCTAAGTGCCAACCAAACAGTAGTGTATGGAATGCGACTGCACGAGCGCTGACTTCCCCGTGCACAGACGAACCCGCTACAGTCTCCATTTCTTCCTGAACTGTCTCGGCAGCATTACGCCTTGTGCTCGGTCGGCCATTACGGGGTCTATCGTCTAAACAATCCGTGGCTTCGAACTTGCAAATCATTCTCGCCACAGCTGCATCTGTCAACGGACCTTTACCCGTTCGAATCTCCTTCCTATGGCGATAGGAGCGTAACGCTGAACTAGCACATTCCCCATTCTGATAATACAGCTTCACTAAAAGCGCCTTTTCAGGTAACGTCAACATGCTGCGACTGCTGGTGCATCTGGTTCTCTCCCTCATCACAGCTCCTTTTTTACACGATTTTCATGCGCAGTCACTGACGTTTTGCTGTCCAGTACCAGCTGTAGGACATTTTGGCCCACTTTAGGTTACGGTAGTAACACTAAAAGTGGGCCTTTGCGATCGGTTTTGACAGCTCGAAATTTAAATGAAAATAACGGCTAAACCATTCATCTGACACAAAAACTGAATAACCGAATTCGTAGAGGAGAAAATGCTCTACAGCTTTGCTCTCTTATGTTTTTTTCATATCTCGTAGCGTTTAAGAGATATTTGCAAATATAACGGCGATTTTGGGATGTCTGTCTGTCCGTAACATGTTTCCTGTTTTTAAGACGAACCGTTCAACCGATCAGCAACAAACTTTACAGACATAATTGTAGGCCGCCAGAAACCAAATCCTCCCTTTTTCTTCGGACAAAAAATAGGGTGTAATACCAAAAAAAGCCGTTTTGTAACAATTGTAATTGCAAACGAACCGTTCATCTGACACAATAATTGAATAACCTAGTTGGTAGATGGAAAGATTCTCTACAACTTCGCTCTATTATGTTTTTTCATATCTCGTATCGTTTGCGATATTTGCAAAAATAAAGGAGTTTTAACACCCTCTACTGAATTAACGAAAACCACCCGTTCGCAGATGTCACGTGACATTCCTCGTCCAGAACTCTCTCTGGCATAAGCCATCTTGCGTTGCGTATTTGATGATTTTCGTATTGTAACTTACACGTTGTCGTTTCAAAGCAATGCCACACCGAGGAATTAACAAAAACACGTCGTTCTTTGCACGATAAATTGTAATCTAGTGTCTACCAATGCCATATTATCCTCAGTTAACAACGGCCATCAGTAGTATGAGATTAGTCGTAGCGTAGTGGTCAATGCGTTGGACTATGACGCTAAAGGTCCGGTGTTCGGAACCCGCTACTACCTGAAATTTTTTTCTTAAAGGGGTTTGAGACACTCTTATTAATTAATTTTTTATATTTAGATTATTATTTCGGTCCAAAATGTTTGCAAAAACTTATAAAACGACAAATCTAAAGTGGGCCATAAAACACGTCAGCGTGATTTTATTTTACACTTTTCTTCCAAAGTAAAGCCGAGTAACTTGTTTCTAAAAGATTCTGAACGTTTTAAGATACCTTTGATAATGAATATTATAATATTCCAGCCTGGCTATTAATGTTTGAGATTAACAAATTTACGGAAGGAAGAGGTTTGAAGTTAGAAGCTATGAAAGATCGCAATCAGAAAATTACTGAAAAATAAATTAGGAAAATTATTGCATACATGTAAATGAAATGGCAAGCTAATTAATGGTGGAGTGTTGTGCAGGCAGAACATTACAAAAAGAATCGACGAGCGGTTACCTTTAACAAGAGATCCATCGGTGGTTGAAATTTGGCTGGAAATGAAATTTTAATAATACGATAACCACTCCCCGAACAGTGAATGGCAGTTCGTCAGTGTCAAACTACGACTCGTGTAGCAGACCGTAAAGTAAGATAAGTGACATGATAAAATTCGGATAGTACCATTAAGTAAGTCAAACACGTCGGACTTCCAAAAATTTACAAGAAAATCGCCTGCAGATTCTGATGCCGGTAAATGATAATAGTATGGAATAAATTTTGAAAAAAATAGTGGCAGGCTACACGAAATATCATCATTCAATATCAACTAAAACAGTGCCATCTATTGTTTTGTGATGCATCAAGGCAGAAAGAAAGCATAATGGGCGGAGGGAGGAAAATGCAAAATTAGTTATAAAAATTCATAAGTGCGAATTTAAGTGAGAGGTGGGGTTTATTTATAAAAGTAAGATCAAATGTTTGTATAGCTTAAGGGACTTAACTACGGGGTCATCAATCCCTAAACTTACAAACTACTTATCAACTACCTTATACTAAGGACGTCACAAATATCCATGCCCGAGGGGGGATTTGAACCCCCGACCGTAGTGGCCGTGCAGACCGTGACTGGAGCGCCTCAGTGCCCTCGGCCACCGCGGCCGGCAAAAGCAAAATCTGCACACAGCACATATATTTACCTGACTGTACAAAATCCACATAACAGCGGCCACAAATAATAAAGTACAGCTCTCGTCTGTAAGATGCTATCGCTACGAGGTACAAAGCAAGAGTACTTCCCACCTTCTGTAAAAAAAAAAAAAAAGTGATTTCCTTAAATTTTTACTCTGACATTCATAGATAATTATTTTCACATGCCGAAATACTATAAAAATACAATATTTTCTTTTGCTAATAGCCGTGAAACGAAACCGTGTCATTATAATATGCACATGAACAGTAAAACAGAGTAACTGATGACATAGTTAAGTGACTGTAACACACTGCACCTGCCGCAATGAAGAGACAAGCTATCTTTAGGTCACATGACACTGTAAGCATCATCGGCTCCTCACCTTACGAATGCCCAAATGCACACATCTTTTCAGAACAGTAAAATATTTGTTAGAATGAAGAGTACAAATGTCGTTTACCCTCAAAATCGCGACACATTTGCAAACACGTCTAAAGACATGTGGCAAGTAACAATACAAAAGTCAGTTTTGCTTCTGTATCTGTTCAAAATAAGATTGGGTTTTAAAAAATTACTCGCAGTCGGTCTCAAACCCACTACCTTCGGAAGGGCAGTGCGATGCCGCTAACCACACGGCTATTCTTGCAATGTGGAGAGTATATGGAGTTCATTATTAGTCATGATGGCGTATTTTACAGTTGATGCGTCTTTGATTTATAGTTTCAAGATATTTTACCATATATGACGTGTTTTCCATAAAGCTGCCACGCACCAAAAACAAATTTGAAGGCCGGATGTTGCCTTCATGGAGGATTTGCACATGCGCAAGGAGAGGTGCGCAGTAGCTACGTTGCCTTTGCTTCGGCACCATTCGTGCGTCACCGCCAGAGCTCGAGTAGCCAGGAGCTGGCGTCTCTACCAGCTCCGACGCCAGTGTTAGAAGCGGCGTTTCCCCTCGCCCCTCCCTGCTGCCCATACGCTGCCTCCAGGGGGTTCAGCAGAGAATCTGAACCTCAGCCGCGCATGCGCACTGTCATGCGCTGTCTCCGCGATGTAGAACGTTTCTCATGTGATAAAAATACTTTGAATGTGCATGTAAACTGATCTGATAGAAGAACTTGAGTAGAAACAAGGCCCCTGGAGTCGATGATATTCCGTCTGATGTTCAAATGTTTGTATAGTCTATGGGACTTAACTATGGGGTCATCAGTCCCTAAACTTACAATCTACCTATGAACTACTTACGAACTAGGACGGCACAAATATCCATGCAAGAGGCGGGGATTCGAACCCCCGACCGTAGTGGCCGTGCAGACCGTGACTGGAGCGCCTCAGTCCCCTCGGCCACTGCGGCCGGCCGATATTCCGTCTGAACTGCTGATGTCGTTGGGAGAGCCAATCATGAAAAAATTGTATCACCTAGTATGCAAGATGTATGAGACAGGGGAAATACCCTCTGACTTCAAGAAGAATATCGTAATTCCAATTCCAAAGAAAGCAAGTGCAGACAAGTGTGAAAATTACAGAACTATCAGTTTAAGAAGTCATGGGTGCAAAATACTAACACGAATTGTTTACAGACTTGTGGAATCCGCCGGCCGCGGTGGCAGAGGGGACTGAGGCGCTCCAGTCACGGTCTGCACGGCCACTACGGTAGGGGGTTCGAATCCCCCCTCGGGCATGGATATTTGTGCCGTCCTTAGCTTAGGTAGTTCATAAGTAGTTTGTAAGCTTAGGGGCTGATGACCCCGTAGTTAAGTCCCATAAGTTCTACAAACATTTGAACATTTTGGAATTCGACCTCGGGGAAGATCAGTTTGGATTTAGGAGAAATGTAGGAACACGGGAGGCAATACTCACATTCCGACTTATCTTAGAAGATAGGCTAAGGTAGGGCAAACCTACGTTTTTGGCGTTTGTAGATTTGGAGAAAGCTTTTGACAATGTAGACTGGAATACACTCTTCCAGGTTGGAAAGGGAGTAAAATAGGGTTGTAGCCTTTCCCCAATGTTGTTCAATCTGACCATTGAGCAGGCAGTGAAGGAATGGAAGGAGAAAATTGGAGAGGGCATTAAAGAGCAGGGAGAAGAAATAAAAACCTTGCGGTTTGCTGATGACATAGTAATTCTGTCAGAGCCCGCAAAAGATCTGGAATAGCAATTCAATGGAATGGACAGTGTCTTGAAAGGAAGATATAAGATGAACATTAGCAGGAGTAAAACGAAAGTAATGGACTGCAATGTCAGAAAATCAGGCGATGCTGAAGGAATTAGATTAGGTAATGAGACAATAAAAGTAGTAGATGAATTTTGTTATTTGGTTAGCAAGATAACTTTTGATGGCCGAAGCAAAGAAGATATAAAATGCAGAATGGCTATGGGGAGAAAAGCGATTCTAAAGAAGCGAAACTTGTTAACATCCAATATTGAATTACATGTTAGGAAGTCCTTTCTGAAAGTAGTTGTCTGGAGTGTAGCATTGAATGGGAGTGAAACGTGGACGATAAGGAGTTCAGACAAAAAGATGATAGAAGCTTCTGAAATGTGGTGCTACAGACGAATGATGAAGATTAGATGGGTAGATCACATGACTAATGAGGAGGTGCTTAACCGAATCGGGGAGAAAAGGAGTTTCTGGCATATCCCGTTCTAAGATAAGGGATAGATTTGTAGGACACATTCTGAGACATCAAGGAATTGTCAACTTAGCATTAGAAGGAAGTGCGTGGGGTAAAAATCGTAGAGGGAGACCGAGGGACGATTACAGTAAGCAGATTTAAAAGGATGTAGGTTGCCGAACGTATTCTCAGATGAAGAGACTTGCACAGGACAGGGTAGCGTGGAGAGCTGCATCAAACCAGTCTGCGGACTGAAGACCACAACAACAGAAGAACGAAACGAAGAAATTTTAAAAAGCCTTGTTATTTTCTTTATTTACTTACTTTTTTTTAATGGCAAGCTTTTTTCCGGTGGTTGACTGGAGTAGTGCCGCCAAAGCCCCACACGATTACAGAGCCTGCACCACCGCGGAGCGCGCCACCTGATATACGAAAATAAATGTCTGTCCGTACTGCCGCTCCTTTCATCAGAAAGCGATGAAACTTTGCCAGCATAGCGCTAGCGCTTTCGCGAAGGTCACAGGATTATCGCCGTACCACTCACATTGGGCTGATATCGCGTCGTGAACAATCGAGCGCGCGAAAAACTGCCACAGGCCCGACCATGTTGCACATTCCCTCCTAAACCACTGGACCGATTTCAACCGAATTAGCTGCAGATGTCCTTTGCCGTACGGTAAGCATTTCTGTAGGGCTAAGAACCACATAGCCGGCCGCGGTGGCCGAGGAGACTAAGGCGCTCCAGTCACGCTCTGCACGGCTACTTCGGTCGGGGGTTCGAATCCCCCCCTCGGGCATGGATATTTGTGCCGTCCTTAGTGTTAGCTAGTTCATAAGTAGTTTGTAAGTTTAGGGACTGATGACCCCGTAGTTAAGTCCCATAGACTATACAAACATTTGAACAAGAACCACCTACGACGCACGCTCCAGGAAAGCTTTTTACGACTTTACTACTTTACATTCACGTGCTTCGCAACGGTTGTTGAAGTACGCACTGAAGAGTTTTACGGCCCATTTTACATTTGAAGTTTTATAAGTTTTTGTAAACATTTTAGACAAAAATAATAATCTAAATAATAAAAAAGTAATGAGTGGCTGAAACCGTTTTAGGAAAAAAATTAGGTAGTGGCAGGTTCCGAACCACTGACCTTCTGTGTCACAGTTCAAAGCGTTGCCCACTACGCTACAGATAACAATCAGGAATACTGCTCTTCAATCTCATACTATTGATGGCAGTTGTTAACTGATGCTAATATGGCATTTGTAGACACCAGATTATCGTACGTAGAACGATGTGTTTTTGTTAATTCTTCAGTGCGCCATTGCTTTGAAATGACAACGTGTAAGTTAAAATAAGAAAATCATTAAATACGCAACGCAAGATGGCGTATGCCAGAGAGAGTTCTGGGCGAGGAATGTCACGTGACATCTCAGAACGGCTGGTTTTCGTTAATTCAATGGAGGGTGTCAAAGCGTCGCTATTTTTGCAAATATCTCTGCAACGATGCAAGATATGAGAAAAATGTAATAGAGCGAAGCTGTAGAGAATTTTCTACTCTAGCAATTAGGTTATTCAATTTTCGTGTCAGATGAACGGTTCGTTTGCAATTACAATTATATTACAAACGGCTTTTTTGGGCGTAACTAATGTATATTTTGTTCAAAAAAAATTGAAAAAGGAAGGTTCTGGTCTCTGGCGACCTACAATAATGTCTGTAAAATTTGGTGCTGATCGGCTGAACGGTTCGTCCAAAAAAAAAAAAAAAAAAAAAAAAAAGGAAACACGTTACGGACAGACAGACAGACATCCCAAAATCGCCGTTATTTTTGCAAATATCTCTGAAACGATATGAGATATGAAAAAAACATAAGAGCGCAAAGTTGTAGAGAATTTTCTCCTCTACATATTAGGTTATTCAATTTTCGTATCAGATGAATGGTTCAGCCTTTATTTTCATTTAAATTTCGAGCTGTCAAAGACGATCGCAAAGGCCCACTTTTAGTGTTACTACCGTAACCTAAGGTGGGCCAATAGAATCCTTGTTTGAACGCTCTGTCAATAAACTCAGTTTATGAAGGAAGTGAGATACCAAGAGCCGTATGTATAATAAAATATTTATTGTATCACAACCAGTTTCGGCATTCCACTATGCTATCTTCAGGTCCCTACATCAGTTGTGATAGAAAAAATATTTTATCATACATACGGCTGTTGGCTTCTCACTTCCTTCAGACTCTTGACCAGTCACTGTCCCGTTTCCACCAGCAATGATGGATTCAATAATAAACTCAGTTGTCCTAGCCAAGATGTCTAATGTAAGTAAAAATCATTGTCCGAAACGATGTATCTTCATAAAGTTTTTGATACGAAAGGTGAAACGTGCCAAAATAAGCAAGGAAATGTCGTTAAATACTTAATACACAAAGCGAAATCAGTAACACTATGTTCAATGTTTGTTGCTAATCGTAGACGTAAGATTGCTTAATTCTCTCACACATGTTCGCTTCTTTGTTGTACTTTGTTGTACTTTGAAAGCGAGTGTTGTATTATGTGTTCATCCATTGAGCACTAAAATGCTTGAAAAATCACAGACCATCAATCATACATGTGAACCAACTCCTAATGTATTCCACAATGTTATAAGCAACATCTAAAGCATATACACCGCCTGATGATGAACTGCCAGGCAGTTAGAAACCGGTTGTGGAAATAAATACATACAAAAGGTGACTGGTTGCTGTTATTTTCTGATTTCTTTTACAAAATCTATATGTTATCCCAAGGTACGCTGACGTTACTTGTGAAAACCCCATGCGAATTCCTGAAGTAGTTTTGGAGAAGTGGTTTCTAATAGATGAACAGACAGACACGACGGTCTATATGAAAACACTTCGTGATTCTATTTTGACGAAATCATTCCTAGATCCTGAACCAACCTTCGCTCATGTTTCCTGTGAAAACCGCAGGAAAATTCGTCCAGTAGTTTTGAAGATTGAAGCGAACAGCGACAGGCCTACATTTACAGATTTATTATTAGTATAGATATGTTGTACAACTGTAGAATTTTGCAGGAATATAGTGCTGTGTGTCGGTAAAACCTGGTGCGAATGTGGTTGGTAGTGAAGGAGTAGTAGATTATAACATGATGCTTGACGGGGCGGTTTTCCATGAACGTTACTCTTTACGTCCTCGTATCTCATGAACTCCGTGTCGTAGTGTGATACAATTTCCAAGGTACATTCGGCTTTAAGTGTGTATTCTGTCTGCAAAATTTCCTGCGGTTACTATTTGTAATGTACAAATTATATATTTTATTTTTACGTGAGAATACTTGAAAATGACAGAGAGCAAGGATCTCTTCACTAACTAACGAACTGACTTGTTCTCATTTCCTCACATAATAAAGCACTCTGTATTGAGATACTTAGAATATCGTTTTCATATAACTGAAAAACAGAAATTGGATATTACATAGAGAGACAGCACTTTTGTAGTTTGCAACTAGTAAATTTAATGTGTTAAAAGAAGTCAGTACCAGTATCTTCAAGTACGGATGTTATGCAGTAACAACATGTGCCTAATTATTAGGAGCTCTAATACGGAAGACGTGTTACTACTAGACGGGCGGGCGGATCCCAGTGCGTCATATTTAACTGACATTATCTCAAGTTATACGTTTCTCACAGAGTTTCTGTTTGGAGAGGATGAAAATTTGATGTATTTTGAACATTTCACTCCCTTAATGTGTTCACCTATTCAACAGAAAAAAAGTGCCTCGCATGACGAAAATTCCGTGACGTCGTCAGAAAGTGCATGGTCGTAAACTATCAGTATATGCTGTTTATAAATTATTGCCATAAATAAGACTAAAATGAAAATGTAGTGTAGTTCTTTACGAAGACATTGATGAAAATTTCACGTTGATACAGTGAGTAGTTTGCGAGTGTGAGCGAGTTGAATGAAACGCGAGGTAACGCGTGAGCTTCGTCCGGAACGTGGCGACTGCTACACCTTGGGGAAAAATGGCGGACAGTTCAGCTCGGGTTTATAGGAGTTTTAATGTGTCGTATGTGATTCTTAACCCTGCAGGAACTCTGTCACCTCACGGTAAGGAAGATGTGTACCAAATTTGGTTGATATCGGTCCAGCGGTTTAGGAGGAAGTGTGCAACATTGTCACGTGATGCAGCAGTTTTTCGCGCATCTCATTGTTTATGACGTCATATCTCGCGAATCGAGTGTCGTACTACGATAAAATTTCGAACTTACGTTCAGTGGTATGTGTGTATACTGTCTGTAACATTTCTCTCGGATAAAATTAATAGTGTACGAGTAATAAATTGTAACATCATGCCAAATGCCGCAATTTTACGGCATGAGCGCCGAAAAAGTAGTAAGCTACAAACTTTTTTCCTTCCATCATTTTGCTGGGGTTGTCAGCGAGAAAAAGTTTGGTAAAGGTTTGAAATTATGTTTAAAGTGTGTTGCAAGTCGCTAAGTGCTCTCCCCCTCAAATAGTGAACTGATAAACTCACACTATCACGTGCCGCAAGACGGGGAAGTTTTCATTGTTTATGACGTCATATCTCTTGAACTATTGGTCCTAGCGCAAAATCCTTTCTTAGCTGACGTCTTCGACCTATAAACTACATTCCTGCCAAATTTCAGCTTCTTAGGTGAGTTAGTTTTCGAGATTTCGTGTTTCGTGTGTGTGTGTGTGTGTGTGTGTGTGTGTGTGTGTGTGTGTGAATGAGTGTCCTTTCGCTTTTAGATACATAGAGACAAATTCCGCCTGTGCCGAATATTGTAGTTCTGGTAAATAAGTACAATTTTCATTTTTCAGTATTTGATTTATTGTTACTTTCCTTCTCCGTAATAACATGTAACTTTTGGAGGCACGGGAGTGATGCATAGGCTACAGCTCATTAATTTCAGTACAGTTTGGTATTTCAGATTTACAGTGCAAATCAAACGTTATTTCTCACAAAATATAATTATATTAACTTACAGATATCTAATACAATCACAATCATTACATTTTACTTTCATGAAAGTATCCTCCTTTGGATTTAATGAGTGCCTCACAAACACGAGGCATGCGGTCAATCAGTTTTTGTAGGTATCGCGAATCTATATGATTCGACACATCTTTGACAATATTCCACAGATGTTCCTTGCTGGGTATATTAACTTCCCCGATACGTCTGTCCACTTCATCACACACCATTTCAATGGGATTACAGTCGGGGCTTTGGGACGGCCATAGCATATCCTTCAGTACTTTCTGTTTTTCCTTTGACACAGTGTAGTTCCTACAGTATGCTAACCGATGATTTGGGTCATTATCCTGTTGTCCGGTGAATCCTTTCCCTATTAAGCTGCATCCACTTTGTATTGCATGAGTCTGAAGTATGCGGTGGTACTGCTTCTGATCCATACATCCTTCTATTTTCTCAGTGTCGCCATCTCCATCTCCGGCAAAACTTCCCCAAACCATAACTGAACCTCCACCGTGTTTAAGTGTAGGTGGAACACACTGCAGGGCTACCCTTTGCCCTACAAATCAGCGAACAAATGTTCTCCTTCTGGTTCCAAAAATCTCCAACTTGGATTCGGCGGTGATAACACCTTTTTCCACTCTTCCGATGTCCAGTTACGATGTTTTCTAGCCCATTCAAGTTTCTTATGTTTATTTATGGGCCTTAGAAGGATTTTTTTTTCTGCAACCTTTCAAGCTGGCTTCATTTAGTCTCCTTTTGACTGTTGCAACAGGTATTGTTGTCGCATTAATTCTACCAATTCTGTACGAATTTGGGGCGCTGTTTTGAATCTATTTCTTTTACTGGTAATTCTGATACATTTATCATCACTTTTAGTTGTTTTACGAGGTCGTCCTGGTCGTGGGTATGTCTGTATTGCTACCTGTTACCTTCTGGCGGCGAAAGGTGTAATGCACTCCCCCTATAAGACACACTACACTGTTTCACAATTTGGCGAATAGATAAACCTGCTTGACTAAGTGCTACAATTGCAGCACGTTTTTCCGTGGATATCTCCACTCGTGGAGCCATACTACCGATGTCTGCACTTCAACTGTCACGAAGGAACTGACATGCAGGAAGCAGACGTTACGTATCGCAGCAGTGGTTGACGTGACACCACATCCCTACAGGGAACAACACGGGTGTACCGAATCTGGCACGCCTCGGCAAACAGGTAAACGAACGTTTAAGATAGCTACATAACGTTTATGTACACAACATTGTTTGTTGGATGCTACATCTACATCTGAATCTATACTCCGCAAGCCACCCGACGGTGTGTGGCGGAGGGTATACTGTACCACTATCGGTTCTCCCTCCCATTCCAGTCCCGTATTGTTCGCGGAGAGAAGGATTATCGGTCTGCCTCTGTGTGGGCTCTAATCTCTCTGATTTTATCCTCACGGTCTCTTCGCGAGATACACGTAGGAGGGAGCAATATACTGCTAGACACCTCAGTAAAGGTAAGTTCTCGAAACTTCGACAAAAGCCCATACCGAGCGACAGAGCGTCTCTCCTACAGAGTCTTCCACTGGAGTTTATCGATCATCTACGAAACACTTTCACGATTAGCAAATGATCCCGTAACGAAACGCGATGCTCTCCGTTGGATCTTCTCTACCTCCTCTATCTACCCCACCTGGTACGGATCCCACACCGGTGAGCAGCATTCAAGCAGTGGGCGAACAAGTGTACTGTAACCTACTTCTTTTTTTTCGGACTGCATTTCCTTACGATTCTTCCAATGAATCTAAGTCTGGCATCTGCTTTATCGACGACTAATTTTATGTGGTCGTTCCATTTTAAATCACTGCTAATGACTACTCCCAGATACTTTATGGAATTAACTGCTTCCAGTTGCTGACCTGCTATAGTGTAGCTAAATGATAAAAGATCTTTCTTTCTGTGTATTCGCAGCACATTACACTTGTCTACACTGAGATTCAATTGCCATTCCCTGCACCATGCGTCAGTTCGATGCAGATCCTCCTGCATCTCAATACAATTTCCCATTGTTACAACCTCTCTATATACTACCGCATCATCCGCAAAACGCCTCAGTGAACTTCCGATGTTATCCGCAAGGTCATTTATATTTATCGTGAACAGCAACGGACCCACGAAACTCCCCTGTGGCACACCTGATTTCACTCCTACTTTGGAAGACTTCTCTCCATTGAGAATGACCTGCTGCTTTCTGTTATCTAGGAATTCCTCAATCTAATCACACAATTGGTCTGATAGACCATATGCTCTTACTTTGTTCATTAAACGTTTCTGGGGAACTGTATCAAACGCCTTGCGGAAGTCGAGAAACACAGCATCTACCTGAGAGCCCGTGTCTATGGCCCTCTGAGTCTCGTGGACGAATAGCGCGAGCTGGGTTTCACACGATCGCCTTTTTCGAAACCCGTGCTGTTTCCTACAGAGCAGATTTCTAGCCTCCAGAAAGTCATGATACATGTTGCAAATTCTACAACTGACCGACGTTAGAGACATAGGCCTGTAGTTCTGCACATCTGTTTGACGTCCCTTCTTGAAAACGGGGATGACCTGCGCCATTGTGGAATCTTCTGGAACGGTACGCTCTTCTAGAGACCTACGGTAAACCACTGCAAGAAGGGGGGGAAACACTATTGTATCTCGATGTCGACGTACAAAAATCATGACATGTGTACCACTGTTGTACTATTCCTTTGCTTTCTCAAAGGTACCCACGGTATTACATCTTATCTACGGAAAACTAGTTGCCTATTATTGGGTGTACTGAAATTTATCAGCGGCAGTGTATTTATCTGTCCACTAGCTGTAAACCCGGCGTTGGCCGGGTGTTTGTTTATCCTACACTCTGGTAGTCCACCTCCCCTTCCCCCCTCTCTCTGCATCCACCTCTTTCTCTCCCATCTCTCTGTTCGTTTCCATCTTTCCCTCTCTCGGCAAAGTTTTCTGCTAGGTACCCTATGTTACGCACTGTACCATGCAAACATTTATGTACCCAGTGATCTTCCTCTTGGTTTATAGGTCACATGTGAAAAAATTCATAAAAATTGGAGCAAAACTATGTACTTCGTAAAATTCCCTAAGTTGAGTATCCTCCACCATGCACCGAACGAAATTTTATACAGACAGTGACATTCCTCTTGTTTTTAAGGTAGAGCGTGCAAAATTACATGAATATCGGAACAAAACTATAGATTTCTATGCAATAGAAACGCAGGATCACATTGAAAAACGCACTTTGTTGTTCTCAAATATTCCAGTTTTATTTCAAATAACTCTTGTTCTGAGAATAACGGAAAAAACTATGAAATCGGTCAAACCGTTCACAAGTTATGGTGCGACCAAGGTATTTAGGGATCAATTTTTATGTTGCAAAGTACCCTCTCCCACGCACCGTATGAAACTTAAGGTAGACGGTGACGTTTCTCTTGTTTTGAAGCTCTAGCGTGCGAAATTACTTGAAGATCGGAATGAAACTGTAGATTTCATGAATCTGTAGGAGAAGTATTCTCCGCCATGCACCTATCTCAAAATACTTTCTTAGCTGACGTTTTCTACCTATAAACTACATTCGTGCCAAATTTCAGCTTTATAGGTGAAGTAGTTTTCGAGATTTCGTGTTTATTCATTGAGTGAGTGTCCTTTCGCTTTTATATAGATATAGATTAAGAAAACAGATTCCTTAATTTCGGATTCAAGAGAATTAAGGTAGAGTTTCAAACTGAAATGAATAGTAACATGCAGATCTGTGAAGCTAACTTTATTTGATTCAAGGTCATGCCTGATGCAACAGTTTTACGGCATCTACAGCGAAACTGTTGTGAGCGGTAGTCTTCTTTTCGTTTCATCATTTTTTCTGTGTGTGTGTGTGGGGGGGGGGGTAGTAAAACGTCCGAAATTACATGCAAACTTCATTGCAGGTCCGTAACTACTCCCATTTTCCAAAAACTGACGCACAAATCTGCGTGTTTTCACGCGGTGGCCTCTCATTATTTCTGACGTCATATCTCCTGAGCTGTGAGTCGTGCTCTTTTGTTTTTGGGTCAGGAACCTTCGTGGGCGTACGGTGAACAGTTCATCAAAGTTTCATTGCAATCGAATGAATGGTATATGAGCACATAGAGGACATACAGACAAACATTCATTTTTATGTATACTAGTATTGCCTGTGGTCCAAAATCGACCATTTGTGTTTACAATGTGCACTGGGGGTAAAATTTTACGTATCATGTCGACGGTCTCGCGTGATTATGTTGGCAACATCAACAACACGATACAAAATCTTTGCCCATTTATTCGAATCACATAGAATGACTCGATTAGTATATCGTACAGATCATGAAATAAACAAATAATGATGTTACTGGTTTATGGTTGATAGGTTCTAGTATGTACCCTCATCCGCTCAGTAAAAATAATTGCCCTCGTAAAGTGAAGATTCCACGAGAAAACATCAGCGTTGTCAAGCGATTGGCTAAAATGAAGACTCACAGGATTCTCACTATTCAGCATCTGTTGCCAACATTATCATAGGAGGCCACTAGGATATTTGGTAAAATTTAACCGGCACTGGGACGTATGAAACGGTATCTTTTACGTGTTAAGGAAAATACCAGACACAATAACAACAAAGAGAAACGGAAATACATAATTCTCATGCCGTTTTCGAATTATATAACTTTCATTGGCCTAATATTTGAAATGGAACTACCAATTTCGGTGTTCGTATATTTATATAACGCCAAGAAATAATGTTATTTCGATACTGCGATATTCGGAATTCTAGAGCTGACAAAATGTCGACTTCGTAGTTCCACCCGAGCACCGCTAGATGCCTCTCCCAGCATTCGTATGAAAACATCCATTTCCTTTAACTACTCTTAATCACTGCGAAATTGAAGCATTTGAACGGCACAAGAAAGTGAGTTGGGAGCACTGCATGTTTCGATATTCACTTATTTTAATACTTTGTTTTAATACGCAGATGAGCTGTATTACAGCGTCTTTGGTCGAGGCGAATAGCCACTCAGTGAGCTGATTGTTGGAGAATGTAGAACTTGATCCAAGCTGTAGATAGGAAAATTTCTACTGCCTTTTAGCACTTTTAATGGCTAAATGCACACATAATATTTATATTCGTGAAATCTACGACAAACAATCTTTCGAATTATGTAACTTTCATTGGCCTTCTTATACGAATAAATTAGTAACATGTACCACAAATTTCGTGTTAGCGTATTTATATAATGATAGATGACCAGTGGTTACTGTAACAATGGTGCTAGCGCCCAACTTGAAATATGTGCCTTGTGAGCTGAGAAGTGTATGGTGTGAGATCATTTAGAGAATGTGTTTGTGTGTGTGTGTGTTTGTGTGTGTGTGAGAGAGAGAGAGAGAGAGAGAGGTGTTGTGGTTAAGAGGAATCAGTTGGCCGAGCGATGCAGACTCGGTACAGTACGGGACAGACAGTATGGCAGATAGCGGTGTGTGCGGCAGATAACGGCGCTGATAAGCCGGCATGACTCGCGAAGGCCACAGCCGCTGTCTGCGGTTGCGTCACAACTGCCGGGCAAACAAGCATAGGCGCAGCCGAGGAGGCGTCGACCTCACGTGTCTCAAACGTCCACTTCGCTTCGCAGTTTCTGCGGATGTAACTGACGCATCGCGGTGCAACCGACGCCATTCTTTTCGTGGTTCTTCATCCTATCGATTGCTTAAGAAATAATACGGGGTATCCATTGAAAAAAAAAACAACCAAAACATAAGTTTGTGTTGAAAATAATATTTTTTCACGTTTTAGACAGTCTCATAGTACCTACTTTCATGAGCCCCTGCCGTACCTTCATGACCGTGAAACTGGTTTTTCAATATCTCTTGTAGTGTGAGAGAGATCTGCGGTGAAACAGTTGAGTGGGGCCGGCCGCGGTGGCCGAGGGGACTGAGGCGCTCCAGTCACGGTCGTCACGGCCACTATGGTCGGGGGTTCGAAGCCCCCCTCGGGCATGGATATTTGTGCCGTCCTAGTTCGTAAGTAGTTCGTTAGTAGTTTGTAAGTTTAGGGACTGATGACCACGTAGTTAAGTCCCATAAGCTTAACAAACATTTGAACATTTTTAGTTGAGTGGGAGACCCTGTAGGGTAAGGAGGTAAAAATTCGACATAGGTACAATTCCGATCAACACAAGTTTTCGCGCCATTTTCCTGTCTCGTAGTGTCTCGTTGTAGAGTAGCAGCTTTCTACAGCTCCTCTTGTCTTTTCCAAGAATACACCGCTTTGCGGTAAGGAGATATAAATTTTTCCCTTTAAAGAATTAAGTGAAACTACTCAGTCTAACGCGTTCTTATAAATCATCTAGTTAAGGGTGACTGGATTCGCTGCCAAAAATGCAATGTTTGGTACCACGAAGTATGCGTTAGTGCGTGACAGAAAAAGTGCTTCTTATGTGGAAGATGCCCGTAATCAAAATTGTACGAGGAAGTGATCACAATTGTACCTAGTGTGGTACATTTTCGATCGATTTTTCTCAATTCCGTAACCTTTTTTTGTGTTTATACCAACATTTGTAACTGTATAATATTTGTGTTACATATTCATTAAACATCCAAGAACAAGTGCAATAGTTAAAATTATTCCTTTTCTCAATTTATTTCCAGTTATAATAACATTTGTCCGAAATGATCGAAATTGTATCACCTTACCCTATATAGAGATTAGTCCGTAGCTTACAGACTACTTAAACTAAGGTAAGCTAACCTAAAGACAACACAATCACCCATGCACGATGGGGGACTCGAACCCCCGACGGCGGACGCGCTCCAGCACGCGCGGCTAATCCGCCGCGGCTCGAAATATTTATTGCATCGGTAGAATACATGACCAAAGCTCGCTGTGTGTCTAAGATAGAGGCTAGGCCTACACTCTACATCTACATACATACTCCGCAATTCACCGTAAGGTGCGTCGCGGAGGGTACACTGTACCACTACTAGGCATTTCCTTTCCTATTCCACTCCCAAATTGAACGAGGAAAAAAAGAATGCCTATATGCCTCCGTACGAGCCCAAATTTCTCTTATCTTGTCTTTGTGATCTTTACGCGAAATGTAAGTAGGCGGCAACAAGATCGTACTACACTCTGCTTCAAATTCCGGCCCTCTAAATTTACTCAACAGAAATTCACGAAAAGAACGTCGTCTTTCTTCCAGCGATCCCCAATTGAGTTGCCGGAGCATTTCCGTGACACTCGCGCATTGGTCGAACCTACCGGAAACAAACCAAGCTGCTCGCCTCTGAACCGCCTCTATGTCTTCCTTTACACTGATCTGCTGCGGGTCCCAAACACTTGAGCAATACTCGAGACGTGGTCGCACAAGCGTTTTATACGCGGTCTCCTTTACAGGTGAAGTACATCTTCCCAAAATTCTCCCAATAAACCGAAGTCGCTGTCCGCCTTACTCACAACTGTCCTTACATGCTCGTTCCATTTCATATCGCTCTGCAATGTTACGCCTAGATATTTGAACGACGCGACAGCACCAAGAAGCTCACTACTAATGCTGTATTCGAACATTATGGGATTGTTTTTCCTACTCATGCGCATCACCTTACATTGTTCTACATTGAAAGCTAGGTGCCATTCTTCGCACAAACTAGAAAGTTTGTCTAAGTAATCCTGTATGCTATTATACTAAAGTATAGAGTAGACTGAATATGCGCGCCAATTCGTGCGTATTTATACATCGCGGTGTTTTCTAGAATAATCCAGTAAAAATCTGTATGAAAATAGTTTATAGATTCCATTATTTGCCAAGTATAAATAAATCAGTTACAACCAACAAATTGATAGGGATATCAGGAGCGGCGGGGAGTAAATTTAGGCTAGGATACTCAGTTCAGGATCCTTTGCTACATTTTATTTCAACCAAAATATTTTTAAAAACATCCCTTCTTTTACAACTAGAGACTGAAGCCCCGAACAAGACATTTTTTTTTCTTTTTTTAATTTTAAGAAAAACTGTAAACAGCTCAGCTAGTGATGCAAGGCGGGAGGCCGAAATTAAAATTTGATATGAGTAGGTAATGGGTTGAGGGGCCGAAGCAACTCTTTATAGAAGTAAATAAAATATCGTAAACAAGAAAATCAAGAGGAGCTCCAAAATTACGTAAAATTGTTAGGCTGAAGACCAATTTTTATTTATTTTTTAATTGTTTTATTAAGTTAATAACGAGCTGAGGATAGAACCAAACTTTTATAATTAAAACAACACAATAAAAGGGAGCTCTAAAATTGAAGTGAAAGCAGCTACTTCAAATTATTAGGCAGAAACCCAGACAAAAAAAATAATTTTTATTTAACATGGGCTAATAATGCGCTCAAGGCCCGAAGCAGTCTTTGGAATGGGGATTATAACATTTTTCTTAAAGTCTGAGGGTACTTCACCTGTCTCATACATCCTACGCACCAGGTGAAACAGGTTTGTCATGGCTGGTTCTCCCAGAGACTTCAGTAGCTCTGAGGGAATATCATCTACTCCAGGGGCCTTGTTTCGACTTAGGTCTTTCAGGGCTCTGTCAAATTCTTCTCTCAGTACAGTATCTCCTATTTCATCTTGATCTACATCCGCCGGCCGCGGTGGCCGAGGAGACTGAGGCGCTCCAGTCACGGGCTGCACGGCCACTACGGTCGGGGGTTCGAATCCCCCCTCGGGCATGGATATTTGTGCCGTCCTTAGTCTTAGTTAGTACATAAGAGTTTGTAAGTTTAGGGACTGATGACCCCGTAGCTGAGTCCCATAGACATTACAAACATTTGAACATTTGATCTACATCCTCTTCCCTTCCTACAATATTGTCTCGAAGTTCATTTCCTTTGTAGAGCCCCTCTTTATACTCTTTCCACCTTTCAGGTTTCCCTTCTTTTTGTTCCCCACATGTTTGAACAGCAACGAAGTAAGGCCGCGAGACAATAATACACTTTCAGTGTAATATAGCACTAAGGACTGGCTTCTAGTTAACTTAATACACACTGAAACATATAAAACAGGTGAGCTGACTCCAGACCGGAAGGAGAGGGGGTAGTGTGCCCAGCCGTCCACGAGAACTACAGCTCCGACACGAAGAAGGGACTTACACTACAACGGACTCACCGCCAAATTTCAGCCGTAGGTTGCCGATGCCTCACGGAGGAAGATTAAAATAAATAAGTAAATAAATAAAAAAAAAGGAAAATAAAGCTAAACAACTACCGCCTGAGGCGCTCCAGTCACGGTCTGCACGGCCACTACGGTCGGGGGTTCGAATCCCCCCTCGGGCGTGGATATTTGTGCCGTCCTTAGTCTTAGTTAGTACATAAGAGTTTGTAAGTTTAGGGACTGATGACCCCGTAGTTAAGTCCCATAGACTATACAAACATTTGAACATTTGAATGTCGTACTTTAGTCCATGGACTGCGGAAAAGTTGTAAACGAGAATCTCTTTTCCTTTCATAGTTTTCCTGTGGTTCTCAGCGAGATAAAGTGTAATAAACGTTTGAAATTGTGTTTAATGTGTGTTGTAAGTCGCTAAGTGTATGAATAAAGTCTCATCACACGATATGGCAGTTTCTTGCGAGTCCTATTGTTTATGACGTTATACATCTTGAACATTGTGTCGTACGTGGTTCTTACCCTTACAGCAATTGTTGCCTCACGGTAAGGAATATGTGTACCAAATTTGGTTGAAATCGGTGCAGTGGTTTAGGAAAAAATGGGCAGTATTTTCGCTTAATACAGCATAGGTCGCGCGTCTCATCGTTTATGACGTCATATCACGTCAACTATGTATCCTAAAGAAACGTTATATACAGGTTCTCGAGTTTTAGCGACACTAACGGACATTTTTGACAGTTCAGATACGTAAAGTGAACTTTACTCTTTCAAAGTATATTTATGAACGTACCCAACACAACAACCAAGTCATTATTTTACATGTCTTAAATCTAAATTTTCCTCGCTTTTTTCCATATTTTATCACCGTTTAAACCTTCCATGAACTTCTGCGAATGTGACATGGACATTATCCTGGACATGTGTGCGTGATTTGCCCACTCTTTCCGCCCACTATCGTGCCGATACTTAGACTGTCTGATGATGCCTTTATAAAGCTACTGGGTCTAAAAACATTTGATTTAAATTAATATGGTTTATATTAAGAGGAAAGTGATATGAAGTTTCAAAAAAAAATTATATCATACGAACATTGTCTTGTCAAGCCGTACTCAAGCGATGCTCTTACAACCATCTGGCGATTGATTTTTATTAATAGAAAAAAAGAATTCGCTTTCGGTGTTTCTTAAATTTTCCTACTTTTTTGGCAACTTGTCCACACTGGAAAAATCTTTTTAGCTTTTCCCGATTTTCCACTTTTCCGGATGACTTTCCATATTTTATCACCGTTTAAACCTTCTCTGGTCTTACACAAATATTTCAAGACTAAAATTAGCCAAATCAGTTCAATCGTTCTCGAGTTTTAGCGAGACTAACGAACAGCAATTCACACACACACACACACACACACACACACACACACACACACATATATATATATATATATATATATATATATATATATATATATATATATATCTGTGTGTGTGTGTGTGTGTGTGTGTATATATATGTTTATGGTAGAAATAGTGCCTATTAAAATTATAATAAAACGTAACAATTTCTACCATAAACATACCACATATATATATATATTTTATATGAATCTGGAAAGAGACCGCCTTAGTCGCAAATGACACATGCTGACGTCAACTGTGTAAGACTTGTAACAGCTGCGTCAGTACGAACGCAACCTCCAACATGGAGGTAAAGATGTTTTAAGTATTTTAATTGTTTGTAAGGTATGTTTTTTATCATTGACTTTATCTGAAACTTGTACAATTGGCTTATAACATGACGTGTATTTTATTCTAACTGGTTCTTTTCTATTCATTTTAGCACTGATAATGACCACGCAGTGGTCGAAATCTAGATCTGCAAATAAGTAAATAAATATATTTGTTACGACTGATTGCTCAATGTTCAATGTTCAATGTTTGTATAGTCTATGGGACTTAACTACGGGGTCATCAGTCCCTAAACTTACAAACTACTTATGAGCTACTTACGAACTAGGACGGCACAAATATCCATGCCCGAGGGGGGATTCGAACCCCCGACCGTAGTGGCCGTGCAGACCGTGACTGGAGCGCCTTAGTCTCCTCGGCCACCGCGGCCGGCGACTGATTGCTGAAAAATTTCCACAAGTTAGTGAAAATTGAATAATTTCTACACAGAGCAAAAGTGAGAATAATTCAATTGAGCTGAACTTGAATGGTAAATGACTCGACCCTAGCGCCGCCGTGTAGTGCGTCGATTTAAACACTGCACGATACCGCCACTCACAACGGGAACACCGAGTCTGGTACCAACCGATTTTGATGGGTCACAGGTGTGTTGTGAGGGAATTTCCTCCAGACCATCACCCTAAAAGCATTTGTTACAATGGGCCTTGATTCCTAAGAAAATCGAGATGAAATTCGCAGCAAATTACCATGCGTAACGTGTCTACTTATACATAGTCAGTTCGAATATAGTAAAATTCCTTGAAACGGAAAAGCTTCTTTTCATGAATCAGCACGGGTTTAGGAAACATCGTTCATGTGAAACTCTGCTTGCCCTTTTCTCACATGACATCTTGCGAGCCATGGACGAAGGGCAACAGGCGGATTGTGTTTTTCTCGACTTCAAAAAGGCGTTCGACGCGGTGCCACACTGCAGACTGCTAACGAAGATACGAGCTTATGGAATAGGTTCACAGATTTGTGACTGGCTGGAAGACTTCCTAAGTAATAGAACGCAGTACGTTGTTCTCGACGGCGAGTGTTCATCAGAGACGAGTGTATCGTCAGGCGTGCCCCAGGGGAGTGTGATAGGACCGCTATTATTTTCTATCTATATAAATGATCTGATGGACAGAGTAAGTTGTAATTTGCGGCTGTTTGCTGATGATGCTGTGGTGTATGGGAGAGTGTCGTCTGTAACTGACTGTAATAGCATACAGGATGACTTAGACAAAATTTCTAGTTTGTGTGAAGAATGGCAGCTAGAACTCTATGTAGAGAAATGTAAGGTGATGCGGATGAGGAGAAAAAAACAGTCCTATAATGTTCGAATACAGCATTAGTAGTGAGCTTCTTGATGCTGTCGCGTCGTTCAAATATCTAGGCGTAACATTGCAGAGCGATATGAAATGGAACGAGCATGTAAGGACAGTTGTGAGTAAGGCGGACAGCCGACTTCGGTTTATCGGGAGAATTTTGGGAAGATGTACTTCAGCTGTAAAGGAGACCGCGTATAAAACTCTTGTACGACCACGTCTCGAGTATTGCTCAAGTGTTTGGGACCCGCAGCAGATCGGTTTAAAGCAGGGGTGGCCAATCCGCGGCCCGCGGGCCGATAGATTTTTGGCCCGCGGAGCTGTTTGACATGAAAGAAAAATTTAACTTTTATTTCATGTAAAACCTGCAAAAAAGCATTCCGTCAAACGTCTTCCGTATCATATCGAATTACAATAAGTATTATTTCAAAGACATTATTGATAGATCTGAAGTATTGAATTAAAATTTGTGGTGCGGCCGGGAATCGAACCCGGACCTCCATGCTTACTAGGCAGACGTCTTAACAGTTTTTTTTTTTTTTTTTTTTTTTTTTTTTTTTTAGGCAGACGTCTTAACCGTTTTTTTTTTTTTTATTATTTCCAGTACTTTACGGAGAATAATAAACAAATTATCCTTCATCAATTAGAAATAAAAAATAACAGTACTTCTTCTTTTGGTAATTATAAACAAAATTTCCTTTTCCGATGAGAAATAAAAATAACAGTGCTGCTTCTTGTGTTGGTTCTCTCTCTCTCTCTCTCTCTCTCTCTCTCTCTCTCTCTCTCTCTCTCTCTCTCTCTCTCTCTCTCTCTCTCTCTTTCGTTGAGTCGTAGGTGCACGTTGAATCGATTTCGTCGTTCCGGCAGCTTCGAAGTTCGTCTTCTCGAAAATGTTTGCCATCGCAAAGTTTCCGTGATATTCTCGTGTCATCGTATTGAGTCTCAATTCTTAATTTGACTTCTCGTTAACCTCGAAGCGCTGGTCTCCAAAATCCGTCGTACTGCCCGAGCTGTGAATTTCTTCTCTAAAACCAAAGGCGGAGTACTCCACTCCATGTAGAAGGATAAATAAAAAAAAAACAGTAAAATAATGTATGTTTCTAAACAGTTAAAAATAAATGGAAATACAAAAAAAAAAACACCTTCGAAGGTAATTAGTCTGCTCAAGTTAATATTCTAATTAAGAATAATCCATATTTTTCCCTGTACTTTTTTCTTCGTTGAAGTTTCTGGTGTTCTGTCAATAATGTTAGCCAAAAATCTTCTTTACTTTTTTCTTTCTCTGATAGAATATAGTTTACTGCCTGTCCCTTTAGCCAGTTGACAGCTTTCCTCTTCGTATTGGGATAAGAACCGTTAGACTACCACACCACTAACGATTAAAGCGCCTCGGAATAGTCTAAGTACGATTTCCCTCCACAACACAAACTTTAATTCAGCTTCTTTGTTTCAAAGATAATTGCCACTACTGCCAAGGCTCTCCATGCAGCGGAATAGCACCTCAGCAATGGACATGGTGGAACAATCCTGTTACGGTGATATAAATATCAATTTATAGAAATAAAGAATCCCTGAGACGGATTTACGTCTCAAATATGTCAAAGACATTATTGACAGATCTGAAGCATTGAATTAAAATTTGTGGTGCGGCCGGGAATCGAAGCCGTACCTCCATGCTTACTTTTTTTTTGTTTTTTTTTTTGTTTTTTTTTTTTTTTTTTTTTTTTGTTCTCTCGGTAGTTCTCTTCGTTGCGGACGCTGATCGTTTTTGTTCGAGGTTGTTCGTTGAATGTTTGGCTCAGCTTTTTTTATTACAGAGGGCGTGGAGCCCTCTGACCGGGCGCGCTGAGCCACGGCGCCCGGCGTGCTTACTAGGCAGACGTCTTAACCGTTAGACTACCACACCAGTAACGATTAAAGCGTTAAGACGTCTGCCTAGTAAGCATGGAGGTCCGGGTTCGATTCCCGGCCGCACCACAAATTTTAATTCAATGCTTCAGATCTATCAATAATGTCTTTGACATATTTGAGACGTAAATCCGTCTCAGGGATTCTTTATTTCTATAAAAGTATTATTTCATTGATTCAACTGACGTTAAATTTTCGTGTATATTCCTGTTTGGGAAGAAAAAAAAAAAAAAAAAAAAGACCACTACAGTCTGTTGCGCGGCATGTGGCTGAGGCGGTGGACGTTGCGAGAATTAAGGGGGCGGGAGAGGCAGTGTTGTGTTGTGAGTGCGGCGAGAGGAGAGCCGGGAAGAAGGGCAGCTCTGGTGCCTGCCTAGCTTCCCGACCAGCGAGATTGAAGAGGAGAGGGAAGGAGGCGCTCGGGTTTAGGAACCTATAGCGTCCGGTTGTGGCGACTGCACGTTAGAGTCACGTAGCGTGCACCTTCATTGTTGTCTCATCAGCCCCGGCTTGTACCACAGGGAGTACACAACGGCGATTACAGCTCATCTTCGATCTGACAGAAGGTAACAATTTGCTGCTCCGTGCGACAGACCATTCTCCAGATTCTTGTGTGTCCCAGCCTCGTCGCCGCTTTTGTGTCTCGTTTCCGTCTTAGGTGTCGGTGGCCGAGTGGAATGAGACCGACACAGGAATAAAGGTAGCACGCTGGTGCAGGTACGGAGGGCAGCAGCCAGAAACTAGAAACACTAGAGTAAATTAGAAAGAGATATATATATTGCACAGAATTTATACAATACTTAACTTTTACATAGATCAGTACTGCAGAATGCTGATACATAGTTCAGTTATCTTGGATATCACTTGGATATCACAGGAGATACTAAATTTAATCGATGAAAGGAGAAAATATAAAAATGCAGTAAATGAAACAGGCAAAATGGAGTACAGACGACTAAGAAATGAGATTGACAGAAAGTGCTAAGCAGGAGTGGCTAGAAGGCAAATGCAAGGATATAGAAGAATGTATAAATAGGGGAAAAATAGATAAAGCCTACAGGAAAATAAAAGAAACATTTGGAGATAAGAAAAACAGCTCCATGAATATCAAGGACACTGATGAAAAACCAGCTTTCAGCAAAGAAGGGAAAGCTGAAACGTGGAAAGAGTATATTGAGGGGCTCTACAAAGGAAATGAACTTCGAGACAATATTGTAGGAAGGGAAGAGGATGTAGATGAAGATGAAATAGGAGATACTGTACTGAGAGAAGAATTTGACAGAGCACTAAAAGACCTAAGTCGAAACAAGGCCCCTCGAGTAGATGATATTCCCTCAGAGCTACTGAAGTCTCTGGAAGAACCAACCATGACAAACCTGTTTCACCTGGTGTGTAAGATGTATGAGACAGGCGAAGTACCCTCAGACTTTAAGAAAAATGTTATAATCCCCATTCCAAAGAAAGCAGGTGCAGATAGGTGTGAAAAACTACAGAACCATCATTTTGATAAGTCATGGTTGCAAAATATTAACACGAATTATATACAGAAGGATGGAAAAACTGGTAGAAGCCGACCTCGGGGAAGATCAGTTTGCGTTCAGGAGAAATGTAGGAACTCGGGAGGCAATACTCACTTTACGGCTTATCCTAGAAGATAGATTAAGAAAAGGCAAACCTACATTTCTAGCTTTTGTAGATTTGGAGAAGGCTTTTGACAATGTTGATTGGAATAAACTCTTTCAAGTTCTAAAGCAAGCAGGAGTAAAATATAGGGAGCGTAAGGTTATTTACAACTTGTACAAAAACCAAACAGCGGTTGTCAGAGTTGAAGGGCATGAAAGGGATGCAGTGGCTGGCAAGGGAGTGAGACAGGGTTGTAGCCTGTCTCCAATGTTGTTCAATTTGTGCATTGAGCTAGCTATAAAGGAAAGCAAGGAGAAATTTGGTGAAGGAATAAAAGTTCAGGGGGAAGAATTGAAAACATTGCGTTTTGCCGACGACATAGTAATTCTGTCAGATACAGCAAAGGACCTGGAAGAGCAATTGAACGGAATGGACAGTGTGCTGAAAGGTGCATATAAGATGAACATTAACAAGGGCAAAACTAGGGTAATGGAGTGCAGTGTAAGAAAATTAGGTGATGGTGAAGTAATTAGATTGGGAAACGAAGCAATAAAGGAGGTAGATGAGTTTTGTTACTTGGGCAGTAAAATAACAAACGATGGTCGCAGTACAGAGGATATAAAATGCAGAATGGCAATGGGTAGAAAAGCGTTCTTGAAAAAGAGAAATTTGTTAACTTCGAATATTGATTTAAACCTTTCTGAAGGCATTTGTATGGAGTGTTGCCTTGTATGCGAGTGAGACACGGATGATAAACAGTGCGGACAGGAAGAGGATTGAGGCTTTTGAAATATGGTGCTACAGAAGAATACTGCAGATTAGGTGGGTGGATCGCGTAACTAACGAGGAGGTACTGAACAGAATTGGAGAGAAAAGAAATTTCTGGCATACCTTGACTAAAAGAAGGGATAGATTGGTGGGACACATTCTTAGACATCAAGGAATTGTGAATTTAGCATTGGAGGGAAGTGTGTGGGGTAAAAATCGCAGAGGAAGACCAAGAGATGGATACAGCAAGCAGATTCAGACAGATGTAGGTTGCCGTTCTTATGTGGAGATGAAGAGGCTTGCTCAGGATAGGGTATTGTGGAGAGCTGCATCAAACCAGTCTCCGGACTGAAGACCACAACAACAGTTGAGCTAGAGGCCTGCCTAGTGCCTGTCCGATAGCCAAGTCTTCACTGGTGCCTATCTGAGTCCCAAGTGTTAGCTGGTTCCTATCTCAGTCCCAAGTGAACGATGTCGTTCAGTGGTGGCCACGAGCGGAGTTGCAGCAGAGGGCGCTCGTGGCTGTCGTCGTAAGAACGGCGCGCCGTGTGTGCATGGCGGCGCGCGGCGAAAGTAGGTGGCGCGCACTTTGGACTTGTGCGACACCACACATTCTTTGAATGGCAATCGCTTCAACTACTGCGTTAGCGTTGATTGTTCAGTAATAAATGTTTGATTCGTCTCCAGTCTCTAAAGGGTAGTATCTGGTACACTGACGAGTCTACATGTAACTCTTTATTTACCCTTATTTTGTTTAAAGCAGTAAGTAAATTTATATGTGAATAAGAAAATAAATAAACGTGAGTGAATGGTAATAAGAGCACGATTAGTAGCTGTTGTGACTTGAAACGGAGTAGTCTTTCAAGTAAAACCAGCTTTTATCTTTTACAGTTGATCTATGATGTTTGTATTTTATGTAACCAGTTATGGCGGGTAGGTACACCAGTCGACATTAGCAATGCTCTCTGCCTCAGTACCATCTTTCAATTTCAGTAGTACAAAATAAATCTTTATTTATAATAATATGGTTTTACTGATGACGTTTAAGGATTCCGTATTACAAATGTACAGATGTGACCCCCCCCCCCAATGCAAGTTTATCCACCTGTTTTTCTCTGTTATTTACAGCAACTAATAATGTTATAGACTTCAAATCATAACAAAAGATGTCGAAATTTTATAGTAAGGCTGCCAGGTTTATATTTACGATAGATGACGTTCAGAACTAAAATGCAAAATTTCCTAAAGCAGTTGAATACTACTACCAAACATTCTCGAGATAACAGACTATTAAATTTCCCAAATACATATAATTCCGTACTTAAATGAAACACTGATAATTCGGCGAGCAGTTTATCTCTGTGGTACCGCCATTTAAGCTGAAATCATGTCATCTCCCTCCACTGATTATAAAAAGTATTGACTGTTGAAATCCCTGTCATGACCACTAAAGCACAGTAAATAACTAACACAGTTAACCGATTGTAAGAAAATCTTATCTTTCACATGCAGAACGGCTTCTGAAATTTTACCAAATATGCCGTGTTTTTTATAAATCTTCAATGTGACGAAGATAACCGTGAGGTGCGTATGTTGCATTCAGAGACGATTTGCGCATGCGGCTTGCACATAAAATGGTCTACTACGAGAATAAAATAAAGAATCATAATAACTCAGACAGTATTTTTTATTTATTTATTCATTATTATTTTTTTTTTACATAATCAGCTTCTTTTCCTGAGCTTCACTGAGCCAGTGAACACGCAGGATACACCTCCAGTGATTTGCGGTGTTAAAAAACTTCGGGGAACTTTAAGGTATATTTTGTAGGGAGTTTTTGTGAGTTATTCTGTACTTCACATGCAACATATATATTTACAAAAATTACAATACTTCGATTACCGCGTCATTGTCTTGGACAATTTCACTTATGGGGAAAAATGTATGTTACAACTGAAGACGGAAACTTAGTATGGCGTCAACTAGCAAGGAAGTAGGTGCTAAGGGGAGGAAAGGTACAGAGAAGTTAAGAACTTTTCAGGACAGCTGGGCAGTAAAGTATTTATTGTAGAATAGAAAATGAAACCGATACGTCTAATATGCAAAGAATACCTCGGTTCCAATGTAATGTTGCTTTCTGGTGTTGCATTTGCCACTGAAATTACGACCGCTACCATTTAATGGCGGAATCCAATAATTTTGTTTAAATTGTCCCTTCCTTGTCAAAATTGCGTAGTAATCTCATTTAAAAATATTTCACTACCTGGTAAAATTTCATTTGCGGTCCCCAACCTTAACTTTAATACGCAACACCCATTTTCATACAAAATTGCAGGTTCGAGTCCTGTCACGGTCGCCAATTCTTCTTGTAATGCTGCTTTCGTATGAAAATGGGTGTTTCGTACTAAAGTTAAGGCTGGGGACCGCAAATGAAATTTTACCAGTTAGTGAAATATTTTTAAATGAGATTACTACGCAATTTTTACAAGGAAGGGGCAATTTAAACAAAATTTCTGGATTCCGCCATTAAATGGTAGCGGTCGTAATTTCGGTGGCAAATGCAACACCAGAAAGCAACATTACAGAAGAAGTCGGCGGAATCTAAATTTTACCTCATTGAGAGCTGGTACAAATATTTCGGTCATGTTCTGTAGTGATTCCAGCTTTGATGAATGGAATATTACTTTGATAAATTGATGCTGGGATTTTGTGTTTCGGTTATTATTGTTATATGACCGTGTGTAAAATTAATCATGATAGTCGCTAAAAATTGCAAAATTATCGGACTTCATAAACATTACGAAGATTTTTCTGCAGGCATTAAAATGTAATAAACCATTCATAGACACGAAATAAATAAAAGTTACACAGAGAATGTTCTAGTACAATCGCGAAACAAATTGCAACAATACCCGAGCATCACTTTATGAAGTACTAGAGCTGCTGAAAATAAATAACTTTAAAATTAGTGAGAATGGGGAAAGGATTGTAAGTAAGTAAGGTATTTCAAATTAACTGTGGGGTTTTATTGAAATTAATAAAAAAGAAGCTCACACTTACATTAATTAGTCAAAGTCCTGGAATACGTCCTAACACCTCAAGGAGAAGAAAGCAAGTGACGAACAGTTCCGCTCTCTCCCTTCAGCTTGTTGCAAAAAAGTTGAACGTGACAAATGTCATATGTTTATCGATACGCTGTCAGAGAGAGAGCAGAAGTCAGCGACAAGCATCGCACAATTTATAAAAAAAAAAAAAATCATTAATGTATTACTACACCAAGAGGATATGACATCAAACGGTATTACGAGACTAAACATGCAGATATGTTTGACAAGGACAAGGGACACTATCGACAAGATAAAGTAAACCACTTAAGAAAGGAAACTTTGTACTTAACAGCAGTTATTTACAAGGGCGATTCAGAGACAACATGCTGTGTGAAAGTGAGTTATCCAGTAGCTGTAATACTGGAAAAAGTCCGCGGCGGGTTAGCCACGCATGAATGTTTGTACCGTCTTTAGAATAAGCTAGTTCGTAAGTAGTTTTTAAGTTTAGGGACTGATGACCCCGCAGTTAAGTCCCTTAAGCTTTACAACAATTTGAACATTTGAACTGAAAAAAAAAATAAAAAAAACTAGTATTCAGATGACGAAATGTTAAAGGAATGATTTGAGACCGTCGTCGAAATGTTGCGTCCACAAAGGAAACAGAATTTTCCAAAATAAGCCTGTCTCGTCAAACTGTTAATAGACGTGTGTCGTGATTGGAAGACAAATTGAAGATAATTTCAAATATCGTGCATCTGAGTTTGTTTTATTCAGTAGCTTTGTATGAGCGCACAGATATTCCGTATACCGCCCAAGTGGCGATTTATGTCAGAGGTGCTGAAGCCCTTGTTAATAAAACAGAACAATTAGCAGCATTGTATCCACTTTAGTATATCACGAAGTGGCGAGATTTACATCGTCATTAAGTCAGATTTCATTAAAGTTTGACAACTTATCGTGGCTAGGAACGGACGAGCCCCCAGCAATGGCTGGGAGACACGAAGCTTTAGTTCAGTTAACTAAAAACGAGGACCGCAAAGTTGGCAATACATCAGTGTTAATCTTTCACTGAGTAATCGTTCATGAAAATTTATGTTCAAAATCCCTCAAATAGACATGTCATGAAGGTAGTTGTCAAAACAGTGAACTTTATCAAGTCTAGAGGTTTGAATCACCGTCAGTTTCAAGAATTTCTGAAGTCTTTGCACGAAACATATTTCGTATTACACAGTAAAAATATCACTAGTCCGTCAAAAATAGTGTTTGATTTGAAGCAAGAAATACAATCATTCTCTGAAAGCAAGTCAAAGATACTCCTGGAATTCGAAGATAAGGAAGGGCTTTCCCACTTAGCGTTCTTGGTCGATATAACAAACGACCTAAATGATATACTCGACTCCAAGGAAACGATCAGCTGATTAATGTCATGCATGTTCGTATTTCTGCATTCCTAATGAAACTTGGGCTATGGGAGCAACAATTGCGAGAAAAGAACTAAATACATTTTCCTACACTGTCATAGAAATCGGACGTCACACAGTGGCAGCGATTAAATAGCCTTCTTTAATGTCTGTCTTGAAATACGAATTCTAAGCCCGATTTCAACATTAAAGAAACATCGTCGGTTTTTTTTTTTCTATATTTGATATGTCACGAAGACTGAGGCGCTCCAGTCACGGTCTGCACGGCCACAACGGTCGGGGGTTCGAATCCCCCCTCGGGCATGGATATTTGTGCCGTCCTAGTTCTTAAGTAGTTCATAAGTAGTTTGTCAGTTTAGGGACTGATGACCCCGTAGTTAAGTCCCATAAACTATACAAACATTTTTTTTTTTTTTTTTTTTTTTTTTTTTTTTTTTTGATATGTCACTGTGCGATTCAAAATTAAAAG